>OV743716.1:49707008-51122280 GCA_928272305.1 Volucella inflata | reverse complement strand
ATGCAGTAGCGACGACACTTTCTCCTACGAAATGAGTGTTGGTACAACGATCCTTGACATTACATCGAACGTCGTTCCCAAGTTCATAAAAATCCTGCTTCCAATCATTTTCACTCATATAACCCATATTTTTAATTCAATACTCACAATTTCAACCTTCCCTGAAAATTGGAAAATTGCTAAAGTGGTACTAATTCCGAAATCTCCATCGCGCCCAGAAACTGAATATCGACCCATTGCCATACTTCCATTTCTGAGCAAAGTCTTTGAGACTATCGTTAGTATCAAAGTCAAATATTACTTAAACGATAAACAGCTTATTACAAACTGTCAGTCGGGTTTCCGTGCTAAGCATAATTGCACCTCAGCTTTACTTAAGGTTTGCGAGGATCTGCGTGAAGGCTTTGACCACAAAATGTTAGCACAAATTGTGTTTTTAGACTTTTCTAAGGCATTTGATTGTGTTGATCATAAAATACTAGTCATGAAACTTCGGACCCGATTCTCATTTGACCGGTCTCTATGTAATTTGGTGTCGTCATATCTAAGTTATCGGTATAGTATGTATGTGTGTCATGAGAAAAAGTGCTCATCTTGTCTTTTTGTTCCATCAGGTGTTCCGCAAAGATCCGTTTTAGGACCCCTTCTCTTTATATGTCATATAAATGACTTAGCCGTGCGTCTTGTAAACTGTAAACGTCATATATATGGAGATGATGTGCAGATTTATTCTCTTTTTCGCAAATCCCAAATTAAGCAAGCGGTAACCAATCTAAACGACCAATTAGCAACAATTTTAAAGTGGTCATTTGAAAATAAACTCAGTCTTAATTGAACAAAGACTAAAGCAATAATCATTAATGCTAGCCGAGTTAAAGCAGACATTCCTCTTCTTTATCTTCATTAATCGAACTCCAATCGAATAAGTTGAAACATTCAAAAATCTTGGGGCTTACATGAGCCAAAAATTTACCTGGAAGACTCATATTACAACAAGTTATAGCTTATATAATCATACATACTGCCTATTCTATTATATGTGGGTAAAATATACTCCGACATGGATTATCAAGATGCAAATATGTTAATACATCTAGACAATTTTTTGTTAACTCGATTCGCCTTTGGAATAGTTTACCCGTAGATATAAAGCGCACGAGGAACAGATCCGCCTTAAAAAAAATTCTTTCTTCATTATGCTAATAATTCCTAATAGATTTGCCTACTTTCCTTACTCTTCTTTTCCTTATGTTTCGTTTTCTTGGTACTTTCTTTTCCTTATATCTTTCTTTTATTTAAACTTAACTCCTTAAACTAAACTCAAATTAAAGTAATGTACGCAAGCTTGTTCTATTCTTTATAGAACACGAAGTGGAAGTTTTATGTGAACAATGAAATCAATATTAATAATAAACTAATAAACTAAACTAAAACTAAAAACACCTCGATTCGATAACTATATTTGATACCGCAACTAAGTAAAATTGATCAAGCAGCTTTTTCATCACAATACGTATACTCGTAATTTCGTTTGGTAGGTGACTTTAAATTGAAAGATCCTACATGCTTCGCTTTTTTAACGCGGTTTCAATTTATCGTCCCAGATCCAGGGGCTTAGTTCTTTGAAGACGGCGCAATAAATTGGTTTCGTCCAGAATTTTTAGGGCTGTATTATTAATATGCCCGTCACGTCCAAGGTCACGATGCAGGTCATTATTTCTTATGAACCACGGTGCTTCAACAATTTCTCGTAAGACTTTCTTTTTTCAAAAGTTTGTAAGATACTAATATTTCTTTTCTTAGTACAACCCAAGAGATGTATACCATAAGTCCACTTGCTTTTATAAAAGCAGCTTGTTTTCTACGCTAAGCTTCGAATATTTACCAAGTAGCATGTACATTTCTCTGTATTAAGATTCTAGTTTTTTTTTCACGTGCGTCTTCCATTTGAGCTTTGCGTCGAGTGTTATGCCCAACTATAAACGTTATCTAATCAAACAATGTTTCACTCCGTCTGGACGTATCTTTATAAATACACACACACACACAAAAAAGAAAGTCGAATTATACATTTAATACAGGGTCATCCATTTTGTTCTTCAAAAGTAAATTTAAATAAAACACATTTTTGATTTAGATTTCAATTAAATTTATATTTCAATATATTGTTTGCATCCCGCCATTATGTATGAATGGAATATAAAATCACTCAAATGTCCTCAACGGGGGTTCTTACAGGACTTGATTCTAAAAAGGTGATTTTCGATAAAATAACCTGGGGCATATTCGTTTTCGAAGCGTGCTTAAACACGATCTTTTGCATAGCACCACAAAAAGATTCTCGGTGGCCGATTCACATCACCGAAACGCGAAATATTATAACTCATCCAGGAAATTGTTCTTGCAATAAAGCTCAAACAAGTCATGTTTTATGAGATGTGCTACCATCTTGTGGAATATCTTCGAAGCCAATACAATACAATTCATTTGGCTATAGCGATGAAAATTGACAGTTACAGCTTCCTCGTCTTCGGAGAAGTATGGACCAATGACATCACCGACCCAAATTGCGCACATACATTTGTAGTTGCAAGGGTCTTGCGGCAGTTACATGTGAGTTGCCGCATATGTAACAATTTTGTTTGTTAACGTATTTACCGATTGAAAAATGAGCCTCATCTCAAAAGAAAATGTTATGTGAAAATTGGTCATCCAAAAGCTGAGGTTCAAGCACTCAATATGTAGATAGAAACCCAAATACAAAGTACACCATAATGTGCCGTAGGACAAGGCCAAATACTTTGCTTGCCTTAAAATCAATGCATTTGAATCTTCCTCATCACTTTTACTAACAGTCATATGTATTTTCTGTAGAGCGTGCATTTCGATGTTGGATAGGCCTGAAAATATCTGTAACACAGCCAGTGTCTTTACGGATTTTGTCCTAATTTCGCTCACATGAGTGGTTATGTCGACCATAATCTGCTCATAATACGCGAAACAAATGAGATCTTCGACACAATCAGAGGTAAGAAATCAGTGGGGATCGATGGTATTCCGAGGATCGTGCTTTGACATATTCCTCTTGAAGCGACGGACATTTACAACACCCTGTTTAATAATGCAATGAATAATCCAGCGGATTGAAAAACGGCGGTGGTTCAACGTATCCCCAAAAAGTTAAGTGATATATCCAATCCGGCGAATTTCCGGTCGATAAGTCTCCTTCTTAGAATATCAATAAGGTGTTTGAAAAAGAAATCAATTGAGCTGTGACTAGGTGGGTTGATGACAAACACATAGTTCCGGATAATCAATTCGGTTTTAAGACGGGACATACTATCTCACATGGAATAAAGGCAAAAACCAATGTTTTTTGTTTTTTTTTTATAATTAGCGCGCGCCCAGGGTGATGTTAGTACCCTTTATATGATTGCACACAGCGCGGGCGATGGAAAGTTATGGAGGAAAGAAAGAGAGGTACCGATGTGTTTTGGTCTTGAATGTTTGGAGGTTATAATGACTAGGAAATGAAGACCTCGGCAGGGCATTCCACAAGCGAGTCGTTAGACTTAGGAAAGAATCATGATATTTCAGGGTACGTCCGAAAGTGGTCTTGAGGATTTACTGATGAGCATTCATAGCGAGACGAGTGTTAGGGTTGGAGGTTTGAAGGGGCGGAATGCTACTCGCAATTTCTGGTGGTGAAAATAGCGATAGAACAGGGTGAGAAAGAAGACATTACGTCGGTGGTCGAGCGTGTCAATCGACTGTGTGATATTAACATCATTGATGTACTGTTGCCTGCCTAGTTGACGTGGAGAGGGCCTTCGACACCGTATGGTTAGAGAGTCTTTTCTATAAACTGGCTAGGTTGGGGATCGGTAAACCAATTTTGTACTTTCCTTATAATATGCTAACCAACAGAGAGTTCATCGTGAAAAATGGCGATGTGACTTCTCTTGGAATATTTCAAATTAAAAATGGTCTTCAACAAGGTGCAGTCAATTCGCCAATTCTATTCAACATTTATACAAACGACTTGATATGTTCACTTCTCTATACTATTGCGTACGCAGACGATAGCGTAGTTCCAAAAATCGAGGTTATTAATACTCTCTTACAGCGTGACTTCGATAAGATAAGACGATTTTACTATGACTTGAAGTTGAAAATCAACTTTCAGAAGTCGGAAACCATTCTCTTTAGGACACCGTTGTCTGGAGCCTCTAGGTATAAGAGAAAAATTGGCGAAAGTTCTGGATCATTGGACAACACGGACAGCCTCTTGCCTAACGAAGTAAGATACCTTGGGATCTGGCTAGATCAGTGTCTGTTTTTTTTGACAAAAGTGTAGCTGCTGCTCTCGTCAGAGCTAAAGGCACCTTTGCTCTAACAAAGAGACTGTTTTATAGCAGCCAACTCGATGCGGGGGTAAAGGTAACCTGATACATGACTCTTATCAGGCCCATGCTGGTATTTGGGTTTCCCGTGTGGTTCAATGTACGAGCAAGCTTAATGGAAAATATTCGGGTGTTTGAGAGGGCTTGCAGTCGCTTGCACAGAAAACCAGAGTCGGAGATTCAGATACGTGGCACACGGCAGTGTGGATCGTCTCTGGGTCAGTACGTCGGTGGGGAATCGCGATAAGAGGGATTTCGTTCGGCAGCACCCGCATTTCTGGTGGTTGAAAAATGGAGAAGATGTTTCGTCTTCGTTTCCGTCAATCTATTTGCTCTGTAAATATAACAATAATATTCCTAAACAAGGTGTAAGTGAAGTCGAAATACATAGATATAAGAATTAAGATTAGCTTAGAGTGCCTATGTGGGGCCAGGAAGTGAGTATAAGATTGTTAAGTAATTTTAAGCTAGCATTTAAGCATTTTTTTTGTTAGAATGTAAGAGTTAATGATCAATAAAATAAAATGCATTTAAAACTAAAAAAAAAACTGATACGCGAAACGTACTGGCTACAGATGAACTATTTTTGTAGTAAATTTTTACAATTTTAACACATTTTACAATAGTAACACGATCCATAATGTGAACTGGCAAACCTTACACTAAGCATATACAGTCTCGGATTACAGTTCGTTTTGACGTTTGTGATTGAAGCAGGGATATCAAATCCTGTCCACGGATTGGATGATTCTATATTATGTTAGGAATATACTTTAAGTATTAATATTTAGCCTGTATATATGTGGCTATTTAATTAGAATATCCATATTATTACAATAACTGATCCAATGATGTTTTCGTATTTTTGACAATATAAAAATAAAATTACTATAGCCACTTAGGCCAAGACCAAGTTGCATTTGCCTATTAAATATTATTTTAGACTCATCTTTCCATTCTTAAGTAGAGATTCCTGAAACATTTATGGATTTTAATGGAAAGAAGTCAGAATTTTATGAAGTAAAACTACGAGTATTTTAACATTTTTACTTGAATTAACAAGGCAAACTCTGTTGGTAATTCGCAGTTCCTTATTCTGTCCAATATATTGTACTATTTCAATTTGAAGCTGTCAACATCGACCGCCAATTTAACAAATAGCTCTTGTTAGATTTAAAAGCACTATTCTTAATGCGATACAACTAGATTTTGTACACCGTCACATTAGGATGCTCCCATTATTAACTTTCCCTTTTCTAGTTTATTCTGAAGCAGAAAATCATTTATCATTAAGCTTTAAAGTGCAAGCAAAGCTCTCCTTGTGCGAGTATTAATGCAATGGTACCGTTGTCAACAAGGGCGATGGTGAAAGCATCCATGTCCACCACATTTCTCTATCGATTTTTCCATATACTCAAATCTGAGTGTGTTGCATTCGCCTAAAATTTAAGGCATGTAGCAATCTCGAAGTTTTACCAAATGCACCGGAAACTGAAATAAATGTTAATTGCCGCCATGACCAAATGTATGCGAATATTACGAGTATCTGTAGCTTGCCAATGCTGGGTTATTTTCGACGCAACACTATTAGTTTGTCCAGCAAATGGATATGACTGCTTAATTTTTGGGAATCGAATTAGAGATGCTGCTGCTAAATTGTATCGAAACAACGAATGTGAACCAATCGGATTTTGTGGTGTAGGCTCCATGGCGATCTGGCGAGATTTATTAGCTTGTTTACCGATGAATCAGAGTTGTCCGCGTTGATTAGGTTTATGACTCTTCTAATCCTTAGTAAGTGTTGTTTACTTGAGAATGTAGGGAAATTCAAATAGTATTTGAAATCGAGTTGAATGTAATGTTCAAAATGGAATTGGTGTATAGTACATATAAAAAGATATATGGCAGTGAGATATTTCACTGATTATTAGTTAGCGGCTTGGTTAAAGAAAATGTCACTCCTATTCAGTATATCTAAATGCATGATTCTTTCATTTAAGAATCAAGTAGACTGTTTTATTTTTTTTTAATTTTGAGGCCATACGTTAAGATAAGTTTTCAACTAAGTTTGACTAATCTATTTCCCAAGTGTGCCTGCCAAATATTGAAATTCGGAAATTAATGAACCCTCGAAATATTTCAAAAGTCGAATTAAAAATGTACTCCCCATAGACAGAGCAATTCTGAGAGCCTTGTTTTATCTGCTATTGAGGGCAACTAGAGAACTTTTCGCAAGCCATCGTTTATAAAAAAAAAACTATTATTTTTTGAGGGTGTGAATTTTTGTTGAATAACATTCAAATTGAACCGATCTTCACCGGGGACCATTAGTTGTTTCGACAGGGTAGAATTCTTATACGGGCATGTAGCTTACTCCGTTCCAACTGGAGGACAATGGCCTCCTCTGAGCCGCTTTTGTTAATGGGGTGAAATATTCCGGAGTGAGTCTTTGATGGTACTCGTATGATATCTGCTGCTTTAGCCTGGATTTTTCCGCTACTACCATAAGATATTTCACAAGACTAGTTCTGCAAGGAGGCGTAGCGCACTCCGGATCAAAACTCGCTAAATCAAAATGATCACAGTATGAACTTCCCTGGCAGCCAACATTGTGGATTTCCCAAAGCTACAGCAAAGGAGAACAACTATTTTCATTTTATATAATTTTGTATAATTAGCGGCGCTCAAGGGTTATTAGTTATTAGTACCCTTAAAATGATTGCACACAGCGCGGGCGATGGGAAGTAAGGGAAGAAAGAAAGAGAGGTACCGATGTACGTTGGCTAATGTCGGCAGGGTATTCCATGAGCGAGTTCCTCGGCTTAGGATAGAATCACGATATTTCAGGGAACATCCGAAAGTGGGCTTGAGGGTGTACTAGTGAGCATTCATAGCGAGACGAGTGTTACGGTTGGTGGTTTGAAGGGATGGAGTGCTACTGGCAATTTCTGAGGAAGACTGGTGGTGAAGATAGCGATAGAACAGGGTGAAACAGGAGACATTACGTACGAGGGTGTCAATCGACTGTGTAATATTAGCACCAACTATAACTGTTACAGCGCGGTTTTGAATCTAGCAAGTGGAAAGAAGTCTTAGGAGCACCTGACCAGATGTGGGCATTCTACTCCAATTTTGGGCGGATGGAAGCATTATGTATTAAAGTCAGATCAGAGAGGGTGAAATATTTCTTACATCGCTTAAGGAAACCTAGATATTTCGCAGCATTTTTGACGACTTCTAACATGTGGTCATTCCAACGTTAGTTATCATTGACAAACATACCGAGAATGGAAAGTTTTTTGGTTTCAACGATGCAAGTGCCATTCATGGATAATGGCTGGGTTTTTGAATTTCGCTTTAGCGACAGCAGTCAGCATTGTATTTTGGAAGTATTCAATTCCACTTTATTGGTAGTTTCCCAATTGGTTATGTTTTTAATATCAAGATTCAATAAGCTACAGCCGAAGAGCAGGGACGTGAGTCCGGGAACAAACATGAAATGCAAGGAGTACTGTCGTCAGCAAAGACGAAAACTTGAATTTAACGTTCCGAAAGGTAATTTATAATCTAGTGGAGAAGAAAGATACCAAACTCTGTCAAATGCCTTAAGTAGTTTTCGTGTTTCGAGATATTTCATGAGCTGACTATTTATCAGTGTTTCCATGACCTTGGAAAGAAGGTAAGAAGATTCGCCATTTTTAGTGACGCGCTGGACAAATGCTGTTTTCCATCCGCTGTGAAAGAGTCCTAAAGAGTAGCATCCATGGAAAAGCTTACGCAGTGGTTTTGCCAGGGTAGAAGAACACGTCTTTAGGCGGGAGGGGGAGATATACCATATTGACCAGCGGATTTGTGAATGTTTAGATCTTTAAATACTCTTGCTTCTACACGAGTGCGAAAGTGGATACGTCCCATTTAAGATTCGACGCACTCAAGTGTAGGCGGAAGCAAAGCACAATCCAGAAGCGTTGAGCTGGCTGCAAGGTCTGCAGCAAGCAGATTAGCTTTATCATTGAACATGAGCGTTGGGATGGAAGATGAGGCAGAATTTTTAATATTTTCGACGAACTTCCAACAATTTTTACTACCTTTGGACACTGTAGTATTTTTTGCCTCAATTTTTGGTCGTATAGAAATTCCACACCCTTAAGAAAGACGTACAGTTTAACGGAGAAAAGCTACAATCATAATAAATCGACAGAATCTCTTAACACCTCCAAAGCCACTAGTAGCAAGTACCGAAGACCAGTGGCAAAGAAAAAGAGCGAGAGAAGCGCGCGATCGAAGATACGAATCGAAATTCGGAAGCTTAACCATTAGGTAAGAACATGTCAAATAAAGAAAACATATAAGCATAGACGATGAGAGCCAAAACACACTACTGTAAAGTTATATGCAATATGCAGGCTGAAATCAAAGAAATCAGCTGGACTTAACGGCTAGTCGACCGAGGTATTCAAAGCTGCTGGCCAGGGCTTGAAATAGATATATATCAAAATAAAAAGTTCCGAACGGATTGGTTTTTGTGGATATTTATATTAATTGTTTGCATAAAACTATTATACGAAGAGGAAAATAATTTTGCTCCCAATAATTTCTATCGTTCTTTATATTTATCCGAACGGAGCAATTCATTTACTCCGAGTAAGAAACTGCTCCGCCCCGGAACAAAAAATATTTCTCCCAAAATTGTTTGTTCCTTTAAATTTTTTGTACGAAAATGAGCTATTAACGATAACAAAGGCCACCAAGTTTGATCCAAAATAGTATAATTTTCTTATTCAACTTATCAGAAATTATAATACAACTTTAAATTCTTTCTAAGCAACAATTAGTAGGAGTCAGAAATGACCACAGAGTACATGTCATTCAATACACTATAACAAAAAAACTTTATTGGTGCTTCGGCCCGGTGCAAGCTGAGGTCTAGCTTTACGCACCCATTTGTGCTGCTCGCGTTATTATTTTTTTCACTCTTGTGCAGGGTCTTTTGTTTTTTGCCGAATTCAATTCAAACGGCTGATAGGCTTTTTCACAAGCAAAAATCAATCTGACCTTAGAGGTCACTAAATTTTTTTTTAATTTTACTTGCTTTGTGGACAAATTATAAAATGGTAAAATATCAATATTAGCGAAGCAGGTATTTTGAGAGTTCAGAGGTTCGCTTTATTTCATTTCTATTTACGAGTATAGTTATAAATACTCACTTCTTTTTAATCGGGAAAATATTTTCAAAATAAATTTTTTTTTGCTCCGAATCGGATCAATTAACAAAGATGAAAAAAAATATTGATCCTAGGGATTTAATCCGATCGGAACTTTTCATAAGAGATCATTAAATTTTTGTTTCTGCCCGAGTAAAATTGTTTGCTTTCATTTTTTTTCTACTCGTATTATATCCAGATTGATTAAAAAGGGAACAAAATGGAGTGGTATTTCAGATAGATATCTTCAAGCCCTGCTGCTGGCATTTACTTTGTAGAGCATATACCAACTCATTTCTCAAATTTTGGCAGAATATGCCTAATAAATGGAATCTCATAAATGTTTGCCTGGTCCACAAAAAAAACTCTATCGTACGTGGATGAAGATATTCTCAGTCATTTGGAGAGAAAAATCTATCGGAGCGTATTCGATTTGCAGGCTTGGAAGAAGAAGATTCAACGATAAACTATACGATCTGTACAGCAACATCTAGTTTCACGAGTTACTTGCGACAAAATATTATTGTATTCCATTGTTTATATTATTAAATTATTATTATATCATTATTATTATATTATTATTATTATATTATTATTATTATATTATTATATTCATCACTCGCTCTTATGGGTTTAGCAAGTCAAGTTTGGATGTAGGGGAACAAGTATTATTTTGGACTATAGGATGTGTTGGAATGATCATACATCTGACCTGAAGAATTACCTTAACACTGTTGTGAGGCAAATCTACCATCTCAGTCTTTACTGTAGTCAACCGATTTTAAAGCTGGTTTACAATGGTTTATTTGAATCCAGACTACAGTATGGTCTTTCTTGTTGTGGTGGTACTTATCAGAATAAAACTGCACCGTTGCTTATCAAACAAAAACACGCCATTCGAGTTATCTGCAGAGCCAGTCGTATCACTCCTAGCTTTCTTTTGTTCAAAAACCTAGAACCACCAAACCACTAAAACATTTATATTTTTATAAGGTTCTAAAAATATTTTTTGAGAAATCACGATACTCATCTGCAAGATTGTATGGATCTCACAATTTACGCATCTACAGTAGGAATTTATTAACCTTACCCTTTATAAAAAAATCTCTTTTTTCTCACTCCTTTAATGTTACTGCACCTCGCTTATTCAACAGACTGCCAGAAAATCTAAGATGCGAGAGAGTCAAATCTATTTTCTTAAAAATGGTTAAGCTCTTGCTCTTTTCTTTAAACCATAACAAAATTAATTTCTTTTTAAATATTTTTGTTTGAGCTTTTGTACATATATGCTTTTAACCTAGCTTCGTAGTGTTTGAGTTATCAATACAACTTTTATGTATTTATTTATTTTTTTGACTTAAACCTATAGTATGTGCTCTTAGATTTGTTTTAAACTTTATAATTGATCCCCATCAATAGATAATTACTTTTGTATTTAGTTCATTGAATGGTGCATCCAACTCTTGTCCATCGGACAATCCTAACTATTTAATATGAAATCTTAGTTATTACTGTATTTTTTGTTTTCTTTTCTTTCTTATAAATATATTTTTCTGAATTGTTAGTTATAAGTTTTCAAATAAAATAAAGTTAAAAAAAAAAAATAATAATCCAGTTGCCTCGCTGTCAGGCAGAACAAATCCTTCAAACAAATATAACGAAGGTGGATGAAGGTATCCCAGGAGGAGAATTAATGACAGATTTGATCTAGTCAGTGTGTATTAGTCGCCTTATATGGCTTAGCAAAGAGTCTTCAAATACAACCGAGGGGTAAAATACTGCAAATAAATAGCTTGTCTCATGTGTCGTCGGAATTATACATCTATGACTTTTTATCTTGTATTATATCGAGATTTTTTTATTTTATTTTATGTCTATGTTAACGCACTATATTGTATTTTACCAGAAGATATTTGTGATTTCCTTTCGCATTTCAATTAAAGTCTTGTGAATAAAATGGATAACAGCATTCTCTATTGAAAAAATAGTGCGTCTTTTTTATATTTTAACCTTCACTCAAATCAAGAAAGGATTTCCAGGACTTAGTCAGGGTCTTGGAAAAGAGATGGTGGCGGACGAGCCCTATAAGGGCCAACGGCAGCACTCACATCCCGGAACGGGTTACTGGCTTCGGTGTAACCGACCCCTCGTCCTAGGGGCACTCAAAATGGAACTGGTCCTCCAGGTTGGGGGTTGTGCCGCCGGGGTTACTGCCCGGCCATTTAAAAAAGATTAAGTTACGAAACATCAACAAGCCTCGGATATGGACGGATCTACGATGACAACCAACGCAAACGATTTAAGGACAATGAGCTTCGGATATGCACGTGGAATGTTAGATCCCTTAATAGACCACGTGCAGCCGAGCAACTAGCGGAGGCCCTAGACTGCTGCAAAGCAGACATAACCACCATCCAAGAAATGCGATGGGATGGGCCGGACAAAAAGAAGATGAAAAACTGCGACATCTACTACGGCAATTGCTATCGACGGCAAAAGCAGCGCTTATTTGGATGCGGATTTGTTGTCGGAGGCAGACTAAGACGAGAAGACCTCAGCTTCCGGCATGTGAGCGAGCGCCTAATAGCAATCCGCATCAAGGCTAAATTCACCAACATTAGCCTTATATGCTTCTTTTCGACCTCGTTTTCTTACAGTTGGAGTGACCGTAGTTGATAGTGCCTTTTTAACCGGATTTTCCGCAGATCTTCTTTGAACGTGGCAATACCAACTTATTCTATTCGCCTCAAGCTCCTCGGTTACCGAATTCTTTATATGTAGACTTCCTCTTATACGCGTAGATTTAATACAATCGCGTTTAGTGACTCCACTAGACATCCTTAACATTTTCATATCCGCTGCCTTATTTTGTTTTTAAACGCTTCGTACATTGTCCAGCACTGTGAACCGTATATAAGAGCTGGTCTAACAACCGTGGTGTAGAGTTTCCCCGTTTAATTTAAGTGGAAATTTTCGGTCGCAAAAGATTCCCGAATTTCCCGCCATTTCATCCATCCCACACTCACTCTGTGGTTTACGTCGTCGTCACATTTCGCTTCCATGTTAACGATTGATCCTAAGAACTTAAAGATAGTGCTTTTCGGAAGAACTATTCCGTCTAACATTATATCCGGAACAGGTCGCAACAGATGCGCAAATGGGCACGTCAAATGCTCCGTCTTTGAACGACTTATTTTAAACCAAAACTCTAGTGCATTTTTCCATGAATCTGAGGCATTCTGTAAATCTTCGGCGTTATCGCTAAGTATAACTGCGTCGTCAGCGAAGAGAATTGCCGTTACATTTGCTTCGCGCATGCAGTCTTTTAAAAGATAGTCGAATACTACGTTAAAGAGGAAAGGGCTAAGTACGCTTCCTTGATGCACTCCGACATTAACTGGAAATTCTCTCGTTAGTCCAGCAGAGCCTTTAACCGCAGTTTTCACGTTTCCGTACATGTCTTGTATTATTCTAACATACGTTTCCGGTACATTTTGAGACCTCAGCGCGGCCCATATGAGATCCCTAGGCACTCGATTGAATGCTTTCTCGAGGTCGATAAATACCATGTGTAAATCCTTAGACGAATCTCGGTGCTTTTCCATTATTATTCGTAGGCTTTGGATAGCGTCCACCGTGGATCTTCCTTCAACAAATCCACACTGGCTATTATCGAGCTTTATTATTAACCGAAGACGTTCTTTTAAGACTCTTTCGACGATTTTCATTGTGTGTGACATAAGCTTGATTGAACGGTAGTTGTTGCATTCTCGAGTGTCGCCTGTTCCTTTGTATAAAGGAACCAAGAAGCTACTTCTCCAGGTTGTCCACATTTTAATTTATTTAAAAGTTTCGAAAGCCAAACGCTGCCGATCCCCTCCATCTTCGACCAAAACTCTGATGGAATGCTGTCTGGTCCCGCCGCTTTCCCCCGCTTCATTTTTCCAATTGCTATATTTATTTCTTCGATTGAAAAGTCCGAAACTTCCTCCTCGAATAGACCAGCTGTCAGCACGATATCACGTGGAAACTGTTTGTTAAGCAATGCCCTAGCCATGACATTAAAATTGTCCTCGGTGATTTTAATGCAAAGCTAGGAAGAGAGGTTATCTTTGGTGGAACAATCGGAAAATATAGCCTGCACAACACCACCTTCGATAACGGATTCAGGCTAATCGACTTTGCGGCGGGGCGAAACATTATCATGGCTAGCACGCGGTTTCCACATCTCGACAAACACAAGGGGACTTGGAGAACTCCTGATCAATCACCAGTCAACCAGATTGATCACAATGCGATCGACGCAAGACACTCCTCCAGCATTATGGATGTCCGTACGTTCCGAGGAGCCAACATCGACTCTGACCGTTACCTTGTTGTAGCCAAGGTACGGGAGTGGATATCCCAAACTACGCCAAGACAAACTAATGCTGTGAGAAAATTCGACGTCAGACGGCTACAATCGCAAGAGATCGCCAAGTCCTTTTCCGATCGAGTGTGTCTTAGTCTCTTAACAGGTCCAATGCCGCCAGCATCAAGCAGCGAAGACCATTGGAAACACTGCCAAAACGCCATCAGAGATGCCGCTTCTGATGTGCTGGGTTTCACTCGTCCACCACAACGAAACCCCTGGTTCGATGATGAATACCGGCAAGCACATGCAGGAAACCCCGAACCGAAGCCTGTAGAGATGAACAAGGGAACATCGTAGTAGAATCGCAGTCGATGGTGAGGATTTGGAAAGATTATTTCTGCAGACTGTATAACGGCGATGACGGACCAAATACCGCTGTCAGGCAGAATCAACCGAAACAACCCGGACGATGATGACCAACAATTCCGTCCACCCGACCTGGACGAAGTGAAGATAGCCATATCAAAGCTTAAGTCCAACAAAGCTGCTGGAGCGGATGGCCTGACTGCCGAGCTCTTCAAAGCGGCAGGCGATGACTTGGTAAGGAGCATACACCAACTCATCTGTAAAATATGGTCGGACGAAAGTATGCCCGATGAATGGAACCTCAGCATTGTTTGTCCAATTCTTAAGAAAGGAGACCCTCTGAACTGCGCCAACTACAGAGGCATCAGTCTCTTTAACATCGCATATAAGATCTTATCCGCCGTATTGTGTGAACGCCTGAAGTCGTTCGTCAACAACCAAATAGGTCCATATCAGTGTGGCTTCAGGCCAGCACAGTCCACCATCGACCTTATACTATATTCACAGATCTTAGAGAAGACCCATGAGCTTCAGATCGATACACACCACCTATTCATCGATTTTAAGGAAGCGTATGAGAGCATCTATAGAGACGAGCTATATAGAGCAATGTCTAGTTTTGGCATCCATTCCAAACTCATCCGTCTGTGCAGGATGACGATGGAGAATGCACGTTGCTCCATCAAGGTCGGTAAAGATCTCACCGAGACCTTTGATGTCCAGAAAGGATTTAGACAAGGCGATGCGCTGTCATTCGATTTTTTCAACATCGTACTTGAAAGAATAGTGCAAAACTCACGAGCAAACACAAGAGGCACTATCTTTCAAAAGTCCGTCCAACTACTCGCATACGCCGACGATATTGACATAATCGGGAGAAAGCATCGTGATGTCAGTGGCGCTTTCGCGAGTATTGAGACGGAAGCGGCGAAAATGGGTTCAGCTGTCAATGAGGGCAAGACCAAGTATATGCTGTCAAGCAAAAAGGACAACCAACACCGACTTCTCGGGCAGAACGTCACCCCCGACAGTTATAACTTTGAGGTAGTTAAGGACTTTGTCTACCTAGGCTCCGCTATAAATCAACGAAGGTCAAGCGAAGAATAACTCTTGCCAACCGCTGTTTCTTTGGGTTAAGAAGGCAATTGAGTAGCAAAGCCCTCTCTCGGACAAAAAAAGTCACCCTTTATAAGACTTTAATAATCCTGGTCCTGCTCTATGGCGCAGAGGCATGGACATTATCAAAAATGGATGAGGGTGTTCGTGGTTGCTTCGAGAGAAAAATTCTTCGGGCGATCTTCGGTCCCGTCTGCATTGAGGGTAAGTGAAGGAGGAGATACAACGACGAACTGTATGGACTGTACAGCGACATGGACCTAGCCAGAAGAGTGAAGATCCAAAGACTGAGATGGCTGGGTCATGTAGAGCGCATGCACACCAATGCTCCGGTCCGAAAAGTCTTCGAATGCGCCCCCGAGGGACAGCGCAGTAGAGGAAGGCCAAGACTCAGGTGGCGCGCGCAAATGGAAGAGGACTTCAGCCAATTTTGCGTGCGAAACTGGAGGCAGCTAGCCAGGAATCGAGCTGGCTGGAGAAGCTTGTTGACTGAGGCCCAGGTCCACCCCGGACTGTAGCGCCACCTAAAGTAACCTTCAGTCAAATCCTTAGCTTGCACAAGTGGAAATGCATTTCAACTTACTGTGCGCAACTGGGGGTAGTTGTCTAGAGAATGTTGCGCCATCGAAGAAGTTAACAAATCATTTATAATTTTGTAGATACGAAATTATTATTATTTTTCTTGTGTTAAAATTTCTTATTCTGCTGTGTTCAGAATTGAAACATTTGTAATCACTTGTAAATTGAAGGAAAAACTATTGTAACTTTTCGTATTACATAACTTTGTCTTTTGATTTCGTGAGATATGTATGTATATTATGTTGCCAAACATGTTTTTCAATTGGCTTTCATTAGCATCAAATTGTTATATTTTTGGCTCAGGAATCCTAAGGCTCTCACATTAATATTTTAATTAGAACTCGGATTTCTACTTTGCTTTTCTTTAGTATTGCATGCCATGGCTGTGTATTCGTATTCTAATACTCACACGTTCACTACTCTCGAACTACGAGTACTTGTGTTACATCCAATCCAATGGACGAAATGTTATACTCAGCGATGTGTCTATCCCTTGCTTTTGGCTTTAAATGAGTTGAAATGTATACAATTTGTTTGGATGTAAGAACTTTCTCCATTCAATCGGCTCTATTAGAACTTTGTAATAAAGTTTTTAGATACCAACACTCCGGCCCGGTCCGCACCTCCGCCAAAGGACAGCGCAGTAGATTAAAACCGCATCTCAGGTGACGCACGTAAGATGAGGGGAGCTTCAGCCAACTGAACGTGCGAAATTGAAGGCAGCTGATGAAAGATCGAGCTGGCTGAAGGTGCTTGTAGTTAAGACCCAATTCCACTCCAGAAGCAGCGCCATCTTAAGCAAGTACTCGTAAGGAAAATGTTATTATGTTTTGACAAGGAAACCATTATAAAATATTTCTCTTAACTTCTAAAATTTGCTAAAGTTATTAAAGCGTGTATATCAACACGAAAAAATATCAATATCTGAAAAAAATGACACACAGTTTGAAATCCGACAATTGGTTTGACTGGTATAAATGTCTTAAGTTGGTACTCAGTGAAAGAAACAGCCTTTATACTACAATACATTTGTAACTTGAAAGCTTTCAACGTAATTGCAATTTGTTTGTAATTTTGGGTATGAGATTCATTTTGTAAGCGAACATTCATTTGCTTTCAAATCTCAGATTTGCTTTTAAAGCAATCTTCAATTCATCATCCACATTTAATTGAAATCCCTAAATCTGAAATTCCCAAGTTGCAGCCTAAGGGTTAATTTTACGATCTAACCTCTAAACACAAATTCAATTAAGTCACGTACCTAATTGATTGAATAAAAAAAACTTACAACTGCATACACTTAAATCATTTTCCCTACTGGACTACAGCGCTAGGTATAGCACCAACTAAACAATAAATAGAAATCCTTACTCCCTAGAAGCGCCTCGATGCACAAAGCAATATCCCACTGGAATTTGATTAAAACAAATATTTGGGAAACGTGACCAACCACTATTTATGCAACGTGAATGGTTTTCGTGCATCCAGGTTTCGGGTCGTAATTTGCAGCAATAAAATGTAAATTCAAAATTCAGGTTTGCTTTTGCTATTCTGAGTCAGTACAAGGCTTACGTTTAGGATTTGTTGGATTTCCGTTGAACTGCTGCAGTAGCAATAAGATACGAATAGAATTAAAGTCATTAGCAACATTTGTCAGCATATTTTTGTATTTATTGTTAATATTTTGTTTTTCAAATTATTATCGCCATTAATAATTATATCATAGTTTACAATTAACCGTTTCTTAGCGTTGTATGTTTTTTTCAAGAAAAGTAAATACTTTCTGGGTCGTCAGTTTATTTGAATGAACTTTGGTCAGAAGAGACCTTCTCGTCTTGACTTGCTCGATAAATGAGAATATTTTGCCAAATATTCAAAGACTGTAAGTGCTGTTCCGAAGGAAAATCCTGGCGGATTCTGTGCAATTATTGATAGAATATTACTTCTTTATTTCGCATAAAATTACAAGGTTTCGCTTCCATATGATACATATTTTATTTTTCATTTGTAATATTTTATGAATATACAATTTGAAATTAAATGGACGTTAATTAACTTTAAGAAGGGAAAGCGAAAAAAAACCCCTTCAATATAAATAGATAAATAAATAAATTAACTAAGCAACTAATAAATTAACTTATCGGCATTTGACAGTCTTGACTTACGGTTTATGAAGGGGTATAACATTTTGGTCGCAAAAGAAATTTTGTTTATGGTATTTGTGATGTGCGTATAAAATATTAGTTTGGAATCCAAGTGAATTTCTAAATATCTTACTGAGGGTTCCCAACTTATACTAGCCCCATTCACATGTAATTGTCCACTAGGTAGGAAACAGGTTTTTCTTTGCCTAGTAAAAAAAAATTGCTTATAGCTGGTGCTAGTTTAGCTGTATTTTTCATTTATTTAAGTAAATTTGAAATATTCTCAACCCATAGTCGAGATTCCTCTTGAAGTTGAGAGCAAATTCGTGAGAAGAGAATATCGCTATATCATCTGCGGAAGTCGCAACTTCACAATTGGGTACAAATGGTACGTCGGACAAAAACAAGTTATACAAAACAGGTCCAAGGACTGACTCTTGAGGAACACTACAATAAAAGTAGGCAATGCTGGAAATATCTTTATTAAAGTGCACTCTAAAACAGCGGTTGGGCAAGAAACTACGGAAAATTCTACAGAGATTTGGTTGGTAGTCGAAATTTATCATTTTGTATATAAGCCCGTCGTACCAGACAGAATCAAAGCCTTTTCGACGTCTAATAATATCATGCCTGTTGATTTGCCTGTTGCACGAGACGATTTAATATGATTGCAGATCCTTAGCACTGATGGGTCGTGCTGTGATTGCGCCTGAACTCAAATTGTGTATCGGGAAGAAGGTTGTTGTCTTCAATATACTTAGAGATTTGTTCTTTTATAACCTTTTCTTATAATTTACTACGACCACTTAATAAATTAATTGGTCTGTAGATGGTAATCATATGAGGAGGCTTTCCAGCTTTAAGAATTGGAACAATCTTAGCGATTTTTACATATATTTGCGAAGTATTCCATTTTAACCCATTCGCTGCCAAGGACGATGCATGACACTCTGCCAAAGACGAGTATTCTCGTCCTACTATAAAAAAATTATAACATGCAGGCTTTCGAATTAGCAAATTTTTTGTGGCCACAAACATAAATATAGAAATGTAAAAAACTTGAAAAAATACTACAAATAAATTTTTTTACAAAAATTATGCTTTATTTCTTATTTAAAGAAAATGATCTTTTACAAATTTAAATTAAGCAAAAATCAACTTCATCGTGTATTTATAACAAAATTTTATAGCAACAAAATCACTTATGATACTTTATGTTCATGATAGGATTTGTAACGAAGTCCGTAATGGAGGTTTATCAGGACAGCTCGGACAGTAATATCGAGTCTCCTCTTGAATGTTTTTCGTTGCACAAACTCTACATTTGCGAGTTGGGTTTTTCTTTTGTGGTGTAGGAGGATAGCATTAAGATAATGAAGGGAACTTTGTTCCTTGGGTATGATTGACGTAGATTGATGAGATTGAATGACTGCATCTGAGTTTCCATTTAGCAAATATTGTATAACTTCTTCTCTAAATTGAAGAGATATTTTCTTCTCTGCGTTCGGCTGCTGACAGTACAATATATGTGCATTATGCACAGCTATTTCTATAATGTGTACAGCTATTTTTTTATACCACCGAAGAGTTTTTCTCATAGCACTATAGTAGGACAGCATTTAATATAAACGGTCTACACCTGCCATACCTTTTGTGTAATCCCTTACAATATTGGGTTTGATGGAGACTTATCTATTTCGATTGGCAGCTTAAACCAATTCAGTTTTGTGCATATTTGATATGGTAAATACGTCTCTTTTATCTCTCCACTTACAAATAACGACCGATTCGGATCTCTTTCAGCTGTACTCGCCCTTCTTCAGTTTTTGTTTGACCAATACTTTCGGATTACCTTTACGATTGGATCGTATGGTTCCACATATAAATGTCGAGCGCAACGTTAACTCTTTTGCCAGCGATACGGAGTTGTAAAAATTACAAAACATGACCAATATCTAGAAAACCGTCCATAAAAGAAAGCACGACCGAAGTACTGTGATTCCGCCCGTCTGACAGAATTTCAGATTTTCCACACTAAATTTGTATTCGTAGTATCATACTCTTCGATTCACATAGTTCATATATTTTACGCCAAATGTGTTTTTTTTTTATTTTTTATATATTGCCGAAAGTAAAGACGGCCACGCCATAAGACTCATCAATAACTAGATCTTTGCCAGGATTATATACAGAATTCATCACGTTATTAAAATGTTTAACAATTGGTTCGATCTTGTGTAGCTTACTATTTTCGTGGTTTGTGCTATTCGAAAAGTGCAGAAATTGTAATAATATTTGAAAATTGTTTCTGCACATATGAGTTCTCCAAAATGGCTTTTATTTCAATAATGTGCAATGGTAGGCGAATTTATGCATTCCATGTGAAGAATCAATGCCCAGAATTTTTTCATTTCTCCGCGATTAGAGGCTTCCCAATTATGAAACCTTGATGATTTTCTCAGTATCTTTTCCCGCCCTATTATTTCTACAGCGTACTCATTAGTTTCTTGAACCAATATATCAATAAATTCATCAGAAAGGAATATGTCAATTAGTTCGCCTGGAGTTCTTAATTTTGCCGGAAGATTCAAGCCTTGATCCATTTCACGAAATTCAAAAACTGGAGGATCCCTTTCCACTTCTGTCCACATGTTGCCACTTCTGATGTCTTCATTTATAGATTGCACATTGATAGAAATACCAGGAACTTCATCTTCACTTTCTGATTCTTCCGAATCATACATCACTTTTTTTTTGCAATAGGACATAGACTGCCGTCTGATTCAGTCTCAGAATCACTATCATTTAAAAAATAGTCTTCTTCTGAATCAAAATCACTGCCAGTTGATATATCGTTATCCATTATAACTAGATTGAATTGTACAAGGGATAAAATAAAAATAACTATAAGCTATATAACCACTGATAATTTTCACTTTGAAAGTATACCTAATATGTCGACAATTTTATTTCACAACTAATTATTTGTCTGAACTCTACAAAACTATTGTGATTACTGATAAGAGATGTTGCAGTTACTCAGTTCGAAGTTAATGAAATCAAAATACACTTTACTACAATACATTATTCCGCTATCTGCTGAGACACTGTAACCGACAACAGTGAATATCTAGCTTTTGCCAATTTACAGAAAACTGTGTCTCGTTTTATTGCATATTCAGTATTTTATCCATCCTCGTGATTTTTAATTTGTTTTTGTACTAAAACGTACGCAAATACGAAAAATTTGATGTCGAGTCCTGTTGCCTCGTCTTTGGTTTTATGCTTGTAAATGATTATGTATGATAATATATGTGTTCTTACCAAGAAATAACAGAGCTTTGGTATACAATAACACTCAAAATATAAATGGCAATGGGAATGACTTTATATAATTTAGGCTTGGCAGCGAATGGGTTAATACACGCGCTAAGGACAAACGTTAAACGCTCAAGGACAAGTTTAGGCATTTGCTTAATACATATATATGTTTTCTAATTTGGTCGAATCCTTCAACTTTACGATTGCTCGGCTCTTTGACCATAAATTTTGAATCTTCTAAGGATATTTCGTGATTTTTGGGAAAGTTTAGAGCAATTGCGTTAGCCTTGTCAAGATCCATACAGAACGTAGTATCTAAGTCCTTAAGAAAGAGAAGCTGTATTTTTTGGTTTGTAACCACTTTGACAATATTATAAAAATGTTTTGAACTTACGAGTACCTCTAAAGATCGTAGTTTGGTGTTCCACTTCTTATTGTTGTAATCAAAAATAAGTTTGGTAATAAGATTATTGAGGTGGGAAACTTTATGTTTGTAGAACTTCTGGCGGCGTCTTCGACAAGCATCTCTATTTTGAATGAGTTCCAGGATATAAGGAGGAAGCTTGATTGCCGCGGTTGTTTTAGGGACTTTACGAACACATAATTCAGAAGTGTTTAGTACATGTTTGCTAAAATCTGAGGCAATGGAATCAATATCGTCAGTAGAGGTAACACTGTCTAGATTATAGGGACAGTTCCGGAATCTGGAACTTAATACTGACCGGAAACGATTCCAATTCGTATTTTTGAGATCTGGCACATCAAGGTAATTAATGGAAAACCGTTGGGTAACCAGGCATATTAGTTAGACAAAAAGATGTTGGAGACCTTAAAGATAGATCTAACAGGATCGTACCGTAGGCATTTGGTCGTAAGCAACCCCAAATTCTATGTCTGGAATTTAAGTCCCCACAAATAATATTTTCACCTTGGAGTGAGAGAAATTTGCGGAGATCGTTCTTAAAGCTATCTTTTTTTCTATTATAATTTCTCTCTGGTTACGCAATTTTAACCTAATTCCAATGTTTTTTATTAACCAAGTTTTCACTACAGGCAAAAGCGAGTGCTGAATATATGAATTAGTATTGAGTGTCTCGATCGACTCTATCGCATCGATAGCATTCGAAGTCGGGTGTGGACAATTATAAGTCTTATTTAAGCCATGTTTCAGTTACAAGAGCTGTGTCGACGTTTCTAGCGTTTACAAAGTTAGCTAATTCAGTGATTTTGTTACGTATACTTCTACTATTCCAAGTAATAATATTTAAATGCCTATCTATCATATTATTAAGAGTTATAACACAAAACCTTAGTTGCTAAACGTGTGATAACATTCAATTGTTCAAACTTGTTCTTACATGTAGATAAATTTGTAATTCATCCCATAGCATAAACTAGTGAGTTCATCGGCTGTGAACAGAGTGTTGTTGCTAGAAATGTTACGAGTCGCGCTGGCAGCAATGTTGCTAAACGTAAGTGGAATGTTGTCGGAAACATTGTTAATTGTTAGAAGGGTGACACTTTCCCACATTGCTTAACTTGTGTGAAGGGCGGGAAACAGCTGACGCCGCTGTGGAAGTTGCGGGAACTCTAACATAGAGATAATTGGAACCTGATGATGTTTAGTGTGAGCGGGTGGTGGAATATGTTGTCGGTTGGATGTCTTTGACATAGCATTTTGTTTATATTTTTCCTTGAGTTCTGAGAATCTTGATCGGCTAACGCATGATGGATCGGTTGATTTGTGCGGTCCGTTGCAATTTGCACATTTTTCAGCTGAAGAATTAGTGTAGACAGAAGTTTTATGTCGGCTGGGACAGTTGGTACAGAAGGTTTTGACGTGGCAATTTTTTTCACCATGCCCAAACATCATGCAATTGTGACATTGGGTTAGTTTACCTTTTAGTTTACCTTGGTAGTTCCAGCTCACTTGCGTGTGAAAGTTGGAGTGATAATTTTTCTTAAGATCCTGCAATTTAGAAATTTTGGTTTTGAAAGGTCAGATACGGATGACATGCGCAAGCAAAAGCTCCGGTTAGAATGATTCAATTATTTTATTTCAAAGTAATATGGTTACAGAAAGAACAAGTGGCATTTTCAACTACCTTTCTGATGTGTGTAACATTGTGTTTAACGCTTCTGATAAATGCTTTATTTTCTATTTAATTTTTAAATGACATACCCTTATACGAAGTTTTATTCTATTGATTGACTGAGGCCTCTCTATATCAAATGTTATTTCGGCAATATCTTTTCGAACATTGTCACGAAATGCGGCCCAAAGATTTAATCAACTCAAAAGATACGTGGTACAGTCTACCTGTTATGTTGTAATATTAATGTTCTTTGTTCCATGAAAGCCGTTATTCCGCTTATTAAAAAAGCCAGCTTAGTTGAAATCCGGCTACTGCCTTAACAGTCGCTAACCACCACATTGACAGCTACGAGTAGTTGTGTTCATCCCATTATATCAGTATCTTCTGCATATGTAAGTAAATGAACAAACTTTTGGAAAAAGGTGCTCCTGAAGTTGGTTTGCAAGTTTAACACAATGCTTTAAGGAACGATGTTGAAAAAATCAAACCACAACCCATCGCCTTATTCTTGAGTTCTTTTCTGACATTGAAGGTCTCTATTTTGCCATTACCGACTTTGACGGAGCAGCGCACATTCTCCATCGTCATCCCGGATAGTGGAATGAGCTTACCTGGTATGCCAAAAGTAGACATTTTTCTGTATAGTTAGTTGCTAAAGATGCAGTCATATACGACCTTAAAAGGTTTTGAGGAGTTCACATAATACGAAGTTTTATATCCCTGTAGTTTGCGCAGTTCAGAAAATCTCCCTTACATTCGTCTACCCAGATTTGATGAATGTCTACGCGCTCCGTATCCAACTATCACATGCTGTTTCCAACAGTTATCGGGCCAATCAACTTTGCTAGAATTAAGCTTAAAATTCTCTGTCCTTCACCTTAAATGGATGGAAGGAAATGTTATCTGTTTTTGTCTAGATTGAATACCATAATGGCTGCTTGATTGTGGGGAGTTGCTTAATTTAGAAACGAAAAAATTAATCCACGATTTTCAGATATGTTAGTCGAACAATACAGAACAGATCAATATAGCTGAAGCTCAGATTCATACAGTGTGAGTACAATGTACATACATAAAAACATCGTGAGAGTGTAAAAAATATAAATGTTAAAATGTTTGTTTATCCATCGAATGTTTTGAAAGATTGATTTCTGAAAAACTATAAAAAAATTAATATTTTGCAACCACTGAATAATTTGATTGTTTTTATTCGAGAGTTTCCACAGTACTGCAATCTCTATACTCTAACGTCCTCTGTTTTGGTAAATTTGTTTCTCTGAATTCGTTTCTATCTTTTCTTTTCTCTTCTAAGCAGATTCCTTTTCTTTTCATACAGCTCGTGAGCCTTTCTTGTTCTTTTATCCAACGTCTGACGTTAAGCTTCCTTCCTACTTTACCCTGTGGAGAAGGTTTTGGTCTTTTTGTTTCTGCGGACTACGTCTGGTAGGGCAATCACAACGCTTCGATCGTTGCGTTGTTGGCCGAATCGAAATTATAGAATTGACAACAGTTTTTCAATCAGTCGTCATTCAGGTCACCTTCCTATAGTTGCCTGTTAAATTGTACCTATATGAACAGTCAAAAATGCAAGCCTTTCAAGTGGATTTTTTTAACAAACATGATTGAGCTCCTAATTCAGATTTTACAAAAATAGTCAAACCAACATTACAGGAATAGAAAATCCGCCTGAAACAAAAACTGGTATCAATGTGCTTGCTGATAGGGAGTTGATGGTCTATCCAAACTCAACATTTAATATTTGAAGAAATCCCTTGATTAAACAAGCCAAATAAGTGCCTGCAGAATTGATTTTATCTCGTGCAGGTTGTTCTGGTTACAGAAATAGAAAAAAGGGATGATTTCGATATCTTATGGTTTTCGACTAATAATAAAACATTTTTAAGGAAAGAGCAGAAATGGATGTAGTATATGTATAACTGGGTGATTGATTCATTGGGCAGTCGTGAAGTGCTTCAAAATAATGATACAGCCAATGGGCTCATTTTTGATTGATGGAGAAGTCGATGTATCGATAAGTAACATGTTAACATTGACAATGCGAAGTCATTACTTAAACAAATGGGTCTCAATAAAACAAGTGGGTTCGTTCGTCTACACAACTGTAGACTGTGATTTTGGGTGACAAGTTTTGTGGATGGTGAGAGAAGTGATCGACTACAAGGATTTTTAGACATTAATTTACAATAAATTGTTATATTTTTTTCTTATTTATTCAAAATTAGCATTTTTAGCACTTGTCGCATGGTCGTGACGGTAAGGGAAATATGGTATGAGGCGTGGGATCTTAAGATTTCTTATTCAAACAAGACCCTTATTTATGGCATAGCCGTCTGCAGATTGATTTTAAATTTATTTGTGTACTTTAATACTTCTATTAATTGTTGAATTCAATTTAAATCCTAAGTAAGTCTTTTTTTTTAATTAAATAGTAATCTTTGGGTTTAATCTACCTAAACAATTAAATTCAAGTATAGTTTCTTTTAAAATATATTTAAAAGATTTTCATTTAAATATTTTTTCGATAATTTAATGCAGACTTGCAAAACTAATTCAGTATAGGAATATGCATGCTGACAGAATAAATATTCTTGTTCCCTGTAGTATTCGGCATCTTCCTATGAAATAGAAAACGTTCTTAATCTCGACTCTGTTACATATGCCACAAGGACGGGTACAACATTTCTGTGCGGCTTTTAATATATTATCATTATTATTATAATTTATTACCATAGAAATAAATTTACATGCTAATTTGGGAGAGCACTAGCTGCGAGAGCCTTCTGCTCAAGGCTTAAAATATAAATGCACCAATTCTAATATAATTTAACGTCATTGCGATTTGGTATGTTGTATACTCGTCCCGAGTATTTCAGATGTAGTAACTTAATTGACTCTTTTTCTCGAAATAACTGATCTAGTAAATAACTAGCTCCGAGGGAATCGGCTTTCAACTTTAAGCAAGTTCTTTTCAAGCACCGTACCAGCTAGACCTGCTCCTTATTTGCCTGAGTGCCAGTATTTTCGGTAAGCGATGTTCTTTCATTCTCAGTACATTCATAACGTAGGTAAACTGCTATCTAAAATTTTAATGAATAGGGGAGAAAGTCCTTTTCAATTGTCAGGAGATAGTTTGGTGTACGAAATATGAATCATTCGTTTTATATGGAAGCTTAGGAGTTTCTTAAATGTGTCATGTTTTTTCTTATTATCCCACACTTATGGTGCATGAAATAGAATGAACCTTACGAAATTTTTGAAAATCCGTATTCGCTACTATAGGATATGTTTACATTTGCAAAACATTTACGCCATTTTGCATTTATAGCAATTTGTCCTTTTGTAAGTTTCGCCTTCAGGTGCCTCTTCATATTCATATATTTCTCCCGCCGAATTATCACCATTTGCAGTGTACTATATGTCGAAAATATCCTTAATAATGAGTGCAAATAAGACAAGGCTTGGTGTTCTCCTAACCTTACTTCAGTTTTTGTGTGAAACCACTTGCATAGTACCTCCCAATTCCACAGAGCTACCTGAGTATCTTCGTACAAATTTGAGGACCGATACTGCATTGAAGTCCATAAAGAAAGCATGAACTTTTGCCTTTTGCCATGAATGATTGTACAATTTATTTTACGGTATACTGTTGTTTAGCCAGAACTAAGTTCTGACTGGAATTCCTGAAGCATTTAGTTAGCCGAAATCTAACAAGTAGGTCTTCATTCATTTCATTTAATATGCATTTTTATTCAACTCAATTCAATAACTCTTACATGCTATACAAAAAAACGCTTAAAAATTAGCTTAATTAACTTAAAATTATCTTATTCTAACTTACTGGCCCCATGCGGACACTCTAAGTTAAACCTAACAATTAAATTTTGTCTTTCGACGTTTCGTACAATTCATTTTTAAATTATGTTGTATTAATTGCAATTAAAACTAAGAAAATAATTTTATAACAAAAACTTAGTAAATTAACTTTTTTTTTTATCATCTTTTAAAACTTAAAACTAAAACTTATTAACTACCTTAACATTATTCTTAATCTACTTAGGCTACTTAAGCTACTTAAAATTATCTTATCATTTAGGTATTATATTTTTTTTTGTGGGAAGAAGTTACCCGAAGGTTACCCATCTCTTTGTTGTTTTATAATTTTTTTTTTTATTTTTTTGTTTTTTGTATATACATATATACATTTTTTTATTTTTATTTTTTATTTTTTTTATTTTTAGTTTTTATTTATTTATTTATTTTTTTTTTTTCCCCTTTAAACTATCCTAATCCTACCTAAATCTATGTAAGTCACCCACGGCTAGAAAATTAGGCTTCCGACCCTGCTCCTTAACGAAGCTAACTAGTGCTAGAGGAATTCGACGACGTAGAATCCGCTCCTTCAATAAGCCACCAAAATTTTTGGTGCTGCTGAGCAACATCCCTCATGTCGCGATTCCCTACCGCTCTACTGAACCGGAGACGCTCCGCACTGCCGTGTGCAACGTCTCTATCGTAGTTAAGTCGCCTCTCCGCAGCTGTTCGAGCCACATGGAAGATTAACGGCACCGCTAATCTATCCTGGATCAGACCTTTCATGTCGAGATAGAGGAACGCTTCTGGAGGAATAAAGCCGTCAAAGCGAGCTCTCTCGTGATACATATAATTGGGGTAGTAAGCCCCAGATATCAGGTTATTCGACGAGGTCATTGCTCTTGCAATGTGCCTTCGAGTCAACTTAATAACAAAATTGTCCACTCTTATTAGGTTAGCCCTATTGTACAAGACCTCATTGCGATAGAATTTTATGTACTCAGACTCTGGTGTTCTGTATAGGCGAAGACAAGCCCTAAGGCAAGCCCTCTCAAACACCCGAATCTTTTCCAAAAGACTTGCTCTCACGTTGAACCACACGGGACAACCAAATGTAAGCATATGCCGAATAAGGGCCATGAAGCAGATCACCTTTACCCTCGCATCGAATTGTCTGCTATAAAACATTCTCTTTGTAAGGCCAAAAGCACCTCTGCTCTGGCCAGAGCAACATCTATATGTTTGTTAAAATATAGATATTGATCTAGCCAGATCCCAAGGTATTCGACAAGCAAGGAGCTGCCCGTGTTGTCCCACGATCTGAAACTTTCGCCAATTCTTTCTGGTATCCGCAGAGGCCCCAGACAGAGGCGTCCTAAACAGAATGGTTTCCGACTTCTGAAAGTTGATCTTCAACTTCCAGTCGTCGCAATATTGTTTAATTTGATCGAAGTCACGTTGCAAAAGAATGTTTATAACCTCAATCTTTGGACCTGATCTGTACGCGATTAAGTCGTCTGCGTACGCTATGGCATGGTGAAGTGAACCTATCAGATCACTTGTGTAAATGTTGAAAAGGATTGGCGAACTAACCGCACCTTGTTGCAGACCGTTTTTAATGTTGAATGTACCAGTAGAAGTCACATCGCCATTTTTCACGATGAACTGTCTGTCTGAAAGCATATTGAAAAGAATATACAGCAGTGGTTTACTAATGCCCAGTCTGTCCAACTTGTAGAAGAGTCCCTCTAACCATACGATATCGAAAGCCTTCTCCAAGTCAATCAGGCAGGCACCCGTGCACTGTTTCTTGGCTTTGTTCCATTGGACATCAGAAACCAGTTTAGACGCGGCATGAATAACATCATGCCTCGCCTTAAAACCGAATTGATTATCCGGAACTATATTTCTGTCCTCAACCCACTTAGTCATTACTCTATTGATGACTTTTTCGAACACCTTACTGATGTTTGGAAGGAGACTGATCGACCGGAGATTCGCCGGATTGGATGTGTCTTTATCCCTTTTGGGGATAGGATGTACCACCGCAGTTTTCCAATGCGCTGGATAATGTGCATTATTCATTGCATTGTTAAACAGGGTGGTATAAATGTCCACCGCTTCTAGTGGGGAATGTCGAAGCACAATGTTCGGTATTCCATCGGTTCCCACTGATTTCTTACTTCTAATTGTGTCGAAGATCGTTTGAAGCTCTTCCTTCGAAATGAACGGGGGTTGCTCCCTTTCATTGGCGATGACATTATTTGCCATATTCTCGTCACTGAACTGGGTGAAACCCGAGTTCTCGATTCGCCAGTTCACTATTTCATTTCGAAGGTAGAAATTGTGGACAAGGACTCGATTTTCCAGGTCGTGGTTGGGACCAATGATGTCATTTGTCTTGTACACTTCCTGGAAAGTCGCTCCTATAGCCTCGACCTTCTGCTGCGGATCTTCGATCACAAAGAAATTGTCATCATCAACAGCCTCATTTGGATCTATGCATGCTGTTGAAAGTATGCGTTCATTGTCTGTCGTTCGGGCGATTTTAAGACATGAAAGGTCGTTTTGATCTTTCCTCCGAAATATTTTATTTATTTGCGGGAACATATTCGGGTTGCTGGTGTTAACAGCCCGAATTTTGTTGTTCCAATACAAACTTATAGAAGACTTGTAATTTTCTTTTATTAATGTTTGGAGGTTTTTGATCGACGATTTTAATGTCATAATCTCCGGGTTATGTCTGTCAGTAAACTGTCTGTACAAGGTCTTCAGTCTTGAGAGTAGTCTACTTTTATGTCGGTGCAGTGCGTCTATAGTTGAATTGCGGAACAAGTCTTCGTTGTCAGTGTATTGATACCGAGGTATCGTTGTGTCCATTGTTCGTTTAATTGTCTCGTCCATTAGTTTTAGATACCTGTCAATCTCCTCGTTTGACAGATTTCTGTTGGACGGTGGATAGAGCGAATTCGAGGAGAGTGCTCTTGTCAGTGTCCTGGAGAAGTGTGTCCAACGCACTCTACTATAATTGTAGGAATGGCTTTGAACATACTCATCCAATTCCGCATTTTCGTTCGGAACGGTTATTTCGGTACTAAGACCGCAATGGTCACTGTCATACACAAAAGTGCGAAGACAGTTTACAGTTTGTTGGTTCGTACCTGTCAGTTGTATTCGTGTGTCAAACAGCAGGAGATCCAAATAGGCGCCGTTTCTAGGAAACGACGGACTATCCGTCGCCTTTAGGCCGAGTCGGTACATCACAGTGTGCTGACCCCACCAATTGAATAGCAGGTTCCCTCTTGTGTTTGGTGTATTATTTCCCCAATCGCTGTGCTTGGCGTTGAAATCTCCGCCGATAATGAAATAGTTTTCCTCCAATTCCAGTCTCAGGAATCGAAAAAGTATCTCGGGCTCTGAGATGAATTGGGTGGATTGAGTAGCCTTAGGCGCATAAACAGACACCATGTATAACCGCTTTCCACTGCGGAGAGGGATATACATGATGCATGCTTCTAGCACCTGAAACCTACGCACTACACGACTGTATATTCTTTTAAACCGTATGCCTTTCCTTACGAAGATTGCAACGCCTCCTCCTTGTATGGAGTTGGGTCGATTTCTTCGCATAATTTTGTACCTTTTGTGCCTCATTTTGTGTCTTTTGCTAGTTTAGTTTCGCTAACCAAAAGCACATCAGGGGCTTAGTCTTTAAGCTGCTTGAACAGTGTGGCTCTTCGCTCAATCCTAATCAGTGAATTAACATTCATTGCAAGGACCTTCAGGGTTTGCTCCGCCATGTACGTACCCATTACGACTGGAGGCGCGTTAGGCTCGGCAGCAGCGCGTATATTTGATCTACCCGCGTAGCTTGCTCGGTAATTCGACGTTGCAGCTGAGCTATTTGCCCCTGGATAGAGAGCAAGATAGCTAGCATGTCATTTGCCGGTTCGGGTGCTCTAGGCGCTGGGGCCTGAGAAGCAACCTTCGCTTGCTGTACCGTATTTCCCCAACCTGCCGCCATTTGGGCGTAGGTAACCTGGGGAGTGACGGCTGGTGTTTGTGGTAGAACGGGTGGACGCTTAACTTCCACCTTTTGCTGCCGAGCCAGATTTACTCTTATTTTGTACTGGAATTTGGGACAACCCCGATAGTTTGCGGTGTGTCCCGTGTTCTTACATAAGACGCAAGAGAGTTGGCTTTTTTCTGCCGCTCCATCCATACCCAGAGCGCGTTCTTCTGATTTGTGGTTCTTACCGCACTTGACGCATCGAGGCTGCATTTCGCAGTTCGACGCGGCGTGCCCGAACCTTTGGCAGCGAACACATTGCAAAATGTTATCGCTCCGTTTTACTTTTTCCCAGTGTACAACCTGGTAGTCTAGGACTTTGATATTCCTTAGACCATCCAGTTTGCTTTCGGGAGTAATCTGAACCAGGAAAAACGGTAGTTTCCGTTTCTCCCTTTTGGCTCTAGCTGTGGTGAACGGCTTGACCCCTACGAACTTGAGCTCTTCGCACTCTTTCTCTTTGAGCAGTGCGAGGAGCTCCTCCGGATCAGTTGACGGTTCAATCCCCCTCAGCAGCATTGTTTGCAGCTTTTCCCCCTTCGGGGTGAAGGAGAAGAACTCCGTCGTCGAATCCTTTAACAAGCTTTTTATTTTATTATAGCGCTCCACTGTATTGCAGTGGATCGCATGTCTATCTGTGCTTTAATGATTATAAATATTAGTACTACTTCCTTAACTTGCTAGGGACTAACTTTATTGCAATACATTATTTAAGGCGATACATAGTTTTTCTGGAAGCTCATGTTATTCGTACATGTTAAATTCTATTGAAATATGAACCGATCCTGGAGCTTTTCCATATTTAAGTCAATTTTATTCTTTGACTATTTCTTGGGGCTTTATTTGTGCATCCTTTACACCATATTAATTGCAAAATGAATGATGGTTCCATTTGGATTTAAGAGCTTTTTGAAATGCAGTTCGAGTAGGAAGGATGGCAATTCGCTATTGATAATACAATACATCGGTTTTAGGAGCCTCCCACAACTCAGCCGCGCTATTGCAATGGTCTTAAATGCCGACAATTCTTAGTAAGTTTTTTCTCTACTGCGTACCTCTTTGAAGTTTTTGTTATCGTCGATACATATGTGTTTGCTTCGAAACACTTTAGTCGGAAATTGTGAAAAAATTTAAGTCAAGCAAACGACTTCTGTCGTGCTTTTTCGCAAAATTTATTGTACCATGGATTTAGGTAATTGTGTCTTGTCGTATGCCTTTGGATGCCCCCACCCTTTATGTAGCAAGAGTTTTAATTCTAGTTGTCGATTTAAGTCTGTAAATACAGATTAACTGTTTTGGAAATACTTTAGATACAAGTCAGTCCCAACCTACAGCTCTCAGACCACTCTGATCTGAACCTATCTGCTACAATTTTGGTGGTTCGTCAAAATAATAAGAAATTCTGCTACATCCTCCATCCCAGCGCTCATTTATGATCACATTTCATTTGTCAGCTCTTTGCTAAATACAAATCCTCTTGCTATGTACTTTGCAGCTAGTTCAGCACTCAAGATTATGTCTCGCCGATTATGCTTGGCCTCGTCAAATCTTCAATAAGGTTTATCATTTTTGCGCGAGTCCTTTGAGACAATAATATACATTAATCTGCTTGTCCAGAAGGTACATCACCCTTCTTATGAAGATTTGTTTTTCTTACGCTATCTTACTTACTTACTTACTTTAAGTAGTACTACAGTCCGGGGAGGACCTGGGCCTAAGTCAACAAGCTTCTCCAGCCAGCTCGATCCCTAACTAACGCTGAGGTCCTCTTCCACTTGCGTGTGTCACCTGAGTCTTGGCCTTCCTCTACTGCGCTGTCCCTCGGGAGCGGGTTCGAAGACTTTTCGGACCGGAGCATTGTTGTCCATACGCTCTACATGACCCAGCCATATCAGTCTTTGGATCTTCACTCTTCTGGTACAGTTCGTCGTTGTATCTCCTCCTCCACTCACCGTCAATGCAGACGGGACCGAAGATCGCCCGAAGAATTTTTCCTCTCGAAGCAACCAAGAACATCCTCATCCATTTTTGATAATGTCCATGCCTCTGAGCCATAGAGCAGGACCGGGATTATTAAGGTCTTATAAAGGGTGACTTTTGTTGTCCGAGAGAGGGCTTTGCTACTCAATTGCCTTCTTAGCCCAAAGAAACAGCTGTTGGCAAGAGTTATTCTTCGTTTGATATCAGCGCTGGTGTCGTTCTCTGTATTTATAGCAGAGCCTAGGTAGACAAAGTCCTTAACTACCTCAAAGTTATGTCTGTCGAGGGTGACGTTCTGCCCGAGACATCGGCGTTGGTTGTCCGTTTTGCTTGACAGAATATACTTGGTCTTGCCCTCATTGACCGCTAAACCCATTTTCGCCGCTTCCGTCTCAATACTCGCGAAAGCGTCACTGACATCACGCTGCTTTCTCCTGATTATATCGATATTCGTCGGCGTATGCGAGTAGTTGGGCGGACTTTTGAAAGATAGTGCCTCTTGTGTTTGCTCGTGAGTTTTGCACTATTCTTTCAAGTACGATGTTGAAAAAATCGCATGACAGCGCATCGCCTTGTCTAAATCCTTTATGGACATCAAAGGTCTCGGTGAAATTTTTACCGACCTTGATCGAGCAGCGTGCATTCTTCATCGTCATCCTGCACAGCTGAACGAGTTTGGCAGGGATGCCGAAACTAGACATTGTTCTATATACCTCGTCTATATAGATGCTGCCATACGCGGCCTTAAAATCGATGAATAGGTGGTGTGTATCGATCTGAGGCTCATGGGTCTTCTCCAAGATCTGCCGTAGTGTGAATATATGGTCGATGGTGTATTTTCCTGGCCAGAAGCCACACTGATATGGACCTATCAGGTTGTTGACGAACGGCTTCAGGCGTTCACACAATACGGCAGATAAGATCTTATATGCGATGTTAAGGAGATTATTGCCTCTGTCGTCAGAGAATCTTAAGAATCGGACAAACAATGCTGAGGTTCCATTCATTGGGCATACTTTCGTACGACCATATTTTACAAATGAGTTGGTGTATGCTCCTTACCAAGTCATCGCCTGTCGCTTTGAAGAGTTCGGCAGTCAGGCCGTCCGCTCCAACAACTTTGTTGGACTTCGATATATCTATCTTCACTTCATCCAGGTCGAGTGGACGGTATTGTTGGTCATCATCGTCCAAGTCGAAAGGTTGATTCTGCCTGAGAGTGGTATTTGGTTCGTCATCGCCGTTAAATGTCTGCAGAAATGGTCTTCCAAATCCTCAGCATCGACTGCGATTCTACTACGATGTTCCCTTGTTCAACCCCCTGCTGCTATTCAACCCCTAATAAATTGATGTGCATTCAAAGTTCCCAGTGTCCGTTTGTTAACTCTTTTCCTTGGGTTTCTGTTGAGGAGCTTTTGGTTTTAGAGCTTTGAAAAAAGTTTTTAATGATGAGTGCGATCGTGGATATCTTGTTTTGATCTTTCGCATTTCTTTTAATGTGTGAAAAATACGTTGAAAAAAATTGTGAGCTGTTTTCTTGAAGGAAAATGTTTATTTGCGCAGGTTTTCGTAGCGCGCTGTCAGTTTTTTGATGTTACATGTATTTTTCTAAATCTAGATTGTGATATTGATGTGAGGTTAAATGTTTTTATGTAAATTGTATTTTTGAAAGGTGCATTTATTTTTTATTTTTTGAGTTTTGTGCAATTTGTGTTTTTAAGCCGCGACTTTTATCCTACCTCTAGGTGGTGTGGAAAGAGGTTTTATTTTTTAAATATAACAAATTGCTTAAATAAAAATTTCAATCTAAAAATAAGGACGGTAACCCTGCACTGTTCTTTAAAATTTTTGCTAATTCGAAATGCTTACTACGGAAACCCTGTATGAGCTTTTGTTGGAAAAACACTTATGGAAAACAAAACAGTGCGAATGAGAGACAAACATCCCTATCTTCCCTGTACTGCAAATTCATGTTGGACACAGTGTTGTTTTGTGTTGCATACATTACAATTGTAAATACCATTGTAAATTACATTGTGATTGCAACATGTATTTCAATATTATTCATGCTGTGTATAACTAGCTGTAGCTACCCGATTTGTTTCCGCATTATTTCTAACTTCATCCTTGTTTTGTTTCAAGTTGAAACATATCGTATCGTATCGTATGGATACTGCAAGCTGTTTTTTTTATATAGCTTTGTTTTAAATAACTTAACACACAAGAGGTAATGAATACTCTTTAAATGCCCGAGCACGCGTTAAGTTTTTCGGAAAATGAGAGAGAAAGAGAGAGAACGATCTTTGGAATCAGTGGTTGTTTCGCTCCATGGGTGACATACAACATTTAATGGGGAGACTAATTATTTTCTGACTTGATGTTGTTGTAATTTAGACATGATTTTGATTGCCTTAGAAAAAGAATGTCATTCGGTCGCGGTTGGGATTGAACACCGAAACTTAACTTATCATTTGCTTTTTATTAGATTGCTTATTGAATATTGTAGGATTTATTTTCGATAGTTTCCATTCCATTGCTCGTTACATGGTTACAAAAATGGGACACAGCCCAATGAAGGAATTTTTGAGCGATTTACATAACATAAATTTAAAACTCATACTTGGGAAACAACGAATACCACAAAAACATTCATATATGGGTCTATAACTTAATTCGTGCGGTTTGCTAAGAGGTGATTTTGGCTTGGAAGAGATGAACGTCCTGGGCAGCCAAAAAAGTTTGAAGATGAAGAACTGGAAGCATTACTCTATGAAAATTGTTGCCAAACTCGCAGCTCGCAGAATGTTTGGGTGTCACTCAAGCAGCCATTTCAAAATGTTTAAAAGCTGCTGGATATATTCAAAAGCAAGGAAATTGGGTTCCACATGAACTCAAGCCGAGAGACGTCGAAAGGCGGCTTTGCATGTCCGAAATGCTGCTGGAACGCCACAAAAAGAAGTCATTTTTGCATCGGATAGTTACTGGTGGTGAAAAATGGATCCATTACGACAACCCCAAGCGCACAAAATCATATGTGAAGTCCGGCCAACCAGCCAAATCAACGGCAAAGCCGAATATCCATGGCGCGAAGGTAATGCTCTGTATTTGGTGGGATCAGATGGGTGTACTGTATTATGTCCTGCTAAAACCGGGTGAAACCATCAATGAATAACGCTACCGAACACAATTAATCCGTTTGAAGAGAGCAGTAGCCGAAAGACGCCCGGAATATGCGACCAGACACGAGGCAATAATTTTCCATCATGACAACGCTCGGCCCTACGTTGCTATTCCGGTTAAGAACTATTTGGAAAACAGTGGATGGAAAACCTTACCCCACCTGCTTTATAGCCCAAACCTTGCCCCTTCTGACTACCATTTGTGCCGGTCGATGCAGAACGCCCTCACTGAAATACGGTTCACATCAGAGCAGAATATCAAAAATTGGCTTGATTCATTCTTGGCTGCCAAGCCGGCGCAGTTCTTTTGGGATGGGATCCACAAATTTCCAGAAAGATGGGAAAAAGTCATAGCTTCAGATGGGCAATACTTTGAATAATACTATCAATACAATACAATAAAATAAAATAAATACAATATTCGCTATACTAAATTAAATGAAAAAAAAATAATAAAAATGTCTCTATAGCAATCATGGGTCAAAAATATACTATTGTGTTACAGGATGTGGGATTCAATAATAAGAAAAAAAGCTAGCCTAGGAACATATTCAAATTAATTTTATATAAACATAGGGAGTCCACTTCACATAAAACATCACAAGATTTCGATCGAATACAATTAAAGTTTTACCATTTTGTTTAAACAAGACAATAAAAGTATTACATATTGTTCAGCGATTATAATGGGCGCAAGTGACGTCCTTCGAGCGATGATATTTTTAAGGATCAGCTTGTGGATAGCATTAAACTTCATTACCATTATGTCAGCTGCACTTCTGTTTGAATACAAAACACTATTACGTTGGTTGGCTTTAGTATATCAATTGTTTTCTGAGGCTTTTTTCTTCCCTACTTTCGTTCGGTATAATTCCTTTTCTTTCGAAATATTTGGCAACATGTTATGTATATAATAAAGAGGGTTTGGCAGTATGACCCTCGACTCAATTTGCTACTATTACAACTAGATTTAGTTTAATTAAATGAGATCCCTGCTAATTCTGCCAATCACAAAAACGTTTTCGTTGCGAGTATTTTTGTAAAGGCAAGCCATTAACCACCTGCGCGGTGCTTATTCCAATTTTTAAGAGCATTTTGGGTTGGCATTCCCAATCCAGTGACTTAAAATGAAATGTAATTAATTAAATTAAAATTAAAAATTAAAATCGTCCTAGGTTTCTCTGTTCAAGAGTTGCAAGAAGAATAGCCGGAATGCTTAGTCTAAAAGAAAAGCAAAAGTATGACCGATTTTATTCTTTCTCGCTATAATAATAAAAGAGGTCAATTAATGCAATTGTATTTGGTTTGTGACAAACTGATTTCCTAATAATGTCTTAATTATATTTTTTTTAGGAACAAAAGCTATTTCAGCTTTTTATGATCCTTTTTGTTTCTGATATAAAAATATATACATACAGTCAAAAACATTAACGATCATTTAATACACTTTATTCTGTTCAATTATAAAATTTATGTCGTTTTGCAGCCTTCTGACTGGCAAAAGTTATTTTTATTATATCATATCCGAGTCAAATGTACCAGCAGGAGCTGCAAAAAGAAAATAAAAAAAGACAGAGCAAATGGAAGCATTCATAGCAAATAAAAACTTCAAAACGTTTCAGAACTTATTAAATACAAAATAATTGTGAAATTTATATAGAGTAAGAATACTTGTAATCACGGAAGAATGCGTTTTATATAAATTTACGTGCAAGTGCATTAAGCTCTTTGGGTGCTTCCGGAAAACTTTCATAGAGATTCTTACGACAAGAAGAGTAAAGAAATTTACACGGACACAGCCCCATATGGCAAATAAAAAAGTAGTAATATGGTCGTGAGTCAGTCGACAAATGACTTGCACCTGATCCTGCTGAATCTTCTTCCATTGTCGGAAAAGGGATTTCTCCAGCGAATCCACACTTAAGAAAATTACGGATTTTCATCTGATGACTGTGGAGGTCATTGTAGCGAGGAAATGAAGCAACCACTCTAGGTTGAAGCGTGCTTTATGAGATACTGCTGAATCTTGTTAGAACGCCTACTCCCTCTTAACAAAAAGTTTGGTTTCGCTTGATTTCTGATGACTAATCATTTTCGTTTGATATTTCCGTTAGATAAACACGATAGTTTGGTTTGTTCACTAATTGTTCAATATGGACATTTTTTCTCATCAAAAGATATTCAGCAGCATCTTTTTTTGAGCATCGGTAAGATTTTGTCCTTTTTTGAACTTATAAGGCTTTAGTTTCGGCTTATCTTTCAGTGTTCGTTGCATGGTTATCTTTTATATCTTCAGCTTGGTAGCGATGTTGAACCACAATATGGTTTGAGTCATGAAAGATTTATTGACATCTATATGCTGGCAGTGTCTAAAGATAGCCACTTGTGACTTCCCCCTCAAGTATAGCTCTACACACTATTACTTATGAATTCCATTACGGATACAAACAACTAATATGCAAATGCTTCTGCACGATTCCAAACAATGAAACCAACTGTTATTAAGCTAAACATTGACGAAATTTTACTAACTGTTTAGGGAGGTTCAGCCCTCTGAAGTTAGTTGCATTTTAATTGGACATCATTTAATATTAAAACTCTATTCTATTGTATGCATAGTTGCGATAAAACAAAATCTATTTTTTATCGATCAGGTGTAACAACCAATAACTCACAAATAACTCCATAGCAATTGTCAACAATGTATGTACTCCTTATGTGTGTAGTGTTATTATGGCGTCTTCATTTTTCAAAGCTCTGTTTATATTTTTGTCGTAGTAAATTGAAGTAATATATCACTTACCACTGTTCCCATATAAAATGAATTATGAACGTTTTCTAGACTCAGGTGTTGTGTTTGAAAAACATTTTAAAGCATTTGTTTTGTACTACGTACTCATTTATCATTATATTAAGATTTATCAAAAAGATCTTACAAATTTAGACAATAAGTCGAAATGGCTTTAAAATCGAAAGATAAATCATAGAAATAAGTGTTAGCAAAACTCATGATTTACCCCGGAGTATGTTTGGTTCAAAGGAGAATTAGCGTGAACACCAACTTGTTATTGACTTCTCACATTAAATTAGAAATGAATAATGATATACAGGTATAAAGGTCTATAGTATATGCATTTCATACAGAAAAAATAAATATTAAAAAAAATTATAAAGAAATAAAAGATTTTTAATCTAACAGATAAAATAGAGAGACATAATGTTATGAATGTTTTGCAAGGGAACCTGCAGTGCTATCACTCTCCCCAATGTACATAATCTTAGTTATAAGTCATATTTGTACTATTCAGTAAAGATAGTTTTAAACGAGAACTACTGGTGTATGCGTAAAGCTCTACAACAAAGATTAAACATAATTTTATTTACAAGGCTCTTAGCTTCAAAGACATTTTAAATCGAATACGAGTAAATATTTTTTAATTTAACTCTTAATAAGACAATTTCGTTGGTGACCTTGTTCTTATGCAATTGCTTAACTTAAATACGTTCATATTTTCTTAAATGGTGTTTTTCTAGTTGCCATGGCCTCTAGCTAACTGCTCAAGTTAATTAAGGTCGCTTCCACTTCTACTGCGTTGTCCCATACCTATAATATCTTATTCACTCTGCATGTTCTACCCATCGTAAGCCACCTATCTCGACTCTCTGAATTGGTCAATGTCACTGTCAAATCATGGAACCTAAAGCCACTTGATAAATTTTAAGTTCAAAACGGTGATAGATATTTTCATTAAAATTCACAAGGCCTTCTTACTCAATTGGCTTCTTAGACCGAAGAAACCACGATTGGTAGGAGTAACTCTTCGTTTGGTTTGTGATGAATTGACATCATCGAATCTAATACAAGACCTGAGGTATACAAATTCGCGACTATCTCAATGTCATGGTTTTCTGTTCCAAGGTTCTGTCGATCCGTGGTATTATGTTCAAAGAGACCTTGACATCATGCTTTGTGCTGGTGAATATCCTATGGAATTCGGTGCATTTCGATGTTCCAGAAGAGCTTTCCAGAAGCGCTGATTTGACTCTTCGCATTTTTTATAACTAGATGCTTTACAAACTTTACGGTGGCTTCTGCTTTTCCGTTGCCACGGGGATAATATGGGGTAGAATTTATGTAGCTGAAATTGTACTCAGCAAAGAAATCTAAAGGAAAATTATTATCAAAGTTGTACTCCCATCCGTGATCACTTTTTGAGGAATACCATATCTAGCAAAACTGATTTTGCCAGCCAGAATAACATCATTTGCAGTAGTTTCTTCCAAATTCTTAACTTCAATAAAATCAGAGCAATGGCAAACAGTTACTTAAATGTTTCTTCTTTGTACGTTGCTAAATAGAAAGCCATTGATATTCGCTGGAAGGGAAATGATGGAGTCCCATGTGTCGTTATTGGAAGCTGTTGTTGTAAGTCGAATTCATGAAACACGTATTAATATAGCGAACAGCATTTTTTATGTCTTTTTTTATATCTGGCAAAAAAAAAAGTTTGTTTGGCCTTCTTAACACATCATTAAATTCCAGTGTGACCATAGTGTAGTAGATCGATATACTACTTGAGAAGAGCATAGGGGATAACGAATCGGTCCTTTCAATAAAATACCAGATTGCACCGATAGTTCATTTCTTACTGATTGGTATTGGTTTAATTTCTCATCCATTGTTTTAGACTCCCATCCATTACATATTTACTTTATCCCCTTCTGCATAGTCACATCATTAATTGTTTCCTTCAGCAATTCATCCACAAACGTCCTCGTGAGTTGGAAAATTAGATTCTACCTTTCTTAAAAATTTATTGATTTTCAAGACCTTTTCATATTCGTTCATAATCTGAGTGTTAGTCTGAGTGGGAACAAGCGATAGTAGGTCTGTTATTAATAACAGCTTGCCGAGCAATAGTGAATGTCTATATAATATGTCTGCAGTTTTAGTCTTAGTCTTTCAATACGTTTGGTACCTTTACGAATCGGCTTTTTGAAAACTTCTTTAAGTGAAGTCTGATCAGTTTGAATTTTTATAGTATCTCTAAAACTTATGAATTGGTTAAAATGCATACAAGCATGCACAATGGCGAGGAGTTCTAGTCGGAATTCAAGATACGGTTGTACAGTTACCTGGCGTCACTTTTTGTGTCTACGGTCTCCATCATGGCCTGAAGCACTTGCAGTATCTCGTCAAGGTGCTTGCTTATGGGCTTCACAGCTTCCACTCTTGCACTCCATCTAGTTGTAGACAACGATTTCACAACCGTGGGCACAGCGATTTTTAGTTATTTCAAGCGTTGAGTGGACGGGGAAAAAAGTACATAAAGAGTCCCAAAAAAGGACACCATCATTACATCCTGTTTGGCTGCGTTCACACGAACCAAGCTGGGCGAATGATTATCATAGTTCACGAAAAATGCCAGATGTTTTTTTTTCTGTTATCTTTTGATGGACACCAATCCTGCAGGTCCATACCATCCTTCTCCAATTGGCTTACGATGGTCCCCACTAAGCTCTCAGCGTCTTTCAGCACATAACATTTTCTTCCCAAAATCCACGTCCACATATCGCATTACCTCATAAAATTTGCTCACGATGTGCTTGATCAGGAGTCGAATCAAACATAAGACCAAAGTACTTCTCTTGACAAATTTGCTTGAGCATATTCTCGCGAACAGTCGACGCCATCAAATGGATAAACTCGTTCTGTATGGTTGCTGCAATATAAGATGTCGATCCGGGATGATTTTTCGCATTGTCGAGGTGTGCTTTCATGACAGGGTTGAAGGTGGCATCGAGTTTAAGGAGTCCAATATAATTCGCAACGTTGGAGGTATCGTCTGATTGAAGATATTCTTGGTGCCCTCGCAGAGGCAGATTCTGTGTCGCAAGAAACTTGATACAGAGAAGAAGTCGATTCAGGATATTACGCCATTTCTGTTTATGCATATCAATCGCTGACTGCATCTCCACGTCGATAATTGCTCTGTTCTCAGCCAAATTGCGTTCCATTTGTTTCCATTGAGTAAAACATTCACGATGATTCTTCGACATTTCATGGATAGTCATTCGGTCAGGTGCTTTCCACTGATTGAACCCGGTTTCTTGCTCCAAACTCGACGGATGATTTGATCTAGAAAATAGCAAACAGCCCATGCAGAAAGCTGATTTTTTTGCTTTAGAATATGCTAGCCCGGACCGAGTCGCCTACTCACCATTCGCCAGTGTCCTTTTGAACCATGCTTTTGTTCATCCACCGGTTGTTTGTCGGTACAATCGGCCCTTCACCGTTCCGCAAATACGTGGAACCTCACTGTTTTATTTCCACTCTCAGTGAATCATCCACATTGACTTTTCTAGTAGCGGCGTGGAATTCCAGAAGTCCAGTGTCGTGCCTATCAATGACATTTGGAATGACATCCACAGATTGTTCCTCATCTACTGGTTTAGTGACATCTGTAGGAGCATTTCCAACATCATCTTCCGGGACACTTTCAGCCTCATCTCTAGCGTTATCTCCAGTAGTATGGTCAGGTCTCTCTGATGATTGAACTTCCTGCTCCGCATCTGGCTGATTTGAGCTTGAACCAGCCTCAAACTCAACCAAACTTGACGAAGATGCAGGGAAATCTGTAGTGGCAGGATTTCAAAAAAAAAACTCTTGACAAGCTTACTGGACTTTTTGGCTTCCTCTGTCTCCAACTTCTGCCTTTTCCGCCCCTCCGCACCAGACTCTTTCTTTTTCACAAGCGTGCGTTTCGTGGTCTCCTTGTAATTGCCCTACAATGTAGAAATGGGGTAAATAATAACTTCCACAATAATAAATGTGTATCATCATAAAACGTACCGTAGAATGACCTAACATTGGCTGGGTTCCTAACATTGACCAAAAATCATTAAATCCCTTAAGCTTTCCTAGCGACACACGGTGAACAGACATTTAAATAATTTTACCCCTTATTTCACTCCTGGGTATTCACATATGACAGGAAAAAAATGTGTGGATGTACAACTGTCAAAATTGAAAATAACTGCCAATGACGAAGAGGCTATTTCATCGTGTATTTTTAAGTGTCGGTAAAGTCGTCTCCGCATTGCAAGAAAACATTGTGCTATTGTGGAAACAATTATCAGGTATGCGGTTTTATAAAGTTTTAGTGATATATAAAAAAAAGCGTGCCTTATTAGTTAATTATTATGTAAAATTAATCCGAAATAAAAAGAGTTTCATAAATTCTTAACCGTCATCCTTACTGTGACCTTTGGGTTCCTAACTTTGACAAGGGTCCGCAACATTGACCACCGACCAGTATTTTAATTTTTTTTTTAAATTTCCTGGTTCGTTTTCACTGCATGTTATAGTATCTGCATATATCAAAAAAAATGTTACCTAGTTGTATTTTAATTTCTAGATAACAATATGCCTCCTAACGAACTAAATAAATCACGTAGGCGGTACAAGAGTGTTTCTGAAGACGTCATGCGCGAAGCTATTGCGAAAACTGAACGAAAAGTGTTGTACATTGCAAAAGCTTCGAGTCAATTTATTATACGAGGAGCAAAGGGAACATTGATTAACAGATTTAAAAATTTGCATCGTAAAAATGTCGGCTCTCCAACAGTTTTTAGCCCAACAGAGGAGAAATGCTTGGTTGAAGCTCTGCTCATTGTAAGCGAGTGGGGATTTCCATTTACAGGAGGGAATGTGAGAAATCTAGCAAAAAACTATTTAGATTATATAGGCAGAAATGTTACTTCGTTTGCAGATTTCACTTTACCCGGTAAGAAATGGCTTCAGGGGTTCTTACAACGAAACAAAGACATGCTTGCTTTGCGAGCTTGCCAAAATTTAAAAACTTCGAAGGCCAAACTTAGACTAGATGATATGAAGAACTACTTCAAAAATCTGAAGACTGCTCTGTTAGACAAAAACAACGACTTTATTCCTTGCAATCGAATTTTCAACTACGATGAAACTAACTTGTCACAAGATGCAGGTAATATTATGTGTGTTTTTAAAAGGGGTGTGAAATAACCTGAGCGTGTTAGAGAGTACAAAATCGAGTACACCAATTATGTTTTGTGGTTCAGGCCTTATGATACCACAGTATGTGGTTTATAAATCAAAGCAACTTTGGGAAACATGGATGCAAGGAGGTCCACCGAACACTCGGTATAACAGGAGTAAGTCTGGTTGGTTTGATGGAACAATATTTACAGATTGGTTTACAAACCACTTTATTACATTTACCAGACGATTTGAGGTAGAAAAGGTAATTTTAGGAGATAACCTGGCTAGTCACTGTTCTCCTCAAGTAATTGAAGTTGCAGTAAAAAATAACATTCGATTTGCGTTCTTTTACCAAACTCGACTCATTTTTGCCAGCTTTTAGATGTGGCTTTTAACGGTCCGCTAAAAAAGGTACGGACAAAATTTCTAGATGAATGGAATCAAACTAGAGGTAAGAGATCACAAAACCTGTGAAAAGAAGCATTTAACTCGCTGTTACCAAAAACTAGTGACTGAATGCGTGGATTGAAATGGTCGCGCACTGAATTTAGTTGCAGGTTTTAGGAAGTGTGGAGTTTTTCCTTTCAACCCAGAGGCAGTCCTGTCCAGAATGCCTACTGAAGAGGCTGAAAATTCAGAGTCGGATTATATCGCAATGGATGTTTCTTCTGCTGTTATTTCAATGTTGAAAGAAATGCGTTACGGGAAGGTTACCTGTCCACCTAGAAAAAAACGATTAGCGTGGAACCAGGAAAGGGCATAACGATGGTTGACTTTGGTGGATCCTCTTCAGGAAGCGAGACATAAGTGATGCTTCAAGTTCAAATTGAACCCAAAGGTTCTTCAGAGGATTGTATTGAAGGAATTTATCAGAAGATATTACTATTAGAAAACGATGTCGAAATTAATAACGATTGTCTTTCGCAGAACTCTGATCGATCTATTGAAGACCTCTTTCACGTAGTTTTGCAAACTGAATAGTAACTTTTGATTAATCTTTAGAAACACCTGCTTCCTTTATTTTAGTACTTATTTTAATATTAATATTTTTTATCCAGCCTATATACTATATTTCCTCCTTTTTTAGAAAACATGAATTAATCCTTATCTGTATATATATTCCCGTATCTCACAGTAAGTTTAACGTTTGGTTTTATGTACATTTAAACATACATGAAGTAGTATTTATTATTTTGAAGCATAATTACGAGTATATCTTCATACATACATATACTTACTTACTTTAGGTGGCGCTACAGTCCGGTGTGGACCTGGGCCTCAGTCAACAAGCTTCTCCAGCTAGCTCGATCCCTGGCTAGCTGTCTCCAGTTTCGCTAAGTTGGCTGAGGTCCTCTTCCGCTTGCGTGCGCCACCTGAGTCTTAGCCTTCCTCTACTGCGCTGTCCCTCGGGGGCGGATTCGAAGACTTTTCGGACCGGAGCATTGGTGTCCATGCGCTCTACATGACCCAGCCATCTCAGTCTTTGGATCTTCACTCTTCTGGCTAGGTCCATGTCGCAGTACAGTTCATACAGTTCGTCGTTGTATCTCCTCCTCCACTCACCGTCAATGCAGACGGGACCGAAGATCGCCCGAAGAATTTTTCTCTCGAAGCAACCAAGAACACCTTCATCCATTTTTGATAATGTCCATGCCTCTGCGCCATAGAGCAGGACCGGGATTATTAAAGTCTTATAAAGGGTGACTTTTGTTGTCCGAGAGAGGGCTTTGCTACTCAATTGCCTTCTTAACCCAAAGAAACAGCGGTTGGCAAGAGTTATTCTTCGCTTGATCTCAGCGCTGGTGTCGTTGTCTGTATTTATAGCGGAGCCTAGGTAGACAAAGTCCTTAACTACCTCAAAGTTATATCTGTCGAGGGTGACGTTCTGTCCGAGACGTCGGTGTTGGTTGTCCTTTTTCCTTGACAGCATATACTTTGTCTTGCCCTCATTGACCGCTAAACCCATTTTCGCCGCTTCCGTCTCAATACTCGCAAAAGCGCCACTGACATCATGCTGCTTTCTCCCGATTATGTCAATATCATCGGCGTATGCAAGTAATTCGACGGACTTTTGAACAATAGTGTCTCTTGTGTTTGCGCGTGAGTTTTGCACTATTCTTTCAAGTACGATGTTGAAAAAATCGCATGACAGCGCATCGCCTTGTCTAAATCCTTTCTGAACATCAAAGGTCTCGATGAAATTTTTACCGACCTTGATGGAGCAGCGTGCATTCTCCATCGTCATCAACAGACGGACGAGTTTGGAATGGATGCCAAAACTAGACATTGCTCTATATAGCCCGTCTCCATAGATGCTGTCATACGCTTCCTTAAAATCGATGAATAGGTGGTGTGTATCGATCTGAAGCTCATGGGTCTTCTCCAAGATCTGCCGTAGTGTGAATATCTGGTCGATGGTGGACTTTCCTGGCCTGAAGCCACACTGATATGGACCTATCAGGTTGTTGACAAACGGCTTCAGGCGTTCACACAATACGGCGGATAAGATCTTATATGCGATGTTAAGGAGACTGATGCCTCTGTAGTTGGCGCAGTTCAGAGGGTCTCCTTTCTTGAGAATTGGACAAACAATGCTGAGGTTTCATTCATAGGGCATACTTTCGTCCGGCCATATTTTACAGATGAGTTGGTGTATGCTCCTTACCAAGTCATCGCCTGCCGCTTTGAAGAGCTCGGCAGTCATGCCATCCGCTCCAGCAGCTTTGTTGGACTTAAGCTTCGATATGGCTATCTTCACTTCATCCAGGTCGGGTGGGCGGAATTGTTGGTCATCATCGTCCAGGTTGAAAGGTTGATTCTGCCTGACAGCGGTATTTGGTCCGTCATCGCCGTTATACAGTCTGCAGAAATGATCTTTCCAAATCCTCAGCATCGACTGCGATTCTACTACGATGTTCCTTTGTTCACCTCTACAGGCTTCGGTTCGGGGTTTGTTTCCGTGGCATGTTATTTTTACCTTTTTCTAAAACTTCCGAACCTCATTCCTGGAGTAGCATCTCTCAATTTCTTCGACCGCGCGCTTCTCATGCCTTTTCTTCCTCCTCCTGAGTAGCCGGTGTTGGTCTCTCCTCTTCCAATCATAGAGCTCATGAGCAGCTCTGGTCCTTCTAAGCAGCGCCGCTTTATATGCATCTTGCTTAGCTGCATGTGCTTGCCGGCATTCATCATCGAACCAGGGGTTTCGTTGTGGTGAACGAGTGAAACCCAGCACATCAGAAGCGGCATCTCTGATGGCGTTTTGGCAGTGTTTCCAATGGTCTTCAATGTTTGATGCTTGCGGCAATGGACCTCTTAAGAGATTAAGAGACATTCGATCGGAAAAGGACTTGGCGATCTCTTGCGATTGTAGCCGTCTGACGTCGAATTTTCTCACAGCATTAGTTTGTCTTGGCGTAGTTTGGGATATCCGCAACCGTACCTTGGCTACAACAAGGTAATGGTCCGAGTCGATGTTGGCTCCTCGGAACGTACGGACATCCATAATGCTGGAGGAGTGTCTTGCGTCGATCGCAATGTGATCAATCTGGTTGACTGTTGATTGATCAGGAGTTCTCCAAGTCCCCTTGTGTATGTCGAGATGTGGGAACCGCGTGCTAGCCACGACAATGTTTCGCCCCGCCGCAAAGTCGATTAGCCTGAATCCGTTATCGGAGGTGGTGTTGTGCAGGCTATATTTTCCGATTGTTCCACCAAAGATACCTTCTCTTCCTAGCTTTGCATTAAAATCACCGAGGACAATTTTAATGTCATAGCTAGGGCATTGCTCGTAGGTCTTGTTGAGGAGCTCGTGGAAGGCATCCTTGGTGTCGTCATCTTTCTCCTCTGTGGGGGCATGCGCGCATATGAGGCTTATGTTGGTGAATTTAGCCTTGATGCGGATTGCTACGAGGCGCTCGCTCACATGCCGGAAGCTGAGGACTTCTCGTCTTAGTCTGCCTCCGACAACAAATCCGCATCCAAATAAGCGCTGCTTTTGCCGTAGTAGATGTCGCAGTTTTTCATCTTCTTTTTGTCCGGCCCATCCCATCGCATTTCTTGGATGGCGGTTATGTCTGCTTTGCAGCAGTCTAGGGCCTCCGCTAGTTGCTCGGCTGCACGTGGTCTATTAAGGGATCTAACATTCCACGTGCATATCCGAAGCTCATTGTCCTTAAATCGTTTGCGTGGGTTGTCAACAGTAGATCCGTCCATATCCGAGGCTTGTTGATGCTTCGTAACTTAATCTTTTTTAAATGGCCGGGCAGTTACCCCGGCGGCACAACCCCCAACCTGGAGGACCAGTTCCACTTTGAGTGCCCCTAGGTCGAGGGGTCGGTTACACCGAAGCCAGTAACCCGTTCCGGGATGTGAGCGCTGCCGTTGGCCCTTATAGGGCTCGTCCGCCACTATCTCTTTTCCAAGTTCCTGATTAAGTCCTGGAAATCATTTCCAGCCTGAGCTCCAAATATGTCGGAGTAGCCCGGATAAGGTCTTGTTTTGTTTTTCCGACACTAATCCTGGTTAATGGCACAGGAAACTCGCCATTTGCCCCCTTCACTTCGCAACCTCTAGTGAGATGTTCGGCTGCAGAGGCTCATTCTCGTCATTTATGAAACCAGCACCTGTCGGAAGATTCTACTTCTACGAGGCCTTATACTAATCGTTGCCATCCCATACATACATATAAAAGAGTTATTTATGTTCCTATTTTTTTCAAATAATGATAATAATAAAGTTGTAAAAATGTAGATGTAATTAAAGAACTAAACAGTCGCCAATATATGCTTTTTACAGATCGTTAAAACAAACCACTATATTTTTATAACGTTTCAAAACTCAGGTCATTCTACGGTAAAGAACTAAACATATTTTCATCCTTGAAAATGTCAATTCAAACACAATTTTCTTAAACAATCTTATGAATGTGTATACGAGTATTAATGAATTACGACGATTCGAGGCGCAGTTCAGGCAATGGGTTAAACTTATCAATTTATTCATAAAATGCGATGTACTCAATGCTTACCTCAAAGAAGTTATTAAGTTGACAAAGAAGACGACGGAAATCTAAAAAAACATTCGTTCTGAACAATCTGGGAGTGAATATTAACAGATTTGGCTGTTATTTATGATTTTCCAGTCCCAAACTAGCGACATCTACTAACTTTGAGCGGACCCGCTATTACCGACAGTCGATTTACATTCAAAGCTCTGAAAATAAAAAAAAAAACTGTGGAAACCTGAAGTCTTTGAAGATTTTCAGAGATTTTTAAGGTTTCAAATAATAATCTCTATTTTTTTTTTGAGTATAGATGTCTAGGCGTCGTCAGAGTCAGAACTCTTCAAAATCTTGCGCCCAAAAATTTTCGCAGCCGTGGCCTCAAGTGGAGCGTCGTGCAAATAACTTGAAATTGCAACGTGATATTAGATTGGGTATTCGACGCATCCTCACAGTAACAAGGGAACCACTCCATCAGCAGTTCCATCTAGTAGTAGCGCTGAAGAAAAGTTGGCAGTGCATAAGAACTGTTCTACTTGCGACTCTAGAAAGACACAAAACACAATTCATTTGTTTCGAATGCAAGACTTCTAATTGCCTGGAATGCTCAAACTGCGTTTTCACTGTCGTGAAAATCTAGGTCTTGCAATTTCGTTTAAGTTTTGTTTTTACTAAGAATTTAAATTTTTATTTATGTTTTTCGATTACTAAATATATATAAATAAAAGAAAGAACAAAGAATTACCTACTTTATGTGATTTTTATAATGGACCTAATTTTGCAAATAAGTTAGTTTATAAGTATAAAATAAAAAATGTTGACTACTTTATACTTAATTACTTAATAAACTCGTACTTAATTTTAATTTTACTAACGCGAATAATTTTGTTCCGGGGTCTCACAGACGCTTTTGTTATATGGTAGTGTGAAAAAAGCCGGTGTGGTAGTAAAGGGTTAATTGTTTGGCTAACTGCCAGCGGAATTTTTCTAGGCTTTTCTTTGACTGGCTGTCGATTTCGAATCGAATTGATGAGAACATTCTGCCATCACCCTCAAAAATGTACTTGAATTCAGACAACATATTGCGTAGTATGACTACTACAGTGGTGTAATTTTGATTATTTCTGCAGTAACTGCGACTAGATTCAGAGCTTGACATATATTGGCTGATAGAATTGGTTCCAGATCTCTTTTCACCACTTGAAAATATATTTTGCTTGTGGTATGCGAGATGTATATTGTTTGTGGCTGGAAATGAAATTCCCGAAAAGTGTTTGAGCTTCATATTGGAGGTCATAAGTTTCGGAGCTTAATAATAATTATTATTTCTGATGCCAATATTTTCCCTCAATACACATTCCGACCTACTGAAACTACCTATCAGTTCAACGGCTCTAATGACATCACAATCACTCTCACTTGACTCAGAATATTCATCTTCGCAGCTTCTGATATTTTTCCCCCGCCCTCCATACCCATTTTTAAACTTATTATAGCTTTTATTATTTTTGGTTTTTTTTTTCTCGTCACCTACTCTCTGGGAACAGCAACTAGCGAAATGATTTTTTGTTTTGCAAATATTGCATTCCTTACCAAATGTTGGACATTTATTGCGTTCAAAAACATGTTTGTTTCCACGGAACTTACAGGTTAACCTATTTCCTTCTACTCTCCTTACATCTTCTTCTATAACTATACGAGAAATGCAACTCTTCAATCACATCGACTCAAAAAAAGTTGACTGTACAATTAAAAACTGCCTTAAGTTGAGATGCTTATAACTTAATATAACTATTGATTTCAAGATAATAATTGTAGAAATATAGAACCAATATAATAATTGGTTAAGTTATTATACTTCAACAAAGAACTTCTAACGCATCCGTACATAAATTCAACTGTACGGTAATCGGTATCAACATGGTGTGAATTAAATACTTTTTAATTACAGATATTTTCACGATACAAAACATGAAATATGTGTTGGGTCACTCCTCCAAATACAACAACTTGTAACGTAGCCTTCGTAGCGAGCTTATTGATAGTTCCGGCCAGAGTGGAAATCGAATACGAGGGCCAATTGCAAATGTAATTAATGACCACCACTCACTATCTCGTTGTTCAAATAATTACCAATATTCTCGTAGGGGCGATCAATAAAAATATAAAAGCAGAACAAAAATAACTGGACAGATAAAATTAAAAAAAAATAAGAAAATTAAAAGAGAACTAACCGAAACCACCTTTTGCCCTTACCATTAGCCAAGGTTCATGAAAAGTAGCATGGATATGAATATCCCCAGATATTCCCATCAATAAACGTGCACCATCAGAAGCTTCGTTCAATTACCAACGACCACACACAACACATAGCATATATGTTTGTGGATCGTCTGCCTGGTCAAGTTATTTCGGTATTTCCTTTGCAGTACTAAGTTAGTGTTGTCAGATTTTATTTATGAAATTTCCCCATAGGATTTCAACAACAATTTAAAAATACTTTCTTACTCGTTGTTTGGTTTAGGTGGCGCTACAGTCCGGAGTGGACCTGGTCCTCCGTCAACAAGCTTCTCCAGCTAGCTCAGTCTATTGCTAGGTGCCTCCAGTTTCGTACGCTAAGTTTGCTGAGGCCCTCTTCCACTTGCGTGCGCCACCAACCATGTCAGTCATTGGATCTTCACTCGTCCGGCCAGGTCGATGTCGCTGCGCAGTCCATACTGCCCATACAGTTCATGGTTGTATCTCATCCTCCACTCACAGTCAATGCAGACGGGACCGAAAATCACTCGAAGAATTTTCCTCGCAAAGCAGCCAAGAGCAGCCTCATCCATTTTCGATAAAGTCCATGCCTCTGCGCTATAGAACAGGACGAGCGGGATTATTAATGTCTTATATAGGGTAACTTTTGTTGTTCGACAGAGGGTTTTGCTAGTCAATTGCCTTATTAGCCCAAAGAAGCAAGAGTTGTTCCTCAGCGCTAGTGTCGTTGTCTGTATTTATACGAGTAGTAGAGCCTAGGTAGACAAAATACTTAACTACATCAAAGTTATATCTGTTGAACGTGACGTTCTGTCCAAGATGTAGGTGTTGAATGTCCTTTTGCTGGACAGCACATACTTGGTATTGTTGGTCTCGTTGACCGCTAAACACATTTTAGCCGTTTCCGCCTCAATACTAGCGAAAGCTCCACTGACATCATGCTGCTTTCTGTCGATTATGACAATATTGTCAGCGTATGCGAGTAATTGGACGGATTTTGACAGATTATGCCTCTTGTATTTGTGCGTGAGTTTTGCACCGTATTTTCAAGTACGATGTTGAAGAAGTCGCATTAAAGTGCATCTTAATCCTTTTTTTTGACATCAAATGTTTCGGTGAGATCGACCTTGATGGAGCAGCGTGCATTCTCCACCGTCATCTTGTACAGACGGAGGAGTTTGGCAGGGATGCCAAAATTATAGCTCGTCTCTATAGATGCTGTCATACGCGGCCTTAAAAACGATAAACTGATAGTGTGTATCGATCTGAAGCTCAGGAGTTTTCTGTTTCTCCAAGTACTGCTGTAGTGTGAATATTTGGTCGACGGTAGACTTTTATGGCCCTTTCAGGTTGTTGACAAACGGCTTCAGGCGTTCACACAATACGGCGGATAAGATCTTATATGCGATGTTAAGGAGACTGATGCCTCTGTAGATGGCGCAGTTCAGAGGCTCCCCATTCTTGAGTATCGGACGAACAATGCTGAGGTTCCATTCATCAGGCATACTTTCGGAGATGATGCTCCTTCTTACTCGTATACCCCATGAATTGCATGGACTCTTTTTTTTACAATCATTGTTCTGTAGACAACATTTGCCGCGGGATTTAAGTACAAATACATCTTTTTTGTACAGTAGAACCTATGAATCGACTCTACTCGACTTTAGAGTACTTTTTGCAGACAAAATTATTTTAAACTTTTGTTGAGGAAACATCACAAAAAAACGGTCATGGTCAAATTTGTACTATGTAGGGTCTTTTCCCCATTACGTGGTAGGAAGGGGCTCTAGGATTATCGGGTAGAAATATTGAACTATAACCCTTGAACGAAGCAGACTGCCTTTAAGCCAATTTCGCATAGATTATTCCGATTTCCTCACAATATTTTATGACGTTAGCTGTTTCAAGAAATGGGAAGTAGAACGGTGCCTCTCGGTCACTGTTAAGCAATGAAATTTTTGTAGTTGGAAACCTGGCCCTGGTTTTAATCCCAATGCAATACGAACTCTGCTTTCCATTACAAATGATTATCCGGAGCACAATCGATTCACTTAGCTGCCTATTGGAATTGCAATCCGTGGGAATTGGCAGGTTGGCCGCCAGAACTTTCCGGGTAAAAATGGAAGCGTGTCTTAGCGTTGAACTACTGGCTCCTTTTGAAGCAGCAAAAGGGTCGAAACAAGGAACCCTTGTATTCATCTTATTCACTAATGAATCGCTTCCGATTTTCAATAAGACCACTCTATACGTATTCGCAGATGATACGGCAAAAATTGTGGCTTGAAATTGAAATTGAAATGCAAACAATGCCATAAGAATTCGACAAGGCAGCTGATAGGGCCACGATAAAGTACTCATACTAAATTTGTTTTAAAATAAAGCTTATACACATTCGCACAACATCTGCAAGAGTAAAGGTAAAGTTATTGAGGTTGTCGGAATGAGGAAATTGACACGATCGTGTCAGGGCACGATATTAAGGAAGATAAAGATCAGAATTTCAACCAGCATTCTGAGAGACAATAGCTTTAAAATATTAGGAGTGAACTATATGTTTAAGATGTCAATAGCCCATGGCAGCCCGGTTTGAGCCATGGCTTAGCTTCTTTTCACCTACACCTACACCTACAGTTTATCGCCGAGTCCGAACGGCACTCCTTAGAAGCTCCTAGGCAATTTTACTTTGGTGAGTTTGCCATTGTCCGATGAAAGGGTGATGGCGATTTGAAAAATTGTTGGTGACCCTGGCAGGAATCGAACCCAGACTCTCTACGTGATAGTCCAATGAGCTTACTATCGCGTCATCGCCATCGCCCACACAACTTAACACAAAAAGGTGCCCAGGCTATGTTTCAAATACCTTCCATCAACAGTATCAAATGCTATCAAACGTCTTACACATAAATTGTTTCTTCCTTATATTTAACGTGTGTATTTTCGAAATATTGTACCTTGTAACTTATATTGATGTCTTAAGCTTACGATAAATGTTAAAATTTGCAAAATAACTTTCTGCTAATAAGCCATGAGAACGATGGAGATATTTTAGGAAGTGGCGTATTGAACAGGCCTTTTTTGATTCAGTATTTGCTATTTCTGTGTGACCAAAATTGGTTTGGTGAGTTTGAGTTAGGAGAAGAGACACAATCCATCAGTCAATAACTGTTGGATGAAAGATAGTTGCCTAAGTGGAACTTCAAATATATACAGCCCGTATTGGCTGGTTCCAATTTTTTGAAAGATTCAGCATCCGGTGTGCTAAGAACAACCGAGCGATATCACAATGGGGATGAGATTGATAATGAATATTTTGTACAAGTTGAGACAAATGCAAATGTTAGATACAAATCCAAAATTGGAGTGCAATGCTCACATATGGCACGGTCCCCCTATGATCTCTTTGTATTTACTTTTTACGGATATAATTGACACCATCTAACATGGGTATAATGTCTGCCTTATCTATAGCAATTTGCCCTACCAGTGCTCTGCAGTAGCATTTCGTCTCTTCAAACCTTTAACCGTAGTACCTGTCTCGCCATGAGAGCTCATATTTAAAATATCGTGATTTTTTCTATGCCGAAAATGAGTTGTACTCGTACTTATGGAATGCCGTTCTGAGCCCTTTATTTCCAACTCATTTTAACTCGCAAATATTCAAAACCAAAGTATATCGAAAAAGTGTGCGATTGAGGAATAAACACAAATGATATTCTATGGTATATTCTATTTACATACGTAATTACGAGTATGTCGAGGTTAACAAAATGATGAAAATAATGAACATAGTCAGAGAGGCACCTTTGTTAAACTTTCATCAAGTAGAAAATTACCAAAATATCTATTAGAACCATTTCATTTCTAATTTTTCCAGTTAACCTCATGCAACTTAGAAAAGTACAGATCTCGTAAGCCAATCTCTAACCTTTTTCAATGCGAAATTCTGATTAACTTCATAAAATTCAGGCACGACAAGAAGAAGGTCATGAACAATTTAAAGTGGCATGATAGGTGAAAAGGCACAATATACCTTGCCATAACATTTAAGACATTAGCCTAAGCACTTTTTCAAATACTCTTCTCTGATCAAATCTAATTCTACAAGTTGAAGCAGCAAAAAAAATATTTTGTTTGACAAAAAAAAATTCATAATAACATGAGATACTCGTAAGAATAATAAGTTGATCTGTCTTCTCCATCATTTTTTAAAAATTATTTTCCCACAGTCCGTTTCACCCTATTCACCTGACATTTTTTGGATAAGAGCCGTTTGTACAACGGTTAATATTTTTTTAAATTAAATTTCCTTTAGTTAAAAAATTGTTTCTTATAAATATGGCATAACCAACTTCAGTTACTTTAATGTAATGATTGTTGGCTTTAATGCCACGATGGCCTTAACTATTGTTGTTAAAAATGTGTTTCTCTATCCTAAAATGTTAAGGAAGTCGAAAGACATAGATTTAAGAATCAAGAGTAGCTTAGAGTGCCTGTGTGGGGCCAGTAAGTTAGTATAAGATTGTTAAGTAATTTTAGGCTAGCATTTAAACATTTTTTGTTAGTATGTAAGAGTTAATGATTAAGTAAATAAAATGCATTTAAAACTAAAAACCTAAAATGTTTAGTGTTTATAGACGTCCTTGAGATTGTTTTCGTCTTAATCATGCCGTATTAAAATAATATTCTTGGAATCAGTCATTGCTGCTCAGTTAAGTTTCAACGATTACGTTGTGAATTGTAGGAATGTGAATATTGCGTCGCAGATGAAAAAAAACAAGGCTTATAGTATTTTGAATTTTGTTTGCCCTTTTGCTTACTCATTTTCAAAATAGGTTCGTCTTCAAATATCGTACAACAAGGGTCAGCCGATATTTTAACAGATTCAAGAAATCTCATTTTTCGGCGCTGTATACATTTTTTTCGTGATGTCTCATTGAAGCGAAGAAACTGAAAATGTGTAGGTTTGAGATTTGTGACCAATGCTCTACACTTAGGCTCTACGCCTGTGCTTTTCTGTTTTTTACCAAAACCTGCTACTACAATTTTTACATTTTAACTTTCAATGCTATTGGTTTAGCTGAATTACTAGATTCTGCACCAAGACAATTTCTCATTAAGCCCACTTAAGTCATGTTTAAGGGATGATATAATAGTTATCTGATAACGTTTAACGGCGGTATAATACGAGTATCTGCATTGTTTTTCGTCTCTTGAAATTTACTTATCGGTTTGTGATCTACATGTTCACGTCCATGTGAGATCAGAAATTGCAAACTGATTTTGCAGAAGACATTGTTCTTTAGTAATAGTATCATATCCTTAGTTGTAGGGCGATTGATATCACAAAAGGCAACGCTACGAGGCTTGCAGTTTTCTCTTACTTAAGGCATTCTTGTGGAGGCTAAGGCAGTTCTTATATGACATCAAAACCTCGGCTTCGTAGCAAGCCGTAGCAAATACGAATGAAGGCATAAGCTGACGGTTTATCAGCGTTTTTTATGACCTTGGAAAGAAGGGACGTACGTGCAGTGGGTTTGTAGGAGGAGAGAGAAGAAGATTCCATCTGCTTGGAGAGAGTCCTTAAGAGTAGGATTGATTGCCTGTGTTAAAAAAACAGCTCTTCTGAACAAGGGGAGATATACCATCGGGACCAGCAGATTTGCGAATACTAATATCTTTAAGTACTCTTGCTACTACACGAGTGCGATTCGTCCCATTGATGATTCAACGCACTCCAGTAAAGGTGGAGACAAAGCAGACGTGTGTGCAGTGTTGAGCTGCCCTCAAAATGGAGCAAGCAGATTGGCTTTATCCAAAGAGTTGAACTCTAGAATGTCATTATAAATGAGCATTGGGATGGAGAATGAGGCAAAAATTCTTATATTTTTGACGAACGACCAATTACTACTTTTGGGACATTGTAGTATTCGTTGCATAAGTTTTGTTCATACGCTTAAGAAAGGCGTTGCAGTTATTCCTGGGTTGCTTAATTTTTTTCGATGTATCTCTGTCGGGTTGGTCTTAAACGACCGAACAAATATTTAGCTAACCCTTACAGCCTCTCTAAAGGTCGAATTGTACCAGACCTTTTCTTTGGTCTGATATTCTTAATCCGATGGAGGATAAATGACTTCATTCCAAAGAGAATAGTATCTTTGAGCATATCAGCAGCGGCATCCACGTCGTTTTCGAGAAAACGTAATGACGACCAGTGACTTAATGCTCCTGTGTGGAGACTGTTATCGACCGATTTCGCTGCTGTTATCTCCAAGATTTTTGATAAAATATCGTATTCAATATTACAACCTAGACTGTAAAGATCTACTGCGCCCCCAAACTGTTTTATTGAACTGTAACCGAAAAATGATATCGATGCCAAAAATGTCGTTCATTAATATATTTTTGAGAAAATCCATTTTTGAAGAGCATCATCACTGGGGACGAGAGATGGGTTATCTACAACAAGGAAAAATGATAAACTGGTTCAAAGCACTTCGAAAGCCGATATTCATAAAAAAGTGATGCTATGTGTATATTTGGTGGGATTTCAAAGCAATCGGTTTTTTTTTTAATTTCCACCGGACAACACAACCATCAATTCTGAAATGTACTGTCATCAGGTGAACACATTAAATGATAAGAAGATGATGCGAACCCTCATAGAAGTTTAGTAACACGTAAAAAGTTTTAACAACTTCGGTGGAATCAACTGCCACACCCTCCATATTCTTCAGATCTCACATATTCTTCATAGGATAAAAAATCACCTGGATCAGTTTTTTGTCAGCAAATAGCAAACATTTTGTGAGCGTGAAATCATGCTGCTGTCAGAAAGATTGCAAAAGGTATTGGACCAGAATCGACTACATATAATTCAATACCTTATTTATTCACTACAAGCAAATCGTCTTTCATTTTCATAAAAAAAAATGAAATTGTTTTCCGAACAACCCATGCAATCTCGTTCAGATCTTGTGCAACAAAATGCCATCGGCATACATCAGGCATTGTGAATGTAAAAATATGTCAGGAATATAATTTCCAAACAAACGAAAGAGTTACGGAGCTATTTGTTTTACGTCCAAAAAACGAAGAGTTAGACAACTAACCCATAAAACATATAATTTAATTTTTTTAGTCAATTTCAATCTTTCCGCTACATTTATCGATTTCACATTAGATTCCAACAAATGCTTCTCTTCTTCCCATCAACACGTTATGATGTCACTGTTTTCACTAATTTGATGGAACATGGATTTATCCATTTGAGGCTTGTTGAGTGAGTCATTATTAGAAAATTAGGATTACCTAGTTCAAATGCCTTCAAAAAGTCAATGTACAGTACGTGCGTCGTATTAAACCTGTTCTTAGTCCATTCAGAGCAAGATTGCATAAAGTGGTTAGGTTACTAGTGGTAGATCGGGAACGAAATCATGTCGATATAGTGATATAAAACTTTTTAGCAAAGGAGATAACTTATTTCGATTTCTCAAATTGGGTTACAATTTGAAACTTCCTGTTTATACATTTTATATTGTTAATATTGTAAAACGCTGCCACATCTTTAGGAAATCACGATTTCCAATGAGTGGCTAAAAAAAAGATGCATTTAGAACATTTTTATCTGGTCCATGAAATTAGTGAAAACAGTGATGTTTACCGTGTTGATGAGAAGAAGAGACGCATTTGTTGCATCTCAGTGTAAAGTCTACAGGTATTTTGATCGTAAATGAAAAAATCCAAAAGTCGTGGAAAGATGAATACTGACTAAGTTAGTTGCGTACTCTTCGTTTTTTTGGACAGAGAATGGCTATATAGACGCATTCATAACATTGTCAACTTAGTTTGAGCCTTTCTTGACCAATTTTACCACAAATCTACATTCTTAATAAGTTGATTACATTAAGCGAAAGTACAATCTTGTGATCGAGGTAACAAAATAATGTAAAAATCGAAACAATGCGCCAATCCGACAATGAAAAGACCATTTACAAAATTAGATGATCGTAGCTTGCATTTAAACCCTATTATTATCTTGGGAATAAAGACATATCAGATCTGTTTTATAAAAAAAAAAAACACTGTGGCGCTGGCTGCCCGGTATGGGCCATGGCCTAGCTTCTTGACACTCATTTGTGCTGCTCATGTTGTCATTTTAATCACATCTGAGCGGGGCCTACGGTTTATCGCCGAGTCCGAACGGCACTCCTTAGAAGCTTTTTCGTAGGCAATTTTTTTACTTTCGGCAGCTTGTCATTGCCCGCCGAAAGGATGATGGCGATTTGAAAAATTGATGGTGACCCAGCCAGGAATTGAACGCAGACTGTCTGCGTGATAGTCCAATGAGCTAGCTATCGCGCCATCGCCATCGCCATCGCCATCTGTTTTATAAAGGGTGTTTTTTTAAACCAGTGCTTACTTTCATTTCACAAAGCACATGCAATTTAATTAAAACGCTATTTCAATCGAGAGAATACATTCTGCTTTGGGTGTCGCTACAGTCCGGGGTGGACCTGGGCCTCAGTCAATAAGCGTCTCCAGTTGGCTTGATCTTTTGCTAGCTGCGTCCAGTTTCGCACGCTAAGTTGGTTGATGTGCCCTTTCATTTGCGTGCGCCACCAACCATTTCAGTCATTGGATGTTCACTCTTCTGGCTAGGTCGATGTCGCTGTATAGTCCATACTGTTCGCCATTGTATCTCCCCTTCCACTCACCGTCAATGCAGACGGGACCAAAAATCACTCGAAGAATTTTCCTCTTAAGGCAGCCAAGAGCACCCTCCTCTATTTTCGATAAAGTCCATGCCTCTGCGCCATAGAGCAGGACGAGCGGGATTATTAATGTCTTATACTATATAGGATAACTTTTGTTGTTCGAAAGGGGCCTTATTAGCCCAAAGAAGCAGCGATTGGCAAGAGTTATTCTGAATTTATACCAAGGCCTAGGAAGGCAAAGTCCTTAACTACCTCAAAGTTATACCTGTCGAAAGTGACGTCCTGTCCGAGACGCCACTGTCCCTTCTGATTGATAGCATACTCTAGGTGTTGCCCTCGTTAACTGCTAAGCCCATTTTCGCCGCTTCCGTTACAATAAAACTCTGCAGTAGATGTGTTTTTAACTTAATAAAACTTCCACAGTAGCTGTTGGCTCCCGCTTTATATATACATATTCATATCATGCATATCAGCGAAAAATGATCAAAAGTACATTTTGACACAACTCCAATCTAAATAGTTTTTTAAGATTTGGAAGCTACGTCATACGATATAACTTATTTGTTTGCTTTAAAAGACAAGTACCGTTTCGAATAACTGGAAGAAATACCAATTGGGAAGGATTCAGGAAAGAAATCGAAGATAACGTAGAATTAAACGTATCAATAAGATCACAACCTGAACTTCAATGTACTGCATGGAACAACATACCTCATCAACGTAAAAAACGACGAAAAATAGTACAAATTACCCGCCAGAGATAAAAGAAATGGTAAGGGAAAAGTGAAAAGCAAGCAAGAAATGGCAAAACTGGGTAATCTGCTCTAGAAGACTCTTAAAAATCACAAAAATTGCGTAGTAAGTAAATATGTCGAAAACTTGACGACAGGAAAAGAAACGAATTAAAATTTGGAACGCATTTAAAAGCTTCAAAAGGCTCAAAACCACAGCGCCACCAATTAAAATGGATAACAACGAATGGGCGAAGGAGCATAAGGAGAAAGCGGAGCTCTTGGCGGATTATCAAGAAGAAACAGTTAAGCCCTTTGATGGGCAAACACTAGTACACTTTACTTATATATCGGAAAGGGTGTCTGATAACTTTACAATAGCAAACGCAACTCTTGGATTATTATAATGAACTTAAAACCGAAAAAAGCTCCCGGATACCACCTGATAGCCGGAGAAGTCCTTAAAATGCTGCCCTTCAAAGCACTCACTAAGTTTTAACATACTACTCGTATTAACGCGGCTTTTAGGCTAGAATACGTTCCGTGCCAATGGAAAGTTGCAGAAGTAATTATGGTGCTAAAACCAGGTAAAAATCGTCGTACAGACCGATTTCTCTCCTTCCGATCCTGTCAAACATTTTTGAGAAGATCCTGCTCAAACGTTTAATGCCAATTATTGAAGACAAAAATCTTATCTCCAACCATCAGATTGGATTTCGGATTAAGCATTCGACTATTGACCAGGTAATTGAAAAAGCTCTGGAAGAGAAAAAGATTTGCTCAAGCGTATTTGTTGACGTCTCTCAAGCCGAGGGGACTGTTCTTGCCACCTTTGCCGACAACACTGCCATTTTAACTGTCGGAAAAACAATAGAAGAATCAATGGCGAAACTTCAAAGCGCTCTAAATAAGGCATATGACTGGACAAAGATCTGGCGAATAGCTGTCAACGAGACCAAATCTGTGCAGGTAAACTTTACCTCACCTGCTCATCCACATAAATTCAGTCTGTATTCCGTTTGCTAATGAGGTTAAATATTTGGGCATGACACTCGATGCAAAGCTCAAATGGAAGACGCATCTGAAAAGGAAACGTAAAGAACTAGAATCTAAATACAGAGAAATGTACTGGCTACTTGGTAAATATTCCAATCTTAGCGATGAAAAATAAGCTGCTTTATATAAGCATGTGCTAAAGCCGGTGTGGACTTATGGTATACAACTGCCCACAGTTGTACCAAGAAAACAAATATTAGTATTTTACAAACTTTTGAAAAGAAATTCCTACGAGAATTTGTACATGCACAGTGGTTTATAAGAAATAATGATCTGCATCGTGACCTTGGAGTTACTTCTGTCGAAGATGAAACAAGAAAATTTCGCAAGAAAACAGAAAATCCGGTTAAACGTGCATATTAATAATACAGTCGCAGAAATTCTGGACGAACACAAATTATTGCGCCATCTTCAAAGAACTGAGCCTCTGGACCTGGCACGATAAATTGAAACCGCGTTAAAAAGGCGGAACATGTAGGATCTTTCAGTGGAAAGTCACCTACCAAACGAGATTAAGGGTGATGAAAATGCTGCTTGATAAGTTTTACTTAGTTGCGGTATCAAACATAATTATCGAAGGGAGGTGTTTTTAGTGAGTAAGAATCTCATACTACCATGAGCACGCGCTCGCGATCCTCATTGTGTCTGATGGAAGATTTTCACCTGCCCTCGCAGATACCGGTACTTATTTGTAGATCTGCCTGAATCTCATAGTATAACAGGATTTAAAGACACAGCAGACAATGATCAGAGATGAATTTCTTAGAATCCGAACTTATTATATATAACGTGATTCTTTGATGGGGGAAAAAATAAGTAAAATTTTATTAGGTATCTATTATCATATAAACTAACCATTCTTTTGGTTTATTTTTGTTTCATAATTTGGCTTTAACTATGTAACTAATATAGCCCAATCTCAAGTTCCAAGTTCGATGAGGCTTACGAGCATTACGAGTAGTGTTAAACCAATCAATTCTTCAACTGTAGCCGGCTTATTCATGTAATCTCTGGACTTTACGTAGATCCAAAGTAAAAAGTCTAGAAGTGTGATGCCACATATTCAAGTCGGCCAATTCACCGATGCAAGGATAAAATTAACTGCTGACCGAATGATTCTTAAAATAAAGTTATAGTTGCACAACTGTAGTCGAGGCTTCAATTTCAGGCAGCAAATAGTCCCTTATGATGGCGCGATTTCAGCAGTGCTTTTAACAGTTACGTTCCAGGCAGCCTCAGATTTGAAGAACTATGGACCGATAATTACATTAGCCCAACAACCACCGTTTTTTAGTCTAGATGTAATAGTAGCTCATGGGTATAGCATTACCCTACATGTACCAGTACCCGGCCACCTAACACTTTTTCTTACTTTGATCCGTGATAACTAATTCACCTGACCATTTAAATAATTTTTTTTTTTTTTTGCAAATAAATGGCAATTTTAAGTTTAAACAAAAAAAAGTTGAATGTAATTGGATTCATGCATCTGAAATTAAAATTTATTTTTTGAAAAAAAGTTAAATTTCACCACTACCCGGCCACCAAAATTCAGTAGTCGGCCACTTTTCACTAGTATCCGGCCAGGTCATTTTTACTTTAGAAAAGCTGCAGTCAAAAAATAAATTAAACATTTTAACTCGTTTTTGATCGATTTAGCGATTATTTATAAAAAAAAAATATATATACGAGTATATGTATTGGTATTATATGTACATAGCTCAGGTAGATTCAATTTTTAAGTCTTCAAAGACAGTTAAAATAGTTTATATATTGTAGTAAAATTCCTATTTTCAGTTAGACATTTTTAATAATACATTATAAATAAACAAAACACAACTTCAGGTCGACTTGATTTTTAATACTTATCAAAGACAATTAAAATAATAAATATAGAAAAAAATAAGAATTCAGTTATATTTTAAATAATACATTTGAAATAAAATTTAACACTAGTTCAAGTGGAGTCGATTTTTAATACTTGTCAAAGACAATGAAAATAATATGTAGTAAAATAAAAAAAATTCAGGCAGGTACCTACCTACAGATTTTTAAAAATATATGTGTAGGTAAATGAAAAATATCACTTATAGATACTTAATAAAAATATTTAAGCATTTCCTAAATTTAGGCATTTATCACATATAAAGTCCATTGTAATAGCATCATTGTATTCCAAAAAGCTGATTGAACTACACTTTAGGTGATACCAACAAGGACATAGTGTCACAACCAATGTTTTTTAAATCGTCTTCTTCTGTATCGCTTATAAGCTACTCTATGCATTTGTTGCATATGATGACTTGTTTTTTTCTTTTTCTTTTTTTGTCCCTTTGACTTTTAAGCTTCTTTTTTTTCCGTAACCTTTCATCTTTTCTCTTTGTGACTGCATCGATTTTTCCTTTTCGCTCGTATATATCCCTCCAAGCCTGAAAAGAAATTGCGCAGGGAGACCTACAAGGCTGCGTAGGGGTCCTATTATTTTTAGTAAAAGGAGCTGGATAAAACAAATGCTTCGACGAAGCAAGTGGAGAACGAGATCTGCATGGTGAACAGGATTCTGATCTGTCGTTTGATTAAATCAGTGTTCTGTATCGTATATTTTTTGCATTTACTGGGTTAACCTAAACAGTAGCTATTGGAGATGTTTTCTGTGTTGTTGATGTGGTGGATTGAATTTCAGTGGATTTTAAATCGGTAGAATTAGAAGGGGCACATGGATTTTCAAAAATATTTGGCTTTTTCAATGTTATCTGGGCAAGGGAAGATCTTTTTGATGAAGTTGGTGTGGCGAGATAGTTAACTGGTGATGAATATGTGCCTTCCGGTATTTCATTTAACATGTCAGTATAATCGGAAAACGTGTTACTGTTTAGATTTTCTTCATCAAACTCAAGCGTTTCATCTTCGTTCAAATCAAAAACAATGTTAATCAGAATTGAGGAAAGGTCGATGTGTTCTGACGCTGGCTCTGCATAAAATGTCAATTTTGCACTTTCTAACGTCTTTAATATTATGTCAACACTGACCTCATTTCTTTCCATTTCATTTCTAGTTTCAACTATTACGGATGCAGCTATTGCAAACCGATCTTGTTCGGTAGGCAAAAGTTCCCTTGTTTCTTCATGAAATTCTGTAGACACTTTTTCAAGCATGTCTTGAACAAACTTTCCATAGTCGACAGCATTTGGATCTAGTGGAAAAAGTCCACACTTTCTAAATCCGTTCCTTATGGCAACCGGCAAATTTTTGTTTTTTGTGACCACAATTTCAAGAAGTGGACAGAAGTCCTTACGAGTCAAAACCTTTCCTATATTATTCATGGGCCATTCTCTTACCGTCTGCTTCCAATCTTGTTTCAGCGGGTTGAAGGATATGGGTGGTCTTTGGTGGCAGAGCATTAAGAATAAAGTTGGCTTAGTTTCATGGACAAATGAGACTTATGACCGTCTACTTCTTTTTCTTCAATCCATTTGTCGACGCAGTTAGCTATATACTCATAAAAGGTCTCCCGCCGCATCCATCCTGACTCGGTTCTTCCAAAGAACCAATCCTTTGGAACGCTTCTGACAATATCGGCAGGTGGTCGAATATATGGAAAAATTACTAATGGCGGCAGAAGCTCCCCGCTAGCAGTCATCATAGCTAACACTGTAATAGTATCTTTACCTTTGGCCATTTGGATTTGGAAAACGTTTCGGTGACCCTTTGGAGATATGACTTTTCCTGTTTTCGGGCATAAGCAAAAACTTGCTTCGTCTCCGTTTATAATCCTCCTAGGGTCAAATAGCACATCTTCATTTCCTCTTTTTTCCAAAAAATTCTGGAGATCTTTGAACCATTTTCTAATGTTATATTCTGTTACAATTACTCTGCCTTTCGAAATGGTCTCAGCTTCTCTAAGGCTTAGGTTTTTAAAAACAATTTTAACCATGTTCTACCCGGGCGATCATTTTTAAATGGGTTTACGTTTTTCTGCTTTAAGAATTCTTTGAACTGTGTCAATAAAAGGTCCGTTTTCTTAAGGGGAAAGCCACATTTTGCCACATCAATGCACCAGTCTGTTATCGCCTTTTCCCCTTCAGGATACAAAACAGATTCTGGTCCTTTTTTTTGCATTCCTCATCTACTTTCCCATGCAACCTATCTTGTAAAGTAGTCTTTGGAATATTGTATTTGGAAGCAGCTTTTCTGTGACTCAATTCGTTTTGCCGAATATCTTCCAAGGCAAGCTTGATTTTATCACTTCCCGATAAGCTTTTCGAATCCTTCCTTCAGTTTCTGCGTTCACTTTCTATGAAAATAGGAAAATAAACCAAATTATCTCTATGGCCGGATACTAAAACAGGATGTATCAGAAACTGGCCAGTGTGATCTTTGGTGGCCGCTTACTGAACATTACATATTAAACACATAAGATTTATAAGGACTGAAAGAGAAAAGCATTTGGCTTGCTTTGAACCAAAAAGAAACAAAAAATTCCATTTTAACCAAAGATCTAGTGTCCGGCCAGAGTGGCCGTCTAATAATAATGTAAAAATGAAAACTCGTTGTTTTTTCACGTTTTATGATTAATAATTATTATAACATAACAGAAAAAAACAAAAGATAAGTTGGAAAACATTTAAAAAACATAGGAACTCACGTTTTTTGTTTGGTACCTCCACTACCACTCGCGAACTCTAAAACGCACTTCTCACTTTCTCGACGAACTACGCAGACTGCGAATTTTTTTTTTTCGCGGTTTAGTGATGTTCACAGCTGTCAAATTTTACCAGCGCGTTAGATAGGTCAAAGACTAAAGCCACAATTAGTTGCACATGGAAATAACTATTTAATTTACTTATTCTCAACTATTTAACACAAAGTGGCCGGATACTGGTGACTGACCGAGTATTGGTGCACCTACCCCAGAACGTAAATTTTCGCAATACAACTAAGGAATTAATTGACTCTGTGCCGGGCTAAGTTTTTTAATAATGAGCTTCAAATAATATTAAACTAAAATGCTATACCAGTGTGACATGACGCATCCACGAAATCTCCACTGGAAAGAGTATCCCATAAAAAATCAATCCTTGCGTACATATATTGTACACACTCGTCTGTATACCTTGATAAGGTTTCAATTCAGAAATATAGAACAAAAAATTCCTTTAAACTGACATCACTACTGCGACCTACTTATGACCAGTTCAGAGTACTGGTTGCATACCCCAGACGTATATGAGCAACAATTTCGTCCTTGCTTATGTCAAATTCACAGCACGGACCCAACGAATTCTGCAATTTAATTGTAAAAATTTCCGCTGACACTGGAAATGCAGACTAACCATCGCTTCATGTCGATGTCGGCATGGAAACACTTTTTTCCTTGTTTGAATAAATTTTCAGAATATAATTTTCTGCACTTGTGGTTCTGTACTGATTAAAGAAAAAAACGAAAAATTTGAGAAATGAAAAAAAATGGAAACTGTGTAAATATTTACGAAACACAAAATAAAAGCCATGTCGTTCTCCCATGCGAAGAACGAAAGACTCATATAGTTGCAAGTTTAAATATGTGCTTATATATTCGTTTGTATAATATATACATACATGCATATACAATATACATGTATTGTTGAGAATAGTGAAAGCAGACATTGTTTATTTGTAGAACGGGCTGGACAAAGAATGTGGCATCCTACAGACCTGATAGCTCTCTGTATAAGAGAAAATACGTGAAGGGTGAATATGGGTCCGGTAAAATTATTATGAAACATTGGCGTGTGTCCTTGTGCCGATATTGCTTAAAACGCTGGATACCCATCTTTTGGGAGAATTCTTCTCTTACTTTTCTATTTTTATGTACATATCATAATTTGCTTGTTTACATTGTTGATTTGGTCTGGCTGGAATGGACGGATTTTGAATAATGCAGACAGCCGTGGTGAAGATGCGATAGGAAGAATTTTTGCATTTAGTTGAAAAACATATTTTTATTCAAAGGGACACAGAAATTTCAGGTAAGTAAAAAAGCATTGCTCAATGTAAACAATAAAAATATGGATTGTATGACTTTTATATGTATATTAGAAATGAAAGGAAATACTTTTGTATGCTAAAGAGCTTTTAGAATTCTGTTTTAAACGGATGCCGAATTTAAAATTAGTGAATATTATCATTGTGTACGGATGCCGGAACTTATTTCTAAGACCATACAAACTATCCAAAGAGAAAAATCAAAATGTCCGAAAAAAATGTCACCCCTTGGGGGAAGTAGGAATACTCATAGGATATTTCGTTCTTCTATACTTTACAGAAAACTGTGTTTGAACCCTAGTACTGTTGTATAATTTTATATAATAACAAATAACAAAGATCAATCATCCTTCATTTTACAAAAAAAAAACAAATGCGAAACAATTCCAATCTCAGTATAATAATTAATTGCAAAGGGCGAACTTTTATGGAAATGGGGTTACTTATGTTTTGGATAACAAAGTACTAAAATTGCATCAATAACAACTCGGATTGCCTGTTTGAATGCTATACAATAGTAAACCTACTTGTTTAACTTTACTATAAATATGGATGTTTTTATGATCTCACAAATAAATACGTCCCAAAACTTCTAAGATTAACTTAAGTCCTGTATCGGAAATGTCCACCTACTTGCTGTCACGAACAACGATAAACGAGGCAGCTAACAAGTATCCGATTTACTAACACCAATGTTGTCGAGCGTTTGTCGGGATATCGGCTTGTCAGCTTGTCCGCTTGTCGGCAAAATAACTAATGTGATGCGTTGCGCCGAAATTTAACGTTGATCACCAACATCAGCAATCCTCCAGCTCAAGTTATAGGTGGTAAGATTTATCTGAAGAATAGCAAGTTTTCACAAGCTAACATACTGTAGACGATTACTGTGTATGTACATATACGAGTATGTACATATACCTTCTTATTCTTTGCTATTCTGAGAACAATGTTCGATCTCGTCCAGAAGTTGATCTGCGTAGTTGGGCAGTTTTAGTTCATCACCAACTCTTGGAAAGAGGAGAACTATAACCTTTTTGCTCTGAAATACAAATTCTAGTGAACAAACGGCAGATGATCTGAAAACGAGTACAAAGCACTTCTATTTCTTTTATAATAGTACTCTCGAAATGCAGAAGATTTTCACTTTAGTCATGCGTAGTTCCATGAATAGATGGTAAGGATTAGTAAAAGGCCTCGTAGAAGTAGCATTTTCCGACAGGTGCTGGTTCTGTAAATAACGAGAATGAGCCTCTGCAGCCGAACATCTCGCAGCTCTGCTAATAAGCCCTACCTCACGCCTCCCCGTGGCGCCATCTGGGAATCTCACTAGAGATTGCGAAGTGAAGGGGACAAATGGCGAGTTTCCTGCGCCATAAATCAGGGTTAGTGTCGGAGAAACAAAACAAGACCTTATCCGGGCTACTCCGACATATTCAGAGCTCAGGCCGGTAAGGATTTCCAAGACTTAGTCAGGGTTTTGGAAAAGAGATGGTGCTGGACGAGACCTATATGGGCCAACGGCAGCGCTCACACCCCGAACGGTTTACTGGCTTCGGCGTAACCGACCCCTCGTCCTAGGGGCAATAAAAATGGAACTGGTCCTCCAGGCTGGGGGTTGTGCCGCCGGGATAACTGCCAGGCCATTTAAAAAAAACAAAAAGTTCCGAAGCATCAACAATCCTCGGATATGGACGGATCTACGGTTGACAACCCACGCAAATGATTTAAGGACAATGAGCTTCGGATATGCACGTGGAATTTTAGATCCCTTAATAGACCACGTGCAGCCGAGCTACTAGCGGAGGCCCTAGACTGATGCAAAGCAGACATAACCGCCATTCAAGAAATGTGATGGGATGGGCCGGCCAAAAAGAAGATGAAAAACTGCGATATCTACTACGGCAATTGCTATCGACGGCAAAAGCAGCGCTTATTTGGATGCGGATTTCTTGTCGGAGGCAGACTAGTACAAGAAGTCCTCAGCTTCCGGCATGTGAGCAAGCGCCTCGCTGTAATCCGCATCAAGGCCAAATTCGCCAACATTAGTCTTATGTACGCGCATGCTACCACAGAGGAGAAAGATGACGACAGCAAGGATGCCTCCTATGAGCTCCTTAACAAAACCTACGAGCAATGCCCTAGCTGTGACATTAAAATTGTCCTCGGTTATTTCAATGCCAAGCTAGGAAGAGAGGGTATCTTTGGTGGAACAATCGGAAAATATAGCCTGCACAACACCACCTCCGATAAATGAGTCAGGCTAATCAACTCTTGTTCAATCAATAGTCAACCAGATTGATCACATTGCGATCGACGCAAGCCACTCCTCCAGTATTATGAATGTCCGTACGTTCCGAGGAGCCAACATCGACTCGGAACATTACCTTGTTATAGCCAAGGTACGGTTGCGGATATCCCAAACTACGCCAAGACAAACTAATGCTGTGAGAAAATTCGACGTCAGACGGCTACAATCGCAAGAGATCGCCAAGTCCTTTTCCGATCGAGTGTCTCTTTATCTCTTAAGAGGTCCAATACCGCCAGCATCAAGCATCGAAGACCATTGGAAACACTGCCAAAACGCCATCAGAGATGCCGCTTCTGATGTGCTGGGTTTCACTCGTCCACCACAACGAAACCCCTGGTTTGACGACGAATGCCGGCAAGCACATGTAGCTGCGAAAAGCACGCAATGCGGCCTTTCAAAGAAAGACTATAGCTCTATGAGCAGAATAGGAGAGACTAACACCGGCTACTCAGGAGGAGGAAGAAAAGGCATGAGAAGCGCGCGGTATAAGAAATTGAGAGATGCTACTCCAGTAATGAGGTTCGGAAGTTTTAGCAAAAGGTAAAAATAACATGCCACGGAAACAAACCTCGAACCGAAGCCTGTAGAGATGAACAAGGGAACATCGTAGTAGAATCGCAGTCGATGCTGAGGATTTGGAAAGACCATTTCTGCAGACTGTATAACGGCGGTGACGAACCAAACACCGCTGTCAGGCAGAATCAACCTTTCAACCTGGACGATGATGACCAACAATTCCGTCCACCAGACCTAAATGAAGTGAAGATAGCTATATCGAAGCTTAAGTCAAACAAAGCTGATGGAGCGCGTGGCCTGACTGCCGAGCTCTTCAAAGCGACAGGCGATAACTTTTGAACGAGCATACAACATCTTATCTGTAAGATATGGTCGGGCGAAAGTATGCGCGATGAATGGAACCTCAGCATTTTTTGTCCGATCCTCTGAACTGCGCCAACTACAGAGGCATCAGTCTCCTTAACATCGCATATAAGATCTTATCCGCCGTATTGTGTGAACGCCTTGAGCCGTTCGTCAACAACATGATAGCTCCATATCAGTGTGGCTTCAGGCCCGGAAAGTCCACCATCGACCTTATACTATATTCACAGATCTAAGAGAAGACCCATGAGCTTCAGATCGATACACACCACCTATTCCTCGATTTTAAGGAAGCGTATGACAGCAGAGACGAGCTATATAGAGCAATGTCTAGTTTCGGCATCCTTGCCAAACTCGTCCGTCTGTGCAGGATGACGATGGAGACTGCACGCTGCTCCATCAAGGTCGGTAAAGATCTCACAGAGACCTTTGATGTCCAGAAAGGATTTAGACAAGGCGCTGTCATGCGATTTTTTCCACATCGTACTTGAAAGAATAGTGCAAAACTCACGCGCAAACACAAGAGGCACTATCTTTCAAAAGTCCGTGCACCAACTCGCATACGCCCGCGATATTGACATAATCGGGAGAAAGCAGCGTGATGTCAGTGGCGCTTTCGCGAGTATTGAGACAGAAGCGGCGAAGTGGGTTTAGCGGTCAATGAGGGCAAGACCAAGTATATGCTGTCAAGCAAAAAAGACAACCAACATCGACGTCTCGGGCAGAACATCACCCTCGACAGATATAACTTTGAGGTAGCTAAGGACTTTGTCTACCTAGGCTCTCCTATAAATACAGACAACGACACCAGCGCTGAGATCAAGCGAAGAATAACTCTTGCCAACCGCTGTTTCTTTGGGCTAAGAAGGCAATGTGAGTAGCAAAGCCCTCTCTCGGACAACAAAAGTCACCCTTTATAAGGCCTTAATAATCCCGGTCCTGCTCTATCGCGCAGAGGCATGGACATTATCAAAAATGGATGAGGGTGTTCTTCGTTGCCTCGAAAGAAAAATTCTTCGGGCGATCTTCAGTCCCGTTTTCATTGACGGTGAGTGGAGGAGGAGCTACAATGAGAACTGTATGGACTGTACAGCGACATGGACCAATGCTCCGGTCCGAAATGTCTTCGAATCCGCTCCCGAGCGACAGCGCAGTAGAGGAGGGCCAAGACTCAGGTGGCGCAAGTAAGCGGAAGGGGATCTCTGCCAACTTAGCGTGCGAAACTGGAGGCAGCTATCTAGGGATCGAGCTGGCTGGAGAAGCTTGTTTACTGAGGCCCAGGTCCACCCCGGACTGTAGCGCCACTTAAAGTAAGTAAAGTAAGTTCCATAAAAATCATCGGCATCGGCAGGTATACTTGTGATCTCAGAGTACGGACTCATGGTCTGCCTCTGTCATGATACTGCTATTGAAAAATCTTTGTATCTACCTGTTATTGTTCCCTTGTTTGGCTGTGATGCTCAATGTTTTAAGGGCCACGAGCACATAAGCTAATCCACGTCCTCCATGGCAATAATGAGCAATCAATTTTCATTTTTCATTTGTGGAAGTCTTTGCGCTATTACGCATGCTTAAAATCCAATCGAATTTTGATAAAATCTTCAAATTTTCCTTAAACTAACTCTCCTCTATTTCCATCTGCACAGTAACCCTATCTACGTTTAAGTATACGAAGCGAAAGATACGAGGGCGGGTCAATAAGTCCGTGACTTTTTGAATTTCTGACCTCTTTACTGAAACAGCAACACTGCTCCTGTCAACAGGCATCTGTCAGTTGACTCCTGTCAAAATTTAAACTTGCTGCGTCAGTTAGTTTGTGTTTGACAGCTATTTTTATCAGATTACTCACTAATTTGAGGAGAAAATGGAAAAAAGTGAATTTCGTGTGCTTATTAAGCATTATTTCTTGCGAAAAAAAACCATTACCGAGACCAAGGCTAAGCTTGATAAATACTATGGGGACTCTGCACCATCTATTTCAATGGTAAAAAAGTGGTTTACTGAATTTCGTTGTGGCCGTACAAGCACTGAAGTTGCCGAACGTCCTGGACGCCCAGTTGAGGTCTCTACACCCGAAACAATCGAAAAAATTCACGATATGGTGTTGGCCGACCGAAGATTGAAAGTGCGAGAGATTGTGGAAGCCGTAGGGATCTCGCATGGCTCAGTGGTTTCAATTTTGAATGATCACTTGGGCATGAGAAAGCTTTCCGCAAGATGGGTGCCGCGTTTGCTCACAGTCGACCACAAACGCAATCGTGTAACAACTTCACAGGAAGGTTTGGCGTTGTTTAATCGCAATATGGAGGAGTTTTTGCGCCGTTTTGTAACCGTGGACGAAACATGGATCCATCACAACACACCAGAGAACAAACAACAGTCAAAACAGTGGGTTTCTAAGGGTGAATCGGCGCCAAAGAAGGCCAAGGTGGGTTTGTCAGCCAATAAAGTTATGGCGACTGTTTTTTGGGATGCACGCGGTCAATCCACATTGACTACCTTCAAAAGGGAAGAACAATCAATGGGGAATATTATGCCAACTTATTGGACCGATTCAATGACGATTTGAAAAAAAAACGACCTCATTTGGAAAAGAAAAAAGTTCTTTTCCACCAAGACAATGCAAGGGTGCACACATGTGCAGTTGCCATGGCAAAAATCCATGAATTGGGCTATGAATTGCTCCCTCATCCACCCTATTTTCCAGATTTGGCTCCGAGCGACTACCTCTTGTTCCCAAACCTGAAGAAATGGCTTGGTGGAAAAAGATTTGACTCCAATGATGAAGTCATCTCGCAAACAAAGGCCTATTTTGAGGACCTCGGCAAATCATTTTTTTTGGAAGGGATAAAAAAATTGGAGAAGCGTTGGACAAAGTGTATAGAGCTCAAGGGAGACTACGTTGAAAAATAAAATTATTTTTTTATAAAAAAATCTGTGTTTTAATCCAAAAGTCACGGACTTATTGACCCGCCCTCGTACAATAGATGCAAATGGCGTGGTAAGTCCATCATATCTGACATTGGTGAATTAGACAGCTGCAGTATACCAACAGACAAGCAATGAAGCGCATGTGAAAGCCATCCCCAATCTCAACAACGAAGAAGACGATTTTATGTCGAAAATCATCATGAGCGACAAAGCGCACTTCCACTCAAGCGGTTACGTCAATAAGCAAAATCTTCGTTGCTGGGGCACTGAAAATTTGCGTGTGATGCACGAAGAGCCAATATCAATACTGGCGGTATCCACTTAGCGGATATCATCTTCATTCTACTTTACAGAAAAAATCGTAAAGGTACAAATAAAGATTTACATCTCTCAAAATCTGTTTTTTTATTCAGTAAAAAAGTAATTCAGAATAAAAATTGGATGATTAATTTTGCGCCACCTTGTATAAATGTATGTTAGTGTGACTGTCGACTATCCTATGACTTGAATTGGGCCAGCAGCGCAACCATCGAGTTCGATTTAAGGCTTACGTCTTCATAGTAATAATAATTTTTTTCTCTTACTTACTTACTTCTGTTGAAATGTTTCCTTGATCCAGCTTATTAGATAGAAGATCAATGAAAGCGCATCGATTAAAATTTGTTTTTCTTTTTAGGCTAAAAGACGTCAAAAGTTCCATCAGTTGACATGACAATGTCCCTTGAAATAACTTCATCCTCATCCAGAAGACAATGGAGAAATTTAAAAAATTCCTAAAACCCACGGTTTCAGGAAAAAAAGGAGCAGATAAGTATTATTTTCCTGCGACCGTCAACCTGAGTCTGCTTTAATTGCAGCTGTTCAGGCAAATCCTGTCCTTTGAGATAGTGGACGGAAGGATTACAAAACTCTGAACTCCAAAAGCAAGCGTGTCATCCATTTTGGGACAAAATGACACGCGGATGACCGAACAGATGGCACTGTGTGATCGGGTGTCTTCTAGCGGATGACACTCTCGCAGATGGCATGCAGATGACAACCGGATTACAAAAGTTCTCTGATGTCAGCATGTCATCCAGATGACAAGTTTGGATGAACGTCTGATCGTACCTTTAGTTTACTGTTGAATCCTTCGAGTGCACTGGACAGCCTTTTTATGAACAGATATCGATTTTGGGGTTTCTTATTGTTAATTAAATAATGATTAAGAAAAACTACTCGTAAATAACTTAACGAAAATGGAATTGTTAAATTTATATCCAATTTCTAAGAACTCGATTTTAGAGTTCACGTTTGAATTTCTAAAAGAGGGTTTTTTAATCTTTGTAAATGTCCTTAGTTTCTTTAAAGGTATTTAAGTAAACTAAAAAAAATTACTCATTTGTAATTTTAAATTTTACAAAACATTGATTGAAAGGAAGGAAAATGCACAAATACTTTTTCATTCATTGTTTTTTAAAATATTCAATGAATTCATTAAAAGCATTTGTTGAATTTAGGGACCATTCTTGTTTATCAATTTCGAATTTGATTAAATCAAATGCAATGTGGATGCTAACTGGGCTCAACAACGAAAGCGCTAATATTTTTTTGAAAAATTGCTTGTGCGCAGTGGGTTTTCCTTATTATTTTCACTAGGTGTTGAATCTTGCTCTCTTTTCACAGTGTGGCTGAAATGACACCAGCAGGCATTAAATGAAGCCGAACGAAAGACTTTCCTTAAATCCTTTCGCATAGAACTTTCAAGTCGGTGATGAATTCATCAGGCTTAAATTGAAAAAAATTTGATTGAGTAAATTGAAATAAATAGGTATGAGCTGCTTTCAACTTATTACTCATTAAAACATAAATGAACGAAAAAGTCTAAAAATATTTTAAGAAAATAATAATATAACATAATCCAAAGTATGTCATGAAGCAAACTTAAGTGATCGTTGTACGCAAAGTGAACAATAAGCAGTTGCTTGAAACCACATTGTGGTATGGTATTAAAAGTTCCATCCAAAAGATTGCTTCGTGGAGTGGAGCAAGGCAATTCTGTGATCGTCTTTGCAACTGTTGGCGAAATGAATAGAGAGTACGAGAAACTGTTGATTTCCATGTGAAATCGAAATAATGCCAAATTTTTAGCATAGCAAAATTTGGTGATATTTTCATTATTTTTTTCTGCTTTATTTCTTCTTGCGAAGCGAAATAAAACCAATGCGGTCTTATTTTGCTTTGGGCTACGAATCTCAAATTTGGCCTTATAACACGTCACCGAAAAAAAATAGAGCCATACATGGCAGGCGATAAAGCGTGAAGCATGATATCAATAATATACGAGTATACGGAAGTTTTACCAGTTGGTAAAAAAAATGTGCAATCCAGCAGATCACGGACTCAAGAAGTTCAAATCCATATCCACCATCTTTTCCACGATTTTAAGGCCTATCATCTGTGCAGAATGACGATTGGAACGCTCATTGCTCTGTTAAAAATGGTAACGACCTTACCGAGATCTTTGATGTCAAAAAAGATTTTAGATTAGATAGAGCGCTGTCATATGGCTGCTTTTACATTATATTATACTTGAAAGAATTGTGCAGAGCTCACATGCTTACACCAAAGACACAATGTTTCAAAAATCTGTGCAACTACTGGCGTACGCCGATGACATTTACTTAATTGGAAAAACACAGCGCTCGCAATTAGAAGACATGGCCAACTGCAGAAGCGCGTTGGTTGAAGCCAACGTTCAGCAATTTTTTCCACATTAGATCACTAACTCTTACGGCATAAACTTAAATTGTCAAATGCAAAACAAACAAACAAAAAAACTTAAAGAAGAAGATGTTCGAGTGATGGAAAAATTCCAATAGTAAATGAAAAATTTCAATGCCCTCTGAAAGCTAATTGGTGCCCACATTAAGTGATGACACATTAATATTTTAGCTTTTAAGTTGGGGTCGAAATAATTGATACTCTGATACAATCACATGTGACATTTACATATATCAGTTATGTTACTTGCTAGGTGGATTCTCTCTTCGTCACCATATTATTTTAGTGTTTGACTTTAAAAGGAACGTTTACCCTTATGTTTAGTGGTGTCTGTTTGAGGCCTCCCGCTCATCCCATCTACAATGGTGTACTTCTGTACTGAACAGCCCCTCGCTGTAAATTTGGTTACGGGAATGTAACTTAAATCACGTGAAATTTCATTTCGGATCAGAACAGGAACTTCATTGTGATGGAGTTTTAGGAAAGCCGTGAGGTGAAAATCGTTGTCGTTGATTTTCCGAAACAAGTTGTTGTAGGTGTTATTCCTCAATAGCAATATGAAATAGTGCAGCAACGAAATTCATACTTATATTAGTTTTTATATAGAATGAGCTATTGTTTTTAACACGATTCTGGGAGGTGGGATAATTTCTTAGCCATTTAAAATTTTGCAACTCGTACGACCTGGCTGGAGAGTTGCACGTCCGATCCAACTAATTATCGCCGAATTTCTTTCTGTATGAAATATTTATTAAATGAAAATCAAGCTAGTTTTAAATTGGGATATTCAACCAGTGACCACATTTTCGTTCTAAAGAGCGTCGCTGGGTTATTCCTACGGAGAAATTAGAAACTGCATTTATTGTTTTTTTTATTTCAAATAGCATTACTGGAATGGTGAGACGTGAGTGAGTGAGACAAGGATGCACCCTAAGTCCCAGCTTATTTGCGCTTTTCATAGTGGATCTAATTGACTCAATCCTGCCGGTATTGATTGTGCATTTGCAGAGAATGTGACTCTGCTGGCGTACACATATGACTCCCGATCTACCGTCTTCACAGATATTGCAACCTACAATTTCATAGGGCTAGAAAAGTGATAGATTCCCTGTTGATAAAAGACTACGATCTTTTGATGTATACATGAAATAATCAGACCTTTAACAGACTACAAAGCATACATTACCGCCATCCTAGAATAGGTGGGACAAGTAGATGAAAAACAGTGCTTCCTACTTGGGATAATGTCACAGACAACCGGCATAACAAGAACAGTGATCGTAGCCTTTTTATTACAATAGATCCGGACAAAATGTTAGAAGAAGACTTAGCAAACACGTCTTGATCTTTAGGTATGTTAGCGAATGCCTGTCGACTATACAGATTAAGGGTAAATCTTCCAAAATAAGCCTCAAAAACGTTCAAGCTGTGATATAGGAGAAGGCCCATTTTGTCAAAGATTTGGATGAAGACTGGAAATATTTTCGTCCATCTAATGGAGATGTTGTGCGGACATCAATTTTCAAACTTAAGGCCACTAAATCTGCTGGACTCGAAAGCTTAACTGTTTAGCTGTATAAAGCTACAGGTTATGATTGAAAACGGATAAGAAGATGAAAATATGCAAGATGAACTTCAGAACTTTTTGCCTAGTCCTAAACAATGGAGGGTCTCTGAACTGCATTAACCATACGGGAAATAAATTCCATAGCCATTGCATATAAACTTCCCTTTACCACATTATGTGATCGCCTTAGACCCCTCATTTATAGAAACAAACTGTACAGGAACATGTCCGGTTGACGATGCGGAATGTACGCCATTTGTCAAGGTTAAAAAGGACTAGGCTAAGACGATGAGATTACATGTGATTTTCTCAACGTCGTTCTTGAAAAAACTGACATAAACGTAATGGGAAGAACACAGCAAACTTTAATCCGAAGCGGAAGAGACAGACTTAGCGATCAATGCAGGAAATACGAGATATATAAAGGCCCTCTCCCGTGCCCTCAATATCCGGCCTTGCAGTTCAGAAGCTAAGTCACTTGTGTCGCCTCGGTCACTTCGATTACTTTCAATCCTGTTTATATCAATGTACATTGTATAGACCCGCTTTGTTTGCTGGGTCTTCAAAAGAGAGCGACAACACTGGTGTTGGTCCAGCACAAACTGGACAGCCATGTTATTTGAGGCAATGTAATGCACCACCAGCAAAGTATCTTAGTAATATAAAGCATTCTATTACCTCCTCATTACAAGAGAGTAAGCTTCTGAATCAAAATGAGGCAAAAAATCATACGCAAGTATTAAAACTATCAAAAAATTAGAATTTGTGCATATGATTGAAAAATTAACGACGAATTTCTTGAATTTTGCAATGTATTATAAGAATAATAGTTCAGAATTGCATTTTGCCAATTATTCTTGTTACTATATCTATGTATATGTACATAAAAAAGAGAATTTTCAATCTCTTATCTATCCTTAATTTTTGTTATGCAGGTATGTTGACAAGAATTTGGATCTTACAACAAAAATCATCCCCAGTTTATAGCTATTCTTATGCCCTATATAGATAGAAATCTACACTAAGGTCTGAATCGGAAAGCTGTCCTATCTGACCACAAATATCACTCCCAAATCTTCCCAAGCAAATATTCCAAAATTATAAAGTTCAAGGTACATATGTATGTTACTGTTCTATGCATTCCACATCATAGACATATTTTTGTGTTTGCACAAAAAGCCATTACCGAAATGGAAAATAATTGAAAATTCATTTGAAATTTAATTGTCCCATGTCCGACGGAAATGATGTGCATGAGAGTCAGGAAAATTCCTGCTAAATCAGCAACGAAGTCCACATTGGTTGGAATGGACTGAAATTACTGGTAAGTATATACATACCATTCTACTGCTTCTACTGGCTCAAATTGCGGTTTACACTGTGGTAGCTGTATAATCAACCGAGTTACATATTTCTTTTTCCTGTTACACTTGTTAAAACGGAAACTGACAGCAGAAGTTGGTCACAGTATTTTACATGACAAAGGAGTGGTTCCGGTACGGGTTGTCCTCTTGAGTCGATTTTGAATCTTAATGCTGTTTCTTCCTTTCCTTTTCTAATGGGCGCGCGAATAGATTTGTCCGGGCAAGTTGCTCGCTATGGTGCTCCTGGGATACTTCATTCATTTTTTACTTTTTGTTTTGCTCTAATATGGCGTTTATCAGAATATAGCACTGACAGCGGTTCTTTCGTAATTTAGAGTGGAATTTCATTTTGATTGTCTAGGAAATGGATTTAAATTTTATTAAAATGCGATGCAAAGGACGCTTCACAAATGGAAATAATATCTTTCATATTATTCACTGAGCGAAGGGAATAATTTTTAACAATAAGTTAGATTTTTTGGAGAGCTGGTTCTATCATTCTATTGTATTTAAAATACAATACTTACTCGTACTATTGTGAAATATTGTTGGTAGGAACTAACAAAAATACTTTTTTATTTTTTTTATTTTGAGTCATGCTGACCTTAATGTGATCTTGGTATATAGAGGTATGTCGTAATAGTACTTTTGATTTTTGGGTATATTTTGCGTAATACAGACAATGTTCTACCTGTTTTTGTATACTGTTTTCGTCGTATGGGTAAACTTGTATTCGTTTATTCAACCGTTGGTCTCAAAAATCAAAAATGGTTTAATATTTCTTACTTGTTGCCGATTCTGTTCATTTGCTCTTTATTGGTCTTCAGAACAAAAGTTTCAACCACAGGGCGCAATATGAGACGGTTGAATGCATATGCTTTATTTTCAAAAGTATCAGAGCAATATGGCTCATAATTTCATCTTCGGCGGTTCTTTGTTTTTCCCTTTCGCTATGCTATGACCACTAGATTTGATAAAATTTTTTTATTTCGAGCTACATACGTCATTCATCTGTTTGGTTTAATGGCTTCATTGGTCCCTTGTTGAATTTCACCCGTAATCTGTGCAATTCACCGTTCGGTCAATACGCCAGGTTCATAATTAGGGTCGTCAATGTCTGAATAGTCTTCTTCATTTCGTCATGTTCTCGAACACTGAATAGATGAACATTACTTTGTATTTCAGCATCAACAGGGAAGTCAGACCCTTAAATATTTCCACGATTTTGTTCATCACCATGGCTATCAAAAAAGTTCCAAAATCAATCAAACAGATACTCCTGTTCTTCGGAAGATGACTCTCCCTGTGCTGCTCTGTTCAACAATCTCAGAAAATTATCCATTTTTCTGTCGACCCACCAAAAAAATATTAAATACCAAATTTATTCGCACCTTCTTTGAATTCTCGTTTTTAAATACTCGTATCCAGATATGAATGGCGGTCCATTATATTTTCAATTATTTGCAACTTTCCTATAACTGCAGATGACAAACATCCCCAAATCATTACTCCGCGACCTCCGTGGTTCACTGTTTTTATTGTGTCTTTTTGGTTGAATTCATCTTCCTCTCGCCTCCAAGTTAAACTTTGAAGTCAATAAAACAATCAATATATCCCAGAATTGTGTGTTCTCATTTTAGAATTTTTTGACGCGGTCTATTCGCTTTTCTTTGTTGATTGCGGTCAGTGGAGGTTTGTATCGAGGAACTCGGAAGCAAAGCTCAATTCTTTTACTTGCTCTGATCACAGTACCAGCTGTTACAGCCGAGCCTAAAAAAAATTCAATATTTGCATCCATGTTAGGTGGAAGGGATAATTGTCAATGATTTTGGGGTTTTTTCTGTTACAAAAACAGAACCATCAGAATGCCATTTTTTTGACTCAGTTTTCTTTTTGGAAACAGTTTGTAGTTTTTTGAACTGTGAAACAACTTTTGTTAACCGAATGGCCAATTTCCGCGTATTACTGTTCGCTTTCTTGTAAACGGCTGACAATTTGTTTATTATTTAATTTATTCAGTTTTATTCAATACTCTACATTTTTTTAATTGAGAACTATTTATCGAACACAGCATTTTAAACAGGTATGAACACAGTTGTTTAATTTAGTTGAACTGTGATTCAAAGAAAGTGATATGTTACTGTACCAAGGCCATTGCAGTGCTGGTTTTGTTATATGTTTTGATGTTTTTCCTTATCTTCCGTTATTTTTCTATTATACTTTTCTGCTTCTGCAGCTATAATAAATAGGATTATATTCGTGAGTCACACTTTGTAGCAATCAGGTCGCTAGAATTTATCGAAATGGCTGAATTTTTCGAATTAATTCCGAAAAAGTTTACAAGAAGCCAAGGGTTCCTTCCTTCCTTTAAGTGGCGCTACAGTCCGGGGTGGACCTGGGCCTCAGTCAACAAGCTTATCCAGCTAGCTCGATCTCTAGCTAGCTGCTTCCAGTTTCGCATGCTAAGTTGGCTGAGGTCCTCTTCCACTTTTGTGCGCCACCTGATCTAGGCCTTCCTCTACTGCGCTGTTCCTCGGGAGCGGATTCGAAGACTTTTCGGACCGGAGCATTGTTGTCCATACGCTCTACATGACCCAGCCATCTCAGTCTTTGGATCTTCACTCTTCTGACTAGGTCCGTACAGTTCATTGTTGTATCTCCTCCTCCACTCACCCTCAATGCAGACGGGACCGAAGATAGCCCGAAGAATTTTTCTCTCGAAGCAACCAAGAACATCCTCATCCATTTTTGATAATGCCCATGCCTCTGCGCCATAGAACAGGACCGGGATTATTAAGGTCTTATAAAGGGTGACTTTTGTTGTCCGAAAGTGAGCTTTGCTACTCGGTTACCTTCTTAGCCCAAAGAAACAGCGGTTGGCAAGAGTTATTCTTCGCTTGATCTCAGCGCTGGTGTCGTTGTCTGTATTTATAGGTAGACAAAGTCCTTCACTACCTCAAAGTTATATCTGTCGAGGGTGACGTTCTGCCCGAGACATCGGTGTTGGTTGTCCCTTTTGCTTGACAGCATGTACTTGGTCTTGCCCTCATTGACCGCTGAACCCGTTTTCGCCGCTTCCGTCTCAATACTCGCGAAAGCGCCACTATCATCACGCTGCTTTCTCCCGATTATGCCAATATCGCGGGCGTATGCGAGTAGTTGGACGGACTTTTGAAAGATAGTGCCTCTTGTGTTTGCTCGTAAGTTTTGCACTATTCTTTCAAGTACGATGTTGAAAAAATCGCATGACAGCGCATCGCTTTGTCTAAATACTTTATGGACATCAAAGGTCTCGCGGAGAAGGGTTATGGAGTCTAATTTTAAAGTGCTTTACCGTTTTAGGAAGGAAAACGTAGAGTGCTTAAGTGAATATTTTATTGGTAAGTATTTACTGTATGACTTTACACGAATGTTTCGTAACTTCTAGAATTTGGAGCAACAGTCTTCCTGAACCTGGAATTACACCTTGGTTAATAACGCCTTTTAAGAATCCAACAAGTAATCAAGAAAAGGCATTTAATAATTTGCATTCAGAAGAGAGGGTAATAATCGAAAGATGTTTTGGCCAAGTGAAGAGAAGATTTTCAATTCTACAAAAATACATACAACTAAATTTAGAAAATATTCCAAATATAATTGTGGCATGTTTCGTTTTGCACAATGCTGCACAGCATTTAAATAATAACGATTTCCAATTGCAAGAAGGCGTAGAAAATGAGATTTCTGTTCAAAGTGATGAAGAAATAATGGCACTTTAAATTCGCCGAATGGGGCACAGAAAAAGAACGGAGTTAGCCGGAATAATAAGGAACGTAAATTCTTATTCCTTTTTTAATTTCCTCCTGCTGCATTCATATTAACTTTAATTGCTCCAGCAACACCAAACGTTGAAGTTATCCATTAGACAGATTTTTTGTCTCCTCAGTCTCATTGAACTTCAATTTTCTACGTTTTATTACTGGAGAATCTCGCGGTAATTCTTCAATTTCATCTGCAGCAATACGTATATCAGCTTTCTTTTCCGTTTGCATCCGAATGGGAATATCTGCTCCCACACATAAACCAGTTTTACGTAAACAATGTCAGTAAAAGTATAATAATTAGCCTTAAAAACCAATACGTAACAGGAATGAACGAGATAGATGGCTTTTCATCAGCATTTAATAGCTTTAAAAAAATTACTTCCCATTCTTTGAGCTTTATTGGCTTATTTCCCGCTTAAGGTCTTCTTAACCTCTATCTTACAATAATTTAGCCTCTTTCTAATTTTCTCTTCCGTTATTTGAACACCGATCAATGTGGACTTCTCCTCTTTAATGCACAATTGTTGTGACTTATTCGAAAGAACGGTATTCTATTTAAAGATTCGCTTGTTTCTTTTGAATATGCTTTACGAACTGAACATTCCAACAAGATCGTTTACAAAGCAAACATTAAAGAAACAGTAAATCACGATAGGAGCTAACGGTATGTTTTTCAAATCAAATTTCTTGTAAAGCAATTGGGAAATAATACAAAATAAGTATATACTGCCAATTCTTCAATGAACTGGTAGTATTAACTTGAATGAATTCAGTATTTACTAGAAGTATTTGCTGGTATGTCAAAATTCATGTTTACGCATACCAAATCTAGTACATACTTAAAATATAAGCTTCTGCTAGTAGTCCTAGTACTCGTACTTACTTAGACCTTTTACTAATAGTTAATACTTAATTTATATGCATACGGCCCTATGTTTTGTTATGAAATGTCCAGTTTCGACCAGACCAATGTCACTTTACGGTTCATAGAGTTAAAAAACTCTTTAATCCAAATGAATCCAAAAATCATCCAAAGGATTTTTCGCTCAAAGCAAAAGCGTCCAGTTTTCTTCAGCTGGGATTTGTAATCCTCACTTCATTTTATGACGGATTCCTTTAATTTAACTTTCATTTTGTTTAGGGAGGAGTTCGGAGTTGTCCTGGACGCTTAAAGGTCTGCTGAAGTACAATAGTTGTTCTATATCATGGGTACCGACAGTGCCTAAACAAGGTTTCACTGCCCATTTCCACATGCCTCTGTTCAGGACTTGGGACCATTGCACGTAATTTTTTCTTTTTGGTAAACCTTTCGAATATTTTTCCTGGACTGGCACCTCTCTATTTCCGCGTTCACATCTTATTCTCTTCCTTTTTCATTTAACAAATCGCTCTCATTCCTCTATGCAGTGCAGTTCGAAGGCTAGTTGTGTCCCTCAAAACATGAGTTTTGACTAGATGGTTGGGTAAAACCAAGCAAATCAATTGTGGTACTTCTGATGGCCTTTTATGTTTGATGTCATGCCGCTTAGAAAATTGGGATATCTAAAATAATGAAGAAGTGGCTTGCGGCCACTTCATCAATCTTGATCAATTTGCGCGATGGTTTGATGATCAAGTGGTTGCCGGCATATGCCTTTGTGGTTATTAAGGTGAAGAAAATGTGTGCAAGCTATAGTCTGTTTCCTGACGTAGTGTCGTCTCCTCTGCACTGCAAAAAAGTGCTCTTTTCCTACGTTGGCATGTTTCGTTTTTTTTCCCTATATGAAGGCATATTCGCATATCAGACTGATGTTGGCTAATTGAGCGTCAATGGATAAGGCATTTTTGTACGTTTCGAAAGCTCAAGTATTCTTACTTAAATCTGCTGCTTACAACAAATCCGCAACCAAATAGACGCAGATTGTTGCTCTGTAGTATTATCCATAGTATAAGTAACAGTGTTTTCTTTACCTCATCCCACATAACTTCCTGAAATATCGTTGCGTTCCTTCCTTATCTGAGGCTTTAGGTTGCTTCTCAAGAATAATTTTTTTGCGTGGAGGGCCATAAAACCTTGCAAGAATGGGTCCGGGGATCGAGGATATGCGAGACACCCTTGATCTTTTAAAGGTTCATCGCTCTGACTTGTTTAGAAGCCGTTACTGGTCGCTTCATCGTCAATGAGAACGATGAAATAGCTTATATAAGGGATTTGCCATGCTGACTGTTAAAGCCACTGTCGATTATGTGAATTCATCTGCCATACGTCCACTTTAAGAGGTTCAGTAATTTCTGACAGTGAGTTATACCGCTTTGCACTCGGGGTTAATTCATAAATAATTCCATACATTGCCCGTTTATTGTCAAAGAGTGGATGATATAAACAGCGAGCAATTTTTACTTTTTGTCATAGAGTTTTCTCAATCATAGTTAATAATGGACTGCATTCATCCCTTTTCAATCCTACTATATTGTGTAGTGTAGCTACTATATGTATATATAGGTTAAACAAGATTTCCATTATAAACTATTTATTAATTCAAAAAGGTAATTTGGTTAACAGAATAAAATAAGTAAATTTCAAGATCAATGTAAATCGCGGCGAGCCGTGTGTTCTTTCAGTCGTCCCATTGTGTTGAAAGTTGGCGGCAAAGAGTTGGAGCAATTTTATGCGAGATCTCAAATTAACTTTTCTTCTTTCTCTTCTTTGTTGCTTTTCTTCGTTGCCCGATTGCTGGAATATCGTGACCAATCAAGGCTTATGTGATATTGTCAGGTACTTGATCTTTTTGATACTTGACCTACTTGATAATTTTTTCCCGCTTTTAAAGCTTAAATATCCCTGTGGTTGATGAAAATACTTCAAGTTCTGCGTTTTGTCAATTATTTTAATGTCGTCAGTCTATGCATCGACTTTGAATTAAGTTGAGTACAGTGATTCACTGTAAACAGCCATCTGACAAATAAGATGCTACGATAGGCAAAGCTGAAGAGAAGAGTTTGTTTGGAGTTCTTTAAGTTTTCTGCACTTTCGAATAAAACGCAAAAGAATATGATTTCTAAAACTATTTGCCCATCGTTAAGCTACCATGTTCTTCTCTTCTCTTTGTCACTTTTAAGTATATTCGTAAAGACGCTTCCATGAAAGTTGAAGACAATGAAATTGAATTGGTAGATCGTATCATCAATGTCAGTTCTTCAACCATAGCTTCAGAGTTGTTATTTCCAAATAAACACATCAAGTTCACATAACGTTTTAGTTTCTTTTGCAATAAAATCGTTTTGCTTATATTCGAAATTGCAACATCCAGTTTGATAGGTAACTTCATAAATTTTCTATAATTCTCAGATGGATTGGAGAACGAAAAAAAATGTTTCGATCTCAAGTGTGGCCCTCGAAAACCGCTTAACATCAAATTAAAACACCCAACCAACATTTGATTAAGGTAATCCTGCAGAGTTTGACGATTTTATTGTCAAGTTTATTGCAATTGTTTATGTCGACAGAGTCACAGTTCATACCTGAATTTATTTTTACTAGCATCCAGTTCGGTTTACGGCTTCGCCTTTTCAGGAAGTTTATGTGTTTTATGTTAAAGGAGCGATAAAATCAATTCTACTTACTCCTGGCTTTAACTTTCTTCCCCCTTTCAAGTTTCTCCGAGTTACCACTTCACTTGAAATGTGTGTTTACGTTTACATAGCTTGTAAGAGATTTGTGTTCGCAATGTGGATAAGAAAAATTTTCCAAAACAAACCTAGTTCGTCCCATTTAACAATACATATACAACAATGATTTCAGAACTTTCCGGTACATTGTTTTTGTTTCGGATGTACAGTTTGTATTTCTTTTCGCCACTCCTTCCGGTTGGAAGTAAAATAAAAAAAAACTAAACAAAACCAATAACGTGATATCCGTTTAAAGGCAGAAGTTTAACAAGAGAGAACAACAGATTCAAGATTGATTTTTCGGACGAAAAAGTATCTTTCCTGGAGAAGGTTAACTAGCTTTAATTAGGAATTTTAAATGAAAAAAATAGCCAGAATTTAAATTTACCGACAGAATTTAGATTTATGTGGTTTTGGGTGTGTTTGACCTACTAGTTTATTGTTTGTAAAGCCAGATGTTAAAAGGTTACAAATAACACACACAAATAACAGGGGTGATTTGATTGAGAAAGTTTAAATGGAAACTGCAAGAAGTGTCAAAAAACTCTTGCAAGAGTAAAAATCTCATTTTCTTTTCTACTTAATTAACGTTATTTAGACAGCGACTAGTCTATGGGTGAAATTCATAAGTCTTCCGCAGAAAGAATAGTAAATATTTCCAAGATAAATTGCCTCTAGTATCACCATTTACGATAATAGCTTTAAGTACATGCAGCCTTACGCGAGAATAGCTCGGACACTTGCCAGAAAAGTGCTCCTCGGTGATATCACCCTCACAGCAGTCATTGAATAATGTTGTATCGGCACACAAAACTGCTAAGCAAAGCTTAGTACCTCATTACATATTGTGGTCTGCATGCTATTACTAACATATGGGGAAAGGTGTAGCATCCCTTGTGACAGCGGAGTGGCACGCTTGCGATGCTCGGCTGAGCTCGTCGGATGGGGAGGATCTTGCTGTCGTTCATTTACCTACAAAATAATTATCGTGCCGAATGATATGATAAATTACACATACGGGAAATCCTGAATATTCATACATATACCTACTAAGCTATGCTGTAAATTACGAGTAGCTGAGAAAATCATTGTTATGCTTTCTTGCAGGACTGGCCCACCCTACTATGCACAAAGTGCACCTCGATTGCTATGCCTGCCTATTGTAAGCAACCCCCTAACTTCGAGGAAAACCGATCACATTTTCACATCTTTAAATACACACCCGCCATAATTCGAACGTCACTAATAAATCATTGTATCAATTCAAAGAATTCTAGTTTATTACATTTTTAATTCATTACAGAAGGTATGTTTGAGTAAAGGAAAATAAATTGTAAGGTTACTATGCAAAAATTCTATATGTATAAGTAAATTAGTATGTTTGTTAAACAAAAGATGCCAAACTTGATCGCGACGGTTTGATATTATTAATTAGATTATACGAATATGTTTTGTACTTACTCGTACTTTGATTACTGCTGCAGATCAGGTGTGCACACCGGATCGCTTGATTTCATTAAATATAGGTGTTTAGGCTTTAGTTTTTAAGTATTTTCAGTTACAAATTATTTGGCAAATTTTTATAATACATTCAATCAAAAGGAAAATTAAATTAAGAATAAAGATCTCATTTTGAGCTAAATACACATTTTACTACGAAATTGTATTCTTTAGTTTAGTTAAGAGGTTTTAGTTAAGTTAAAGTTTATCATATCAAATTTTAGACATATTCAATTTTTAGTTCAATTTAGTTTTCTCGTCGGTAGCTATGTAACTTTTCGTTGTTGAAATTGGAACGTTGCGAATTCTGGTGCTGAATGTGATTTTTGATTGATGACAGCTTGGTTACAGTGAGTTAATCAGCTTGCAATATGATCATACAGGTGCGATGTATGACACGTGTTGCAATCGTGATATCTCTCGTGGTTAGCATTTCAAATAATATTACACGTTGTTAGTTATAATCCTGACCGATCGAAATATGACTCATTTAATTAGGATTTATGCCTAATTTTAGAAATAACTCACTATTACTAGCAACACGTGTCTTGTTTTAAACTAGATTTTTTTTGATTCGATTTATTTTGCTAAACTTATTTTTTGTTTTCGATATTAATGAAACTTGGGGATTTTATTTTCCACCATTAAAGATATACTAGGAATACTCCGCGCACCACGTACCTGCAAGAGAGCTATCACCAAAAAGGCATTCTGCCTAATTGGTAAAAAGGCGGAAAGGAAGCATGGGTACTGCTTAGCAACTGAGCGCGAATTTTGAGCGAAATATCGCACAGCAGGTTTTACAGCGGCTCATAAAGGATGTGACGTTGTCGTTGCATTTTAAGTTTGTTCTGGAGAGATTTTCGAAGATAGAAAATTAAATAGAAAATTTAGTTTTGATAAAATGCAAGGAATCGGTACAATATGTAGGTCATAAGGAGTCTGACGTTTAGGGATATCCAAACAAGGTTTAATGATCCCTATAGACATTGTCGAACTAACATAGATTGGAAATAATGTGAGCGCAAATTAGCTGTCGGTATAGATGTTATAATGTGAATTGGCTGTCATTTTGTAAGAAATAAAAAAAATTGGGCCCTGTTGTCAAGAAAAGTTTACTTCAAGGTGTAGAATTAATGACATTAAGTTTGTTCAGACTTGCATATTTTATAATTATTTAAATTAGCCATGCTTCAATTATGTAATTAATATCTTAAATCACTAAAAAATATTTAAAGTTCTTCATGCAATAATTGTATAATATACACTATATTTCTATCATAAATGATCATCAGCAAACGTGGGCAGATCATTATTTAAATGGTATGTACCATTTAACCATGTAAATAATGCTGTATCATCCCACCATATAGATAATGCTCTGCTCCGTTATCATTTTGTATGCACAATGTTTAGTATAACGAGGAAAGGGTTAATAAAAGGATAAGAAGAAGAAGAATGTTTAGTCGAAAAACAGTCTTTCGCTATTCTCGTAGCAACAACCGCAATCAGTTGACTAGTATGTAGTTATCTATTAAAAATTTTAAATAAAGTTTTTGAAGCACTCGTGTTTGATAATTATAAAACAAAGTTGAAAAAATGGTATCGGTCAAATGACCATCTCCTGAATTGTTGCACATTTGTGCTCGTTTTACGTCATTTTGGATAGTTCCTCGCAATGTATCTGGCTCGAGTTTAGTGATGTCTTTTTCAAATGATGACATTACTTTCGCCTTACCTTGTAGTAATAGTAGCCAATCGACTTCATGGTTGTTTTCAGGTGGTTAAGGACTAATAAGAACCGCTGATTCCGCCGAGTATTTTGATACAATTCCAAAAGTCTTCATTAAAGATATTTTTAAAACATTGAATTAGACCCATATATTCATTTTTGTTTCTATTATCAGTTTCAATCTGTTAACTTCTCCTTGGAAGATGTCCAGCTGTTTTTCAACCGATTCTTCCTATGTCAAAAGAATTTTTGGTTCTGTTTCATGAACAATAAAAATTGCCTAGAAGCCAGCAACGTCAAGGAGCTAGTCAAATGGAATTATTATAACTTTCAGCGTTGAACCTGCTACTGCTCCAAAAAATATTCTGAGCACGGTTACATCACAACTTTCCAGTATAATAAGTTGCATTGTTGTGGAATCACAATAGTGAAAAGAAGCGACCTTTTGTGTTGACGATAGTTGATTTGGTCATCAAAGAAATCAGAAAACGGGGGATTTATATACGTTGGGTAAGACATAAAGTTGAAAAATAATCCATATAAGATGTAAATAAGGGCGTTAGCCGTAACTAGGCTTGTCGTACCCAGTACAGCATTTGGAGTATTAAAAAGCGTCGATACATCCACCATTTTCCTGAACTGTGTCAGAATTCAGCCGGTTAAGATATTTAAACTGCTCAAAACTGTAATTGGGAAAGGATGTCGATAGGACTGTTGCAATTGCAGGCCCTCCCTATTTGGAAAGTCAGACCTGAGATACCACAACCATAAAGGTAAGCTGTTGTTCTTGAAATGAGTTTTCCCACGACACTGAATTTCCGTCAATGAACTGCAGCTGCTTCCAAAAACGAGTACACCACCGGTATCACTTGTTGGATTGCGTAAAGGAAGCCACCACTGGCTTTTTATCGGCAAAATGAACTGCAACCTCCGATGGTTCAAGCACTTGTTACATCCTTTCACCATGTTTGTGGGAAGCCAGCAATAGAAGCAACCATTGTCTTGGTGCTGTTCCGGACAGTAGGAAAAAAAAAGGAGAAGAGTAAAAAATTGAGTCAGATGCAATGGTATTGATTAAGAAAATTTGAGTAGAGTAAACCTTCAATGAAATAAAAAAGATAGGATGAAAAACTAAAACTGATTTCAAAAGTAAATAATAAACAATAATTATATGTAAACTAAATGGAGCGTTTCGCGGATAAAGGGTGAAGACATCCTTTGTCGTTTCGAGAGAAAAACCTTTCGAAAACTTTCACAGCTCAGTTACGTGTTTCTAAAGGAAAGAGATTATTAACATTAACAAAAAAGAAAAACTGAGTACATTGAGAGAATACTTCGTTTACCAATATCTACTGATACAATATGCCTAAATTAGATCTTATTCAAAACGCAAGAGTAATACATTTCATTATATACGATTATAAATTTATTTTTCCATTTATTGTATTAAATTTATTTTCAATAAATATCCATTAGGGGCATCGATACATTCGCTTAATTTTTTGAATATCATCTGGTGACGGTTTTTCTAATTGACCCAATCTAGAATAGGGATTCTCCTTACCTTCTCGAAGTCGAATAGATGGCTTTCGAGGATCCCTTGCAAATGCATATTCAGAATAATGCATAATGCTACCATAATCGTACGGAGTATCATAGGATTTTGCATATTCAGCTGGAACTTTAATAAAGTTGTGGTAATTCCGAAGGTCTATATTATTCCATTCAACATTAATGTACTGATCACGATCTGAGCGGCATTGCTCATGAAAAATTCCCATAACATGCATTGATTCGTGCTGGATTGCCCCTGGAATCGTACGACAGAGTGGACTCAAATAAACATTGTGAGCAGTTGCAGGCACTGATTGATATCCTACTTTAGTTCCACATCGATTGCCTTTCGAAGTAAATATGACGATTCGTTGTCCATTTGAGAGTCTTGTCGTATTTCGCCTTTCAAATCTAACACAAGTGTTTTCATTGAAGTATCTCAAAGCGCGATCAACAATTTCTTGTTCACTCTCTGTATAATCATCTCCGTAGGTGTAAGGAATTATATTAGCTGGCCATTTTTGAGCGTCCCAACGCATAGCATTACGGGCTGCTGTGTTGTCATCTTTACTATCCGAATCTATTTCGTCATAGTAATTTTCAAAATATTCCTCAGCCTTAGCCAAATTATACAGTGTAAAACATAAAATGCAAACAAGTCCAACTAACCGACACATTGTTGATTTGTATGGTCTGAGCTTGGCCATGCTCTTTTATACTGTCACAAATGCAAGTTCTTACGCCATGACTGTTACAATGGCGCAAATAGGTGAATAAATTACGTGATAGGCTGATAGCAAGTTAATTAACTACATGTTTTTAGTATCTTAATTTCATATATTAAAAACAGCATATCTAATTTTTTGAAAATTGTGACAGCTTGAACTACTGCTAAGGTTCGCAACAAAGGAAAGAACCTGCAACAAGTTGAAGTCAAAGCGATTTTAATTAGAAAAACAAAATAAATCGAATAGAAATAATAATTGTATTTACTTCGTAAAGTGGAGAATGTATTTTATCTCCGATATCCGATGTAGCATCGTGTTGGCCTTACAACGCTGTCATATTGTTTCCTAAAATTCATTGAATATTATTACTTGACCAAATGAATTCGGAATTTCTGTTTATACTTGCAAATACTTTCCTTTTATTACGAGCTGACCTAAATTTTGAATTCCCTTTCTCTTGTAGGCTCCACTTGAGGCGAACTAATTCTTTACTGCTTTGTAGTTCCCAACAGGAATAGAAGACTCGCCTGGTCGTGAACAATTACATTCATTCGTTCTTTACTAATATCCGTGCTGTTGGATTGCTTGCTCCCCTTAAATTTCCGAAGATTAATTATAAAGAAATCACATGACAATGAATCAACAACTCAATAACATTGTAGAAACGTTTGTTTAACATCAAAAGTCTCAATAATACTGCTTCAGACCTCTTTTGTCTTAATTCGTTACAAACCATTCGAGTAATTTTGCTCATTTCCTACAACAAACTTGGTTGCATACAGCTGTTGAAAAAGTGCTAGGCAGAAATGGAAACTACCATTTAGTTAATTTGCTTACTGGTTTAGGACCACAAATTTGCTTTATCACCGAATCGTTTGTCCACGTGGATTCAAAAGAGAGAATGCTTGCATTTCCTCGAATGTAATTGGTGCTATGTGTCCGGGAAAATCCAGGGGTCGTTTCAACTAGCATTTCGGCTAAGGCCTACTTCTAATTGATTGGTACATCAATACATATGTACATCATTCGACTACCGAGAATGGGATCATGTCTCACAATTTAAACTTGATCTTGGCGATCCATCTTTATTATTATCGGTGCTGATTTAGGTTCTCAGAGAGACTTGGTCTCTGCTTATATTTTGGCTGGACAAAAAAAACAAACAAAAAAAAAAACGCACTGGCGCTGGCAGCCCGGTATGGGCCATAGCCTAGCTTCTTGACACTCATTTGTGTTGCTCATGTTGTCATTTAAGTCACATCTGAGCGGGGCCTACGTTTTATCGCCGAATCCGAACGGCACTCCTTAGAAGCTTTTTCGTAGGCAATTTTACTTTCGGGAGTTTGCCATTGCCCGCCGAAAGGGTGATGGCGATTTAAAAACTGTTGGTGACCCAGCCGGGAATCGAACCCAGACTGCCTGCGTGATAGTCCAATGAGCTAACTATCGCGCCATCGCCATCTTCAAACAGCAAAAATATAAATTGCGAAAATCATACGGTTCCTGATATTAGACCGTAGCCACAAAAAAAACGAAACAACTACTACAACTAAGTAGAAATCAGATTCGACTATTCACAGGTTTTCTTACAAGGCATTGCCGTTGCAAAAAATACTGATGACCATGAGCATAGCACAAGACAATACATGCAGATTGTGCAACGAGGGCGTGGAAGTGTTAGTTTTACTTTGGTAAACTATACCTCGAAGGGGGTCATCTAAAGACTTAGCCGCTTTTCTTACAAATCCTGGCTTTAAATTGAGGACATCATAATAGGCCTATCTGTGGCCGCGATTATTTAGGATTTAGTGTAACGCTCCCCGTACCAATCTAATCTGTTCAAATAAAGACCCAGTTTACAATCCTGAAAAAAGAATCTGAGAAATATTGTATTTTTTTTTCAGTTCAAAAAGAGACTGAAATGACGGTAGTTGTTCGGCTTCATTTTAGAACGAATCTTCGTGTTTATTTTTTCTAACTAGTGGCGCAGAGACTTTTGGTCTTTTATTGCCTTTAAGTGCTTTCGAAAAATTAGATTCCCTTTTCGGGGTCATATTTTCAAGATACATATCTTTTAATGATCTCCCTCAGCCTGTGTAACCTAGCTTTTCAAACGTGTTTTATGCTGTGGAGCGAGACTTTGTTACTATTTCTTGTTTACCTCATTATCAAAATCACTGTAGAATGATCAGAGGACTGGACAATACTTTCACCCATTAAGTGGGTTAAATCGATAAGAACGGGTGTTTTGTGGTATCAGTCGGCCAGTATGTCGGCTTGCAAATTGAGTGGCAGTCACAATTGTGCACTATACCAACTTCATAGAACATTCCACCTTTCTGTTACATACAACTTGAGCCTCAGAAGGGTGGTTAAAAGTGCTCGGTATGTTCTGGAACTCTAAGATGAAATATTTAAACAAACAATCTTGCAAAGAGGACTCGTTTTGCTACGATTAAGGAGCTCATTTTTCCTCGCTTGGAGTTATGCGGAGCTTTGCTCCCCGCCTGGCTGCTTTTTACTACTCAGTCGTTAAAAACAGCATTCTCAAAATTTTAAGCATGGTGAGACTCTCAAATTATTCTTTTGCGGCTCCCGTCAACTTTACGTTGGTTGAACATATATCTTGGCAACGAATTTCCAATATTTTAAATGCTTTTCTGTTGTAAGCATTTATTATATATAGGTTGGATTAAATTCATGCAGATTGTACTTCGCACGAAATAGCACAATTGGCTTTAGTTAACCAATCCTTATGGTCGACCGGTTCACATAAGCTGGGGAAAAATGAACATTTTTATAATACAAAAATGTTGACCACTTACAGCTTCATCAAGTGGCATCAAAACATCCCAATAAATAGGCTCTTAACTGTTACATACGAGTATATGATATAACTGCCAGGAAGTAAGGTGGTATAATTCTTATAAAAGGAAGATACACAACTTAGTCAAAGCTATTATAACAGCTTCAGGAACGTAAGCAATTGATGCTCTCTTAATGGCAAATTCCTCGTAAGTGGCTGACAAAACCAAGACGTTTTGACTTACAGACACGTCAACACTTCTTTTTTCTTTTCATTTTATTTTAATAGAAAAATAAAACAAAAAGTCCCAATTAATCATAATTACATACTAAAATGTTGTTTTTAGCTGCATGAGAAGTTTCGATGGTTGTTGTCTATTGACATTATTGTCAATGTCAAACTGTGTTGACACTTCTATTCAGTAAGATTTGGCAATTCATCATGAATCATTTAACGCTAGAACAACGCTTCCAAATTGTCGAAATTTACTTTGAAAAAAATAAATCTGTACGTAAAATTCATAGAGCACTCAATTGTATCCGCCTGATGATGAGCAAGCAATTCGTGCAGTTATTGATCATTTTCGCACAAATTTTCCAAAAATTAATAAGCTAAACATCGACGACATTCGGTTCCAACAAGATGCCGCAACTTGCCATACAGCGCGCTTAACCATCAATTTATTCCAAAATCAATTTGGTGTCAACTATATTTCCAGAAGTGGTCCCATTAACTGGCCCCCTCGTTCGTGCGACTTAACGCATCTCGATTACTTTTTTTGGGGCTATGTTAATTCATTGGTTTATGCCGACTTACCAGCAACTCTTGAAGCTAATATTCAAGCCACCGTTAACGCCATACGGCCATATTTATTGGAAAAAGTAGTGGAAAATTGGAATGATCAAATGGACCATGTAACTCGTAGCCGTCTTGTATTGTTATTTAAAGTTCTTAAGCTCTTGAAAAAACAGCCTTTATTAAGTGTTGAGTGGCATTTGTGCCAAAAGTCATCTGATATGCTGGGTTTCATCCGAACATCCACATATATGGAGATAGACACAACCCCATTAAATAAAACAGATCCTGCCTCTGTCAAACCTTTATTTTATGACACATTATACTCTACGTTTACGTTAACGTTGATTTTTTTTCATAACCTATTACTTTTACATCCTGTACGCGAAATGACTTCAATGAATGAATGAAAGAGAAAATTTTGCAACATGGAAATTTGCTGTGAAAGCATACTTACAACACGAGGATCTATGGGGAACCATTTAATCACGCGGGAAAGGTGGAGAGACTTTGGATACAAAAAAGGATATAAAAGCTTAGTCATAACTAATTCTTCTGGTAGATCCGGTCAATTTTATACATATACAGGAAGCGGCGACGGCAAAAGAGGCTCCGGGCTAGAAAGAAAAGTTGGATTGTTACGAGATTTGATTACGACAAACATGGAAAGTTGTGGCTATTCCAAAGAATTCATTAACAAGATGATGTCGACAACTCACAAGCTTAGAAATATTGGTTTTTTTTTAAGTAGGTGATGAGTTTCTTGGTGCTGCAATGCAATGATAAATGATAATGTCAATGGAAAATTCTGATGTACTGACTCAGTAAAAACAAAAATACTTCAAGATGTAAAATCAACAAATTCGAGTGCTTTTTATTTACAGTACGACAAACAAGCATCCACTTACAGGCAACCTACAGAGAGTTCCCAGTAAAAATTATCACAATAAGGTGCAGAGTTTGTATAATTGCAACAAATTTAGCCACATAAGCAAGCAGTGTCAATATAAAAGAAAAAGTAATTATATTAACACACAAAAGCTGGCACCTCATTGAATGACAGTTGGTATGTGAATTCCGTAGCTTCAATACACATGACTGTACATTAAATTATTTTACGATTTAACAACTCCTCTAGTCTCGAGTATGAGAGATAAAATGTTCGCGGTGAAAAGATGCAGGCGGATGAACTTGAAGGTCCAAGGTAAAGATGGATTGAATTAGAACTATTATTTTTCAGATCTACAAAAGATGAACGACCACACAACAGGAATAAAGTTTCACCAATGATATAGAAAATCATTTGCTCTATTTGTTTAGAGGGAAAACAAACTAGACAAACATTTAAGCTTGTGGGAACCAGATTAACTGAGCTTTTACAAATCATTCACTCTGATTTATGTGAACCGATGGAAACAAAATCTCTTAGATGTGCAACATATATTTTGACATTTACGGATGACTACTCGGATGACTACTGCGAATCCAAACACACCCGATCAAAATAGGTTATCGGAGCGAATGAAACGTACTAAAGTTGAGAGAGCAAGGTGTATGCTCCTCAATGCAAAATTGGGAAAAATGTTTTGGTGGAAGCAGTATCCACAGCGGCATACATTGTCAATCGCTCACCCACGAGGGCCTTTGGAATAAAAATCCCCAGAAGAACTTTGAAAAAATGTGAAGCAATGGTTCACATACCAAGCCAAAGAAGTCAAAAAGTGGATCCGAAATCAAAACAAATACTATCTGTCGGATATTGTGAGAACACGAAAGGCTACAGGTTATATGATCAATCGCAAAATCAAATTGTGAAAAGTAGAAATGCTATTTTGTTAGAAAATACTATAAAACAAAACTATGTGCCCATTTCATTGTCTTATTCACAGCCTTCAAACAAACACCCCAAGAAGTTGAAACACTAAACGAATAAGGACCAAGTTAAATTATATTGAGACCTAGATAAAACAAATAAGAAGAGCTATCGAAAGTTAGGTACCTTTGCCAAGACAATCTACTTTCTACAACGCCGACTAAAAATCCGGAGTGTTGATGACGCTATATCTAGTGAACTTGTTGATGCTTGGAAATAGGCGATGGATATAGAATATAATTTTTTATAAGGAAATAAAACGTGGACCCGTCGATCTACCAAGCAATACAAAACCCATTCCATGTAATTGGGTCTACAAAACAAAGACTGACATCTAACTACGAGCAACTCAAAGGTGTTGAATATGAAGAAGTATTTGCCCCAGTGGTACGGACATCAATTCTGTAGCTTTTCGGTTTTGGTGCAAAATATGATTTGTGTATGGAACATATGGATGCGGACACTGGGGATATTCATGCTGAAATATATATGTGCCAACCACCGTGTTACGCAGACGAGAATATGGGTTGTAAGTTAAATAAATCTTTCTATGGCTTAAAACAAGCTAGCCGACAGTGGAATATTAAGTAATACCTTGAAATACTTTATTGTAGAACTATGTGTTTACTACAGAATTAGTTCTGATGACATGATATTTGTTACTGCTTATGTTTATAAACTGTTTATGGTGATAAATAAGAGCAGAGCAGCAGTCGGTTAAAAAAAAATTAAAGGAAAAATTAAATATGAAGGAACTTGAAGAAGCAACTCAATGCATCGGTTTTAGATTCAGCGTGACAAGAGAAAATATGAAATATGTTTGGACTACCCCGCTTACATTGACCGAATTTTACAAGTATATACAATAACATGAGCGAATGCAACATAGATACTACGCCATGTAGATGAATATTAAATTGAGTTGTTCTAATATTGAAATACTTAAAAATGAACCGTATCAAGGAGCAAACGGTAGTTTATTGTAACTCTCTCAAGGGACCCAACCAGATTTCTTTTTTACAGACGAAAAATCCAACAATAGACGGCTACCTAAGTAGCTACTCAAGAGGCTATGTGGATTGCTCAGGAATATTGGCTTGACTTGGATGAAACTCCGATATCATTTTTTTGTGATAATCAAGGTGAAATTCTTCTTGCCGGTACAGATGCCTTCCATACTCGAGATAAGCACATTGATGTGCATCAACACTTTTTCGGGAGAAACAGCCACCCAAAAATCGATGTCAATTTTCTGGGAACTGCTGAGATGACCGCTGATAAATTGACCGAAGCTACGCCCAAGGCAGAACATGATCTTTGTAAAAGAAAAATGGGTTTACGCTTGTGGGAAGATGATAGAGATAAACGCAACTGACAGATCCTGCCATCTGTCAAACCTTTGTTTTATGACACATTCTACTCAACGTTTCTTTAGTCACTTGAAGTACATGTTGTTGAAGAAAACCTTTTCGTTCACATAAATAAATTAATTGTTTCCTCATAAATAGTGTATTTTTCCTTTACACATAAAACCTTGGGTTGGGTAACGAGTGCCAAAAATTCCGTTATAAAACAGATACATCTGAATACTACAGCCATTAAATACTTGTTAATGGTAGATTAATAATCTCCGCAAATGCTAAGCTGTCCATTCGGCTTTACTTTGGACACCAACGATATACCCCAGTTTGAATTTTCCACTGGAACCAGGGCTCCCTTTTCGCCTTAATCGTTCCACTGCTCTTCGGTTTTAGCTCGCCACACCAAAGGTACTGGTCCGGACTTACAAAAAATTGGTTTTACATTCTCGACCAAATCTAACCTCTTAATATTTACCATATGTCAGCCCAACTCCTCTTTGAATACACTACAAAATCTCTCTTTAATGCTTGCAGCATACTCGTTCATATTTTATAGTGAATTTAATATTGAATAACATCACAAAGCCGCGGCGGCCCAAAATTGATGGGCTGCTAGTATTAGTAACAATTAATCGCAAAACTTGTGGTTGGCTCCGGAATTTAATTTTTGCTGTAAACTCACCCATTACTTTAATGCGGTCGCCATTGTACGCACAGAATTTATCAAAGTAGGGTTTTAAGCTTTTTCGATTAAAATGTTTATCAAATCTTCCAAGACTTCGTTGAATTCGATTGTGACCGTGCAAGGAGCAGAAGCCATTCTGACCGCCAGATGCACTATAAATTGATAAACTTTAACAGTTACTAAGATTATTTAAACTTTTGTTAGGATAAACATCATTAACTTTAGATACTTCTACCACATTATTTTGCTTGTTGGAGTACACGCTTGCCATATGGCATATGGTATTTATATATTTCCATATGTCGCTCGCATGATTTTTCCATCCGCAATATGTACATCTTTTTCTTGATTTTTCAATTTCGCGGCTAGATAAATGCCCGCTGCTCCCCACCAAACCTCTTTTGTTGTTACTCCCTTTAAAATCACGTTAAAAATTTGTTTGGAGATATTGTAGTTAACCTCACTTTCTCGGGCGTATTTTGCGCATTGAGCTTGGCTTCCACAATCACGTATTTCTTTTAAATCACTTTCGAACCCTAGATTATCTTGTTCTTCGAAACAATGTTCAAAAATGTTGCCGTCATGACAAGTGGCAAACTCATCCAATACGAACGAACTTACGGTTCATTGGTATTTTTTTTAAACGCACAAACCACATGGACATCCTCTAATTTCCTAGGCACGAACAATTGTCGGAGCTCTCGCAAAATCATAACTGGGGTCGAATAATGTTGGTCCAACAGCTGACACAATTTTACGTACTTGAACTATACCGGCAAGACTGGATTACGCAGTCCGATAGCTTCTAGGCTTACTGCCTTAGGCAAAACGGCCGTTTTTACGCGATCGTCTTCGCTTAAGATCTCTACAGAATGTAAGCCAAGCACTTCACGACAATTACGCCACTTGTCTATGCTTGGCCTAAGTTCACGTATTCTCATGGACACGGTTCATGTGGCGAACCAACTTTCGTTATTTAACGTTACAGTATGTTGCCCTGCACGCTGTCTTCTTTTGCTATTGAGCTTTTTACGTGGACAGAAAAAACATCTTTTTACTCATCACCAATAGGATTTCTTTCATTCGATGGTACGAGTATAACGTGAAGTGACTTTTTATTTTCTTTCTCTTTTCCGTAGTACATGTTGTACTAAAATTAATGATAAGTAGTACTAAACTAATAACATGTTGTTTTACATCAACGATAGTTCGATGGTGCAATACTACACCAATAAAAGCTCAAAGTCCTGTCAAATTTAATTGCCGTAGTGCTGGCATATTAAGATCTGACTTTAGATGACATTGCATTCATCCACGTAATAATTTCTTAAATAAGTTCCTCCCACAATAACAAGGGACTTTTGCATCAGTTTAGGTAAGATTAGCAAACGGGTGACGTACTATAGAATAATATTTATTATGAGCCTGAGTTCGCACCGCCCAATTCGAAACTATTTAGACCATTTATATCTGTTTTTACCATAAAAATGTCCAACATGAGAAAACGGCAACGTGCTGAACTTCTTGACTTGATTCATATACAAATCTCCCACTCTGAATTCATTTCACACAGTCAGTGTGTAAATGTTATGTGGGTTAAAAATGTTAATTCAGTTATTGCTCACATGTGTAAAATATCTAAACAGATATTTTAAGTGGGATAATTTGGTAGCATGACTTCGAAGTATAAATGGCCACTTAGGTATTTATTCCCAATCGTAAGGCAATCATCCTGCATATGCTATACACCAAATAAGAACGCTCTTCCATAGACATGTACATATGTACATACGTATAGGCAAACTTAGTACATCTTCCCGCTTTTTATTTACCACAAGTGAAATCAGAAGCGCAAACAAGAGTTAACATCTTGGTTTTTGCGGCCCTTGTTCATCACTTAACTTTTCGACAAAAACATAGAACCAAACAATAAAATAACAACAAGAACTATTTCGGTTGGGATGTGCTCAACCATCAGCAATTACTATTTCAATGCTGCTCACATAAACATTCTCAGAGGAAACTTTAATTAACCCAAAAATGCTTGTTAGCTCCTAGTGCTCCTTGTTGTCGTAGTCGTCTTCCTTCTTGTCGCCGCCTTGCCATTGGTTGATCCTCATACTGATGTTTTTGGCCCAGGAAACCATCGGGCATGCGGAAACGGATATAATTACGTTGATAATGGTACGAGCGAAAGTTCCCTTTGTTGTATTTTTTTTTCTATTTGTTCTTTTCAGTTCCTTTGGCATCCTTTCCCTTCAGAAGATGTTTCTTTATTTTGGACACCAAAACGTCTGTGTGGAATATTCGTTCTCGTTTTCGTTGCTTGGTGTTGTTTCCCTGCAGATTTTATTGCTGTTCTTGGGCCTCTTTGTGTTGTCTTTGGTCCTAATTAAAAAGTTTCTAGGTGAGTATTTGCTCCTCATTGTTCCAAAAAGGAGCCTAAGAACGAATTTCGGCGAAGAATTGTTTTTTTCTACCCTGTTATTTTCACCTGACGAAATACGTTGGTACTAGCAACGAGTGCTTTTATACTTTGCTGATAGTTTGCAAGGTGAATATTAAGTGCAAAAGTTTCCTATGAATAGAAAGGATGTGCGATATGTAAATAAGCAATTGTGTTGCCTACCGGAATGAGGAATTTTGCGAAACAAAAGTTTTGCCGGATAAAGACCAAGTATCGTAGAGGGACATAGTTTCTATTCCAACAATGAAGGCCACGTGTTCATATGTTCTTTTGTTAGGATTGTTATGGAACAATTTTTTCTCTGATGCTCTGATGAACATCACATAGCGGAACTTAAATAATCGAAAAAGTTTGATTTTTACTTTGGAATAAGTTTGAATAAATATATATTTTAATAAAGAATAAGAATGTTCGCTTGTTTTTGACAGACATCAAATACTAATTTAAGAGTTATGCCCACGTGCATCATAAATGCTAATTAATAAATAATAAAATAAACATATATGTACGTGCACAAGTATAGTATACACAAAATTATATACTATTCTGTGACTTGCCTCCTAAACAATTCTTTAAAAACTTCAAAGCATTTTAATGTAGGGCCTTTTGTTCTTGAGCTTTCATAGGTAAGATAGTAACTCGTAGGTAGGAGCAACGGTTTTTAGTATTGTAGAAAACAAAATTAGGACTTGTTGTATGACACGTGCCGTCGAGTTTCGGTATGTTTTTTATTTTGAAAAGAATTAGTTCTTCTATCTTTTTTTAAGGTTAGACTTTATTTTTAAGCTCGTTGGAAAGATATTTCCCTAAGGCGTCGTACCTGGCCATTACTAGAGCTGAGCACTTGCGAAGAAAGTGCCAGTGATCCCATGATATAGTGCAATTTGTTCCTCTACACTATGTTTGATATAAGTTGCCCTTGGCGTCACCTAGTGGAATATTGATTCTTTTTGATAGAGAGTAATCAAATGGTGAATCCTACCTCGTCAGTTCATCAACCGTTCCGTTAACTTCACTATCATTGAGTTCATAGATCCAGACGATATGATAACAATTGATTAAGAGCCATTGACATTGTTTGACTAGTCTTGAGGATGTGGAGAGTATTTGGGATCTATGAAAGCGAGTTTCTCAGTAAATAGACACCTTCACGAAAAATTCTGCAAAGTCCGGTTAATGAAAGAACACTCGCAATTTTTGTGATAAAAAGTCTGTGCCCTAAACAATAGTTCATTTTTGAGTCGTCGGTATATATTGTTATCTTATAGTCTTTAATCACCTTTCCGTTTTTTCATTCATCTCTGGGAAGGAATTCTACCTTAGTATTAGTGTGGATGCGCTTAAGTGACCAGGAGAAACCAATTCGCTTGGTGGTGCATGTTAGATATTTCTGAATACGTATGGACGACTCGTATAGCGGTCGGAGACTCTGAGCAGAAGAAGCAGCTCTACACGCTACTGGATATTTTATAAATACCTCGATAGGAAGCAGTATTAAAGTAACATTTAGGCCATCAGACAAACGTGTCTTTAAACGTACACAAATATTGAAAGCTATGCACCCTTTCATTTTGCCCTATTTAATACTTTTACTTGGAGCTTAAATTAAATCCAGCATTATGCGATAGTATTCGACTCTGTTACACAGAAAAAATATCTGGACCGTAAATTTGGGAATAGGAAGTCTGGCGTTTTGGTTTTTGCATTGAAAACTATAGTTTTAGCATATGCTGAATTGACGCTGAGTCTATAGCTCGAAGTGGCAGTGCTGAACAATGTTGAGCACATTCATGCAAAGAGTTGGCTTGTCACAGAGAAGAACTTTCCTGATAATAGAATTGCCATATTATACGCATACACGACAACCTTTAACCCAACCTTGTCCATTGTCATAACTTTATGTGACTACAACCATAAAATAGGAGAGATTACTTTTCTCTGAAGAGTTCGCCCATTCACGATCTTTGTAAAAATACCTAATGTGAGGTTAGTGATGAAATATCCTGGCTTAAGGAATCTATTATAGGTATACTTAGCTCGTTTATGGATGCCCTGCTTGTACAATATATTATAGTTAGCTCTTTGTATATTTCAGAAGATAGCTAGTGTATAAACTTTTTGCAACTGTTCACATTATTTTGTGTAAAACAGTCTTCGCAGGTTTACATATAAGATAGCCATGTTGAAATTTAGGGGATGTAAGGCCTCCTTGGCCACTGAAGTCTACCATCGATCACTTCGCCAGATTTTGGAAAAGAGCCTGGAATTCCAGATCGGCATCCACCACCTGTTTGTCCACTTTAAAGCCGCATATGACAGTGTGAACAGAGACGAGCTGTATAATGTCATGTTTAGTTTTGGTATTCCTTCCAAACTTGTCAGGTTACGCAGGATGACGATGGAGAATAATCGCTACTCATTTAAGGTCGGTAACGAATTAACCGAAACCTCCAATGTTAGAATAGGTCTACGCCAATATTATGAGCTGTCATGTAACTTTTTTAACATGGCTTTAGAAAGAATCGTGCAGAATTTACTGGCCAATAGTAGGCCAATGATGATGATTCTCAAGTTTTCCCAATTGCTTGCGTACGAAGATGACATCGATGTTATTGGACTAACACGGCGAGACGTCAATGAGGCAACGATCGAACCTGGTCAATACAGCAAAAACCAAGTATATGCTGTCATCAAAAAGGACTCCCAACATCCACAACTTAGCCAGATGTAATTAAAGACTTCGCCTACCTCTGTTCTATAGCTACAAGCAGCAACGATACCGATGTTGTTTTATGTAGTTTACACCAAAACAGGCATACGCTTTTCCAAAATCGACTCCTGACTAAATATTTATGGCCTCTTTGTATATGTGAATACGTGCAAATCGTAAATAACATCATTAATTTAAGGAAGGTTCACAGGGAGAGGAGCGAAAATTAAGAATTTCATACAAATAAACAGATAAAAGTCGTAGATATAAGCTACATGTACAGATCCACAATTCTCCTTTCCCTTTCTCTTGACACATGCAGACATATACTCAGGCACTTCATTAAATCAAAGATCGAGTTAAACTTATTTTAAAAGTCAACATATCCCGAAACTGGTGGATGATAAGATTTCACAGGGTGATCGAACACTGTTTTGTATTTTAATTCATTTTTGAATGAAACTGCTTGTTGAACCTGAAACAGCGTTGGAAACGCTTTGGCTAGGAGTTGTTGTAAGTGTTGCTTTTTGGAGTAACGACTGAAGTGACTGTTGGCAGTGGTAGCATATTCGAATGCCTGGACAATGCATCGATTCATGGATGTACGCAGGGCATTTGGTACAGATAACGCACTTGTCTGAAGTATATAACCGCATTTTCGTACTGGATATAGACCGCTATTTTACAGCTTAGAGGAGAATTTCGAGGTTGTTACTGTGTGAAAGCTATTTATGACTGGCAATATGTCTTTTATGAACCACGCATCTGCGGATTAACTGCTTCCAATGAAGGAAACTTAGTCTCCAGAAAATAAGTTAAGTCCGTGATTGCACAATTCATTCATGAATTTTAACCGTTCCTTCTACGTAATGGAAAACCATTCTCCTTCTACTTATGCGTTCATATATCCCTTTTTTTGAACCATATTCTAATTTCTATCCAATGAATATGTTTATTTTCAAACCTTAATTCCAACACTATGAACTACAATTATTTACACAGTAAACTTTAAGTACTCCCACTCTTAAACAAATACACTTGTAATTTCAAATGAATACGAAAAATCCATTTAGATAATCTTTTGGCTTCAAATAAAATATGTCCACTTTGCATCCTCACATTTTGGATGCATTTATTTGGCACTATACTCGTATTCTATCACTCACCGAATAATTTTGTAAAGTCCCTCTTCACAGGTATTTGAGATGCAAATATTTTAAGCTGGGACCGTAGTGGAATTCCGCATAAATTTACCGCCGGGCTAAGCGGCTTACCAACACTCTGATGCATCATAATTTCCATGTCCAAAAACAGAGATAACATTTTTATTTTCATTTTTAGTTTTTGGCATGGAACAGTTTGTCTGAGCTTTAAAGATTGCAAGTATCTACTGTGGAGTTTTTATAGTCGTTTTTACTGAATTTAAGAAAACTTTTGCCAGATAGTGCTAAAATAATAATAAAGTACAATTGAGCGAAATGAACTTAAGGGGGTGTCCTGAATTGGAATGTTCTAAAACAGCGTTTGTTTGTTATTTTCTTTAGAAGGGAAAGAAAGAATTAAAGTAAATGAATTTTAAGGCACATTTTATATGTATTTAACGATTACAAAATAATTTCTTTTAAGTAAAAAACTATTTTAACAAATTTCTAAGCCAATTACTCGTATGAAGTCTTATCGCTGCAGTTTTCAATCGATGGGAAAGATCCACCTCGTAATTCCGGACTAAAACAAAAAACCAAAATAGTATTTAATTATTATATATTTTTCTTTTGGGTGAATTAAAACAAAGGCAGAAAAAAATGTGCAATTGAAAAATTTGGCGGGTTTGAAAAAGAAAGAATTTTTTTTTTAAAACAAAAATAAACTTAAAGGTGCCATAACAATTATTTAAGTAAAAATAATTGAAGAGAATTCAATTTTGAAGAAAAAAAACGTTGGTTCAATTAAAGAAGTCGTATAGTTTTTTAGTTTTATATATAAAATTGGAGAAACGCGTTTCAAAGTTTTCAATAGAAAAAATATCAATATCACCTGCTCGACGCTCGTCTGGAAAATATGATATTTAGAATCAGCCACTGTCACTTTGTAAACATATTCTTAGATAGTTTATCTATTGATTTAAGCAATAAAATTTTTTTTTTTATATTTTAATTGATGACTCCCTTTAATTGACAGCAAAAAAGAAAGAGTCACAACAAAAAATACAAAATTATAACAATGGCTACATCAAAAGTATCATCCTAAAAAGCAACAGCAGCAAATGTGAGAATATAGGCAGCATAAGCAAAAAACTACTAAACAAAGGACTCAACCAATTAGCACATATAATACTCGTATGTAATTAAGAAATGCAATTAAATTTTGTACGGTAGTCACAATTAACAAATTTATACTAAGTATTGTCTTATAAATAAGCACGCGATTTACCATTACAAAGTGTATTGACAATGCGTGGCACGAAGAAGTCCTTTTCCTTCAATCCAAAGAAAAATATGTGCAAACTGGACTGCAGATTACCTTTACCCGTACGGTAGCAGATAGATAAGACACAGTAGGTACATCTGGGAAAGGTTGCTGAAAAAGCATAATATTTCCAGTACACCAAAAAGCTGTGTTCGAGTGCCCTCTTTCGACATGTCCCATTAAAGCATTGCTGCAGAGGTTACACACATTTACCGTAATGGACACAATCATGGAAAAAGAACAGTGTTAAATACACACTCAATCCAAAAGCCACTGATATCTTGTTGTCTGACAGGCAAGGCTTTTGTCTGTTTTTGTTTGAGGTATAGATACACCTTACTACCATATTCATGTATGGCATAGTCATGTATGATTTCATTATTAACATGACAGTTACTAATGAATTTGCTGATTTAAAGGACGTACGTAAATGTGTCAATAAGTCCCTGAAAATTTAAATAAGGAATACTCTATTCGCTCGATGAACTTCGTCCACCTCTTGTTGATGCCGTCCAAATAGTAGATATGAATAATGAGGCCCTCAAAATAGCCGTATGTTTCATCGATTCAAGAGCTCTATATGAGAAATGTTATGTCAAAAGCTTCGAAGGCGCAGTGCAGTGCAAAGAGGCTGTCGGCAACGCATGACGCCTGTTCCTGGTAAGGGTTACTTGGATCTAGGCGGCTATGATAAGGCCAATTATACGCGTTTGTTGTCTGGTGGAACAAGCTCTAACAAGGAAACGTCATTGCTACAGGAGCTGGTAAAAATTAGACTCAAACAAATGGTCTGATCCGGCTGCGCGGAGGCTTTCGAACACTTGAAGCTGCTCTAGTCAATCCAATAAATTTCAATTCACTTGGCATCCATAGCATTAGATACCTATAGCCATTTTCCGTGTTCAAAGATTGAGGCAATGGCACAATACTGCTATTCTCTGTGCCCAAAATGTTTCTGCTAGATTTTTAGCCAGGAAAGGAGTGCAGTCAGTGAAGACGGTGAAGATGGATCTTAAATCGGTAAAGGATATCACAATGCTGCCCCTTGAAAGGACGTCCGCGTCCTTTCGCAATGGGCTTGCGAAAACAAAATCGCCGATGTGCTTGATAAGTTATGTTCTGTTTGGTCTTCAACTTGGGCTTCCATTAAAAGTTGGGTGGTATAGATACTCATCGCTGAGTACTGGTACTTTATTCAATTTATAACTCAAGGGGTTCCTCATCTTTCTTTAAAAAATTAAGGATATTCACTAAAAGATATACAAGAAATAGAAATTAATTGTAATAAGTCAGCTAAGCAAGAATCTAAGTGATTTCTGCATACCACTTTTAAACACAGATACAATATTAGTTTAATTTTCAATTTAATTATCTGAATGTCCAGGTAATAGACTTATTGAATTCATTTGCCTATTCATACCTATTATATAAATTCTTCTCTAACTAAATCTAAATTTAAGGTTAATGTACAATTTCAACGCAGTTCTCATACAAAACGATTCCTGTCAAACCAATTGTCAGTGTCATACTGACTGAGTAACAGTTATCGTGATGACGCTACGACAAAGTTACCAACTTTTAGAAATTTGGTTCGGAAATTATATTGTAGGTCTGTGGCCCAAACTTATGTTTGGCTTATATTAATCGCTTTCGCACAATATTTTCTTCGGAAAATGCAGTGGCCCCGAGTTGCATAAGTGTGCGCACTGAAGAGAATATTGCATCCGTTCAGGAATGTGTTGAAGAAGATCTAAATTTATTGATTCGACGTCGTTCACAAAAGTTTGGCGTCGTCCGATTACTTTTTGGAAAATTTTACGCAAAGATCTTGGTTTGAAGGCTTACAAGATCTAGCATATGCAAGAATTGAGGCCCAATAACCATCGTTTGTGTCCAATTTTCGGTGAATGGGCCTATGACGAACTGGCATTGGAATCGCTGTTTTATCGAAAAATTGTGTTCAGCGATAGTTCTCATGTTTGAAAGAAACATTCGATGAACACATAGTTTTCCATAATGTAGCGGTAAATTGGCGCCCAAGATTTTGTGATTTGACGTGTCGTGATTATTTTTTTTAAGGACAAATCTATGCTGACAAACCGAAAACAATCGTCCCATTGGAAGCGTATAATTTTCATATCATTGAGTCCACAAATGATTGAAAAAGCAGTCAAAGCTTTGTCTCTCGGATGACAGCCATCAAATCCTGAAATTAAGAATTTATTTGTTTTCAGGCTATTGCATAAAATTTCGTGTGTTTCATTGAAAATCAAAATTGGAACTGAAACACCCTTTATATATACGTAATTTCATGGTAGCTCGCACTATGTTAGAAACAATTCATAGCTAATGGATTGAAATTTTCATCTCAATGCCAACATTAAATTGTACAAATTATATTATGTTTGGACATTATAACCATTTCCAGGGCGAGGTAGAGACAAATATTTTCTGATAACTAAATACTTATTGGTAACCAGCGTTACCATTTTTGGACCCTGGGTTTTGCACATATAGTTTGCTAAACATTTTCTGCGAAATTTACCAATTAAGTGAATTTGTTACGTAGAATTAAAATGAAGCAGATAACCATATCGGTGCATCGTTAATGAGAAAATTAATATTTATTCCGAAATTTCAAAGAGAATTTAAAAATTTAACGGTAATTCGCGTAACACAAAATAGGTAGAAGCAAAATCGCAAAAATTCAGCTAAAATGCCTTAAGAGTTAATCAACTTGTTTTTATTATTTAATAACTGATAATGCTGATACACGAGTAGGTATATTATCATCACAACTGTCGCTATTAGATGTATACACCTGGCTGTATGAACTCAATTTTCTCTCCTTTGATGTTTGGGCCATTTGAAGATTATTATTTAACCAAGACATTATGTGACATTTTGATATGCCTTTTACTGCTGGTGCATCTACAGTACTGCAGATCGCCTCCAGATTAATTTCCTTTGCAGTCATTTCAATTTCTTCTTATGAAAAGCAAATCACTTTTACTGACGAATATTTGGCTAAATCAAAAAATCGTTCAGCGTTGAAGACTACAGATTCTCTTTTTATAACTTTATTTCACACGGCTCTTTTTAAAGCACCGCCTATGTCATTAACAGGACTTTTTCCATGTAATGTTGCAAAGTAGTTCCATATTATGTGTATATTAATTCCCGTTTCAATGATTTTTAACACTTCAGCAATGTACTCGTACCCTTTTTTAAATTGTGAGCTTGGGCCATCTGATCACAGGCGCACCACTTTTACTGACGAATATTTGGCTAAATCAAAAAATCGTTCAGCGTTGAAGTCTACAGATTCTCTTTTTATAACTTTATTTCACACGGCTCTTTTTAAAGCACCGCCTCTGTCATTAACAGGACTTTTTCCATGTGATGTTGCAAAGTAGTTCCATATTATGTGTATATTAATTCCCGTTTCAATGATTTTTAACACTTCAGCAATGTACCCTTTTTTAAATTGTGATCTGATCACAGGCGCACCTCTTTAATACTCTCTGGTAGCTCTTTAAAAACTCTATCAATATATATTCCTGACGTTTTTTTGTCATCATGCCGATTATCTGATGCAATGACTATTGGGTGCTGTTCACCATAATACCAAACTGAAATAGTGAACAGAGGAATCTGCAACTGTAGCAATGGAATATGTTTTTTTTTGTTTTTTTTTTTTTTTCTATGAATCAGCTTGACACCTTTTGATGTAGGCGTGCTCGAGAAAACTTGGAGTTATATTCAAAGCATGTTCAATCAGTTTATTGATTGTACCAGTTTCTTGAACCTTGTTTAGTTTGCCATCGAATTCTCTCCACACATACCAAGTAACTTCCGTAGGCAAGTTATCAGAAGCTTGTGCACAAATTTTAAAAGAATTTTCTAAAAATTGTTTGTAGGAATGACAAAAATTCAACCAGCATTTTTGTCTTGGATTATCACAAATATAGCACGAATGAAACCGTGATTATGCCTTGGACTTTTAATTACGTTATGCAAAGGCATACGTTCTGAGGAAGTTTATTCAAAAGGTAGACATATTGTTGTTGTTTACTTAGTCGAAATTAAGCTACACGTTCTCTCGTCTTCTTATTTTCACCACTGATTATTCTTATCCTCATAGATTTTGGCCATTTCGATTTTCTTATTTTTACGTCTGTTTTAACATACTATATTTTCTGATGTTTTTTCTTGTATTCTTCATATTGACCTTCCCTTTTTATTTTTTCCTTCTCCTTTTTATCTTCTCAGCAGCTCAAAGTCGCATTTTACCTAAAACACTTGAATTAAAAAAAATTAAAAATAAAGTATAAGTGTGGGTAACTTGTGATACAAATTGGTAACGCTAGTTACCGGTAAATCATGTTACAAAAATGAACGAAAATTCGAATGGAAGTAAGGTCTAAAAGAGAAACTTTTGATTGTTTATCGATATAATATAACACATTGAAACAGGAACAGAGTAATTAATTAATTTGAATTAGGAAAAATCAAAATATAGAAAAATACATTTGAACTGTTTTCACATAGTATTGATGGCTTGAAATAATATAAAACTGGTCACCTTAATTAACTACCAGCTTTAATAATAATACTGAAATACGTTTACGTCAGCAGTTATTTGCAATCGCAAGTTTGAATTGATTTTATAACTGCATATTCCGATAAGTCTTATACAGACACTTGGAAGAAGTGTTGCCAGACTTTGTAAATAAGGAAGGAATAAGTAGCAAGTCGAAAAATTAAATTATTTTTTTCTAACTTTTTTATGGAATTATCCATACCTATGTGAAATGCGATTATTTTTACAAAACATTTACAGTTCCTCGTTTGTGAAAGCTCTCGTATTGCCGGATGCGATGAAATTAGGTAAGACATTAACATGTGATTTTACTTGGGAATATTGGAAGGTTGGTGTTTGCAAGTTTTAATTGTTTTTATACTTATCGATTTGTTCCCACATTTAAATTTTATGTCCAAAATAATTTTTTCTATTTCAGATAGAGATTTACATCTCCTGATTATTTGCATGCTCTTCTTTAAGCACCTCTGCTGGATCAGCATCTTCGGTCGTTTTCGTTTTCTTCAGCTGCCAGGCGAAACTTTTACTACTGTGAAAAAAAGATGATACGCAGTCCGAGATTCTCTCTAGTTTCAAACTCTGAGTTTTGAAGTATCTCGATGTATCTTATAAACAGAAACACTAAGAGGTTAATGAATTAATGAAAATAATGACTTAAAGCAATTACTTGCCTTTCATGTGGGTGAACGAAGGATTAAGCGTAATATTGTAAATATTTTAGAACGATTGGCTTGATTTCAAAGTTAAATTATTGTAGACGTTAAAATACAAGCGGCGTTACTCGAAATAAGAGACTGAAAGAGAAAAACAATGATACTTACTACAATGTAAGTTTATTTATATTCAAGGAGGTATTGAACGAAACTAGATCTCTAGTATATAGTTTTGTTAGGTTGATAAACAGTATTTATATTTCACCAGAACTTCCAAAACCTTAGTATCAATTTGTAGTACAATATTAGAACAATTCTTCATAAATGAAAACTAGGAGACATTTAGAATTATCTCCACAAGGTCAAAATAAAATATCGACTGTATTTAAACATTACCGCAGCTGGAAAATTATCTAATTCAGTACACGTCACAAATATGGATAAGATGATACCGCTTACAAAGCCGCAACATTTTGAGCAAACTTTTAATCAAAACCCCAAGGTTTGGGGGCCCCAAACTCGAAGGTAGTTTGATTGCCAAATCGACAATAAATCAATTCTCTTTTAAAATCTATTCAAAATTCAAGTGAAGGGTTGATTCTTGTAACATGTTTGCGCACAACGTGGTACTTCGTTTCAAGGATCTCGGTCGCAGGTCCCGTTATCACAGCTAGATGTGCATAAGACCGAGTCTCAACTAGAAATATTTATTTCAGACCCATTTTCAAACTTTATGTCAGATATTTTTATTTTTTTATGGGATGGGCAAATTTTGTCAAGACAATTCATTTTCAAGCATGCCACATACTATACTCTGTCTACCATAAATTGGCAGTACAGGGAAGATAGGGATGTTTGTCTCTCATATGCACTCTATTGTTTTCCGTAGGTGCTATTCCAACAAAATCTCTTACAGGGCTTCGGTAGTAAGCATTTTAAATAAGCAAAAATCTGAAAGAATAGTATGTAGGGCTACCTTCCTCTTTTTTTTAGATTGAAATTTGCATTTACATACGAGTATCTTTATCTTTTTCCACACTACCAAGAGGAAAGATAAAAGGTGTGTTTTTGAAGGGTATCCCCAGTAGGCCTAATCATAAACTTTTTCCTTAAAGAAAACAGCTTACAATTTTGTAACTTCATTTTAACGTATTCTACAGATATTAGAACAAATGCAAAAGATCAAAACAGGATCTCCACGATAACACTGAGAACTTTTTTCAAAGCTCTAAAACCAAAAGCTCCTCAACAGAAACCTAAGGAAAAAAATTTAACGAGTTACAAACACACGGACACTGGTAACTCTGAATGCACATCAATTTATTAGGGGTTGAATAGCAGCAGCTGTGCACGGAATAAGACGTCTTGGATCTACGTCAGATGAAATTGGAAATTCAGTGGCGGGAAAACACTTTTTATGGGGGGGGGGTTTCTTCCAATTTAGTATGATGCAAAAATATGGCACGCCACTGGTTTCTAAAAAGCTTTCCCAATAGACTATTAATATTATTTCAGGGTATAGTTCCACAGGGATGTCTAAAAATAAAAGCAGAAATTGATGTATGAAATAAATTATTTCAAGAAATTTGCGATCTCCATTGGAAATTTCAATTGCATGAAACATTTTTGCAATAAATTATTGCCAGTGGAGACTTAGCGTTATGAACCACTGATGGATAATCGAATAATATCTGCTCCCTCTCTTTGCGCATTCTTTCTTTGTGTGAAATGGCTTTTCTTCGTTCCAGTCGCTACGAAGGATATTTTCCCTGTAACATGCCATAGGGTTGCTCTGATGTGTGGCTTGTGCCAACCTGGGTATTGTTTGTTTGATGGGGATATGCGCAAGTTACTGTTACTATACCTTATTTAAATAAAAAAACGAAAGTTTGATTTAACAAAAGACAATTTCATTTCAACGTATATCACCTCGAAGTGAACTTCAATTATACTCAGAATATATATATAAAATTAAACATTCAATTTTGTTTTTGAATTAATTTTTTTACTAAATAAAAAAAAAAGATTTTGAGTGATGGTAATCTATATTTGGACCTTTATAAGTTTTTCAGTTGTTGCGAGTGTCTGAGGCTTGTTGGCATAAACCCACGACTTCAAGTAGCCTCAAAGATATAACACTGGGATTGTTAAATCGGGCGATCTCTCTGACCATGCCAAATCGCCAAAACTGGAGATTACGCGACCAGAAAACGCTTCCTTCACAATATCGATTGTGGCTCGTGCTGTGTGTGCGGTTGCACCGTCTTGTTCACCAAACCCCGCTTATCCTATTCCGGCAGTAAGAAGTAGTTTATCATGGCCCTGTAGCGTTCGCCAGTAACGGTGACCATATTTCCGATGGCGTCCTCAAAAGTATCGGCCCAATCACTCCTCCCGCGTGACCACAAGTGGATGTAATGGCTCTTCATGCATCACACGCGAATTTTGCTTATTGACGTAACCACTGAAGTGGAATTGCGCCTCGTCGGCTCTTGATGATTTTCGACACAAAATCGTCTTCTTTATTGTTAAGATTGAGGATGTCTTGACAGCGGAGTATAGCGCTCCATTGCTTGTCTGTTTGTATCCTGCAGCTGTATTGTTCACAAATGTCAAATATTGTTGATTTAAGACGCCATTTGCAGAAGTTATAACATCTTTCGATAGGATGATTAATTTTGCGCCACCTTGTGCATACATATGCACATATATATATAGGAATTAGGAAACTTATAGACTTGCGAAGGTGATCCTGGGAGCGGGGATACAACGGACTCTTGTTATTTAGTTTGCTCGAAATTGATATTTGAAACTTAGGCTATTATTTCATTTCATGTGCAGTGTCTGGTGAGATTAGTAAATTTGGCATTTTGGTGCGCATAGTGTTGGTTTAATTATGGTGTTTTTGTTTTTGTTGGTGCATAGTGTATTTGATTTGTAAATTACGCGCTGCTGCATTTTTCTGGGTTGGCCTGCACAGCAATTATCGAACATACGTACATACATACATACGAGTATGTTCATACATATTCGGTTCTAGACCTGTTTTTATAGGAAAGTAAGTTAATCATTTTTGACTCATTGATTCTTATTCCCCCTCACTTTTTGTTCCAAACAAATTATTGATTTGTATGTACCTACCTATCGTTTTTCAATTAGCTTTAAAAAATGAGTTCAATAAAACAAAAATTTCTTTTGAGTTGGGTAAAGGGGCCCTAAAAAAATTTTGAAGTGGTGAAGTTACGCCACTGCTAGCAAGTGTATTATAAATTCGAAAATCAGACGATTTTCTAAGTTAAAATTTGCGTGGTTGCCTCATGATGTTTTAACCCATTAAAAATTTTATTTATGGTAATCTTAATTTAAGACAACTTAAATAAACCCAATCAACAAAGCAGATGTAACCATATAGCAGAGTACAGATAAAATTCATTTTAACACTCAACGTCAGTAGGCAGAAAATTGTTCGGGAAAAAATTTGTTAACTCTTACTAAAAAGTACTCGTAATATATTTGTATATGTATTATATACATATATTCAACAGAAAAGAAAGAAGCTAAATAATACGTACTTCCCCATTGACGAATTCTGTTTTACTTTTATTTCTTTTACCAAGAATTCAGGCATGAAACTGGTCCATGTATTCCAAAGGGCAACAGCAAGTCGGATTATGAGGAGTTTCCATGAAGTCACTTCCTTACTTTCCATGCTCAACAGTTCTTTATTTCTTTCATTCCCTGATGCTTTTAGCATGACAAGGCCGTTGGCTTAAATTCAATTTTCTGATAAATCTGTATGCCACATGGTAAAAATAACATACATATTTTACTCATTTCAAGCAATTTGTTTAATATACCAGATCGATGTCACTGGAATTCCAAGGAAGTCGAAATTATATCTTCTTTTCAAGCCCGGCAATTGCGCGTCAACGCATCATTTATTTTAAGCCACTTATTATAATTGATACTCTGAGAGATTGTTTCTATCTCCGTTGTCATTTTTCCAACTGTTCGTCAGGGATGCGAAAATTAAACATTATAAATACTGTTATATGCAGATTGTCCTGGTGTCTAAAGTGGTCACCGTGGCACAGTTCTTCATTTTCCTTTTAATCAGTCTATCACATCACCTTTTCTAATTTGGGATGATGTCAACTTTAACGCAGTTTGTAACTTCTGCTAGTATTTCAACTGCGTGTATGAATATTTCACGTCAAGATCCGAATGCAGTTATCCTTGTTCAATAGGGCCATCAATATCAAATCCGTTATGAATCGAGGTTCTTCTGTTTGCAGCAGTAAGGTAATTACGTGTTCGGATAGCTAATACAAGACAAATCTCAAACCTGGAAGACCAAACACTTTTTGGAACTCTACTGTATGGCACGCGGATATGAATGTTACCGTTGATGTATTTACTAATTTTCAAAAACTCTTTTTGATTTTAGTAATTAAGTATCTCATATGATGACTGTTTACGTCACCAAAGAATTAGTTACTTAAATTAATCCTATTTAATTCCTATTTCTAAGGTGACTTTACTTTTGATATTTTAACTCACTGCCTCTTTTGAAATCTAGTGGGTGCCCATTGCTCAGGTGCTAATGTGTTGATTTTCAAATAGTTTGTTGCTTGCAAATCACGCCCCAAAAATCCTCCACTTCTTTTGGTTCTTTTGCTGTGTGTTTTACTCCTTTGCCCTCCTGCCTTTTCTTCTCTTCCCGTCATTCTCTTGATGCCACGGTACAGGTGGGATTAACTGGATTTCTTGATTCTCTCTACCTACCGATCCAGAGATGAGCATTAAGATACCCCGAAAGACCCAGAGGGACAGCCTGAAGACTCTAACGGACGAACGGTCGACCCCACTTGGTGCCCCGTCGACGCCACCAGAAATGGCCGAGAGCCCAAACTAAATTACATTGTTTACTTTTAACGACTAATAATACGAAAACCCCCAAATTGAATAAAACGAAAATTGGAAAGAAAGCCCACATTTCCCAACTACCGTCCCCTTAACTCAGGTCTGCAAGGGGACTCAAGACCCCCTTGTAAAATTATTCTTGCGAAGTTTTCCTCTCTGCTTGGTGGTCACTATTGAGCTCCTCTTAATTATCCCCCAAAAGTGTCCCGGGTCCGAGCCAAACCGTAGCCGTAATGTGCAGCTAGTTCAATCAATAACTAGCCGTCTTTGCGGGAAGTGGAAGCAAAGAAAAAAGAAAAATCAAGAACCAAAAACCAACAAGACAGTAAGTAGAAAAAAGGAAAGGAAAAATAACTCTTGCCAATCGCTGCTTCTTTGGGCCAACAGGGCAATCAACTAGCAAAACCCTATTTCGAACAACAAAAGTAACCCTATATAAGACGTTAATAATCCCAGTCCTGCTCCATGGCGCAGAGACATGGGCGTGAGTTGAAGAGGAGATACAACGACAATATGTACGAGGTAAATAGCGGCATTGACTTAGCCAGAAGACTGAATATCCAAAGACTGATATGGCTGAGTAGAACGGATGGACACCAACTCTGCGATTCGGAATGCCTTCGAATCCGCCGCCGAGGTACACTACAGTACAGCAAGTTCCGGCTCAGGGGGGTGGGGCACGCAAATGGAAGGGGAACTCAGCCAACTCAGCTTGTGAAACTGGAAGCAGGTAGCGACGGATCGAGTTGGCTAAAGACGCTTGTTGACTGAAGTCCAGGTTGACCCCGGATTTAAGGTCACCTAAGTTAGCTTACCTTAAAGACATTTCTTCTTGCTTTAAAGCTGCATATTTAGTTCGATAAATGACGTTAATGTACCTTCCATAGCACTAGCAAATGTTTTGGCACACAAAATAAGTACACATTTTTAGGAACCAATGAATATATCCACCCCAACTTGAGGGCTTTTTGGCAAGTAACAAGTGGCAAAGGTCCCGCGTAAGAAGTTTTTGACGTTAGTTGTTATTTGATGATACTGGAGCAAAATCTGGCCATACGTGCTGTGTGCGATCGCCACAAGTCAACAAAGCTGTGAAGAATAGAATTTTTTTAAAGTCAAAACCGAAAGTCTTGATTTGTTAAAGAATTGTTCAAGGAATGAAAGGAATTTACGATTTGTCATCACGACATGCGTCTGAACTCTGTCTGGCACCCATCTTATGTTGTTGGTTTGGCTTGATAAGACCTTGGTGAAAGTTTATCAAACGGTAACTGGGAGAACATTGTGGAGCTCCTCAATATAACACAATTCGTAAATAAGCCGTGGACCTTTCAGTCTGAATCTGGCCCAGTACATAGGGCAAAGACGACTCAAACATGGGTCAGAATTCAGAAACCATATTCCGAACTTAATTTCCACGGGTGATTAGCAATCTGGTAGCCCAGACCTCAAGCCATTAGTCTGGTGCGTTCTGGAGAATATGGCTTGCAATACTCGACATCCAAGTATTCAGTTTTTGAAGCTCGCTCTTGTCTGAATAGCGGAAATTTTCAGATAAGTACTGCAATCGATAAGTGGCATACACCTTTGCTGTTGATGGAAAGCTAGCAAGAGCTGGTACTTGCGTTAACATATTGATTTATGCCGATTTCTTATCGTTGTAGGTTTTACAGTCACCAGGGCGATTGAAAACTCTGAGGTACACCCCCGAAAAACTTCGAAGACCAATCAATCGTAAAATTAATAATAATCCTTTTTTCCTAGAGTGGTCTGCAAACCATTCTAATTTGGCGCAAAATTGATGGCATTGCAAACAATCAATGCCTCTTAGGTGCGTAGTCGTGCTTAAAAAAATGCATTCGACACAAAGTAACAATCTGTGGGTTCCAAAACAATGGCAACTTAATCATGTGACTTGATTTTGTTCCATTTATTTTCAATGGATTTCATTTTTCTGAATTCAAGTAATAAAAATTGTCTTTTTTTATGTTAATTCTAAATGCTATTTAATTTTTAATTCAATTATATTTATTAAACAAAGTTTTAGTTTTAATTTTGTCCGACACTACATATAGAACTGCAACTGCAACAAGTAACTTTCAATTTTTTGTCATGTCCGGGCAGTTGCCCTGGATGGCGTAACTCCCAATCTAGAAAATTTGTCCTATTTTGGATACCCCTAGGACGAGGGGTCGGTTACGCTAAAGCCTGTAACCTGTTCTAGAATATAAGTGCTACTATTGGTCCATTAAAGGCGCATATCTTTCCAAAACCCTGCCTTAGTCTCGGAAACCCTTACCGGCCTGAGCTGCAAAAATATCGGGAGCTCGGAAAATGTCTCTTTTGGTTTGTTCCCGAATTTCACTTCACTTTTAAATCCATCTGGATTATTCATCCGCTGTTTCATTTATATTTATTTTTGTCTGCAGTGCAGCACTCGAGCCTTTAAGCTTAGCAAGTCGTGTGCGAATGGATACCGACAAGTATCTGACGGTTACCCCTTTAGCAGGTTGACAAATCTCACAGCGTTTACCCTATTTCTCCATCACCCAACCATTAGTTTTTTTTAATTAGACTGGAGATTTATTGAATGATATATTACTTTTCTAAGATGACTTTAGTAAAAGCAAGATATGATATAAGTTTTCATGTGGCCGAATAAGTTTGAATTTTGTGGATCATTGTTTAGTTTTATAACAAAGGATTCTATGCCACAGTTTAAGACCAAAATAACTATCTAATCGAATCAAAATTAAGATTTTTGCTAAGAAATGCGTACGAATACAAAGAAGTTAAAAAATTCTCAGTAAGAGTATCTTCCGTCAACCTATTCGGGAGACGTACGTAATTTTTGGCTTATTTTCGTATTATACAAATAAATAGAAATGTATTGATTTCCGATAAAAATATGTCATTTTTGAATGACAGAAAGTAGTTGTTAACATCTTTATGATTAAGCTTAAAGCAGGGAATTTACAGGAAAGACTTATTTCACAGAATATATTATACGAGTACCTATTAAGGGTTTTTGTCTACCATTTCCTCATCAGGTTAAAAAAAATTTATCAATTGTTGCATGTTTTTTTCTTTCTTTTAGATGACGCTTTCTTCTGGGATGGATTTGGGACCCAACCTGCAGCTTTTGCTTGATCACTTATGGCGAGGCCTTCTGTAAGGATGGAGACGCTCAACATACCTTAATCATCTAAGCTAATAAATTCCTATCATTCTGACAACTCTAATTTTTATCGTCTTTTTATAGAATATTCTCGAAACAAACTTTTCTTTTCCAGTAAGCAAGAGTAGTTGCCTACTCGATATTCGATTTTCGATGTCATAAGCAAGCACACTTTCCCGTGGTCGTATTTTATAAATATGTTTAAACCTTAAAAAGAATTCAAGTTAATCGGCATACATCAAGCAAATAACTTGATTAGAAAAGGGATCCCGTTAATATAGGTAGATAACAAATAAAAAAGGCCCAAATTTGGTACCTTGTGAGACACAAGATAAGACCTCAATGAGTCTTTGGTAGATTGCGGGCAAGAAATTATAACATACTGCCTTTTATTTTGAAGGTTGTAGCGATTTCTTGCGTCTTATCAAAACTAAATTTTCTATTTAATTTTCTATCTTCGAAAATCTCTCCACAACAAACTTAAAATGCAACGACAACGTCACATCCTTTATGAGCCGCTGTAAAACCTGCTGTGCGATATTTCGCTCAAAATTCGCGCTCAGTTGCTAAGCAATACCCATGCTTCCTTTCCGCCTTTCTACCAATCAGGCAGAATGCCTTTTTGGTGATAGCTCTCTTCCAGGTACGTGGTGCGCAGAGTATTCCTAGTATATCTTTAAGGGTGGAAAATAAAATCCCCAAGTTTCAGTGCAATAGTGTTCATTAATATCGAAAACAAAAAATAAGTTCAGCAAAATAACTCGAATCAAAAAAAATCTAGTTTAAAACAAGACACATGTTGCTAGTAATCGTGAGTTATCTCTAAAATTAGGCATAAATCCTAATTTAATGAGTCATATTTCGATCGGTCAGGATTATAACTAACAACGTGTGATATTATTTTAAATGCTAACCACGGGAGATATCACGATTGCAACACGTGTCATACATCTCACCTGTATGATCATATTGCACGAATTCTACGCAACTATCATCCGTATTAAAATCACCTCTGCGCCCTCACCTCAATCAAAAAGCTGATTAACTCACTGTAACCAAGCTGTCATCAATCAAAAATCAGATTCAGCACCAGAATTCGCAACGTTCCAATTTCAACAACGAAAAGTTACATAGCTACCGACGAGAAAACTAAATTGAACTAAAAATTGAATATGTCTAAAATTTGATATGATAAACTTTAACTTAACTAAAACCTCTTAACTTAACTAAAGCATACAATTTCGTAGTAAAATGTGTATTTAGCTCAAAATGAGATCTTTATTCTTAATTTAATTTTCCTTTTGATTGAATGTATTATAAAAATTTGCCAAATAATTTGTAACTGAAAATACTTAAAAACTAAAACCTATACACCTATATTTAATGAAATCAAGCGATCCAGTGTGCACACCTGATCTGCAGCAGTAATCAAAGTAAGTACAATACATATTCGTATAATCTAATTAATAATACGAGTATCAAACCGTCGCGATCAAGTTTGGCATCTTTTGTTTAACAAACATACTAATTTACTTATACATATAGAATTTTTGCATAGTAACCTTTCCTTTACTCACACATGCCTTCTGTAATGAATTAAAAATTTAATACACTAGAATTCTTTGAATTGATACAATGATTTATTAGTAACGTTCGAAATATGGCGGGTGTGTATTTAAAGATGTGAAAATGTGATCGGTTTTCCTCGAAGCTAGGGGGTTGCTTACAATAGGCAGGCATAGCAATCGAGGTGCACTTTGTGCATAGAAGGGTGGGCCAGTCCTACAAGAAAGCATTGTGTCATAACAATGATTTTCTCAGCTAATTTACAGCATAGCTTAGTAGGTATATGTATGAATGCTCAGGATTTCCCGTATGCGTAATTTGTCATTTAATTCGGCACGATAATTATTTTGTAGGTAAGCGAGCGACAGCAAGATCCCCCCCATCCGACGAGCTCAGCCGAGCATCGCAAGCGTGCCACTCCGCTGTCACAAGGGACACTTCACCTTTCCCCACATGCTAGCAATAGCATGCAGACCACCGTTACCACAAGGTTACTCGAGATTCACTGAAGAAGAGTCAAATGTATGCCAAATGATTTTAGTCTTTGATGAGAATACTTTTATTGGATGGCAACGATTAGTATAAGGCCTCGTAGAAGTAGCATCTTCCGACAGATGCTGGTTCCTTAAATGACAAGAATGAGCCTCTGCAACCGAACATCTTGCTGCTCTGCTAATAAGCCCTACTTCACGCCTCCCCGGGGCGCCATTTGGGAATCTCACTAGAGATTGCGAAGTGAAAGGGGCAAATGGCGAGTTTCCTGCGCCATAAATCAGGGTTAGTGTCGGAGAAACAAAACAAGACCTTATCCGGGCTACTCCGACATATTTGAAGTTCAGGCCGGTAAGGATTTTCAGGACTTAGTCAGGGTCTTGGAATAGAGATGGTGGCGGAAGAGCCCTATATGGGCCAACGGCAGCGTTCACATCCCGGAACGGGTTACTGACTTCGGTGTCCTAGGGGCATTAAAAATGGAACTGGTCCTCCAGGTTGGGGGTTGTGCCGCCGGGGTTCCTGCCCGGCCATTTAAAAAAACAAAAAGTTACGAAGCATCAACAAGCCTCGGATATGGACGGATCTACGGTTGACAACCCACACAAACGATTTAAGGACAATGAGCTTCGGATATGCGTGTAGAATGTTAGATCCCTTGATAGACCACGTGCAGCCGAGCAACTAGCGGAGGCCCTAGACTGCTGCAAAGCAGACATAACCGCAATTCAAGAAATGCGATGGGATGGGCCGGACAAAAAGAAATTGAAAAACTGCGACATCTACTACGGCAATTGCTATCGACGGCAAAAGCAGCGCTTATTTGGATGGGGATTTGTTGTCGGAGGCAGACTAAGACAAGAAGTCCTCAGCTTTCGGCATGTGAGCGAGCGCCTCGTAGCAATCCGCATCAAAGCTAAATTCGCCAACATTAGCCTTATATGCCCGCATGCCCCCACACAGGAGAAAGATGACGACACCACGGATGCCTTCTACGAGCTCCTTAACAAGACCTACGAGCAATGCCCTAGCTTTGACATTAAAATTGTCCTCGGTGATTTTATATTATATATGATTTATTTTTATATGATTTATGATCACATTGCGATCGACGCAAGACACTCCTCCAGTATTATGGATGTCCGTACGTTCCGAGGAGCCAACATCGACTCGGACCATTACCTTGTTATAGCCAAGGTACCGTTGCGGATATCCCAAATTACGCCAAGACAAACTAATGCTGTGAGAAAACTCGACGTCAGACGGCTACAATCGCAAGAGATCGCCGCATGAGAAGCGCGCGATCGAGGAAATTGAGAGATGCTACTTCAGCAATGAAGTTTGGAAGTTTTACCAAAAAGTAAAAATAACGTGCCATGGAAACAAACCCCGAACCGAAGCCTGTAGAGATGAACAAGGGCACATCTTAGTAGAATCGCAGTCGGTGTTGAGGATTTGGAAAGACCATTCTGCAGACTGTATAACGGCGATGGCGGACGAAATACCGCTGTCAGGCAGAATCAACCTTTCAACTTGGACGATGATGACCAACAATTCCGTCCACCCGACCTGGATGAAGTGAGGTTAGCTATATCAAAGCTTAAGTCCAACAAAGCTGCTGGAGCAGATGGCCTGCCTGCCGAGCTCTTCAAAGCGGCAGGCGATGACTTGGTAAGGAGCATACACGAACTCATCTGTAAAATATGCTCGGACGAAAGTATGCCTGATGAATGGATCCTCAGCATTGTTTGTCCGATTCTCAAGAAAGAAGACCCTCTGAACTGCGCCAACTACAGAGGCATCAGTCTCCTTAACATCGCATATAAGATCTTATCCGCCGTATTGTGTGAACGCCTGAAGCCGTTTGTCAACAACCTGATAGGTCCATATCAGTGTGGCTTCAGGCCAGGAAAGTCCACCATCGACCAGATATTCACACTACGGCAGATCTTGGAGAAGACCCATGAGCTTCAGATCAATACCCACCACCTATTCATCGATTTTAAGGCCGCGTATGACAGCATGTATAGAGACGAGCTATATAGAGCAATGTCTAGTTTTGGCATCCATTCCAAACTCGTCCGTCTGTTGATGACGATGGAGAATGCACGCTGCTCCATCAAGGTCGGTAAAGATCTCACCGAGAAATTTGATGTTCTGAAAGGATTTAGACAAGGCGATGCGCTCTCATGCGATTTTTTCAACATCGTACTTGAAAGAATAGTGCAAAACTCACGAGCAAACACAAGCGGCACTATCTTTCAAAAGTCCGTCCAACTACTTGCATACGCCGATGATATTGACATAATCGGGAGAAAGCAGCGTGATGTCAGTGGCGTTTTCGCGAGTATTGAGACGGAAGCGGCGAAATTGGGTTTAGCGGTCAATGAGGGCAAGACCAAGTTTATGCTGTCAAGCAAAAAGGACAACCAACATCGACATCTCAGGCAGATCGTCACCCTCGACAGATATAACTTTGAGGTAGTCAAGGACTTTGTCTACCTAGGCTCTGCTATAAATACAGACAACGACACCAGCGCTGAGATCAAGCGATCTTGCCAACCGCTGTTTTTTTGGGTTAAGAAGGCAACTGAGTAGCAAAGCCCTCTCTCGGACAACAAAAGTCACGCTTTATATGACCTTAATAGTCCCGGTCCTGTTCTATGGCGCAGAGGCATGGACATTATCACAAATGGATGAGGGTGTTCCTGGTTGTTTCGAGAGAAAAATTCTTCGGGCGATCTTCGGTCCCGTCTGCATTGACGTTGAGTGGAGGAGAACTGTACGGACCTAGCCAGAAGAGTGATGATCCAAAGACTGAGATGACTGGGTCATGTAGAGCGCATGGACACCAATGCTCCGGTCCGAAAAGTCTTCGAATCCGCTCCCGATGGACAGCGTAGTAGAGGAAGGTCAAGACTCAGGTGGCGCAAGGTAACTTGAATTGAACATTCAGAAATAAGACAAAAAGGCTGAAAAACTGCAACATATATTACGGCGATTGTTATAGACAGCAAAAGCAGCGCTTATTTGTATGCAGACTTGTTGTTGGAGACAGACTAAGACAAGAAGTCCTGAGCTTCCGGCATGTGAGCGAGCGCCTCGTAGCAATCCACATCAAGGCTAAATTGGCCAACATAAGCCTTATGTGCGCGCATGGCCCCACAGAGGAGAAAGTTGACGTCACCAAAGATGCCTTGTATGAGCTCCCGAGCAAAACTTTCGGTCTCGTCAATTTTAAAGCAAAGATAGGAAGAAAAGGCATCTTTGGTAGCGCTTTCGGGAGATATAGTCTGCACGACATCACCTCCGAAAACGGATTCCGGCTTATCGACCTTGCGGCGGGACGAAACATTGTCCTAGTTCGAGTCTCCCTTAATCTCTTAAGAGGTCCCTCACCGCCAGCATCGAGTTTCGTAGACCAGTGGCAACACTGCTAGAAGAGGAGAGACGAGCACCTCCTTCTCAGGATGAAAAAGAAAGAGCATGAGAAGCGCGCGTTCGAGGAAATTAAGAGATGCTACTCCAGGAATGAGATTCGGAAGTTTTAACAAAAGGTAAAAAAAAAGTGCCACGGACACAAATCCCGAACCGTAGCCTGTAGAGACGAACAAGAGAACATCCTAGTAGAATCGCAGTCGACACTGAGAATCTGGAAAGCTTACTTCTGTAGATTGTATAACGGCAACGGTGAAACCAATACCGCTACCAGGCAGAACGAACCTTTCAACTTGAACGATGATGACCACCCGACCTGGATGAAGTCGAACAAAGCTGCTGAGATGGACGGCCTGACCGCCGAGCTCTTCAAAGCGGCAAGCCATGACTTGGTAAGGAGCATACACCGATGAATGGAACCTCAGCATTGTTTGTCCGGTCCTCAAGAAACGAGACTCTTTAAACTGCGCCAACTACAGAGCCATCAGTCTTCTTAGCATCGCGTACAAGATCTTATTTGCTGTACTGTGTGAAGCTGTTTGTCAACAACCTGATAGGTCCATATCAGTGTGACTTCAGGCCAGGAAAGTCCGCCAACGACCATATATTCAAATTACTGCAGAGCTTGGAGAAAACTTATGAGCATCAGATAGATACGCACCACCTGTTTATCCATTTAAAGTTTCTATGGAGACGGGCAATACAGAGCAATGTCTTGTTTTGTATCCCTGCCAAACCCGTCCGTTTATGCACGACGACGATGGAGAATGCACGCTGCTCCATCAAGGTCGGTAAAGATCTCACCGAGACCTTTGATGTGAAAAACGAATTCAGACAAGGCGCTGTCATGCGATTTCTCCAACATCATGCTTAATGGAAATCGTTAATTTTTCATGAAGACAAACAGATGTCCAACCATCATCTGCTTTATTACGAGTAGACAACTCTGCAGTTAAGCTACCAGTTGCTGGCCTTAAACTAGAAAACTGCTGTCTTGATTTTGATCAGGTGAACGGATGTGCTGTCTTCGTACAGATTAAATATTTCATTCTGTATAACAATGGGGTATTTTACAGTCTGCAGAAATATTGCATCCAGATTCTTAACACAAACTACTGGTTGTAGTTCGGACTAAACAGCTTTCGCATGTGTGATCAGCATTTTGGTAAGACTTCTGAACTTTATTCTTCTGATAGCTCCTCTGTAGGGTTTGAATCGGGCGCTTCTCGTGCTCTTTCTTTTATACGAGGAGAAGTCTGTGCCTTTTTTTCTTTTCTGCTCAGGAGTCCCTCTCGTTCCTTATTGGAGGGCTATTTCGCTAAATTTGATTCTCTGAGTTAATCATCGAACCATGAGCTTCTTTGTTCGAAAAGGTTGAAGGTCACTTAACAGAATTTTTGAGGCAGCTTACTCTTTAGGCAATGATGTACTATCTCTTCTGCGTTCCAGGTTAGTGGCATCACGTCCCCATAGAAGTACTGGGAAATTCGACCGGAAAAGATTATGGCGGTAGCTTGTATTTGTAGCCCTTTGTACTTCCTCACAATGCTTCGTTTGAAACAGCATAATACATATAGTAATTGTAAGCTTACTATTCCGCTTGGAAGAGTAAAAATTACAATGACGTTGGATACGCTCCATTTTTCCGGAAAGGTTTTTCTGAATTTATGAAAATTATCATTTAAAATATGACATATTTTTGTTCCAGATTATCTTCCAGTTAATAATAGAGAAGTATACCTTTCAACATAGTTCACAATCATCCAATTCTTATTTAAAATATGTTGTCAATTAAAACCACGTTAAGTGAAGTAACTTTAATTTCGTCTATTTCAATCGCTAACAATAACAGTAACAATTGAGTCTTTAATGAAAAAAACGTAATCGACTTATTCACTCAATACTGTTGTCATACGATGCGGTAACGAAACATCTAGGTTATTTGCGAGTCACTGAGTCAAAACCGCAAAAACAATCAAATTTGCACCGTTCTTAAAAGTTTGTTAATGATATCAAGCTTTTCATATACGACGTCAATACCAAACGTTACCATTTAGAAGATTCTTTCTTCTGCCAATACCGGCTTAGAATAACGACTAGAGAAGACCAACATAATCATCTTTTATATATTTGTTATATCCTTGGGCTGTTAAATACAAAATGAATTCTCCAAATTCACATGCGAATTTGTATGATTTTTTCGTTTTCATTTCATTTGATTTTCGTTTCGTTTCGCTTCTTTTTCCAATAACAAGGACTCGTAGTCATAACAAAAATGCAAATTTTCCATCACACTGCGAGTATTTGGTAAATCAACAAAAAATGAAAACACTTCGAAACTGTTGGAAAACCGTCTGTGCTAAAACTCATACCCGTACGAACAAGTAGTAGTACACTCACATATTTTTCTCTCGAAAAAAATGTGGGCTAATTTTAATTCAATTCCTTTAGCGTGGAATGAGTGGGGTGGCAAATACAAAAAAAGAAGAAAATTGCTAAGAAATATACTTGAAGATGGCTGATTATTTTTAAGCACAAGCATACGCACATACCCGTAGTCGTACTCGTTCTCGTAATCCAATGACAGTGGGTGGCCTGCGGAAAGATAGAAATTACGGATATTCAGATCTTCCTGAAACATTTTCAGAGCAATGCAATGGCATTCATTTAAGATGAAAACACACATTGAAATGATCGTCAAGGAGAGGAATATATACATATGTAGTTGGCAACATATGTGAATACATGCTGTCAAATGATGAAGACATCGTGAAATGGATGAAATCTGGCTCTGAAATGAAACAGCTGAAATCAGATTGACGGAAAATTGAGAGAATATTATTGAAGATTGTATCATTCGAAATGTTAGGTTCCTGATTCCTTCTTTAATCTTATTTAATTTGATTTTTTGATTCCTTCATTTCTCTTTTCAATTTCAATTCAAGGGAAGTAATTTGCCAGTGAGTGCTTTATTAATCTTAACTAGAGAAAGGGATTTTTTTTTCTAATATGTACGAATTGAATTTGTTCATTTGAGAAGCGATATATTTTTGAAAGATACTAGCACTTACATGTATACATAAATAAACGTACATAAGACTCGTAAATATCTGTTAGGTCGTTATTCAGTCAATATAGCGAAAAAGCAAAATAGGTTTATGCATGAATGAATGATACCATTTAAATATCAACAAGAACGATATGTTAAATGGACGTTAAAGAACATGAGCTGGGCCCACATATTTCTAGAGCTAATCATTGAAATAAATGCATGATAGATAGTAGTGCTGTAGATGCAGATGCTAAACTAGAATACATAGGTTGCGCAATTCAATCTGCTTTTTAGTATGTAAAGGATGCCAGCTGTTGGTATCTTTTTTAATCATATTTTAGTTTGACACTGACAGCTTTTATTCATTAATAAAATTTACAGAGACCCAGTATTATATTTTATTATATATTTTATTTATGCTTTAATAATTTCGGGAATCACTATAAAGTTTCTTCGAAAGTGAATTCTTAGTTGCCGATACAGTGGTAATTTTGAAAGTGAATTCCAGTCGAAATAGTGCATTAATTGCATCTGGTGCACGCAAGTTTGTAAAGAAAGCTAGTGAGACTTGTTTGCTTATTGATAACTGAACATATTCCCGTGTTCATCTTGTGCACTTGACATAGAATATTGCAGCTATTTTCCAAAGTGTGGGTCTAAACTCGAAAGCCCCACTACGTCAAACAGCTAAGGAACTGAACATTAGTCGTACTTTCCCCAGGAGAATTTTGCATTAAGATCTCTGATTACTTACTTGCAAGGTCTAATTGATTCGCTTTTTAGCTTGGACTTTAGAGTAGCTCGAAATGGACGACAATATTGTTCAAAAGATCATATTTTTAGATGAGGCGCATTCCCACCTCGGCGGCTACGTAAACAAGCAAAGTTTCTAAATTTGGAATTAAAAAAATCCACATGTATTCATAGAGAAGCCAGCTGAACGTGCGACTGTTTGGTGTGATTTATGGAATGGTGGTATTTTTGCCCCATTTTTCCTTCAAGACGACAATGGAAGAAAAGTTACACCCACGGGCGGGTTACTCTCATGCGAGCCGACGCATTCATTTGAAAGTAATAATCTTGCATAACAAGTCGGAAGGCTTACTCTTTTTAACAAAGCAACAAATAATTGTAAGTATATTTTATAGGCTTTTTAAAAAGATCGCAAAAGATGGGCAACCCTTTAGTATATATTTTGTTCTATGCATGGACATAAGCTCATGGACTTCCACCCTTCTCCAAAGCGATAAAATGCAGTTGAGGATGATCTCTTGTGGAAGAGGACTTCAGCCGACATCGTGGGCGTGACAGGAGGCAGCCGGCGAAAGACCGCGTTAGCAGGAAAGGTATGTACCTGATGTATGGTACACTTAAAACCTCAACGCCCGCCTCAAAGCATAATTTGTACTGTTTTCCTTTAGCAGGCTTCTTGGGCTTATATTTTTTTTTTTTTCTTATTTGGAAAAAATCAATACCAAACGCGATATTCTAACACAATATGCAGACAATTATTTATTTAAAAACTGTGTGAGATATAACTGTATTAACTGAAATCTTAACCTTCGGAGCATATACATACATAAATGATAGCTGAAACATATTTGACTTAACTTAAATAAAAACTCGTATATAAATTCAAACTTAGCTCAGTTATGCGCTTGCTGACTCCTTTGAGAATGGAATGCAAACCAAATTCATGATATGAAAACCTTTTTGAATAAACTGATATTTACATGAACATTTTTGGTTTCATTGAAGGCTCACTGGCTATATATTTACAGCTTTCAGGGCACAATGTAGATTCACAATTGTAAACCGTTTGCTATAAGAGCAGTAAATAAACAAAGCTGGGGTACGAATAATCACGCAGTTTTATAGTTGATTCCAATATGAATATTTTTCGATTACTGTCTTTGAATCATTTAGGTTGAGTTATTCCTATGATAACATTTAAAGTGGCAAGTTATGGAATTGTGTTCCGCACATTTAAAAAAAAAACCTAGGTAGAGGATTTCAATCTCTTCATCATATCTTTCCAAGCAACGGATTCAAATTGAAACTTTCTGTCAGAATAAATAATAAATTTAAACGATATTAATATGAATACTTATAACATCCTTACAACACTACATTCGAATACAAAATTCAAGTTAACAATCTATATTTACATGTATAGGTTGAAAATAGAGCAACGATACTGCAAAGTTTCCAATTCCTTGTCAAAATATCTAACAAATCTCCATCTTGCCGATGCGAATTTATTTATTCATCTCTCCGAAAATACCCACATCTTCGGAGAGCCATCGCAAACTAAAACCCAAAAAGCATCAATCTTCCAAAAGTTTTCATATATCTAACATATGAATGTAAGAGATAAGCTTCATTATTAATGAACTACCCTTACGCCGCACCATTTGCGGTGGCTCAATCGCATATGCTTCCCCAATTTCTCGGTTTGGCCTATCGTCCATATGAACGTGCATCCCGCAGTGAAAGCACATAAAAATCTTTGTTTAACGACAGAGAAACAGCATAAACAACTACCCGAGTATCACAAAGGATTACACCATGGAAGGGTCAAAATGCCGATTGTGATATGAGTATCTACAGCTTGCACTCCCGCACTTGATTCATAGTCTTCACATGAAAAATAACTCGTTCCCAAGTGATCAATACGTTATTACGATCTGTTTTATGGTCTGAAAATATCAAGATAATACTCGTAGCATCAAGTTACTGCAGATACCTGTGGCTGGTTAAAGCACTTTATTCTCACATAGCCTAAGGAGAACAAAAGAAACTGCAGTAGTAGGACACCACAAAGTTTGACATAGTAAAACACTGTGCTGCAGCATAAATGGGATGGAAAATTATTTAAAACTTTTCTAAAGGAGAAAATAATGGAATCGATTATGGGACAAATTTATAGGAATGAAGTTTGGACCTAGTTTTGACCTAAGATATCACTTTTTAAAATATGTACAATAGATACAATGTGCAGCGAATTTTGCATTCATTTCTTTGAACATAAAATTACTATAGTTGAAAAGTGATTTTAAAGTTTAAATTTTAAAACTTCGAAAAGTTAAATCGGAGCTATGCTGCAAGTTGCAGGAAAAAATCGATTACTTGGTCGCCATAGAAAGCAATGAATGTTTTAAAAATCAAGTGAAAAAAAATTATATAATAAAGAAGACAAAATGTATCTCATTTATGACACTTTACAAAAATAAAATATCCCAATGTATATATGTTTAAATCCCAACGGAACGTCATTAATTTAACTCAAAAACTATCCTCTAACAAATAAGAACTATGTTCCTGGTACAATGTAAAAAGCTTGTAGACATACCATATAAGAGTATGGTATAAATGCGAAAAAAGCTGTTGTTTATTTTCCAAAGATATTTTGTAGTAAATTACAAGTATGTTCAAGCTGAATATTGTCGTAATAACACAATCTACGCAGATTTCTATTATTTTTCTTGTAATTTATAGAGCATTGAACATCCGAGGGATTTCATAAGAGTATTCTGCAATGCATGAGTTTTTTACCCTTTAAAACTTTATTTCGCTGGATAAAGCTAAGTACCGGCGGTTGTAAGATCTGACAATATTAATCCAGGAAACCGAAACGCGGTGCAGTTTGTGAATCGTTCGTTGTCAAACAAACTTCGTGGTAAGAAGTCGGGGACGTCGTTAATATGACTTTTAACGATTGGGAGCAAAATGGTCGACATCTAACAGCAACTCCGACAAATATCAGAAAATAAAGTCGGGTTAAGCTGCCATTGAATCAGTCTCTATTCATTGCAAAAATTGTATGCAGATGATGTTTCTGGAAGCAAAAGTACCTACTGCACTCAACTCAGCCCACTTTTCAATTGGTAACTTCATCTTTTTTTGGTTTTAAGGTTCCGATTTAACTCCTGTCAATTTTTCAGAACCCTGCGGTGCACGAGCATTCTTTTCTAATGAGTTTTGGAGAGCGTGATAAACCGTTATCGCCAACGATTGGAAAACAGATCAAATTTAAGGGTGCTATATCATGACAATCTAGTCTTTTCATTAATCCTTAAGCATATTCTTCATCTAACGGTGAGCTCCCGCAGCAAGTTATTTTACAGCAATCCTACAACTCTAATGAAATTTTATTCATTTCTAATCAGCATACAAAAAACACTAAGTACTAGAAAATTACTCCTAATTTGAAACTTTTGTTAAAACTTTTAAATAAATATAAGTCGAAAATAAAACTTAACAAATAAATCCATTTTTTATTTGAAATTAATAGTTATAAATGCGAATTCATAATAATGCGAGCACTTCCCAGAATGGAAACCTTGGTCTTCTATGAGATGCAATTAATGAACAACTTACCCAAAAAAAACTCTATATTGGCACTCCGATTCTCCTTCTGCGATGAGTTTGTCTTGAACTCGTTTCGAACACCCTTAGCATCCAAAAATGTTTCAGTATAGCACTTTTCTAATGGATATAACGTTCTGTGTTCTGCTCCACAAAGCGCCGCCAATTGCCCAGAATAAGGAGAATGTATTTCTTATTATTCATTATCATCAGGTACGAATGGAGCACGCAACGCGCAAGCTTAACTTTCCTTGCCCTCTCGGGGTCCAAATGCTAAGATTCGCGCAGTGCTTGCAAATAAGTCAACATGATAATTTTCGATAGTATGGCGAGCCCGACTTAGTCGACAATTGAATTCTCGCTGCATCATTGAGAAACCGCTTTGGATGTATGGTTTCAGTATATATGATATTCATCCACTGCTCCAACGCAATTTGAATTCGACAAGGAATTAAACGCAAATCCAACGTATCACACCATACCTTCTCTCAAAAAAAAAACAAAACATTGTATTTATATATGTACAAAAAAAGACAGAGATTAGTATAAGTAGATTAAGTAGTTTGTAAATAAGTTTTACGCTTAGTCTTAAGATTTATATATAAACAAAATAAATCCATTTACTAAGCTTTTTTTTGGAATAATACAATTTTTTTCTTAGTTTTAATAATATTTAACATTGAATAATATAATAAAATAATGTTCGTACGTCGAAAGACATATTTAATTGTTAGGTTTAACTTAGAGTGTCCGCATGGGGCCAGTTAGTTAAAACTAAGATAATTGTAAGTTAATTCAGTAAATTTTTAAGCGTATTTTTGTCTAGCATGTAAGAGTTATTGAATCGAACTAAATAAAAATGCTTTTAAAATGAAAACACCATTCCTTTGTCCAAACACAGCGACACCACGGTGACTTTTTTGTTGCTATTCACCATCACCGCTTTGTTCTAATACGGCCAAAATAGTAGGCAGCCAAAATAGTAGCAAGTTAAATTTTTTGTTACATTTAGATTTGTACAAGGTGGCGCAAAATTAATCATTCAATTTTGTTTTTGAATTATTTTTTACTAAATAAAAAAAAAGATTTTGAGTGATGGAAATCTATATTTGGACCTTTACAATTTTTTCTGTTAAGTGGAAAGATAATATCCGCCAAGTGGCTGCTCCAGTGTTGATACACATTTGTTCCCGTTTTATCGCATTTTCCATGACTTTCTGCAAGACTTCCGGTGATAACTGTTCGCATTGCTGTTGAATATTCTCCTCAAGGGCTGCGATTGTCTTAGACTTGGCGGCGTAAGCCCGTGACTTCAAATAGCCCCACAGAAAGAAGTCTGGGATGGTTAAATCGGGCTAAAGTGATGATTATTAGGATCTTATACAGAGCCATCTGTTGTTCGAGAGAGAGAGAGGGAGAGCTTTGCTAGTTACTTGTCCTTTCAGCTCAAAAAAGCAGCAATTGGGAAGAACTATTCTTCGTTTGAACTAAATCGGTAGCGGAGCCTACGCAAAGAAAGTCCTTAACTACCTACCTCAAAGTTATACCTGTCGTGAGTGAAGTTCTGTCCGAGACGTCGACGTTGCATGTCCTTTCAGCTTGAGAGCATGTACTTGGTCTTGCCCCCGACGACCATCTTCGGCGCTATGACCTCAATACTCGTGAAAACGCTACTGACATCACGCTGATTTCTTCCAATTATGTCAATATCATCGGCGTATGCGAGTTTTTGGATGGACTTTTGAAAATGTGTTTGAGCGTGAATTATGCACTATCATGATCAAAAGTCATGGTGAGATCTTTACTGAACTTGATGGAGCAGTGTGCATTCTCCATCGTCATCCTGCACAGACGGATAAACTTGTCTAATAGATACTGTCCTGGCCCGGAGTCTCAGTGATATGAACCAATCGGACGGTAGAAATGCCATGTTAAGAAGACTAGTGACTCTATAGATAGCGCCGTTCTGAAAGTCTTCCTTTCCTTTCATCTGGCATACTTTCGTCCGACCATATCTAACAGATAAATTGGTGTTTTCTCCTTATCATCGTCGTTCGCCGCTTTGAAGAACCCGGCAGTCCGAGTGATGAAACTACAAATCTCATAGTATCTCTGATGGCTTTTTAGCAATGTTGCCACTGGTTTTCGGTTCTTATTGTTGGCGAGATGAAAGGAGCCTGGATCAAAAAAGGATTTCCCGATTTCTTTTTGGTTCGCTGACATTTTGTCTTTTTACTTCTGGCACGTCTATGCATTTATACGTTACTAATGCCGTGTAATAAATACTTTTAATTATAGAGGGAATCATTTTGCTACAAGTACACATATTATTAGTCCCATTACAATGGCTTAGATTATTCTCATCTATTTTGTTTTTATTTGCCAAAAATATGAACCGTTTCATTTAAATCGCTTTTTGATATTTATGTCCAGTCCAAAAAATACCTTTCAATTATCATATTAAGATAAAAAAACCACTCCAATTCGATAACTTCTCTTTCGTTATAAATGAAAACCACAAAAAAGAAGCCATATTTCATGTTGCACTTAAGTATTCAAGCGGTGACATATGGACCAAAACGTGATGTTTGTTTTTCAAACCATTGACCGATTGATTTCCTTTTATTTTATTTAAATTTTGCCTATTAACTACCGAAAGAGAACTTAACACATTCAAAATTTCCACCAACGTACACCTGCTTCCAACGTTAAACATCTCCTAACTTACCGTTCCAAGGACAATCGCATTGACAAATCAAAGCCCCGCATTAAGGCCTTTATCTTCAATCGAAGTATTTTTCAACAAATTCCATTCCCAATTTATTTGCAATCTATTGGCAATTTGCATAATTTTATTGTTTATTCAAAGACGAATCATAAAGATAGAGCGACGAAAAAAGAAAAAAAAGAAGGTAGACTAAAAAGCTTCCAAATAAACCAGACTAAAGGCAGAAAGCAATTTGCCAAAATATCTGAACGTTTGCTCAATGTTTTGTCTGGCTTTTTGCGCTCACTGGCTCAATCGTCTTGCGAAAAATTGCTCTCAAATCAAATCTGCATTTATTTTCCATTTATTTTTCTATTCGGTATCGAGCATTCGGCATCATTTTTATTTTGTGACGATAACCTTTTTCCGAAGCTAACGACGAATTCCGATCTAATCTAAGTTAGTAGACTGTCCGTATAAGCCATAAAAGACGCTTTACGACAGTAAGCCACTTGAAAATTTCAAATTAAGTGTCAATTATACTCGTACTATCCGCATTAATCTAAAATTTCACCTGCTTCGTGAATACGTAATTGGTTGCTCGCGAAACATAATTTCATTATAACCGCACGCCGAGCCGTCGCCGCCTCAAAACCAGTGTCGTCGTAATATTTTTGCACGGAACGGATAATTAAAATCCAATTACCAACCATCCTGCCCTACTAACAAGGGTAAGAGATGTATGTATGTTACTTTGGAAATTTCTAAAACTAATTTACATTGTTTATAGAATACATACCGTAGAGAACTGCTACTGTGGTTGGGTTTCTCATATCCTTGTACCCTTATATCCTTACGTCCTCATATTTGCCTTATGAACAAAATAAATCCGGTAGTGTGCGATCTCTATCTGAGCGATGGTATTCCGTCGCGTGTGGATGTTTTAATAGAATATTTCCTTACTCCCTGGGGGTGCGGTCTGAGTATGGCAAACAGGCCATTTATCGCATCTTAATAAAAGTTAACAGCAAAAACGTCAGCCTACATACACTATCTCTTGATAACCACCCCCTTTCGTGGCAGAGGGATATGGATAATTTATGGGTGAATGAGTTGGAAATCCCTTGGGTGTATAAAAGATAAAAGATACATTCTAGTGGGTAGTGGGTAGTGGGTAAGTTGGAATAAGTTTTCTTCTACTTGGCGACTCATTTAACGGTGCGAGTTGGTTTAACTTTATTTTTCCTTTGTTAAGTGCTTCCATCTAATAGTGACAGCTATTAACTAAATTAGCGAATCATTTGAAACGTGAATGTTGTCTAGGCTCATCGGAATGGTTATTTATGAAACTTTTGTCTAATCGGCTGTGCAAAATGGTATAGTTGTGAACTGAAGGGAATAAAATAGTGGCACATGCTGTAGAAGACTAGTGGGTGTAAGTTGTTTCTGTTTTTTTTAAAGATGATTTTAGAATCCTTATTAGGATCATCATCCATGTGAAGTTGTTTTAGAATTTTCACTTAACTTGGTATTAGGTATAAGAGCTACTTGAACATAATTTAACGAAGGAATGTAAAACTATACTCGATTGCCATTATGTTCTAAGAGATTTATCTTCCGCCCGGTGTTTCATTGTATGCAATTTTCCATTGTTCTCTTCAAAAGTTATTTTATAGAAGATTTAAGGACAATCTTCTCTAAGATAATAATGTAACATCCCTATATATGTATGTAAATGCTTTTATACAATTATACAAATTGAAAAGTTCGTTGCCCTTCTTAGTAAGGGAGTAGGCCCATGAGATGTGCATAATTCTATCTAGCATAATGATAACGCGTAGCCCTGGCTTTCTTTACATTAATGTATTCGGTGATGTTTACCACTGAAGAGCTGCGGAAGTCCGAAGTCTTATGCAACCGAAAAAGTTTTTCGTCTATTTAATTCGATGGTACCAAATCAGATGTTCTTTAGTCTCTCTTAGATCTCCGTCAGATTGAATCTTTGGTCGATTGTAGACTTACCAAGTCTTAGCCCGCCAAATCTAACAAGGACCTATGTAATAACTGAGGGCCTGTTTTAGACCTTCACATAATACGGCAACACTTCATATTTTTGCGAGCATATGCCAAACAGGTGCCGCAGTTCAAGCGCCCTTCTTTCCATAAGGGAGGACAGGCGACAATGAAACCCTCCTTCGATTCAAGCTCCATACCAGATGATTTTCTTCAGCTCTGAAAGCCTCGCTGGCTTTTGTGGACTTTAAGCTTAGATTTTAGTATCCTTATTTCGGTATGGTCAAGTCGACGAAAGTTTGTGCGTTTTCTGTTGAGGTTGAGCCTGAATTCCAAGTCCGGTCTGATCACGGCAAGTTCGTCATCTTTGCCCCTTAACAGTATCTGTAGATGGTTCTTCCAAATTAAAATTGTTCTTGGTGATTTTAATGCAAAGCTAGGAAGAAAGGGTATCTTTGGTGAAACAATCGAAAATATAGCCTGCACAACACCACCTCCGATAACTGATTCAGGCTAAACGACTTTGCGGCGGGGCGAAACATTGTTGTGGCTAGCACGCGATTCCCACATCTCGACATACACAAGGGGACTTGGAGAACTCTTGTTCAATCAACAGTCAACCAGATTGATCACATTGCGATCGACGCAAGACACTCCTCCAGTATTATGGATGTCCGTACGTTCCAAGGAGCCAACATCGACTCGGACCATTACCTTGTTATAGTCAAGGTACGGTTGCGGATATCCCAAATTACGCCAAGACAAACTAATGCTGTGAGAAAATTCGACGTCAGACGGCTACAATCGCAAGAGATCGCCAAGTCCTTTTCCGATCGAGTGTCTCTTAATCTCTTAAGAGGTCCAATGCCGCCAGCATCAAGCATCGAAGACCACTGGAAACACTGCCAAAACGCCATCAGAGATGCTGCTTCTGATGTGCTGGGTTTCACTCGTCCACCACAACGAAACCCCTGGTTCGATGACAAATGCCGGCAAGCACATGTAGTTAAGCAAAAAGCACGCAATGCGGCACTGCAAAAAAAGACCAGAGCTGCTCATGAGCTCTATGAGCGGAAGAGGAGCGGCGAACATCGGCTTCTCAGGAGGAAGAAGAAGAAGCATGAGAAGCGCGCGATCGAGGAAATTGAGAGACGCTACTCCAGGAATGAGGTTCGGAAGTTGTACCAAAAGGTAAAAACAACGTGCCACGGAAACAAACCCCGAACCGAAGCCTGTAGAGATGAACAAATGCACATCTAAGTAGAATCGCAGTCGATGCTGAGGATTTGGAAAGACCATTTCTGCAGACTGTATAACGGCGATGGCGGACCAAATATCGCTGTCAGGCAGAATCAACCTTTCCAACCAACCTGACCAACAATTCCGTCCACCCGACCTGGATGAAGTGAAAAAAGCCATAACGAAGCTTAAGTCCAACAAAGCTGCTGGAGCGGATGGCCTGCCTGCCGAGCTCTTCAAAGCGGCATGCGATGACTTGGTAAGGAGCATACACCAACTCTTCTGTAAAATATCGTCGGATGAAAGTATGCCCGATGAATGGAACCTCAGTATTGTTTGTCCAATTCTCAAGAAAGGAAACCCTCTGAACTGCGCCAACTACAGAGGCATCAGTCTCCTTAACATCGCATATAAGATCTTATCCGCCGTATTGTGTGAACGCCTGAAGCCGTTCGTCAACAACCTGATAGGTCCATATCAGTGTGGCTTCAGGCCAGGAAAGTCCACCATCGACCAGATATTCACACTACGGCAGATCTTGGAGAAGACCCATGAGCTTCAGATTGATACTCACCACCTATTCATCGATTTTAAGGCCGCGTATGACAGCATGTATAGAGTCGAGCTATATAGAGCAATGTCTAGTTTTGGCATCCATTCCAAACTCGTCCGTCTGTTGATGACGATGGAGAATGCACGCTGCTCCATCAAGGTCGGTAAAGATCTCACCGAGACCTTTGATGTTCAGAAAGGATTTAGACAAGGCGATGCGCTGTCATGCGATTTTTTCAACATCGTACTTGAAAGAATAGTGCAAAACTCACGAGCAAACACAAGAGGCACTATCTTTCAAAAGTCCGTCTAACTACTCGCATACGCCGATGATATTGACATAATCGGGAGAAAGCAGCATGATGTCAGTGGCGCTTTCGCGAATATTGAGACGGAAGCGGCGAAATTGGGTTTAGCGGTCAATGAGGGCAAGACCAAGTATATGCTGTCAAGCAAAAAGGACGACCAACACCGACGTCTCGGGCAGAACGTCACCCTCGACAGATATAACTTTGAGGTAGTTAAGGACTTTGTCTACCTAGGCTCCGCTATAAATACAGACAACGACACCAGCGCTGAGATCAAGCGATCTTGCCAACCGCTGTTTTTTTGGGTTAAGAAGGCAACTGAGTAGCAAAGCCCTCTCTCGGACAACAAAAGTCATGCTTTATATGACCTTAATAGTCCCGGTCCTGCTCTATGGCGCAGAGGCATGGACATTATCAAAAATGGATGAGGGTGTTCTTGGTTGTTTCGAGAGAAAAATTCTTCGGGCGATCTTCGGTCCCGTCTGCATTGACGATGAGTAGGGGAGGAGATATAACGACGAACTGTATGGACTGTACACCGACATGGACCTAGCCAGAAGAGTGGAGATCCAAAGCTGAGATGGCTGGGTCATGTAGAGCGCATGGACACCAATGCTCCGGTCCGAAATGTCTTCGAATCCGCTCCCGAACGACAGCGCAGTAGAGGAAGGCCAAAACTTAGGTGGCGCACGTAAGTGGAAGAGGACCTCAGCCAACTTAGCCTGCGAAACTGGAGGCAGTTAGGCAGGGATCGAGCTGGCTGGAGAAGCTTGTTGACTGAGCGCCACCTAAAGTAATTAAGTAATGTTATCATCTCCATTACCATATTCCCGTTTTCATATCAGTAGGCTTTCTTTTCTGAATATCGTTTAGGATTTTTCGAACTCTATCTTTATCTATCCTGTAAGTGCGATTGGGTAATGATATTCGTCTTGGTTTTGGGTCAAACCGAACATATTTGAGGCTTTTGATAGGAGGTTGAAGGAGATTTTGATTGTAGATAATGATGTTTCTGGAGATGATGATGTTTCTCCCACTTTCTTGCCTCATGCATTGAGTCATTATCTGAATCCTCTCTCTATACGTTGCCTGTTTCCCTTTATACTCTTCGTCTGGTGTTTCTCAAATAAAGAGTTAATTTATGAAAATCGGGTAAAACCCAAGACGTCCTATAGCGGAGGCGCTTATAATAGTGGTAATTTTCTGCGATTAAACAATGAACAGAGGAACATTGGCTGGACCCAGGTGAAAAGCCAAAACACCCAAGTCCTGAAAATACCAAACCATTTTATTTGTCAAATGACAAATCCGTCAAATACTTTGAGGGAATCGGAACAGTGCATGCATAGCTGAAAACCAGCCCAATAATAGACCTGACGAATTTTTTCCTCAAAGCAGCCAGAGCACTCTAATCCATTTTTAATAAGGTCGTACCTCAGCGCCATAGAGCAGGTGTCATCGAGCTAAATCAAATGAATTAACTTTTTATTTATTTATCTTTTATATTTTGAATTTTGTTTAGTTTTTAAAGGAAATAAGAATTAAATTGGATTAGTTAGTATAAGAATAGAATCAATGTGCTGGCAACACCACTCCCTTTGCTATTTACCAAGTTTAGTCAGAATTATCTTGTCTCTTTCCCGTCAACTAAGAGTTCACAGCTTTTTTCCGTTTGTTTTTGGATTTTATGTTTAACTGTCAGGAGTTGCCTGTTAGCCTTTTTGTATAAAGAGAAAAAATTAGTGGTTGTATTTTTTGGAAAAGTGAACTTTCCAAGGGGCAATTTAAGAAAGTACATGCTCCCTAAAGTAATGTAAGTTATTTAACTATTTTTATGTTCACAATGACATTTATTGTTTTTTTTTTAGAAAATAAAATTGAACTGAATCCAACTTGGGGTTGTGGATTATTTTGTGAAGTTCGATATTTGTTTTGAAGGAAGGAGTGTGGGAAATTGTCCGTGCAACAACATTATTTTATTTTATTATTCCTTTTAACTGGTTCGTTTGCTTTACATATTACTCCTGTGAAATTTTCCTGAAATGGTTAATGGAAAGCATAGCTGCGCTTCGGCAAAATGTCGCAAGGTAGATGACGCACAAATGGTTAGCTGTGAGCGCTGTAGAAGATGGTGGCACTATTCTTGTGCAAACTTCGACCCAAGTGCTTATGACACTGCGACTCCGTGGTTTTGCGAAGAAAGTGCCTGCAAAGAGGTCACAGACGAGAGCGCAGTTGGTTCGGCAGCAGTGCAAATCGACGTCAACGATCAGGACGACTTGGAGGCTTCTATGGATGTGTTGATAGAGGCTGCTGTAGTGGCTCAAGCTTCTGTGTCTCAAAAGGATTTGGAGTTGGCTGCTCTTCGAAAGGAACTGGAGGCGATGAAGGTAAAGTTAGCTAACGTTTCAGCTCCTGTTCGAGAAGTTGAAGCAGCGTGCAGTATCTCACCGTCACCAAGCCGGCCTACGGTGAAGTTGTCCAGTGAGCGGCTAGAAATGTTGCGGACTATTCAAGCCAACCATCAGGCACTCTTGAAGGGTTCACAGAATGTCGAAAGGGACTTGCCGCAGAAAACAGTACGAGATCACTTACATTCGACACCTATTACTGGGTCATCTAACCAACGGGTGAGTTTTCCTGAGACGATTCAACAGGCCGATATCTCCAGTTTGTTGACAATTCTTAATCGCGGGAATGTGCAGGAGCTCCCAATGTTCTCTGGGGCCAACAAACGTGAATGGCCTTATTTCGAGGAGGTCTTTAACGCTACGACGATTGAAGGGAGATTCAGTAGCAAGGAGAATGTAGCCCGCCTACGCAAGGCGCTTAGAGGTGAGGCGTACCAACTGGTGAGTGACAGGCTTAAATACTCATCCAACGACGCAGCCATTATGAATTCCCTACGCTGTATTTTTGGGAGATCAGATGTTTTGGTACACGGTTTGACGGCGGATCTGTTGAAGCTACCCTCTTTGAAATCGGGGTGCGATTCGAACCTACACTTGTGGGCGGTTAGGGTGAATGGGTTTGTAGCTGACATTCGGGCTATGAGAAAGGAAGAGGAGCTGTTCAACGGATACGTACTCACAGACCTTGCGGGAAAGTTGAGCGCGGGTCTATACCAGGACTGGCGTAAAAGGGAATCTTCAACTCGGCGTGCATCCTTGAAAGATTTTGCTGATTTCCTTATGGAAAAGGTAGTTGACCTACCCCCGGAGTTGGTGCAGCCCCTTGAGACCTTGATGAAACCAAGTACATCCAGACCAACGCGACAAGTACTTACCCACCAACCGGTTGTGGCCTCGTCATCATCAGAGCCGTGTGTTAATTGCAGTAGCAATCATGCGCTAGCGCAGTGCGAAAGCTTCAAGGCCATGCCACCAGACCAGAGGTACAAGTTTGCAAAGCAGAAGCAGCTCTGTTTCCGGTGTTTAAGTGGAGTGAAGCATGATTGGCGATCATGTGCAAGGAAGAAAATTTGTGGGCTTAATGGATGCACTAACCGACACCATCGGCTGCTGCACCCATCAGTTTCCAGCCACGAGGATAGTTTGAATGTAGCCGCTGTTCCATTTGAGCCGTCAACCAATTTTGTATCGGCGCACACTAAAGCTGACCTCCCGGTGATGTACAAGGTCGCCCCCATTAGGATTTTTGGGAAGAACGGAAAGTACCGCGACACCTTTGCTTTTCTCGATGACGGTTCGTGTCTGACGTTGATGGAGCGTGATCTTTTCGAAGCGTTGGACTTGGAAGGGACCCCAGAGGACTTAACGGTGCAGTGGACTAAAGGTGTTTCCTGGTCTGAGAAGACGATTCGGGCTGATCTGACTGTGGCTGGAGTCAATCATCGAAAGCGGCATTATCTGAAGAGCGTATACTCAGTCGAGGACTTAGGGTTGCCATCTCAATCAGTTGACGTCGCGAAATTAAAGGAGCTTTATCCTCATTTACGAGGGCTCCCACTGACAAGTCTAGTTGAAGCCAAGCCGAAGATACTGATTGGGTTAGATCAAGCCAAATTCTTAATGGGTCATGGTCAGCGTCACGGCAAAGAGGAAGAACCCTGTGCAATTAAAACACTTTTGGGGTGGATAGTGTACGGACAGTCAGCTCCTTCGGTTAGGATACCGAAAATCAGCGAAGCAGCAAAACCAACCATGCGTCTTCTGTTCCACGAGGCTATTAAAGCAGAGGATGATCTGCACGAGATGGTACGACGCCACTTCACCACTGAGGAGTTTGGAGTTACGGCTCCTAAGGGTGAATTAGTCAGCAGGGAAGATGCGCGTGCCCTACGGATCATGGAAGAGACTTTGAGGCTAGATGGTAACCGGTATGAAATTGGGTTGCTCTGGTCTTCTGATCACGTTAGGCTTCCGGATAGCTACCCTATGGCTTTGAATCGACTTATCGGACTGGAGAAGTCTTTAAAGAAGAAACCTGAGTTGCTTACCTGGGTCAACAACCACATGTCCAGTCTGCTGTCAAAGGGGTATGCCAGGATCGCATCGAGACAGGAGTTGCAGAAGGAATGGCCGCGGGTTTGGTATGCGCCCACATTTATTGTGCATAATCCCAATAAGGTCCCCCCCAAGCCGTGACTGGTTGTCGATGTGGCCGCTAAGGTTAAGGGTGTGTCCTTGAACACCTTCCTGCTGAAAGGACCGGATAATTTAGTCCCCCTGCACGCAGGACTCTTCAAGTTGCGCGAGCGAAGGATTGCGGTGAATGCGGACGTAAAGGAGATGTTCCACCAAATTAAGATCAGGGAAGAGGATCAGCAGTGCCAACGCATCCTGTGGAGGAATGCAGACGTCTTGGCAGACCCCACGGTGTACATTTTCGAAGTCATGATGTTTGGTCCTAGGTGTTCACCATCATGTTCCCAGTTTGTAAAGAACAATCACGCGAATCGTTTCCTGTCCGAGTGTCCCGAAGCAGTAGATGGGTTGACGAAAAGGACTTACGTGGACGACTACTTCAACAGTCACGACACCTTGGAGGAGGCAGTCAAAGTAACTCGTGATGCAATCCAGATTTGCAAAACCATGGGCTTCAGTCTCATTGGCGTGCAGTCAAACAATCGAGAATTCTTGGCGAAGATGCCGGAGAGTCATGTCAACCCCAAACTCGTGAGTATCGATCCAAATGAGTGTGAAGATTTTGTCACCAAGGTCTTAGGGATGTTTTGGCATCCAAGGTTAGATCATTTTACTTACCAGGTGCTAGATGACGAGCTGTTCGATAAGATGCAGTTGCCAGATTTTAAGGTGTCCAAGAGGGAGATACTCAGAGCTGTGATGCGGATATTCGATCCACTTGGACTCATCTCGATCTACGTCATCCGCGGTCGCATTGTTCTGCAAGAAGTCTGGAGGGAAGGGTTTGACTGGGACGAACCAGTATCAAAGGATCTACGAGATAAGTGGGTTTCTTTCGTGACGGGATTAAGGAACATTGACCGACTTAGAATTCCTCGGCGATACGTGTCATGGAACCCGGACGACTCTAAGAACAGGTTAGTCATCTTCGTCGATGCTTCGGAGAAAGCCTTTGCTGCTGTCGCTTATCTTCGTTTCGAGCAGAAAGGACAGATAGAGGTTGCGTTGGTTATGGCTAAGGCTAAAGTCGCGCCTGTGAAAAGATTATCGGTGCCACGGTTGGAGCTACAAGCTGCCGTCCTAGGAGTTCGAATGCTGACCACCATAAAAAGCTCGCACACGGTCCCGATCCACGAGGTGATCTTCCTGTCAGATTCTAAAACAGTTCTTGCCTGGATTAATTCAACGAAGTTTAAGTTCCCGTCGTTTGTGGCTACTAGAGTGTGCGAAATTTTAGAGTCTTCATCCCCTCGACAATGGTTCTATGTGGGGACAGTGGACAATGTAGCAGATGACGGAACGAGGTGGAATGACGAGATGATCGGCGATCAAGAGGCGCGTTGGTTTACGGGCCCTACTTTTCTTCTAAAGCCAGTTGAGGAATGGCCAATCACGCCGGGTAGCGCAGACGAAGCGCTGTAGTTGGTAGAGGACGGGATAAGAATTCTTGTTCATGAGCGGAGCAAGGGGGTAAGCTTTTCCGTTTTTGAGGAATTGCGGTGGACGTCGGCCGTTAGAGTTATGGCCTACCTTCTCCGGTTTATGGACATATGCCAAAGAAGGGAAGTCGAGAGAACAACGTTCGTGACGCCAAGGGAGTTTGATCGCGCTGAGGCCTGGTTATTCAGAAAAATCCAACAAGACGCATTTCGTGAGGAAGTGGTTGGGTTACAATCGAAGAGGGAAGTTCTAAAGTCAAGCTCGATATTTGTTCTTTCTCCGTTCATGGATGCAGAAGGGACAATACGAATGAGTTCCAGAGCGCAGAAGGCGGTGCTGTCATATGCCGCCCGTAATCCGGCAATTCTCCCAAAAATCACCATTTAGTCGACGTGTTCATACAACATCACCACGATCGAAATTTTCATGTCGGAACAGCTCTAACAATTTCCGAAATAAGAGAACGTGCTTGGATTATCAGCATTCGAGGAGCTGTCGAAAGGGTGAAGTCTAGGTGCAACATGTGCAAGAGGATGAACGCGAAGCCAGTCACTCCGTTAATGGGACAACTTCCGCGAGCTCGACTAGCTTTCAGCGACAGGCCGTTTACACACGTTGGTGTGGATTGTTTTGGGCCCATGCTCGTGAAGTTCGGGAGAGGAACCGTAAAAAGGTACGGAATGATTTTTACATGCCTGACGTTTCGAGCCGTCCAAATCGAGTTGCTGAATGATCTAAGTTTGGACCAATGCACAATGGGACTTCGTCGCTTTTTGGTAAACCGGGTCGTTACTAAATTCTTATACAGCGACAATGGGCTTAATTTCGTCGGTTCGAAAAATCTGTTGGACAAAGATATCAAGGAGATGGAGGCAGCCCTGAGTGAATATTCGGCGAGGTACGAGGGCATTTTGTGGCGGTTTATTCCTGCATATTCTCCGTGGATGGGTGGAGCCTGGGAACGGCTGATCCAATCCATCAAAGGCAGCATCGATTTCATTCTCCGGGGTGTGGTTCCACGAGAAGATGTCCTTCGCAACGCTCTGATTGAAGCTCAAGGCCAAATCAACCGCCGGCCTCTAACGCACATCCCTGTTGACCCCGAGGACCCAGCACCCCTTACGCCGAATTCGATGCTCTTTGGTGATGGAGACAGAGACGTCACGGCCCCTGGATTGTTTTCCGAACGGGATGCCTTTAGCAGACTGTATAGCCGGCGGGCGCAACATTTGATGTCGCAATTTACGCGACGGTGGTACGCAGAGTATCTGCCAGAGATTACGAGAAGGTCAAAGTGGCATAAGAAGACGAAACCAGTAGCAGTGGACGACATCGTCATCCTAATTGAACCCAATGAGATCCGTTCTGCCTGGCAGCTGGGCCGCATTAGCAAGATCTATCCAGCTTCAGATGGTATTGTGCGGACCGCTGATGTACGGTTGTCAAGTGGTGTAACAAAAGTGAGGAGGGCAGTCGGAAGGCTCGCTGTCTTAGACTTAGAGTCTTCAAAATAGTTTCAGACGGCCCCTGGAGTGTCATCGAGCTAAATCAAATGAATTAACTTTTTATTTATTTATCTTTTATATTTTGAATTTTGTTTAGTTTTTAAAGGAAATAAGAATTAAATTGGATTAGTTAGTATAAGAATAGAATCAATGTGCTGGCAACACCACTCCCTTTGCTATTTACCAAGTTTAGTCAGAATTATCTTGTCTCTTTCCCGTCAACTAAGAGTTCACAGCTTTTTTCCGTTTGTTTTTGGATTTTATGTTTAACTGTCAGGAGTTGCCTGTTAGCCTTTTTGTATAAAGAGAAAAAATTAGTGGTTGTATTTTTTGGAAAAGTGAACTTTCCAAGGGGCAATTTAAGAAAGTACATGCTCCCTAAAGTTATGTAAGTTATTTAACTATTATTTATGTTCACAATGACATTTATTGTTTTTTTTTTAGAAAATAAAATTGAACTGAATCCAACTTGGGGTTGTGGATTATTTTGTGAAGTTCGATATTTGTTTTGAAGGAAGGAGTGTGGGAAATTGTCCGTGCAACAACAGCAGGATTTGGATTATTTAGGTCTATCACTTTTGTTGTTCGAAGGATGGGTTTACTAACTCATTTTTATAAATGCTGACATACGCGGTCTACAATCGATGAATAGATCCTAGCCTGAAACTGTGTTTATTGTCCAACACAACAGATGCAACACTGGGTATCGCCAGGTTGACACATCTCAGGTTGCCTACCATATCTTTACATATCTCTACCAAAAGGTATACATATAGCCCATGTTGACGAACACAATTGAGCGATCGGGATCCAGTAGGATTGCTTGTTATAGAAAACCAAACCTACAAGTAAAGTATGAAGATGTGCTATATGCTGCTCTATTCGCACACCCAGAGTTTGAAAAATGTCTACTTTTTTCTTATTTGTGGGGTATTTTATGTAATGAAATCATCAAACCTAACAAAATGAGTTAATATATTACTAATGGATCGTTTGCTTTTGAGGTGTTAATGCGCTTCACAAGTAATAATCATTACCAAAATGCATTGCAAACAACTAATTCACAGCAATGGAAACTAATTTAACTTGCATTCAGCTCTGCTGTACCAAATTCCATTATCTGAATTTTCTGAACTAAATAATGCTGCATGATTTTTCTCCTTTCCCCTTTAGAAATGGTCTAAATTACACAATTTTTTTTTATATGTTTGTAATGGAAAAGTTTTTATGCGCATTTGAACTGATAACATGGGGCATTCATTTTTTATGTGGTCTGGTTTCTACCACGCTTCGGCATACTAAGTATTTAGTGGCTCAGTTCTATTTATTGGATTAACATACAATGCGAACCGTTGAATTGGATTTATTTGATTAGTCATTTATTGTAAAAAGGGGTTAATTGAAAAACTTAATTATTTTATCGTATGCGGCAGAAGATAGGTGTGGAAAATTGTGGCCGCAACAGAGGCAATTATTAACAGTGCAGTCGTAGAGTTGGAAAGTTTGTACTCGTATTATGTTGGTTAGCAAAATGGTAGACAGTATGGTTGTATGATAATTGCATTACAAATAAATAGATCCTCCTTCTGGTTTTGTGAGTTTTGTGTGATCAAACGCAGGTGTTTAATTACCACACTGTTTGAAATTTAATTTGTTAATACAGAATCCTTTTTCCGTTGTATTATTTTATGTTTCTATGTTAATTTAATACCGAGTTAAGAGATGGCATTAAAAGAACAAAACCAAGAGGAGGTGGATTTCGTGCCTTTGGCTAGCTTTTGGTTTGGCTAATTTGCTTTCGCAAAATTGATAAAATTGATCAAATTGAACTTAAGGCCAGTGTTACATCCTTTTTGTTTTTAAATCAATGAATTGTTTTGCTTTGAATAAATTCTATTTTATTTTCAATTACAGCCAGGTATCAATCCATATCGTCAAATCGCTTTAAGTAGAACAAGAAATATATACATATATATATAAGTGTATCGACATAGTACAAGGTGGCGCGAAATTAATCATCTAATTTTGTTTTTGAATTACTTTTTTACTAAATAAAAAAAATGATTTTGAGTGATGGAAATCTTTATTTGGACCATTACAATTTTTTCTGTTAAGTAGAAAAGATGATATCCGCCAAGTGGCTGTGGCCAGTGTTGATACACATTTGTGCCCGTTTTATCGAATTTTCCATGACTTTCCGCAAGATTTCCGGTGATAACTGTTCGCATTCCTGTCGAATATTCTCCTTAAGCGCTGCGATTGTCTGAGGCTTGTTAGCATAAACCCGCGACTTCTAGTAGCCCCAAAGAAAGGAGTCTGGGATGGTTAAAACGGGCGATTTGCCGGGCATGCCAAATTGCTAAAACAGGAGATTACGCGATCAGAAAATGCCTCCTTCACAATATCCATTATGAGTCGTGCTGTGTGTGCGGTTGCACCATCTTATTGTCATGGCCCTTTATCATGGCCCTGAAGCGTTCGCCAGTAATAGTGCATGATCTCCTGTGGTTCCAGTCTGTTCTAGTCGAGTAGCAAAGCGCCGGAATGTTTTCCAAGTTGGCGCGACGCGTTTAGGAAATTAGGAAATCGACGTCAAAATTTATGCTGCGCTAAGACCACTGACCGATTATTGGTAAAAAAATCTACACAATTATTCCACGCTCTTACGGAGTATACGCTCCATTGTTTTTCTGTTTGTATACTGCAGCTGTCTAGTTCACAAATGTCAAATGTGATTCACGTACGACGTCATTTGCAAAAAGTATAACATCTTTCGATAGGATGATTAATTTTGGGCTACCTTGATAATTAAAAGCCAAGTTTTTAAAATTTTAAGAGACATCCACAAACGAAGCGGCTAAAGCTAAAACCCTTGTAAGATAGCTAATAAGTTAATAGGGGTTAAAAACAACGGAAATCTTCATTTTTGCAAGACCTCGTATGGATAATAATGTAGATTCTATTAAAGAGAAGACAAGATCCTCAAATACCCGAATCTTTTTGTTCAACTTGCTCTCATGCTAAACAACACAATGGTCATCTTAATGCAAACATTACTCTTGCACCTAGTTGGTCAAAGTCATACTTTAATACAGATATGTCGCAATATCCCTTAATTTATTCAAAGTCATCTTGAAAAGTAATCAATAATGTCGATCTCGACCTGATCTGAATGCAATTTAGTCGTCCTTGTTTGTATGTAGGCTTATGTAGATGTTGGATAGAATCGGCGAACAAAGAGAGCTGTCTGCTGTAAAGTATACAGAAATCAATTTTTAGCAAGGAGTTAACATTTGCCTGGCCGATTCGGCTTTAACCAGATCATTATTTCTTTTAGTTTATTGAAGTCTTTAGTTTATTTAGTTTACTGTCAGATTGCAAACTATCTTTGCAATTTTATTATTCAACAAAACTTAAGAAATTCGGTTCCAAAATTATGGTTCTGTACGCCAAACTTATAGAACATTTGCACCATATTGCATCCGATATAATCGACCAATCTAAGGCCGCTATTTCTTTTGAACATCCACAGAGCACCGAGATATATAAGAAAAGAATATTGCATTCGTTCAGAGGGTGTTGAACTAAATCTAGATTTATCGATTCGACGTCGTTCATAACAACTTGATCTCTATCCGTCCACTTTGTCAAAAATTGTACGCAAAGATCTTAATTCGAACGCTTACAAGATCCACCTCATGCAAGAATCAGGGCGTCGGAATTTCGGTGAATGGCCCAAAATCACCTGGTATTGGATCGGCTATTTTATCGAAAAAAATTGTTCAATGGGTACATCAATAAGCAAAATTATCACATTTGGAGCGAATATAATCAAAGTTCCGTTGAACATTGAAAAATGCCACAGTTTGTGGTCTGTGAGCTGATGTAGTCATCGGACAATTTTTCTTTTCAATAATGAAGCTAATCATCATCATCAGCATATTGTTGATTAAGACCCACTTCGTTTCTCCAAACAATGCCAAATGGAATAAACAGCTTTTTAAAGGAAACGGTGGATGAACTTATACCTTCGCGTAATGGGCTTCAAGATCTTGTAATTTGACGACTTATGTTTATTTTCTTAAATGATACGTAAAGAAGCTGAACTACGCCAACAAACCAACAACAATCGACGCATTGGAAGCCAAAATTAATTGTACCAGCGGTAATGAGCATATGCCCGAAATTGAGTTAAAAATTGTAGAACGTATTTTCTAGATTGAATGGCTGTTTAATAAAATTTCCTGTGTTTTGTTTAAAAGATAGTACAGGCTTGAAAAAAATCATCCTTTACAAGTTGCGTCCTAAAAATAAAATAAAGTGAACAAAAGTCAATTATTCTCGGTATATAATGGCTTATTGTAAGAAAGGGCAGCCACATTTGCATTATTCATTGAATGCGATATTATTCATGTGGCTGCCTCGGCTGAATTTCCAATAAAACGTCGTTATTCATGGCTCCGTTACACTCAGCTGTGACCAAAATGGCGTTGTCAGCTGCATTTTCGAAATAAAATGGGCCAATGATGCCACTACCCAAAAATGCAAACCAAACTGTCACTCTGCTCGGATACCATATATTGACTTATTAACAATCACATGCAGGTTCTGATTCCTATATGCGGGAATTTCATTTGCTAATATACCCGCCGATTTGAAAATGCGCCTCGACAGAAAAATGATTTTACGCCCAAATTCGACATCTAAGAAATTTGCTCTTGGAATAAGCAAACTAAGAAACAATAACAAAGCGGGTGATCGTTTGCTTTCCATTGCTAAGCCAATATTACTTCACAAGGAAAAAATCAGGGAACTTTTCATCAGGCGCGCGCGTAACATTTCAACTTGTTGAGATCGATGGCGAGTTGATGTTCCTGGATTAAGTCGAAAACTTTCGGCCACAGCATCTACATTCTCGTCTCTACGCACGTCATAGTTTTTAAGCAATAAATTGTTATTTTTAAGAAACGAATCGGCAGGCCGATGGTAAAAAATCTACTCCATTCGTAAATGTAGTTACATGTTGAAACAAATCAATACGGAAGCGAAAACAGTTGAAACAATGTCCCAAAAACAATGAAACGTTATGACGTTTTGGAATGAGGTTGTGTATGTATTTCTTATACACATACCTTGTATTATGCAGAGAATATAAGAAATCGCAAATGTATCTTTCTATTACATCCATGGACCCAATAAATACTTACTAGTACGATTGTATATTAAGTACATAATAGCTTAATTTACAAAGTAAGCGACGGATCTTAAACTCTTGTTGTTGGGTTTTTTGTGTTAATTGCAGCAGTTCAAAGTTTATGCGGGTAGCAATAAACCCTTTTTAGATACCTTTGGCTCATTAACACTCATTCAATCCTATTAAACTCCTTCGCAGCGGTGGTGTTTCGCTCTATCCAGATAAATATTTAAGGTGGTCTCCTAGAAAATAACGGCCAGATGGTAAATTAAAAGGAGAACAAGTAAAGGAAGAAACACTAAATGAGCAAAACCAAGCAAATTTATCAACCTCGTAAGGCTCTGTAAGTGAATTATTATTGCAGTACAAAGCTTGATCATACATCTCGGCGAGGACGACGAAAACTCACATCGCTGCGCTCAATTGTTGTGGAAAAAACGACACCCATTACAACTATGTTTGTTGGAAGAAAATGCATCTACGAGTAAGTACATATATCTATATACTCGCATGCTTACTATATGTACATAGCACTCGCCATTCAGAACAAAAATGCTTCGACACAAACTATAGCTGGAATCATATTGCCTGTACCGTAGTCGTATGTGTATATGTATAGATGTATAGATGTATGTAGGTATGTATAGATGCATATACTATACATAACTGCTGAAAGACTCGTTTCCTCGTAAGTCCTCGCGAAAGTTGTTCCTTTCGATTCAACACTATTTATGCCTTCATGATAGTCGGAACGTATTGGAAAATTGCAAATCACGTAATAGCGATCGTGGTCGCATGATAGCAGCCATTTCTTTTACTTTTTTTTTGCTATTTTCTTCTCCAGAGTGGAATCACATGAATGCAGTTAGAGGTATGTAGCAGATATGATTCAGGGAAAAGAAAAAAATATGAAACAATTTAATGGATTGCACATTTCAATTGAGCAATAAAGAATTTCAGAATGGTTTCGGGATGTGTGTGGAAATACTCGTAGAATTTACAACAGCGCGCGGTTGGAAAAGGATTTTTTTTGAGCATGACACCTGATGGTTGTATATCTTGCATTTGAATGCATTACGAGAGTTAAATCTGCAGGTTGAATGTAAATGAAAAATGTCTTTGAATGTTTGGAAATCATTGGGGTATATGGTCAATAAATGTTTTAAATTGTCTTAAAAGAGGTGGTCACAATTAATATTTCAATTGTTTGTGATAGAGAATAATTTTATATCATATAGAGATATACGAATACAATGCCTTGATTAGTAAAACAAATGAGATATCTATAGTATAATTAGACGATTAATAAGTTGATTCGTTGAAAGTTGTTGCATTGCGTAGTGGCAGAGATACGAGGGCGGGTCAATAAGTCCGTGACTTTTTGAATTTCTGACCTCTTTACTGAAACAGCAACACTGCTCCTGTCAACAGGCATCTGTCAGTTGACTCCTGTCAAAATTTAAACTTGCTGCGTCAGTTAGTTTGTGTTTGACAGCTATTTTTATCAGACTACTCACTAATTTGAGGAGAAAATGGAAAAAAGTGAATTTCGTGTGCTTATTAAGCATTATTTCTTGCGAAAAAAAACCATTACCGAGACCAAGGCTAAGCTTGATAAATACTATGGGGACTCTGCACCATCGATTTCAATGGTAAAAAAGTGGTTTACTGAATTTCGTTGTGGCCGTACAAGCACTGAAGATGCCGAACGTCCTGGACGCCCAGTTCAGGTCTCTACACCCGAAACAATCGAAAAAATTCACGATATGGTGTTGGCCGACCGAAGATTGAAAGTGCGAGAGATTGTGGAAGCCGTAGGGATCTCGCATGGCTCAGTGGTTTCAATTTTGAATGATCACTTGGGCATGAGAAAGCTTTCCGCAAGATGGGTGCCGCGTTTGCTCACAGTCGACCACAAACGCATGTGCAGTTGCCATGGCAAAAATCCATGAATTGGGCTATGAATTGCTCCCTCATCCACCCTATTCTCCAGATTTGGCTCCGAGCGACTACTTCCTGTTCCCAAACCTGAAGAAATGGCTTGGTGGAAAAAGATTTGACTCCAATGATGAAGTCATCTCGCAAACAAAGGCCTATTTTGAGGACCTCGACAAATCATTTTTTTTGGAAGGGATAAAAAAATTGGAGAAGCGTTGGACAAAGTGTATAGAGCTCAAGGGAGACTACGTTGAAAAATAAAATTATTTTTTTATCAAAAAATCTGTGTTTTAATCCAAAAGTCACGGACTTATTGACCCGCCCTCGTATATGAAGTATGAAAGATATCCAAACCTTAAAATTAAACAATGAACATACCGAAAAACCGAGATCTATGAGAGAAACAAATTGAAAAATTCCATTTAAGGCATACATGTGCTCTTCTGCATTCTCTTCACATATTTCATAAGGGGATAGTCCTTTTACCTTTAAGTCAGCCTGCAACCGCAGTTTAAGCACATATAAGGTTATTCTTATGCGTATGGTACCAGCGGATTATTAGGTAATCAATTATTTAATTGCAGCAATACTATATATCATAACTTTATAAAGCCGAAGAACAAAGCCGCACTCGCTCCCAAGTGGAAGCCAAACACGATTCTCGCAGACACAAATTGACCGTGACACAAATAGAAAGGGAGAATCGTATTTATGAAGGCCGTAAAGACTTACAGTACTGTTAGACTCGACCAACAGTTTTCTCAAGCCAATCTGATACTCACTAAAACCCCTTGCTCAAACAAAGAAAGTGTGTCAGCGATATTCACCAACTCAGGATACTAGTCGCGTCTACGTGATGCTATCACTGTCATGGGGTGCAGAGATGCGTTAAATTGCCCGTGGTAAGATAGAAGTTTACCTTACCATAACTCCGCTCCAGTGTTGTGCACATACACTGCTGTGCGCAGTTTCTTGTGACTTTTGGGTCCACTATCCTTTTACAGCAGCGCCGAACCGCCGATAACTAAGGACATGTCACTTCGGTGAACACACGGGTCCCATCACATAGAAAAACTTACGCTGTAATTATTATTTTTTTTTTTTTTCAGACAACATTTTGGTGGCAGCGGTGAAATAGGATAAACCATCTGCCTAGTGGTGGCGAGGAGTCCATATAACTCGATTCCTACCGAGTTAACTTTTAAAATTCCACTTTTCAACAATGTATCAATATAAAAAGCAACATGAATCTTAAAATGGGCATATAAACATAATATTTGTGTGTTTCCTACACCTGCACACGCAAGCGACAAATTTTACCAACCCAGAAGCCCGATAAATGTCGGGTTATGAAATATCTGGCTGGTTAGAACAAATTGGTTTTTTTTCCTTGTTTTCCCTTTATCGTTCATTGTGTTTGAATCATAAATTAACTAACATAGATGTCAAACTTTCCAGATGTCGGCCGTTCCAGAAACCGGTTTCTTCTGAGGGCCCCTATCCGTGTGAAACCTGTCCGTGAATACGTGTGAACGTCAAAATTTAAGATTACGTCATCCATAAGAAAATGGCGCGGTGAATTAATTTTTTGACATTTCTAATGTTTACATCATTAATTTCGTGTACGTTTGAAACAAATTTTAATGTTGGACAATTAATTGCTTTTTTATATTTTTCAGGACAACAAAAAAGGGATTCTGAAGACATCTACAACAAGAAATAACAATATTCTACAAAATACTGCTGCCACCAAAGGATTGGTTTTTTGTGGATGTGGCAAAAGCAGTTGGAATAGTTTGTTTACGTTTCCTTTTCAGTAAGCAAAACTATTTTAATTTGAAACTAATTATTCAAACTTCTTATTTTGCAGAATAATCTTACTATTCAACATCTTGGCAAATGCTTTGGAACAGTGGAAACAACCCTAACTAACTAAAGACATGTGAGTAAAATACAATTGTTTCGATTAAGACGTGAATTTAATGCTTTTTCGTCGCAGATTCAACATTTGCAGTTTGAACATCTTGGCGAATCCGTCTTAAGAGTGGAAACATCGGAATCAAACAAAGACATGTGAGTAAAATGAAATTGTTTCAGTTCAGCTGTGAATTTAATGCCTTTTTTCTTAGCGATTCAACATTTGCGGTCCCACCATCCGATCCTGGCAAAAGGGTGGACAACAGAAAAGTTGGTATTTTATGGTTTGGAAACGTAGTATGTATATTTTGTTTTGTTTTATTTGATAAATAAAATATATTTACACTTTTAAAAAAATTGTGTCTATTTATTAGCTTTGATAGGTAATGCATTTCCAAACCACCCTTGAGGTATGCATAGTGGTTCGTTAACCGATTTTTTTTGGTTGGGTGTTCAGTTTCCCCAGTAGGCCTTTTGCACCCATTCTACATTTTCACTGTCAAGTCCCCGGCAAAAAACCGCACAAAAATGCAAAGAATTGTGTTGATCATCTAGGTTGTCAATGAGAAAAAATAATTAATAAATGCAAATATATACACATACCACGTTCCACACAAGTGGAAAAAAAATTGTTTTACTTTTTAGTCCACCCCGGCAAAATATTAAATATTGTGCAAACAATTTTTTTCCCCCCATGCATAATGCAAACTTACCTGGATTTCTTGCATCCTGGGCGGTATAAGTGGATATGCGTCTTGCATCCTAAACAGCATTTTTTGGGATTCGCTATATTGATTGGTCTATAAAATATAAAATATAAACTTATTAAATTATTGAATACAAAGCAAATAATTATTTTCACTTACAGTTTTGCGCCTTCTTTAGTAAAGTATTGACATTTCTTCATTTCATTGACATTTCATTTCTTCATGTGGGCAAATTTTTCGGTTCACCATGAATGTTTTTATCAGAAGGGTCTGTTCCGAAAAATATTAATTTATAAGCTTAGAATATTCGAAATATGTATAGATTAAAAATACATTGAATTTGATTATTATTTTAGTTTCTTATAAATACATGAAAAGGATTAATGATCACTTTACATATTTTTATTTGTGCAAATCTAACTCAACGCAAACCTTTTGTGAAATTGATTTTAAAATATTGGTTAAGTAGCAAACAGCAAACAAAACAATAAGCAAACTATCTAACTATTATTTCTAAGTATGATAAGGAAGAAACTAATTCTTCAAAAATGTTGTAAATACGAGGGCGGGTCAATAAGTCCGTGACTTTTTGAATTTCTGACCTCTTTACTGAAACAGCAACACTGCTCCTGTCAACAGGCATCTGTCAGTTGAATCCTGTCAAAATTTAAACTTGCTGCGTCAGTTAGTTTGTGTTTGACAGCTATTTTTATCAGACTACTCACTAATTTGAGGGGAAAATGGAAAAAAGTGAATTTCGTGTGCTTATTAAGCATTATTTCTTGCGAAAAAAACCATTACCGAGACCAAGGCTAAGCTTGATAAATACTATGGGGACTCTGCACCATCGATTTCAATGGTAAAAAAGTGGTTTACTGAATTTCGTTGTGGCCGTACAAGCACAGAAGATGCCGAACGTCCTGGACGCCCAGTTGAGGTCTCTACACCCGAAACAATCGAAAAAATTCACGATATGGTGTTGGCCGACCGAAGATTGAAAGTGCGAGAGATTGTGGAAGCCGTAGGGATCTCGCATGGCTCAGTGGTTTCAATTTTGAATGATCACTTGGGCATGAGAAAGCTTTCCGCAAGATGGGTGCCGCGTTTGCTCACAGTCGACCACAAACGCAATCATGTAACAACTTCACAGGAAAGTTTGGCGTTGTTTAATCGCAATATGGAGGAGTTTTTGCGCCGTTTTGTAACCGTGGACGAAACATGGATCCATCACAATACACCAGAGAACAAACAACAGTCAAAACAGTGGGTTTCTAAGGGTGAATCGGCGCCAAAGAAGGCCAAGGTGGGTTTGTCAGCCAATAAAGTTATGGCGACTGTTTTTTGGGATGCACGCGGGATAATCCACATTGACTAACTTCAAAAGGGAAGAACAATCAATGGGGAATATTATGCCAACTTATTGGACCGATTCAATGACGATTTGAAAAAAAAACGACCTCATTTGGCCAAGAAAAATGTTCTTTTCCACCAACACAATGCAAGGGTGCACACATGTGCAGTTGCCATGGCAAAAATCCATAAATTGGGCTATGAATTGCTCCCTCATCCACCCTATTCTCCAGATTTGGCTCCGAGCGACTACTTCTTGTTCCCAAACCTGAAGAAATGGCTTGGTGGAAAAAGTTTTGACTCCAATGATGAAGTCATCTCGCAAACAAAGGCCTATTTTGAGGACCTCGACAAATCATTTTTTTTTGGAAGGGATAAAAAAATTGGAGAAGCGTTGGACAAAGTGTATAGAGCTCAAGGGAGACTATGTTGAAAAATAAAATTATTTTTTTATCAAAAAATCTGTGTTTTAATCCAAAAGTCACGGACTTATTGACCCGCCCTCGTATATACATACTGGACACATTTAACATAAAATAGAGAAATAAAAATGCTATATGGCAAATGGTAGTTTTCTTACTGAATATCTAAATTGAAAAAAAAGTATCTACTTCCAATAAATTCAATTTTAAAATAATACCAAACCTAAAATGTTCCCGATTGATCACTGCCCGACATTCTTGTTGGACCGATTTTGAAGTAAACAATTAAAAGCTATCATTTTGCATGCTCTGATTCCAAATAAAATGCGCGATTATTGAATGATTTGTCGGGGAGTCAGAACTCGAGCGACGAAGTTATTACAAAAGAGTAAGCAAAAATTAAAGTGCATGCAAAATTATATTAGTACTTATTTATTTTCAAATAAACAACTAAAAAGCCAACTATTTATCGGTGTTTTATTTCAAACAGCAATTTACTTCTATTCCAAGATCCATTGCCATTGGACAAAAAGACATAGATTTTGCAAAATAATGCTTTTCAAATCTGATTGGTATTTTTTTGTTTAGGGACTCGTTGGTAAATACTTTTTTAACAATTTTGTGCCATTCATTTTTCACCAAATTCCCAATTCGTTACTCAGTTTTTCCATTCATTGCAATAAGAAAGAAAAAGAAATAGAAAAACAAAATCTGTGTAAATTGAACGCTGTTTTTTCCACAAACACCACGCTATAATGGTAAAATTTTGCGAAAAGGTCAAGAAATCGTATAAGTTCAACAATATTGGTACACGTTTGCTATTCCGGGTGATGAAAACTAACATCAAAAACACCACCCTTTTTATTATAGTAAATAAATAACATTCCTGAAATTTTTAAATTAAACGAGTCAACAAATATTTTCTTGAAATACTTAAAAACGATAAAAATAATAATTTGTAATTTATTGGATCGTATTACTTAATAAAATTACAATGTTTACTTAATGCGTGTCAAACAACAACAAAAAATCGGCCAGAGCTCCTAAATATACTTAAAGCTTACACAATTGACTTACAATACTATTTTAAATTTTCTGATAAGCTGATTTGCAATTCATTTATATCTTGAAATAAATCTTTTAAATATTGATTTCAAGGTCTTTTACTAATTTAGTTCTGAAAGCATCATTTTTTGGTACACTTAAAGCAAAACAAAAGTATTTTTTCATATGTTCTACTATATTTACTTTTTCACCACCTTGAAATAAATATTGACCACTTTAAAATACTTTTTCTTTTATGTTTGCTTTTTTTATATATACCTAGTGGACGTTACGTGAAATTTGCTGTCATTTTAGCTATTTTGACAGGTATCAGGCTTGGATTAGTGTTGGTGATTCACTTACAGTGTAGTTGTGAAAAAGGTCCAGGCTTGCAGCTGTAGTAGTAGAGTTTGCCATCTACGTTAGTTCATTTATGGTTTGAATCCTATCTGTTTAATACACACTTTTTTATGCAAAAAAATAACCCGCTGTTCTTCGACTTATTTGTTGATTTTTGTATGTGAAAAGTTCAAATTGTGAAATTGTTGTCTGGTAGATTTGGTTTTGGAGGAAGGAAATAATTTTAGAAAGTTGAATTTTCTTAAAAAAAAAAAAGTTATAGAGATACTTCTATGAAGATAGATTATAAGCGCAAGGATGGTTTTGTTTCGCATTTCAATGCATCCATATACCAAAAATATACTTGGTTGACTGGTAGTTGTAAAATTAACAAAATGTTTTGTTTTTCTTGTTTTCCTTTTTCAAATTCCCCTAGTGTTTGGAGCTTTACAAAAACAATTCAGTTAATTCGGCAAAAAAAAAAGTCAAAACGGAAAAACATATTCGAAACTGTTTATCATGTAAAATGAATTCGGCACTAATCGCATTGAAACCTCCTTAGGTAATTCCTTTGTAGCTCACAACAAAAAAAGTTGATGAAAACTTTAAATTAATCGAACGTATTACAGTAGTTATATATACTTTATGTGTATTGTAAATTTAACCTTTAATGACTTGAAGTAGGTACATAAAGAAAATTGGCTTGAATTAATTTACTGATACGCGATTTGCAATACACAATATAATTTTATTTTTGTGTCATCTTCCTCTTCTTCTTATCATATATTATAAACCACACACTCATCACCGAAAACCAATCTGCTTCTCTGTTATTTCTAACTGGCACATCTGATCATATATGTCAGTCCTTAACCTCAATATTTCATTAAGCAGCGGTAAAAGGGTTAAACGGCCACTAACAGAATCTTTAGCGGCACATGTTATTTCCAAAACCACAACTTCAGGGCCAATGCCAGTCGGAGACTCTCCACATAAAGAAGAGAAGTCCAAAATTAAGAATGAAGTGCACCCCAATGGCAGCGTCGCGGGTATTCCCCTTATCACCGAAAACAATTCCATAGAAATCAATCTGCAAGGTCCCTCGGGAAATTACCCCACAAAATAAAAAAAAAAAGACATTAAATTCGTAATGGCTTATGGATCAAACTCATAAGCGAATTCGATGGTTCCACAAGATTTCTAGACCGCTTTATTCAGTTATCCAAGAAAAAAAGGCCAGTAGAGAAGAAGAAAAACTAAAACTCATAAAATAGTGAAGTCGATTTCAATTTCAGCAAAGGTTTAACGAATCGGTCATCCTATACTAAAAGAGTGCATGCATTGCATCGCATGCATCGATATACTGAGTGGTGCGAATGCCTCGATTCAAAACGCATCCGCAAACTAAGCTATCCGCCTACTAAACAAAACAATTATTCTAAATAGTTTTTGTAATCGTCTCGTACCACAGCTAAAACCACTGGTAAAAAGCGCAAAATGCTAAGACCTCGACGTAGCTGTCGATAACCCCCAAAACTCAAACGATGGACATAACAAAAACGAGCGTCGAAAATAGAAAAATGTGGACCACCGTATCAACGATGCGAGATCCACCTGGATACTAAGACCAACAACCTCAAGTAATTTAACTAGCCACATAACAATTCAGGATAACGCCAACCGATCACAAAAAGGACCGTTATTAACACTGTAGAATTTATTATACCATTCTTTGTAGGTACTGCAAACAGCAAGACCAGACCTTAGACGAGTGCTGCAAAAGGGCATTTAATAACAGCAGAATTTCTGGAAGCGAATCTAACCTCAGTCAGGGAAATTCCTCGCAACTTTGCACATCGGGTTAACAATCAAAACAATGGTGCGTGAGTGAGCAATCTCAAAATTACAGAATCTCAAATAGTAAATATAAAAAGCCAAATCCATTCACAAATCAAAAAACTTATTCCTTTCATTGAAACCAAATCTACAAAATCGGAATAAAAGACCCCAAAATCTAAATCAAGATCAAGAAATAAATTCTCACAACAAAAATCGAGAAATTAATTCTCAAAATCGAGATAATGCAACTCCAATCAAATCTAAATCACTTAACATCTTTAAATCCAAAAACCTTTCAGAATCTTCTAACGCAAGGTCTTACTCCTAATACACACATTAGCACTGGTTGGTAAGCACCACAGATCTATCGCCAATTTCAGCTCGAACCTCGAACTTGAAAAGTCAGATCAGAATATCGTCAAAGGAGTTCAAATCTCCGAACGTCTTAATTCTAGATGCCGGCAGTGTCTTAAGTCTGATTTAAATAAAGATTTTTAACCTCGATGAATGGGTAAATACCACATTAACAGGTTTAAGTGACATACTAGGCACTAAGTACTATTAAACTAGTCCTAGAATTCATTCGTGGCCAAAAGATCACTCACACATTTCGCACGATTTCAAAAAAACTTCCCAATTACACAAGATGGCATAGTTGGCGAAGAATTCTTCAAGAAGTTTAACGAGGACATTCAAATATCACTATAAGAACAGACACTATATAGTAGACTTCTGTTACGAGCACAGACCTTTGACCATTTACAAAATATGGACCAGTTACAGAAAACTCGGATCAATTATATTTCGCTAGAGAAATTCTACCAGGGGCATACATTTCAATAGCAATTACCACACTTATATATGGTTACGTGCACATATTTGTACTGAACACAAACAACGAAGAAGAGAATATCGAAAACTTCCTCATCAAACCCGAAAATGTGACCAACTACGAGGTGTAGAACTTAAGGTCAAAAATGGTCAACCCAGTAGTGAAAGAAAGGCTGACAAAACTGCATTCAGATAAGACTCTAAGACTTTCGATAAAGTAGAAAAGAAGTCGAAAGAAACAATATATAAGGGTTACAACCATCTATTTTTTATCGAAGGCGATCGCCTAACGTCCGATTCCGGAATAAAACATTCCATCAAAACTTATTGAAAAGTAGCTTAAGTAAAAGTTCTCCCATACCAAGTACGCAAAAAAGAAATTAAGAGCCAAGTAGACAAGATGCTCTAAGACATAATTAGACTAAGCTCTAGCGTATGGAATGCGCCACTACTCGACGTCTTCAGGAGGGGAAACCAAAAAAAGGAGAGAAGTAATAGACTATAGAAAATTTAATGAAGTTATAATTCCAGACGAATATCTAATTCCCAACCCAACTAAGAGAGTCTAATAACATTAGATCTAGCGAACGGTTTCCAACAAATAGAGGTTACTAACGAACGGTCTTTTAGAGTTTGACCGAATGCCTTTTGGTCTACGCAACGCCCCACCAACATTTCAGAGACTCATGACTCTCTGGATTACAGGGTATAAAGTGTTTAATCTACCTCGGCGATAAAGCAATCTAAAAAAGAAATTAGCTCTCTTTGGATTTAAACCCCCATTTCCTCCATCCTTAATAGAAAAATACAACCTGAATATAATTATTACGACTACATAATAAACATTAAAATCAAGTGGGTGGCCGTGGCTCAAGTGGTAGTGAACTGGCTTCCAAATCGGAAAGTTCGGTGTTCCAATCCCAGCCATGCCCGTAAGACTTGCATTTTTTCCGCCGACAAAAATCAAGTAAAATGTAAGCCACAAATGAGATTGTCATCTCAAGGCTTTCATCAATAATAAAACGAATTGAATTAAATGTGTAGCTGACTGAAATTCAACAACAACCCAGTTCTTACTAATAATTTAGTCTCCTTATTAAATGTTGGATGCTACCCATGGAGCATTTTTGTCTAAATTTTCCAAATAACTTAACACATGCTGAGGCATTATAAGTGTATTCATACCCACTTAAGTGTTAAGTTTTTTTTTTTTTTTTTTAAAAATAAGTTACAATCGGGTTACAAAATCATGCGCAAAGACCAATTAGAAGCTTAATAAAGGTAGAATGAATACTATGATCGAAATTAAAATCAAACCAGTCATAAAGAAGACGATAAGATACAATACTCTGTCCAACATAAATTGGTAGCACCAGTCTTATGAGTAGGCTTTTTTTAAAGTCAGTTGCGTGCCATATTTTTGTACCATACTAAACCCTCCATAAAGAGTGTTTACCCGCCAGTGAATTTCCAATTGCATCTGACATAATCCAACACGTCTTATTCAACGCACATACGAGTGTGCACTGATTGCCTCTGGCATTGGCTGCTGCTATTTAACCCCTATTAAATTGATCTATCTGATCTATATACTGTGCTGGTAACTCTGAATCACAGTATATACTATAGATCAGATAGATCAGTGAAAGATATTCTTTGGTTACCAGTGTCCGTGTCCGTGTGAAAAAGGTTAATTTGTTTTATTTTATAAATTTTATAAATAAAACAAATTGTTTAAATGAAAATTTCAATCCAAAAAAGTGGCGGTAACAACACACTATTCTTTCAGATTTTTGCTAATTTAAAATGCTTACTACGGAAACCCTGTAAGAGCGTTTTTTGGAATAGCAACTCATGGAAAACAAAAGAGTGCGAATGAGAGACAAACATCCCTATCTACCCTGTAAAACACACAAAATGCACAAATTCGCTAACGAATCTATTCTTGTTTTATTCCTTTTCTCAGTGTCGGTATCATTCTAGGGTTCATAAACAGAACGTGGGCACAAACAGTAGTACTTTCTAATACAGTAGTATAACCACTGAATAAAACGGGTGTATACCTACAAACAATCGGAATTCTAAGTAAATCATTTACCAAATAGACATTTGTGTTCAACTCCAACAACTCCATGATAAAAAACAATACAATAATCCTAGAAAAAGCACGAAATCCTTATCAGACAACAAAGATCAAGGAATATCCATTAGATCACTGCAAAATGACAATGAAAATCTTGCATAACCTCCTAACACAATGCAAGAGAACTATGTAGATACAGTACCAGTAAGGAAAACGAGAGATAGAAAAAGCACATTCATGCGAATTAGGGTATGTTCAAAAGTTTTTATTTGGAACAATAAACGAACACGACGTTTATTGTCCGAAAACCAGATAACAATAGTTTTAAACCGCACATTCAAACATTCACATTCAACATTCAACAAATCAACACAACACATGAACAAAAATTTCATCACCATCGCTAAAGAAATAAACGAAAACACGATGAAGTTAATGAATCTAACCAGCTTTAAAAAAAATTACACAATTTCGACGAAAAAACAAGCATAGTGTTTATGTGCCCTTCAAAAATCTGGAAAACAATCTGAATTTTAGCTATTATACAATACAAGAAGCAAAAGTGGGCAGATAGACAGTCGATTCTTAAATTCAGGCATATTTATATCTACACTGAAACAAATTCGAACTCCCCCACGGAGGAAAATTTCCAGAAAAAACATCAAGAACTAACTTACCCATAATCAATTCTATAGTGACTACAACCCATCTTAACGTGAATAATAATCTCATGATACAAATAAGTATCCCGATAGTTAACGAAGAATTTAAATTATTTATTGCTACAGCACTCCCAGTTAAGTTAAACCCAAACATTCACCGATACGTATTAGTCCACAGCTACTAAAGAAAATTACAGACTGTACATGTTCCTACAAGGAAAAAACTTACATAAGTTAATGAACGAATTCCTATGTCAACAGAATATCTTGACAACACAATCTTATAACCTGCGAAACAAAAGTGTTTCAACTAAACCACGAAAGAGAACCAACCAAAGTGAGAATTCTCTGCCGTTCAAATTGTCCGATAGAGGAACCCTAACTTTAAACCCCTGTTACAAAGCTTAAACTAACGAAGTACTCGTATATCTTCAAGCTTCAAGTGAAAGACATAATGCCACCCCAATCGCGAATTATTTCGAGAATCTTGTATCAACGGAAACTTTTAAGTCACACATACGTATAATATTGTAAAAACTATTTATAATACAAATGTTCCAATATCGACCACTTGTATAGAAATCATTGTAAACCAAATATTGTAGATCATAGCAATAATTAACCATGTAAAATAAATTCTTTGTAAATCACTTGGTCGCTCCCTATAAATCCTACCGCATGTCTTTACTTCTAAAGTCATTGGCCTTTCTTATATTAAGGGGCGAAGACTGTTGTGTCCACATACTCTGCTGTGCCCGCATAAGCCGTTTCTTTTAACATTTAAGTTTCCTATCTCTTCAAACCATCGCCGATTACCCATTTCAACATATGTGTAAACATGCAACTGACCCACTGCAGTGAACACACGAGACCCATCACACTGACCCACTCCAGTGGTCGCAATAAATAATCGAAAGGTCACAATGTATTCAATAACAAATGTTACGCATTCTTGTAACCACTTGGTAAACAAACAAGTACTAGAATGAGTTGCATCGATCGGATTACTTTGGTGATGTATTGAGCGAATGATAGGATATAATAGACGAAAGACATAGAGGAAGCATGGAATACTAGGAAATGGTCAGTCTAGTTGTGGGCACTAAAAAGGCATGACGCCTAATAGTACAGGGTTATTCATTTCGTAGTTTCAAGTTGGTAACGCTTACATTTAACACCTACCAAACTCAGCTGCCATTTGAAGTGTCGTAATATTAGTTGAATGTTTGCTATTTACAAATTGTGCGCGGCAGGCAATGATTCAACTGTCCACGGTCGGCTGAGGAGTGGCGAACTAAGAACTGCCAGACCTTATTCCAGTGGTAGTGTGAGCAGACTGCAAACCGTGCCGAAGGATGCAAGGTTGGGGGTAAGACCAAACGGGAACGAGCTCTCTCAGGCGCCTTGGCGCGGGCCGGTTATACTAAGCTTTAGCCAGGAATGGCGGCACTGCCTGGGCTGACCTTTGTTTCCGGTCTTAACAGTCTTAACAGAAAAATGAAAAAAAAAAAACAAGCAATCCCTGTCCAGGAAGAGTTAGAGGTGAGTAAAGGCGAAATATCGACTTTATCCACCTCCCTCCTGGCAAGGGCATTGGAAGAAGCTGAGCTTCTGGCTAGCGATGGTGAGGAGTTCGAAAGAACACTGACTAACGCGAGCGATATCACTGGTGAGCAGGCTCACTGAGCAGCTGGGACATCCGCTGCCGAGGCTACCTCCGTCTGACAATCGACCAGTGGAAAAACGTCGAAGAGAAGTTACAAGACGCCCCATGGAAGGAGAAATCGACCACAAGAAACGGGGAACTTCAATTCGATGGCGCTGGGAATAAGCATTTCGTCGGCAGTATATCGAGGGAGTGTTCGATGCCTTGGAAGCCATCAAATTTAAATGTACGACGGTGGCAGAGTTGGCCAACTACACTCTGCCGACGGCTTGGGTAGGGGTCCCTTGTATACATGGAGAGTCTTTAAGACGGGGCCTAGGCGGCAGCATGACCAGTATTTTCTGCTGTCCCTGAAAAGGGATTGCCTAACATACCTCGAAAAATCGAAAGGTATGGTAAGACACAGTATGGGCAGTATGCACCACAGTAAGGTAGCGACGGCCTGTCTAGTGGAGTATATCGCCAGACAGGACGTCAGAGCCATACTCAAAAGAGAGTCCTGGATCAACGAGAACAATGTGATCCAACGGCTCAGGGTAAAAAGTTATGACTTGTTTTCCAGGGCAGAAGGTAAGATTAGGACTTGCATCCTTATCAAAAAGGAAATAAAGGCATTTCTTTTGAATAATTTCAGCTCAGAAGATCTGACGACCGCAATTTGTGAGAGGGAGTGTGGCAAACTACTTTGTCTGACCTCGGCCTATCTACCCTATGACTCTGAGGTAGTCATCTCAGAGAAGTTAAAGGGCTTGGCGAAGCAGAAATACCGGATACTAGTGGTGGGTTGTGATGCGAACGCCCATCATTCACAATGGGGAAGCGGAGATACTCGTACCAACACAAGGGGTGAGTTTTTGTTTGGAATTCACCCACTTTTGTGGTGAAAAATTGGCAGGAGGTGATAGACATTACTCTTGCCTCAGATACAGAAGGGTTAGAAATCATTGATTGGAGAGTAGTCGATGAAGCTTCAATGTCGAATCACAAATGGATACGCTTCAAGGTGAACTTTCAGAATAGGGCATGTAGAAATCCCAGGAAAGCTGATTGGGTCAAGTATACAGAAGTGGTAAACACACATCTGGTGACCCAATCAATCACCTGCGATAATATTGAAAACTGTGATAGGACGGCAGGAAATCTAAGTAGGGTACTTACGATGGCGTTCGAGAAAGCTTGTCCAGCTAACCGAGCACCTAAAAGGGCCCAGCCGAGATGGTGGAATAGGGAAATAGGTCTTTGAAGGAAAGAGGTAAGGCAACAATCCAATAGGGCGAAGCTCTTCACATGTGACAGAACGTGGAACGAGTATTATGACTGAAAGAAGCAATTCAAGTCCCCAGTTAGGAAGTCGAAAAGGGCGTCGTGGCAGAGGTACTGCGAATCTATTATGGCAACAGACGAAGTTTGCGAGCGTCCCTAGTTTCCTTAGAAAAAACGACGCCAATTGGAGTTGGTTTCAACTGGACCCACAGGGAATCGCGATGGGCCCGTGTTGGTGCCCAGTGTTGTGTCTTATGTCACTCCCTGTTTAACTTAGCCTAACCTAACCTTTCCATTAACAATAATGGATCGCTTTCAAATCGAACAACGCGTTAAAATTATTGAAACTTCCTACAAAAGTGGTGATTCAAGCGTAGCCACTTTTCGAGCATTACGCGATGATTATGGTTGTCATAATCGACCGACTACGCTAGCAATCGGTAAAATTGTGAAAGAATTTGAAGGGAGTGGAAGCGTTACTGATATCGCAAGGCCTGTGCATCATCGTAATGTACGTTCAGTCAAAAATATTGCTGCTGTAAGTGCAAGTGTTGGTGATTTTGCATTTGGATTTGCCTCTCCATCCTTATAGAGTTCAACTTACGCAACAATTGAAGCCTGGGTGTTGGAACAACAACAGAAAAAGTGACTGTTTGGTGTGGTCTAAGGTCGAAAGGTTTCAGGTTATAGTCAATTCAGAGCGATACAGTCGAATGATAACCGTTTTTTTTTTGGCCGGCGATTGAAGATCATGACTTAGACGATATGAAGTTCCAAAAAGACGGGGAAACAAGCCACACAACACGCACAAATATGGCTTTATGGTCGTTTAATTTCACGTTTTGGCGACTTCAACTGCCCACTAAGATCATTTTCTTTCTGTAGGACTACGCAAAAGAGCGTGTTTACGCGAATAATCTCCGAACTCTAGACGTATTAAAAACCAACATTACTCAAGTTATGACCGAGATACCGTCCGAAATGTGCGAAGAAGTGGTTAAAAATTACCTCAAAAGAAGCGCATACTGAGAATCTTACCGAGGCGGCCATTTGAATGATATTTTTTTCCACACTTAATGGCGAAGTGCAAATTTTATATCAAAAATGCAACGCTGTGTGTGTTTTATTTAGCTTTACTCTCGAAATCGAAAAACGAATGACCCTTTATTACAAATTTCCAGCCACGGGCTCAGCACGGTATGAGTTGATGTGCCCACTTTCCCTCTTCACCTCATTTCTGCTGCCAGTACGCCAATGATCTATTTCTCTAGTCGTTACATTTCAGATTCGGGGGGAGATAAATTTGTCTTTGCTTTTTGTGTACGCGTACGGTTCTTGCAATTACCATAACGGCTCCTATGGAGACAGTGCAGTAAAGACACTCGATTTGAAGGGACCCCACACGTTGTAGCCATGTGCCCGTTTAGTCGAATTCTGTATTTTCTCACGAAGATTTTAGTTTCATTTCCAACAGTAGAAATTGCAAGGTCTCTGTGTAAATATTCATTTCTTGAGTACTACGGTGCATGAACAATTTCTCTTAGCACTTCATTTTCACATTTATTAAGATCCAAAACAAATGAAGGAGTTGGCCCTGGAGTTTATACCTTGGGCCTTGCACTAAAACATCTCTATACGCTTGTATGGATACAAACAGGTTCGTTCGAGAGCTTTGCACTCGAGAGGCCTTGAAATAACATCAAAATTGATCTGGGATTGCCTTCAACTCCAACAACTACAAACCAAGTCCATCAGTGTCAAAACCGGGCTAAAGGAAAAAAAAGTCCCATTTCTAAAGGGAGACCGAAGGAAGCAGGCAAGCCAAAACCTTTGTGCCAAACAGTTCCCACATTCGACTGATCACAGTTTTTCTCACAGGGTACTGCCTTGTCAAAAAACACCTGATGAGCAGGCACCTGCAGGATGTGCAACGAGGATGTTGAAACAGCAGAACACATAATATGCGACTAATTGCTTAATCAAAACTCGTCAACGCGAGGTTTCAGTGCAGGGAAATAACTTCACGGGCAATAACTTCACATGGGAAATAACTTCACCTCGAGTGGAAAGTAATTTAACTTTTTTTGTGCGAAGTTATTCCCCACTGAAGGTAAGTAACTATTTTCAGCACGAGTTCCATATTCATTCTCTCGATTTAGTTCGTTTATTTTGGCAATTATTTTCGATCTCAGATGACTTCTCGATAATGAGTTCTTTTACTTTGCTTTACTCCTCAAGTTTCTCAAGTATAATAGAAAAGTCAGTGGACGCAGGGTCCGCTGAGTTTTCGGTTCTTCATTATTTAAATTTTTGAAAATTGTTGGCTTTGTTGAAGTTTGGCACAAAATGAAGAAGACTGTATTTGACTGTAATTTGTTTCCCATCTGATTTTTGTTTCCCTAGCCTCTTTACAATAATAATTTTAAAATGCTTATTTTTCAGGTCAATGACTGTGTCTTACTTGTTGCAAATCTAGAAAAACAATGGATGTACGGAGCAGTCCTACGTAAAAAACCGTAAGGCATTCGAGAACACTACGAACAGAAAAGAGAGGAAGAACATGATGAGCTTAAACAGAAGAGAAAAAACACGCGAACCGCTAAATCAATGACTTTTATAGGTGCAACTAAAAAATCTAAATTTGAAAATCTTATCAAAATATAAAAGCTGAAAAGCCCAGAGATAAAACTGCAAAGATCGACAAAGGAACCTCATAGTAAAACCACAGCCGGTGCTGAAAGTCGAAACAAATTATCTCTACACACTAGTAAACACTCCACTGTTAGGGAAAATAAATCATTCAACCTAGACGAGGTTTTTTCGTACTTACGTTGATGGTGTTACAGTTCGGAGTGGGCATGGGCCTCGTATACTCGTAGTTCGTCGTAGAAACAAAACAAACGCAAGCAAAACAAAATATTTTTTTGATATGAGCGAGCTTTCGATAATCGATAAAGTTCATGCTTCAGTGCAATAGCATGTCTGAGTGGATCGAGATCTTATATATGGTCTTCTTAGTTATTGAAGATAGTGTCTTTTTACTCAGTTGCCTCCTTAACCCAACAAAACACACATTGGCGAGAGTTATTCTTCGTTTTATTTCTGCTGAGATGTTGTTGGTAGAATTATTAAAATAGCAGAACCAAGATAGACAAAGTTCCTTACTACCTCGAAATTAGGCTAGTCAATAGCTACTTGAATGACACCTTTTCAACATTTTCAAGCTTTGCGAGCCCACTTTTTAATTTCGCCTTTTCACATATATAATTTCATTTGTTAGTAAGCGACCATCTGCGTTTTTGATGTATTTCGGCGAGGTTATTTCCATTGAATTTTTTCTCCTCTGTGCAGCGAGCTTAAAAATATTTGGCATTTTAGTATTATACGACGTTTGAACTTCTTGGATAGCTTGTCTTCTATCCGCCGATCGTGAAGATATTTGTTCCAACTCCTGGTACAGGTTTTCCGCTTCTGCCGCTCGAGTTCGAGCCAGGACTTTCTTTGCGATCTTTTTAAGACGCTCGTATTCAAGAGCCAGTCGAGCTTTTTCGATATCGTTGCTGCGATCGCATTTTGTCCACGCTTAGAATGCACTCTTCTTGTCGGCCACAGCTCGTTTGGTTTCGTCATTCCACCACCATGTTTTTTTGCCAACGTGATGGTATTTCGATATAGTCCCCAGATGGGACTTTGCGAGTGTTATGCATTCCTCGGAACAGCATCCACATTTCTTGCGGGCTAAGTGAGTCTGCCATACCGTTTGTATTGTGAAGTACTTCTTTAGCCAGTGCAATAAATCTTGTGCTTCGTTCCTTCGATAGATTATACCACCGGATTTTTGGCCTCCCAAACGATGCCCGTGTTTTCGGTGGTTCCGCTGTGAAAAATTCTGTAATGAGCAGACGGTGTTGGCTTACTAGCGATTCTCCAAGTATAACTTTACGGCCCTTAACACGGTTTCTCATCGACATTTGGCAGAGGTGATAATCTATTTGCGTTTCGTGGCCTCCGCTGCTATAGGTGATAAGATGTCGTTGATGTTTAATAAACATTGTATTTAAGATGGTTAAGCCGTAAGCCCTACACGCTACAAGGATGACTTCGCCAGCTGAATTTCTGGTTCCAAAGCCTTTACCGCCGTGGCAGTCCTCATAATCAACATTTGTTTCTCCGACGTGGCCATTTAAATCTCCGCCTACGAAGAGCATCTCATCGATAGGTATATTTCTGAGCAAATTACCCAACTTTGACCAAAATGTATCTTTTTCCGATTGGTCGCATCCATTTTATGCGGCGTACGCGCTAACAATGTTCCACGTTTCATTGTGTATGACGAGTTTAACACTCATCAAGCGGTCGCTTACTTTCAAGATACCAACGATGTTGTTTAGAAGATCCGCAACAACGATTCCAACACCATTTCGTCCATTGACCGTTCCATGGTAGAACATCTTAAATGCCTTAGTTTTTAAATCTAGAAAACGCGCTTTATTTCTTGTATTGCACCACTTCGTTTCCTGTACGCACAGGATTTGAAGAGTTCTGCGACGCATAATCGCTTCCAGTTCTAAACTTTTTGAGGTCATCGATCCGAAGTTCCAACTTGCAAACCGAAGTTTAGGAAAATATTTTGGAAACTTTATTTTGCCCGCCCCCGGAATCAGTCGGGCTCTGACACAAGCACTTCTGCTTGCTCTGAGATCACCCGAGTGCGTTGCAAGCGTGGTGGGCAGCAGGGTAGTGCTATTGATTGCGGTCATTTCCATGAAGTGTATCTTAAGTTTGAGTGGTTTGACACTTGTATGCTCATTTCAAATTGATTGACTGTTCTCCAGACGAGGGAACCCACTGATTGCATACAAACTTGTGGGAAAGTTTTAAGGTGTTAAAGTGTCACAGGCTCATTTTTGGTGTCATAGTTGCCTATACATGATTGGTGTCCCATTTAGTCGCCTCTTACGACAAGCTGGGACGCACTGCGGCACTATTCTTTATCCGTTGGCACACGGATGTAGCTATTGACTAGCCTAATTTAGAGGTAGTAAGGAAATTTGTCGTCGAAAGAGTCTTAAACGAACGTCTTCGGCAAATAATAAAGCTCGATAATAGCCAGTGTGGATTTGTTGAAGGAAGATCGACGGTGGATGCTATCCAAAGCCTACGAATAATAATGGAAAAGCACCGAGATTCGTCTAAGGATTTACACATGGTATTTATCAACCTCGAGAAAGCATTCGATCGACTGCCTAAGGATCTCATATGGGCCGCGCTGAGGTCTCAAAGCGTACGGGAAACGTATGTTAGTATAATACAAGACATGTACGGAAACGTGAAAACTGCGGTTAAAAGCTCTGCCGGACTAACGAGAGAATTTCCAGTTAATGTCGGAGTGCATCAAGGAAGCGTACTTAGCCCTTTCCTCTTTAACGTAGTATTAGACTATCTTTTAAAAGACTGCATGCGCGAAGCAAATTTAACGCCAATTCTCTTCGCTGACGACGCAGTTATACTTAGCGATAACGTCGAAGATTTACAGAACGCCTTAGATTCATGGAGAAATGCGCTAGAGAGAAATGGGTTTAAAATAAGTCGTTCAAAGACGGAGCATTTGACGTGCCCATTTGCGCATCCATTGCGACCTGTTCCGGATGTAATGTAAGACGGAATAGTTCTTCCAAAAAGCACTATCTTTAAGTACTTACATAAACCACAGAGTGAGTGTCGGGTGGATGAAATGGCGGGAAAATTCGGGAATCTTTTGCGACCGAAAATTTCCACTTAAATTAAAGGGGAAACTCTACACTACGGTTGTTAGACCAGCTCTTATATACGGTTCACAGTGCTGGATAATGTACGAAGCGTTTAAAATCAAAATGACGGCAGCGGAAATGAAAATGTTAAGGATGTCTAGTGGAGTCACTAAACGCGATTGCATTAGATCTACGCGTATAAGAGGAAGTCTACATATAAAGAATTCGGTAACCGAACAGCTTGAGGCGAATAGAATAAGCTGGTATTGCCACGTTCAAAGACGATCTGCGGAAAATCCGGTTAAAAAGGCACTATCAACTACGGTCACTCCAACTGTAAGAAAAAGAGGTCGGAAAAAGAATTCCTGGATTTCTCAGATGACAAATGCGCAACAACGCCTGGGGCTAACCACTGAAGCGATCCAGGACCGAGCATTATGTAGACGCGTTCTGCGGTCTGCGACATTAGTCAACCCCATAAGCAGAGCAGCAGCGATGCAGTTAAAATGGGAAACTCGTTACGCATAAGTTCGTATAACGAGGAAAGGGTTAATAAAAGGATAAGAAGAAGTAGAAGAAGGCTAGTCAATAGCTAGAACGGTTTACCCATATTGTATGTTGACATCATACACTTAATTTTGTCTTGATTTATCGTGAAATCGATTTTGGCAGCTTCTGTTTCGATACAAGCGGATGCATCGGTGACAGCTCACTGTGTTCCATATTATCGGCGTACGCTAGAAATTGCACAGCAATTTGAAAGTTTTGCCTCCGGTGTAAGTTCCACACAGTTCAAGTCTGATGTTGAAGGAGTCCCATGACAGCACGTTATCTGCTCTGAAATCGTTTTTGACAGGTGTTGATGAAGTCGTAATCCATTTTTTTGAAGTAGCTAGAGTTCTTAATTGCCATTCTGCACTCACTGATTAACTAGGTCGGGATATCAAAACTAAACATAGTTCTATATGTATAGCTTCAGATCAATGAAAAATCAATAAGGTCAAGTCAGGATATAATTTGAAAGCTTAATTTGAACTGCATTAAATGATAGGTTAAATGCAAAGCAGCAATTCATCTATAAAATTTGGGCCTACGAGAGTATGCCAGACAAATGGAACGTCAGCATTGTTTGTCGATACTAGAGAATTGAGATCCCCTGAAATGAACCAACTATAGGAAAAAAGCTTCCTGAACATTGCATATAACATACGAGTAATTCATCAACAATATCATCGTCTCCTAATGTTCACATTATGCTAAATATGAGTTTAGCGGTCAACAAAATTAAACCTACGTATATTCAACAAAGATGAATGAACAACATGGCAAGCAGTAAGGAACTTTATCGACCTCGGATCAGCTCTGAAAACGACACACACTCTTTTGCTAATCGCTGCTTCTTTACGTTTAAGGCATTTAAACCACATTTCGTTTTCGTTATTGGAGCTAACTGGCAAAAGACCGCGCAACTGGAGAGGAATGTTAGCTGAGGCAGAGTTCCACCCCGGACTCAACTGCCAGTAAGTAAGTAAGTAACGAAGTTACGAGTTAATGAAAATAAAACTCCCTTTTGTAGAATTACTCTTATCCTGGTACGGAAACAAAGGGCCAGTAAAGCCATAAAATCTACTTTTACAAATATTAAGTTCTGATACTATATACGAGTGCATAGTCAAAAGCTGCAAGTTAATCAGACACTTGTTGACAAAAAAAAGTGATTTCTGATTACCAAAAAACTTTGCCTGCTTGCAATTACATTAAACCCTATGGTTCACGAAATTTTATTCTGTCTGGTTGTCTTAAATTACGTCAAGAGATAATAACAAAATCTTATGTATATGTGTACGTATATGATGTATACTTTTCCTTCGTTCAATACAAGAATGAAGACATACTCGTATAAGTTATGTATAGTTTAAAAAAGGACGGTGACCCATGTCATTTCTCTCTGATTCAAACTTCAACTAAGTGACATTCAATTTCAGACTTTAATGGACCAACAGCTATCGAAAATGTTCATCTACATATATGACTTGGTTCATATTTTCTTAAACGTGTCCCTTTTTTTTCTCCAGCAGCCGCTTTAGTTGTCAACTTACCACATCATCACATTCCACAAATATTTATCAACGAAACCAAAAATGAGTGGGAAGTCCCTTAATGGAAATATTTTGCAAATATTTGCACAGTCTGCGATCTACTACGAGTATGTTACACCGAAAAAAGGACAAACACACAATATATTTATAGTGTATGCGACTTTGAAAACTCCTCCCGTCCCTCAAAACAAAGAAACCGCAACCGTCGCATAAAATTTTTTTTCCACAACTTTTGAGAATGGAAACGAATGATTTGCATAAAATAGTAATGAAAATGGAAACTTATCCTGACTGCTCTAATGACGGACAATTTTTTTTATATTATTTTTCTATCAGCCAGTATCTAATGAAAGATTGATAGTAGTTTTGTCCCGCCTGTACTTCCACTGCTACACCTACTGAAACAGGAATACATTGTCTTCCAAGTCAATGAAGTTAATCCGTTTTGGTACTTAATGAATCCTTTTCGAAAGATGAAAGCACACACGAGTATTCTAATATAAACATATATATATATATATATATGTGTGTGTGTGTACTGGCACAAGAACAAATATTTCTATACGTTTTCGAGAAAAGAAACGAAGAAAATTTATGTACGGGTATGAGTAACATCCACATTGGAAAACTGCTTGAGTCCTTATAGATAAATAACGATTTTCTATGAGTAGTTGAAAGTAACTAGGTCTGGCTGGAAGAAGTAAGGAAAAAAAAAACTGGATGAAAAGGATAAAAGTGAAGCTTAAACTGCTTCTTTGCTCAGCAGCGCGGAAAATTGAATGCCTGCTCCTAAACTACTCGTACTTCCCTCCCTCAGTAGTAGGTTCCGTTCTCCGCCACGTATTTGTATTTGTGCGTTTGAAAACTTACTGAGCATAAGAACTACTCCAGAGTTGAGGGCTTGGTGGTGGGTAAACTATTACGTATTTCCTTTTGATCCGTGTCGTATCTTAATAAGTTTTCCTATCATGTCAGTTCTAGTACAAAGATGTGGGCCGATAGCTTCCTTCTCCATCGAGGCAAGTGGTATTCGCGCTTCCCTGCTTCTTAATCATGTATGCCACTACCTAATTGTGTTTGTATAGCTGTGCCTTCTAATATTTTAGCTAAAACCAATCCTGGCGTTTGAAATTAGATTTGAGATTGACACGACGTGGCGAAACTGGATTTCACTTATTTTAAAACTATTTTAAGTTGATGATGAAAGCAGGGTACTCGTTAACCGCGAGCTTTCAAGTGGAAAGTGCTCCCTGATTGCAACATTCATAGGAAAACATTTCTTTTAAATAGCAGTAAAATTCAGGGCAGTTGAATGATATTTGTGTAGTTGAGAAAGGACACATATTATCGATACTGTTTCAGTCACATTAATCCAATAATCTGAATGTCCGTCGTGCTTATCTGGTAAATTTATTTGTTTCATTTGAATCATTAATCGTCTAGCATTTGAAATCTGAATCAAGATGAATTGTTGATGCTTTAGTTTTAGGGAATTTAAGGATAACTCTGAAGTGTTGCATGACATTCGGAAATACACTCGACAATATAGAAACTAGGAAGCTGGGAAACTTAATAATACCGAACTTGGTGTACCTATTTTTAGCAACTAACTTGAGAATTAATAAATAGAAAACAAATAGAGTCGTAGTCAGCTGTCACACATGTGTTCAAAAGACAAAAAACCAGAACCCACACATTTCTTAGCTTGATTTTTTGATTTCGCTTTTTCAGAAACCACTCAATCTAATTGTAAATTTTTTGATTGATAATAGAAAATTTGGTACCTTTAAAATGATCCAGAAATATAAAAGCTTCTATGCCCAAAATTGTAACGGGGATAGTGTCGGTAGTCCGGGTAGGTAAGGTTAACTTAATCGTAGTTGAGGTATTGTAAATTAAGTTCTATTGTTATACCACTGAAAGGGTGTCAGATGAATACTCAGCTACTCTAGCAACCATAAAGATATCCTGACAAAACTGTTAAGGTTTGTGATCTTTAAAGAGTATAGATCTTTGAAGATTCATTGGTGGTATTTCTAGAGTCCAGGTAATGGTGTTCGAATTTGAGGATCTCATCATTGCTTGATGGTCTATCCATGTTTCGATATCAAATAGCGACCTGATGAATAATGTAAGGTCTTTTCTAAACGTTAAAAAAATCCTGTAGACGACTAGTCGTAGACAAGTACGATTATAGCAACTTAAACAGAAAATAGAATGTGTTGATTTCAACACGTATTTACGTGTAGTCAATGATTTGGTAGCATCAACTAAAATTTACAGTGATTTTTGGAAAAATCTATTTCCTAAGATATGTACTTAAATTCTAATAGCCGAAGAAAATTCAAGTAATTTAAAACTAAAATGGACATGATTAGCGCATAGTTCTTCCTGCAGGCACGACGTTTCTTCTACCATTTCCAGTTATGTGCTCCTGTACAGCTGATATTAATTAGAAGATACTAGCCATAATTCCTGCTCGCCCTCAATTTCTAACTACATGTCTTGAAACACAACACAACAACACACCTTTCACGTCTAGAGTAATGGACACTGTTTTAACAACCAATATTTAGGTACCTAAGAACCTCCCAAAATAGAGCAGCATCTACAGCTAAATAAACTGCTAACAATACACCGTACAACTAGCCTCGGCACAGGCTTATGCCCACACACAAAACCACAGGACTGCGAACACAAAAGCAACTCCTGCCGGGTGCTACTCCTGGAAGTCCTTATCTTTTCCTAAAAATAATGTTTATTTCTTCAGACATGCAAAGTGGTTACCTTTTATCTGTGGCGTAGTAAAATGCAAAGTTCGCATTTTGTTGGGCAGCTTTGAAGTTTGCCTGCTGCCTTCGCAAGCGCTGTCCTTTTCCGGCCGTGTATTCAGAGTGTTTCGATCAACCGAGCGCACCTTGGTGCATATCGCACAACAACTCCTTCGAAAAAAAGAACAAACAAACTTGTTTTCTTTTTTCGTCCATAACGTTCTAAATATTTTTTTAACGCTATTACAACGGGAATTGTTCTGCAATGGTTTAACATGTATACACTACCCTCCAAACCCTCAACGGTCACAAACAAAAAAGACATCAGGAATGCAAAGATGTTAGTAAAAAAAATGGCAAAACTCCTATCCTTAGACGGCTGACACCGATGTCGCAGGAAACATGGCAAATGCCCTAGCTGAACAATTTTTGCTGCAGCAATGAAGGACGAGAAGTTGCTGTTCAGGGATTTCCTGCATAATATTCCTTTACTCTTTTGTATTTCTTTCGCTGCTACTTTGTTCTTCTTGTGGTAAATATACATTTTTTTGCTTACCCTTCTTTTCGTTTTGGATTTTCTTTATAAATAATGCTGTTTGTCCAAGTCTGAACTAATGCAGGAGGCAGTAAAACGGGTTAACAGCAGCAGGTCAAAAGTTAAGGGACACAAAACTGTCTAAGTGCCAGGCAATCATTTCATACCAACAGCACCTCTTCTATACCGCTCCACCTTTATGACTAAAGTGCAATCTGTAATCCTTATTGTATTTAGTTTTTTTATATCTACTTTGCATATTTTCGTCAAAAACAAGGAAAAATAATATAAGAGGCACGACAGTGTTGCACGAACTAGTTCTGGTGTCTTGAAATGTTCTATACAGTTTACTACTAAATTGAATGATCTGCACTACACGTTTAGTTCTACAAATGTAGACAACTCTATGCAGTATAATTTATTTATACCTATCTTTTGCTTTGAAAGAATATACCGTATTTGGACTTCTAACCCCTGTGGATTATTTTTGCTTAAGAACTAGATTTTGATAGGTTTCCGAAAACTTAAAGTAATTGCAGACAAAATAAAACTTTACTTTAACTACAAATGTAAAACGCTACATGCAGCCAAACAAAAAGCATATAAAGCCGCGTTGTATCGAATGGCGAGAGCGGCTCGTGAGCTTTATGAGCATAAATGAACGACAGAGGACAGGCTTTTCGAGAAAAACAGAGAGAGCACGAGCAGTGTACGATGGAGGAAACAGAGAGATATTGCTATACGAATGAAGTTTGAAAGTTTAACAGATGAGTTAAACGAACACACCAGGATTACAAAACCAGGAAGGAAACCAGAAAGCTGAATATTAAAAAAATAATTCGGTGCTGAAAATATGGATAGACTACTTTCTGTATAACGACTATGATGGTCAAAATAATGTGTTTATGCATTGCGGACCATTCACCTTGGCCTTGGGATGACGTGGTTAAGGATATATTTCAGTACATCTGTAAACTATGTTTGTAAAATATGGTCAAAGAAAGCATGCTCAAATCATGGATTCTCAGCATCGTTTGTCATATCTAGAAATAATGAGAATTTTTGTCTGTGCTGCTATAGAAGAGTAATTCTTATAAACAGTGATGTGATAATGGTCCTGCCATTTTATTTCAGTGTCGGTCACCATTCATCCCAAGTATAGTTTTATTAGCTTTTGCAGGATGACTTTAAGGAACTCTTGCTTCTCCATCAAGGTCGATAATGAATTAATAGATACCTTTATGGTCAAGAGAACTTTTATAATGCTGTCATGTGTCATATTTTCAGAATCGCCCTGGAAAAAATCCTGTAAAACTCATTGACCAACAAAAGAAGCACGATCACGATTACTGAGTACGCGGATGATATTAATGAGATTGGACTAATGGCTCACGTAAATATTTAGGCGAAAATGGTCAAAATTATTCTGATTAGAAGCGAGAGCAAGCCAATAGATATGCTCTCATCATATTAAAAAATGCAAACTTCCGATTGATTGGGCAGAACGTGGTGATATCTGTTGATATCTTTTTATAAATGCTCTAAAGAAAACACTGATCAATATTTTCCAACGATTGCTACTTTGTTGAAGAAGAGTAATTCTTTTGGCTTATTATGGAATATTATTTCATTCAAAAGAATTCCTAGCCTGGCTAGGAGCAGGACATCTTGTCAACACAGTTGTTCAATACATTTTCGATGCTTTCTGCCCCTATTTCACGAATAACTTGACCAATATTGTTCTTGAGTGCCTTAATCGTCTCTGAATTATTTGCATACCATCGGTCTTTAATGGCACCCCGCAAAAAAGTCCAACTGCGTGAAATTGCAGCAAATTGGTGGATGGCTTGTGTAGCACAAAGGCCCATTATGCTGAAACCATAGCACTTTCAAGTCCAATTCATTTATTCATTAACCCTAATAAGCGAGTACTTTGCAATGGAAGCGCTCTGCATTGACTGTAACGTTTCTTCCAGTGTCGTAACTGTCAGTAATGCCGCCACTCCAAAAACCACACAAAATTGTCACAAGTTCAGTATGCATTGGCTTCTCAATGACAACATGTATAATTTCTGTGCTCCGACTATAGTAATTTTGTTTGCTTATGTAGACGTCGATATGGAAATGCGACTCACCTGAAAAGATGATTTTTTGACCAAAATTGTATACGATTTAAAAGAATATATACAGTCGTGTAGTGCGAAGGTTTCAGGTGCTAGAAGCATGCACCATCCATATCCCTCTCGGCAGTGGAAAGCGGTTATACATGGTGTCAGCTTATGTACCTAAGGCTACTCAATCCACCCTATTAATCTCAGAGCTCGGTACACTTTTTCGATTTCTGAGACTGGAATTGGAGGAAAACTATTTCACAACGATTGGGGAAATAATACACCAAATACTAGAGGAAACCTACTATTCAATTGGTGGGGTCAGCACAGTGTGATGTACCGCCTCGGCGACGGATAGCCCGTCGTTTCCTAGATACGGTTCCTATTTGGATCTCCTGTTGTTTGGCACACGAATACAACTGACAGGTACGAACCAACAAACTGTAAACTGTCTTCGCACTTTAGTGTATGACAGTGACCATTACGGTCTTAGTACCGGAATAACCGTTCCGAACGAAAATGCGGAATTGGATGAATTTGTTCAAAGGCATTCCTACAACTATAGTAGGGTGGGTGCGTTGGACACACTTCTCCAGGACACTGACTAGAGCATTCTCCTCAAATTCGTCTACCCACCGTCCAACAGAAATCTGTCAAACGAAGAGATTGACAGGTATCTAAAACTAATGGACGAGACAATTAAACCTACAATGGACACAACGATACCTCGGTATCAATACACTGACAACGAAGACTTGTTCCGCAATTCAACTATAGACGCACTGCACCGACATAAAAGTAGACCACCCTGTTCAACAATGCAATGAATAATACACATTATCCAGCGCATTGGAAAACTGCGGTGGTACATCCTATCCCCAAAAGTGAATCTCCGGTCGATCAGTCTCCTTCCAGACATCAGTAAGGTTTTCGAAAAAGCCATCAATAGAGTCCTGACTAAGTGGGTTGAGGACAGAAATATAGTTCCGGATAATCAATTCGGTTTCAAGGCGGGGCATGATGTCATTCATGCCGCGTCTAAACTGGTTTCTGATATCCAATGGAACAAAGCCAATCATGGGTGCCTGTCTGATTGACTTGGAGAAGGCCTTTGATACCGTATGGTTAGAGGGACTCTTCTACAAGCTGAACAGATTGGGCATTAGTAAACCACTGCTGTATATTCTTTTCAATATGCTCACCGATGGACAGTTCATCGTTAAGAATGGCGATGTGACTTCTACTGGCACATTTAACATTAAAAACGGTCCGCAATATGGTGCGGTCAATTCGCCGATCCTATTCAACATTTACACAAGTGATCTGATTTGTTCACTTCACCATGCCATAGCGTACGCAGACGACCTAATCGCGTACAGATCAGGTCCAGAGATTGAGGTTATAAACATTATTTTGCAACGTGACTTCGATAAAATTAAGCAATATTGCGACGACTGGAAGTTGAAGATAAACTTTCAGAAGTCGGAAACCATTCTTTTTAGGACGCCTTTGTCTGGGGCCTCTGCGGATACCAGAAAGAATTGGCGAAAGTTTCAGATCGTTGGACAACACGGGCAGCCACTTGTTTGTCGAAATGTAGTCAGATACTCGTACCTTGGGATCTGGCTAGATCAATATCTGTATTTTAACAAACATATAAATGTTGCTCTGGCCAGAGCCAAAGGTGCTTTTGCCCTTACAAAGAGACTGTTTTATAACAGGCAACTCGATGCGAGGGTAAAGGTGATCTACTACATGGCCCTTATTAGGCCTATGCTTGTATTCGGTTGTCCTGTGTGGTTCAACGTGAGAGCAAGTCTTTTGGAAAAGATTCGGGTGTTTGAGAGGGCTTGCCTAAGGGCTTGTCTTGGCCTATACAGAACACCAGAGTCTCAGTACATAAAATTCTATCCTAACGAGGTCTTGTACAATAGGGCGAACATAATAAGAGTGGACAATTTTGTTATTAAGTTGATTTGAAGGCACATTGCAAGAGCAATGACTTCGTCGAATAACCTGATTTCTGGGGCTTACTACCCCAATAATATGTATCATGAGAGAGTTCGCTTTGACGGCTTTATTCCTCCAGAAGCGTTCCTCTACCTCGACAAAATAGGACTGATCCAGGATAGATTAGCGGTGCCGTTAATCTTCCACTTCGCTCGAACAGCTGCGGACAGGCTACTCAACTACGACAGAGACGTCGCACTCGGCAGTGCGGAGCGCCTCCGGTTTAGTAGGGCGGTAGGGAGTCGCGACATGAGGGATGTTGCTCGGCAGCACCAACAATTTTGGTGGCTTGCAGAAGATGGGGAAGCTCCATCGTCGAATTCCTCTAGTGCAGGGTAGTTCCATTAGGGAGCAGAGTTGGTCAGCCTAAATTTTTTTTTTTTTTAGCCGTGGCCGGCTTACATAGGCTTAGGTAGGGTTAAGTTAGTTTAAAAAAAATACAAAAAAATAATTATAAAACAACAAAAAACGAGATGGGTAACAATTATGGTGATCCATACAAAAAAAAATTAATTGTATAGTATTAACAACAATAAGTAAGTATAAACAGGTCAAGTAGATTTAAAAGTTATATGTAGGTAGTTTTTAAATTAGTTTTTAAATTTAGTTGTAAGTTTTACCATATATTTAATAAGAAAAGTCCATTCACTAAGTTTTAAGTGTAATGTTGAACTTAGAGTGCCTGCATGGGGCCAGTGAGTTAGAATAAGATTGTTTTATTTTAAGTTATTTAAGCTAATTTGTAAGCATTTTTTGTCTAGCATGTAAGAGTCATTGCAATTTTGAATTAAAAATGCAGAAAAAATGAAAATAAAAAATAGAATCGATAACGGGTAAGGTGGACATTTTGTTTCAACTGCGGAGTCTTTTTGACTTGTAAGTGAATCAGCCCACATTTTTGTGTAAAATTCTTTTCAGTTTGGTGCGACTGATGTTCAGTTGCTTAAATCTTTGCGCTTCGAGGTTGTCGGTTTTAGGCCCACACTTTCGAAAGCAGCTGCAATAATCTTCTGCCCTATTTCGGCAAAACAGTATACACTTGGAAAGAAACATTAAAACCACAAAAGTGGTCTGTTGGTTATTGTCAATATGTTCTTTTGTCTATGAAATCTTACTAACATAAGCTTTTTTAGATATGATTCATATCTGGATATTTGTGGTTAAAACATTAGAGGTTATGTAATAGAATTACCTAAGAAAATTGTAAATCCAATATACACACATTGCGGTACGTCACTTATCAATACAAATTAACTCAACTTTATCAAATTAAGTATCTGCCATCGATTTACAACTAGACTTTCAGCCGGAAAATACATGAATGTATATTATAATTAATAATATTTTATAAACTTGTATATGAGGTATATAACTTTAAAATGAAAAAAACAAGTGAAATCATTATAATAGCCCTGGTTTTGATGTTTTTCACTTTAGCTGGAAAATAATTGCCTGATCCTGATAATTGTTGACCACAATTCACAGATCCATGGAACTAAATCATCGACTTTTTCCTTCAATAAACTGTTTGCGACGTGCGCTGTGGGCAAGGGTTCTTTATATTGTTTTAAAAACGGGATTTCTATAGTATTATAACACTAACCGACATTGTTGTTTTTCAAAATACATGGAAAAATGATTTCACCTGTCCATTGAGCGCCTTTTTATAGACGTAACAGCATCTTAATATAGGCTTGTGGATTATCTTTTAATTTCCTTAAATCTAGCAATCTTACTTGTAGACGTAGCCATTCAATCAAATATGAGCCAAATTACTGAACAAATTTTTGTGTTGAACAACTTCAGAGCAAGAGCAATCTTATTTTCAACCCATTCAAAAACCGTAAACGTAAGAAAGTTAGCCGACACCTTTCAGTAAAATCTCTTATGAAGGGATGGACACAAGGGTATACATGATATTGAAGGGATTTGTTGGCGGCAACCTCAATACTACTCTACACAAAGAAATCGAAATTTCATAGTCCCAGTAATGGTTTCGACCAGATTCTCAGCCAGGTAAGAAATGTTGTGGAGTTTACACGGAGTTGGTGTCTTCTTGGAGGACGACAACCTTAGATTTTACTCCTCGTTAGGAAAACTTGCGTCTGTCTTCCAATCGAAGATATACGCAATCCTAATGGTAACGTACTGTATTTTGAAGAACTGAGTAGGATGCGTGACATCTGTATCTGAAGCGACACCAAAGCTCCGCATAGAGCCTTGTTGAATCCTATTGTGGTACTTGTAAAATACTCGTAGTTTAATATGATACTCATGTTGCATTTTCACAATTTCAATTCAATTTATTACCATAAAGTAATGAATGGAAGGTACAATAAGACTTAGACTTTTATGGTATATATATAATAAAATTATGAACATGTTTTGAACGTAAAGCTGCACGATAACAGTGCGTTTTAGGAGCGTGTAATGTTCCATGGCGAGAATTTGCTTAAACTGACGCTTCGAAAGCAGGTAGTCAGAAGCCGATCTGAAACTAGATCTAACTCACTTCAAAATAATTTTCTTAAGATGCCTCTTTAAGTGCAACTAATACGAGTATTGACTATATCGTTAACATGGCGCAGCAAATGCATGGATTGATTTAAGATATGGATTTCCATGGTTACACTTGCCCATAATTTCTTCTAGCAGTAAATTTAGTAAACACTTAAACGAAAGTGCATCCCCTTTCCAAGATCGCTAGACATCTAAGTTGATAAAATGATGGCGGTAGCTATCTACCTATACTTAGAATTAATTGTAATTTTCTTTGAAACTTGAAAACACATTGAGTTTATATTTTAAGTGCTGCAAAACAGTTATAGCATATCTAATCCTATATTTAGAAATAGCTTTATTTGTCACAAGTTCGGTACTGTGCTTTCTATTCCAATACGATTTTAAACGGCGACCTGAATTCGTTATCCTCGGTTTCCAAATGGCTTACGAGTGTTCAATCAGGCAGTCAATAGCTCCTAATACAAGATCAAAATAAGTATTTATGCCAATTCCAAAACAAAAGTAATGGGAGAAATATTCATATATACATATGTATGCCCTTATGCATTATTCACCAATTCTTTGTTGTAGTTTATTTGGCTAACCCCAGAGTTTATGCAGTTTCTCAAAAGCGATCAGATAGCAGCGTTCGCAACCTGTTCAGTGATATTGGCATATACCATATTCTATGTTGATGTGTAATGCTGGTATGCATGAACGGATATTGATATACATACATATATGTATATGTATACGAGTATGCATATCACTCCTCCCGCCGTTGTATGGAGATAACATATGAAAGTGTATATGTTTTCAGGTTGTCATCAGTGTTACAGGTGTTTATCAAAGCTGAATATTGGAGAGCGCTGGTAAATAATGTTTGTACAGTTGTTCAGATCGCTTTACATGTCCAAATTCTTTTGGTTTCTTTTTTTTCAGTAATACTGAGCTGATAACGCTTCATTATGTGCTTACAACATGATTTGTTTTATAAATACATACGAGTACATATACAGTATGTGACAAAACTAAAGCAACTTTTAATATTTTACCTCCTACCATTGCTTACTAAAAGAAATATGATGAAAAGTTATTTCTGTACACAACTTTTCGTCTTTATAACACCTGAAATATTATTTATTGAACAAATATCAAATTTCTATTTATTTTAGAAAGTTTAACATATCAAAAGTACATAAACAATTGGGTACCGTTAGGTCACATTCCGTTAAACAATACTTGCTGTTGTCTGTTTACATCTATTATTCATTTTATACGTTACCCATTGTTAAGTGTTAGGAAAAAGAAGTAAATTCTATATTTAGAGATTTTTTTTAAGGATAATGGCCAGAAACATATTTGGAAATGAACTTAAAAATAAGATTATTGAAGATTTCCTGAGTGGAATGAAACAAAATGATATTTGTTCTAAGTATTCCATGGAAAAATTAGTTGTTTGTACTTTAATTAAGCGATTTCAACATCAAGGGACAGTACAAGCAATTCATCTTGGCGGTAGACCCCGAAAAACAACTGCAAGGCAGGATCAACGCATAGTACGGGAGTTCAAAAAAGATTCTAGAACATCTTCACGGAAAGTTGTCAATGATTTGAGACTCCGCATTCATCCAAGAACCGCAAACAGTAGGTGTGACGAGGTGGGTATTAAGTGTTATAGTCCTGGAAAGAAACCATTTGTGTCAAAAAAAAAACAGGATAGCGCGCATAAAGTTTGCGATAGAACACATTAACTGGACGATACAGAAATGGAAAGCAATGCTATGGTCAGATGAATCCAAATATAACATCAATCTATGGGAAATTGTAGATCGCGAAATTCGGACTTAAGATTACTCCTCCAAGGCCTCTCTTTTTGCAGCTATAAAAGAAGAATGGTGGAAAATCCCCATGTGTACAATAAACAATTTAATTGAATCCATGCCCCGTCGATGTTATGCAGTCCTTCAAAATACTCGTAACGGATATCAAACTTAATATTAATTAAAAGTCAATATTTATTCGGAATTAAGATTAGTTGTTAAGTTGCTTTAGTTTTGTCAACGCTTTACGAAAAGATGGATTTGTTCTCCATTGAATTTCTTGTTATATGTTACTTTAAAATAAATAAAAAATAATATTTTTGAAGAAAGAATACTCGTATTTAAAGTATCTTTATGTTTTAAAGTTTTAAGTTACATCGTTTTACATATCCTTTTGTTCTCGTGCCAAGTAGAAAGACAAGTAGATTTTTAAAAGTTGCTTTAGTTTTGTCACACACTATATATGTTACTGCATATAAATATACATATGTACATATGTACACCATTGTTTTATTCTTACATTTAAATGTATGTTTTAATTTGAAGTATAAGTACAATGTTTCATTATTCTTTTTAATATATAAATACATATGTACATATGTTATAAACTAAAATATTGTTTCTTTTTCATTTAATTTCAATAGCATGTAGGTAAACAACTTAATTATATAAAAAAAAAACAAAAGAACAAATTTTGGAAAAATTATTTTTCAATCGTACATATTCCACTTTTACAAAATGATGACTTAGCTCAGATAAGGACGATGGTATTTAAAACAAAGATGTTACATAAATTACAAAGCTTGTTTACTACTTTTTCACTACATACTATAATTTCTAAGCATTGTTTATAACCAATTAGCACCAAGTGTAGTATACAGAATTGAAAAAAGGAAAGAAAAACTAAGCGATTTCATTATGTTTCAATTTAAAAATTAAATATGAGTATATAGTAGGTTTACAATTGGTTTTTTGTTTTTTTTTTTTTTTTTTTCTGTTAGAATAATTCCTTCTTGTTAGCTCTTTGTCAAAATTTACACTTTATAATGATTCTTGGTACTTGTATTTTCTTTTAACAATTTGTCTATCTCTTTTAAATCCATCATTATCTCTAAAAAAGGTTTTTCCTTTTTGTCTTACATCTTTACTAATATACTTTGCCAAATGTTTAATATAATGAAATCCTAAATTTTTTACTAATTATTTTTCCTTAAATTCAGGAGATTCTTTTCGATTTTCATTGATTTTGTTTATTTTTTTCTCTTTTAATTCATGAACTCTTTTAACAAGCTTTTCCCATTCTACCTCATTTAGATTTGAGTGCAAAAGCTCGTTAGGTTTGAATTTAGTTGCAGAATGAACAGTGTCGTTATAAATTTCAACTGCTTTGAAAACTAAAATCTTATTGTATCCTTATTTTCATTGTTAAGTTAAAAGTCGTATGTGTTCATTAAGAATTGAATGAAAACGTTCTATGGTGGAGTTACCTGTGTGTGTGTTTGGTGAAGAAAAATGATATAAAATTCTTTGTGAACTAAGGAAATCCTTTATTAAAGCTGTATTGAACTCGTTATCCGCAACAACCATTACTGGTTTACCTAAAACTGCAAATCTAAATCTAAGGGTGTCTACTATTGTTATGGAATTTCTATCGGTTATGGGATGAATCGATGCATGTTTGGTAAGTTTATCGATACAAGTTTAAAACATACTGTTTTTATTTAAGTACCATATATCTATGTGCACGAGTCTATTGGGTTTTCTAGGAGTTTCTGATATCATTAGCTTTGGTCTTAAAGGATTGCGGTCATACTTACACATATTACATAATATGCAGTTATTGATGAATTTGTTAATTTCAAGTCTCAGGTTTGGGTAATAATAAATATCCTTTAATTCTAAGAAGGTTTCTTCGATTCCTCTATGGTTCTTGTCAAAGTGAGTTTTTTCAATTATTTCTAATAATGTTTCTTTAGAAGTCCAATCTTTTAAATAAATTTGTACATTTCAGAATTTTCATATTGTGGGTGTTCGAAAAATATTTTACTATTGTTTTTTGAAATGCAATGAAAACTGAATTTTCCTGACAATAAAGGCCTACAGTTCCTTTGATTGGAAAAATGGATTTTAAAATCTCCAAAACGTAATTTATCTGTGACAAAAATATGGTCATTTAGATTTTCTACACCGCTATGAATTGTTGCTAGGTCCGATCTAATGTTGTCATCTTCTACATAATTTGTCTCTATGCGGCTTAAAAAATCAGTAACGTAATTTTCCTTACCCTTACTCATTTAGTCTTATTTTCCTGCAGCGCTGCAGTTTAGAATTTGGCTCATTCAACGAGTTAAGCCATTTAAGTGGTCGATAATCTGTATGAATCTTAAATTTTCGCCCAAACAGATATGGCCTAAAATGCTTCGTTGCCTATGCAATAGACAACAATTCTTTTTCCATCGTACTGTAATCGCACTCATGACGATTTAAAGTCCGAGATGCATATGCTATTGGGTGTTGATTTTGGGAAAGAACAGCTCCCAAAGCAGCGTTGCTGGCATCGGTTGCTAATGTAAACATTTTTGTAAAAGTTGGGTATGCTAAGACTGGGCAGGTACATATAAGTTATTTGAGTTTAACAAAAGACTCTATATACTCTCTGTCTAAAGTGTTGATTTTAGAACCCTTTTTCAAGCACTTAGTCATTGGGAGGGCTTCCTTAGAGTAGTCCTTTATGAACTTATGGTAAAAACCCGTGATTCCTAAAAATGACTTTATTTCCTCTGCTGTTTTAGGGATCTTTATTTGTTTTATTATTTCTATTTTGTTTGGATTGGACTTTATACCATTTTCTGAAATAATATGACCTAAATATTCTGTTTGGTGTTTTAAAAAGTTGCACTTGTCGATTTGCACTTTGAGGTTGTATTCACGAAGCCTTTTAAAAATGTTATTGAAGGAATCAATATGCTCCTGGAGTGATGTGGAGAAGATGAGAATGTCATCCAAATACACCACACAAATGTTATTAATATAGTCATGAAGGACTTCGTTCATCATTCGTTGAAAAGACGAAGGAGCATTTTTCAACCCGAATGGCATTCTTGCGAACTCATAGTGCCCTGTCGACGTCGAAAAAGCTGTCTTATGTCGATCTTTGTCTATTATTGGATTCTGATGAAATCCCTTCGCAAGATCAAGGGTGGAAAAATAATGAGCGTTACCTAGTTTATATAGTATATCTTCTATGTTGAGAATCGGAAATCTATCATCCATCGTTACATTATTGAGTTTTCTGAAATCAACGACAATGCGCCATTTCTGCTTACCATTTTTTTTTTGAACAATCCAAATTGGAGCATTATATGCGCTAGTTGAGTTTACAATAATACCCGCCTTGAGCATCTCTGCAATTTCCTTATTAACTTCATTTTTATGTGCTTCGGGATACCTATATAAATTACAATAAATTAGTATATCGTTTCTCGTTGGTATTTGACGAGTATATGTAACGACTGATGATAAATTCCCCCTTCAATATAAAATACATCTTCAAACTTTTTAATGGGATGGGTTAATATGTTTAGTTCTTCCGAATTAAGGTTTTCAAGTTTTAATTTATTTATTATCATTTCTATGTTTGGTTTTTCGAAATATATGTCTGTTATATCTTTTGCTAAGTTGTTTATTTCTTCTGGCATTGATTGTCTTGGCGAAAAATCGAAAATTAAAGGAATACGAGCATCTTTTGTTATGAGCTCTTGATTGTCAAAATCAATTTTCGCTTGTAACGGCCTTAAAACGCTACAGCCAATTATACCATCAAAATTACCACTTAACTTTGTTTCACGCATCAATCTTTGTTAAAAGTCTATTTAACTCTTTGAAAAGTGGAATAGTGATTTTCGAGTTGCAAATTATATTTGAGTTAATAGAATTTAGGCTTATAGGCTTTTCCAGATCCGCTTTGAAGGATTTGTGGAAAAGTCCTTTTCGTATGAGTGATGTGCTAGACCCGGAATCAATTAGCAACTTTATTGGACCAAGGCTTGTCATTAATATTATAGAGGGAAGTGATCTGAGGTGTTTGACCGAAAATTTTGGTATTTGGAACACTCATATTGCTCACATTTTACAGACCCGCTAGGTTAAGCATTGTCAACTTCAATGTGATCTACTTCCATGATCTTTGCTCCCCTTGAAGATTGTGTTTTTGAAAAATTGCTTGAAAATGGTTTTAAAAATTTTGTTGACGGAAAGTATTACTATTTTAATTACGGTAAGAAAATTTTGGTGGTTGAAAATTTTCAGGATTTTTGTTTCTAAATGATCTATTAAATGAATTGTTTGAAAAATTGTTGTTTCCTGTTTTATTGCTTAAATTAGTTTTTTTTGAATAAAAATTGTCTGTATCGATTAAAATAGTTTTAGCTTCATTTAATGAAGAAGGATTTCTAGCGTGAAAAATGAGCTTTGGTTCGCTAGGAAGTTTCGCAATGAATAACCGTAAAACCATAGCTTCGTTTTGACTGCTACTGAACCACTGTAGTAAATTTGGACTGGTATACTATTTTATATTTAATTTTGTCAAAGAACCAAAACATCTTTCATAAAGCTCCTCTACCGAACCTTCATAACTTAAAATTTTGACTTAATTGATTAAACTTTCCACGCTTTCATTTCCGGCCAACGTAATGGATTGCCGTTATTAATCAAAATTATCTTGCTTTATCTTTAATTTTTTGTCTTATTTTTAAATCTAAAAAGACTCTTGTTCTCAAATCTTAATTTTCAGTTAAACCAAATACGTAATCTACCTGCTTGCCAAATAAATCCAGTTCTTCAGAAAGTCCAGTAAAGTTGTTAATTTCCTTTGCGAGTTCCAGTATATTAATGTGTTCCATGTTTGATATCAGTTCAATGTCTTCCGGATATATGTAATTCACTTCCACTTTGTTTTGTTTCGTAAGTCTAACACGCGGGTTAATGCACTTCCGGTTCCCGTTGCAACTTTGATTTTTTTTTTGTTAGCCTAACTGCTGACACGTGTTTGAAGGCACAATTAATTTTCACTTCTTAGCTTTTTTGTTATTTTTTTTAACTTTTCACAAATTTTAACTTCCTAATATTTCCGAATTTTTATTCTCTATCGTGATTTTGAAACGATATTTCTCTGCTTACTGCTAACACGTGGTTGATGGCATATTTTATGTAAGCTTATTAGCCTTTTTTTTGTACACTTGATTTAACACAAATTTATATGCAGTTGCCGAATATTATTGTGATTTAAAAACGGTAAATGAAAAATGATGGTTTATCGACTGCGCCAGTTACATGTGCTTTCACCAAAAATTAAAATAAAATACAACACGTTCAACAAAATCAGTCTTTATTCCACAAAGTTCAAAATTGGAAAAGAAAGTCAATTATTTAACTTACATGATAAGAAGCTTAAACATACTTAATGAGAAAAACAAGAGAAGTCAAGAGCATCTATGTTAATGTATGTACATATGTATGCCCATATGCATTATTCACCAATTCTTTGTTGGTGTTTATTTGGCTAACCCCAGAGTTTGTGCAGTTTCTCCGAAGCGATCAGAGAGCAGCGTTCGCAACCTGTACAGTGATATTGGCATATACCATATTCTATGTTGATGTGTAATGCTGGTATGCATAAATGGATATTGATATACATACATATATATATATATATATGAGTATGCATATCACTCGATGCCTCCGGAGCGATCTCTTGGGCTCAGAAAATACCCAGGAGTCACACGCTGTTAAATCAGGCGAATACTGTGCTTGTGAAAGGCACAAAACATGTATCAAAATGATCGGGACTGATTTCAATAAGGGAAAATAATTTTTTTTTTCACTTTCTAAGCAAAATAGGGCCCATTTGACCTTACTTCACTTTATGCACTTGAGAAGTAAGAACGTTTTAGCCGAAATGTAAAAAAGATGCAGTGACAAAGGTGAAGTTCTAAAATATATCACAAACCTGTTTGTAATCAGAAGTATGTAAAAGAGTTTAATGGGCATGCATAAACAGTGGAATATGTATGGGTGGGGGCATTAAGCCCCCCAGCAACCTTCCTGATTGAAGTCACAGTTGGATTTGGAGTAGATTCGAGGTTGGGTATATTTAACATGCTTTGAAATTGGATTGCATTTCTTCTATTACTAAGCATTTTCGTATCAGATTGAATGGCTGTCACGGGATACCTCGCGTTAAAACTTCAGAAATGGTATTTATTTCCAACTGATCAATCATGTGTATCGCAATGGAAATACTATTTCTGCAGACTGTATAACGGCGATGACAAACCAAATACCGATGTCAGGCAGAATCAACCGAATCAACCTTTCGACCTGGACGATGATGACCAACAATTCCGTCCACCCGAGCTGGATGAAGTGAAGATAACCATATCGAAGCTTAAGTCCAAGAAAGCTGATGGAGCGGACGGCTTGACTGCCGAGCTCTTCAAAGCGGCAGGCGATGACTTGTGAACGAGCATACACCAACTCATCTGTAAAATAGGGTTCGACGAAAGTATGCCCGATGAATGGAACCTCAGCATTGTTTGTCCGATTCTCAGGAAAGGAGACCCTTGAACTGCGCCAACTACAGAGGCATCAGTCTCCTTAACATCGCATATAAGATCTTATCTGCCGTATTGTATGAACGCCTGAAGCCATTCGTCAACAACTTGATAGGTTCATATCAGTGCGGCTTCATGCCAGGAAAGTCCACCATCGACCAAATATTCACACTACGGCAGATCTTGGAGAAGACCCATGAGCTTCAGATCGATACCCACCACCTATTCATCGATATTTAAGGCCGCGTATGACAGCGTCTATAAAGACGAGCTATACAGAGCAACGTCTAGTTTCGGCATCCCTGCCAAACTCGTCTGTCTGTGCAGGATGACGATGGAGAATGCACGCTGCTCCATCAAGGTCGGTAAAGATCTCACCGAGACCTTTGATGTCCAGAAAGGATTTAGACAAGGCGATGCGCTGTCATCCGATTTTTCAACATCGTACTTGAAAGAATAGTGCAAAACTCACGAGCAAACACAAGAGGCACTATTGTTACAAAATCCGCGAATTTAGATTTTACAATTTTTAATTACCAGCGGAGCTACCGACAAGCGAAAAAAACGCAACCACACGGATGGTGGTTGAGATGCGAATGAAGGAAAATATGCAAAACCGAATGGAGAGCACAAAAGGGAATCGCGAAAATTGCAACAAGCAGCTGTGATGTAAATAGCTCCACACACCGGCTGCTCAGCAATCGCTTAAAACACACCATAGTAGACAAAGGATAAGCGCCGGGAAATCAGATGAAGCACAAAAAAATCCACAAATTTGTTTTCCCTGATGGTGATTTAATAGTTGTATTTGGTTACAGAGATATGCCGAGAAGGAAGTGATGCACAAAATGTTTTTTTTAAATTACTCTTCAACTGTTGTTTCGGCCAACGGAAGGCCCACCCACAATTCCGCGTTGTCGAAACAGTAAACCTGAACTGGTCGCGCACTTTAACAACTAACCGTCTCACTGCGGTAAAATTCAATACATTAAGAAAGCTTACAGTTACGGTTATGGCGGTATAGACGCAGCGAAAATACGATGTTAATATCGATTTACAAAAGCAAAAGGGGTACTTAGCTGTTTCGGGTTTTTCTGCCTATGCGGGATCGATCTATATCTGGGGTTTCTGTTGGTGGAGGAGGGTAAGCTTTCTCCGCCATAATCACTTCCTTCGATCTGTCGTCGTCTTGGGTGTCGTTGGTATTCTTGGTTGATATGTTCGGTCCTTTTTTTTCTCGAGTGATCTGCGTTTGGTTTTGGTTGTGATTGTTCGTGTTCTTGTATTTGTTCTCGTCCTCAAATTTGATTCCTTCGAATCGGTAGGAAAACTATTTTAAAAACCCATCAGGGGTACACGATAGGGGACCCTAAACCAGAAAACGAGCGCGGGGAGTTGTGGGCTTTCCTTTAGAATTGGTTTAAGTTATTTATTTTTAGGGATAGGGGGTTCTTACAAATCTTACAAATACCCGTCCATTGCTGGGTATAAAGCATCTCGGGGGATCACAGGGGGGTGCAGATCGTCTGTCCGCCTGGCTCTATCCTCGGGGTACCTAGAGTCACCTCTGGAGCGGTAGGCAGACTGAAGGAACTGAATCCAGTGAATCCAGTCTATGCCATGACAGAGTGATAGAGGAAGAAAAGAGAAGGGACAACTCCAGAAAGGTAAAGAGAAGAAAGAAGGCCAAAAGATAACAAAGGGGATTGGCATTGGAGAATTTTCGGGGCGTGATTTCCACGCAACACTATCTTTCAAAAGTCGTATTCAGAGCAGTATTGAGATGGAAGCGGCGAAAATGGGTTAAGCAGTCAATGACGGCAAGACCAAGTATATGCTGTCAAGCAAAAAGGACAACCAACACAAACGTCTCGCGCAGAACGTCACCCTCGACAGATATAACTTTGAGGTAGTTAAGGACTTTGTCTACCTAGGCTCTATATAAATACAGGCAACGGCACCAGCACTGAGATCAAGCGAAGAATAATTCTTGCCAACCGCTGTTTCTTTGGGTTAAGAAGGCAACTGAGTAGCAAAGCCCTCTCTCGGACAACAAAAGTCACCCTTTATAAGACCTTAATAATCCCGGTCCTGCTGTATGGCGCAGAGGCATGGACATTATCAAAAATGGATGAGGGTGTTCTTGGTTGCTACGAGAGAAAAATTCTTCGGGCGATCTTCGGTCCCATCGGCATTGACAGTAAGTGGATGAGGAGATACAACGACGAACTGTACGGACTGTACAGCGACATGGACCTAGCCAGAAGAGTGAAGATCCAAAGACTGAGATGGCTGGGTCATGTAGAGTGCATGGACACCAATGCCCCGATCTGAAAAGTCCGCTCCCGAGGGACAGCGCAGTAAAGAAAGGCCAAGACTCATTTGGCTCACGCAAGTGATAGGGGACCTCAGCCAACCTAGCGTGCGAAACTGAAGGCAGCTAGCCAGAGATCGAGCTGGCTGGAGAAACTTGTTGACTGTGGCCCAGGTCTACCCCGGACTGTAGCGCCACTTAAAGTAAAGTAAGTAGGATCAATCATGTATAACGGTTCACTGTGTGTAAAGTATTGGTTTGGTTGAAGCACCCACATGCCTGATAAATGTTTTTTTTTTTTAAATATTTTCGCAACTTCTCACCTCCATAGAAAGCTTGCATTGTATCATATTGAAGATATAATCTATTAGCACAGCACAAAATTCAAAGTCAAATTCATTTTTTATGGCAACAATACTTGCCCTATAAGCAAGTACGTAGGTGCACAAAAACCAGTAAAAACCAACTGCCCCCACCAGAGTTGACTGAGTGGTGTAGGTACAAATTCAAAATGCATGTATTGGCTCGAAAGGTCTTGCTTTTTTTTCATTATATACATTTTTTTTTTGTAAGCGCTGCGCTTTTTTGCATGATAGGAATAACTTTTAATCCGAGAAATTTGTTCCGTGTTACTGAAATGGAAACATAGCAGATTGGATAAGGAAAACTTTTACGGGACAAGACTTTAACATAGTATTTCCATTCTACAGTTTGTATTGAATGTACTTGTAAACTGTGTGCTGTTTAAAGAAAGTGAATGGAAAAAAAAAGTTTGTCACGAAGTGCCCATAATATTCTATGTTGGAAAAAAAAAGAATTGAGGGAAATGAAAAAAAAGTGATTTACTACGTTTGATTCACATATATATTTTCTAAGTCACAAATACTAACTACTTGTTAATACTGGGCCACATCCTCAAATGGCAAAAGTGGGTTTTTTTCAAATAATATGTATATATGTACATATGTACATGATGAGGAGAAGATTCCATAATAACATTTTTTGAGAAAAAATGCCATCTAAGCTCGGCAATTTTTTATATACCCGTACACCAGTTGTACCTACATTAAGCTCATACATGCTCACCCTTACGCGTTGCAATGCAATATTATTTTATTCAAATAAAAATTACAGCGATTTAAACAGCTGTGTGAATACTTCATTATAATAAAATAATATTGAGCTGATAGTCAGCAATTTAATTAATGAAAATTGTATCTGTAGCGTATCGGGACGAGACAGAAATATTAACAATTTCATCAACAAGTATTTAACAAAAATAATCATATTTTCATTATATAAAATTATAAAAATTATAAAATCGGTGGGGACCGGTATATCGTTGATATGTACTTATAGTATATTCATATTAGTGTCTGCTACAAAAGCACAACCTATTTTTTTCTATTATGGAAATCATACAAATAAAAAACAACGACAAACTGGAGAGCTGTAACAACAACCGAACATGACTAGTGCTCATGTCATAGGGCTCACAACTAGCTATATACGGGTAGATAAAATGATGTGATAAACCAGCTCATAAATAAGTTAACGCCACAGAAATTGAACGCGCATCCCGTGTATGAAATCGTTCCAATAGTAGCAAAAAATCGAACATGCAAGCAACTCGTGTCGCTATTCCCACGAAATGCAAATCCCAGTGTGTCACCTGAGATGAAAAAAAACATCCACTACTGACAATGCAACATCGATATACCTGGGAACACTTGGAGTTAGATATTGATAAAATATTAAGTTAGATCTTAAAGTGTAGGCACCAGGTTTTTAAGACTTTAATAAATAAATGTTTCACTGACGCCAAACATAGGTCTTAAGTAAAAAATTAAACCGCAAAGCTTTGGTTTTTTAAATACAAACCGACCTTAACAATTTTGCTTACAGTTGTCGTTTAAATCGATCTAAAGAGGTCCATATAATGATGGTGTAGTGTGAGTAACCTGGATCCTACGCACAAAGGCGAGAACCAATTGATATTGCCACTAACGAGGGAGTGCGAAGAAAGGACCCCGAGTATCTTCCACAGAAGAGGAAAGAGAAGTAAGCTTCTTCGCCTACGTTGCAACAAAACGTTCCTCGGAACCATTATTCTTATGTTCGATAGAATAAGTTTTTATTTAGCATCGAAAAGTCAAAATAAATACCAATGAATCAATAACTGAAGACGCCGCTACAAAAAGGAGGCAGCTCCACTTTTGGGCGAATTCCACTTTTATCTATAGTGGAAAACATTAGCAAAAAATGCTCTATCAATTGATGTAAGAACCAGTCAGGTCAATTAATTTATCTGGATGTTGTACGGAACATATTCATATTCACTTTATCAAATCGCTCCAGAGGTGTCACGTCTCTACTCTGGGCCGTTACCGCTCAAGCGCACTAATTATCTGAATGTAAAAGAGCTAGCAACGAAATACGTAGCTGCATGCCGTATGTGGTTTTACAAGGGGCTTAGTTACCAAGGAGGAGAACAGCCTAACCAGTCTGTAGACAGCTACGAATTAATCCACAGAATTTTCATCAGAACATGTCATATGCTTCAAAAACAAAAAGATGGACTACGTGCCCGAGTTGCGAACCATTGCAGCTAGTTTGGTGAACCAAACAAGAGTCTGACTTTCACGAGAAGTGAAAGCTATTACCAAAGCATACTGGTAACATTTCTTATGTACATATATATCGATGATATTATTGTTGAAAGATATTGAAACTTATTTCCGAGATTCACATAAAATTTTTAAAACACTCAAGCAAGCTAATCTCAGTGTCCAATTAGACAAGTGTGGATTTTTGAAGCAAGAAGTAGAATTTTTGGGTTTCGTAGTATAGTGAGGAAGGAACCATAACAAGGTTTCCACACCCAAAAACTCGTAAAGATCTGCGATAATTTCTTAGTTGTCGGAATTTTACCGCGGATGAGAGATTCTTCCAAGCTGGCAAAACCACAGCCAAAGGGGAGGATAGGCGAGTAGCCCAAGCAATACCAAGTAAAAAACCTTCTCATTTGAATGCATTTAATTGAATATAACACTCACTTATTTCTAAAGAGCTCCTCTCCAATTTTCAGCAACGAATTCCATCCAATAACTGATGCGTCGGACTAACCGATTGGAGTTGCATTATCGGTAACTTTTATTTCCCGACCTATGTACTTAGCAAAAAAACACGAACAACAAGATTAAAAATTGGAAGGCTATACTCGAAGAGTATAATTATGAAATAAAATATAAGTCTGAAAGAGCCATTGTTGTTATTCATTCTTTGTCAAGACCTCCCAAAAACAGTGAAATCAATTCCCTTACAATATTGTAGACGTACCAATAAATGTCCAATTGTTTCAAATGCAAGTTGGCCATAAGAGTGGAGACAGGGATTGGCTGCGAAGGCATTTCAAAAAACATGAACCTAGTTGTGAAGGTACAAAAGAGCCTCAATAAGAACACCAATCACAAAAAGATATATAGAGAGAAATTTGAGCAATCACTAAAAAACCACAAGAGTGAAATTAAGTCTTTTGGGGACTATCGAAAATAGGTACAAGGAGCGACTATTGATAGATGGCGTATTTTAGGTAATACATTGCTTGAAATTGTTAACAACTAATTAAAGGAAGGGGAGTTTCCGAACTAATGGATAGAATCAGTGGTTACTCCAGTGGAAAAGGTTCAAAATTCGAAAATGTGTGAGGAATAAATACTTTAAGAACATTTGACAAAATCCTGGAAATGGTTGTTGAACGACAGCTAATGGTCTTTATGGAAAACAACAATTTCTTTGCATGTTATCAATCTGAAAACATTAGGGTAGGGTGGGGCAGACTCGAAATCGTACTTAAGAAATTCGTAAACCATAAAGACCTTACTCAACCATAATTGTTTATAAACAATACTTTTAAGAACTACTTCAAAGAGTCGAAAGTGTCCCATGTGTTGCATGCATTCGTCTTACTACGTCTTACTAGTGGGGCACTTTCGACACGAATTCAAATGACACAAAAGGAAGAGCAAATAAAATATATTTTTTGTTTATTTATTTAAATAAATCAATGTAGATATAAGAACTAAAAATCACGTTCAGTTTTCATATGAATGTATGAAATAAGATTACAAAGTAAAATAAAGGCAAACGCATTGAAAGTGTTAAGTTAAAATAAACGATTAATACAAAAAAAAATTCATTACTCATTGTAACTGCTTTTGTCAACGTCTTTAAAAACGATAAGGCTAGAATATCTTTATGATCTAACTGGGTGTTCTGGCAACGGCAGTTAAAGTTCGATATAACTTAAAAAACTGCCAATTGTTCGATTTTTTATGGAAAAAGTCAACATAAAACTGAAATTTGTTTTCATTTTCAAATATTATCTGATCAACATAATATTTTGCTATTCGTGCGTTAAATTTGACCAAAACATTGTCGCCAATGTTGAGTTCTGTATCGCATTTAAGTTTATAGTCACTTGTATTTAATTCTTCTAAATCAAATATTTCATCTTCCACATATGTTTCAACAGACTTATCTGAATCTGCAACGCTTGTATCTGCGATTTAATTTTTTATATTATTTTTTTAAAATTTTTTTTCTTCTCGTTTGCGCTTTAAATCAGTGATTTTGTTCTTTTCATGTGTCTCAGTATAAATTCTAGATTTCCCATTATTTATTCTATTTATGGATTTTTGTGGAGGAATTGATGGAACTGGCCTTATTTCATCGGGGGTTATTTAAATATTTTCCTGTGGTGTTGATGGTTATTTTTGGCCTTCAGAAGGTGTAACTATGCAATATTCAGAATCTTGAAATATTAAGCTGTTAAAAGGGTATATTCCTGTTGCTTTAAATCCCTTTTCAATATTTTCAGGACAAAAGGCTCTTTGAAAAGAAAGTTATGTCAGTCGAGCAATATCGTAAATTGATATCGGTTTACCTGGGTTAAACCGCTAAAAAACGCCTTGCAATAAATTCTGAAAGGGCCATATATAGAGACGTCCAATGGTTGTAGTTTATGAGAGCAATGAGGTGAAAAAGACAAGAGCTTGATGCTATTTTCTCGATAAAAATCAACACCTTCCAGTCTATAGTGTGATGACTGGCTGTCCAAAAAAAAAGAATGGGTTTCTCTTTGCAGCAGTTGGTACAATTTTGGATGTGCTTTAACACATAAATAAATAGTTCTCCGACTATCCAACCATTTTTGCTCAGAAGACCAATGCACCGTCCTTAATAAATTCACTCTGGGGAAGACATACACTGAGGGAAGAGCCCAACCGCCAGCATTAACAATCCCTACAACAGTTACGAGAGTCCCTCTCTCTGCAGATGACTCCTTACTTATAGATCGTTTCCCCTTTTCCCCTATTACCAAAATATGTTTAATTTCTGTATAAACAACATCCACTAGTCTTGATGCTCTTGATGTTTGAAAATACCTGTTGGGTCACATATTTGGAGCTGAATATTTCACTGTGTGGGGAATCACTTGACTCGTTATTTGGATTCGGTTTCTCAAGTCTAGAAAAAAATGTCGTCAGTTTCAAATCATATTTCCGAACAGCTGATGTAGGTGTTTCTCTTTTGCTTAAAATTTCTTCCAGAGCCTTTTTAAGCATTGTTTCATTAATTTCACAGCGATAAGTCTTCTTCTTGTATGAGCGAACCATTCTGAACAAAAATTTAGAAATAGTTGCTTGCAACATGGGACACATTCGACATTTGTCGTAAGTGCCCCACATGGTTTCGTCGAAAGTGCCCCATGCTTTGTTTCTATAAAAAATATTATTTTTAGAAAAACTTATTGAGACAACTCAATGAAAAGTTATAAAAATCTTAAATTAATAATATACACTTAAACTTGAATTGGACATCCATTAAATTCTGTAATCAAAAAGTGAAATATCCCTTATCTAGTGTCAAAGTAAAGTTACACAAAAGCACTCAAATATAAAACATCCGGTCTAGACACCAGTACTGTTGAAAGAGAACTGCGAAAATTCGTATGTGATAGGATAGAATGGTGTGACCAACAATGGCATCAAAAATGTTATTTATAAATCAACTGCCAATACAATACAAGATAAAGAGCTAAACTGCAATGCAATATTGTAGCTGAAAAGCCAATTCCGACAGCCAATAAAAGACGAAGACCTCAGTTAGATTTTTAAAGCAAACATGAGTTTAATAAACCTTATCTATTCCGTTAAGATCTATTCACTTGATCACTTTAAGGATGAATGTTAGAAAACGGAACGTATGTTACAATCCCAATAAGTCATGCCTTTTGGGTTGTGTAATGCAGCGCCAAGGATGTGTCGGTTAATGGATAAAGTGATCCCCAGCGCACTTAAAAAAGAGTTTTCTATCGTTCTTGATGATTTTCTGGCCAACTTAAGTTTTTAGAAAATGATGAGGGTAATAACACTCTGATGATAGTGAAAACCCAACGCTAAGACAAAAGAGAGAGTGGGAAGGAGTTTACATTTATGACGATAGAGATAAGTAAATATACCTATATAAGAGGGAAATGGAACCGCAAATGAATGATACTAATTTCTCAAGGAAGGAGAACGAATCAGGGAGAAATCAAAATGAAAAATCTGACGACTACTTCAAGAGTGGGGTAAGAGAACTGCTACCCAATTTTGACGTTGTGCCTTTTCCACATTGAGAGACGTAACTAAAAACTTTTATTTTGGCTTGCAATCCGGAGGACGATAGCGCACGTATTTTAATTGCATTCCGACTGAAAAGAAACGCGCTAAAAAGATTCCATTTAAGATCTAACCTTGTGCAAGTTCCTACAGCTCAATTATTGAAAGAAATGGGTGATATGTTTGCAAACCATTAAAGTCGGTTGACATAGAAGAGAGTGTTCGAAGGGGGAAAGTGGCAGACAACAGAGTCATTAAAGAATGTCTTCCCAGAACAACTATCATAGCAATCTACTGTCTATTGCAGAGAAAGAGCTGTTGGAAAGCTTATCGATAGATTTCAAGATAGTCACTTGCGTGCACAGGCGCGAATGCAGTGTTTTACTAAACCCAACAACTGGAAGAAGCATTTAGAAGCAAGGTTCCGGTTCCATAACCATCGACGTCACGGCGAGTAGTAGGTGGAGAGAAACAGGAATCTGAGCCCATCAGGTGCTACAATTGTAACTCGCTTGGGCACATTCTAAAGGAATGCCGACCACTAGGAGCCTGTTATGTATGTGCAGAATTGTGCCATTTGCAGCCGATTGGCGACAATGAAAGGCAATTTAAGTTCATCTGTTGGGATGTGTAGGGTTTTACTTTACTTTACCTTTCCAAGAGAAACAAATGCAGTTTTAAATGAAATACGTTTTTTCTGTCTTGTGGTACAACAAAGAGAGTGAGTTTATTGCCAAGTAATTGCATCCATGATTTTTAGTACATATGTTAAGTGTCATACAATGAATGTGACATTACGTTTCTATGTTTTACTTACTTACTTACTTTAGGTGGCGCTACAGTCCGGGGTGGACCTGGGCCTCAGTCAACAAGCTTCTCCAGCTAGCTCGATCCCTGGCTAGCTGTCTCCCGTTTCGCACGCTAAGTTGGCTGAGGTCCTCTTCCACTTGCGTGCGCCACCTAAGTCTTGGCCTTCCTCTACTGCGCTGTCCCTCGGGGGCGGATTCGAAGACTTTTCGGACCGGAGCATTGTTGTCCATACGCTCTACATGAAGATCTTTGGATCTTCACTCTTCTGGTACAGTTCGTCGTTGTATCTCCTCCTCCACTCACCGTCAATGCACACGGGACCGAAGATCGCCCGAAGAATTTTTCTCTCGAAGCAACCAAGAACACCCTCATCCATTTTTGATAATGTCCATGCCTCTGCGCCATAGAGCAGGACCGGGATTATTAAAGTCTTATAAAGGGTGACTTTTGTTGTCCGAGAGAGGGCTTTGCTACTCAATTGCCTTCTTAACCCAAACAAACAGCGGTTGGAAAGAGTTATTCTTCGCTTGATCTCAGCGCTGGTGTCGTTGTCTGTATTTATAGCGGAGCCTAGGTAGACAAAGTCCTTAACTACCTCAAAGTTATATCTGTCCAGGGTGACGTTCTGTCCGAGACGTCGGTGTTGGTTGTCCCTTTTTCTTGACAGCATATACTCGGTCTTGCCCTCGTTGACCGCTAAACCCATTTTCGCCGCTTCCGTCTCAATACTCGCGAAAGCGCCACTGACATCACGCTGCTTTCTCCCGATTATGTCAATATCGTCGGCGTATGCGAGTAGTTGGAGGGACTTTTGAAAGATAGTGCCTCTTGTGTTTGCTCGTGAGTTTTGCACTATTCTTTCAAGTACGATGTTGAAAAAATCGCATGACAGCGCATCGCCTTGTCTAAATCCTTTCTGGACTTCAAAGGTCGCGGTGAGATCTTTACCGACCTTGATGCAGCAGCGTGCATTCTCCATCGTCATCCTGCACAGACGGACGAGTTTGGCAGGGATGCCAAAACTAGACATTGCTCTATATAGCCCGTCTCTATAGATGCTCTCATACGCGGACTTAAAATCGATGAATAGGTGGTGGGTATCGATCTGAAGCTCATGGGTCTTCTCCAAGATCTGCCGTAGTGTGAATATCTGGTCGATGGTGGACTTTCCTGGCCTGAAGCCACACTGATATGGACCTATCAGGTTGTTGACAAACGGCTTCAGGCGTTCACACAATACGGCGGATAAGATCTTATATGCGATGTTAAGGAGACTGATGCCTCTGTAGTTGGCGCAGTTCAGAGGGTCTCCTTTCTTGAGAATTGGACAAACAATGCTGAGGTTCCATTCATCGGGCATACTTTCGTCCGACCATATTTTACAGATGAGTTGGTGTATGCTCCTTACCAAGTCATCGCCTGCCGCTTTGAAGAGCTCGGCAGTCAGGCCATCCGCTCCAGCAGCTTTGTTGGACTTAAGCTTCGATATGGCTATCTTCACTTCATCCAGGTCGGGTGGACGGAATTGTTGGTCATCATCGTCCAGGTTGAAAGGTTGATTCTGCCTGACAGCGGTATTTGGTCCGTCATCGCCGTTATACAGTCTGCAGAAATGATCTTTCCAAATCCTCAGCATCGACTGCGACTCTACTACGATGTTCACTTGTTCATCTCTACAGGCTTCGGTTCGGGGTTTGTTTCCGCGGCATGTTATTTTTACCTTTTGATAAAACTTCCGAATCTCATTCCTTGAGTAGCATCTCTCAATTTCCTCGATCGCGCGCTTCTCATGCTCTTTCTTCTTCCTCCTGAGAAGCGGGTGCTCGTCTCTCCTCTTCCACTCATAGAGCTCATGAGCAGCTCTGGTCTTTCTAAGCAGCGCCGCTTTATATGCATCTTGCTTAGCTGCATGTGCTTGCCGGCATTCATCATCGAACCAGGGGTTTCGTTGTGGCGGACGAGTGAAACCCAGCACATCAGAAGCAGCATCTCTGATGGCGTTTTGGCAGTGTTTCCAATGGTCTTCGATGCTTGATGCTGGCGGCATTGGACCTCTTAAGAGATTAAGAGACACTCGATCGGAGAAGGACTTGGCGATCTCTTGCGATTGTAGCCGTCTAACGTCGAATTTTCTCACAGCATTAGTTTGTCTTGGCGTAGTTTGGGATATCCGCAACCGTACCTTGGCTACAACAAGGTAATGGTCCGAGTCGATGTTGGCTCCTCGGAACGTACGGACATCCATAATGCTGGAGGAGTGTCTTGCGTCGATCGCAATGTGATCAATCTGGTTGACTGTTGATTGATCAGGAGTTCTCCAAGTCCCCTTGTGTATGTCGAGATGTGGGAACCTCGTGCTAGCCACGACAATGTTTCGCCCCGCCGCAAAGTCGATTAGCCTGAATCCGTTATCGGAGGTGGTGTTGTGCAGGTTATGTTTTCCGATTGTTCCACCAAAGATACCTTCTCTTCCTAGCTTTGCATTAAAATCACCGAGGACAATTTTAATGTCATAGCTAGGGCATTGCTCGTAGGTCTTGTTGAGGAGCTCGTAGAAGGCATCCGTGGTGTCGTCATCTTTCTCCTCTGTGGGGCATGCGCGCATATGAGGCTTATGTTGACGAATTTAGCCTTGATGCGGATTGCTACGAGGCGCTCGCTCACATGCCGGAAGCTGAGGACTTCTAATCTTAGTCTGTCTCCGACAACAAATCCGCATCCAAATAAGCGCTGCTTTTGCCGTCGATAGCAATTGCCGTAGTAGATGTCGCAGTTTTTCATCTTCTTTTTGTCCGGCCCATCCCATCGCATTTCTTGGATGGCCGTTATGTCTGCTTTGCAGCAGTCTAGGGCCTCCGCTAGTTGCTCGGCTGCACGTGGTCTATTAAGAGATCTAACATTCCACGTGCATATCCGAAGCTCATTGTCCTTAAATCGTTTGCGTGGGTTGTCAACAGTAGATCCGTCCATATCCGAGGCTTGTTGATGCTTCGTAACTCCTTGTTTTTTAAAATGGCCGGGCAGTTACCCCGGCGGCACAACCCCCAACCTGGAGGACCAGTTCCACTTTGAGTGCCCCTAGGACGAGGGGTCGGTTACACCGAAGCCAGTAACCCGTTCCGGGATGTGAGCTTTGCCGTTGGCCCTTATAGGGCTCGTCCGCCACCATCTCTTTTCCAGGACCCTGACTAAGTCCTGGAAATCCTTTCCGGCCTGAGCTCCAAATATGTCGGAGTAGCCCGGATAAGGTCTTGTTTTGTTTTTCCGACACTAATCCTGGTTAATGGCGCAGGAAACTCGCCATTTGCCCCCTTCAATTCGCAACCTCTAGTGAGATTCCCAGATGGCGCCACGGGGAGGCGTGAAGTAGGACCTATTAGCAGAGCTGCAAGATGTTCGGCTGCAGAGGCTCATTCTCGTCATTTAAGGAACCAGCACCTGTCGGAAGATGCTACTTCTACGAGGCCTTATACTAATCGTTGCCATCCGTTTAATCGTTTCTATGTTTTACATTTGAATGAACTTATGAATTATAGTTATTACATTAGCATAAATATAGATAAAAGTGTAAGCAGTATTAAAAAAATACAAAGCTTTAAATGCATTCCCGAAAAGCATTACTTTGACCATTACGATGACGACGAGTATGACTATGTAAGAATTCAAATTATAATTTACAAGAAAATGATATAATTTATAAACTAAGGAATATAAATCAAGGAAGAGTTCCTGCCTAAGAAAGTTAATTTCTTCAATTAATCAATACTGTAATTTGAATATTGTCGGTAAAAACAAAAGTAGTTTGATAATTTTAGGATATGTTAAAACGAGTATTTATTTTAAAGAAAAGGAAATAAATTTCGAAATATCTGCTTAAAAAATAACACTCCAGTTTCCAGCTGTACTAAGTTTAAAGACTTGTAAATTTCAAATTACAAAAAAAGGAATACAGAAATTTTAATCAAACCTTAGGTACAATAAAGATGAAATGTTGTGTGAAAATGAGTGTCAGAATCTAATGAATATTGAAATGAACTTGAAATAGATTTGTTTAATAATAATGTGTTGTCTGTTGAAACAAAGTTTAATGAAATACTTAAGAAATGTATGCGCTGTAACGCCTGAGACTCTTTTTCAAATGAAACTTAGATTGATTAATGAAAAGCCTTTTCATTGCTCACCATGGAGATTACCGTATTTCGATATAGCAAAGAGATAGAGTAGAGTGTTATAAGAACAAGAAATTCAGAATACGCATCTCCTATTGTACAAGGTAGATGTTATAATTTTTTCAAATGGCGTCGTACGTCAATCATATTTGACATTTGTGAGCTAGACAGCTGTAGAATACAAACAGACAAGCAATAGAGCTTTATACTCCGCTGTCAAGCCATCTTCAATCTCAACAAAGAAGAGGACGATTTTGTGTCGAAAATCATCTTGAGCGATGAGGCGCATTTCCACTTAAAAGGTTACGTCAATAAGCAAAATCTTCTTTTCTGGGGCACTGAAAATCCGCGTGTGATGCACGAAGAGCCATTATGTCCAATCAAAGCCACTTTGTGGTGCGGTGTTCACGATTGGGATGTATTTTTTGGAGGACACCGTCGGCAATACGGTCAATGTTACTACACGCTACAGGGCCATGATAAATAACTTCTTACTGCCGGAATTTGATGAGCGAAGCTTGGTGAACAAGTGGTTTCAAAAAGACGGTGCAACCGCACACACAGCACGAGCCACAGTGGATATTGTAAAGGAAACGTTTCCTGGTCGCGTAATCTCCCGGCGATTTGGCATGGCCAGCAAGATTTAACCATCCCAGACTCCATTCATTGGAGCTACTTGAAGTTACGGACTTATGGCAACAAGCTTCTGACAATCGCAGCCCGTAAGGCGTATATCCGACAGGAATGCTAACAATTTTTACCGGAAATCTTGTGGTAAGTCATAGAAAATTCGATAAAACGGGCACAAATGTGCATCAATATTGGCGGCAGCCACTTGGCGGATACCATCTTTTCCACTTAATGGAAAAAATTATAAAGGTTCAAGTAAAGCATTCCATCATTCAAAATTTTTGTTTTTTATTTAGTAAAAAAGTAATTCAAAAACAAAATTTGATGTTTAATTTTGCGCCACCTTGTATTAGTAATTAAAACTGGTCACATTCGATTATGTCACGATTATCGAACGCTGAATAAAATGACGCCTAAAGATAACTTCTCGTTACCATTAATTGATGACCTGTTCGATAGGTTAACCAACAAAAATATATTTTCTCGTATCGACTTAAAGAGCGCTCTTTTATCACATAAGTATGGAAGAAGAGTCAAAGAAATATACTTCGCTTGTAACCCCATTGGGGCAATACGAATTCGTAAAAATGCTGTTTGGACTTATAAATGCCCCTTCGACAATTCAACGTTTCATTATTGATGGTTTTGAAGATCTCTTTCAAGACGGGAAATTAGCTATTTATCTAGATGATATAATTGTAGCCACGGAAACGGTTGCAGAACACCTGAGTATACTAAGCGAAGTCATAAGGTCATATGAAAAAGGAAATGAAACTGTCAGCAATTTTTCAGTTCCCCAATGTATGTATAAAAGAGCTATATACATAGTTTTTTATTTCTCAAATGAATCCAAATATTAAAGTTTTGAGTTGGTAACATAAGTCATTATTAATACGCTTAAGTTCTTTAGGATATACTTAGAAGGTGTGCAAAAAACACCAAAAAAGCAATTGACCATAGGATAGCCGGATGGGCTCTGGACTTACAAAATTGTAAATATGTTTCGGAGCATAGAAGTTGACAAAAGATGCATAACGTGGACGCACTTAGTGGGATGAGCAATATAATGGTATTATGACCAAACACAATGTCGCGTTCGCGCGGTCGCGCTTTGACATGCTTCATGTACGCTTTATATCGAACTTAGATGACTTGCGTCAAAGGTACAAACTTGTTATTTGCAATCCGGAATGTCCCGTTAAGCCGACAACTAAAATTTTTTTCCATTAGATTTCTTATACAGTGAAACCTGGTTAATTGGGATTTCAAGGGACCAAGACATATGTACCAATTATTGAGGGTTTCCAATAATCCAGTTTTCCAATTAAGCAGATTTAAAATTATAGTTGTCTCATTTACAGTGGCCCCCGCTTAGAGAGGTCGAAATGTGCCGTTATTCCATTTTTAGAGGTGGCAATGTTAATAAAAATGCGTATTATTGGTGTTATGAATTTAATGTAGGTATGAATGTACATACATAATGTATTGCGTCGAAAAAAAAACAATAAGGTTATGTTTATGACTTAAAGTAATCGGTTATGTTTGTTTGTACCTGATTGCTAGTTGCTGAAACCTGTTTCTCGATAGAATAAATTTGATCAAAAATATTAGAATTATCAATATTTGACATTTCGAAATACTTGTGTAAAGTTTCTAAAGCTTCCATTGCCTCACGCTTTGAAATTTTTACTGGAGTCTCTTCACAGTCTTCTTCTTCTTCTTCTGTGTCCAAAGAAGAATACATAGCAACTATGTCATCAACATTGAGCTCCTCTGAAATGAGTACATTATCATCCATAGAAACGAAATCCTGAAAAGTCGCCTGCTGCTCATTTAAGTCATTCCTACATGTGGTAAATATTCTATCCCATTCTGGAAACGTTGCACAGATCTCTAGCTCCTCTTGTAGGCTCTCAGGTTCGGATACATTCGTCACTTTGAATCCAGCTTTTTTGAAGCAATTACTAATTGTGGTTTTTGGGCCCTCATATCGGCGTTCACTTTTTTTAACCAATCTGAAAATAATTCAGAAGTCATCCAGGCCTTTTTATTGTTTTGATAATTAACAGGCAACGTTTTAATACCCTTGAAGCATCTTGGGCTCTTAGATTTTCCAATTAAAAGAAGTGGCAGTTTTTCAGTTCCAGACATATTCGCACTTACAAGTACAGTGACCCGATCTTTACTCAATTTACCACCATGGCAAGGCTGACCTTTGAACGTAAATGTTTTATCCGGTAGACACTTGTAGAATAAGCCCGCTTCATCGGCGTTGAATACGTCATCGGGGGAATAATCGTGTAATAAAGCTGGAAGGTTTTTAATCCACTCATTATATTCGTTATTGTCCACAGAATTGCTCTCGCCACAAACATTTTTGAATGCGATATCGTTTCTTTTCTTAAATCCCTCCAACCACCCATTACTGCCAATATGGAGCTTACTTGCAAATTCTTTAGCTTTCTCTTTAATCATTGGTCCGCTTATTGGAATGTTATTATTCCGTACCTGCTTTATCCATGTACAGAGACACTTTTCAACTTCAGGATACTCTGCTGCTCGTATTCGTTTGAGTTTTCCTTTTCCATCAATACACTGAGACCGAATTTTCTCGTTGTTTTTAATAATTCTACACAGGGTTGACGTTGGTATGTTATTCTCCCTACACAGTTCATCACGCGACTTTCCACAATCATAATGTGATAGAAGTTTTAATTTTTCAGATACTGATAACGTTTCATATTTACGTTTGGACATTTTGTACACTTTTATTCCCTTGTTATTAGGTCAAGACCTGAGATAGTACTGACAAACAAAGCATGCGCGAAAGACGACGCGAAATGTATGTAAACAAACACGTCAAAACGTGTTAAAGCCTGATTTATTTGTCTCACTTATACAGGTAATTGAGCTACTGAGTCTCAATTATAGAGGTAAACATCGAAAAAGTCTTAGAATTCAAATCTCATTTAACCAGGTTCAAAAAGTTCCATTAACAGAGGTAATTTAATGAAAAAGAACCGGGATCTCATTGCAACTCTCAATAATAGAGGTTTCTCACTTATCCAGGTCCCACTTAACCAGGTTTCACTGTATATGAATTTGTTGAATTATTTGTTTTAAAATTTTATTAGGAGAAATAACTTCACAAACAATGTATTCCAATAAATAAATTAGAGAAAAAAACAACAAATAAATAGTTAAAATTACTATTTTGTGCAAGGAAACCATAAAAAAATAATCGCAAAAAGATTTTACGCATTCGGAGTAAGTACATTACAGTATAACCTACCTTGTACCTACAAATCGAACAAATCAACGTATTCACTTTAAATTAAGTTTCATATTTTTGGTGTTTATAAACCAGGATTTTTTATTTCTAAATTACAAGACGGATGTTGAAGAGCTGGATGCTTTGGTGGACTTCTCACGATTCGCGCTAAGGTGACACGCTTACAACGAGGAAGCAAGGAGCAGCAGGATGAGTAGAAAAAGCAGCATTGGGTTAGAGAATTAAATTTAAGCCGAGATGCAGATGTTTTTTTGCCCTAAAGCATCAAAGCATGCAGCACAAGGACCTGGGCCAATTTTTTTAAGATTACGGGTAGATTGAAGAGCGCCAATCTCTTCAACTTGTAGGCTATTTTTGGTGCTCATGTACTACTTGTCTTACAATTCCGATATGTGCACATGTATATCATAACATTTTGTTGTATTTTTGTTATAGGTATTTTTCCTAAGGAGTTTCCTGGCAAGTTTTAGCATGGATTTTCCGTATGGGGTATTCTACCTTAGCCAAATAAATTATGAAACATCAGATGTGTTGTGGAGAATATTTAAGCCGCTATAACAAATAGCAAACGGTTGTGGAATCTACCCAACTGCGTTTCAGCTATCAATAGCTAGCACATAAACATTCGTTGCCGACCGAGAGCAGGCTCTGAGTACTACAACTACAAAGGGCACCACTCGATAGTACTGTTTGCTGCATGTGACGTAAATTATACATTTACATCTGTTGATGTGGGTGCTTATGGGAGTCAGAGCGATGGAGGTATATTCGCCGATTCATCATTTGCTAAGACTCTTATAACAAATTCGTTAAACTTACCATCTCCAACCAAACTCCCAAATTAGAATTACATCTGTAACTACTATTTGGTTGTTGATACGCATTTCCACTGAAAACTTATTTAATGCGTCCTTATTCGGGACGACTTCTTAATGACGAGAAGTTAAATTTCAATTTCATAAACGCCTATCGTGCGCCAGTGGAGAGGTGAAGCTGAACCCCCTTCCAGGGCGAAACCTATCGGTTCAAAGTTTCGTCTCAAGCAGCTTTTAGAATGCGCGATAGTTTAAGAACTTATTAATTTAACAATAAAAATTTAAAATTTTTATTACAAAATTTGTTTCTTATTTGGCTAAATAAGGAAGGACTGCTTCGTTTACATCATCGTAAATTTTAGCTTGAAGACGATATCTTTTTCGGCAACTTTTTCATTTCCTTGCCAATCATCTTCAAAAAAATCGTTGTTATCCAACTCTGGTGAAATAAAACGCTGAGAAAAAGCTTGAGATAGGTTGCCAAAAATTCAGTTGCAGAGGATTCACCTGATCGGGGTCTTTTCGGCCGACTTGGAGGTTCAGGTGTTGTCTAGTGAGAATCGTACCACGTGTTCTGCGTGTGTGGAAGAACATGCTTCTGTGAACCGCCACTCACGTCCAACAAGACTGACGATGATGAATCGTAGTTTCCACTTTGCCTAAGAGATTAATTTTTGTAGTGCTAAACTCAAAATGGAATTAACGATGGCTTACTTCCTTAGCCTTAGAGTTTCGTTAAGGAACTCCAACGACGAGTAGAACTCCCTCAATTCAACTGGCTCCAACACGCCGCTACCAGAAGGTTGCTCAACTTTTTCGGACAAAACGATCTCAGGCTTTTCCACCTCTGATTACATTCTTCAACTGAAAAAGAACAGATTCATAAATTGTATGATTGATAATATTTCAATGAACAATTTTTAAATATGTTATGAACGCAGCGATTTGCGGCCATGTTTACTCTTGTTTTGAGATGTTCTTATTACTGCGAGACTTCGTGTTTTGCAAGAAATCTTTACCATGGAAGTTTCTTCGAAACTCATTTTTTCTTTTGTTTTTTACAATAAGTTTTCAAATTTTTTTTAATTAAAGTAAACCAACTAGGCGCAAAAACAAAGGGGAGACAAAATACAAAAGTGACAGTAGAGCTGATAGCCGATAGCTCATCTAGACAAAGTAGAAAGTAGCTCTATTTGGGCCTCAGCAACGCCTGAGGTTACATTTCGGATTGCTCCATAAGAGCCCATTGTTTCTTCTCAAAGATCAAAGCGCGACATTGTGAATTGGCTTTTATACTTGAAGATAAGACTTTTGAACAATAACCGTAGCACGAAGAATACAATAAGTGTCTTTATTTTAGAAAGGTCTTTGCAGCAATTCAGTACATTTTACCTTGACTGTCTTTACAAGGTCAAAATTAAGGAATAAGTTGAAAACAGAAAAATAAATTTTCAGACGTGGAAATCATCATTAAGATCGAACAATTTAAAATCTTTCTATGAAAATAAGGTACTCGTATCTAACCGCTATTTCTGTATGAACTCTGAAATGAATGTGAGTTTTGATATCGAATGAAATGAGGTTAAAGATATGAAAAGGAAATTACTTACTTTTACTTTAAGTGGCGCTTGGGCCTCAGTCAACAAGCTTCTCCAACCAGCTCGATCTCTGGCTAGCTGCCTCCAGTTTCGCACGCTAAGTTGGCTGAGGTCCTCTTCAACTTGCGTGCGCCACCTGAGTCTTGGCCTTCCTCTACTGCGCTGTCCCTTGGGAGCGGATTCGAAGACTTTTCGGACCGGAGCATTGGTGTCCATGCTCTACATGACCCAGCCATCTCAGTCTTTGGATCTTCTCTCTTCTGGCTAGGTCCATGTCGCTGTATAGTCCGTACAGTTCGTCGTTGTAAGTCCTCCTCCACTTACCGTCAATGCAGGCGGTCCAAGGAATTTTTTTTTCGAAGCAACTAAGAACACCCTCATCCATTTTTGATATGTGTCCATGCCTCTGCGCCATAGAGCAGGACCGGGATTATTAAGGTCTTAAAAAGGGTGACTTTTGTTGTCCGAGAGAGGGCTTTGCTACTTAATTGCCTTCTTAGCCCAAAAAAGCAGCGATTGGCAAGAGTAATTCTTCGCTTGATCTCAGCGCTGGTATCGTTGTCTGTATTTATAGCAGAGCCTAGGTAGACAAAGTCCTTAACTACCTCAAAGTTATATCTGTCGAGGGTGACGTTCTGCCCGGGACGTCGGTGTTGGTTGTCCTTTTTGCTTGACAGCATATACTTGGTCTTGCCCTCATTGACGGCTAAGCCCTTTTTCGCCGCTTCCGTCTCAATACTCGCGAAAGCGCCTCTGATATCACGCTGCTTTCTCCCGATTATGTCAATATCGTCGGCGTATGTGAGTATTTGGACGGACTCCTGAAAGATAGTGCCTCTTGAAAAGAAAATTACGTTTTTTTTTATTGAATTCGCCTAATTTTTTTTGTTGTGCTTTAATCGAAAAACTTTTTGAAACAAATAGCTCAACATATAATATATTTAGATTAAACTTTATAAACAAAATTTTTCTTTTATGTTTTCTGATGATAACTGCGATCTGTGGTAGCTGAAAATAATTTCTAACGCAGAAAATGATAGCTTAGCGCTAATTTGTGTTGCAGGCACTCCGTGCACAATATTTTCCAACCTTTTTAAAGACAGGTAGAATTTTTTTCTTTCCCAATAGCAAAGGATATCTTCATCAACATCCAAACGTTTTTCCTTGTAGCTGTCGATCTCATTATAGGCGCGAACAACATCTTCAATAACCAATTCTTCGTTATCGTCGTCAGAAAAGTTGTCAATATTTTAGAGAATGACGAAGGACAGATGATCAACTTTGCATTGACGATTCATCGAAGTTGATGGTTGTGAAGAAGTATCGACTACAGCCAAAGTATATACTTTTGTACCTACTATAAACTTAAAAAATATAAGATCGTCAATGAAACAACATATTACCTCTTTTAAAGATCTTATTTGCAACACGAGGATCGAGGTTCGAAGAAGAATAGCTAGTATCTTTTTCTAGAATCATTGTTTCCCTGGCTTCCAAAATACTTAATAGAATGGGCCTTATTTCATTGCTTCTATCTTTTACCTGCTTCTACTTAAGCCACAAATTGTACAAGTCACTTAAAATAAGTTTTTTTCAGCGGTTTGAAAATGTCAACAACTTCCTCGTTGAACTCCACCGTATTGGCATGTATACAGCAGGTTTTTTTAAGCTTGGTACTACATACCTTCAAAAAAAAGAAGTTTAACGTTGTTTGCTTCAGAGTTCTTTTTACGCTAGAGAAAGTTCTATTAAAAAACTTTCCGAAGTATTTGCGTCCCTAAATCCGTAACAATATTACGAACCCGATCAAGGAATTCGGAATTGTACCTTCGTAAAAAATCTTTAACTGTAAATTGTAAGGTGTGTGCGGCACATCTTATTCACATCCTGTCCATTTTAAGCAATTGAAATCTTCAAAATTTATTAATTTTACAGAATGTCATAATGCACAGAAATCTTTTTGCATAAAAGAAGTGTACAACAACCTGCAAAACAATTTTAACAGCTAAATAAAATAAAATAAATGTTGCAGATATTGCGTTGAAGAAAAGACATTAAATCGTGGTAAAAAACAGAAATTTTGAAATTTGCGAAAATGTTACTAAATAACAATATGGCTTATGTTAAGATCATTACAGAGAGCGTAGATTCTATTATTACTTTTTGCTTTTTACTGCAGTACATTATTAATACGTTCTTCAGTTTTTGTACAAAGCTTTTGATCACATTAGTTTTCTTCCACAATGAGTTTTTCATTAATTATTTTGCATTTTCTTAAAAGATGAGGTCTCAAGAATATCTGGTGAAAACGGCAAGTCAATATTTCGATTAATAAGCCAGTTACAGTCGAGAGAGTGAAACGAGTGAAACATCGTACCGAGAGGCAGGTAGCAACAAGCAAATCTTCGAACAGAGCGTGTCTAGAAGGTCGAATACGACGCCAACAACAAAATTAAAAAGCTATAAATATTCCGTCGGATGGCAACGATTAGTATAAGGCCTCGTAGAAGTAGCATCTTCCGACAGGTGCTGGTTCCTTAAATGACGAGAATGAGCCTCTGCAGCCGAACATCTTGCAGCTCTGCTAATAAGTCCTACTTCACGCCTCCCCGTGGCGCCATCTGGGAAACTCACTAGAAAACCAAACCATTAACCAGGTTTAGTGTCGGAAAAACAAAACAAGACCTTTTCCGGGCTACTCCGACATATTTGCAGCTCAGGCCGGAAAGGATTTCCAGGACTTAGTCAGGGTCTTGGAAATGAGATGGTGGCGGACGAGCCCTATAAGGGCCAACGGCAGCGCTCACATCCCGGAACGGGTTACTGGCTTCGGTGTAACCGACCCCTCGTCCTAGGGGCACTCAAAGTGGAACTGGTCCTCCAAGTTGGGGGTTGTGCCGCCGGGGTAACTGCCCGGCCATTTAAAAAAGATTAAGTTACGAAGAATCAACAAGCCTCGGATATGGACGGATCTACTGTTGACAACCCACGCAAACGATTTAAGGACAATGAGCTTCGGATATGCACGTGGAATGTTAGATCCCTTAATAGACCACGTGCAGCCGAGCAACTAGCGGAGGCCCTAGACTGCTGCAAAGCAGACATAACCGCCATCTAAGAAATACGATGGGATGGGCCAGACAAAAAGAAGATGAAAAACTGCGACATCTACTACGGCAATTGCTATCGACGGCAAAAGCAGCGCTTATTTGGATGCGGATTTGTTGTCGGAGGCAGACTAAGACGAGAAGACCTCAGCTTCCGGCATGTGAGCGATTGCCTCGTAGCAATCCGCATCAAGGCTAAATTCGCCAACATAAGCCTCATATGCGCGCATGCCCCCACAGAGGAGAAAGATGACGACACCAAGGATGCCTTCTACGAGCTCCTCAACAAGACCTACGAGCAATGCCCTAGCTATGACATTAAAATTGTCCTCGGTGATTTTAATGCAAAGCTAGGAAGAGAAGGTATCTTTGGTGGAACAATCGGAAAACATAACCTGCACAACACCACCTCCGATAACGGATTCAGGCTAATCGACTTTGCGGCGGGGCGAAACATTGTCGTGGCTAGCACGCGGTTCCACATCTCGACATACACAAGGGGACTTGGAGAACTCCTGATCAATCAACAGTCAACCAGATTGATCACATTGCGATCGACGCAAGACACTCCTCCAGCATTATGGATGTCCGTACGTTCCGAGGAGCCAACATCGACTCGGACCATTACCTTGTTGTAGCCAAGGTACGGTTGCGGATATCCCAAACTACGCCAAGACAAACTAATGCTGTGAGAAAATTCGACGTCAGACGGCTACAATCGCAAGAGATCGCCAAGTCCTTCTCCGATCGAGTGTCTCTTAATCTTTTAAGAGGTCCAATGCCGCCAGCATCAAGCGTCGAAGACCATTGGAAACACTGCCAAAACGCCATCAGAGATGCCGCTTCTGATGTGCTGGGTTTCACTCGTCCACCACAACGAAACCCCTGGTTCGATTATGAATGCCGGCAAGCACATGCAGCTAAGCAAGATGCATATAACGCGGCGCTGCTTAGAAAGATCAGAGCTGCTCATGAGCTCTATGAGCGGAAGAGGAGAGACGAACACCGGCTTCGCAGGAGGAAGAAGAAAGAGCATGAGAAGCGCGCGATCGGGGAAATTGAGAGATGCTACTCCAGGAATGAGGTTCGGAAGTTTTACCAAAAGGTAAAAATAACATGCCGCGGAAACAAACCCCGAACCGAAGCCTGTAGAGATGAACAAGGGAACATCGTAGTAGAATCGCAGTCGATGCTAAGGATTTGGAAAGATCATTTCTGCAGACTGTATAACGGCGATGACGGACCAAATACCGCTGTCAGGCAGAATCAACCTTTCAACCTGGACGATGATGACCAACAATTCCGTCCACCCGACCTGGATGAAGTGAAGATAGCCATATCGAAGCTTAAGTCCAACAAAGCTGCTGGAGCGGATGGCCTGACTGCCGAGCTCTTCAAAGCGGCATGCGATGACTTGGTAAGGAGCATACACCAACTCATCTGTAAAATATGGTCGGACGAAAATATGCCCGATGAATGGAACCTCAGCATTGTTTGTCCAATTCTCAAGAAAGGAGACCATCTGAACTGCGCCAACTACAGAGGCATCAGTCTCCTTAACATCGCATATAAGATCTTATCCGCCGTATTGTGTGAACGCCTGAAGCCGTTTGTCAACAACCTGATAGGTCCATATCAGTGTGGCTTCAGGCCAGGAAAGTCCACCATCGACCAGATATTCACACTACGGCAGATCTTGGAGAAGACCCATGAGCTTCAGATCGATACCCACCACCTATTCATCTATTTTAAGGCCGCGTATGACAGCATCTATAGAGACGAGCTATATAGAGCAATGTCTTGTTTTGGCATCCCTGCCAAACTCGTCCGTCTGTCTGACGATGGAGAATGCACGCTGCTCCATCAAGGTCGGTAAAGATCTCACCGAGACCTTTGATGTCCAGAAAGGATTTAGACAAGGCGATGCGCTGTCATGCGATTTTCTCAACATCGTACTTGAAAGAATAGTGCAAAACTCACGAGCAAACACAAGAGGCACTATCTTTCAAAAGTCCGTCCAACTACTCGCATACGCCGACGATATTGACATAATCGGGAGAAAGCAGCGTGATGTCAGTGGCGCTTTCGCGAGTATTGAGACGGAAGCGGCGAAAATGGGTTTAGCGGTCAATGAGGGCAAGACCAAGTATTTGCTGTCAAGCAAAAAGGACAACCAACACCGACGTCTCGGACAGAACGTCACCCTCGACAGATATAACTTTGAGGTAGTTAAGGACTTTGTCTACCTGGGCTCCGCTATAAATACAGACAACGACACCAGCGCTGAGATCAAGCGAAGAATAACTCTTGCCAACCGCTGTTTCTTTGGGTTAAGAAGGCAATTGAGTAGCAAAGCCCTCTCTCGGACAACAAAAGTCACCCTTTATAAGACTTTAATAAAAAATGGATGAGGGTGTTCTTGGTTGCTTCGAGAGAAAAATTCTTCGGGCGATCTTCGGTCCCGTCTGCATTGACGGTGAGTGGAGGAGGAGATACAACGACGAACTGTATGGACTGTACAGCGACATGGACCTAGCCAGAAGAGTGAAGATCCAAAGACTGAGATGGCTGGGTCATGTAGAGCGCATGGACACCAATGCTCCGGTCCGAAAAGTCTTCGAATCCGCTCCCGAGGGACAGCGCAGTAGAGGAAGGCCAAGACTTAGGTGGCGCACGCAAGTGGAAGAGGACCTCAGCCAACTTAGCGTGCGAAACTGGAGACAGCTAGCCAGGGATCGAGCTAGCTGGAGAAGCTTGTTGACTGAGGCCCAGGTCCACCCCGGACTGTAGCGCCACCTAAAGTAAGTAAGTATAAATATTCCGTCGACCGTAGAAGACTTACATTATGGGCCTGGTATTGATGATTCCATTGTAAGTTGACAAATTCCATGATTTATTCATTCCCAAATTTTCAAACGCGTTTTTCTCAAAACCACGTTTTTCAAATCGGTACCCAAAATTTCTCGAAAACCATTGAACCTATTCTTTTGTGGTTATTCTATGCACCATTATCTAGTACTTGCTATAAAAATTTTTTTAATTTTTAGTCAAAAATCACTATTTATGATCAATATTTTCAAAATCGGCTACGAAAAGCACTAAATTAACATATATGTACGAGTAGTATCTAATTTTATAATCTTTTTGGTTTTTTTTTATCAGATGTTTTTAAAGGAACGCCAAGGGTACCGTTTATGCAGATTTTTATGCGAAGCACCAACAATCAAACAATAAATCTTGTATATTATTGTTATTTTTAAATAAAAAAAATCATATTTCTGAATGTGTATACTCCAAGACAGTTAAACTCCCAATCCGAAATTTAAAATAGTTTTCCTTAAAAAAATACACAAATAAGACCTCTTTTTCCGGCTCTTAGGTGTATATCTCCCCTTAATTTAACCTGGTAAAAGAAACGTCTTATTACAAGGTAGACACTGATTACTCGTAAATTAGCATTGTGCTACGATTATTATCTTCCAAGTTATTTGAAAATGATTTTTATTTTTGGAAGACAAAAATATTAAAATTAAAAAAAACAGAAAAAAACTATAGGCATTAAAAATGAAGCATACCCTTATAGTTGTTGACGCATTTTCAAAATTTACAAAGTTGTATGCGGATCGTTCCACTAATTCAAAAGGAGTTCTTGCTTATTTGAAGGCTTAGTTTTGAGCTTACATTGATGGTGTCGGCAAGAGAAAGCGCATTGACTTCAAAAGTTTTCAAAGAATTCTTAAAAGACAACAATATACAGGCCAATGAATTGAAGGAAACATTGAAATAGGTGAACAAGAATGAGAAAGTAAGGAATTTAGTGGATATCAGAAGGAAAGTAGCTGATATAAACAAATGATAAGTGAAATGAAAATTTGTAAAGAATATAACAAAGGGGATTATGTAGTGGCGAAAAATGTTGTTAGCCAACCAGGAGGACAGTATGAGAAGAGTCTAGTGTTTTCAAAGATGTAAAATGGTTTCAGTTAAGCCAGATTGCTTATACAGGAATATGAAAAGTCGCAAACTTGAAACTATATATGAGTTATTGAGGGCAGGATAATGGAAATCGGGAAGATCGTAAATTAGGATGTATTGTATGTATCTGGAGTAGTGTCGTCACCGAGTGTACAACAAATTGAAGTTCAGTGTATGTACGAAATTTGCAGAGAACAGTCGTAGATATAATAAAGTCGTGAAAGAAAATAACTGACTCCTGTTGAAGTAGATAGAGGACCAAATTGCGTTGCTAGCAACTAAAAACACCACGCCAAAGAAGATGTTTACGTGGTGGATTAACTGACTCAGTTTGCAGAGGAAAAATCACTATGGTTGCATTGCCACTGTGGGATAAGTGCTCAAGACTAAAGAAATTTAAAAGGACAATTTCCACAGCCATTTAGGCGACGTCTACAATCAATCCCCTAACGGGGCCACTGTAATACTAATCTCAATGCCAAGGTGGGAAGCGACAACAATATGCTTAAAGAACGCTTTCGACAGCTGGAATTGAGATGCTATCCGGTTGGCCTTGAGCAGAACAGAGATACCAGAAACACTTATAGCTATTAGCAAGGCTACATACAAGGGTATCACGTCCTACACTTGGTTAAGTTTCAGAGAAATTTAAAGTCTAAGGTGAAGTACGCCAAGGGTGCATACTATCACCACTGCTGTTCTTGGTGATTATCAGCGATGTACTCCGTGCAGCATTGACGGAAGGAAACTGTGAAATTATATGACACCTTACCTTTTACTCCATGAATAGTTCTACTTCAACATCAGATAATGGACTTCAAAAATAATATACACACCCGAATTGATGAAATGTAACAAAAACACATAGAAAGAAAAAATGACACAAAGGTTATCCCTGGTTGTTTCAATGAACATAACTGTAAAAAAAAAACGTTGCTGCAACGTTCCAGACAGACAGCAATGAAACATTCGTTTATTAATTTTTTCTTTTTTGTTTGGAAATTGTGAAAAACTGGGCAAAGCCCAATTGTAAGCAACATTGAATAACTATGGTACATTTTATACATTCTTTATTTGTTAATTAAGATTTTAATGTCTGCAATACTCATGGATACTTCAAAACACATGTTTTATTTCTGCACCCGGCCCAACTTCTCAATATTCTTAAATAATTTTGGAGCTTTCGAACAAGTTTTGATATTCATCAAGGCTTCGAGAGCTTTGAAAAATGTCGAAATCTCAGGAATCATAACTCCTTTTGGAAGTTGGTGTTTTTTGGAGCGACAAAGATCTCTTGAAGAAGCGTAATCTTTTTACCCACACTCGTGGAACACCCAAATAACCTAAAAATCGATTCGCCAATTGACAACATGACTTTGCATGAAAGTGCTCATGCGCCTGGAGCACACTCGCTAGGCTCCTTGGACACGAATGGCATAGACATTTCAAGCGGCACATGCGCCACAAGCATGTAGGCAGTAGGTGAACACACGCCACACGAAGTTTACATGCAAACCTTACGAACTACAGCAAACGCCGCAGCTGTTCACTTTACTCTACCAGGTGTCAACACATCGATTCAGATCACATCGTTTAACCGCTTTCGCAGACGGAAGTAAATTAGTTACCACTTCTGGACGAGAATACGGAACCCATCCATTAGATTTAACTGTGTTGAACAATGTTATCGTTGGAAGCGATATCATTTGCAATCCTGCTCAGCAGTTTCAGCCATCGCGAAGCCATAATAATTACTCGTCGTATGCCTTTGCAGTAAGTAGAAATGCATCGTGGCAAAACCATGGGATGTATAATCACTCCATTTGCGCCATGGTTTCCGTTTGGACGAAGCCTATACTGTGTCCTGATGTGCAGCGAAATTTATATTTACCAGGCAGTAATCTCAACTTTGGGACTACCATCACAGCTACAGAGCCTTATGGTATAAACACACATGCAATGAACAGCGGATGCCATAACCTATAGCAACCGAGCATCGTAGAATGACATCGTGCGCTCATGCAAGTCTTGGAGCTACATCTCATGTTAACGCAGACCAACCGCACATGTTCAGTTTAGAGCCTGACATTACAGATTGCTTTACGGCAAATTATTATTATTACGAAGGAATTATCTAGCTTCTTTGGCAGGCCCGAGGAATGGCCGCTTTTTATCACCAACCACATGCAGTCAACTGACCAATGCGGATTCACTGATCAGGAGAATCTGTTTCGACTTCAAGGGTGCAGCTCTGGAGGCAGTGCGTGGGAAACTTCTGATGCCAAACATAGTGTCCTCTGCAGTGGAAATACAGAAGTTGCTTTTCGGACGTGCCGACCTGATTCAACCAAACGATGCAGCGCAACTTGAGACAGGAGCCGCCAGTGATATCAGATAAGTTAGAAAGTCTTATTTAGTTATCTTCATCAGTCCAAAATTTTATGCAATTATTCAAACCATAGGTCTCGCTGATGATGCAAGTAATCCAAGGCTACTATCTGAGTGGTGTGTAAGCTGCCGAATGACTTGAAACTGGATTGCGATCAATTGACATTGGCGCGCGTCGATATTGGGATATTCGACAAGTGGTTATTTGATCTTGCTTCATGCGCCAGCTAATGGACCATTTATGGTAATGAGCAACAATGAAGGCAAACGTACTAGCAGACTGCCAAAGCAACGAATTATGATGCATGAGATTATCGAACAGAACAGAACCTTAACATCACAGCATTAAAATTGTCCAAAATGCAGTGAAGATCGCCGTCTTGCTGACTGCGGCAGATTTCGTGTTTTGACTGCACAGGAGCGACGGAGCTTTGTGCAAGGAAATGCGCCTTGTCTTCGTTGTTTCAAAAAGCATCTAGTGGGGCGATGTAACTCGAAAAAAATATGCGGAGTAGATGGTTGTAAAATGTCTCACCATTTCCTTCTCCATTCAACTACTCACCGCTCATACCAGAAAGGGAACAATCAACAGAATAAAAGTCATATAACTAACTCCTAGCACAGGACAAAATCCCTCTATAATCTTGCATTCTAAAGAAAAGAAGAAAGCAGTATTTCGGTACATTCCAGTAACGCTATTCGGCAAAAAAGGTCGTTGGATACGTATGCACTCATCGACGAAGGATCGGCATGCCCTCTTAAGAAAAGTGGCATCGCAGGTGATTTGGGGCTAAACGGTTCGTCATCGGAATTGTGCTTGAGGTGGACAGGTGATATCACAAAGAATGAGGCGAACTTAAAGGTAGTGAATCTCGATGTTGCATCACAAGGAGTCAAACAAACAACAGAGCGCAACCACCTTCGGGAGTTGCCAATCCTGCCATACAAGGATGTTTAATCGCGAATTTTCACTGGACTCGACAATTTGAGAACTGCAGTGCTACAAGGTGTAGATTAGGATGGGCAGTCTACGGTCGTAACAGTATATCTAATTCAGCTCATTAAAGTGTTTTGTACGCCTGTCCGTGCGGTTCGGGGGAGAAAATAGATGAAATGTTGAAGGCATACTTTTCTTTAGGTTCAAGTGGCGTTCACTCGACATCGAATATGTTGGATTCAAAGGAAAACGAACGTGCGCTGAAAATTATGAATACTTCCTCAAAATACCTCCCTATTGAAAGGAGATAGCAAACGGGCTTACTATGAAAGTATGAAAACATCAACTTACCGAATTCTTTTCAATTGGCTAAACACAGACTCCAATGCCTAGAATGGAAAAGTGAGAAGAAAGGGTATGTGAGAAAATTGAAGAAAGACAAAATTTCATCTGGTGGAAAGTCGTGGTACTCGTACATCCTAATTTTTACGGTGGCAAACGCTAACAAAAATATAAAAAGACTTGTGTGGGATGCAGCGGCAAAGGTGGACCATGTCTCTCTTAACACCTTCTTGATGAAAGGACCTGATCTCTTAATATCTTTGGTGGGCATTCTAATTCGATTCCGAGAAAGGCTTGAAGCACTCTGCGGTAATATAAGAGAGATGTTTCATCAGATTCTCGTACGAAAAAGATCCCAAGCTGCACAGAATTTTCTTTGGCGCGAACTGGATACATCTAGGGATCCAGAAGAATTTGCAATGCTGGTTATGACGTTTGGTGCATCATCTTCCTAAAGAGAAGTAGCGAAGAGTGCCGAACGTCCAATCATACTGCGACGCAGCCACCAAGTTACCCGCCGGGTAATTGTCTTCTATCACCGAAAGTGTCATCATCACCACACACCACAATGAAATCGTAGTAAGCGAGATGCGTCAGCATTTATACATATGTGGTCTTCGAGCCGTATACCGTTTACATATATGGGCGTGGATTATTTCGGGCCAGAGTGGTTGTTGGACGCCAGGTAAAACGATGGGGTATGATTTCCACGTGCCCTACAACTCGAGCAACGCATATTGAGATTTCACCTTCACTGTCAATGGTATCGTTACTGCTTGTGCTAAAGCAGTTCATCAGTCGGCGTGGATTTCCAAGGCGTATTTTTTCAGACAAGTGCACGAACTTTCGTGGAGCAAGTCGCATATTGATGGAAGAAATTGAGAAAGTGTCTTCCGATCAGCTAGAGCAGTGAGTGGTCTTTCATACCACCAGCTTCACCTCATATAGGAGGTGCATGGCAAAGGATTATACTATCCGTAAAACCAATATTGACAGACGTTCTGCACGAGAGTCGTTTGCATGAAAACGTTTTGAGAGCGCAACACTGGCTGATATTGAACATATTTTAAACTCACATCCGCTGACATATATGGTATTCTTCTTGATTCACCTGAAAGTGAAGCACTCACCCCAATCCACTTTCTGGTTGGAAACTCAAATGGCAACAGAGAACGTAGTAGTGAGCACAACACGGAATCGGCATTGCGTAAGAATGTTCACGAAACAAATCAACTAGCAACTTAGTTCTGGAAGCGCTGGGTACGCGAGTACTTGCCAATCATAATTCGGCACACTACGTGGTTTCAGCCACCACCGGATCCGATCGCTTTGCAGGATGTGGGTAACACCAAAAGAAACACATGGAGAAAGGGAATCGTTGTGGACCTGAATCTTTCAAGTGATGGCGTGACTCGCAGCGCGATGCTTAAAACGAGCAATGGTTCGGTTACTAAACCTGTTATAAAGTTGGCAAAGTTAGACTTGAAGGGAGTAAATGTTACTCGAGAGGACGTGCAACAATTACGAAGGGTGCAATGTTGCGATGTAGCTGGGCAGCACTGTGGCGAGTGTGCGCCCTCTTTCCCAAACACTAGATTCAACGTTCCATCTGTCATTTGACAGACAACAATTAGTTAGACATTCGTTTATTAATTTTTTCTTTTCTTTTGAAACTTGTGAGAGTCCGAGCGGTGCCCAAGCACAATTCTAAGCAACATTAAAAATTATAGTATTGTACATTTCATACATTTTTTTGTAAATAAAGATTTTAATGTCTGGGTCACTCGTGGATACTTCAAAATACGTGTTTTATTTCTACACCCGGCTCGACAGTTCCACAAACGTATTTCCGATAATCGCAGGAAAGCATACTACTTTGCATTTCTAGAAACCACCGCCAGTTTATGTTGCAGAAGGATAGATAAGTTATAAGGGATACTTAGTTTAAGAGAAATCATAGAAAATTAAAGAGGTGTTCGTCGAGTCGACGGAGGATAACCATCCAGGGTTAAAAAAATTGCTTAACTGTGACAGAAGGTTAATCATTAATAACAATTAAGGGAATAAATAATACAATAGTTTTGAACACTTTATTTACTCCTCTAAGCATATTACATCTTGTCTTCTCAGACTGCTGCTCTCAGTCTAATTCGGAGCTCTCGATGCAATTATATTCCCTATCGATAGTAAATCCGTACAGAGTGCTGACGGAATTGATGAAAATAAGATTTATCGGAATAATCTCTGTTAATCAGATTAAAACAACGCTTATTTCCTTTATTCATCCAATGATTTCAAGGAAGAAATTGATAGACTCTGTCTTCAGTAAACATAACCGTTACTATCCAACAGTCTCGCAAGACTCAATGATTGCGTCTATCTTGCCTTAATAAGGCTTTTGTCGGTCTAAATCAATAAATCTCCAGACAATGACAAATATTTGCCACAATGTCGCTCAGTTATAATATGTGCGTTCGAGAGGCAAAATTAATTGCAATATTCCCTTTCATGTCAACTGCACTCGCCCTGAAAACTGGAATCCAGAAGTTGAAATTTGTTCCTGAAAGGATCTCTTCTTCCTACGAACACAGGGCACAGAGAATTCAAGCAAATGCAATCCCTGCCGTTAAGACGTATTAACACACACACAATCTTCTACAACCTTCAACCCCACACATATAATTTAAGGATAACCATATCCCAATCCCAAACTTTGTGTAAAATTATGCTCCTGGAGAGCAGGGCTTGTGTTGAATGACTCTGGTGCCTTTTGCTTAAGTGAACTGATGATGACGATGATGATACGAGAATGCTCATATGTGTATACATATGCGTATGTGGTTGATGGTTCGTCGAACTCCGAATGAACTTCATACAAAATAATCAAAACTTCTACATCGTCAGAATTTGTGTTTATGGCTTTTAAAGGGGTATAAATAGCATTGGTGAGGAAAGAAGATTTGGAAAAAACGTCCACACCTTGGTCCGTGTAGCAGAATTGAACTGGAGCCCAGTTGTAGCGAAAACTTATCTGGGGACACTGAGTGCATGCGAGAGCTACAAATATTTGTACTGGCTTCCTGTGCCGGGACGATAATGAGACTCTTGTGTGTGGCAAGGGCTGGAAAAGGATTTTTATGGGTAATAAAGATAATATTTGCGTTGAGACTTTCAATCCAGCAATTTGGGTAAGGAAAATGCAGCTTAAGATAAATTTGCATTGCTGTGTTATTGGTTTTTTATTCTGTGGTGACTTTGATGATAATCTTCTGACGTTGTGGCACTGTCAACGATGAAGGTTGGTTTCATCGAAAACCACAACATCTTTTATGATTATATAAAAACAAAACTCGCAAATTATTTTCAGAACAATTTAAAACTAAAGGATTACGAATACTGCTACCAGGAACAGCATTTCCCTTTTTTTTCAATTCTATGGAGACCTAGCTAGTAACAAAAATAATAAGTATGCATATATGTGGCGACTTTTGTTACTTAATAAAACCATTTCCTCTTGAAAAATTATCGGAAGAAAAATTTAAACGGTTGGAAATATTTAAGGTGATAATAAAAGTTGAAGAGCCTGCTGAATGGATAACTTAGGTTGTGATCATGTACGTCATCATCATCATGCATCAACTAAAGCATGCATATAATAAATTGGTCTTTTGTGTTCGTGAGCTTATACATAATATTGCTCTCGTTGTCGAAAAATGACAAAAAACTAAGAATGGAACTTGAGGATCTGATTCTTTTAATTTTGTTCAAAGACAACTCTTCAGCTGGAGAGAATCCATTTCAATTTAACGAAAAAAAAAATTCTTAGCCCGAAAGAACTTATCTGGAGTCATGATGGTTGTTTGCAGCAAATTTCCTTAAATCTTAGTAAAAAGTCGATGATTTTTCCTGACGAACGCCATCTTGGTAGGAACTATGCATAAAGATTATCATAACAAGCTGAGCAAACGGTTGACCGCTTGGCAATAATTAAAATTATTGGCATTTAATGGCTTACCAATGACACTTTAAGTTTGCTCATATTTACAGGTCACCCACCTTTTGGAAATCAGAGAAATGTTGGACCCTTTAACTTGCCTCCTTGATTTTTCGTGGACTCCTCAGATTATTTAATGCTTTTATCAACAGCATTACAAAAGGAACCACCGTGAGCCTATTTACGTGGAGTGGTTGAATCAAGAAGAAGGACTAAAGGATAACAATTTTACTGCAGTAAGTTAAGAGTACAGTCTCAGAATCCGACAAAAAAAGTACTTCATCAATTCGAATTTTTTGAGGACTTCTTATCGTAGATGCCATATATATAGTTAGAGTTGTGTTACAGAAAACAAGTGGAACATTGGTAATTAAAGTAATGGACTGAAGGTTTCTTGAAAATCTTCTCATAGCCTTTGATCAAAACCACTCGCAACCAGCCTTGCTTTATGCCTTTCAATGGTTCCATCTGCCTAAAACTTTGCTCTGTACATCCAACGATATCAAATAATCTTTTTATTTTCTTAACAATTTACCAACTCCCGTGTTTTATTCTATAATATGGATTTGTACCCCTCCTTGTGCAAAAAGCCAGATAGTTATTATAGTTATCAGCGTATCTCACTTGTTTCTTTCAGTCCTCCTTAGATCGGCCCCCAATTTTGCATACCTCATTCCCGTTTCTGGAATTAAATTGTTTTCCCTGAAACTATCTTTGTTTCACCATTTTCTTCCGCTGTACTCATTTTCCGATGTACGTTCTGTTTTTAGGTGTTTCGTTAGAACAGTCGCTTTAGGCGCTTACACAATACGGCAGATAAGATCTTGTATTTGATGTTGAGAAGACTACAGAGAGTCTCCGTTCTTGATTACCGGACATACAATGCTGAGGTTCCATTCATCAGGCATACTTGCGTCCGACCATATTTTAGAGATGAGTTAGTGTATGCTCCTTACCAAGTCATCGCCCGTTGCTTTAGAGAACTTGGCACTCGGCCCGTCAGCTTTGTTGGACTTAAGCTTTAATATTGCTATCTCCACTTAATCCGGGCCAGGTGAACGGAGTTGTTAGTCTACATCGTCATCCGGGTTGAAACATTCATTCTGCCTGACAGTGATATTTGATTCGTCATCACCGTTATACAGTCTACAGAAATGCTCTTACCAAACCCACAGCATCGACGGCGACTCTACTACGATGTTCCCTTGTTTGTCTCTACAGGCTTTGGTTCGGGGTTTGTATTGGTGTCATGTTTTTTTTACTCTTTGGTAATACTTCAGAATTTCAGCTGGAGTAGCATCTCTCAACTTCCTCGATTCTGATGCTACTTCTTTTTCCTCCTGATAAGCCGGTGCTGCTTAGCTGCATGTTATCAAACTAAGGGTTTCGTTGTGGTGGCCGAGTGAAAACCAGCACATCAGTAGCAGTATCAATGATGACTTTTTGGTAGTGTTGCCTCTGGTCAAGGCAAGGACCTCTTATGAAATTAAGACAGACTCGATCGGAAAAGGATGATGGCCGAACAGTCGCCTTAACAAAATATTTTTTTTTAATATTTCTTACAACATAAGTCTTCGTATAATTGTTAAAAACACAAAAATTTACAACCGTAATGGGCAACAGGCAACCTTGAAAGGGTGAAATGAATTTTATTCTTTCTGTCAGGTAATAAAAATTTATATCCAAAGCTTAGTTTATAATTTAAATCTAAATAAAGCATTTTTTCATTCATACTTTACCCGATTGTTTTACCGTAGACAGTATTCACTATTTAGCTTGTATTTAAGCAGATCTTTTCAACAATTCGATTCTTAGGTCTCAACCTAACAAATACAAACAAATGCACCCATATGTTCAAATGGCAATGTGTTACAATTCCCTGCCGAATTTTTTCTTTAGTCACGTGAAAATTTCTAAAATAGATCATGTTTGGAAAAATAATGCATAGGTAAGTACCTGTTTCTTAATTTTCAGACTTTTGCCAAGTGGAATTTTGTTAAGCGATCCGCACCGAGACATTTCTTATAAGTCCCGGTAGCAACCCTTTCACGATGAAGTTATTTGAATTCTTCCATGCATGTCTCATATGCGCCCCTTAACAATTTTAAAACATCTCCAGGGAGAGTCTGAATCTTCAAACTCGAACCCACATTTTAATCATATTTAATTTATGTTCCAGCAAATAGTAATTATTATGTCAGTAAACGTAGCAATGTCGAAAAAAGTTATTCATTCGTTGTAAAAATGCATTCAGTTGTTTTACACTCATCTCGATATGGTCCAACAAAGAAGGATGATGGAAAAATTCCATAGGGAAATCAGTTAGAGAATTGCAACATCATGGCCTTAGTCGTTTAGTGCTCAAGTATGTAGATACAAGAACGAGTATTCATATTATCTGATACATACATATATGTATATGAACGTATCAAGGCAGCCAGCCGGCGAGGAACATATTCAAAAACAGAAAGATATATTGTTGAAAAGGAGGGAGCGGGCGAGAGGAAGTACTTTAGAGCTATCATTGCAAACGAACGACGACATGAGGATAAAATTATCGTCGAACTAGAAGGATTGAGGACATCTCATAGAAGGTGGCAACATCTGAAGGGATTGGTTCGTTGAAATTGCAAAGCGTACTATTCCCATTCGTAATGTATCAGAGAAAACCGAATCGATTTGGCAAATAGGGAGGGAAAGTAATGGAAAGAGACAACAGCTAGAAAGGACAATGTTCAAGCGATATTTGCAGAATATCAAGCCAAACTGTCTAATTTGACGTTGGCATCCTTTTGCCATTAAAATAATGGTCCGGTTTGTTCAATAAGATGTCAAGATTTAAAAAAAAACTTTATTGTTTGTATTCCATTTCGTTTTGTTATTATTCCTAGATTAATGGCGTGCTTTTGGCTGTGTAAAATTGCATTTACTTTTATGGATTTACATTTGTGAGGTTGTACCCCGTGCAAGTGTCTTGTATGCCTTTGCAAAAACTATTACATCCTATATATGGGTTAATGTTGGAGAGAATGTAAATATCTTTGTTGTTTTGTGCTATACCTATCGTAATTTAGTTTTAATTAAGACGTACTTTTATTGCGTGTATCTTAGCCTGAAATACAAAATTGCCTTTAAGTTTATTTTATTTAAAATACATTTTCATTCGCGTCAATTCTAAAGAAGACAGTAATAATAATAGCCAGATAATATTTAATTAATTACATAAGTACATGAATCAAGTAATAACACCAACTTAAAAGAGTCAGAAACCAATTTAGGGAATTCGATGAATTTCTTTTTAAATATCTTTTATAAAACCAAGTGATGAAATAGCTTTGAGGATTATCTTATCAATATGTGAGCGATTGACATTTTGAGACATCAAGCTCTAAGGAATTTGTTTTTGACACCAAGTGGAAGACCTATCAAGATCTTCCTGAAGGAGTTTAGAGCCTTGGAGAGAAGAAATAGTGTGGGAGATCTTGGTGTTGTCGGTGTTAATGGATAGCGGACGTTAATGGATAGCGGGCAGTTTAATAATCCTCTTAAGATCGTTATCGTTTATGGTTAAAATGAAAGGAAAGAGACCTAAATGGCTGCCTTGTAGGACACTAGAAGTGTACTCTGACCCAAACTAAAGTTTTCAGTTTTCAAGTCTTGAAACTATTCAGTCTAAACTTCATCTAATAAAAAATTTCTCAACGGCCCCAAACAACTTACCATAAGCCTGAATCTGTCATTTTCACACTAAGCTCTTGTGCGAAAAACACTACGCAACGTTTTGTAATTAGACGTTTGTGTTACGCCAATTTCTCTCGGTCATATTTTAAGCTTTCCCAGTTCATATTCTCAAAATATTAATAAAGTTTAAGATCCATTTGTCTTCCCTAATTGATCTTAAGATTCCACCCATGGTCAAACTTACCAAATAGCTTGAGGATTCGATGATGTACTCTTTTTATCTTCTTTTTGCTCAGTATTGATTACACAGTATCTACTATTTATTTAGCTACTCGTATATTTGGAAATTTCCATTCTATGAAGAATGTCTTTTGTGAACTTAGGCTGAAAACACACCGGAACAGAAAACGACGTCAAAGACAAATACACAGCAAACGAAGCATTTTTTTTCATTTCGTTTGTTTTGGTGTGTGTTGACTCATACGAATCAATGGATTGTTGTCTGGTTCGACAGCAAAAGACGTCCTGTCCGCTCCGATGTGTTTTCAGCCTTAGTGCCACTTATGGTCCATATTACCGCCCAACTGGACGCATAAATCGCTTCACCATCGATAAGTTTAAAACCCAATTCTTCTTATTCGACAATACGCGACCAAATAAACCACATCTAGCACCTATTAAAAGAATATAGGGGGGTAGCGGAGTCTATTTACGAACAGCTTGACTTATCGCATGCAACAACTTGGCGTATTTTACGTAAGGATGTTGGTTTAAAATTCAATTCGTGCAAGAACTTAAGTCGATTGATTTTACAAACATCTCCGTTTAAGTCCTTGGCCCTTCAAGAAGTTTTAAAATTTTCAACCAATGAAATGGCTTAATGACTACATCAATAATCAAAGTAACCGCATTTGAAGTGCTAAGCAACTTGAAGATGCTCAAGAGATGTCACGACATCCAGACAAAACAAAGGCTTGGTGTGGTATATCATCGGTCCATATTTCTTCAAAACTGAGGCCGGACGCAATATAACGGAATTTTTGCTGCCTGAAATTAAGGCCCGTGACATTTCATTCCAAAAAGACTGTGCCACTTGCCACAGAGCCTGTGAAACCCGATCCGGTAAACAGACAATTTCACGCTTTGTACCAGTGAATTGGCAACCAAACACATCATACCTGCAGACTTTTTCCTTTGGGGCTACTTTAAGTCAAAGGTTTTCATGGGTAACCCGGCTGTGATTGAGCTATTGGAACCAGCATTACTCGTGTCACTGGCCCAACAGCACTCGTAATGCTTAAATGGATCACGTCAGCTGCAATTGCTGGCAACATTTGAAAGATAAATGTAAGAAATCGTTCTCTTGTATGGCAGTAAAGGTGATCCGACAAATTTTTTTTTTATGTTTTGGTGCTTCTGGAAAAAGTACTTCATAAAGAATCACAAAAATAAAAAGTTCAATATACAATATACGAAATCACTCGAATGATTCTTAATTGGTAATGAGTAATCGTTACCGAAAAAATTATTGACATCATGCATTCATATCAAGAATGCAACGTAAAATCAACTCTATTCAACCTTTCTTGGACTTTCACCTATGTAAACTCCCTTTTAAGATGAAGCACTTAGCCAAATTGTTGTGCTTTAATTTTAATATAGAGTGGAATTCCTCATTACGGACAGTCCTTATAACAGCACAAGTCCAATAGCGGGACAAATTTCGTGGACACAGCTATTTCATTAATTTTTCCATAGAAATATCATTCCAATAACGGGACGCTTTAATAACAGGAAGCAAACACTATAGTTCAAACCATTTTGATCGAAAAATCTCTCATAAACGGAAAAAATTCAAAAAATCCCAAACAAGTTTTTTAAAAATCCTACCTAGTCAAGTCATAAATATTGGTACACAACTGAACTCACTCATTACAAATACAACACTGGGCGCATCCATTTCGTATTGATTGCCATTTGACAGTTCATATTTATGCTTCATTGTGGCGTACAATTTTTTTGACATCGGCGACATTGAAAATCGTATTGTTGTAGTTGGTCTACTTAAATGCAACATGGAAAAAGGCGATATTTTTAGGACATTGCGATCGCTTGGAATTACTCGCAATTTTGTGTATCGTGCTGTGTAGTTGTTTGAGAATACTGGTGGAGTACGAGACCGTCAAAGATCCGGCCGTTCGCGCACTGTGAGAACTCCGAAAGCGATCAAAGCCGTGAAGAAACGAATCGACCAAAAACCTCTGCGAAAACAGAAAATCATGTCTCGCATTATCAAAAAAGATTTAGGACTCAGCGCGTACAAACGACACCATGTACACCTGCTCACGGCCGCATTGAAGGAAAAACGCAAGCGAATATCGAGAGCGTTACTCAGCCGGTACGCGAAGAACGCTCACAGACAAATTCTGTTGACTGACGAGAAAATCTTCACCGTAGAAGAATCGTTCAATAAGCAGAACAATCGTGTGTATGCTCGTACATCCAGAGAAGCATCCCAACTCATCCCGAGGGTTCAAAGAGGCCACCATCCCGCGTCTGTAATGGTATGGTGGGGAGTGTGCTACGATGGCGTTACCAAGTTCCATTTTTGCGAGGAAGGAGTGAAAACATCGGCCAAAGTATATCAATCGACCGTCTTCGAACCCATTGTGAAGTCTCTTAACCAATCAATATTCAACAAAAAACCATGAACTTTCCAGCAAGACTCCGCTCCAGCTTACAAAGCAAAACGACTCAACTGTGGCTCAAAAACAACGTTCCGGACTTCATATCAACGGATGATTGGCCAGCTGGTAGTCCAGACCTCAACCCGTTGGATTACAGGGCATGGCTTGCTTTACTCGACACTCAAATATTGAGTCGTTGAAGCGAGCCCTTGTCCGTGCAGTGGGCAATTTCCCCATGCATGAAGTGCGTCTCACAATCGATGAGTGGCCACATCGTCTTAAGTCGTGCTGGAAGGCAAATGGAAGTCATTTCGAATAAGTTGTTCTAAGATTTGTAGCCATTGAATAACCCAATAAAAACAAAAAAAAATTGTTTAAATATTAATTCGTTTTCATTTGGCGCTTATCTGTCTGTGTACCAGTATTTATGACTTTGATTGTGTTGATAAAAACGAGTTTGATGATTTTTCTTAAACTTGCAACTCGGGACAATATCCCCTACCTTTCTCATCTCTTTTGGACTAACATAAAATCTTCCTGTACTACTCTTATTGCCGATACTGACGGTACCAATGTGAATAGGAACTAATATGTAAGCATTGTGTTGATATTAAATAAACGACAACTTCTGAACACTTGGATGAACACACACAATTATGCTCCCATAAGCGGACATCTTCCATAACCCGACGAAAACATTGCGACGGTGAGTGTTCGGTTATGAGGAATTTCACTGTATAAGTTTTTGCTTGTAAAGGGTGTTATTTTTACGGGCAGAGATCTTTGAATTGAAATAAAACATATAAAAATGTTTTTTAATATCTATGTAATTTGACTTCTTTGTGAATCAATAGCAATTTGTCCTGCGAAACAATCACCAAATTTACGGCGCGAACGATAATCGCGTGGGTTAATTAAATTAAAGTTCTCCGCCTCTAAAATAAACACCTTTTTTAGGTATAAAAAAGCTGCTTCACATAAACCCAAGACTCAATCATTCACGATATGAGTTACGCGACAAGTTGTGCTCATGCTATGGAAAATAACCTCTCTGAATCATTACGATTGCTGTCATTTTAAAAGGGCCTTTATCGTGGTTCTGTGAAAGAGAAAACATGGATTTCAACTGTGAATCGGTTAAAAGTATAAGAAATTGCGGTCTGACTTAAAATACAACAAATTCTTTATTTTTATTGAAAAAAAATCAACCAATATTATGCATGGTATAGATAGGTATTTCTACAAAATGTCGAAATAGCTGGTATTCAAAAACACATCACATAGAAGATGAAGTTCAGTTTAATAACATGAGAGGGTTGAAAGGGCGTGTTGAAACCCTTTCTATGTTAAAATAATCTTTTGAAGTGATTGCATAAAATTGTTTCAACGTTTAGTCCATTCAATAAGCATCCGAAAACAAATAAAACTTCAAGAAAAACTGTCCAACCCTCTTTCAGGTCAAAAAAACCCCTTCATATTTACGAACCGAAACTAGTATAAGCGATATTGTCAACGCTCATGACTGCCGCCCTCGAAATGAATCACCTACCAATGGAGCTTGATATTAAAATTTCTCCGAACTTTATAATAAAACGTGTTTCTTTATCCTTTTTTCAATCAAACTACTCCTTACAAAATTAAAGCAACATTAACCTTCTTTAGAATTCAGCCCAAATAGAGAGTCGTTTTCATGAGACTCTCAATTTTTGCGGCAACAGCCAACAAGGTATCCCCGAATGTTCAACACTATTCATCGTTTAATTAAAAATGAGAAAAGGACTAAGAATCCCTGTTGGAAATTAAAATTTTAGGCAAAACACGAAAAGGATGTTGAGGCACTGAAAGGATTTTCGCCTTTGCAAGAAATTTGCTGGGTCATCAACCGAGAACTTGAAAAATTTGCCAGCTTACCAGTGGAATGGGTTTTCGACTACAATAGACATTAACCTTTCGTTTGCGCTACATGACTATGCAAATAAGGGTATTTTTTTTGTTTGTTTCTTGACAAAAAAAAAAAACAATGTAAAATGAAAATTGTATTTTCTTAAGAAGAGGTAACGAATAAAAAAAAGCACAGAAGAAAGTATTTATCAATGTTGTTTTTTTTTTCTGGGGACATTTAAAAAGAAAGGATCATTAAGTGAAGCAAGGACGGTAAGCCTTTCTTTAACAAATTGCGAAGGAAATACCCAATTAAGGATTAAGGAGGAAATAAACAATTTACAAGTAAAACTAGGTCGCCTTTGATCAGAAAAAATTAAAAATCAGATTATTTTCTTTCCACTGAAATGCTTTCGTTAAAGAATTTTTCTGTAAGAATAAGGCTCAGTTGTTATTAAGGACATAGTGGTCACAAGACCTCATCAAAAAAACAAACTCAAAGTTGGGTAATAAGAAATAAGTTAAATAGAAGTTTACAACGTCAAGTGAGGGATAATTGGTAAAGTTATTGTTGGACTGTTGTCAACGTAGAAAGTTCGCGCTAAGTTGCTAAGCAGTATTTCCGCATTTCTTCCAGTCGAAAAGAATGCCATTTTGTGATAGCTTTCTTGCAGGTACGTGGAGCGCGTACATCAAAAGGGACATTTCACCTTTCCCTATACAATAATTGAACTATAAGATAATGTTACAAGCTTGAATTGTTTTATAAGTTAGTCATTTAAGTATAAAGATATTTTAGGACTCCTTGTGGTTATACCATAGCAAAATTCAGTACCCTGGGTTTTTCTTATTTTCCTGACGAATGATAGTATTACTCGTTGAGCTAAAGGTAACCGATTTTAGATTTCACCTGCATTACTAAGAGTTGAAAAGATAAACATTTCAAAAATTGTAATATACTATACATTCAGTAAGACTCTAGATTCACCCTGCTGAACAACCTTAAGGACCCGAGGTACTTAAATTTCTTCCTTCCTTTTATTTTAAATTTTTTTACAGTTAGCGTGCAGCTAAGGGGTTATTAGCAGCCTTTAAATATTTGCACAAGCCGCTGGCGATGAAAAGTTATAGAGGAAAGAAAGACAGGTACAGACGTAAGTCGGTCTTGAATGTTTGGAGGTAATAATGAATAGGAAATAAAGAGCTCGGCAGGGCATTCTATAAGCGAATTCTTCGGCTTATGGAAAAATCAATATATTTTACAGTACGTCCGAAAATTAGCCTGATGTTGTTCTGATAAGGTTGTTTAGGCTTAGTGGTTATTTTGCTTCTCCATGTGGGCCAAGAACAAAGTCTAAATAATTGTTAGTAAAAGCTGGCTTGTTGTTGTTTTCTAAACATCGACACATTTTACTTGATTTTTACTGACAGACAAAATAAAAGCCTTACGGGCACAACCAGGATTGGAACACCGAAGTTTCCAATTCAGAAGCCAGTTCACTAACACTTGAGCCACGGCCACCCTTGACATTTCGCAGAACTTTTGACGACATCGGATATGTGTTCATTCTAAAGAAGGTTGTTTCTTTTTTCGGTTTCGAAGATGGAAGTGCCGTTCATGGATAATGGCTGGATATTCAAATATTGCTTAAGCGACTGCTTTTTTCCAATTTCACTCTATTGATAGATTAGTTTCTTAAGTTTTTTTTTTGAAAATAGGGTTTCCAACTTCCAAGTTAACTCAAGTTTTTTTGAGTTTTTTTTTATACATTTTTTAATACCATTCTATACAATATGAGAAATAGAAATCAGCAATAATTTTAAAAATCAATGTACCATAAGAGAGTCAAATAAAGTCTCAAAGATACCAATGTCAGCTACTATACACTGTCCACATAAATTGGCAGTGCAGGGAAGATAGGGATGTTTGTCTCTCATTCGCACTCTTTTGTTTTCCGTAAGGTGCTATTCCAACCAAAGCTTGTCGTAGTAAACATTTCAAATTTTTAGATTGAAATTTCGATTTAAACAATTTGTTTTATTTATAAAATTTATAAAATAAAACAAATTTACCTTTTTCCACACCACCAAGAGGTAAGTTAAAAGGCGCGGGTTAAAAACGCAAATTGCACAAAACTCAAAAAAAAAATACACCTTTTAAAAATTCAATTTACATAAAAACTCTTTTCTCCACATCAATATCACAATCCAGATTTATAAAAATACACGTTACATCAAAAAACTGGCCGCATGCTACGAAAACCTACGCAAATAAACTTTTTCCTTAAAGAAAACAGCTTAAAATTTTGATTAACGTATTTTCCGCACATTAAAAGAAATGCAAAAGATCGAAACAAGATCTCCACGGCCACATGTCGTTAAAAACTTTTTTCGAAACTCTAAAACCAAAAGCTCCTCAACAGGACACTGGTAACGCTTAATGCACATCAATTTAATAGGGGTTGAGTAGCAGCAGCCACTGGCCACAGGCAATCAGTGCACACTTAGATGTGAGTTGAATAAGACGTGTTGGATTTTCGTCAGATACAATTGTAAATTCGCTGGCGGGTAAACACTTTTGTATGGGGGCTTTCTTTCAATTCAATTTGGTGCAAAAATGTGGCATGCTACTGATTTTGGAAAAGCTTCCCCATAGGACGTGTGCCGCCAATTTATTTTGGAGAGAGTATAGTGAAGCCCCGTTCAATAGGCTGGATTGTCACCTTCTTCACTGGCAAAGATGTCCTCCAATTTTTTAGCTGCCTGAGATCTCATGATCCTAGCTTCTTTAGTAAATGCTACCTACATATGTAAGTGGTCAAGTTTTTCCAGACCTTGTGTACAAAACTTGCCCGGGGTGATTCCTAGAGCAATGTGTCCAATGTTTCCTTTGTTGAACAACAATACTGCATCACAGGTCCTAATTTTGAGGGTAGGTGAAGTTGAAAAACTTATTTTTGGTACTATCGACCACACGAAATTACTGACACTTTAATTATAATTTTGGGTCTTTCCATGCAGGCAGCCTTTTATTAGATAAAGTTCAGCTAATTTTCTATAAATATGTATGTTCGCTTTTCTGTATGACTGTATTTTGTTTTATTGGTTGTATTTATTTTCCCCTCATAGACTGTTTAAACTCACATCAAGTCTCCTCTCCATCGGGACAAAGCTCATGGCAGGATGCTTTTATGCTTTTTCAGTCGAAAATATGTGCTGGAATGAAGCCTTTATTGCTGTTGTCATTTCCTTGAGCGTTTTGTTCGTGTTTCGATGAATGGTTAAACCATAATACAACTATACTTTATTTATGGCTTTCTCAGTAAGACGACCTTGACCACTTAGCGTCTTTGCTCTCATTCGTTCTTGCACTTGGCCCACACATTCTATTTTTCTAATGTAACATTGGGGCCTTAAGATTATCCCTTCTTGACTTCCTGAAAGTCTTTTGAATCTCCGTTTCCCAGATATTGCCTATATCTCACGCTTTATAGTTCCAGAGATCACCAGCAAATTTTCCGAACCCCCTCTATCTCCATTCCACCACTGGACCACCGGTAATTTGCATCACAAATTGTTTATTATTCATGCCGGTCTTACACTTGCAGAATTAAGGCAAAATATCTACGTCAATTACTTTGTTATTTTTACCACATGTTGCAGTTATCACCCCATCGCTAATGAAGTTAATGGCTGAGTATCACTTACAACTTGGTTGTCATCATCCTGAGATAATGAATGCACTTTTCGAACAATACCTTCCTGGAGGCGTCCTTTTCATTTTTGAATATACTTTTTGGTTTTGTCATTGTTATGAAACTGAAAAAGAAATCTCGTACAAAATCACACACGAAAAATCCGAACACATAAACTTGACAACGTAAGACCGTAACTTGGCCACCAAAAACCAAAATAAAAAAAATAAAGGTAAGAAGGAGATTTTCACGCCACTAACATGTTACCCAATATAGTTCAGATGCTAAAATTCACTCGACTGTCAAGAACAATTGAGTTTCAGTGAAGTAAACAACAAAGTAAGAACTTTGACAGAAAAATGCTGTTCGTATAACATCACCTTTTGTAGGGTTCATGACCCGTTTTCTCAGTTCCAATTCATGATATCTGGTTAAAATTTGTAGGGCCTGTGTAGGTATATCTAAGCCACACTTTAGTCATAGCACGTTTTGATATATAAATATGAGCTAAAAATAAATATTTTCTAGTCATTTTTCATAAAGTTCTATGACTAAAGCAAGCTTTGTACATCCCTTCACAGGCCATACAAATTTCAACTAGATATCTTGAATAGTAAAAAAAAAAAACGGGATTTGAAAATGAACAATTTTCCCCTATGCGAAAGAAAATTTGTTCCTACCCTTCAATAAAAGTTTTGTTTAATGAGTATTGTAATTGCCATGGTTTCATACACCAACTCAACACTACGGAAAAAAGTCCATGTGGAAAAAAAATTAAGACAAAATTCAAGTTCGTTAATTATCCCTCTATAGAAACCTTTTCGCTAATAAATCATCCCTGTAAAAAGCACTCACCCTTATGTGAAAAGAAAAGATTTGAATGGAAAGAACTACTGATTGCTTGAATTTTCACACCCTTTTACGGAAATTTATCAACACCTTCCTTTTAGTCTTGACACGAGATTCAAAATGGGTAACTAAGAGATAGCTCACATTTTCAGTCTACTTAATACTATTATATAAACAATGTTGACTTCGTCTATAAGTAGACAGAGAATAGAAAAAATACAAACGAGGAAATAAATGTAATAACGACATAATAAAAAGGACCAACCAAGTGGTTAGATTCGAACATTAGATCCTAAGCCAACAATGAAATAACCAAACAATAACACAAAAATGTCAAATTCGGAATTGTCATCAAGGATCCACGCCTAACCCAAGTACACTCCATTACAATAAAGTTCTCCTTTTGTTTCTGCTTTTATCAAAAACGAGTTTGCTTCTAGATGGGCGGGTGATGGGTGAGGGTTGAATAAATGATAATATTAAAGAAACTTTTATGACGACACTAACATAGCCAAGGTATGGATTACTTTAGGTAGAACAATAGAAACCGAAATTAAAGCACAATGGGAAAAAAAAACCAGCCATCGCCTAACCTTCGGTTATCGAGTAAGGCATACCAGATATCGAAAAATAAATGGTTTTCGAAATCAAATTAAGGTATCCATTTTCGCATTAAATATTTGTTAAGATAAAAGCCCCATAGAGACACCGTTTTACGTAGTAGCTCTTCTCCATTATCCTCTCAACGATGCACCAACCAATTTGTCCCAGTTAACTACATGAATTGGTACATTCACATATACCGTCGCAGAATTCATACGAGCGAGCCCAACTGTACATATGTATGCACTGTTCTATATATCGGATTGAATACTCTGTCTAATGCAGGTTATTGCAATGTAGCGATTTGCAGTTTTCGTTGAAATTGAATTCCAATGGAATTCCTGCAATCCCTTGCTCAATGAATTTTTCGTCGCTTTTTTTCCTCTAGCTTAAATATCTTTTAGTAATGCTTCCCGTCTGAGCTCGCATTGTAGCAATGGATTTTCAGATGTTTTTCCAGTTACGGATACTGCTTCTGTGCTCTTGTATCGACGATTTGTCGGTTTATTGGTTTGTTTTGCTTTGGAACTCACAAAGCCATCGAAATGTTCGACAATTAAGTTGAAAATCCTTTGATCATGCTTCGCATGTAGTAATGTAGTAATAAATGGTCCAGTGTAGGCTTGTTCAACAAAAAGGCCCGCCGACCAACGCTCTGTTGTATAGGGAAATTGCAGCATTTAAAAAATTTTTTTTTTTGTCTTCTATTGAACATGCCTCACTGAGGGGGTGGTCGGGTCGTCTGTTAGTCCTGTTGAAACCAGAATGTTGAGTTGGATGAAAATTGCACTGGCAGACAGAGTTAGTTATCCGTTTGAATAGGCTGTTCGTATCAGTGTTCGATAGCAAACAGTGCATTGAAAGTTAGTAAAGTGAGACATAAAATGGTAAGTTGGTACAAATGCTTTTCGGGGGATAACATTCATAGGAAACACAAACAGTGCAATGATAAGAATATTATGACAATATCTCAAAACTGTTAGATCCTCCAGGAAGCAGTTTCCATTCAAGGAATCAAAGAATAACTGTTCGCTTAAGGTCTTCGCTTTTTGGTATTATGAAATCTCCAAGGGCTTTTGGAAAATCGCAGATTATGAAAAATCGTACAGTCCGTTGGTAAAACAGCAGCGAGGTTGGAGAAAAATCTAAAATTTAATATTTTCTTGCGTTGGATGAAAGTAAGAAATGGAAATATATGTGCACACATATAAATATAATGTTGACATTTTCAGCCTTGATACGGATAGTTACGATGCCGAACTTCGAGACTGCTTGCCTAAGTTTGCCTCCAACAACAAACCCGCATCCAAATAGGCGCTGCTTTTGCCGTCGATAACAATCGCCGTAGTTGATGTCACAGTTTTTCATCTACTTATTGCCCAGCCCATTCCATAGCATTTCTTGTGTCGAGGTCTATTTGTATCAGTCCAGGGCCTCCGTTACTTGTTTGTCTGCTCGTGGTTTCTTGAGGGACCTAAAATTCCATGTACATATCCGAAGTTCGATTCATATTTAGGGCTGTCAAAAGTAGATCCGTTCGTATTCGAGGCTGTTTGGAGCTCTAAAATTTTGTTATTTCAACTGTTGATGTCAGAAATGGAAAATTATAATTATTTGTAGTGAAATTTCAAACCATTTCCAAACTATTCTGTGCCTTACAGGAAAAAATTAGCATTGCGATAATTATTTAGAGAAAACTCAATCACAATTGAATAACATGATTCTAATATCGTAAAAACTGTTAATGAAGTTATAAACCCTTCATGGACATCGGAGGGCCAGTTCGGTGATGTACGGTGAATGCGGCAGCAATTCGTACCGTGATTCATTCAATTTTGCAATTTTTGCGAGTTGATTCTGAATGAGTGACGCTTCAAAAAATTACTGTATTAATATGTTTTAACAAAAAGTAATTGATTTTTTATTGAATACTGTTAGGAATCTCGTACAATACGACTACGGCCGCTGCTACTTCGCACTGTTTCATTGTCGGATCAAAAATCATTTCCCACGGTTTTCTCAGTCATATCTGCTAGAAGACCTTCACGCTTCTCATCAAAAATAAATGTACGAACAAAACTAAATTCATTCATCTAAACCTTGTGCATGGTCATCCATTTCGTTCTTCCGTCAAAAATGTACGGATTGTGTGCATTAACCCGATGTTTTGCCTAGCCCGATAAAAAAAATCCAAAGGCGGCAAATCACATGATCATTGTGGTCAGTTCACATTATCAAAAGCGAATTTACTCGTCCAATAAAAAAGCGCACTGTGCACATTCCCGCCAGTGGCTTGGATTCCAAAAATATAGATGATTTGTGAAGTTGTTTAATTGTGTTGCGAATAGCCGTTATACTGGCAATAAAATACCACAAATTTTAAAATACTATTCGGGCGTTTCCCTACTCTGAGCATTGAACTTGTAGAGGCAGAGTGGGTAAGGTCAATAACTCACGAGAAATTCCTCAGATAAGTTCTAAGGCTTATCTTATATTAATTTCAATCCTTTTTTCCGGGGCTGGTTCAACGTGTTATATGATTCTTGCCGAGGATCAGCCTGGCTGAGAGCCCAATATCTTCAAAAATAGTTCAGTCGTGAACGTTGTAACGGATCATCCGGATATGTACAGATTGACCTTCCTTTCCCCGCTACTCGTGGTATCTCTAATGGGAGATATTTTAATCATTCAAAACAAATAAGACCTTCCGGACCACCTTCGATCCCAAGCTATGCTGGGTTGTGCTAAGATAATCGCTTGTGTCGATCAAAAATCTCTTGATTTTTATGCAAAAGCCCTATGTGGATTAGGAGATATTTGGTCTTGCACAAAGTTTGAGATCGCGGTTAACGAAGGCATCTCTAGTTAATCTGAATTCCGCAAATGGATCCCAGTCGAACTCTTCTCCCTAGGAGACATTCTGTAGATCACTAGACTCAGAAACTCGACCCTTCCGAATCATGACTGGAGAGTCGCAAAACCAAGAGGCCCTAATAGATGTACATATTTTGTTGTCATTAAGGAATTTCTGAACTCTTAAGCGTAGGCTCAAGGCATGAGCAACCTAAGGGTTAAGATGCACATTAGCAACTTTCACTTTCTTTAACTGAAACAGTTAACAAGCAGAATAAATCTTGAAGCTTCGATAAAAGCTCCTAAAATGAACAGCGACGACTCCACTTCATGGAGGTGACAATAAAGCTCATCTCTTTCATTGCTCTTGGGCACATTTGAAGAATTATAGATCTCGTTGTAAACTTCTCTGGAAGATTATAGCAATGATTCTACGATTTCTCTATAATAACCTCCATCCCTCTAGAAAGACGTCGGGCGCACCAATTATGCGTCTATGCAAAAACGCCGAAGACATTATCTCAGTCCTTAAACACTGTGCTGCAGAAAGCGTGCTTCGTGAACTTCAGACACCTAAATAACTTCCACTCTATACGAAAGACCATGGTAACTTGTACATTAGTGAAACTTAGCATTACGGTTTTTTTAATTTTCTTACCTTAAGCTAGCCCTAAACGACGAACATGCTCGCCGAACTTGCTCGTTTGTGTTATCCTTTACACGACGAGCACATTTGGCGAGCATTCATTTTGTGTTGATTCTTCACAGTGTAAACATGTGCGATAAAGAAGCGCAAGTGGTTGCGCTTATAATTATTTATTTATGCAAGAAAAAAGAAAACAAAACAAATAAAAAAAAGAAAGTGGATGAAGGACTGGCTGTATAAGCGCAGTAGTCTTTCGCATGTTAAGTTATTAAAAGAGTTGGAAATAACATCTCCAGAAGATTTAAGAAATTTTTTGCGAATGGATCCCGCAACATATATATCCCAAATCGCATTTGCACTCCGCAATAATTCAATAAATTCTTGTACAAAATCTTGACTGACTGTTGCCATTGTCTTTCATCCGCGATATGAACTCGGCGTCGTTCACAGCAAAAATAAGGATTGCTCGCGAACATGGCCCTACACGGCGAACATCGAAGCCAACGAACACGAATAAATCGAAGTTTTTCGCCAACAGCGAGCGGCTCGCGAACCAGCCCCTACACGAGAAAAACATAGCGAGCACGAGCAGGTTCGGTGAGCATGTTCGTCGTTTAGGGCTAGCTTTAGCGACACAGACATAGCCGTTACCAGACAGGAGGCTGCCAAAGATTCCTACTGGCTGTCATAGGCATCTCTTAGACACGACCATGTTAGCACTCTCCCTGGTGACAACGTACAAAGGGTGATAAACGAAGCTGGAAGGCTAAAAACTATCCTCATCATTGACGCTAACGCACATCACATGGTAAGGGGTAATCCGACATCAACGATATAGGTGAACCAACTTTTGATTATATTATAAGTACTAACCTCATTGCTTGCAACATTGGCAATGAATTCCCCTTCAAAACTATAAGGCTGGATTCATTTAATGAGTCGCTCAGTGTATTTCAAAAAGAGACAGAAATCAAGCATAATCTAGAAAGTGGCAATCCTGGATTACAGAAACCTCTAAGACATTGCGGCTAACGAAAATCCTTAGTATAAGTCCCTCGATGCCTAGCTGTTTGAAAAAAACTGACGGCTCTTAGACGATCCAAGTGATGAATCCCTCAACCTGCTAATAGAAAACCACTTTGAGCGTTTACAAAATTCACGGAAAACAACCTTCCTTAACAACTGTAGCAAAACCACTGCTTCCGCGATAAAAACTCAAGTTCTATAAAAATCTTTAAGCCAGACAAATCTGGTGGGACGGATGGTATAATACCTGCCAAGCTACAAAGATATCATACCGGAGTATGAGGACCTGCGTGGAAATGACACACGTTTCCTTGTCATCTAGAGAAGTTAATGTAGTCTTCATCCCCAAAGCCCGAAAATGTTCTTATGAGTATGTCGTCTGAAAATATTATTTGACCCATTCTATGATACTTAGTGGTTAACGAAAACTGTTAATATACTTGGAACAAGGGTTGCCCAAAATACATCGATGTTTACTTTTCGATGTATCGAATCAATCCGATGCATCGGACACTTTCGATGCATCGAATGAAGAAGAAAGTGTTGTGGAGAAGAAAGGCTCGTGTGGTACATATCCCCAGCTTCCTGAAACCATAGCTCGTCCATGCCAAATCCTCAATTTCTGGCCCTAAACAATCAATTATCATAAATTGTCTCCCATTGTCGTCTTGGAAGAAAAATGGTCACAAGATCGGGGTGCATTGGCTTCTCTATGACTACGTGTCAATTTTCCAAAAAGCGAATGTTGCAAACTTACATGTTTAAGTAGCCGCCGAGATTTCCATCTCATGAATTTATGATTTGTTGAGTAAAACGGTCGTCAATTTCTAGCTGCCGAACCCAAAAACAGAATCGATTACAAAGCGGATGTGGTCTTTTTACTTCAATTCTGAAGGTAATTGGACGTTGTAAGCGAATAGTCTGAGATGTTTAAGTAAGATTACTTTCATCGTACAGCGGCTGATGTTCAGTTGATGGTAACTTTTAGGCTCTCTGAGGTTTATGTGCACAGCGTCGGCAACCTCTGCAATATTTTTCGCTACGCGGACGTATTCGGTTATCAGTCACCAAATAAGTCCGAAATTTATATTAAAACATCGCATTGTTATACCAGCATCCACTTTGGAAATACGAGTAACTTTGCAATATTTCTCAACTTTGTTGAAGCATCAATTGATATAGTACAGAGTTACTATAATTTTCTTCAAGCTCATACAAGTTATCAGTATCAAAATAACAACAGAAGGCTCATTCTTTTCTATCATAATATATAAATATGTAGATGCACAACTCTGTTTGGGACCTTGTTGGCTTCGCTTCAGAGAAAATGAGACTCAAGCAGCGCTTGATCACTGCTTGTTTTTTTTGCAGGATCCTTAAAGAACACCAATAAGGACATGCTCCCTTTTTGTTCAAAATATGAATAAAAATATAAAACAAAAACCTCCCTCACATTTCAACAACCTTGCTAAAAAGGACCGCCATTTGGTTTTGAAGTTACCATTCAGTTAAACAGTGGGAAGTCTAAAGACAATAAATAAATTTAATAAAATAATTTTTTTATACCTAGCTTGACTTTAAGAGTTAATACCGATTTTTAATCCACTAAGCTCGATCTATATTATTGCGTAATCCTACTTCCTTTTACTTTGTCTGAGATTTAAAGTATGTTAATTTTTAAAACCACAAGGCCAACGAACTTTTTTAAACTATACCAGATGCATCTGTCTTATTGTAATTTGTAACTGTATTCTAGAGCTACAGCAAGGGCAACTTGTTATATTGAAAGGTATTTCATTTTTCAAGCTTTGCCCTAGTTTTTAGTCATTATGTCTCTTATGTTTAGGAATTCCAGACGGAAAAAATACAGATACGAACAATAATCTGAACTTTTATGCACGAATAACCTGCTTTTCACAGCTCCAAACATTGTTCCGATATAAAACTAGAATTATGCACTTACATAACAATAGAATACCTCAAGTGTTCCAATTCACGATCCGGTCTTGAATGTTTCTCTCCTCCGTTGCTGGAAAACACAATTTTCGAACGCACACATTAGTGCCGCTATTAAAGTAAGGAATTCGTAATAACCATATTCATGCCATAATAATATCCGCTCGCAATACTATCCACCAGTAACACTTTCCGAATGCACATGCAGGAAAACTAGAAAACAATGAGCGTACGAGGAATTATTGTTTGATTTTCCACTCTACAACGCCCAGAAACAAGTACACAACTATACTACAGCAGGGCCCGGTGCTGTACGAGCATGTGAAGCTTCTGGAGTTGGCGGATCACGAAGGCGAATGTTTGCATATTGTGCGCCTGCAAAATAAAGGACCTCAAAAGATCCCTATAGTGCATGATAACAATGAGGAAACCAAATAATAAGTATGAGCATTGTTCGCTGATTTCTAATCTCGTTCTTGAATTTTACTTTTAATGAGAAAACTCTTTTTCCAACTATGATTGGGGTGGTTATTACACTGCACTACAGTGCTGCATCCACTTTAACGTTTTCCACCTTGAGGGTTTTTGCGGTTTTTTTTTCCCATATCAGTTTTGTTATATTTGCGATTTAAATGAGCAAAACCTATAGGTAGAACTCAGAATTCACTGAAAGCTTTACTTCTAAAAACAAAAAACATTGAAATTTAGAAATAATGAAAAAATATACATCGAATTTAAAAAGGACCTTAAAGGCATTAGCCTTGGGCTGCCGCATTCATTGTACTGTAGATTTAAATAAAAGTAGGTACTCGTACAATATGGAAAAATTTGGTCTACTGCTTTTGAAGTGATTTACCCTGTAAAATTATAGTGTTGTTGTATTTATGGATCATTGGTGCTAGCTAGCACCTTTTACCTATAGATTGGTCCACCGATTGGATAATCTAACTATGCGAAGAAGGCTCACAAGACGAAACAATTACATCCAGCTATAAAGAAAGTCAAAGCTTGCTCGATCCCTTGATTTCCAACAGCGGAAGGGAAGGGATATCATACAGCGGAGTGTATGGAGGATGATGAATCTGTAATTTGCAGGTTGATTGTTGTCAGGGTGAGCACAAATGGCTACAAGTTCAGAGCAAGAATTAAATACATGGGCAGACTTTAAAAGGTTCCTTTAGAGTTCAGTTGAAAATATTCAAGTGCCGCAGTTAATAAGAAACTAGGAACTTGTGTAAAAGTTGATGACTCCTTAATTATACAATATGTTATAGATGGCACCTAGGATTCCCCTAGCAATAAAACTTTACTTCGTGCGTCCATTAATTTTAAAGACTTTTAAGGGAAAATTGAAGTCAATAGACATTTTCCCGAAACCAGTCTTTAAGTTATAAATCAGATGTTTCTTTAAAAACAAAAGAGTTTTACATCTGATGGGAAAGCCCAAAGTTAAGATAGATACAACTGTACACTCAAAAGTCATCGTCCAAGTGAATATCGTCAATCATTGGGAGGTCATTAGTGCTGTAGATGTGAAGAGTTTGGCCACAAGGCCATGCAATATACGAATAAGGCTGCTTCGAAGCATGTCGGGGCTGCATTCGCTTCATCAAGTCGCACCTGTGCGTTCGGGAAAAATTGACTAATTTTTATTCACCAAACTGACGAACTATTTAACAGCCAAAAAGTACGCTTAATGTTGAAAAATAACGGCTGCAGAGCAAAATTAAACTACTTTCGTCTTCTTCGCCAGTTAGAGTGGCCAATATGTACTCGTATTTTTTTTTTTAAATCCTTTTTTCTCTAGGTACATAGCCCACAAAATTTTAGAAATTCACTATGTTGATTCTTCATGTATAATTTTATTTTAATTGCAAGAGGCGATGCAGAGTTTGAGAAAGGTTTTCGAATAAGCTACTCAGACTTTTTTTCAATTTACCTAGAAAAATGTCATTTTCTTTGTTCAAAAATACAATACTTACATATTTTAAATGGCGCTACAATACACGGTAGACTTGGGTCTCAGTCGGAATAGAATACTTACTGAAATAAGAAATAACTGCTAAAATGGCTTTTTTCACTTCAAATTTGTGTTGATTAAAGTTGATCAAAATGGAAAACGGTTTAAGTGTTGATAATTCTTTTAAGAAAGAAGCAATTAGCAAGTGTTGTACTACTTTGCAATCTTGATAAAATGGGTAATTTTTCCAAATAACTTGCCGATGTTAGTGTAATACAGTACTCAGTCGAACTTTATTTTTCTTACAAAACTTACAGCATTAGTTTTTGGATTTGTGATTGCGATGAATAGAATGCTTATTACAGGTTGACGTTGAGCATCGGGAGACCCTGTATATTTACTAACAAAGTTTAACAGTTCTTGAATTCTAGCATTAGCAGAAGTACGCGAAGAAATGTTTTTTTTAGGAATGGGCGAATTTAACCTTAATTTGGCCAAAGAGAAGCAGTAAATATAGTTTTAGTAAATCCAACTGGGACTCCATTTTTAAAGAAAGACTTTTTATTAACATTATCGAATTTATCTAATTTTTGGCACAATGTTAGCGAAGAGTCAATTCCCAGACAGGAAAATTTGAATGATATAATTTTTCAGGCGCAATTAAAAAACAAAAATTGGCAAACCATTTAATTTATCTTGCAACAAGAACATAGCAGTTTTGTGGAGTATTTCCGATTATGTTATTCTGAGTTCTGATTAACTGGCGGCTAAGTCCATCATTCTCCAAACTAATAACCGAAAAATCAGTAGTAGGATTCCCCATAGGCGATACACTATTTGTCTCACTGTGAGAATTCAAAATTGAGAAATCATCGACGACCTTTGATTTATCATCATTCTTATCGCAAGTATCTTAGCAAAGACATTATCATAGACAACACCAACAATTGAAAAACTGTTATCAGTACTATTGGCGCCAGCAATTATTACATCAGACAAGTAAGAGTTTCCCCTAACAGACTTGTATATATTTAAGCGCGCAAAAGATCGATTGTTTTAGGGGCTACGTAGCACGGTGCGTCATCACGCTGACACCAAATATTGTCCAAGTCCCTATCATTTAATTTCGGCTTTCAAAAATATGGTAATCATGGGTCTATTGTACTCACAGTTGACCAAAATGGTATTTCTAACAGTATTTTCGAAATAAAATGGGCCAATGATTCCCTACTCCAAAATCCACACCAAACTGCCACTCCTTGCGGATGCACTTGCTTCTCGACAATCTCGACAATTTCGACAATTTCGACAATCACGTACGGGTCTTACGATTCGCAAATGGGGCAATTTTTTTTTTGACAGAACCCCCGAGGTTTAATTGGAGCTGCTGAAACAGCGGAACAGAGAAGCGATAACGAAACGGATGGTCTCTGCCATTAATTACTATTCCCTTACGATTGATCTTTGTAAGGGAATAATGCGGTGTCATTGAGCAAAATTCTCATCAGGCTGGTGCATGAAATGTTGAGTTTCTGAGATCGATGGCGAGTCGATGCTCCTGGATTCAGTCAAACACGCTCGGTCACAGCCGTCACATTCTCATCAGTATGTACCACACGATGACAGCAACCTTCAGTATTGTTCACAAGCACAATTTTTCGTACAGCATGCACGATGGCTACTTCATTTCAACCAAAACTTATTTTGAACTATGAAGCTGTTTGGGCAACACAGTGTTTGTCGTTGGAATTGTTGTTTTTTGTGTTCTTGTTTTCTGTTAATAGTAGCTCGATGATAGCTCGTTACTCCTTTTTGCGGTACACGGTACGGTAAAAATGTAGGAGATGGGCTGCTAACCACATACTTGATGCAGTATTCGTAAGAAACTCACCCAAGCTCAGGAGACTTGGATAGGTACAAAGGAACAGGTCCAGACGTCATCTTCGCGATGGAAGCGACTTCTGCTTAGATAGATAATTGGACAGTAGTCTAAGGCTGTACGGGTGTCGACCTACATACAGAATTTTCGATTGACAAGGGGACCAATAAGTTCCAAATTGGAATCTAGCACGCGCTCCGAAGCAGAATTTTGATGGACTTAACGAAGTGCTTCCTACGTCTGTGATCAAAGAAGGGAAAGTGTTGTATTCCAACTTAAGGGTGCTGGAGTGACGGAAATTATGTGGAACCCATAGGGCTAAGTGCTGAAAGAAGTTGCCAAACAAATGCTCAACTACTGCTGAATATGTACAGTAGCTGCCTTGATAAAGTGGTTTTATTCGAGAGTTGGAAAATTGGTGCTAAAGCAAAGGCACTTTGCACGCTAAATACTGCAGGGAAACCCAGTGAACAATGGACAACAATGCTGATCGCTCACCTGGCTAAATGGAGTAGATGGAAACACGGCGAATGTTCACGTACCGATGTGGATATCATTAACAACTCGAAGTCAATGAGATATTGTAAGAAAGTATAATCACGAGTGGCTGCAATCGAAAGAATTTAAATAAATATTTTTGATGTTAAAAGTGGACAAATAGTTGAAAAAATTATTTGTGATAAATTTTACTCGCACACTGGAGGTATATTACTACCTCAGATAATTTTACATACAGTCATCGACTATCCCCCGAGCCGATAACATTGTTTCGATCGTTTTTTTCTCTGCTCTTTCAAAAGTTGTGTGCTTTTTTCTTTTTTCTTTCCCTTCTCACGCTCGCGTGCCAACAAGTGTGTGAAAACTAAATGCATCAAGTGGTTATAACTTAAATTATGGCCTCAGGGCCAACCATTCCGTCTGGCAATCGGTTTGATGTATTCAATCATTATTCCGATCGACCCAGTAAAAAAAACATAATGTTTCACCTATAGAAAATGCCTTCGATCTCCCCATCCCCACCCACCTTAATTCAAAAATCCCAAATTCATAACGATTTCTCCTGCAGTCCCCACAGTGTTTTCTTTCAGTGTTTTTTTGCTACAAAAAAGAGATAGATGCTATAACTACTGCCTATGAATATATTGCCCAACTCCGTGATGGAAACATATTGATTCTTGTGAAATCACAACCAATTGCCTACATATTCCTAGGAAAGAAAACTCTCTCTAATCTTTGCCCGATTGCGGTGTCCCTTCATGATCAATTAAACTCATCAAAAGGAACGTGTTCGCACCTTGCCTAATAAATGTTAGCGAAAAAGAAATTATTGATGAAATAGATGTCTATAAATTCACAAAAAAGCGAAAAATATAGATAATAATAAAAATTTAACAGCCGTCCCATCTGGACTCATACTCTTTACATTCGATCGCTTCCGCCCCCCCACCCCCACTTAATGTTGGGTGGCATAATCTCAAAGTTCAAGAGTACTTCCCCAACCCGATGCGTTGCAAAAATTGCCAAATTCTCGCACATACTGCTAAAAGATGTTCACTTAGCCCAACTTGTGTAAACTGCAACCTTCCCCCCACGCCAAAACAATTTGCACTCGCACCTTTTGCGCTAATTGTGCTGAAGAACACCCTGCATTCTCCACATTCTGCAAACGGTTCATACAAGCTAAGAAAACGCTTAAAATTAAAACAATGAAAAAATGTAGCATGGCAGAAGCAAACAAATTTACAATGAGCAAAACCCAATTCTACCATCTTCTCTCTCTTATGCTACTGTTGCCAGGCATACAATGCAATCAATTCCTCCTGCCCCCCCCCCCCCCCCTCAATCATTAACAACCCCGCTCAAACCGGTAATACCTTCAACAACCTAACTCAAACACCATCTATAAATACTACTACTCTAAGATCAAATACCGCCTTTCCCCTTTCATCTTCTTCGCCAAGAAATCCTAAGTAATCAGTTACAACTTCGAACGCCCCACCTAACAAAAAAAAATAGTACCGAGCGAACGTACAAACATATTAACAACAATCAAACCTCACACTTCATACATCCAAACTTACCCATACCAATAGCAATTGACAACAGTCACCCACAATACAACAACAGATTCGAATATGACAATGATGACGTCATCTAACTCAACTAACTGTACCTGCCCGTCGCATTTGAACGATTCGCCGTCTAGGCGACAGTGTCAGGCCAATCAACCAAAAACCACACCACCCCCTGATTTTTCGCAATATAGATTAAACTATACTGCTCAAAAGTCTGACAAAACAACAAGCTCACTCCTAAGTGTTCTGCAATGGAACCTTAATGGATACATAAACAATTATCACGAGCTTGAAATCTTAATAAAAGAAAAAAATCCACACATAATCTCTCTTCAAGAAACCCACATCGCTTTTAACTCTACAGGCAAGGCCCCAAAGCAATATGAACCATATTTCCACAACCTTAGCACTAACACAACTTCTGAGCAAGGTATATGCATCTTGATCCACAAGTCCCTCAGACATAAAATCCATCATATAAATTCTTGCATCTCTGCAATAGCCGTTGGAATTCAACTTCATATAAAACTCACTATCGTATCTCTCTATATCCACCCAACACAACCATTCTCCGCAATAGATCTGGAAAATATAGTAAGTACGAGTACATTAAACCCACCTATTATTGTGTCAGGCGATTTGAACTCATGGAGTCCTCTTTGGGCTCCCCTTTAGTTAACGCACGATGTAAAGAAGTTGTATCATTTTTATCCACCACAGACTTTTCCGTGTTAAATGACGGCAGTCCAACTCATTTCTCGACTCATGGTACCCTTACCCACATCGACTGATCCCTCATCTCTCCTCAGTTGCTATCTTACTCAAAGTGGAGTACAATAGATTCACTTCAAGGAGCTGATGGTACAATAGTACCATGGTGGAACCCCAAGCTTGCGATTTTGCGTAAAAACAAACAAACCCTCTGGAGAAAATTCCTAAAATATCCCAACGCTTATATTCTGATAAATTATCGGAAAGGTAATGCACTGTTTCGCAGAAAAGCATAAGAATCGAAACGAGCGAGCTTCCAAGATTTCACCTCCAATCTAGACCCCAACACACCAATTAGAAATATATACTCTAATATTAAGTCACTTGCAGGGAATTATGTCCCTTCATCGATCAAATTTATATTAGCCGGTTCTGAACCGCTCACCAATTCACAAAAAAATTGCTGATCACTTTGCAAAATCATTTCATTTTTTCATTTTAAATGCATTTTTATTTATTTAAATTCAGAAATTCTTACAAGCTAGACAAAAAAACGCTTAAAAATTAGCTTAATTAACTTAAAATTGATCTATACTCTAACTTACTGGCCCCATGCGGACACTCTAAGTTAAACCTAACAATTAAATTTTGTCTTTCGACGTTTCGTACATTTCATTTTTAAATTATGTTGTATTAATTGCAATTAAAACTAAGAAAATAATTTTATAAAAAAAACTTAGTAAATTACCTTTTTTTTTTTATCATCTTTTAAAACTTAAAACTAAAATTTATGAACTACCTTAACATTATTCTTAATCTACTTAGGCTACTTAAGCTACTTAAAATTATCTTATAATTTAGGTATTATTTTTTTTTGTTGAGAAGTTGCCCGAAGATTACCCATCTTTTTGTTGTTTTATAATTTTTTTTGTATTTTGTATATATATATATATACAATATATATGTATACCCAATATATATATATATACAATATATATATATATATATTTTTTTTCTCCCTTAAAAACTATTCTAATCCTACCTAAATCTATGTAAGTCGGCCACGGCAAAAAATTAGGCTGCCGACTCTGCTCCTAGCGAAGCTACCTAGTGCTAGAGGAATTCGACGACGTAGACTCCGCTCCTTCAACAAGCCACCAAAATTGTTGGTGCTGCCGAGCAACATTCCTCATGTCGCGACTCCCTACCGCCCTACCGAACCGGAGACGCTCCGCACTGCCGTGTGCGACGTCTCTATCGTAGTTAAGTCGCCTCTCCGCAGCTGTTCGAGCGACATGGAAGATTAGCGGCACCGCTAATCTATCCTGGATCAGACCTTTCATGTCGAGGTAGAGGAACGCTTCTGGAGGAATACAGCCGTCAAAGCGAACTCTCTCGTGATACATATAATTGGGGTAGTAAGCCCCAGAGATCAGGTTATTCGACGAGGTCATTGCTCTTGCAATGTGCCTTCGAGTCAACTTAATTACAAAATTGTGCACTCTTATTAGGTTAGCCCTATCGTACAAGACCTCATTGCGATAGAATTTTATGTACTCAGACTCTGGTGTTCTGTACAGGCGAAGACAAGCCCTAAGGCAAGCCCTCTCAAACACCCGAATCTTTTCCAAAAGACTTGCTCTAACGTTGAACCACACGGGACAACCAAATACAAGCATAGGCCAAATAACGGCCATGTAGCAGATTACCTTTACCCTCGCATCGAGTTGCCTGTTATAAAACAGTCTCTTTGTAAGGGCAAAAGCACCTTTGGCTCTGGCCAGAGCAACATCTATACGAGGGCGGGTCAATAAGTCCGTGACTTTTTGAATTTCTGACCTCTTTACTGAAACAGCAACACTGCTCCTGTCAACAGGCATCTGTCAGTTGACTCCTGTCAAAATTTAAACTTGCTGCGTCAGTTAGTTTGTGTTTGACAGCTATTTTTATCAGACTACTCACTAATTTGAGGAGAAAATGGAAAAAAGTGAATTTCGTGTGCTTATTAAGCATTATTTCTTGCGAAAAAAAACCATTACCGAGACCAAGGCTAAGCTTGATAAATACTATGGGGACTCTGCACCATCGATTTCAATGGTAAAAAAGTGGTTTACTGAATTTCGTTGTGGCCGTACAAGCACTGAAGATGCCGAACGTCCTGGACGCCCAGTTGAGGTCTCTACACCCGAAACAATCGAAAAAATTCACGATATGGTGTTGGCCGACCGAAGATTGAAAGTGCGAGAGATTGTGGAAGCCGTAGGGATCTCGCATGGCTCAGTGGTTTCAATTTTGAATGATCACTTGGGCATGAGAAAGCTTTCCGCAAGATGGGTGCCGCGTTTGCTCACAGTCGACCACAGTTGCATGTGCAGTTGCCATGGCAAAAATCCATGAATTGGGCTATGAATTGCTCCCTCATCCACCCTATTCTCCAGATTTGGCTCCGAGCGACTACTTCTTGTTCCCAAACCTGAAGAAATGGCTTGGTGGAAAAAGATTTGACTCCAATGATGAAGTCATCTCGCAAACAAAGGCCTATTTTGAGGACCCCGACAAATCATTTTTTTTGGAAGGGATAAAAAAATTGGAGAAGCGTTGGACAAAGTGTATAGAGCTCAAGGGAGACTACGTTGAAAAATAAAATTATTTTTTTATCAAAAAATCTGTGTTTTAATCCAAAAGTCACGGACTTATTGACCCGCCCTCGTATGTTTGTTAAAATACAGATATTGATCTAGCCAGATCCGAAGGTATCTGACTACACTTCGACAAGCAAGTGATTGTCCGTGTTGTCCCACGATCTGAAACTTTCGCCAATTCTTTCTGGTATCCGTAGAGGCCCCAGACAAAGGCGTCCTAAAAAGGATGGTTTCCGACTTCTGAAAGTTTATCTTCAACTTCCAGTCGTTGCAATATTGTTTAATTTTATCGAAGTCACGTTGCAAAAGAATGTTTATAACCTCAATCTTTGAACCTGATCTGTACGCGATTAAGTCGTCTGTGTACGCTATGGCATGGTGAAGTGAACCTATCAGATCACTTGTGTAAATGTTGAAAAGGATTGGCGAATTGACCGCACCTTGTTGCAGACAGTTTTTAATGTTGAATGTACCAGTAGAAGTCACATCGCCATTTTTTACGATGAACTGTCTATTGGTGAGCATATTGAAAAAAGAATAAAGCAGTGGTTTACTAATGCCCAGTCTGTTCAACTTCTGTTCAACAAGAGTCCCTCTAACCATACGGTATCGAAAGCCTTCTCAAAATTAATCAGGCAGGCACCCGTCCACTGTTTCTTGGCTTTGTTCCATTGGATATCAGAAACCAGCTTTGACGCGGCATGAATGACATCATGCCCCGCCTTGAAACCGAATTGATTATCCGGAACTATATTTCTGTCCTCAACCCACTTAGTCAGGACTCTATTGATGACTTTTTCGAAAACCTTACTGATGTTTGGAAGGAGACTGATCGACCGGAGATTCGCCGGATTGGAGGTGTCTTTATCCCTTTTGGGGATAGGATGTACCACCGCAGTTTTCCAATGCGCTGGATAATGTGCATTATTCATTGCATTGTTGAACAGGGTGGTACAAATGTCCACCGCTTCTAGTGGGAGATGTCGAAGCACAATGTTCGGTATTCCATCGGTTCCCACTGATTTCTTACTTCTAATTGTGCCGAAGATCGTGTGAAGGTCTTCCTTCGAAATGAATGGGGTTGGTTCCCTTTCATTGGCGATGATATTAATTGCCATGTTCTCGTCACTGAACTGGATGAAACCCGAGTTCTCGATTTTCCAGTTCACTATTTCATTTCGAAGGCAGAAATTGTGCACAAGGACTCGGTTTTCCAGGTCGTGGTTCGGGCTAATGGAGTCATTCGCCTTGTACACTTCCTGGAACGTCGCTCCTATAGCCTCAACCTTCTCCTGCGGATCCTCGACCACAAAGAAGTTGTCATCATCAACAGCCTCATTTTGATCTATGAATGCTGTTAAAAGTATGCGTTCCTTGTCTCTCGTTCGGGCAATTTTAAGACATGAAAGGTCGTCATGATCTTTCCTCCGAAAAATTTTATTTATTTGCGGGAACAATTCGGGTTGCTGTCCGAATTTTATTGTTCCAATACAAACTTACAGAAGACCTGTAATTTTCTTTTATCAATGTTTTGAGGTTTTTGATCAACGACTTTAATGTCATAATCTCCGGGTTATGTCTGTCAGTAAACTGTCTGTACAAGGTCTTCAGTCTGGACCGAAGTCTACTTTTATGTCGATGCAGTGCGTCTATAGTTGAATTGCGGAACAAGTCTTCGTGGTCAGTGTATTGATACCGAGGTATCGTTGTGTCCATTGTTCGTTTAATTGTCTCGTCCATTAGTTTTAGATACCTGTCAATCTCTTCGTTTGACAGATTTCTGTTGGACGGTGGGTAGAGCGAATTTGAGGAGAGTGCTCTAGTCAGTGTCCTGGAGAAGTGTGTCCAACGCACCCTACTATAGTTGTAGGAATGCCTTTGAACAAATTCATCCAATTCCGCATTTTCGTTCGGAACGGTTATTTCGGTACTAAGACCGTAATGGTCACTGTCATACACAAAAGTGCGAAGACAGCTTACAGTTTGTTGGTTCGTACCTGTCCGTTGTATTCGTGTGTCAAACAACAGGAGATCCAAATAGGAACCGTATCTAGGTAACGACGGGCTATCCGTCGCCTTAAGGCCGAGTCGGTACATCACACTGTGCTGACCCACCAATTGAATAGCAGGTTCCCTCTAGTGTTTGGTGTATTATTTCCCCAATCGCTATGTTTGGCGTTGAAATCTCCACCGATAATGAAATAGTTTTCCTCCAATTCCAGTCTCAGTAATCGAAAAAGTGTCTCGAGCTCTGAGAGGAATTGGGTGGATTGAGTAGTCTTGGGTGCATAAACAGACACCATGTATAACCGCCTTCCACTACGGAGAGGGATATATATGATGCATGCTTCTAGCACCTGAAACCTACGCCCTACACGACTGTATATTCTTTCAAAACGTATACCTTTTCTTACGAAGATCCTCCTTGTATGGAGTTAGGTCGATTTCTTCAAATAATTTTATACCTTCTGTGCCTCATTTTGTGTCTTTTAGTAAGCTTAGTCTCGCTAACCAAAACAACATCAGGGGCTTGGTCTTTAAGCAACTTGAACAGTGTGGCTCTTCGCTCAATCCTAATCAGTGAATTAGGCCCGGCAGCATCGCGTAGATTTTATCCACGTGAGCAGCTTGTTCAGTAATCTGACGTTGAAACTGAGCCATCTGCCCCTGGATAGAGAGCAAGATAGCTAGAATGTCAGTTGCCGGTTCCGGTGCTCTAGGCGCTGGGGCCTGAGAAGCAACCTTCGCTTGCTGTGCCATATTCCCCCTACCTGCCGCCATTTGGGCGTAGGTAACTTGGGGAGTAACGGCTGGTGTTTGTATTTGAACGGGTGTACGCTTGACTTCCACCTTTTGCTGCCGAGCCAAATTTACTCTTTTTATGTACTGGAATTTGGGACAACTCCGATAGTTTGCGGTGTGTCCCGTGTTCTTACATAAGACGCAAGAGAGTTGGCTTTTTTCTGCCGCTCCATCCATACCCAGAGCGCGTTCTTCTGATTTGTGGCTCTTACCGCACTTGACGCATCGAGGCTGCATTTCGCAGTTCGACGCGGCGTGCCCGAACCGTTGGCAGCGAACACATTGCAACATGTTATCGCTATGTTTTACTTTTTCCCAGTGTACAACCTGGTAGTCTAGGACTTTGAAACTCCTTAGACCATCCAGTTTACTATCGGAAGTTAGCTGAATCAGGAAGAACGGTAGTAAGCGTTTCCCCCTTTTGGCTCTGGCTGTGGTGAATGGCGACCCCTACGAACTTGAGCTCTTCGCACTCTTTCTCTTTGAGCAGTGCGAGGAGCTCCTCCGGATCAGTTGACGGTTCTATCCCCAGCATTGTTTGCAGCTTTTCCGCCTTCGGGGTGAAGGAGAAGAACTCCGTCGTCGAGTCCCTCAATAAATTCTTTATTTTATTGTAGCGCTTCACTGTATTGCAGTGAATCGCATGCCTATCTGTGCTAAGTCTTTTAATAAAAAAGTTGGAGCCTATGGCCGACTTACATAATTCAATAGTCTCCTTCAGTTCCATCTTGTATGTGTTGATAGGAGGAACTCTTTGTTTCTGCTGCTGCTGCTGCTGTGGTTGCTGCTTGTGTTTCTGCTGCTGCTGCTGCTGTTGTTGTTGTTTTTGTTTCTGTTGTTGATTTTTTTGGTTAAATTGACTTTTTTGTTTTGGATGTTGTTAAAGATTGAATCAAGATTGCTTATTTAAATACTTATCAAACAGAAAATTACTTAAATACTTATGCAAATTTTGAAATTTCTATTTGCCTAATTTCTTTTAACCTTTATGTACAATATGTTAACTTAGACAAATCCTAATTTACCCTATGATGTAATTAATTGCTCTCTTCAATTGAATTCGACTTATCAAATATAAATCCGTGGTAGTTGCTGTTATCATTTATCGAAACCTGTTTCCACCGTATGATGCGCTACTGTATTACTCAAGAGAGCATGCTATGGTTCAGTTTTTCTTTTCTATTGTGTAAATTTGCACTTGGTAAAACAAATTTTGATACTCGATCTCTTTTCGTAGCAACCACCAACCGGATCAGACGTTTTTTCCATAAAGTTAAATTAGCGATTCTTTTTCCTCGATTGATCTGATTGAAACATACAGTCCAATAAAATTTATAACGTTGCAAGTTGTTTTTTCTTTTCAATAAACAATTATTCATTGCAATCAAGATCAAATTGGTCCATCGGAGCCGGATTAGTTCGCGTTTATAAGAAAAAATTAAAACTTTATATTAATTTCGAGATTTGGTGGTTGCTAAATACATTTGGATTTCAACGAGGTAATAAAAAGCATAAGTACATATATTAAGTAGTCTGGATTGTTGCTGTTGCTCTCTGCGATTGGATTGCTGTTAGGATTCATTCTGTAGGAGTTGAATACTTTTTGAGGATTCTGCAAAACTTATTAAAAAAAATAAAAAATCATGGAAGTGTTAAAACAGACTCGTGGACATTTTAAAGGTGCAATTACGCGTTTGCATAATTTCGCGCAAAATATCCCATCAGGTATAGACTCCGCGTTTTTAGAAGTGCGGTTAGAACGTCTCGAAGACGTGTGGAAAGACTTTTGTAAAAACCAAACCGACCTTTTTGAATTTTATTCTGCGGAAGGATATTCAGACCCGGAGTCTGATTTCGAAGCAGTCGAGTTAAAATATATTTCAACCAAAAGTGCATTTGTAACGGCAATGAGAAAACTGCTTCCCGCGCGCGATGAAGCGTCTATTACTTCAATGAACAACTTAGCTAAGAAACAGGAGGTGTTGATAGAAGAATTAGGTAAGGCTGCTTCCAACAGATCAAATATGAAGACGGGGTCTGACGTTGAACTCCCATCTATAAAATTGCCAACATTTACGGGCGATTATCGGGATTGGCCAGGGTTTCGTGATATGTATGTCGCAACCATACACTCCAACAGCAAATTGTCCGCTTCGCAAAAATTCCGGTTTTTGAAATCCTCCGTACGCGATGATGCAGCAAAGTTATTAAATCATTTAACTATTTGCGATTCGAATTATGCTCAAGCGTGGGAAAAATTGGAGCGTCGGTATAATAAGCCTCTCTATATAATAAACGCACATATTGAGAACTTTTTAAAACTTTCTCTAGTTTCCACAGACGGAGACAACCTACGGAAATTAGTTGATCATGCGGATGAGGTTATTCGTGGTTTAACGGCTTTGAAATGCGAGGCTAGAGATCCGTGGCTTATCCTTTTATTGTTAAATAAGACAGATCCGGAAACTCGAAAGGCTTGGGCCTTAGAAAGTAAAAATTCGGAAAACTCGACTTTTCAAGAACTCATAGACTTTTTAGAAATTCGTTGTAATGCGCTTGAAGCAAGTGATTCCAAAAATCGTGAGAATAAGAACTTTCGTGTCGTTTCAAATGTAAAGAGTTTCGCGGTCGTGAAAGCCTCGTGCCCGAAATGTAGAGAAGATCATTTACTGTCCCAGTGCGCTGCATTCTTGTCCATGAGCGTGTCTTGCCGTCGGAATTTCGTGCGGGATCAGGCCTTATGTTACAATTGTCTCGGGATGAAACATACGTCGGCGCGATGTAGGGTCAAAAGTCGTTGTTCTTTCTGTAACACTCGCCACCATAGCTTAGTGCATTCAGACACATCGAATCAAGTTTCAGATTCTTCGTTTTCACCACTTGAAACTAATGTTAATACAAGTGCTTCTGTACCCATCGTTAGCAATCACGTTCTACCGGAATATTGCCTACGGTAACAGTAAGGGTATTCGATGGCTTAGGAAGATCTTGGCTTACTCGTGTTCTTCTCGACACCGGGTCCCAGGTTTCATTTGTGACTGAGAATTTGGTTAAACGGTTAGGCTTGCGTCGTTTCCATGCACGTCTACCCATTTCGGGAATATCATCAATGGAAGCTGGAGTGACCAATGGTGCAGTAACTATTACATTGTATTCCCGTTTTGACTCAAGCAAAATTGATATTGAAGCATACATTTTGAAAAAAAATTACATCCCAAACCCCTTCGACTTATTTTCCTTGTCCGAATATCTCCATTCTCAAGCACTTGCAACTAGCTGATCCCGAATTTAATATTCCTGGACCCATAGATGTTCTGCTAGGTGCCGATAAAGCGTGGAATATTCTTCGAAATCGACATGAGACTGATGAAAAAGGAAATATGGTTGCACATGAAACATTATTTGGATGGGTTGTTACTGGTAACATGCCCGATAGACAGGTTGTTGCTTTGCATGCAGGGGTGGATCTTGATGTTCTTTTAAAATCGTTTTGGGAGATTGAGGAAGTTAACAATAAGAATTCAGTTGCAAATGGCTTAGATGAGGCAGATATTCATTTTTCTAGAACTGTAACTCGTTCATCCGATAACAAGTATATGGTCGAATTGCCATTTCGACAAAATGAAATAACGTTTGGCAATACACTCTCCGGAGCTTTATCCCGATTGCATGCAATGGAGCGTCGGTTTTTGCGGGATAAAGACCTTCATCAGGAATACTGTAAGTTTATGAAAACTTATCTCGACCTTGGCCACATGGAACGTATTCCAGAGGATGAAATTGAACCAACTTCTGGCGCTATTTTCTATTTGCCGCACCATGCAGTTATAACAAACAAGATTCGTGTGGTTTTTGACGGTTCGCATAAGGATACGAATAATTTAAGTCTGAATGAAATGTTACATATAGGGACCCCCCTTCAAAGAAACTTAATCAATTTTTGTATTCGGTTTAGATTTCATAAGTATGTTTTTTCTGCGGACATTATTAAAATGTTTCGACAAATTTGGGTTCATCCTAAGCATAGAAATTATCAGCGGATTGTTTGGCGGGAATCCCCGTTAGATAAAATTTCGCATTTTCGTCTTTGTACGGTGACATATGGGACCTCTCCTGCACCTTTCTTAGCCATGAGAGCGCTTCGTCAATTGGCTTCTGACTATAAAACTAGATTTCCTCTAGCGTCTCATGCGATTGCGCAAGACATGTATGTCGATGATATAATGACGGGATCCGATTCTCTATCTGAAACAATTAGGCTGAAAACGCAACTTGTGGAGATGCTTTCGTGTGGAGGTCTGGAATTGAGCAAATGGAGCTCAAACTGTTGGAAAATCTTCGGTGGAAATATTGGTCAAGAAACAGTTTCGTTAGATTTGAATAGCTCTTCGCAATGGACCAAAGTTCTCGGCCTTGTTTGGAGCCCTCATCTTGACTCATTCACTTATAAAATATCCCTTGCTAATGCACTGGTGCCTACGAAACGAAAGTTGTTATCAGAGGTAGCTAAGATCTTTGACCCGTTAGGATTTTTGGCTACTTCTACAATCCTGTTCAAAATTTTGTTTCAAGAGCTTTGGGGTTCTAAAGTTAAAATAGGATGGGACGACCCTTTGCCATTAGAAGTAGCTGACAAATGGATTTCTTATCGGAAGCAACTTTCTTGTTTTGAGAACCTTCGCGTCCTAAGAAGATTTAAATCAGATTCCGAAAGTTTCGAACTAATCGGATTTTCAGATGCGTCAGAAAAGGCTTATTCTGCTGTGGTGTACGCTCGTAGTTTTTCGGATCATGGACGCCCTTCTATTCAACTAGTGGCAGCTAAAACGCGAGTGGCACCAGTGAAGCAGGTAACAATTCCTCGACTTGAGCTCTGTGGAGCTCTCCTATTATCTCGCTTAATTGAACTTATCAGATCATCGTTAGATCCTGATAATCCTACTCGAATTTTCGCATTTTGCGATTCTCAAATTGTTTTATCATGGCTATCCTCTTCTCCGCGTAGATGGAATACTTTTGTAGCAAATAGAACGTCAGAAATATTGAGTATCTTGCCTCGGTTTTGTTGGAACTATATTTGCTCAGCCGAAAACCCTGCGGATTGTGCATCGAGGGGAATAGAACCTAAGAATCTCCTTAAGCTCGAGTTGTGGTGGAAAGGCCTAACATAGCTGCAGTTGGATTTGAATCAGTGGCCGATAAACCTCAATATTATGGAGGAACATATTCCCGGGGAAAGGAAAAGGCCGGTTGCTGTGTATCTCTCGGGCCCAGCAGAGCATTTTTTAGAAACTCTAGCTACAAATTTGTCGTCTTGGCGGAAATTGGTAAGAGTAGTTGCATTTGTTCGTCGTTTTACACAGAACTGTAAATGTTCAGCTACAAATCGTTTAAGTGGCATTCTATCTTTAGAAGAGACTCAAATTAGTAAGAAAATCTGTCTGCTGTGGTCCCAACAAGAGTTTCGTGATGCAATAAATGCTCTCAAGGCTGGGAAATCGCTTTCAAAAGGCTCTAAACTACGTTCACTATCTCCCTTTATTGACGATGCTGGTTTACTTTGAGTAGGTGGAAGAATTGCTAACGCTAGTGGTGTCCATTTTAACATTAAACATCCAATTATATTGGATAACAGAGGCTCATCGAAGATACCTTCATGTCGGCGTATCAGGACTTTTTAATCTTATTCGGCAGGAGTACTGGATATTTGGCAGTCGGAATTTAATACGAAAGATTGTCCACGATTGTGTCACATGTTTTCGCCAACGACAGTCAACTTCAACCCAACTAATGGGTAATCTTCCTACTTCTCGCATTGAACCATCGCATGCCTTTACACATACAGGATGTGATTACGCTGGACCTATAACAATTCGCTTGTCCACGGGCAGAAAACCAAAATTGATAAAAGGATACATCGCGTTATTTGTTTGCATGGCTACCAAAGCGCTTCATCTTGAAATGGTATCGGATTTAACAGCCGAGGCGTTCCTGGCAGCTCTTAAGAGATTTATAGCAAGACGAGGTAAATGTAGTGTAATTTATTCAGACAATAGCACCAATTTCCAGGGAGCTGCTCGAATATTAACGGAAATGCACAAGTTAGTGCACTCCAAGGAGTACAACGATAAGATCTCGGAAGCATTATCAGCAGAATGCATCAAGTGGGAATTTATTCCACCACATAGCCCTCATTTCGGTGGGCTTTGGGAAGCCGGTGTTAAGCTGGTGAAACAACATCTTCGTCGCGTGGTTGGAAACAATATCCTTACCTTTGAGGAAATGAGCACTCTATTATCCCAAATTGAGGCTTTATTAAATTCTAGACCCCTATGTCCTCTTTCTGATTCCGATTTAAACCCATTAACGCCTTCTCATTTCCTTATAGGGAGACCGTATACTGCAATAACAGAACCAAGTTATTTGGAGATATCGCCTAATCGCTTGCGACGCTGGGAACTTATTCAAAACATGACACAAGGGTTTTGGCGGCGATGGAGCACCGACTACTTGACATCTTTGCAACAGCGTCCTAAATGGAGAAACATTGCACCAAATTTTCGCATCGGAGACTTAGTGGTCGTTAAGGAATTAAATTTGCCACCTTCAAAGTGGGCGATGGGAAGAATCGAGGAGATCCATCCAGGACGAGATGGGCATGTACGCGTAGTCACCCTTCGAACAGGTTCCGGTGTATTTAAGCGCCCTATAACCAAGCTTGCTCTTCTACCATGCCCCTGAAATCCTTCAGGGGGTGGCGGCATGTTAAAGATTGAATCAAGATTGCTTATTTAAATACTTATCAAACAAAAAATTACTTAAATACTTATGCAAATTTTGAAATTTCTAGTTGCCTAATTTCTTTTAACCTTTATGTACAATATGTTAACTTAGACAAATCCTAATTTACCCTATGATGTAATTAATTGCTCTCTTGAATTGAATTCGACTTATCAAATATAAATCCGTGGCAGTTGCTGTTATCATTTATCGAAACCTGTTTCCATCGTATGATGCGCTACTGTATTACTCAAGAGAGCATGCTATGGTTCAGTTTTTCTTTTCTATTGTGTAAATTTGCACTTGGTAAAACAAATTTTGATACTCGATCTCTTTTCGTAGCAACCACCAACCGGATCAGACGTTTTTTCCATAAAGTTAAATTAGCGATTCTTTTTCCTCGATTGATCTGATTGAAACATACAGTCCAATAAAATTTATAGCGTTGCAAGTTGTTTTTTCTTTTCAATAAACAATTATTCATTGCAATCAAGATCAGATGTATTTGTTTGATCGTGAGAACTTGTGCTGTAGTTTGTAGTTGTTGTTGTTGTAGATCATGACTCTTTTGTTGCTGAGAGCTAAGGAGCAGTTGATTTTGCTCCTGCTCTCTTCTTGCCATTTGCTTGGCCTTTATTAACTGCACCTTTTGTTGAAGCTCTTTAATGCTGTTGTTTAGAGCTTCAACCTCCTCCTCTTCGTCCTCCGACTCAAGAGCCGCCAGAGATGCGAAGGTATTTTTACCAATATAGTTGCCTTTTTCAGCAACAAACACGTAAATGTTATCGTCTTTGCCAGCTGCCGCCCTCTTTGTCGTTGTTGGCGCCTCTTCCAAAAAAAAAAAAATATTTTTTTTTTGAGAGAATTACAAGAAATTATTTCCCATCTCGATTATTTGTTTTTGTTTTTTTTTATTGGCTGTGGTTTCGCTAGTTAGTAGATAGGGACAGATGTCACTTGGGTTTAACGTGAATACCTGTCATGGAGACTTTACCTCACGGGATGCCCATACATCCACAGGAGCAAGGGTGCGCCTTGCCATCGCTAAGTTGCTACATTAACAATTTATACCAATGCGGAAATGTGTTGAGGGCACAGATCAACTATTGGTATAAGTCGAGGCCCACCTAAAACCTCTTACACCCAGCCCTTATAGCCACTCCACTCCGGGTATTGAGCCCTAGCAGGGCCACCCTCCCTGCGATTTAGGTTTAAACCACAGCCACAGTGATGCTCTTACAAAGGGGCCAACCTCAACAAGTTAGGCCCGGACCGAAGTCCGGGGGGCTCCTAACTCCCACGGTACCGTGTTTTAAGTCCTGGTATGGACTACCGGTGGTCTTGCCACTCAACAAGACCTATGACCGGCAGCTTGTTACTGGATAAATCATAGCAACCATCAGAGGGGAAGGGTCTCATAATGTTAATGATAAGTCCAGTATTTACTCTGCCCCCGCTTTATATTAGACAACGTCATTGATGGGCGAAGCCTTAATAATGGGGCGGGGGCCCAGTAGATAGGGACAGAAGGAATCTTGTTAATCCATTCATGCGCGTCAGTAATTAAATGACGAGGCATTTGGCTATAAAAAGTCTTTATTTACACTATTTTTCTTGTCTACAATTGTATTTGTCTGGGTGTTGGGGGGCGATTTATTTACACTTTATGGTTTCCCCTTTTATTTAGCACGAACAAACAAAAGCAAAAACAGGTACAATATGTAAATAAAGGCGAGATCGCTGATTTCGGCTGGGATATTTGGCAGCCGTACCGTGAATGTTTGCTGGCTTATGCCCAAACCACCCGCATAAATTGCTGATGGGTAGTCCAGCTGCCTCTCATAGCTGTTGTTATGATATCTGCCACTTCGCGAAATGATAGGTTTAGCCTTGTTTCTATGTATTTGTTGAGGTTGCACCATGTGCCTCGGGCTCCAATGATGAGGGGAAGGATACTAATTTCTTGACCCCTGTACTTCCTTTGTATGTATTCGATGAAGGCTGGCGTGCTGTAGGTCGCCATTTTTGTGTAGCACTGGAGGGATAGGCTTTCAGGGCCTTCCAAGTGGATTCCTACGTCGCATACCACAATGCTGGTTCCCTTCTCGAATATCACATCCGGCTTCTTAAGGATGCCATCGTATCCTCTGATCCGTGGTTCTATAAGAGCTGTCCATCCTTTGGATCGCGCTGCTCTCAACAGGCGCGCCTGAACGTAGTTGTGCCTTCTTATCCGTTCCTAGCGGGTCAGTGGGCAGCCCTGGAGTACGTGGCTGAGGTTTTCCACTTTCCCGCAGCGCGCCCGGCACCCTCTTCTGCTGGGGGGGTTCGATGGGATCCCTACCGTCGGCAGGAGGTTGTACCGAAGGAGAAGTGCCCTAATGTATTCCTCCGATGACCAATAATTTGGAGGATCACGAATCCAGCGAGTGGAGGCCTGGTGGTTTGTGACCTGTCGGATCCCGTTTCCTGAGAAGGAATTTTCGAGGTTGGCTGCGTGCATCGCCTCGTAATCGCGTTTGGTAGCCATACCGGGCACTTTCATTCCTCTTATCCGGTTTATTCAGTCTGCTTCTAAGCTGGCAATGTTCCGAAAGAGAGGATCTGCCTCTTGTAGCTTCTGAATCCTGCTCCAGATGATTGCTGGTATTCTGGTGCGGAGTTATACTATGCCGAGGCCTCCTTTTTTTATAGGTGTGTGAATAATGGAATTGTGGCAGTGAGCCGGGAGATGAAGTGTCCGCCGGACGAATGATCGTATTCTTCTGTCTGCTTCCTTGAGCGACTTGCGTGTGGTGGTCGGCCGCTGGAAGAACGGTATATACCTGGGTAATAGGTAGGTTTTGAGCATGTGAAGTTTTTGTTGTGGCTTGAGCGGTGCCTTTTGCAGTGGTGGATGCTTGGTCCAAGCCACCCCTTATATAGATCTGCAGATTTGGCTCGTGGTAACTCTTCTGAGACTCTGAGGACGCTATAATGTGACACCGTATCGAATGCTTTTTTGAGGTCGATGGCGATGACACATAGCGGGGCCGCTTTTCTCCGGTGTTCCTTGAGTATAGTATGAAGAGTTAGCACGTTGGCCATTACTCCATCAATTTTCGTGAACCCCCTCTGGTGTGTGTGGAGCTCGATGTTGCACATTCTCCTTGCGAGCACCTTGTGCATGAGCCTGACGAGTATCGATGATATCGTAATGGGTCGCCAATCCTCAATGTATTCTGCGGCTTCCTTTTTTGGGAACAGCGCTGTTCTGCTCTTTTTCAGTAGCTCAGGAGTGTGCTCTAGCAGAAGCATAGCATTGTAGAGTAGGGCTAGCTTTGCGAGCGGAACTGTTCGGAGACTCCTGAGTGCGATCCCATCGGGGCCGGGGCAGTTGGACTTCATGCTTCCTCTCGCAGTTTGCAGTTCTACCGTTGTTATTGGGGACGTCACGTCCGGTCGATGGGCGAAGATGTTGTCTAGTGGCATGTTGTCTTCCTGGGATGGTGTTGCGAACACATATTGGAAATGGCTCTCCACTTCAGCAGCAGATGGAAGGTGGATCGCTGGGCTCCCTACTTCTGAGCCGCTTAGGATGGAGCGGGCAATATTTTTTGTGTTGGTTATATACTCTCTCTGCGCAATAATTAAGAGAGTCATAGTTACTCCCGCCGTTTACCCGCGCTTACTTGAATTTCTTCTCTTCACTTTGACATTCAGAGCACTGGGCAGAAATTACATTGTGTCAACACCCCTTAGGGCCATCACAATGCTTTGTTTTAATTAGACAGTCGGATTCCCCAAGTCCGTGCCAGTTCTGGCAGCATTATTTGCAGCTTTTCCCCCTTCGGGGTGAAGGAGAAGAACTCCGTCGTCGAGTCCCTCAATAAATTCTTTATATTATTGTAGCGCTCCACTGTATTGCAGTGAATCGCATGCCTATCTCTGCTAAGTCTTTTAATAAAAAAGTTGGAGCCTATGGCCCACTTACATAATTCAATAGTCTCCTTCAGTTCCATCTTGTATGTGTTGATAGGAGGAACACTTTGCTGCTGTGGTTGCTGCTTGTGTTTCTGCTGCTGCTGCTGTTGTTGTTGTTGTTGTTTTTGTTGATTTTTTTTGGTTAAATTGACTTTTTTGTTTTGGATGTATTTGTTTGATCGTGAGAACTTGTGCTGTAGTTTGTAGTTGTTGTTGTTGTAGATCATGACTCGTTTGTTGCTGAGAGCTAAGGAGCAGTTGATTTTGCTCCTGCTCTCTTCTTGCCATTTGCTTGGCCTTTATTAACTGCACTTTTTGTTGAAGCTCTTTAATGCTGTTGTTTACAGCTTCAACCTCCTCCTCTTCGTCCACTGACTCAGAAGCCGCCAGAGATGCGAAGGTAGTTTTACCAATATAGTTGCCTTTTTCAGCAACAGACACGTAAATGTTATCGTCTTTGCCAGCTGCCGCCCTCTTTGTCGTTGTTGGCACCCCTTCCAAAAAAACAAATTTTTTATTTTTTTGAGAGAATTACAAGAAATTATTACCCATCTCGATTATTTGTTTTTTTTTTTTTTTATTGGCTGTGGTTTCGCTAGATAGTAGATAGGGACAGATGTCACTTGGGTTTAACGTGAATACCTGTCATGGAGACTTTACCTCACGGGATGTCCATACATCCACGGGAGCAAGGGTACGTCTTGCCATCGTTTATTTGCTACATTAACAATTAATACCATTGCGGAAATGTGTTGAGGGCACAAATCCACTCTTGGTATAAGTCGAGGCCCACCTAAAACCTCTTACTGGTCTTAGGGTCTCAGCACCCAGCACTTATAGCCACTCCACTCCGGGTATTGAGCCCTAGCAGGGTCACCCTCCCTGCGATTTAGGTTTAAACCACAGCCACCGTGACTCTCCTACAAAGGGGCCAACCTCAACAAGTTAGGCCCGGACCGAAGTCCGGGGGGCTCCTAACTCCCACGGTACCGTGTTTTAAGTCCTGGTATGGACTACCGGTGGTCTTGCCACTCAACAAGACCTATGACCGGCAGCTTGTTACTGGATAAATCATAGCAACCATCAGAGGGGAAGGGGTCTCATAATGTTTATGAAGAGTCCAGTATTTACTCTGCCAACACTTTATATTAGACAACGTTATTGATATGCGAAGCCTTAATAATGGGGCGGGGGCCCAGAAGATAGGGACAGAAGGAATCTCGTTAATCCATTCATGCGCGTCACTAATTAAATGACGAGGCATTTGGCTATAAAAAATCTTTATTTACGCTATTTTTCTTGCCTACAAGAAAATCCCAGTGGATTCCTACGTCGCGTTGCTCTCAACAGGCGCGCCTGAACGTAGTTGTGCCTTCTTATCCGTTCCTAGCGGGTCAGTGGGCAGCCCTGGAGTACATGGCTGAGGTTTTCCACTTTCCCGCAGCGCGCCCGGCACCCTCTTCTGCTGGGGGGGTTCGATGGGATCCCTACCGTCGGCAGGAGGTTGTACCGAAGGAGAAGTGCCCTAATGTATTCCTCCGATGACCAATAATTTGGAGGATCACGAATCCAGCGAGTGGAGGCCTGGTGGTTTGTGACCTGTCGGATCCCGTTTCCTGAGAAGGAATTTTCGAGGTTGGCTGCGTGCATCGCCTCGTAGTCGCGTTTGGTAGCCATACCGGGCATTATCATTCCTCTTATCCGGTTTATCCAGTCTGCTCCTAAGCTGGCAATGTTCCGAAAGAGAGGATCTGCCTCTTGTAGCTTCTGAATCTTGCTCCAGATGATTGCTGGTATTCTGGTGCGGAGTTGTACTATGCCGAGGCCTCCTTTTTTTATAGGTGTGTGAATAATGGAATTGTGGCAGTGAGCCGGGAGATGAAGTGTCCGCCGGACGAATGATCGTATTCTTCTGTCTGCTTCCTTGAGCGACTTGCGGGTGGTGGTCGGCCGCTGGAGGAACGGTATATACTTGGGTAATAGGTAGGTTTTGAGCATGTGAAGTTTTTGTTGTGGCTTAAGCGGTGCCTTTTGCAGTGGTGGATGCTTGGTCAAAGCCATCCCTTATATAGATCTGCAAATTTGTCTCCTGTTAACTCTTCTGAGGACTCTGAGGACGCTATAATGTGACACCGTATCGAATGCTTTTTTGAGGTCGATGGCGATGACACATAGCGGGGCCGCTTTTCTCCGGTGTTCCTTGAGTATAGTATGAAGAGTTAGCACGTTGGCCATTACTCCATCAATTTTCGTGAACCCCCTCTGGTGTGTGTGGAGCTCGATGTTGCACATTCTCCTTGCGAGCACCTTGTGCATGAGCCTGACGAGTATAGATGATATCGTAATGGGTAGCCAATCCTCAAAGTGTTCTACGGCTTCCTTTTTTGGGATGAGCGTTGTTCTGCTCTTTTTCAGCAGCTCAGGGGTGTGCTCTAGCAGAAGCATAGCATTGTAGAGTAGGGCTAGCTTTGCGAGCGGAACTGTTCGGAGACTCCTGAGTGCGATCCCATCGGGGCCGGGGCAGTTGGACTTCATGCTTCCTCTCGCAGTTTGCAGTTCTACCGTTGTTATTGGGGACGTCACGTTCGTTCGATGGGCGAAGATGTTGTCTGGTGGCATGTTGTCTTCCTAGGATGGTGTTGCGAACACATATTGGAAATGGCTCTCCACTTCAGCAGCAGATGGAAGGTGGTTAGCTGGGCTCCCTACTTCTGAACCGCTTAGGATGGAGCGGGCAATATTTTTTGTGTTGGTTATATACTCTCTCTGCGCAATAATTAAGAGAGTCATAGTTACTCCCGCTGTAGTTTGTAGTTGTTGTTTTTGTAGATCATGACTCTTTTGTTGCTGAGAGCTAAGGAGCAGTTTTTGTTGAAGCTCTTTAATGCTGTTGTTTGCAGCTTCAACCTCCTCCTCTGCGTCCTCTGATTCAGAAGCCGCCAGAGATGCGAAGGTATTTTTACCAATATAGTTGCCTTTTTCAGCAACAGACACGTAAATGTTATCGTCTTTGCAAGCTGCCGCCCTCTTTGTCGTTGTTGGCACCTCTTCCAAAAAAACAAATTTTTTTTTTTTTTGAGAGAATTACAAGAAATTATTACTCATCTCGATTATTTGTTTTTGTTTTTTTTTTTTATTGGCTGTGGTTTCGCTAGATAGTAGATAGGGACAGATGTCACTTGGGTTTAACGTGAATACCTGTCATGGAGACTTTACCTCACGGGATGCCCATACATCCACGGGAGCAAGGGTACGTCTTGCCATCGCTTATTTGCTACATTAACAATTAATACCAATGCGGAAATGTGTTGAGGGCACAAATCCAAGTATAAGTCGAGGCCCACCTAAAACCTCTTACTGATCTTAGGGACTCGGCACCCAGCACTTATAGCCACTCCACTCCGGGAATTGAGCCCTAGCAGGGCCACCCTCCCTGCGATTTAGGTTTAAACCACAGCCACCGTGACGCTCTTACAAAGGGGCCAACCTCAACAAGTTAGGCCCGGACCCAAGTCCGGGGGCTCCTAACTCCCACGGTACCGTGTTTTAAGTCCTGGTATGGACTACCGGTGGTCTTGCCACTCAACAAGACCTATGACCGGCAGCTTGTTACTGGATAAATCATAGCAACCATCAGAGGGGAAGGGTCTCATACTGTTTATGATAAGTCCAGTATTTACTCTGCCCCCGCTTTATATTAGACAACGTCATTGATGGGTGAAGCCTTAATAATGGGGCGGGGGCCCAGTAGATAGAGACAGAAGGAATCTCCTTAATCCATTCATGCGCGTCACTAATTAAATGATAATTGTATTTGTCTGGGTGTTGGGGGGCGATTTATTTACACTTTATGGTTTCCCCTTTTATTTAGCAAGAACAAACAAAAGCAAAAACAGATACAATATGTAAATAAAGGCGAGATCGCTGATTTCGGCTGGGATGTTTAACAGCCGTACCGTGAATGTTTGCTGGCTTATGCCCAAACCATCCGCATAAATTGCTGATGGGTAGTCCAGCTGCCTCTCATAGCTGTTGTTATGATATCTGCCACTGCGCGAGATGATAGGTTTAGCCTCGTTTCTATGTGTTTGTTGAGGTTGCACCATGTGCCTCGGGCTCCAATGATGAGGGGAAGGATACTAATTTCTTGACCCCTGTACTTCCTTTGTATGTATTCGATGAAGGCTGGCGTGCTGTAGGTCGCCATTTTTGTGTTGCACTGGAGGGATAGGCTTTCAGGGCCTTCCCAGTGGATTCCTACGTCGCATACCACAATGCTGGTTCCCTTCTCGAATATTACATCTGGCTTCTTTAGGATGCCATCGTATCCTCTGATCCGTGGTTCTATTAGAGCTGTCCATCCTTTGGATCGCGCTGCTCTCAACAGGCGCGCCTGAACGTAGTTGTGCCTTCTTATCCGTTCCTAGCGGGTCAGTGGGCAGCCCTGGAGTACATGGCTGAGGTTTTCCACTTTCCCGCAGCGCGCCCGGCACCCTCTTCTGCTGGGGGGGTTCGATGGGATCCCTACCGTCGGCAGGAGGTTGTACCGAAGGAGAAGTGCCCTAATGTATTCCTCCGATGACCAATAATTTGGAGGATCACGAATCCAGCGAGTGGAGGCCTGGTGGTTTGTGACCTGTCGGATCCCGTTTCCTGAGAAGGAATTTTCGAGGTTGGCTGCGTGCATCGCCTCGTAGTCGCGTTTGGTAGCCATACCGGGCATTATCATTCCTCTTATCCGGTTTATCCAGTCTGCTCCTAAGCTGGCAATGTTCCGAAAGAGAGGATCTGCCTCTTGTAGCTTCTGAATCTTGCTCCAGATGATTGCTGGTATTCTGGTGCGGAGTTGTACTATGCCGAGGCCTCCTTTTTTTATAGGTGTGTGAATAATGGAATTGTGGCAGTGAGCCGGGAGATGAAGTGTCCGCCGGACGAATGATCGTATTCTTCTGTCTGCTTCCTTGAGCGACTTGCGGGTGGTGGTCGGCCGCTGGAAGAACGGTATATACCTGGGTAATAGGTAGGTTTTGAGCATGTGAAGTTTTTGTTGTGGCTTGAGCGGTGCCTTTTGCAGTGGTGGATGCTTGGTCCAAGCCATCCCTTATATAGATCTGCAGATTTGGCTCGTGGTAACTCTTCATGGGGGCTCTGAGGACGCTATAATGTGACACCGTATCGAATGCTTTTTTGAGGTCGATGGCGATGACACATAGCGGGGCCGCTTTTCTCCGGTGTTCCTTGAGTATTTTATGAAGAGTTAACACGTTGGCCATTACTCCATCAATTTTCGTGAACCCCCTCTGGTGTGTGTGGAGCTCGATGTTGCACATTCTCCTTGCGAGCACCTTGTGCATGAGCCTGACGAGTATCGATGATATCGTAATGGGTAGCCAATCCTCAAAGTGTTCTACGGCTTCCTTTTTTGGCATGAGCGTTGTTCTGCTCTTTTTCAGCAGCTCAGGAGTGTGCTCTAGAAGAAGCATAGCATTGTAGAGTAGGGCTAGCTTTGCGAGCGGAACTGTTCGGAGACTCCTGAGTGCGATCCCATCGGGGCCGGGGCAGTTGGACTTCATGCTTCCTCTCGCAGTTTGCAGTTCTACCGTTGTTATTGGGGACGTCACGTTCGTTCGATGGGCGAAGATGTTGTCTGGTGGCATGTTGTCTTCCTAGGATGGTGTTGCGAACACATATTGGAAATGGCTCTCCACTTCAGCAGCAGATGGAAGGTGGTTCGCTGGGCTCCCTACTTCTGAACCGCTTAGGATGGAGCGGGCAATATTTTTTGTGTTGGTTATATACTCTCTCTGCGCAATAATTAAGAGAGTCATAGTTACTCCCGCTGTAGTTTGTAGTTGTTGTTTTTGTAGATCATGACTCTTTTGTTGCTGAGAGCTAAGGAGCAGTTTTTGTTGAAGCTCTTTAATGCTGTTGTTTGCAGCTTCAACCTCCTCCTCTGCGTCCTCTGACTCAGAAGCCGCCAGAGATGCGAAGGTATTTTTACCAATATAGTTGCCTTTTTCAGCAACAGACACGTAAATGTTATCGTCTTTGCAAGCTGCCGCCCTCTTTGTCGTTGTTGGCACCTCTTCCAAAAAAACAAATTTTTTTTTTTGAGAGAATTACAAGAAATTATTACTCATCTCGATTATTTGTTTTTGTTTTTTTTTTTTATTGGCTGTGGTTTCGCTAGATAGTAGATAGGGACAGATGTCACTTGGGTTTAACGTGAATACCTGTCATGGAGACTTTACCTCACGGGATGCCCATACATCCACGGGAGCAAGGGTACGTCTTGCCATCGCTTATTTGCTACATTAACAATTAATACCAATGCGGAAATGTGTTGAGGGCACAAATCCAAGTATAAGTCGAGGCCCACCTAAAACCTCTTACTGATCTTAGGGTCTCGGCACCCAGCACTTATAGCCACTCCACTCCGGGAATTGAGCCCTAGCAGGACCACCCTCCCTGCGATTTAGGTTTAAACCACAGCCACCGTGACGCTCTTACAAAGGGGCCAACCTCAACAAGTTAGGCCCGGACCCAAGTCCGGGGGCTCCTAACTCCCACGGTACCGTGTTTTAAGTCCTGGTATGGACTACCGGTGGTCTTGCCACTCAACAAGACCTATGACCGGCAGCTTGTTACTGGATAAATCATAGCAACCATCAGAGGGGAAGGGTCTCATACTGTTTATGATAAGTCCAGTATTTACTCTGCCCCCGCTTTATATTAGACAACGTCATTGATGGGTGAAGCCTTAATAATGGGGCGGGGGCCCAGTAGATAGAGACAGAAGGAATCTCCTTAATCCATTCATGCGCGTCACTAATTAAATGATAATTGTATTTGTCTGGGTGTTGGGGGGCGATTTATTTACACTTTATGGTTTCCCCTTTTATTTAGCAAGAACAAACAAAAGCAAAAACAGATACAATATGTAAATAAAGGCGAGATCGCTGATTTCGGCTGGGATGTTTAACAGCCGTACCGTGAATGTTTGCTGGCTTATGCCCAAACCATCCGCATAAATTGCTGATGGGTAGTCCAGCTGCCTCTCATAGCTGTTGTTATGATATCTGCCACTGCGCGAGATGATAGGTTTAGCCTCGTTTCTATGTGTTTGTTGAGGTTGCACCATGTGCCTCGGGCTCCAATGATGAGGGGAAGGATACTAATTTCTTGACCCCTGTACTTCCTTTGTATGTATTCGATGAAGGCTGGCGTGCTGTAGGTCGCCATTTTTGTGTTGCACTGGAGGGATAGGCTTTCAGGGCCTTCCCAGTGGATTCCTACGTCGCATACCACAATGCTGGTTCCCTTCTCGAATATCACATCCGGCTTCTTTAGGATGCCATCGTATCCTCTGATCCGTGGTTCTATTAGAGCTGTCCATCCTTTGGATCGCGCTGCTCTCAACAGGCGCGCCTGAACGTAGTTGTGCCTTCTTATCCGTTCCTAGCGGGTCAGTGGGCAGCCCTGGAGTACATGGCTGAGGTTTTCCACTTTCCCGCAGCGCGCCCGGCACCCTCTTCTGCTGGGGGGGTTCGATGGGATCCCTACCGTCGGCAGGAGGTTGTACCGAAGGAGAAGTGCCCTAATGTATTCCTCCGATGACCAATAATTTGGAGGATCACGAATCCAGCGAGTGGAGGCCTGGTGGTTTGTGACCTGTCGGATCCCGTTTCCTGAGAAGGAATTTTCGAGGTTGGCTGCGTGCATCGCCTCGTAGTCGCGTTTGGTAGCCATACCGGGCATTATCATTCCTCTTATCCGGTTTATCCAGTCTGCTCCTAAGCTGGCAATGTTCCGAAAGAGAGGATCTGCCTCTTGTAGCTTCTGAATCTTGCTCCAGATGATTGCTGGTATTCTGGTGCGGAGTTGTACTATGCCGAGGCCTCCTTTTTTTATAGGTGTGTGAATAATGGAATTGTGGCAGTGAGCCGGGAGATGAAGTGTCCGCCGGACGAATGATCGTATTCTTCTGTCTGCTTCCTTGAGCGACTTGCGGGTGGTGGTCGGCCGCTGGAAGAACGGTATATACCTGGGTAATAGGTAGGTTTTGAGCATGTGAAGTTTTTGTTGTGGCTTGAGCGGTGCCTTTTGCAGTGGTGGATGCTTGGTCCAAGCCATCCCTTATATAGACCTGCAGATTTGGCTCGTGGTAACTCTTCATGGGGGCTCTGAGGACGCTATAATGTGACACCGTATCGAATGCTTTTTTGAGGTCGATGGCGATGACACATAGCGGGGCCGCTTTTCTCCGGTGTTCCTTGAGTATTTTATGAAGAGTTAACACGTTGGCCATTACTCCATCAATTTTCGTGAACCCCCTCTGGTGTGTGTGGAGCTCGATGTTGCACATTCTCCTTGCGAGCACCTTGTGCATGAGCCTGACGAGTATCGATGATATCGTAATGGGTAGCCAATCCTCAAAGTGTTCTACGGCTTCCTTTTTTGGCATGAGCGTTGTTCTGCTCTTTTTCAGCAGCTCAGGAGTGTGCTCTAGAAGAAGCATAGCATTGTAGAGTAGGGCTAGCTTTGCGAGCGGAACTGTTCGGAGACTCCTGAGTGCGATCCCATCGGGGCCGGGGCAGTTGGACTTCATGCTTCCTCTCGCAGTTTGCAGTTCTACCGTTGTTATTGGGGACGTCACGTTCGTTCGATGGGCGAAGATGTTGTCTGGTGGCATGTTGTCTTCCTAGGATGGTGTTGCGAACACATATTGGAAATGGCTCTCCACTTCAGCAGCAGATGGAAGGTGGTTCGCTGGGCTCCCTACTTCTGAACCGCTTAGGATGGAGCGGGCAATATTTTTTGTGTTGGTTATATACTCTCTCTGCGCAATAATTAAGAGAGTCATAGTTACTCCCGCTGTAGTTTGTAGTTGTTGTTGTTGTAGATCATGACTCTTTTGTTGCTGAGAGCTAAGGAGCAGTTGATTTTGCTCCTGCTCTCTTCTTGCCATTTGCTTGGCCTTTATTAACTGCACTTTTTGTTGAAGCTCTTTAATGCTGTTGTTTGCAGCTTCAACCTCCTCCTCTGCGTCCTCTGACTCAGAAGCCGCCAGAGATGCGAAGGTATTTTTACCAATATAGTTGCCTTTTCAGCAACAGACACGTAAATGTTATCGTCTTTGCAAGCTGCCGCCCTCTTTGTCGTTGTTGGCACCTCTTCCAAAAAAACAATTTTTTTGTTTTTTGAGAGAATTACAAGAAATTATTTCCCATCTCGATTATTTGTTTTTGTTTTTTTTTTTTATTGGCTGTGGTTTCGCTAGATAGTAGATAGGGACAGATGTCACTTGGGTTTAACGTGAATACCTGTCATGGAGACTTTACCTCACGGGATGCCCATACATCCACGGGAGCAAGGGTACGTCTTGCCATCGCTTATTTGCTACATTAACAATTAATACCAATGCGGAAATGTGTTGAGGGCACAAATCCAAGTATAAGTCGAGGCCCACCTAAAACCTCTTACTGATCTTAGGGTCTCGGCACCCAGCACTTATAGCCACTCCACTCCGGGTATTGAGCCCTAGCAGGGCCACCCTCCCTGCGATTTAGGTTTAAACCACAGCCACCGTGACGCTCTTACAAAGGGGCCAACCTCAACAAGTTAGGCCCGGACCCAAGTCCGGGGGGCTCCTAACTCCCACGGTACCGTGTTTTAAGTCCTGGTATGGACTACCGGTGGTCTTGCCACTCAACAAGACCTATGACCGGCAGCTTGTTACTGGATAAATCATAGCAACCATCAGAGGGGAAGGGTCTCATACTGTTTATGATAAGTCCAGTATTTACTCTGCCCCCGCTTTATATTAGACAACGTCATTGATGGGTGAAGCCTTAATAATGGGGCGGGGGCCCAGTAGATAGGGACAGAAGGAATCTCCTTAATCCATTCATGCGCGTCACTAATTAAATGACGAGGCATTTGGCTATAAAAAATCTTTATTTACACTATTTTTCTTGTCTACAATTGTATTTGTCTGGGTGTTGGGGGGCGATTTATTTACACTTTATGGTTTCCCCTTTTATTTAGCAAGAACAAACAAAAGCAAAAACAGATACAATATGTAAATAAAGGCGAGATCGCTGATTTCGGCTGGGATGTTTAACAGCCGTACCGTGAATGTTTGCTGGCTTATGCCCAAACCATCCGCATAAATTGCTGATGGGTAGTCCAGCTGCCTCTCATAGCTGTTGTTATGATATCTGCCACTGCGCGAGATGATAGGTTTAGCCTCGTTTCTATGTGTTTGTTGAGGTTGCACCATGTGCCTCGGGCTCCAATGATGAGGGGAAGGATACTAATTTCTTGACCCCTGTACTTCCTTTGTATGTATTCGATGAAGGCTGGCGTGCTGTAGGTCGCCATTTTTGTGTTGCACTGGAGGGATAGGCTTTCAGGGCCTTCCCAGTGGATTCCTACGTCGCATACCACAATGTTGGTTCCCTTCTCGAATATCACATCCGGCTTCTTTAGGATGCCATCGTGGTAGTCGCGTTTGGTAGCCATACCAGGCACTATCATTCCTCTTATCCGGTTTATCCAGTCTGCTTCTAAGCTGGCAATGTTCCGAAAGAGAGGATCTGCCTCTTGTAGCTTCTGAATCCTGCTCCAGATGATTGCTGGTATTCTGGTGCGGAGTTATACTATGCCGAGGCCTCCTTTTTTTTATAGGTGTGTGAATATTGGAATTGTGGCAGTGAGCCGGGAGATGAAGTGTCCGCCGGACGAATGATCGTATTCTTCTGTCTGCTTCCTTGAGCGACTTGCGGGTGGTGGTCGGCCGCTGGAAGAACGGTATATACCTGGGTAGTAGGTAGGTTTTGAGCATGTGAAGTTTTTGTTGTGGCTTGAGCGGTGCCTTTTGCAGTAGTGGATGCTTGGTCCAAGCCATCCCTTATATAGATCTGCAGATTTGGCTCGTGGTAACTCTTCATGGGGGCTCTGAGGACGCTATAACGTGATACCGTATCGAATGCTTTTTTGAGGTCGATGGCGATGACACATAGCGGGGCCGCTTTTCTCCGGTGTTCCTTGAGTATAGTATGAAGAGTTAGCACGTTGGCCATTACTCCATCAATTTTCGTGAACCCCCTCTGGTGTGTGTGGAGCTCGATGTTGCACATTCTCCTTGCGAGCACCTTGTGCATGAGCCTGACGAGTATCGATGATATCGTAATGGGTCGCCAATCCTCAATGTATTCTGCGGCTTCCTTTTTTGGGAACAGCGCTGTTCTGCTCTTTTTCAGTAGCTCAGGAGTGTGCTCTAGCAGAAGCATAGCATTGTAGAGTAGGGCTAGCTTTGCGAGCGGAACTGTTCGGAGACTCCTGAGTGCGATCCCATCGGGGCCGGGGCAGTTGGACTTCATGCTTCCTCTCGCAGTTTGCAGTTCTACCGTTGTTATTGGGGACGTCACGTCCGTTCGATGGGCGAAGATGTTGTCTGGTGGCATGTTGTCTTCCTAGGATGGTGTTGCGAACACATATTGGAAATGGCTCTCCACTTCAGCAGCAGATGGAAGGTGGTTCGCTGGGCTCCCTACTTCTGAGCCGCTTAGGATGGAGCGGGCAATATTTTTTGTGTTGGTTATATACTCTCTCTGCGCAAGAATTAAGAGAGTCATAGTTACTCCCGCTGTAGTTTGTAGTTGTTGTTGTTGTAGATCATGACTCTTTTGTTGCTGAGAGCTAAGGAGCAGTTGATTTTGCTCCTGCTCTCTTCTTGCCATTTGCTTGGCCTTTATTAACTGCACTTTTTGTTGAAGCTCTTTAATGCTGTTGTTTGCAGCTTCAACCTCCTCCTCTGCGTCCTCTGACTCAGAAGCCGCCAGAGATGCGAAGGTATTTTTACCAATATAGTTGCCTTTTCAGCAACAGACACGTAAATGTTATCGTCTTTGCAAGCTGCCGCCCTCTTTGTCGTTGTTGGCACCTCTTCCAAAAAAACAATTTTTTTGTTTTTTGAGAGAATTACAAGAAATTATTTCCCATCTCGATTATTTGTTTTTGTTTTTTTTTTTATTGGCTGTGGTTTCGCTAGATAGTAGATAGGGACAGATGTCACTTGGGTTTAACGTGAATACCTGTCATGGAGACTTTACCTCACGGGATGCCCATACATCCACGGGAGCAAGGGTACGTCTTGCCATCGCTTATTTGCTACATTAACAATTAATACCAATGCGGAAATGTGTTGAGGGCACAAATCCAAGTATAAGTCGAGGCCCACATAAAACCTCTTACTGATCTTAGGGTCTCGGCACCCAGCACTTATAGCCACTCCACTCCGGGTATTGAGCCCTAGCAGGGCCACCCTCCCTGCGATTTAGGTTTAAACCACAGCCACCGTGACGCTCTTACAAAGGGGCCAACCTCAACAAGTTTAGCCCGGACCCAAGTCCGGGGGGCTCCTAACTCCCACGGTACCGTGTTTTAAGTCCTGGTATGGACTACCGGTGGTCTTGCCACTCAACAAGACCTATGACCGGCAGCTTGTTACTGGATAAATCATAGCAACCATCAGAGGGGAAGGGTCTCATACTGTTTATGATAAGTCCAGTATTTACTCTGCCCCCGCTTTATATTAGACAACGTCATTGATGGGTGAAGCCTTAATAATGGGGCGGGGGCCCAGTAGATAGGGACAGAAGGAATCTCCTTAATCCATTCATGCGCGTCACTAATTAAATGACGAGGCATTTGGCTATAAAAAATCTTTATTTACACTATTTTTCTTGTCTACAATTGTATTTGTCTGGGTGTTGGGGGGCGATTTATTTACACTTTATGGTTTCCCCTTTTATTTAGCAAGAACAAACAAAAGCAAAAACAGATACAATATGTAAATAAAGGCGAGATCGCTGATTTCGGCTGGGATGTTTGGCAGCCGTACCGCGAATGTTTGCTGGCTTATGCCCAAACCATCCGCATAAATTGCTGATGGGTAGTCCAGCTGCCTCTCATAGCTGTTGTTATAATATCTGCCACTGCGCGAGATGATAGGTTTAGCCTCGTTTCTATGTGTTTGTTGAGGTTGCACCATGTGCCTCGGGCTCCAATGATGAGGGGAAGGATACTAATTTCTTGACCCCTGTACTTCCTTTGTATGTATTCGATGAAGGCTGGCGTGCTGTAGGTCGCCATTTTTGTGTTGCACTGGAGGGATAGGCTTTCAGGGCCTTCCCAGTGGATTCCTACGTCGCATACCACAATGCTGGTTCCCTTCTCGAATATCACATCCGGCTTCTTTAGGATGCCATCGTATCCTCTGATCCGTGGTTCTATTAGAGCTGTCCATCCTTTGGATCGCGCTGCTCTCAACAGGCGCGCCTGAACGTAGTTGTGCCTTCTTATCCGTTCCTAGCGGGTCAGTGGGCAGCCCTGGAGTACATGGCTGAGGTTTTCCACTTTCCCGCAGCGCGCCCGGCACCCTCTTCTGCTGGGGGGGTTCGATGGGATCCCTACCGTCGGCAGGAGGTTGTACCGAAGGAGAAGTGCCCTAATGTATTCCTCCGATGACCAATAATTTGGAGGATCACGAATCCAGCGAGTGGAGGCCTGGTGGTTTGTGACCTGTCGGATCCCGTTTCCTGAGAAGGAATTTTCGAGGTTGGCTGCGTGCATCGCCTCGAAGTCGCGTTTGGTAGCCATACCGGGCATTATCATTCCTCTTATCCGGTTTATCCAGTCTGCTCCTAAGCTGGCAATGTTCCGAAAGAGAGGATCTGCCTCTTGTAGCTTCTGAATCTTGCTCCAGATGATTGCTGGTATTCTGGTGCGGAGTTGTACTATGCCGAGGCCTCCTTTTTTTATAGGTGTGTGAATAATGGAATTGTGGCAGTGAGCCGGGAGATGAAGTGTCCGCCGGACGAATGATCGTATTCTTCTGTCTGCTTCCTTGAGCGACTGGGTAATAGGTAGGTTTTGAGCATGTGAAGTTTTTGTTGTGGCTTGAGCGGTGCCTTTTGCAGTGGTGGATGCTTGGTCTAAGCCATCCCTTATATAGATCTGCAGATTTGGCTCGTGGTAACTCTTCTGAGGGCTCTGAGGACGCTATAATGTGACACCGTATCGAATGCTTTTTTGAGGTCGATGGCGATGACACATAGCGGGGCCGCTTTTCTCCGGTATTCCTTGAGTATTTTATGAAGAGTTAACACGTTGGCCATTACTCCATAAATTTTCGTGAACCCCCTATGGTGTGTGTGGAGCTCGATGTTGCACATTCTCCTTGCGAGCACCTTGTGCATGAGCCTGACGAGTATCGATGATATCGTAATGGGTCGCCAATCCTCAATGTGTTCTGCGGCTTTCTTTTTTTGGGATGAGCGTTGTTCTGCTCTTTTTCAGCAGCTCAGGAGTGTGCTCTAGTAGAAGCATAGCATTGTAGAGTAGGGCTAGCTTTGCGAGCGGAACTGTTCGGAGACTCCTGAGTGCGATCCCATCGGGGCCGGGGCAGTTGGACTTCATGCTTCCTCTCGCAGTTTGCAGTTCTACCGTTGTTATTGGGGACGTCAGGTCCGGTCGATGGGCGAAGATGTTGTCTGGTGGCATGTTGTCTTCCTGGGATGGTGTTGCGAACCCATATTGGAAATGGCTCTCCACTTCAGCAGCAGATGGATGGTGGTTCGCTGGGCTCCCTACTTCTGAGCCGCTTAGGATGGAGCGGGCAATATTTTTTGTGTTGGTTATATACTCTCTCCGCGCAATAATTAAGAGAGTCATAGTTACTCCCGCCGTTTACCCGTGCTTACTTGAATTTCTAAACTTTGACATTTAGAGCACTGGGCAGAAATCACATTGCGTCAACACCCGCTAGGGCCATCACAATGCTTTGTTTTAATCCCAGGAAGACAACATGCCACCAGACAACATCGACCGGACGTGACGTCCCCAATAACAACGGTGGAACTGCAAACTGCGAGAGAAAGCATGAAGTCCAACTGCCCCGGCTCCGATGGGATCGCACTCAGGAGTCTCCGAACAGTTCCGCTCGCAAAGCTAGCCCTACTCTACAATGCTATGCTTCTGCTAGAGCACACTCCTAAGCTGCTGAAAAAGAGCAGAACAACGCTCATCCCAAAAAAGGAAGCCGCAGAATACATTGAGGATTGGCGACCCATTACGATATCATCGATACTCGTCAGGCTCATGCACAAGGTGCTCGCAAGGAGAATGTGCGATATCGAGATCCACACACTCCAGAGGGGGTTCACGAAAATTGATGGAGTAGAAAACACAGTCAACACCCGTTAGGGCCATCACAATGCTTTGTTTTAATTAGACAGTCGGATTCCCCAAGTCCGTGCCAGTTCTGGCAGCATTGTTTGCAGCTTTTCCCCCTTTGGGGTGAAGGAGAAGAACTCCGTCGTCGAGTCCCTCAATAAATTCTTTATATTACTGTAGCGCTCCACTGTATTGCAGTGAATCGCATGCCTATCTGTGCTAAGTCTTTTAATAAAAAAGTTGGAGCCTATGGCCGACTTACATAATTCAATAGTCTTCTTCAGTTCCATCTTGTATGTGTTGATAGGAGGAACTCTTTGCTGCTGTGGTTGCTGCTTGTGTTTCTGCTGCTGCTGCTGTTGTTGTTGTTTTTGTTGATTTTTTTTGGTTAAATTGACTTTTTTGTTTTGGATGTATTTGTTTGATCGTGAGAACTTGTGCTGTAGTTTGTCGTTGTTGTTGTTGTAGATCATGACTCGTTTGTTTCTGAGAGCTAAGGAGCAGTTGATTTTGCTCCTGCTCTCTTCTTGCCATTTGCTTGGCCTTTATTAACTGCACTTTTTGTTGAAGCTCTTTAATGCTGTTGTTTACAGCTTCAACCTCCTCCTCTTCGTCCTCTGACTCAGAAGCCGCCAGAGATGCGAAGGTAGTTTTACCAATATAGTTGCCTTTTTCAGCAACAGACACGTAAATGTTATCGTCTTTGCCAGCTGCTGCATGGAGACTTTACCTCACGGGATGGCCATACATCCACGGGAGCAAGGGTACGTCTTGCCATCGCTTATTTGCTACATTAACAATTAATACCAATGCGGAAATGTGTTGAGGGCACAAATCCAAGTATAAGTCGAGGCCCACATAAAACCTCTTACTGATCTTAGGGTCTCGGCACCCAGCACTTATAGCCACTCCACTCCGGGTATTGAGCCCTAGCAGGGCCACCCTCCCTGCGATTTAGGTTTAAACCACAGCCACCGTGACGCTCTTACAAAGGGGCCAACCTCAACAAGTTAGGCCCGGACCCAAGTCCGGGGGGCTCCTAACTCCCACGGTACCGTGTTTTAAGTCCTGGTATGGACTACCGGTGGTCTTGCCACTCAACAAGACCTATGACCGGCAGCTTGTTACTGGATAAATCATAGCAACCATCAGAGGGGAAGGGTCTCATACTGTTTATGATAAGTCCAGTATTTACTCTGCCCCCGCTTTATATTAGACAACGTCATTGATGGGCGAAGCCTTAATAATGGGGCGGGGGCCCAGTAGATAGGGACAGAAGGAATCTCCTTAATCCATTCATGCGCGTCACTAATTAAATGACGAGGCATTTGGCTATAAAAAATCTTTATTTACACTATTTTTCTTATCTACAATTGTATTTGTCTGGGTGTTGGGGGGCCATTTATTTACACTTTATGGTTTCCCCTTTTAATTAGCAAGAACAAACAAAAGCAAAAACAGGTACAATATGTAAATAAAGGCGAGATCGCTGATTTCAGCTGGGATGTTTGGCAGCCGTACCGTGAATGTTTGCTGGCTTATGCCCAAACCACCCACATAAATTGCTGATGGGTAGTCCAGCTGCCTCTCATAGCTGTTGTTATGATATCTGCCACTTCGCGAGATGATAGGTTTAGCCTCGTTTCTATGTGTTTGTTGAGGTTGCACCATGTGCCTCGGGCTCCAATGATGAGGGGAAGGATACTAATTTCTTAACCCCTGTACTTCCTTTGTATGTATTCGATGAAGGCTGGCGTGCTGTAGGTCGCCATTTTTGTGTTGCACTGGAGGGATAGGCTTTCAGGGCCTTCCCAGTGGATTCCTACGTCGCATACCACAATGCTGGTTCCCTTCTCGAATATCACATCCGGCTTCTTTAGGATGCCATCGTATCCTCTGATCCGTGGTTCTATTAGAGCTGTCCATCCTTTGGATCGCGCTGCTCTCAACAGGCGCGCCTGAACGTAGTTGTGCCTTCTTATCTGTTCCCAGTCTGTCAGTGGGCAGCCCTGGAGTACATGACTGAGGTTTTCCACTTTCCCGCAGCGCGCCCGGCACCCTCTTCTGCTGGGTGGTTCGATGGGATTCCCACCGTCGGCAGGAGGTTGTACCGAAGGAGAAGTGCCCTAATGTATTCCTCTGATGACCAATAATTTGGAGGATCACGAATCCAGCGAGTGGAGGCCTGGTGGTTTGTGACCTGTCGGATCCCGTTTCCTGAGAAGGAATTTTCGAGGTTGGCTGCGTGCATCGCCTCGTAGTCGCGTTTGGTAGCCATACCGGGCACTATCATTCCTCTTATCCGCTTTATCCAGTCTGCTTCTAAGCTGGCAATGTTCCGAAAGGGAGGATCTGCTTCTTGTAGCTTCTGAATCCTGCTCCAGATGATTGCTGGTATTCGGGTGCGGAGTTGTACTATGCCGAGGCCTCCTTTTTTTATAGGTGTGTGAATAATGGAATTGTGGCAGTGAGCCGGGAGATGAAGTGTCCGCCGGACGAATGATCGTATTCTTCTGTCTGCTTCCTTGAGCGACTTGCGGGTGGTGGTCGGCCGCTGGAGGAACGGTATATACTTGGGTAATAGGTAGGTTTTGAGCATGTGAAGTTTTTGTTGTGGCTTGAGCGGTGACTTTTGCAGTGGTGGATGCTTGGTCAAAGCCATCCCTTATATAGATCTGCAGATTTTTGAGGGCTCTGAGGACGCTATAATGTGACACCGTATCGAATGCTTTTTTGAGGTCGATGGCGATGATACATAGCGGGGCCGCTTTTCTCCGGTGTTCCTTGAGAATAGTATGAAGAGTTAGCACGTTGGCCATTACTCCATCAATTTTCGTGAACCCCCTCTGGTGTGTGTGGAGCTCGATGTTGCACATTCTCCTTGCGAGCACCTTGTGCATGAGCCTGACGAGTATCGATGATATCGTAATGGGTAGCCAAACCTCAAAGTGTTCTACGGCTTCCTTTTTTGGCATGAGCGTTGTTCTGCTCTTTTTCAGCAGCTCAGGAGTGTGCTCTAGAAGAAGCATAGCATTGTAGAGTAGCGCTAGCTTTGCGAGCGGAACTGTTCGGAGACTCCTGAGTGCGATCCCATCGGGGCCAGGGCAGTTGGACTTCATGCTTCCTCTCGCAGTTTGCAGTTCTACCGTTGTTATTGGGGACGTCACGTCCGGTCGATGGGCGAAGATATTGTCTGGTGGCATGTTGTCTTCCTGGGATGGTGTTGCGAACACATATTGGAAATGGCTCTCCACTTAAGCAGCAGATGGAAGGTAGTTCGCTGGGCTCCCTACTTCTGAGCAGCTTAGGATGGAGCGGGCAATATTTTTTGTGTTGGTTATATACTCTCTCTGCGCAATAATTAAGAGAGTCATAGTTACTCCCGCCGTTTACCCGCGCTTACTTGAATTTCTTCTCTTCACTTTGACATTCAGAGCACTGGGCAGAAATCACATTGTGTATTGCAGTGAATCGCATGCCTATCTGTGCTAAGTCTTTTAATAAAAAAGTTGGAGCCTATGGCCGACTTACATAATTCAATAGTCTCCTTCAGTTCCATCTTGTATGTGTTGATAGGAGGAACTCTTTGCTGCTGTGGTTGCTGCTTGTGTTTCTGCTGCTGCTGCTGTTGTTGTTGTTGTTTTTGTTGCTGTTGTTGTTGTTGTTGATTTTTTTGGTTAAATTGACTTTTTTGTTTTGGATGTATTTGTTTGATCGTGAGAACTTGTGCTGTAGTTTGTAGTTGTTGTTGTTGTAGATCATGACTCTTTTGTTGCTGAGAGCTAAGGAGCAGTTGATTTTGCTCCTGCTCTTTTCTTGCCATTTGCTTGGCCTTTATTAACTGCACTTTTTGTTGAAGCTCTTTAATGCTGTTGTTTACAGCTTCAACCTCCTCCTCTTCGTCCTCTGACTCAGAAGCCGCGACGATGCGAAGGTATTTTTACCAATATAGTTGCCTTTTTCAGCAACAGACACGTAAATGTTATCGTCTTTGCCAGCTGCCGCCCTCTTTGTCGTTGTTGGCATCTCTTCCAAGAAAACAAATTTTTTATTTTTTTGAGAGAATTACAAGAAATTATTACCCATCTCGATTATTTGTTTTTTTTTTTTTTTTTTATTGGCTGTGGTTTCGCTAGATAGTAGATAGGGACAGATGTCACTTGGGCTTAACGTGAATACCTGTCATGGAGACTTTACCTCACGGGATGCCCATACATCCACGAGAGCAAGGGTACGTCTTGCCATCGCTTATTTGCTACATTAACAATTAATGCCAATGCGGAAATGTGTTGAGGGCACAAATCCACTCTTGGTATAAGTCGAAGCCCACCTAAAACCTCTTACTGATCTTATTGTCTCAGCACCCAGCACTTATAGCCACTCCACTCCGAGTATTGAGCCCTAGCAGGGCCACCCTCCCTGCGATTTAGGTTTAAACCACAGCCACCGTGACGCTCCTACAAAGGGGCCAACCTCAACAAGTTAGGCCCGGACCGAAGTCCGGGGTGCTTCTAACTCCCACGGTACCGTGTTTTAAGTCCTGGTATGGACTACAAGACCTATGACTGGAGCTTGTTACTGGATAAATCATAGCAACCATCAGTGGGGAAGGGTCTCATAATGTTTATGATAAGTCTAGTATTTACTCTGCCCCCGCTTTATATTAGACAACGTCATTGATGGGCGTCAAGGATGGTCTGGGTGTTGGGGGCCATTTATTTACACTTTATGGTTTCCCCTTTTATTTAGCAAGAACAAACAAAAGCAAAAACAGGTACAATATGTAAATAAAGGCGAGATCGCTGATTTCGGCTGGGATGTTTGGCAGCCGTACCGTGAATGTTTGCTGGTTTATGCCCAAACCATCCGCATAAATTGCTGATGGGTAGTCCAGCTGCCTCTCATAGCTGTTGTTATGATATCTGCCACTTCGCGAGATGATAGGTTTAGCCTCGCTTCTATGTGTTTGTTGAGGTTGCAACATGTGCCTCGGGCTCCAATGATGAGGGGAAGGATACTAATTTCTGGACCCCTACGTGCTGTAGGTCGCCATTTTTGTGTTGTACTGGAGGGATAGGCTTTCAGGGCCTTCCCAGTGGATTCCTACGTCGCATACCACAATGCTGGTTCCCTTCTCGAATATCACATCCGGCTTCTTTAGGATGCCATCGTATCCTCTGATCCGTGGTTCTATTAGAGCTGTCCATCCTTTGGATCGCGCTGCTCTCAACAGGCGCGCCTGAACGTAGTTGTGCCTTCTTATCTGTTCCCAGTGGGTCAGTGGGCAGCCCTGGAGTACATGACTGAGGTTTTCCACTTTCCCGCAGCGCGCCCGGCACCCTCTTCTGCTGGGTGGTTCGATGGGATTCCCACCGTCGGCAGGAGGTTGTACCGAAGGAGAAGTGCCCTAATGTATTCCTCTGATGACCAATATTTTGGAGGATCACGAATATAGCGAGTGGAGGCCTGGTGGTTTGTGGCCTGTTGGATCCCGTTTCCTGAGAAGGAATTTTCGAGGTCGGCTGCGTGCATCGCCTCGTAGTCGCGTTTGGTAGCCATACCGGGCACTATCATTCCTCTTATCCGGTTTATCCAGTCTGCTCCTAAGCTGGCAATGTTCCGAAAGGGAGGATCTGCTTCTTGTAGCTTCTGAATCCTGCTCCAGATGATTGCTGGTATTCTGGTGCGGAGTTGTACTTTGCCGAGGCCTCATTTTTTTTATAGGTGTGTGAATAATGGAATTGTGGCAGTGAGCCGGGAGATGAAGTGTCCGCCGGACGAATGATCGTATTCTTCTGTCTGCTTCCTTGAGCGACTTGCGGGTGGTGTTCGGCCACTGGAAGAACGGTATATACCTGGGTAATAGGTAGGTTTTGAGCATGTGAAGTTTTTGTTGTGGCTTGAGCGGTGCCTTTTGCAGTAGTGGATGCTTGGTCCAAGCCATCCCTTATATAGATCTGCAGATTTGGCTCGTGGTAACTCTTCATGGGGGCTCTGAGGACGCTATAATGTGATACCGTATCGAATGCTTTTTTGAGGTCGATGGCGATGACACATAGCGGGGCCGCTTTTCTCCGGTGTTCCTTGAGTATAGTATGAAGAGTTAGCACGTTGGCCATTACTCCATCAATTTTCGTGAACCCCCTCTGGTGTGTGTGGAGCTCGATGTTGTACATTCTCCTTGCGAGCACCTTGTGCATGAGCCTGATGAGTATCGATGATATCGTAATGGGTCGCCAATCCTCAATGTATTCTGCGGCTTCCTTTTTTGGGATGAGCGTTGTTCTGCTCTTTTTCAGCAGCTCAGGAGTGTGCTCTAGCAGAAGCATAGCATTGTAGAGTAGGGCTAGCTTTGCGAGCGGAACTGTTCGGAGACTCCTGAGTGCGATCCCATCGGGGCCGGGGCAGTTGGACTTCATGCTTCCTCTCGCAGTTTGCAGTTCTATTGTTGTTATTGGGAACGTCACGTCCGTTCGATGGACGAAGATGTTGTCTGGTGGCATGTTGTCTTCCTGGGATGGTGTTGCGAACACATATTGGAAATGGCTCTCCACTTCAGCAGCAGATGGAAGGTGGTTCGCTGGGCTCCCTACTTCTGAGCCGCTTAGGATGGAGCGGGCAATATTTTTTGTGTTGGTTATATACTCTCTCTGCGCAATAATTAAGAGAGTCATAGTTACTCCCGCTGTAGTTTGTAGCTGTTGTTGATGTAGATCATGACTCTTTTGTTGCTGAGAGCTAAGGAGCAGTTGATATTGCTCCTGCTCTCTTCTTGCCATTTGCTTGGCCTTTATTAACTGCACTTTTTGTTGAAGCTCTTTAATGCTGTTGTTTACAGCTCCAACCTCCTCCTCTTCGTCCTCTGACTCAGAAGCCGCCAGAGATGCGAAGGTATTTTTACCAATATAGTTGCCTTTTTCAGCAACAGACACGTAAATGTTATCATCTTTGCCAGCTGCCGCCCTCTTTGTCGTTGTTGGCACCTCTTCCAAAAAAAAACAATTTTTTTTTGTTTTTTGAGAGAATTACAAGAAATTATTACCCATCTCGATTATTTGTTTTTTTTTTTTTTTTTTTATTGGCTGTGGTTTCGCTAGATAGTAGATAGGGACAGATGTCACTTGGGCTTAACGTGAATACCTGTCATGGAGACTTTACCTCACGGGATGCCCATACATCCACGAGAGCAAGGGTACGTCTTGCCATCGCTTATTTGCTACATTAACAATTAATGCCAATGCGGAAATGTGTTGAGGGCACAAATCCACTCTTGGTATAAGTCGAAGCCCACCTAAAACCTCTTACTGATCTTATTGTCTCAGCACCCAGCACTTATAGCCACTCCACTCCGAGTATTGAGCCCTAGCAGGGCCACCCTCCCTGCGATTTAGGTTTAAACCACAGCCACCGTGACGCTCCTACAAAGGGGCCAACCTCAACAAGTTAGGCCCGGACCGAAGTCCGGGGTGCTTCTAACTCCCACGGTATCGTGTTTTAAGTCCTGGTATGGACTACAAGACCTATGACCGGCAGCTTGTTACTGGATAAATCATAGCAACCATCAGTGGGGAAGGGTCTCATAATGTTTATGATAAGTCCAGTATTTACTCTGCCCCCGCTTTATATAAGACAACGTCATTGATGGGCGAAGCCTTAATCATGGGGCGGGGGCCCAGTAGATAGGGACAGAAGGAATCTCGTTAATCCATTCATGCGCGTCACTAATTAAATGACGAGGCATTTAGCTATAAAAAATCTTTATTTACACTATTTTTCTTGTCTACAATTGTATTTGTCTGGGTGTTGGGGGGCCATTTATTTACACTTTATGGTTTCCCCTTTTATTTAGCAAGAACAAACAAAAGCAAAAACAGGTACAATATGTAAATAAAGGCGAGATCGCTGATTTCGGCTGGGAAGTTTTGCAGCCGTACCGTGAATGTTTGCTGGCTTATGCCCAAACCATCCGCATAAATTGCTGATGGGTAGTCCAGCTGCCTCTCATAGCTGTTGTTATGATATCTGCCACTTCGCGAGATGATAGGTTTAGCCTCGTTTCTATGTGTTTGTTGAGGTTGCACCATGTGCCTCGGGCTCCAATGATGAGGGGAAGGATACTAATTTCTTGACCCCTACGTGCTGTAGGTCGCCATTTTTGTGTTGTACTGGAGGGATAGGCTTTCAGGGCCTTCCCAGTGGATTCCTACGCCGCATACCACAATGCTGGTTCCCTTCTCGAATATCACATCCATCGTATCCTCTGATCCGTGGTTCTATTAGAGCTGTCCATCCTTTGGATCGCGCTGCTCTCAACAGGCGCGCCTGAACGTAGTTGTGCCTTCTTATCTGTTCCCAGTGGGTCAGTGGGCAGCCCTGGAGTACATGACTGAGGTTTTCCACTTTCCCGCAGCGCGCCCGGCACCCTCTTTTGCTGGGTGGTTCGATGGGATTCCTACCGTCGGCAGGAGGTTGTACCGAAGGAGAAGTGCCCTAATGTATTCCTCCGATGACCAATATTTTGGAGGATCACGAATCCAGCGAGTGGAGGCCTGGTGGTTTGTAACCTGTCGGATCCCGTTTCCTGAGAAGGTATTTTCGAGGTTGGCTGCGTGCATCGCCTCGTAGTCGCGTTTGGTAGCCATACCGGGCACTATCATTCCTCTTATCCGGTTTATCCAGTCTGCTCCTAAGCTGGCAATGTTCCGAAAGAGAGGATCTGCTTCTCGTAGCTTCTGAATCCTGCTCCAGATGATTGCTGGTATTCTGGTGCGGAGTTGTACTATGCCGAGGCCTCCTTTTTTTATAGGTGTGTGAATAATGGAATTGTGGCAGTGAGCCGGGAGATGAAGTGTCCGCCGGACGAATGATCGTATTCTTCTGTCTGCTTCCTTGAGCGACTTGCGGGTGGTGGTCGGCCGCTGGAGAAACGGTATATTCTTGGGTAATAGGTAGGTTTTGAGCATGTGAAGTTTTTGTTGTGGCTTGAGCGGTGACTTTTGCAGTGGTGGATGCTTGGTCAAAGCCATCCCTTATATAGATCTGCAGATTTGTCTCCTGTTAACTCTTCTGAGGACTCTGAGGACGCTATAATGTGACACCGTATCGAATGCTTTTTTGAGGTCGATGGCGATGATACATAGCGGGGCCGCTTTTCTCCGGTGTTCCTTGAGAATAGTATGAAGAGTTAGCACGTTGGCCATTACTCCATCAATTTTCGTGAACCCCCTCTGGTGTGTGTGGAGCTCGATGTTGCACATTCTTCTCCTTGCGAGCACCTTGTGCATGAGCCTGACGAGTATCGATGATATCGTAATGGGTAGCCAATCCTCAAAGTGTTCTACGGCTTCCTTTTTTGGGATGAGCGTTGTTCTGCTCTTTTTCAGCAGCTCAGGAGTGTGCTCTAGCAGAAGCATAGCATTGTAGAGTAGGGCTAGCTTTGCGAGCGGAACTGTTCGGAGACTCCTGAGTGCGATCCCATCGGGGCCGGGGCAGTTGGACTTCATGCTTCCTCTCGCAGTTTGCAGTTCTACCGTTGTTATTGGGGACGTCACGTTCGTTCGATGGGCGAAGATGTTGTCTGGTGGCATGTTGTCTTCCTGGGATGGTGTTGCGAACACATATTGGAAATGGCTCTCCACTTCAGCAGCAGATGGAAGGTGGTTCGCTGGGCTCCCTACTTCTGAGCCGCTTAGGATGGAGCGGGCAATATTTTTTGTCTTGGTTATATACTCTCTCTGCGCAATAATTAAGAGAGTCATAGTTACTCCCGCCGTTTACCCGCGCTTACTTGAATTTCTTCTCTTCACTTTGACATTCAGAGCACTGGGCAGAAATTACATTGTGTCAACACCCCTTAGGGCCATCACAATGCTTTGTTTTAATTAGACAGTCGGATTCCCCAAGTCCGTGCCAGTTCTGGCAGCATTATTTGCAGCTTTTCCCCCTTCGGGGTGAAGGAGAAGAACTCCGTCGTCGAGTCCCTCAATAAATTCTTTATATTATTGTAGCGCTCCACTGTATTGCAGTGAATCGCATGCCTATCTCTGCTAAGTCTTTTAATAAAAAAGTTGGAGCCTATGGCCGACTTACATAATTCAATAGTCTCCTTCAGTTCCATCTTGTATGTGTTGATAGGAGGAACACTTTGCTGCTGTGGTTGCTGCTTGTGTTTCTGCTGCTGCTGCTGTTGTTGTTGTTGTTGTTTTTGTTGATTTTTTTTGGTTAAATTGACTTTTTTGTTTTGGATGTATTTGTTTGATCGTGAGAACTTGTGCTGTAGTTTGTAGTTGTTGTTGTTGTAGATCATGACTCGTTTGTTGCTGAGAGCTAAGGAGCAGTTGATTTTGCTCCTGCTCTCTTCTTGCCATTTGCTTGGCCTTTATTAACTGCACTTTTTGTTGAAGCTCTTTAATGCTGTTGTTTACAGCTTCAACCTCCTCCTCTTCGTCCACTGACTCAGAAGCCGCCAGAGATGCGAAGGTAGTTTTACCAATATAGTTGCCTTTTTCAGCAACAGACACGTAAATGTTATCGTCTTTGCCAGCTGCCGCCCTCTTTGTCGTTGTTGGCACCTCTTCCAAAAAAACAATTTTTTTGTTTTTTGAGAGAATTACAAGAAATTATTACCCATCTCGATTATTTGTTTTTGTTGTTTTTTTTTTATTGGCTGTGGTTTCGCTAGATAGTAGATAGGGACAGATGTCACTTGGGTTTAACGTGAATACCTGTCATGGAGACTTTACCTCACGGGATGCCCATACATCCACGGGAGCAAGGGTACGTCTTGCCATCGCTTATTTGCTACATTAACAATTAATACCAATGCGGAAATGTGTTGAGGGCACAAATCCAAGTATAAGTCGAGGCCCACCTAAAACCTCTTACTGATCTTAGGGTCTCGGCACCCAGCACTTATAGCCACTCCACTCCGGGTATTGAGCCCTAGCAGGGCCACCCTCCCTGCGATTTAGGTTTAAACCACAGCCACCGTGACGCTCTTACAAAGGGGCCTACCTCAACAAGTTAGGCCCGGACCCAAGTCCGGGGGGCTCCTAACTCCCACGGTACCGTATTTTAAGTCCTGGTATGGACTACCGGTGGTCTTGCCACTCAACAAGGCCTATGACCGGCAGCTTGTTACTGGATAAATCATAGCAACCATCAGAGGGGAAGGGTCTCATACTGTTTATGATAAGTCCAGTATTTACTCTGCCCCCGCTTTATATTAGACAACGTCATTGATGGGTGAAGCCTTAATAATGGGGCGGGGGCCCAGTAGATAGGGACAGAAGAAATCTCCTTAATCCATTCATGCGCGTCACTAATTAAATGACGAGGCATTTGGCTATAAAAAATCTTTATTTACACTATTTTTCTTGTCTACAATTGTATTTGTCTGGGTGTTGGGGGGCGATTTATTTACACTTTATGGTTTCCCCTTTTATTTAGCAAGAACAAACAAAAGCAAAAACAGGTACAATATGTAAATAAAGGCGAGATCGCTGATTTCGGCTGGGATGTTTGGCAGCCGTACCGTGAATGTTTGCTGGCTTATGCCCAAACCATTCGCATAAATTGCTGATGGGTAGTCCAGCTGCCTCTCAAAGCTGTTGTTATGATATCTGCCACTTCGCGAGATGATAGGTTTAGCCTCGTTTCTATGTGTTTGTTGAGGTTGCAACATGTGCCTCGGGCTCCAATGATGAGGGGAAGGATACTAATTTCTTGACCCCTACGTGCTGTAGGTCGCCATTTTTGTGTTGTCCTGGAGGGATAGGCTTTCAGGGCCTTCCCAGTGGATTCCTACGTCGCATACCACAATGCTGGTTCCCTTCTCGAATATCACATCCGGCTTCTTTAGGATGCCATCGTATCCTCTGATCCGTGGTTCTATTAGAGCTGTCCATCCTTTGGATCGCGCTGCTTTCAACAGTCGCGCCTGAACGTAGTTGTGCCTTCTTATCTGTTCCCAGTGGGTCAGTGGGCAGCCCTGGAGTACATGACTGAGGTTTTCCACTTTCCCGCAGCGCGCCCGGCACCCTCTTCTGCTGGGTGATTCGATGGGATTCCCACCGTCGGCAGGAGGTTGTACCGAAGGAGAAGTGCCCTAATGTATTCCTCCGATGACCAATATTTTGGAGGATCACGAATCCAGCGAGTGGAGGCCTGGTGGTTTGTGACCCGGGATCCATTTCCTGAGAAGGAATTTTCGAGGTCGGCTGCGTGCATCGCCTCGTAGTCGCGTTTGGTAGCCATACCGGGCACTATCATTCCTCTTATCCGGTTTATCCAGTCTGCTCCTAAGCTGGCAATGTTCCGAAAGGGAGGATCTGCTTCTTGTAGCTTCTGAATCCTGCTCCAGATGATTGCTGGTATTCTGGTGAGGAGTTGTACTAAGCCGAGGCCTCATTTTTTTTATAGGTGTGTGAATAATGGAATTGTGGCAGTGAGCCGGGAGATGAAGTGTCCGCCGGACGAATGATCGTATTCTTCTGTCTGCTTCCTTGAGCGACTTGCGGGTGGTGGTCGGCCGCTGGAGGAACGGTATATACTTGGGTAATAGGTAGGTTTTGAGCATGTGAAGTTTTTGTTGTGGCTTGAGCGGTGACTTTTGCAGTGGTGGATGCTTGGTCAAAGCCATCCCTTATATAGATCTGCAGATTTGTCTCCTGTTAACTCTTCTGAGGGCTCTGAGGACGCTATAATGTGACACCGTATCGAATGCTTTTTTGAGGTCGATGGCGATGACACATAGCGGGGCCGCTTTTCTCCGGTGTTCCTTGAGTATAGTATGAAGAGTTAGCACGTTGGCCATTACTCCATCAATTTTCGTGAACCCCCTCTGGTGTGTGTGGAGCTCGATGTTGCACATTCTCCTTGCGAGCACCTTGTGCATGAGCCTGACGAGTATCGATGATATCGTAATGGGTAGCCAATCCTCAAAGTGTTCTGCGACTTCCTTTTTTGGGATGAGCGTTGTTCTGCTCTTTTTCAGAAGCTCAGGAGTGTGCTTTAGCAGAAGCATATCATTGTAGAGTAGGGCTAGCTTTGCGAGCGGAACTGCTCGGAGACTCCTGAGTGCGATTCCATCAGGGCCGGGGCAGTTGGACTTCATGCTTCCTCTCACAGTTTGCAGTTCTACCGTTGTTATTGGGGACGTCACGTCCGGTCGATGGGCGAAGATGTTGTCTGGTGGCATGTTGTCTTCCTGGGATGGTGTTGCGAACACATATTGGAAATGGCTCTCCACTTCAGCAGCAGATGGAAGGTGGTTCGCTGGGCTCCCTACTTCTGAGCCGCATAGGATGGAGCGGGCAATATTTTTTGTGTTGGTTATATACTCTCTCTGCGCAAAATATTACTTTATTCATATATAATATATTTATATTTATTTACAATACGGTGTTCGGTATTTGTGGGGGCCATTTATTTAAACTTTATGGCTTGCCCTTTTATTTTAATTCTACATAAATAAAGAGCATTTAATTTCGCTAATTTCAGCTGTGGTAGTAGGCAGCTGTACCTTTCTTGTATGTGTTGTCAGCTCCATATATTCCGCATAAAGTATTGGTGCGTCTGCCAGCTTCCTGTCATCGTGGTTGCGATGATATCCTCTATTTGCTTCTGTGTGAGGCGGAGGTGGTGGCAGATGTGTTTATTAAGTTGACACCATCCTCCTCTGGCTCCCACAATGAGGGGAAGTATGGAGATGCTGCTGGTTGGGAATCTCCTCTTAACTGCTTCGATAAAGGGTGTGGTGCTGTAGATTGCCGTCTTGTTACTGTATTGTTGGGTAATCGGTTCCGGCTCTTCCCAATGTATGGCTACATCGCATATTATAACTTGGTCCTGTTTTTCAAAGAGCAGGTCCGGTTTCTTTAAGTGACCGTTTGCTTCCCTGATTCTTGGCTCTACTTCCACTCGCCAGCCATTTCGAAGAGAGGCTGTCATCAGTCTACGTACCACTTGGTTATGTCGCTGGATTCGGCTCCAGTGGGTAACGGGGCAGGCTTGCAGCACGTGGCATAGGGTTTCGCTGCGCTCGCAGTTGCCCCTGCACCTCCTAGCGTTGGGTGGGTTTGAAGGTATACCCATAGTAGGCAGCAGATTGAAACGCAGGTGAACGGCTCTGATATGGTCTTGAGCCGTCCAATATGCTGGTGGGTGCGCTATGACTGCGGTGCTGCGGTTATGATTGCTCACCTGCCAAATCCCGTTGCCAGAGTACGGCGTCTCCAGACTGTTGGCTAGGTACCGGTCGTGCTGGTTTTTAGTTGTCTGTGCCGGGTGTACCATGCGTCGTACTCTTGTCGTCCATGTTTGGTCCATTGTGGCTATCGCCCTGAAGACTTCATCGGCGTTAGTGAGGGTTTCAACTCGGTTAGTGATGATTGCTGGAATGCGGGTGGCGAATTGGAAAATTCCCAGCCCACCGTCCTTGGTATTTGCGTGGATTACGGCATTGTGACAGTGGGCGGTAAGGTGCAGCGTTTTCCTAGTGAACCTTCGGATTTTCCGATCCGCATCCTTTAGCGCCTTCCGGGTGATAGTTGGCCGTTGATAGGGGGGTATGTACCTCGGTATTAGGTGGTGCTTGAGGAGATTAATTTTTGCGCTGGTTTTAGTGGCGCTGTTGATATACGTTGCAGTTGGGTATGGAGCTCCTCAGAACTGCAAGGGACTTCTCCCGTTGATTGGAATCTCTCTCCTAGGTACCTCAGTTGGTCCTCTACCCCGATGGCTTTGATCTGTAGGTCCCCGCGTGTCGCTGGCGTCGTGTCAACAAAAACCTTCTTCTTGCTGGGTACCACGCGCAGGTTAAGCATCTTGCATTTATCCCCGTTAAGGGTCATGCCCTTATTGCGGAAAAATGCTTGTGCAGTCCCCAGCATTATTTCAGCGTCTTCTCGGCTGCTGCTGATGAGAAGAAGGTCGTCCGCGTAGGCTAAGCAACACAGTTTATGGTTTTTCCCGATTTGGACGCCGGAGAATTGCTCCAGTTTGGTTGAATAGAGTTGGGGAGAGCGGATCGCCTTGCTTCACTCCTCTATTGATCGTTACTGGGACCTGTCCCGTCCTCGAAGTAAAGGAAGTAATGCCGCCTTCTATATTGGCTTTGACGTAGCTGATGAATTTGTTATCTAAGTTGGCGCGTTTCAAGGCCCGTGCCAGGCTGCTGTGGGAGACCGTGTCAAATGCTTGCTTCATGTCTAGGGACAAGACGCAAAGTGGCTTTCCTCTCCTCCGGTGTTCTTTAATGAGGGTATGCATTATCAGGGTGTTCGCGAAGCATCCGTCCAGTTTATTGAAGCCCCTCTGGATTCGGTGCAGCATTACCCTTTGGAGTCTGGTGTTGAGGACTCTGTGTAGAACTCTTATAATTATGGAGGAGATAGTGATAGGTCTCCAATCGTTGATATTGTCTGGGATGCTTTTCTTGGGTATTAGCGTTGTTCTGCTTTGTTTGAGGACTTCCGGTGTGTACTCCAGCAAAAGCATGCTGTTGTACAGCAAGCACAATTTGTATTCCGGGATTCGGGTAAATTGGGTTTTGTTTATCCCGTCTGGGCCAGGGCATTGCGATTTTATTGATTTTATTGCCTGTTTTATATCGTCTGCTAGTATTGGCGTGCTGATGGTGGTATATTGCTCGAATTTGTCGTCGATAGGAGCGTTATCTTCTTGGGACGAGCTACCGAGGACTTCCCCATAATGGGTACTTATCTCTTCTGCATTTGGTGGCGGTATGCAGGGTTCGCCCCAGTGGGTGCCAAGCAAGATATGCCTCGCGAACTGATTCCCGTTTCGCCTGAGCGCTCTCTGTGCGGAACGATATAGCTTCGCACGCCGTCTCCTGGACGTCATATTTGCTCGTGTTGCTTGTGTGTTCGTGCGGGCTTGGGCCGGTCGGTTGATGTATGGGCGGCCGTACGACGCGACGAGGTCCCTGGTCCAGAGATTTAGTGCCTCTCTGCCGGTTGTGTTGGCTGACTGCAGAGCTCTTTTCAATACTGTGTCGCGTTCGTCAAGCCCTTCCATGCTCTTTATGTGGGCCGCGAGGGTGAGATCTATATTGGATGTGTTGCCCTCATCCTCGTTGGCTGATTCGTATTCGGAGCTGCCGGAGTCCGCTGTATTGGCGCTTTCAGGCTGTGTTTTGGCGGTATCGCCTTACTCGTTCGCCAAAAGAACGCCTTTGCCTTCTCTTCTTTATAGCATCCCTCGTTCGGCTGGAGATGGTGGTTAGGTGGTTGAGTATCTCTGTGGGGTCTTGGGACCCCATCTGTGCCTCTGCAGCCGCGAGCTCGTTCTGCTCGTCTGCGGTCCAAAAACGCCTTGAGGACGCGCCCTCAGCTCTCATTTCGGTGTTGTAGACAGTGGCGTGTGCCCGTCGTATGTGTTGTCGGAGGTCGGCGTAGGTGTTGATAAGAGAGTCATAGTTACTCCCGCCGTTTACCTGCGCTTACTTGAATTTCTTCACTTTGACATTCAGAGCACTGGGCAGAAATCACATTGTGTTAACACCCGTTAGAGCCATCACAATGCTTTGTTTTAATTAGACAGTCGGATCTCCCAAGTCCGTGCCAGTTCTGAATTGATAGTCGTTATAACTCAAAAGAATATATTAAGCGATAAATCTTAAGACAAATTCCACAATTGGTTACGTAAACTACTATCCGGGGAACAAAATCCGAAGATCTCTATTTGCCCAGAACGAGTACATAAACCATGTTATTGCTTCCAATTCAAGCCCGACTATCTCAATCTTCAGAGCCAATCCTTATCCCGAAGTTACGTATCTAATTTGCCGACTTCCCTTACCTACATTATTATATCGACTAGAGACTCTTCACCTTGGAGACCAGCTGTGGATATCGGTACGGCCTGTTGAGTAGTTTGCGTGACCCCACCATAAATATTCAAGGTCCGAGGAGAAAATATCGACACAACAGTAAATGTCATGCTCTTCTAGTCCAAATACCATATCTTTCTTCGAAAGACTTCCGACGACTATAAAACAGAAAAGAAAACTCTTTCGATATCTCTCGACGGCTTCTTTATTGTCGTTCCTCTTGGCAGGATGAGTGAAATGCTCATTTTTAATAACAAACGGATACCCAACAGGTTACGGAATTGGAACCGTATTCCCTTTCGTTCAAAAATAATTAAGTGATTAAAATTTCTTTATATACAATGAGATATATAATTATATTTTTTTATAACTTAAAAATTTTCGGCTTTTACCTTGAACTTAGGACCGACTAACTCGTGATCAACCACTGTTCACACGAAACCCTTCTCGACTTCAGTCCTCTAAGGTCTCATTCGATTATTTGCTACTACCACTAAGATCTGTACCAATAGCGGCTCCATGCAGGCTTACGCCAAACACTTCTAAGCACACCATTGTACCCTCCTACTCACTAAAGTTTCAAAATCTATATTCAATCGAAATAAAATACAAATCATCTACTTTAGCGGTTATGTATAGGTATACAACTTAAGCGCCATCCATTTTAAGGGCTAGTTGCTTCGTCAGGTGAGTTGTTACACACTTCTTAGCAGATTACGACTTCCATGTCCACCGTCCTGCATCGGCTCACTGCCACTACCACCAGGCTACCGAGTTAATTAATTGCGAAAATAATCTCCTATATATTTGTTGACAACATTTTTTATTCAATATTCCAGAAAAGAAGCCGAAGCACGTTTATTCTCCACAGAGATCGATGAACGACTGACTTTGCAAAATCATGGTCAACCTACTGTAGTGACACTAATTTTTCTTTTGAATTTCGTGAAGCTAAACGGATAGTATTAAACAAATGCCACACAGTTTATGATTTATCTACTACTGCCAAATTCATAGATATGCCCATTAATTATCTAGAACTAGAGAGTTTTCTTAGCTCTGTAAAATAGAAAACTCCGGTGTACGATCCGATCTCGTATCCTATGCTTAAGTACGCACCTTACCAAGTTAAAATGCGAATTATGACACTGTTCAACCATATTTTAAACAAGGTATTTTACCTCAATCAACCGATACATCTCTTTACTACCTTGCAGTAGCAAAGTCTTACAAAAAATTATTTCTAAAAGATTGTTATGGTACATCGAAAGACACGATCTCATAAATTCAAATCAAGTCGCTTTCAAAATTGGTCGTAGCACCATCGACTCACTTCTGCACATTTATGAGTTTATCTCATCAGCTCTTTCATCCAGAAATCATGTCTCATTAATTTCGATTGACTTTGTGAAAGCTTTTGACCGCATAGATATACATATCATAATGAACACATTATTTAAATGGAAAATCGGACCGAGAATGTATTATTTTATAAAATCATTTCTAATAAACATGAAATTTAGATCCAAAGTTAACAACACATTCTCAGGTTTACGTGATTTAAGAAACGGCATACCCCAAGGATCTTCTCTTTCGGTAGCCTTTTTTATCATTGCTTATAACGAGTTAAGTGAAAGAATTGTTAAATTTAAAAATATAGATCATTCACTTTATGCGGATGACCTTTATTTAATGGCAAAATGTAATGACAAAAACCAATGCGTTCACTCATTTAATGATGTACTTAATGTCATTAGTAACTGGTGTAATCGGTCAGGAGCACTTATATCTTCTGAAAAAAGCAAACATCTACATATATGCAGAAAAATAAACTGCTCTGATTTCGATTTAGGAATATGTAATGTAAATATTCCAAATGTAAATACGAGTAATTTGTTTATATTAGGGGTGATTTTTGATCGTAAATTTAGTTTTAAGTACCATTGTTTAGATCTAAAAAGGAAGCTAGTTTCTAGACTAAAAATTTTAAGATATTTATCATCAAATAATAGTTAGGTTGACATAAACACTCTTACTTATATAACAAAAACTATTCTTTTGTTAAAGATTGATTATGGGTTAGTTATATATGGCAAGTGCGCAAAAACAAACTTAAAGATACATAATTCTCCATTCCACTCAGCTATAAGGACATCATTAAAAGCTTTTAGGACTTCTCCAATAAAAAACATGCTTGCCGAGGGAGGCTTCTCATCCATTGGGGACCGAGTAGAATTTTTGGCATCCCGACTCACCCCCAAAATCTGCAACCCATACCGTTCCCCAATCCTCACAGATTCAATAAAAATACTGAAACGAAAAAAGATGCCAACCCAACCATCTACCTTATATTAAATATTGAATTTTGCAAATAATATTGGGATCGTACCAATTGTGAAGAGCTGATACATCGTAAAATATCCGCCATGGTTACTCCCGAAAGAAGCCATTAACATCAGCTTATGCAAGCACAAAAAAGATGCTACTCCTAAGGAAACATTCTACCAACTCTTTCATGAGCTAATAAACACCTTCCCCACCAACACCTGGAATGTTTTGTACACCGACGGGTCAAAAAATGAAACGGGCACAGAAATGGCAATAGTCAACAGTGAATGCGAATTTCTAACTACAGAAAAACTCTCAAGCTACTTCTCCATCTTCTCAGTTGAAGCCTTAGCTATTCTTAAAGCAACACAAATTGCAATAAAAAAAGCAGAGAACCATAGTTTGTACTGATAGCCATTCTGTCCTTTCCGCCATTAAAAACGTTAAACACCACGCGCCAGTCATAAAACAAATTCGAGAAAACGTAATATCCATTGGAACGAAAATAATAATCGTATGAGCACCGGCACACATTGGTATAAGAGGAAATGAATCTGCAGACCTGAACGCCAAATTAGTCGCAGCGGACTTAAACGCCGAAGTCATTTCTTATCGACCCAGCAATAACGATTTAAAGAAATTAATTAAAACCCACTGGGATAAAAAAAAGCCAAAATATGGAACGAATACTCTCATCATTACACATTTCCGACTGCCACCACAACTTTAATAAATAGATGCTTTCTTCGTCTCCTTACAACGCAACACTTACAATTAAACACCTAACTACCGTATGCAGTAAAAGTAAACAATCTTTGCACTAGACTATTCAATTATAACAATCTTTTACATGTCCTTTCACTCCCCTCTGAACTGAACATAAAAAATTTATATAAAATATTACAAATCCTGAAACTAGACAACCAAATTTAAATGATCTTATGTATTCCTTTCTTTGGGATGGTCAGGGGTGTTCAAATCAAGAGTCAAGGCACTCTTGCTTTGTACACTCCCGACATTACATAAATGTAGCAGTTAATAACTGACAAAGTCACATGCAATAGTGCCAAAATGAATCTAAAAGTGGTCATGTTTCCAGTTATGGAGACGCGATTATATAGCTGTGTAACTACTTTCTACGAAAATGGTATGAATTTATTGCCTTTTCAATAATTATTTTATTACTGACAATCGACATGTTATCAAGATAACTAACAAACTCGATATCTAAAATATAAATATTTCTGTGCCAGTATAACTTACATATCTCAATATATCCCCTCAAAATATCGCTATTTCAATCTGATCGGAAATACTACGAGTAATTAAGAAAAAATTTAAGCGTAGAGGTATGTACTTTGCACGCGTAATACAAATATACTCGTGTGCAAACAATAAATTGAATCATTCAATGTTTTACTAGCGGAATCCTTTTAGATTTAGCTGCTCGTAATTTTGAGTTTAAAACAAAATGGCAATTCAATTCGCACGATTGAATAAATATTTTTATGGATACTCGTATTCATATCGACCTTATCTGAATTATGAAATTTATACTTTACATACGAATAACAATATGTATGTACCGAAGGACCTGCGGGTAGGGATGTGTAAAGAATTTATTTACATGCTCGTGTATTGAACTTTTAAATGAGCTCTGAAATAAAAAAATTTACGAATTACATTGCAACTTAATTAATTCGAATTTAATCAAATTTTAACATGATGATATAGGTAATAACAAAATCCAGGGATGAAGGAATTAAAACATAGTGTGACCTGTTTTTGATTGAGCAATTATTTAGGTACTAACCTGTAAATGGAAGACCTACGTTTGTGTTCTGTACTGAAAGGGCTTTGCGCACAAGGATTTCGAAATTAAAAGTTGTGATCCAATTCGTTTCTTGAAATCATGTTGTTTAATATTAAAAATACGAAATCTTTCGAAATTAGCACTATATCATTGAAAAGATTTATTTAAGAGAGCCGATAATCTCTCCTGTTACTCGTAATCCATAAACGTTTTCATACAACCACTGTTGACATTCCTCTTACTGTGTTGTTGCATTCATCCCTCCCAATCGATTGAATTCTGTCGACCTGTAGTTCATTTAGTGGATTTTTTTTAAAAGTAGTGTTATTAAAGTGGGAGATTTGAATCTTAGACACCTTCGAAATATTCGCCTCATGTTGTCCCACTCACTTATAACGTTATTTAAAATAGAAGTGATTTAAAAGAAAATATCCTTGTAAGCTGTTAAAGTGGAGTAAAGAGTCTTGCGCGAAAAAATCTCATCTCTTGATCCCTCTACCGATGTTCTGAAACTACTAGATATATGTACATGTGTATGTGACAAGACCTACTTCAGGAGTATAAGCTACTTGCTTACAATTTTGGCCACACTTCCTGTTACAACAGATAGTATTGAAAGAACCTTTTCAACGATGAAAAGGATCAAAACAGTATCCCGAAGCGTCATGGGCCATCCGAGACTTAGCGCACTTGCAATGCTTTCTGTTCACTCAAGTTTTCATGTGGATCCAGAGGAAGTGATCGACGTAATGTCTAAAAAAAAGACAAAACGTTTATTGCTGTAAAAAAACAATATTAAAAGAATTGTTATTTATTAAATAATTATTACTGCTTAATTGAATTTTGAAGTCTAAATCAAATATACGTATTGATTTACATTATGTTTGTTGTGCTTATGTTTAAACTTAATTATGTTTTGCTTTTCGACAAAGTTGTGCATACATTTTTTTTATAATTTTTGTACTAGTTGTTCATTAGTCATTATTTTTATTTATTTGTAAATGGAGAGCATTCAAAATTGTTGCATTCATCTTGACTTCAAAATTATGATTGCAAAAAATGATTGCTAAATCATGACTTCAGAATGAATGGTGATTTGTTTTTTTATAAATTGAAGTTATTATTGAAGTCATTGAATTGAAACAAATCCACCTGAAGTCAAATGAATTAAATGATAAAATGATTGCATTCTTTTACAGCTCTCGTGTGTAGTGCCTAACAAACTCAAGTTTATATCAGATTTGTGGAACACACAACGTTATGAACAGGCAACTCTCCCTTGTCCTTTCATTCAATTCTGACAACAGAGTCGTTTACAATGTTGATCACCTTCTTTCCACACTGAACTGCATGCATTTCCTTTATCAGTTATATGAATATGTGTCGATAAGGAAAATTCATTTTCTTGTTAGTTAGCATAATTAAAATTTATAACAAATATTTTTATTCGTCAATTTTTTCCCAAACTGACCAATCAGTTTCATAACCGCCCAAAACGGCTGCTCATCATCTGCAGACATAAATTTTGGCATAAGTTCTTAATAACCCGATCATGTTCCGACTACAATAACTATTGCATTATAAAAAGGTTTTCCAAAACTTTATGACTTCTACTAATTTGCTTATATCAAGAGAAAGTGCGACTGCTACACTTTTACTCTTAAATTTTGCAGGGAATATCCTATACGCCCAGCACATATTTCAAATTTCCTTGCAGTTACTTCTAAAACATCTTTTTCAAATCAAACATTTGAACCCGATTCTAGTTACTTTACTCGTATGTAGGTAGTTATTATGCTTAACTCTCTGCAGACGTCATTCATCTCGTTGAATATAACAACAAATATAATCCAACTGAAAGATGATTTTTCTTAAGAATCTGACGGACTTACGACTATTTCCCTAAATAATTTTATTTATCATCTTGGTCCTTCCATTCCTTCTCTCGTCCATCTGCTATTTTCAAGTAAAAACTTCCTAACTCTTTTTTATTTTTGATTTCTTTTTTGAGGCTTTTTTAATTAGAAACTTACATTCTAGACAAAGATGCTTAAATCTAATTTAATAATCACAGTTACTTATTCGAGCTTACTAGCTCTCGACGCACTTTTCTTGCTTTTGTCCGGATATCAGATACCAGTGCGAAATTTGGAACGCCAATAATGGAACAATATTTTTGTCCCCAATGTCACTTTATTCTTCTTGAGAATTGGATGCACCACTGACGTCTTTCAATCCTTTGCATAGTGGGCATTATTAAAAGCATTTTTAAGCAGAATAATGTATATATATATTTCTATAGGTAGATGTTAAGCCACAAAGGTTGGAATTCCATCTATTCCACTAACTTCTACATTCTAAGTGATTCGATGATGTTTGGAGTAAAAATGCTCAAATTGCCTCTACTTTTTCTTATGTATCTTTGATCAAAAAAGTTGTAATTATCGACTAGTTCTTCTGGATCTATGCCCGCTTTTAACAGAACTTGTTCGATGAGCTTGCGAGAACGTATTCGATGCTAACAGCCTGAAATTTCTTATTCCAATACAAACTTGCAGACATTCTGTCATTTTGTTTCATTAATACTTTGAGGTTTCTTATCGATGACTTCAGCGTTAGGAACTTCGACAGCATACAGATGTATCGTTGGATGTTGGACTATATTCCTGTTGGACAGTGAGAAGAGCGAGTTTTAGAAGAGTTCTCTCATCAAAGTTCTGGAGGAATGCATCCTACGTATCATATTGTAGTTGTAGGCATACCTAAGGACAAACTCAAACAATTCTTTTATTTTATTATTTGGAGCGGTTATATACATATGTATATCGAATAAAATTCACAATGGTATTAAAGATATCATTTTTGGCCAGCAAAGTATAGTACACAATTTTTACGGAACTTTTTTTTCAGTTTTAGAATAGATCATCACTGAATTCTTGCTTCTTAATGTAAGCCTTTTAAAAATTCGTTCTGTTTGTTCATCTGCCTTTTTTGTTACTGAAATTCTGAAAGAAGAGTTTCATCGAGCAGAAAATATTAGAACATCATTTAATTGTCTACCACGAGCACGTCCACACGCTCTCGTATGAACATCAAAATTTGCAACGACTCGCTCACACAGTGCCGCATTAACTTCATCAAGTTCGGTCCCAATGTTATTTTTCAACTATTGTGAGCTTATCCACATAGACTTTTTTTTCAAAACAAAATCCAACCAAGTAATCTAACTGTGTTATATCGGGTGATCTAGGCGGCCAATTTTTTATACCAATTAGTCGATCTGGAAACATGCACCGCAAAACTTCTGTATATTCTTTCTTCTTTGCATATTTGCATGTGTTGTGTGACTGTTATTATTGCCTGTGTCTATTTCTTCAATTTGAGGTCTTAAGGGCTCTCCATTAAAAGTATCACATCTTTCATTGGCATCTTCGAAGATGGACCAATGATTCCATCAGCCCAAAAATCACACCAAACAGTACGTTTTTGTGGATATGATGATTTTCTCAAATTATTCGCGTATTTTCTTCTCCCACATGCGATAGTTTTGTTTCTAAACAAATCCATCCATAATGTGAAATGCGAATAGCGTGAAAAACTACTTGAGATAAGTTCTGCGTTGATTATGATATAGGTAGAGATATTACCCTTGTCAAACGCGGAGAAGGACAAAGGCAAGATGGAAGAAATGATTCTTATTAACTCTTTATTTGTTTTCAACCAACTTAAGACATTGACTGCTAACACTAAACTTAACTTATAAACTATCATACATGACTCTTATCTTCGTCTTAACAAAGAGACGAGGATAGAGACATTATTCCCTTCAACATCACTTCCCGCTCAATTGGTGATTTAATTGGCAAACGATGCAACGAGGAGTGTTGTTCTTACTCGTATAACTGGCTATAAGTATTTATACGTAACAAATATATGTACGGATGTATGTATGCAAACATTTGTAAATAGGCATGTAAATGTAGATTATATGACAATATATTGGTTTGAATTCTTGTGTTAATTGGATTTTGTAAAGATTCAAAGGCAAATTCTTATTTAGGCGCCTTTAGTAAACATTAAACCAAATGTTACTTGATTTCTAAAAGAATAGAAAAGAGCTCATTTATTTATTTTCTGAATGGATAAAAAATTGTTTTCTACTACACTCTGACATTCATGCTAGGATAAAACACGCTATTGCCGGTTTTCTAAAAGAAAAAAAAAGCCAAACTGTTATTTTACTTACTTTTAGGTATACAAATGTTAAAACCAAATCATGTGAAAATAAATAAGAAGCAAAGTAAAATTTATGAGGAAGGAAAAACCGGATTTTCCATTTAAAACTTTGTCATATCCTGTCTAAAAAAGGAACAAGGAAGAGTAAAGGAAAGAAAAAAAGAAATCGAAAAGATTTACACGCTCGTGCAATTGCGATTGCCCGTTAAATTTATAGTCATGACCTGTACTCTGTTTTCTTTAACCTTTCGCTCTGTCTTTAAGTACTTTCACGACACTGTGAGACACCATCACATTTTTTTTTTTTTTCTTGCTTTACCAAACGATGACCGAAAACGAATTCATAATCCAAGAACCCTCTGTGCTACTTCCTTTCATATTCAGTTAAAGTACAGCTTTGCCACCCGCCCCATCAGCCCTTATTATAAATTTCTGTTCTCATTTTTCCTGCATCTGGATTTTTCTTTTCATTATACATTCACTTGGCACGTCCTGGATTCGGAAAAAAATAACACTAAAGTACGAGTATAAAAAAGTGAAACGCTTGAAATTAAAAAAAAAAAAAAGAAAAAAAAAATCAAAAGTACGAGAAGCGTATTAAGATTTGGGTCAGGTCTCTTGAGGTTAATATGGTTATGACTGCACACAATTTTCCAGAGTGATGGTGTTAATGGGTTTGCAAATCGCCCAGCAAATTCAACCGCACAACGTAACGAATGACATCGGAATCCTAGAATGACGTGGAATTGACGTGGGAACGACGGGCAAAGTTGAAACTATGATATATTACTGACCTGGATGTGCGATATGTATTCAAGCTAACTCGAGGAGACAGTGTGTCTGATACTATGAGCCTCTGCACTGAAAAGATGAGCGGAGGCTCATAACAGCAAAAATCTTAACATTTGGCATTCCGACAGAGACTTTCGTCAACGACCTTAAAATACAGCACGAAGTGAGTTAAGTACGAGTAAATAAGATTAATGATAATCGCATATTGACTTATATTTACCTTGTGCTATGTGCTAAGTTGTAATGGAATAAACCAGTAGTGAAAGTAATTTCATTATTACAAAAAAAGTATCTCATGTTTGAGTTCTTATTTTTTGGGACTGAATATTCTTCCTTTACATATTATATTAACTTCTATTCCTAAACAAGACACGGAGTGGAATACTCTAGATCAAGACTTACGTGCAAAGCTAGGAAGAGAGGGAAATGACGAAACAAATACCGCTGTCAGGGAGAATGAACCTTTGAACCTGGACAATGTAGACCAACTATTCCGTCCCCTCAAACCATATGAAATGAAGATATCAATATCTTAACTGAAGTCCAACAAATCTGCTGGAGCAGACGACTTCGCTGCCGATCTCTTCAAAGCGGCAGGCGATGACTTGTTAAGGAGCATACCCCAACTCATCTCTAAAATATGGTCGGACAAGGTATGCCTGAAGAATGGATACTAAGCATTGTTTGTCCGATCCTCAATAAAGGAGACCCTCGGAACTGCGCCAATTACAGAAGCAGCTATCTTCTTAACATCGCATAAAAGATCTTATCTGCCATTTTGTGTTAACGCCTGAAGCCCTTCCTCAACAACCTGATAGGTTCATATCAGTGTGGTTTCAGGCCAGGAAAGTCCACCGTCTACAAAATATTCACACTACAGCAGATCTTGAGGAAAACCCAAAAGCTTCAGATTGATACACACCACCTATTTTTCGATTTTAAGGCCGCGTATGACAGCATAAATATACTTATATGCAGCCGAGCTATACAGAGCAATGTCTAGTTTTCACATCCCTGCCAAACTCGTCTGTCTGTGCAGAATGACCATGGAGAATATACGCTGGTCCATCAAGGTCGGTAAACATCTCACCGATAATTTTGATATCAAAAATGGATTTAGATAAGGTGAACCCGCCATGCAATTTTTTCAACACCATACTTCAAAAAATTGTGCAAAACTCACGCGCAAACACAAGATGGACAATCGTTTAAAAGTCCGTACAATTACTCGGATACGCCGATGATATTGACATTATCGGAACTAGCTTCCAAATCGGAATGTTCCGGTTTCGGATCCCAGCCGTGCCCGAAATACGTGCATTTTTTCTGTCAAAAAAATTCAAGTAATATGTGTAGTTGGCTAGAATATAACAACAAGCCAGCAATCACTAACAATTTAGTATCCCCATAAATCAAAATAACCACTGATCCCAAACATCTATCTTCTCGCTCTGTACAATTTTTCAAAAAACTTAACAAGTGCTGAACATTATAAATGTATTCATACCCAATTGAGTGTTAAGTTGTTTAAAAAAAACCAAGTATATGCTGTCAAGCAAAAAGGACACTGAAGACCGGCATCTCGGACAGAAGGACAAAACGTCATCTTCGACACGTATAACTTTGAGGTAGCTAGGAACTTTTTCGAATGTAGGTGCAGATAACGCTCATTGCGTTTGCTGCGTAATATCGAAGGTGTTAGAATTTCGTTAAAAATCAAACCAGTCGTATAATATCATCCCTTTAAAGTTTAAGATATTTTTTTTTGTGAAAGGGTTTGATCGTCGTTTTGTCCTGACAAATCCCTGAGATGTTTTCCCAATGAAAAATACATATATATTTTGTCCTCTTAAACCTTTCTTGTTTAATTCGAAATATTACAGAACGGTTCAGGGCTGATGAAAAAATCAGCCGAATCCGTTCTAACTGCAACTTTTGCATGGCAGTTTACTCTTTTGGTTGTTCCACCATACTACCGATGAGTGGGTGATTATAAGACGTTTCATCATTGTATATCTCCTTCAGTGGCCTTAATAATTTCGTTATTGATATGAGAATTTCAATTTAATTTTTTATCAAGAACCATTCCAAGATATTTTACTTCCTTGGATCTCACAGTTTCTGTAACATTAAGTGAGATCTGATGAAAGCTCACTGGTTAGTGCATTACTGGGGATGATGGGGAGATTTTCTCCAAAATATTAGTCCTATACTGAACGGAACGGTCTTCATTTTAGAGGGTGTTTACCCTTCACTATAATGACAAATTATTCGGTATATCTTATTTGATAGCCCAGACCACCAAATTGGACTAGTAGGTCATCAATTACCAATGACCAATAACCACAAGAGCGATGCGAGAACACCTCCTTTTGGATAACGTTTCAGAGTGGAGAGTCTCTGAACCAGACCGTTTTGAACCATTGCTGGGATAATTTCATCTCGTCCAGGTACCTTATACTAGGTGGGGTGAAAAGTAACCTTCTTGGGAATGAAAAACAGTTTTTCTTTAAATGTTTTTTTTATTTTATTCAATATAGTCCCCTTTTAGCTTGATACGAGTACACTTATTCCAGCGATTTTCCAACTTCTTGATCCCGTCCAAAAAGTAATTTTCCGGAAGGTCTGCAAAATACTCCTTCGAGGTGTCGATATTTTCCTTCCGTGAGCTGAATTTGCTATGGATGAACCATTTTTTGAGGTTTGGGAAGAGATAATAGTCCGAGGGAGCCAAATCGGGTGAATACGGTGGATGCGACAGCAATTGGAGCCGTAAGTCATTGATTTTAGCCGTGGTTGCGATGCTCTTATGCGCTGGCGCATTGTCTTGCAAAAACAAAAATTTTTTTCGCTTCATGTGAGGCAGCGATTTCGGCCTTTAATCGCTCCAATAGTGCACAGTAATACTCGCTGTTGATGGTTTTTTCTTTTTCGAGGTAGTCCACGAAGAGTATGCCATGACAATCCCAGAAAACAGACGCCATAACCTTTCCGAGCCTCCCTCGGCCGCTTTGGAGCACTCGTGCCGGCTTCAGTCCATTGCCGAGCACTCATTCTGTTCTCTGGTGTGTAAAAGTGGATCCAGGTTTCATCAACAGTTACCAATCGACGCCAAAAGTCCGCCCGATTCCGCATCAGCAAGTCCAAACACTCTTTCGAAGTGCTCTCGCGTTCGTGTTTTTGGTCAGGAGTGCATGCGCGGCACCCAGCGGCAGGATAACTTTTTCATATGCAGAATATTGCCCAAAATATAGCGTGTGCACTCAGTACTAATCAGTGGTGTCTGCTAGCTCGCGCACCTTCACTTTCCGGTCAGCCAACACCATTTCATGTATTTTTTTTTACATTGTCCTCTGTAACCGCATCGGAGGGCCTACCGCTGCGGACTTGATCGGTAGTGGAGTTGCGGCCACCACGAAACTCTCGAAACAAATATTTGACGGTGTGATCTGACGGAGCATTAGCCCCATAATATTTATCCAACTTTTCTTTTGTTTCCTTCGCCGTTTTGCCTCTCAATAAATAATGTTTTATGAGAGAACGAAAATCGTTTTGTCCATACTCAACATGATGCCAAACACGTCAACAACAATCAGCTTGCAAAATAAAACTAAAGACAGTATCGCACTGAAATTTAGCATATCTGCCTAAATATGAACGGACTTCAAGGCACAATAACCTTTTTTGCAGTAGCAGCGTTTTCTGGCGGTCAAGGAGGTTACTTTTCATCCCACCTAGTATGGTTTAAATGATTTTATGGCCCATAAGACTTTTTTTATCCTGAACATATTTCCAGAAGGCTGTTAGTTTTGTTGCTGCAGAGATAGCTTAGGTCTTCGGAACTAATATAATGTGTGCTGTTTAAAAATATCGACTCTGGAAAATTAACTTGATGTGAAGGTAGGATCTTCTTTTTTAAAAAGACCTAAGCTGGTACATAAAAACTACAAGAAAGGAAAGTGGTTATGGAGCTTGGCATTCTGGTCAAAGTTTAGATACAGCCGTAATCGGTTCGATGAAAGTTGATGTGGAAGAGGTGTGCCGACCTTAGGTTGTATGCATTGGTATTCGTGGATATCATTTGGAGCAACCAGTAAGAAAGTTGATGGATAAAAGAGTTATAGGTATCTGTCCAAGGTAGACCCCGTAATACAAATCTGATGAGTCATCGTTGAATGGTTTCAATTCGAATGTAGTGACTTTCGTGGTAAGGGGACCAAACTTGGCTAAGGCAGATAAAGGCATTTCGCGACGTAAGGGCTAGAGAATTCCTTGGACCATCGTTTAATAAATCACAGTAAAGAATTAGCTTTGTTAATGATAAAATAGGATCGTGATGGTGATGGTACACGAATAACTTAGAGTTTAGCATTTGCTAGCATAAAGCTCCAACATCTTTTTTCGCACCAGGTTAAAAGACTATTCAGATCATCCTGAAGTACTTGTGAGTCGGAGGGTATATAGATGCAAATGCGGAATTCCTTAATTATAAAATATACATAATAGATTGACAATATTAATATCAGCGGGCCGAAGAACTCCTTTTCAGGTACAACAGATGTTGCTACAATATAACCAGGCTGGGAACTGAGAGCTTCAAGCTTGAGAAAGATTATTTCGTGCGAAATTTTATCGAAGGCTTTACTAAAATCGGTTGCAATTACATCAATTTCGTTTCCGTTTTTCAGTGTTAAGAGAGTAGTAGAAACGAATTCTTTTAAATTAGTAGTTGCTGATCTTCCATTTAGAAAACCGTGCTGATAAGTGGAGAAATTAGGTTTTCCCGGACAGAACATCAGGTCGTAAGCAATGTTCTCAAACATTTCGGGTATACAAGATAGATGGTACTGTAGTTACGAGTAGAGATGTCAATTTTGGAACCCTTTTTATACAGGAAAAAAATTAGCGACATGGAAAGCTGGAAGCGGGTGGAGAGAGGTTATGGCGAAGATGTTTGCACATTTTTTCAAAACTATGGCAGGCAGCCCATCGTGGCCCGAAGAGTACTATTCTTTTAGCATGTTTATTTTATTCATTACATGTTCGATATTAATATCAACTGATGTAAGTGAAGTATTGACACGGCTGCTTATGTAAGAAAAATACTTGATATCGGAATTGGTGAGGATGTGTAATATTTTTTTTCGAAAGAACGGTTATTTTAAACGGTTTGAAAATAAGAATGTAGAAAAGTTCGATAGCATTATCTATGGAAGAATTGGGGCAGGTAGTTCAATTTTCCGAAATCAGCCCTATTAAAATTAAAATGGTAAGAATGCTGCAACTGATGCATTTTATTTTCTTTACTGAAAACAAGTCTCCCCAACAGAACGTACCCATTGAAGTTGAGGAAGGTTGATAGACCCAAAACTATTATCATGTCTCCGAGGGCTACAATATCCAATATGGTGTCAATAGTGTTCACGGCAAACTGGTAATTTTGAATTGGTTAGGATAAACGAAGATAGCGCATAGAAACTGTAATTTTTGCACAAACGTATTCAAAGAGTTCCGAATGAGAGGTTTTGATTGGTCCAGGGTCAAGACGAGTATGAATTTCGAACAAAACGTCGGAGTTTACATGGAAGGAAAATGCGGAGAGATTATTTGCAACATCGGATGGAGAGATATTGGAAGTCTCATGATAGCGAAGGAAAATTTACTTTAACTCTTTTGGGCAAAATTGAGAGACCTTGTTGGTGCGTTGCGACAAGAAAACTTGTTTCCGTCATGCCATCAATGCAAACAAAGTCTGATTTATCGTGAAGATTTGCTAGATAAAGGTGTATATTCTTATATATCTTACGGTTTATGAGACGAGACTTTACATAGCGACAACATCGTTGTCTGTAAATTGTTTTGTCGGTTAAGTATTGTGGGAAGAAATAAATGAAACCGTGAGATTGTGGTTTTAGGAGGTGATGTAGCAGCTTTAATTTCAGGAGCGGACTATACTGGACAAGAAGATGACCGAGGATTTATTGGCAGTTCAGTAGCTTCAGTTTCGAGCATCTTAGTAACTACTGAAGTGTTGTATTGTGCACATAATATGAATCGGTATATTATCGATTTTACTGGAGGTTATCCGGTTATGCAATCTCGTTTAACAGCGCGCATGATTCAGTGATCTCGTTGCCTATGTCACTTACCTATTTGACACATAATGTTCAATTTTTTTGGATGGACCTTGAAGATGAAAATTGTGGAAAAAGCTTGGATATGTGGAATGTCGTCCATTATCGTTTCGTTTTGATTGATCACGAAACGAACTGCATACAGAAATTTCTAAAGTGACTTTTATTATAAATCACAGATTGCTCAAAGGAAATTGATAAATCTTCAATCGATTTTAGGATATCATCATATTTGGTGAATTAATTTTGAATAATTTGTAAACTATGCTTGTTACCGAAACACTGAGACGCTTAGTCGCGAGTAAACAATAAAACAAAAAATTGTCGTTAAAATGATGTTCTCAATGGGGTAATTCCGCGCATCTTTCAAGAGCTGGGCATTTCTCGAATGTCTTTGTGTAGGAAAGATTTACATATACGTCCGAAAAAATCGTATTGATCCAAGAGCTACTTGCGAGTTAAATTCTCGCCGTTTGGAATCCTATTTAGACAAGTGAACGGCTGAGGTATTAGTTGAAATTCTGATTGTTCTTCTGAGATTATGATGACGGTCAAAGGGCGGATGTAATGAAAGCCATATACACCTATGTATTTATTTTGAAGAAGTAAAGTGAATCCAACCTGATTACGAATGCCTCAAACAAAGGTTAATAAAACAACTTGTTTAATTAAACATTGGCAATTCGATCAAGACTAAATTCTCGAAACCCTATGACTCGACTGCCTGGTTTGGTGGTTGCTACAAAAGTGATCTCTATTGGTCTTGCAAAATTTGATCAAACAGCAATTAAACACACAGCAATCGCTAGAAACCAGTATTTTGACGTCATCAATGGTCCAATATGGAAATGATAAAAGAAATGCAGTTATCGATAATTGAATAATCAAAATTAACGGTTCGAGAGCATGTGTGTGTCATTGCAGTGATATTGATGCACAAATTTAAATTTACTTTTCACATTAGAGAAAATTTGATAAAGCAAAGAGAAATTAAAGCACATAAGGAATATGTTCGAGCCATAGGGTATTAACAAAATGATTGGCAGAATTAAACGTACAAATTAAATTTACAAATATTTTAAGAAACAATTCAAAGAAATCGAATCAAATTATCAAATATAAAAGTATTAGAATAAAATATAATCCATTTCTCAACACAACCTTTCAATTGCATTCAGAAAAGATTTGCATTAATTGAAACTTTAACCCAAGTCTCAAGTCTCAAGTAGGTCGACTTCGTAATCTTACACCCATCTGAGTATCATTCCCTCATATAGCATATGTTCGTATGGCTAGAGTCAGATGACAACCAAAGCATAGAGTCAACGGCAAGGCAGCTGTTAAAAAATGTTTGCTGAACACAAGTATTATGACTTCCCGGTAACATCGAGATTTCAAAAGTTAAATTTTAAGATAACTTCCCGACTAGATTTCTTGGGGGGATAAAGCTGGGGTCCCTACTAGGCTAGCCACACTGCCTTATGTGAATTCCTTGAGGCGCGCCATATAAGGGGGAAATAACGCCATCAATCGCGCATTATCAGGAATGCCTCATAAGGCCCTAATGAGGAAAGATAACCGTTGCTCCATTTAAAATTGTTTGGAAGAATCAATCTAATTATTATATTAACAAGTACAACATGAATTTAATTAAACAAAAGATATATTTTATTAGTAAGATTATATAATACCAAATTATCGATAAAGTAGTTATTACAAATACTTATCTTATTATACTAAATTATAGAACTTATAGACTAAAAAACAATGGTAATGATAAATTTCATAGCACTTGGATGTAAAAATTTATAAAATATAAAGAGTTCCAAAAAAGTGTTAATGAAAAAAAAAAAATAACCCATTTAAACAGAAAGTACTATTCTGACTCCTCATCGCGTACTTCACGCGTTTAGATAGAGCAGTTCACCCAGCGTCCCAGTCTTTGCAATTATGTAAAGCTGCACCAAGGGCATCGATGATAACTTGATCAGGAACATCTTTTCCTGGTTTCGAGAAGGCTTTTCTAAGCGTTGCTAAAAAAGTATTAATTTATTGCCGTTTGCCATCATTTATAATTATATGGGTAAATTTAATACTTGATTTTAATTACCTTCCATATAAAGAGTACTCTTAAATATGTAAGGCTTTATCTTGGAAGTTTTAACTGGAGCATATTGGAGGCCTACATCTAGAGATATACAATACCTCAATAATTCTCCAAAATTTCTCTTCACAGGTAGTCGTTTATTCACCTTTTGAAGCAATTTTCGGGTAAAGTTGGGTAAGACCTTCTTCTTAAAATAGCTAATAAGGATTCTAAACGACTATGTGGTATGGGTGGATCCACTAAGGCCCACCTAGGAACATTCTCTATCTATTGGATTGATCAATATCATCTACTTCACCATCAATCGCATCATCAGTCTCGTCTTCTGTTTCATCATCTGAGCTAACATCATGAAATAATAACAAATCTTCAAGATTATTGTCATCTCTATCATCATTTACCTCATTAATATTTTCCTCTTCTGCTACAGCTGATATATCATTATTCACTACCTCTTGCTCACTATTTTGCATTAACTCCAATTCCATTTCTGCATCTGAATTATGAACACTATAATCTTCTGGCTGAGGAATAGAACTGTTATCACTTGCCCTGTCGTTCTATGATTTATGAACGATTGATACTTGGTTTTCACTATCTTGCAAAACATCTTGACTACCATGAGGCATCAGATTTTCTAGGTTAGAATTTGCTGACAGTAATTGCTGCCGACTTCTTCTAAGCCTTTCCGCTTTTAAACGTCTAAGTTCGCGTTGTCTAAAACTATCCCTATTATTTTTCGATAATCTAATATTTTTGAACAATATTTTAGTAAGTGTTATATAAAAATAAAACATTGAAATGCACGTTTGTACGGATACACGAATGTCTGTAACTACTCATACAGTAAGCAAACAGTATTCACTGTATAAATATAAAGTATGGCCTTTTCGAAAGCGAAGCTCAATTATTAACGGGTTATTTTAATACAACTAATAACAACACTGGAACTTACGTTACAATCGAGCACAGCTGTTATCAACTAAAATAAACAAATAATTAAGTTTAACTTCATTGAACCAAAATAGTTTCAATTTTAGTTTCTTTTTGACGTTATACGAGTAACTTAAAAAGCCTGCTTTAATTGTTTAAGAAAATAATTAAACACCATTCAAGAAAGTAACTATTTGCCTGTGTTGAAGCATTTGCGAGAAAAAATTCATCAGATACTGGCAGGTGTGTGGAAGAACAATTCGTTGATATACGGCGATAGTGCGCCACCGCATAGTGTATAGTAGTACCAAAGATAAACCAATGTACGAGTATTCACCGGACTCGGACCGATTAGACTTTCTTTTAGATTTTATAAAACTGCCGCTCCGTGGGACTCGCATTGACTCGACTTAAATCATAAAACACAACAAAATTCTTGGAATGAATTTAAGGTTATACTAGAAAACGCTCATAGATAAGACTAGATTCTTAAATTTGTGAGAAAGGCGGCTAACTCTTCAGGTGAGCTGGTAGCTACATATGTTCGCCCTTTTGAGGAACCTAAGTTACCTAGGTAACGCTGACTTGTTTTGATTAAACCGTTGCAGTCACATAGTATATGTTTTGCTGTTTCTACGTCCTCGTGTCACATTCTGCAAGTATTGTCCTGTGAAATACTTATTGTGTCCTTTGAAAAACCTCAGATCAATCGAACCTCACCTCTTCTTAATTGTAGTAGTAGTTTGGTTCTTTTTTTGTGAGAACTGTTAGGCATAAAGTTTTTGGTTTGCCTGTTCCTGTCCGGTCCAGAAATGAAGCTTCTTTCCCTCCAATCAGGTTTTAGACAGATGGACTTTGTTTGTAGTGGCCAGTAGTTGTAGGAGTTGAAGGCAATCCCAGACCATCGGAAAGACTGTTAATGTTTCTGTTTGTTAAGATCTGTTTACATTGCCTTCGATGCAAAGCTCTATTGCTTGGATTTCATACTAGCGTGTAGAGATGTTTTAGTGCGGGGACCGTATATTCCGGCTCCAACACATTAATTTGTTTCGGATCCGTCTGGGTACTAAATATGTGTTTCCTCGGCAAATATTGATGTTTTTCTGTACCCAGTTAAGACGAAGGTCTGGAAATGTAACCGTAAAGTTATACCGTGGGAAATATTTGTCTGTTAAGTGTATTCCAAGTAGTTCATTTTTTCTGAATTCCTGTAGGATTGCAGTATGAACTAGGTATAAATTTGATTCAACTTCTTTGATGAACAAATAGGCATTTCCCTTGGGTTTTTTCATGAGCTTTAGATGAAGTGGTGGGATGATTAGGACAACTTTGACCGCAGCTGTTGGTGTGGCTTACATTGCACCCATTTTACAGACACAGGCTAGTCTCTGTATTTTGTTGAGCTTAGCCTGTGTTGCTTTATTCCACCAAACGGCAGCTGCAAATGGGATGATAGGACAACTGGTCCATTGTGAAATCCTGGCCTTATCGATTGTCTTGGAAAGCTGAGTGTTCCACGTATTTTTTTTTCATCCAGTGTAACTCGTAGATATTTTACTTTCGTTCAGAACTCTATTGCTTCACCGAAGAATGTGGCCTTTCTAAGTCTCCCTCGCCTTCTTCTTTGCGGTGCTCTTCCTTGGATTGACTTTCAAGTCAACATCTAAGTTAAGGGTCCTCTGGAGGCGAACCGAGATTGCGTCTTTGAATTTACTTTTTTCCATAGTTTTGAGAAAAAAATTAAGTGAGGCTGGTTAATCCATATGATTTTGGTAGTTCTATGACACTGAAACGTGTTTTAAAGAACGATGGCATCAAAAAAATATTAATTGAACAACTATCATTTATTATTTAAGTAGACGTGTTTTGGGTGAGTGAACCTATGTTAACTAAAAACACAACATAAAGCAGAAATAATACAATACAAATACCTATTTCATACGAGTTAGTTGTGCCATTATCACGTTTTAGAAAATCCTTGGACAGTTTAGCCTTGTAATGTGAGAATACCAGATAATGGAGACATGCAACTTTTGTATTAAATATAGAAAAATAAAAAACTAAGTTAATTATTCAGTCTGGCTAATCAGGACACTTACTGATCTATTTAAGTTCTAGCAAATCAATTCAGTTTAAGGCGGGTCATGATTTGCATTCATCCAGCTGAACAAAAGTAATGAACTAGGTGAACTCCTTAAATAAGGCCGATATAATACGGTTAAAGCTACTTTAAGATCGGTGATGTAAATCTTCTGGAATATTTTATCAAAGTATCTGACTACATTTTCACAAGGAAGTGGCTTGTCGCAGATCATTTTTTATATCAAATGTTTCAAAAAATTAAATATGTGAGTATGTGTCTATAATATTGAAACTTATCCATTTTGCTAAAACAAAATCCGTCTCTCAAGAAATGGCAAGGATTTATATATGAGTGTACCAGTGTTAAATATCTTACATCTAATGATTCGGCGCATTTGGCACAGTAGCATAATATTTACATATATATATTTTACATATATATATTTACATATATATATTTTACATATATATATTTACATATATATATTTACATATATATTTAGATAAATTTGCAGATCTAAGTGCCATTCTGCAGGCAGCTTTATTTAAAGGCCTTGTTGAAACCTAAGCCTCTCTTGCCTTCTTCACCAGTATTGCTAGAATTGCACGTAATACTTTTTTTTTATTTATGAAAGAAAGCCAAGCTCTTCATAAAATTTCAAATTTAGCTGTCTAGCAGGTTCCTAAAACAGTGCGGAAAGTCACGTTCTGAGAAATCGTTTATTGCCCACATGCATTCAATAAAACAACTTACACTTTACTTTCGAGAAAAGTAAGTATTTTATCTTATCTAGGAAGGTACTAGACAGTTGCTTTCATTTTTATTTCTCTCCAAAGGTGAAGTTCAATCTACATTTAAATGGGAAAATAAATGTAAATCCCAAAACCGACCTCAAAACTCTCCTATTCCCGCTTCTTCACGCAGTCCCTTTTCGCTATGTTCCACTGCTTTGGTGTGAAGTAAATTATTTTTATCCCAACTCACTTCCTCATCCGCTATTCAAAGACAGCTTCCTCTATTCCAGAAATGAAAGTGTAGGTAAATTTAAATTGTCACTACCACCGGTGGTGGAATTTATTAACAGAATAATTTATAGCCTCACCTAAGGAAGATCTTGGCGCAGGGATATCCAAGATAATTGGAAAATGCCTACGGGATTTACACCATTTAATACACCCGAATATTTCTAAATTTTTGACGAATAAGGACTTCAAGCTCCAGTCATTTGCTATTGTATACACGGGTCCATTACGCAACCAAAATACAACGAAACTTGAGAGCTTCTACGGTAAAGTTGTGAATGAACACAGCCGACAGCGGCAGCTTAACAAAGCATTTATCACATTCACGGTGAGTAAGCTGCCTAACAAATTGAATACTATACCACTAACAGTAGTCTCAGTTAGTGAATCCCTTAGTTGCCCCCCTGGTAAACAATCAAAGCAAATCCACCCTCGCTCTTTACGCTGGATGAACATCCATCAACAATGTAAACAAAAAGCATTCAGGTGAACAAAAGCTAAAAACGCCCAACACCAATGGTTCATTGTGTTTACTCCAATGCAACACAACGATTTATACCCTCAACCCCCTACTTGCAGTTTCATGCCAATAACAAAGTGTACGAGTATTTAAAGAAATGCCAAAGAAGATCTCAACATTTGGAAACACAACGACAAGAGCGTATGCTCGTAAGTTAAAAAGCGTATTGTCCCTGTGAATGGCAACTCCGTGATACACAAATCTTTCGCAGCGCATCGTAGGATATAGGAATATTTATGGGTATCTACGAATATACATATGTACATAGATTTCGTGTATTTTTGGAGTAAATAAATTCTCAAATTCTTAAGACTACAATGAGTACTGTGAGCCGCAAAAAAATTATAATACAAAAACAGATAACTTAAAAGAATACGAAACTAATTTTGTTTAAACGAGTATTTCAGACACATACATCAACAGTAGTTTTTTTTCTTTTTCCTTTGACACGTAAGAGTATATAAAAAAGTCACAGTCCAATCTAAACATTAAAAAGGATTACTTTTACATATTGTATACTCGTATCACCAAAATAAGTTTGAATAACAACGTCCAAATTAGAGACTAACAACATCCTTAAAGTATAGTAAATATGCCCACAACCGAACAATTCAGGGCAGAAATAGTTAATGAAGAAAGGAAATAAAAAATTCAAAATACTGTTAGATTAAGACAAGCCCATGTGGGTTAAAATATTGCTTATTTAGTGCTCCAGAAGAAAAAAAATATTTGAATAGAATCCCTTTTATTCTGTAAGTCCAATAGATGTATTGCTCCTTCCAGTTTTTTTAATGATACTCCTGGGACCTTTTTCGTTATGACATTCAACTAAGGGGCGCATTTTTATATAACTTATTCAACATCTTAGTGTACTTGAAAGGATTTTACCAATAATGTCTATCACACCTCCAATTTATTAGTAAGAATATAATGTTAAACTCCGCAGTGTTTGAAGAGGAGGTTTTCTTCAATATGGCAATAGACAGCTGATAGTTAACTTGACGACCATCTCTTAAAAGCAACATTTTAACATTGTGGAAATTGCTACGCTAATTTTACAATCATAATTAACCAAATCGGCGATAGCATGATAGTTAGCTCATTCGACTATCACGCACAGAGTCTGGGTTCAATTCCTGGCTGGGTCACCTACAATTTTTCAAATCGCCATCACCGTTTCGGCGGGCAATGGCAAACTCCCGAAAGTAAAATTGCCTACGAAAAAGCTTCTAAGGAGTGCCGTTCGAACTCGGCGATGAACCGTAGGGCTCCGCTCAGATGTGACAAAAAATGACAACATGAGCAATACAAATGAGTGCCAAGAAGTTAGGCCATGGCCCATACCGCGCTGCCAGCGCCACAGTGTTTTTTTTTTTTTTTTTTTTTTTTCTGGTCCCACAAGTTCACCTTGCTGTCCAAGCTAGCCAACATGCGTAATGATTTATTTTCATCCTATAGATGGGCAGATGGACCTATAAGTTGATACCTATCATTGAGCATTCGTTAAACAGAACAAGAGGAGTCTGCAACAATAATCTTACCTAGTTCCTGTCCGGACATGGCGGCTATCGGAAATATCTCCGCATGTTTGGACATGATGACTCGCCTTTCTGTCCAGAATGCTCAGACCAAGAAGCAGACGTGGAACATGTGATATTACGATGCAGGCGGTTCGGTGCATGCGCTGATAACCTGCCTAGCCCGTAGCTTCTGATAGACTATATGACGGAACCGGAGAAAGATAGCTCAGTGACCTGCTCCTTTATCACGAGGGTGCAAGTCGAACTTAGAAAAATCGTTGGCAAAAGCCAACCTCCGCATATAATAGGAAAGCAGCAAAGCGGTTTCCACAAGACGTAAAGCTTGATGAGTTTAAGTAAAACCTAACGGCTGTCCCGTGGGGAGAGTAGTTGTAATCTGTGAAGAGGGGGTGGAATTAGTCCGTAGGTGTAAGCTTCTGGCATCAACCACCAAAGCCAGGACAGGTTATGAATCGGGCATGGCATGGCACGTACTATTGGTATCTTTTGAAGATCTACTACCTTCTTGGCGGAAAAAAAAGAATATAAAAAAAAAAATGAATTTTTGTTGCATGGTTGTTGTTTATTATACTTTTGCAAACCGGACAATTCATTTAAAAGAGTACTAAGAAGTGTAAGCAAACTGAGAAATATGTACATTGTACGCACCCCACGACAGTAAGACACGTTCGATCCAGACAACAGTCAAAGTCTCAGTCTGACAATAGATATTATTTGGTTTTTTAAATGAAGTGATAATATACTAAAAATAATAGATTTTTGTTCATTTTGTTTTATTTTTAAAAAGAAACTTTGATTTGAGTCTTGCTGTGTATACGAGAAATATAGTATGGACAGGAAGACGTAATACTTAACCCTACAACCGATACGGGGTGCGTGGGAACCCCATTACAGAAAAAAAAACCCTTATTTTTTCTAAGAAAAGCTGTTTTTTTTTAGTGAGTGGCGTGACTTTTATTTTTTCCATTGTGACTTCATGTATCAAAGTTGTTTAGTACATTTTCACTGTTCGAACTGAAAATAACGAGGCTGTGGGGTTTGCTGACACCCCGTATATATTAATGCAAGTATTTTTGTTAAGTGAAGTGTATTAAAAGTAATAAATTTTGAAGGATATTACCCTATGGGAACCTTTACCGAAGGTCGCAAAGCAAGGGAGATGCTTTTTGTGCCCACGGACGAACGTTTGTAAGTAAACATTTTCGGAACCACAAATAATTTGCGGAGAATTGACGTCTGAGACTTTTTTTAAATTCCTATGAAGCTCCTGAAGGTCATACTACTTTCTTCTTTTTTATGTTATACGTTTTCTTAAAAGACTTAAAAGACAGGAAAAGAAAAAGATGAACAAGAAGTGAAAGGGTAAGATCGGATCTGAGTGCCTTCACTCACGGTAGTGCAAGACCGGGACATATATGGTTAAATTTAAATAAATCTATGCTAATCCAATATTAACTAATCGATACCTTAAATAACAAGTTAGTCCTGGCGCCAGCATTTCAAAGAATCGTCGAAAGTTAATAAAACTATTTTTTTTTTTCTTCGCGCACACAAATGAAAATAAAATGAAATTTAAAGAAAACTTACTTTTAAGCCTAACCTTAATCGTAATAATCCAAAATAAACACAAATCTATGTATGTAAATTTTATTTTAAATTGAAAGTAGGTATTTATATCTACTACACTAATTCAAAATATTTCGCACTATGTTTGATTTCACTATGTTTTTTTTCTCTTTGTTTTTTGTCTTTTTGTTGTAATTTTTGTTATTGTTGTTTGTGGTTTATGTTGTTGTCATTGTGGTTGTCCCACGGAGCACTTCTAACAGAGAATGTGGCTTTTGGAACAGGCGAAAAGAGAGGTTTAGTAAAATCGCACCGTACAAAACAAAAAGGCACATGACGTATCGCCCACCAATTATTATTGTTTTTTTTTTTTTTTTAATTTTCCGAAATAATGTTTACAATGGTGGCGAAAATTTTACACAATTCTACGCACAATAGATGTCCGAGTCGATTGATCCCAAGTCGAAAAAAAAATTCTTTCGTTTTGCGCGCACGGCTTACCAAAAAACTCTTTTTATATATTCGGGATGTAACCAAAACATTTTCTTACTCGCTAATCAAAAAAACTCGGTCAACCTTCTAGCAGCTGATACCCATCGAAAAATGATCAGCTGTGTATTCTTTCACACAACTTTATTGAGCTAATTACTTTGCTCCTTTCTCTACTTTTGTTCTTAATTTCCCATATCTTCAAAAACTGGTTCTCATTAAGGTTCTCTGTTGTAAATCTTCCTATTAAGGTGCTTTTACTTATACTGGCCCTGCAGGATTTATTCCTTATCAGAACACAGATCTGGTTTAGGCCATTTGCTACCCCCTTCGGTCTGCTTTCATCATTGGGAATGACGTAAACAAAATGAAGTAGAAGTTCTTTTAATAACCTCGATAATAAAAGATAAATAAATGTAGGAACACGTCCACTAATAATAGTCATCTTGCAAAGTCGAATAATCAAAATTTGTGACCATAATCTTCCCCCTTTCTCCGTAAAATTTGATTTTTATTGAGAAAGGAAAATTCCGATCTATTCACGTGAAAAGCCCATCTGTCGCATTTTTTTTGAATAATAAAGCATAGTCGCCTACGAAACCCGGCAACACCACTACAAACTGGCAGATCCAAATCCTTACCAAAGGCGTTCGGAAATCTCATTATGTGAAAAATTCCTAAAATATTTTATAGCCTTAACACTCATACATGTATAGTAATGGTTGTAGCCGTTGTATCACCAAAAATACCGTAAATTTCTTCTCATAAATCTTCTCCGTTCAATCCTTTATCCTCTTAGACCGCTCTTCCAAATCCCATGGCAAATGAATAGCATATTGAAAATATAGAAAAGATTTCGATAAAAATTGATCCGGCAAAAGTATGTATATATGTAAATATGTTGTACATAAAAAGATGTGTATATCATATAATAAGCACGCAATCTATATGTATACATATTCATACTGTCATATTGTTGAGAAATACAAACATCATCATTTCAACTGGATAAATGTTCAAAACGTTGCGTATCGATTACTTTTTGAACTCACAAATAAGTGAACATCATAATTCAGGTTCCAGGTCCTTTACCAAAGATGAAAATTATTTCCAAATAAACGCTACAGACGAGAGCAAACTTGGAAAACGAAAATTCCTCACTTCGAGGTAGGAAAACACCGAAAGGGTATGATAGATGAGAGAGGAAATTTCGTACTTCGATTTCTTATTTCAGAAATAACCCGTATGTACGAGTACTCATATCATCAGCGAAAAAACTAAAAAAGAAAAATAGAAAGAGAATCGTCTGCCCGATTTTGAAAAGGTTGCGAAAGGATATTCACTTCCAAACATACGCACACTTCCACATCATTGTACCTTCTAGAAATCATATTTTTTTAATAACAAACCATAAATAACGAAGCTAGCTGGCATATCTTTGCTTTCCGCAAGAGATTCCCCTCAATGGAGCGAGATGATAAATTACTCCTGGAGACTTTTCTGTTCCGGATCGCCAGGCATGCCTTTGGATTAACCTCCGGAATAGAGGCAATGGACATGCAACATAGACATACCAAAGTGGAATAAATCTGTTGTGTTTTGCAAAGATGAGGACGAAGACATTGCCGGAAGATGTTATGTGTCTGTTGTGTGTATTTTGAAAATCCAGATAGGAAACAGGAACTGTAACTCATTTAAAAGCCTTTGCTATTTTGGGCGACTTAATTAAGCTTTCCATGCTGTTGCAATAAATTGTAGCAGATGTGCAAGGCTAGCGAGTTCTTGTGGAAGGGGATTAAATTGATAGGTACATCCGGGTTTACAATCTAAACAAGTTTCTATAAAAAAAAAATTAATTTGGTACTTTAACATGTCTAGTAAGTTTTATATCTGAATGCTGTGTAAAAAGACAAGGGATAAAGATACAAAAGTTTCAAATTACGAAACTAAGGACTCAAACTATCTTTGATTGGAGAATATAGTGAAGGTATTCATCGACGAATTCCTCAACAATTTGTTTATCCGAATTTAATATTATATATGAACTAGCTAGTTCGGATTCTAAAATTTTTTGTTGCTGCTTGAAATGCATATGCAAGCTTTGTCGAAAATTTATAGCAAACGACGTAAAGCTATAATATGCTCCATGGGAAAACCGAAAGAAAATTTAACAATATTCTTTCGATTCTTGATATTTCCCTGCTCGTTGGATGACTCTTTCATTTCAGGTTAATATAGTATATTTTGTGTTTAGAAAAATGCTAAGCCACATGGGTTTGCAAATTAAAAATATTGTACTGGGATAATGCTGTGTATACTGAAGATTTTACCTCATGACTTTACACTTATAATATTAACCTTGCTTTGTTGAGGCTTACCTTGTTATATTCAATAGTTTAAACAATTTGTTCCAGGAGCTTAAAACAAAATTTGGCCAGTGAATTTCCAACTTTGGGCTTTTTTGAAAGTACATATCAATAACACAAGAGTGAACGTCTGTCGTGAAGACTTAAGTTCACGGGACGCCCATGCATCCCGTGAAAGCAAGGATACGCATTGCCATCGCTTACCTATATTAGATTAATATCAATGCGGAACTGTGTCGAGGGCACAGCTCCACCCTTGGTATGAGTCGAGGCCTTCCTAAAACCTCTTACTGATCTTAGAGTCTCAGCATTCAGCACGTATAGCCACTTCATACAGGGTGAGACCAGCAGGGTAACCCTCCCTTCGATTTAGGTTTACACCACAGCTACCATGACGCTCCCACAAGGGGTCTACCTCACCAAGCTAGGCTCGCGCCGAAGTCCGGGGGCTCCTTACTCCCACCGTACCGTGTCTTAAGTCCTGGTATGGACTACGGGTGGTCTTTCCATTCAACAAGACCTATCACCGGCAGCTTGTAACTGGACAAATCATCGCAATTATCAGATACGTAAGGTTTCTGATGTTGTTATAGATAAGTCCAGTTTTGCTCTACCCCCGCTTTTTATTAGACAACGTCATTGATGGAAGAAGCCTTGATAATTGGGCGACGAGACGAGAATCGACGCCTCATTGATAAAATTGAGCTGACGCTATTGCAAAATGTCATTTTTTATGCGCAAACCATCAGGAATGTAACGCACAATGTTTTCTTTTGTTATTGTTTCGGGACTTATTTGTCTTATATCTTATAGTTGTTGATAAGTTCGTTTTTATTTCCTACCAAAAATATGAAAATACTTTTTTTCCTACGGGAACTGTAACGTGATTTTTCAATCCCCTTCTTGAAACACAAAACTTTGATCGAAAAATGCATTAAACGGGGCAATGTGCATAATATGGAAGACTTTAATTCTTTGGAGTCTGGGCTCGATTTAGACAACATATTTGATAATTTTTACCAGGTATTGAAAGATAGCGGAACGAAGTGGGCGATTTTGTGTCAAACCATGAATGATAAGACCCATTCCAACAAACAAAATTTACGATTCTGGGCACACTCGAATAGCCCATTACATCCACTCAAACTGATTGCATGGTTTGTTTCCATTGAATGAGTCATTGGTTAGTTTTTTTTTAGATCAGAACGAGGATCAGAGGATTACTGTGGATTGTGTATAAAAAGGTATCAATGGTTACAGACGTATTACAGTAATTTATTGTCAAAAATTTTTTAACATTTCCTTAGATTTTTAGAACTGTTTTTTACCCGAAAATAGATAGAGTTAGCTTTCTTATACTGTGAAATTCTTCATATTGCATCATATGTTGAAAAGAAAAATAATTTGTGACTCCTTTTAATTTTACACAAAAAATGCCTTGCAAGTGTGGACAAAGGCTTAAGGTTTACTACCAGTCGAACAGTGTTGATCTGCAACAAAGTGATTCGGAATACGAGTATGTAATAAAGAACTGAATTTGTGTATCATGTGATGAACGAAAGCGTGTTTCTTTACGCTCACAATATTTGGAAAGTCCTGATATGTTTGAATTTTCTTACAAAATTGAATCTAGGAAGTGTATCTATATGTGCTTGACAGGCTGCATGAATAAAATGAAAATGCTTCTTTTTAGGATTGTACTACACTGTTGTCTAATGAAAAGTCAACAATCTATTCATTCTTAATGATATAAATTTAGATATTTTATCTGATTTTCCTAATATTTAAAAGTATATATTTGTTTTATCGGCTAATGGCTTGGAATCATGCTTAAAAGAATCTATAAGAGTAACTCTTTCAAAACAAACTTGCATTGATCATATTTCGGCAGACTTTACTAGCTTCATAGCAAATGATGTGTTGTGTTGACCACGGTCAAGAACGGACGTTCTACTTAAACTGTTGTGGGGTGCGCGCTTTTATAAAGAACTACAGTCAACTAACTTAAATCATCTTTTCAAAAATGTATTGTTTAATTTGCAAAAAAAAATTGTCCGAAGCGATGTACTCGTATCTAAAACTTCGTGTGGCGATTGCAGTTGTATATTTCACTGTGCGTGTGCGAACATTAATCCTAATGACTTTGAATACATGACCGCTAGCAATATCAAACATCGTTGTGACAAGTGTAACACTCTGCGTCGAAAATCGCTGCAACTTCAACCAATAGCTCCATAAAATGCAACAGCAAGACCAATACCAGCTTTACAACAACAGCGGCATCAACAACAACATGCTGAAGAGCAGGTAAAACCAAGGCAAGCAAAAACAACAAGCACTATGTGTGAGCAGCAAGAGTGTTCGAGGGATCCTCTACAACTTGATCGACCGAAAAACACACTGGGAGGTCAATCGCAGCTGCCGCCACCGTGCAACTGCACTCGTCAACAACTATACGACGAGATGTTATGTACAAATAAAAAATAAACAGCGAAATTCTAAGCACTGTTCAGCAGTTGAATGAAGAAAATGTATCAGAAATCGAAGGTCAATGAACTTAAAGGCAAATTGAACTGGTGCGAACAGAAGCAGCTTGAAAATGTGATAGAAATTGTTGGTGTAACAGAAGAAAAAAACGAAAATGCAGAAGAGTATGCGCAACAAGTTTTTACCGTCTCTGTGTCTTCGGTTGACATTAAAAAATTCTAAAATGCTATGTGAAAATATTCATTAATGCCCAGTTTCACAGTGACAGTTTAAACTTTCGTCGTCGTTTAAAGTTGCGTTTAAGAATTTTTCGGTTTCATAGTGCTCGTTTAAACCAAAAGTTTAGTTTTACTCGTCATTTAAGTTAAACGCCTGCACTCTGCAGTTTAAACTTTCGTTTGACGTGTAGTACACTGAGACATGAACATTTTGATTTTTTATTTGTTAATTGTCATTTGCACGAGTTAGCGTACAACGAAATTTATTTATTTATTAAAAGATTAACATTCGGCTTCGAAATCATCTGCAAACAAAATTTGTAGCATTGTTTCCCATCACATTGCCCTCTTAAAAGATAAATACAGAAAATTTCCAACAACAGAAGAGGAAAAAGTACAGAATGTGACCGGATTTCATCAATTTGCAAGATTTCCTAGAGAGATTGCTGCCTTTTTTTCAAACATAGCTTCCAAAGCGTTTAGTTAACTGGAGGTTTAGTTTGCGCTGTGAAACCGAAAGAGTTGAACTAAAAATTTAAACTTTCGTTTAGGTTCAGTTAAACGTCCGTTTAAACTGTCACTGTGAAACTGGGCATAAAAGAAATAAGACTGCAAATATTCGTTGCATTCATCTCTCATCGACTGATGTTAAGCAAGAAAACCGAAAGGAAAAACCTAAATACAACAATATTTGGCGATACTGCTAACAAGAGTTCCAGCATCTATATCAATAATTGCTTTTCGAAACATACCCGCAATCTATTTATGGCAGCTAAAAAGTTAAAAGTTAAAAATAAATTTAAATATTTATGGTACAAAAATTCACAAATTTTCTTAAGGAAGGTGGATGATCATTTGTTGATTTATCTCTAATTAAAATTATTTCGTAGTATCTTGTAGTATGAACGACAACTTTGATTTTCTGAGCAACAACTTTCTCAAGTTCCATAACTAGTTGTATTAAAAGAATTTTTCATGACAATTCAATTAAGGAATCTGTTTTCGTAATACACCAAAATATAAGAAGCCTTCGCCAAAACTTCGACATATTAGTTGGCAATCTTGAAGCTCTTATTAACTTGCCTGAAATTGTTTTTGTTTAAAGATTACGCTATCTCTGGCTTTAATTTTTACGCAAATCCAAATGATTCATATGCTACAGGTGGAGTAGGTTCGTTTGTGAAAGATTTGTATGATGATTGTGAAATAAAGCGTTATAGTCATTATAAAAATCTCTTGTGCTATATGCAGCGAACCCTTTACTTTTCTTTGTGCATATAGATGCATTAACAGTCCTTAAACGTATTTCTTGTTGAGTTTTCGATTTTTTTGTGTAGTGTAAAAGTAGCGATTCTTGTTGTTGTAGGGGACTTTAACTTGGATTTGTTAATCTCTTGCCCTTATTTAGATTCGTACATTGCAATAACTGCCGAGCAATGGTCAACCTCCCTTGTTAATGAGATGACAAGGCTCATAGCTGGTACCTGTATTGATCACGTAGATGGTCGTTTCTCTAAAATTTAACCTTATCAGAGTGCTGCTATAAATCATGACCTTAAGATCTCTGATCACTGTATGACTACAATCTTGCTAACAATCATGGCAAGAAAAGAAACAGAAAAACATTCTCCGACTAGTCTGATAAGAATTAATTTTGATCACCTGAATAGATTATTGCGCTATAATAATTGGGATGCGGTTTATGACGAAGTAGATGCATCTAAGGCTTACGATTTGCTTGCAAAAATCTTAAAAAACTCTATAGCCGCTTCCAATAGCATTTCTGTACAGAGAAGATCAGAGATAAGACTTAAACGCTGTATGAACTTCTCTCTCCTTAAGAAAATGAAGCTGAAATATAAACTAGGGATAAAATGTAGCAAACACAGATGTAATGAGTGTTTAAAAAATTGCTATAATCGCATGTGGCGTGATATTGCCAAAGAGATCCGTATGTGTAGGGATTGTTACTACCATAACCAATTAAGAAATTCTCAATGTGACCTTATAATTAATGGAATATATAACGGAATGTGCTATTTCTATAAAACTAATCAACGGTATTGTAAATATCTCAGATCCTACAGAACTATAAAACGAATTCAATGAGTTCTTTGCTTCAGTAGGGAAAATTTTATTTCCTGAGCCTAGAAATGGTACTACAGATAGTGTTCTATACGGAAATAGCTTCTATTTTGAGCCCATTTTGAAAACTATTGAATTGATATTTTAATACATCTTTTTAATTTGAGTGTTATAACTGGAATTTTTCCTGCAGAATTTAAATGTGTCTATGTCGTACCTCTTTTTAAAAAGGGTTGTAGAAACGAAAAAAGTAACTACAGCCCGATCTCGTTGTTGCCTTCTATTCCAAAAGTATTTGAAAAAATAGTCGAATGTAGGATGTTGAAATATCTTATATATAAATTTATATAGCCAATTTGGATTTAGATCAGGCCTTTCCACTGAGGATGGTCTTTTGGAATTTTGTACCTTTATACACAAAGGATAAGATGACAAAAGATTCTTCAGTGGGCTTTTTGTAGATATAACCAAAGCCTTTGACATGGTAGATCACAGAATTTTTTAAAACAAAATGGCTGTATATATGATTGGTTCGCTCCCTATCTGAAAGACAGAAAACAAAAGGTCAAAATAGGAATTAGTCTTAGTAAATCTAAAACGATTGATACTGGCGTTCCCCAAGGATCTGTTCTTGGACCAATTCTATTTTTAAATTATAATAATTCTATTTTTGAATTACTGTTTGCTGGAAAAGCTCAGGTATTTGCACATGATTTGGGTATCGCCTATAGATCAGTCAGCCCCCTGGACCTAGTGTCTGATATAAATCATGACGTTCACCTGCTGACAATTTGGTTTGCTGCAAATAAACTATTAGTTAATAAGAAAACTAAAGTCATGTTCTTTACCCTTAATACGGAAGTGGCCCCTGATATTGATATTACGTTTAATGCAATGCGTGTTCTGTTCTTATTGCTAAGGACTCCTTTGATGTGACGGTCGATTGTACCATCAATTGCTTTAAAATTGAAAATGTTGATTGCTTTAAATACTTAGGCGTTATAATCGACCGAAATTTCAGCTGGTCTGAGCATATCGTACATATTTGTGCTCTAACACTATTTTAAAAATAGTGTGTTATTGGATTTTTTATTCTAAATCGCAGTATGGAATAAGCTGTTGGGGGGGGGGGGGAACAAACTTCAGCAACTATCTGTCCTGCAAACATGTGAAATAAGGAAAGTTTGGAATTCTCCCCGGCTAGCTCATTCTATGGAGCTGTTTAGGCTCACGAGAGCTCTCCCATTGAATTTTTTTTTTATTTTAAGGTATTTAGAATTTTTTTTGACGAGAGGTGGGTACTTGCAAAGTCCAATATCTGACGGTTATGCTTTACGTAGCAATTTCCAATATTACGTCCTAGTTCCTCCTTTTCGCACCACAAGCTTATTCCATTGTTTCATGCAAATTGCTTAACAAACTCCCTGTTGACATACGAACCATAATAATTCTATCCTCATTTTTGAAAATAGTTTAACATTGGCTTCTTGATTTCGACCATAATAAAAATGAATTTTATTGCGCTATGCTGTTTAATTATTTATTTATTTTGTAACTATTTTTTATTGTCATGAATTTCCTCTGAATAACTATCTTTTGCTTCATTTACTTCCATTATTCTCTAAATCATAAATTCATAATTTGCTCAACCCGCATTGAATTGGTAGCTGAAGTGGTATTAGCTCTATTTTTTTTCTCTTAAAATTCAAATGCCACAAACTATTCTCCTTTTAGTTGTTAATTAAGTTAAGTATTATATATAATTGAGAATAAGGAATTAAAAAAAATATATATATTAAAACCAATTATTATTTTATACTTGGTTAAGATTTTTAAGGCATTAACTTGAAACAAACTGAAAAGTCCTTACAGTTTAGAAAGTTTTAGCATTATTTCAATGCAAAGAACATTTAAACCATGTTATACTACATGAATGTGGCACAGATGTGTACCTTAAAAGTAATCCTTATAATGCTTTTGTCGTCCTTACAAATATCTTAAAAGCTCATATTTGTTCACATTTTATTGAATCCCAAAAGGAAGCTGGGAAATAATGAAGTTCATCCCAGTGAAATGTCTAATTTGTTTAACCAATATTTTAAAAGTGTTGCTTGCACGATTTTTTCTAGTCCTCTTAAATTATTTTCGATCATAGACTTCTAAAAAATTCTGACTCGTCAGCGAGATATGGATTGTCTAACAACTTTATTTAGAAGACCTCATATTGTGGATGTCTAATTGCAGATATTAAATAAAAGTATCCGCAGTGCTATTTTCCCTGGTGCTAATACGCAGTCTTATCGGTTATACAAATATTTAAAAAAGTAATAGTAAAGATTTAAATAACCATTGGCCAATCTCTCTCCTGTGTTTTCGAATATTTTTGAGAAAGCAGGCTTTTCTTGACAGATCTTCTTTCTTTTAATAATAATCAGTTGGCGTTCAGAGCTGGTCAATCTACACAAGTTTCCCTTCACGAGTTTTACAGCTTTAGATACAACAGATTGAGCAATACAAATTTTCTATACTATCGGACACCAGAGCTGTGTTCAAACCGACAAAAATCTTGCCAAACGCTGATTCTTTGAGATAAAAAATCAATTGGCCAACTAAGTCCTCTCTCTTGCAATAAAAGTGACTCCATATAAGACCTTGATAATCCCAGTCCTGCTGTATGGCGCAGAAGCATGGAATTAATTAAAAATGGCTATTTTTTCCCTCTCTGACCGATTTTCCAAAAACCACTCATGCTGAGGCATCACAAGTGTATTTATATCCACTTTGGTGTTTTGTTTTTTTTTATTTTCTACAAAAGAAAAGCTTTCATAAGATATTTAAACTGGTGTCCAACAGGACTTGGTCTTGTAACTTTCTTTCAAACTTAAATCAACTCAATATTCAATATATATTTTAAGGGTAAACAAGCAGACCTTCCTGATGACATAGTTTGGTCTTATAATAATAGTTCTGCGTTAGATTAAATTGATAACATAAACTGTTACTTTAAAAACGACATCGTTTTCTACTTTATGATTGATGTTTTCCTGACTAGTAGGTCATTAAAGACATTTAAATATATCTATCTATCCCACGCAAACGATTTAAGGACAATGAGCTTCGGATATGCACGTGGAATGTTAGATCCCTTAATAGACCACGTGCAGCCGAGCAAAGAGCGGAGGCCCCAGACTTCCGCAAAGCAGACATAACAGCCATCCAAGAAATGCGATGGGATGGGCCGGACAAAAACAAGATGAAAAACTGCGACATCTACTACGACAATTGCTATCGACGGCAAAAGCAGCGCTTATTTGAATGCGGATTTGTTGTTGGAGGCAGACTAAGACAAGAAGTCTTCAGCTTCCGGCATGTGAGCAAGCGCCTCGCTGTAATCCGCATCAAGGCTAAGTTCGCTAACATTAGCCTTATATACGCGCATGCTACCACAGAGGAGAAAGATGACGACATCAAGGATGCCTCCTATGAGCTCCTTAACAAAACCTACGAGCAATACCCTAGCTGTGACATTAAAATTGTCCTCGGTTATTTCAATGCAAAGCTAGGAAGAGAGGGTATCTTTGGTGGAACAATCGGAAAATATAGCCTGCACAACACCACCTCCCATAAATGAGTCAGGCTAATCGACTTTGCGGCGGGGCGAAACATTGTCGTGGCTAGCACGCGGTTCCCACATCTCGACATACACAAGGGGACTTGGAGAACTTTTGTTCAATCAACAGTCAACCAGATTGATCACATTGCGATCGACGCAAGCCACTCCTCCAGTATTATGGATGTCCGTACGTTCCGAGGAGCCAACATCGACTCGGACCGTTACATTGTTATTTATAGCCAAGGTACGGTTGCGGATATCCCAAACTGCGCCAAGACAAACTAATGCTGTGAGAAAACTCGATGTCAGACGGCTACAATCGCAAGAGATCGCCAATTCCTTTCCCGACCGAGTGTCTCTTAATCTCTTAAGAGGTCCAATGCCGCCAGCATCAAGCATCGAAGACCAATGGAAACACTACCAAAACGCCATCAGAGATGCCGCTTCTGATGTGCTGGGTTTCACTCGTCCACCACAACGAAACCCCTAGTTCGATGACGAATGCCAGCAAGCACATGCAGCTAAGCAAAAAGCACGCAATGCGGCACTGCAAAAAAAGACCAGAGCTGCTCATGAGCTCTATGAGCGGAAGAGGAGAGACGAACACCGGCTTCTCAGGAGGAAGAAGAAAGAGCATGAGAAGCTCGGAAGTTTTACCAAAAGGTAAAAATAACATGCCACGGAAACAAACCCCGAACCGATGCCTGTAGAGATGAACAAGGGAACATCGTAGTAGAATCGCAGTCGATGCTGAGGATTTGGAAAGACCATTTCTGCAGACTGTATAACGGCGATGACGGACCAAATGCCGCTGTCAGGCAGAATCAACCTTTCAGTTTGGACGATGATGAACAACAATTCCGTCCATCCGACCTGGATGACGGTCGGCTTAAGTATAACAAAGCTGCTGGAGCGGATGGCCTGACTGCCGAGCTCTTCAAAGCGGCGGGCGATGACTTGGTAAGGAGCATACACCAACTCATCTGTAAAATATGGTCGGACGAAAGTATGTCCGATGAATGGAACCTCAGCAGTGTTTGGCGTGGCAGTGGCGTTTTCGCGAGTATTGAGACGGAAGCGGCGAAATTGGGTTTAGCGGTCAATGAGGGCAAGACCGAGTATATGCTGTCAAGCAAGAAGGACAACCAACACCGACGTCTCGGGCAGAACATCACACCAGCGCTGAGATCAAGCGAAGGATAACTCTTGCCAACCGCTGTTTCTTTGGGTTAAGAAGGCAACTGAGTAGCAAAGCCCTCTCTCGCACAACAAAAGTCACCCTTTATAAGACCTTAATAATCCCGGTCCTGCTCTATGGCGCAGAGGCATGGACACATATCAAAAATGGATGAGGGTGTTCTTGGTTGCTTCGAAAGAAAAACTCTTGCTTGTTGACTGAGGCCCAGGTCCACCCCAGACTGTAGCGCCACCTAAAGTGAAGTGAAATATATCTATTAAACCAAATGTCAAAATGTGAACTGTGAGTGTAATTTGTTTTATTTGCAACTATGCAGTAATGACATACAAGCTTTAACAACATTATCAAATTTAAGAAATTAAATTTAAAAAAGCGGACAAGTGCGAATTGACTTCGCATGGAGAGGGTTCCGTAGGCTGATTTCCCAGTGGCGTAGCTAGTATGGAAAGCACCGGCGGAAGCAATTCTACTTAGTAGCATTTTTGAAAGTTTTTGGTTTTACAATCGGATCTCAGTCCCAAACGGGTGGCACCCAGTGCGGGCCGCCTGTGCTACACCACACTAGCTACGCCACTGATTTCTTTTTTATTAATTAAATTATATTGTTTTGGATTTATGGAAAGAAGAAGAATTAAATACTACTATTTTATATTATTTATACATTCTTGCTGAGTGATGTCGTTTTATTTAATAAAACACATTTGTTAATGACCTTTTTAGACACCTAAATAAATGGCTAGCTTAAATTTAAAAAAAAATATGTATTATTTTTGCAGGTTTTAGTATTTTTGTTTTTAAGAAGACTTATTGAAAAGTAAATTAGTTTTCTCGAAACACCCAATAATCATATACATTACAGGTGAACTGAATATGATTATTGAATTACGTATTTACTAAATCAAAAATAAAGATTTTGAGTGATGGAAATCTTTATTTTGATCTTAGTAATTTTTTCTGTTCGCCAAGTAGCTGCCGCCAGTGTTGATACACATTTGTGCCCGTTTTACCGCATTTTCCATGACATTCTGCAACATTTCCGTCGATAACTATTCGCATTCATGTCGCATATTCTCCTTAAGGGCTACGATTGTCTGAGGCTTGTTTAAACCACACGTTCACCAAGCACTGCTCATCCAATTCCGGCAGCAAGAAGTCGTTTATCATGGCCCTGTATCGCGTCCCCAAAAAAACAAGGCCCAGTCACTCCTCCCGCGTGAACGTCGCACCGCACAGTGGCTTTGATTGGATATAATGGCTCTTCGTGCGTCCCACGCAGATTTTGAGTGCCCCACAAACGAAAATTGTGCTTATTGACATAACTGCTTAAGTGGAAATGCGCCTCGTCGCTCATGGTTATTCTCGACACAAAATCGTCCTCTTCGTTGTTGAGATTGAGGATGGCTTGACGGTAATTCACACGCGACTGACGGTCAGGAGGCATGAATTGATGCACTATTTACATTTCATACGGGAACATGTGTAAGTCTTTCACTAAAATTTGTAGTAGGGTCCGTCTGGTGATGCCCAATTGCGTGGCCCGTCGTCTGGATGATGTTTCTTCGTTCTCAGCGGCATCGGCAGCCACAGCCGCGATATTTTCGGCCGAGCGACCTTGGTCTCCTGTGGTTCCAGTCTGTTCGAGTCGGGTAGTTAAGTGCTGGAATGTTTGCCCAGTTGGCCCGACACGATTAGGAAAACGACGTCGAAATTTACGCTGCGCTAATATCACCGATGGAATTATTAGTCAAAATAATCAACACAATTATTCCACGCTTTTGCGGAGTATAGCGTTCCATAGCTTGTCTGTTTGTATACTGCGGCTATCTAGTTCACCAATGTCAAATATGATGGACATACGACGCCACTTGCAAGACTTATAACATCTTCCGATAGGATGATTAATTTAGCGCCACCTTGTACGAGTACAATGGCAATCATATACGCACAGTTACTCATAGGGAATAATCACTGGATCGATGGTAAAACCAGTCTGTTTCCACTCCACTTCCACTTTTGCACTCTGGGGAGGGAGAAAAATTCCTCAAAAAAATATCTGGATCCCAAGTAATTTTCCATAAGGAAAAAACGACAAACGACTTCTTGTATGTAGGTTTTCCTGTAATTTATAAGGAGACGACTATTTTCTGTATTTTTTCAATATTTTAGGCTTAGTAGTTCCGGTGATAATGGGGGGAGAATGGTAAATTTTCATCTCTTTTCTTAAAAAACCTTAAAAATATTTATTTCACAATTTAAAAAACAAAAAAACATAATTGAGACCATTTTTATATTTAAGAAAATAGATGAATATTTACCATTCTCCTCCATTATCACCGAAACTAGTAAGCCTAAAATATTGAAAAAAATAGCTCTCTCCTTTTATTTGATATGTCACACGGTACATTTTGCCCCAAGTTCAAAATTCATTTATTTACGTTATGTGTCCATGTTTGGGTCACAGAAATACATATGTGTATCGTATTTAAACTTAATCGGTCCAATGATTTCGGTGCAAATTGGCTGTGGCGGACGGACAGACAGACAGACACACGAGTGATCCTATAAGGTTCCGTTTTTCATTCGGTCGTACGGAACCCGCAAAACAAATTAAATAAAACCAAAGAAAGTTCCTGATTACGACTTTATAATAAGAGAAGAATGTTGCCTTGAAAAGCATTGACCAACATTTCATATATATAATAATACGAGAATATGCATATGTACCTATATAAAAAAGGTGCCTTTTATCTACTTATAACTCAGACAATTTATATCTGTCAAACCCTTTTTAAGATTGCAAAAAGTCAGTGGCAATGTTATTCCTTAGTCTATGTTATTTTATTGTGATGACCAAATCTCAAATTAAATTCCAAAATTGTGGTTCAGTGCGCAAAAACTTATAGAGTATTCGATGTTGTTTACCACAGCTTAGTGTTTGCCCGTCCACTCTATGGAACATTTTATGCAAAGATCTTGGTTTGGAGGTTTTGTGATCTGGCCCGTGCAAAAATTAAAGCCGAATGACCATCGTTTGCGTCGAAATGTTGATAAATGGGTCAAAAATCACTTGGCATTGGATGCGCAGTTATATTCAAAAATTTATGTTTAGCGATGAGTCTCAGTTTTGGCTCAATGGGTATTTCAATAGCCAACATTTTCACATTTGGAACGAAGATAATCAGCATAAGATTATCGAAACGTCGTTACGTTTCAAAATATGCACAGTTTTGTGCGTTCTGTGTGCTAGTGGAGTCATCAAACCATATTTTTTTCACAAATTGAGCTATTACAGTCAAGGGTATTTGTTATAGAGCCATGATGACTTTTTTGTTCCCCGATTGAAACGCATGAATGTGGAAGAGATGTGATTCCAGTAATTTGGTGCTCCGCGACATACAGAAAACGAAACATTTAACTTATTGAAGCAACTCATAATTTCGGGGAATGGGCCTAAAAATTGGCCACCATGATTTCGTGATTTGACGCCAATTGATTATTTTCTTTCAGGATATGTAACAGTCGACGGATTGAAATATTATTGAGACCATATAGCCACAAAAAGTGCTTGAAAAAGTGGTCCAAACATTAAATCTCTCAGTTGGCATTTATTCTCTCGACTGAAATGGCTTTTTAATGAAATAAAAGTTATAAGTTGCTTTAAAAGCAAGCTTTGCATGCATATGGATTGTACGATCAGAATGTCTGACCGCTTGTAGAACAATTTTTAGTTTAGTTTGTAAGAGAATTTCACACCAAAGGAAACAAATTACGGGAATTGTGAGTTTCTTGGGACTTCACCGGTTGTAAAAGAACGATGCTAACTAGGTTTAAGGATAACGAGCGACGAAATAAAAACGAGTGTGTATCAACTAGTTGGGTGTACAAAAGAGCTAGCATTTAGCTTTTATAAGAATTTATTGAATATAATTGATTTAAAATTTAACGGAAATTAAGTATCAAAAATATGGCGGTTCGAAATTCGTAGGCGCCAAAATCAAAAAATGATCGAAATTAAGTACAATGAATGATTCACAATTTACTATTTCAAATTTCGAAAATAATAATTCATATTAGATTACAATGTAAAAATAAATAATAATGATGAAGTGCTCCAACATGAATAAAATATTATAAACGTATCCCTAAGATAAGAATACGTTTTGAGTCAACGGAAACTGAGCTCTTAATGGTACCAAGCCAGGTGAAACCACTGGGTGAAGAGAAGTCTTATCGACCGATTTCACTTCTCCTAATTGCACCCACAACTTTTGAGAGAACATATATTATTTAATTGTATACTGTCAGTTAAACACTAAAAAGTCTTATCCCTGCACAAGTTAAGGTTCAGAGGCAACCATTCATAGAATTACCGAAACTGTACTGGTAGTTAAGAAGGCTGTCTCAAAATAAACAATTGCTCTCTTGTATTTGACAAAATGTGGCACGAAGGGTTGAAATTCACAGGTCCTGTCACCTCGAGATTAGACCTTTCCGTGTCAGACAAACAAAGAGTTTTCCTAATTTGAAATAAATATAGCCAGCGTACCGTAAGAAAGTGGTATCGGTTTGCAAAATAAGAGGACCGTTTTCGATATATTTCTTTTTGGATCAAAAATGTTGAGTGCAAGTATAAGATCCGACTAAATAGACACATCAATAATAAAATCCAGCAAGTTTTTTTAAGAAAGGAATCTGTTGAATGTAACCGTATTGAAATAGCGGAACGTGCAAGAACCATGTTTATCTGTTGATATAAATATTATTGGATAAGTCAAAACTTAATTAAATACACACAAATTTAGAAGGGAGTCGTTTTTAGTGAGTACGAATCTCACTACTATAAGCATGTGCTTTAGTTACAGTTGCCCATAAAATAGTTTAAACACCTATTATCATATCCCACTGATATTCCATAGCATGTTATATTAATCTTTTGGTTTATTTGCACCTTTATACTTTTTTCAATGATTACATTCTTTCACTCTTCACTTCTTGTTTTAAACTTTCGTGTGTTCCTTTTGATTGCGTCGGAAATAAAGAAATAAAGTAAGTTGTCGACTAACGTCTGAATGAAAAATTAATTATGCTTTTTTCTTTTTAATATCCGGAAAAGTTTGTACCATACCTCTTGAGATCTTCATGGTATCTATGGAAAAATGTTCTCTTTCCATGATTTAAAAAAAAATTGAAACAGGTGCTCACGGGCTTACTGTAGATTTTATTCGATCTGAGTGTCAAGTTAAAAAAAAAAAACTCTTAAGGGAAGAAAGTTTAAACCGAATTAGAAAGAATTCCGTTTGGTAGGGTTTCCATAAGAATTTAAGTCATATAGAAATTGGGATATCAATACATAAATGGTGGCGAGGAGCAGAGACGCACATTTATGTATATTGGAGAAAGCCGTCCGGAAGTTACGCTTTTTGAAGATTTCACAGTGTAGTAGAAGGTCTTATATTACACATCGGTATCAAGTGATGACCTTGAATCTAAACGTCTGTCCAAAAGCGGTGGCATACGAAATGGAGAAGTGAAAACTAAAAAAGAAAATCAACAGAACGAATTGATGATTATTCATGCACATAAACGGATATGCCACCAAACTGCCTGGAAGCACAAGGTGATGAAGAAACTCCTATCATATCAACGAAGGAAGCTTATCATCGAGAAGATAAATAAAAACGAAATTTCTTACTCGTCAGTAGATCCATGAATGTTATAAGGTAAAACTTGACGCAGTCCTTATACTAATAGCGCACTGTGAGACGATATGTTACGTATTTCGCTTGCTATCTGTGCAGCTTCGTTGTACAGGGTGGGCCATCCATTTTTGCTCATTTGAGGCATGAATAGATGTAAAACCACAAATGTTTTTTTGCTGATTATTTATTTAACGTAATAGACGGTTATTGAAATTTATTTTTTAAAAATCGCATAGTCGAGATGTGCCCCGTCTCGTCGTTGGCACTTCTCCAATCGACTACGCAAACTTTGGGAAACTCACTGACACATGCTGCGAGGTATCGCGGCTACCTCCTTCTGGATGTTTTCGTTTGTTGGGATATGGTCGTTGGTATTATTAAGGTACAGTCGACTTATCAGGTATCTCCAAAAGAAAGAATCGCAATGTGTAAGGTCCGGGCTTTTCGGAGGCCATCGAATATCAACCCTGCGAGAAATCAATTTCTTAGGAAACATTTCTTTGACCACTGGTAAAATCACATTTGGCATACGGCATGTTGTTCCATGTTGTTGCGTTCAAGTCCTGCTATCGTATCCGTTAAATTCTTGTAACTGTGGTGTTAAAAACTCTCGCAACATCTTCACGTATTCTACTGAGTTCGCAGTTACGTTATTTTCTTGATTATTTTCAATGAAATACGGCCCGTTTATGCCCTTTGCTGATATAGCAACCCACACTGTCATTTTAGGTGAATGAAGTGGCTTTTGGTGTTTAAGGCGAGCGTTTTCCCTGTTCCAATATCGGCAATTGTGCTTGTTTACGTGTCCATTGATGTGAAAATAGGCCTCGTCCGTAAACAATATTGTCTCAAGGCTAGAGAATCTTTACAGCGTAGTGTCAGGCAATAACTAAAATTGCATTAGGCGAAGCACAACTCCTCGCTACCGGTTTTTAAGAAATCAAGAAATCAAGTGTTACTGTTACTATTTGCAAACATTTATGGCCCGCCCTGTATAAAAACATATTTTTTGAAAGGGTTATCACAGCATACAGATATATACAGAAAAGTCAAACGATGGAATTGATACAGAGCAATCAAAATATTCCACCACACGTCAAAAGTCTTGTACGTATCAAATCTACCCGGGCGACAGTATCATACGAAATTGGATTTTCTGAAGATTTTGGGTTTGAAGCAAGAAACATTATCCAGATTTATAATTGTGTAAAAGGATGATTGTAAATTGCGTGTAACATCTTTAAAATATAAAAAATAGGGAAAATAGATTTATCTGTGAATTTCGTAACAGTAAATTAGAAAACATGAGAAAGGATTTGTAAGAACAACATAGCATAAACAACGAAGTTACATTCAACCTTTTTTCAAAACGATTAGGTATTTGCGAAGTTAGTTTTAACGACTTTAATACTAGTCGAGACTTAGCAGACAAGATCCGTCTAATACAAAAGTGAAATGCAAACATTGCATATCTTCTGAGCAGATTTACAGATTGTACCAGTCCCAAAAAGAGTCGTTACACCATAGGACCTGAATGACGGAATATCTATTGTACTTTTAGTTTTTGTCGGGAAGAACTGTTCCTTAGAAGTATAAGAAGCAAATATCAGCTGCTCTAGTAAGAACCAGTGATGCTTACTGTGCAACGTGAGGCATAATGTATAACCCTTCTTTTCTAGGCTACGGAATAGAATAAAAACAAATTAATGCATTCAAGTTTATTTGGGCAAGGTTTTCAAGGTCTTTTTTTTTCGCCGCCATTGTTGACTACCATTTGGGGCTTTTTTATGGCCTTTTCCTACAGAACTTCCTCGATATATTATCCACTTCTTGACGGATGTTCTCCTTGAGGGAAATATACGAGTAGTATGCTTAAAACTTTGTAAAAGTAAAGATGCTTATGTGGGAGGACTTTTGAGTTGAGAAAAGTAAATAACTTCATCCTTGTCGACTCATATTATTCTAAGTATATATGCTTGGACAATGGGCAATAGTATCGAATGGACTTTGTTACTATTAGTATGTACCGCCCAAACAACAATTTCTTTTTTAAACAAAATTGAGCCGGAAAGTATAAAAACTTCGTAGTTTTAAAAAAAAACGATCTCAAACTGGTAGTATGCTCCAATTAAATTTTCTATCAATTTCAGGAACGAGATATACTATACATACCATATGTATAAAAGGACTGAGTTGAACAAATTCTATTTCCATTTTAGAAATTGATTTTGAGCAAAGCACACATTTACTTTTGTTCAATCGTGGGAATACATTCTGCAATTAATTTTTAAACACAACTTCGAGCATATGCCCACTGTTGCTGGATCTGATGGATGTTTTCGGAGGGACAAAATTTTAGACCAATTTTTCAAGCTTTTGGCCATGTGTTCTCAATAACATGAATAATGTTGGCTTCCAATCTGTCGATTGTTGTTGGTCAGCGTAGACTAGCGACTTTACGTATCCTCAAAGAAAATAATCAAGAAGCATCTAATCACGAGATTGAAAATTCCCTTTCGCCAAATCGAATATTTCTTTCAATTAACTGATTGTTTCGTTTGTTATGTGGGACGTAGCTAGGAAAAACTTGTGTCGAAAATCAGTTTTAACACCACCGGATGCGCAATATTTGATTCTATTTGCCATATTTTTATCTTATTTTCATCTCTTATGATTTTTGAATTATAGAAAAAAGAAAACAAAAATAAAGTTATACTATACTCCGTGCGGCATCGGATAAAGAATAGTGCCGCAGTGCGTCCCAGCTTGTCGTAAGAGGCGATTAAATGGGACACCAATCATATACAGGCAACTATGACACCAAAAATGAGCCTGTGACACTTTAACACCTTAAAACTTTCCCACAAGTTTGTATGCAATCAGTGGGTTCCCTAGTCTGGAGAACAGTCAATCAATTTGAAATGAGCATACAAGTGTCAAACCACTCAAACTTAAGATACACTTCATGGAAATGACCGTAATTAATAGCAAAATAAGCGACCGCTTGATGAGTGTTAAACTCGTCATACACAATGAAACGTGGAACATTGTTAGCGCGTACGCCCCACAAAATGGATGCGACCAATCGGAAAAAGATACATTTTGGTCAGAGTTGGGTAATTTGCTCAGAAATATACCTATCGATGAGATGCTCTTCGTAGGCGGAGATTTAAATGGCCACGTCGGAGAAACAAATGTTGATTATGAGGACTGCCACGGCGGTAAAGGCTTTGGAACCAGAAATTCAGCTGGCGAAGTCATCCTTGTAGCGTTTAGGGCTTACGGCTTAACCATCTTAAATACAATGTTTATTAAACATCAACGACATCTTATCACCTATAGCAGCGGAGGCCACGAAACGCAAATAGATTATCACCTCTGCCAAATGTCGATGAGAAACCGTGTTAAGGACCGTAAAGTAATACTTGGGGAATCGCTAGTAAGCCAACACCGTCTGATCATTACAGAATTTTTCACAACGGAACCACCGAAAACATTGGGTATCGTTTGGAAAGCCAAAAATCCGGTGGTATAATCTATCGAAGGAACGAAGCGCAAAATTTATCGCACTGGCTAAAGGAGTACTTCACAATATAAGACTCACTAAGCCCGCAAGAAATGTGGAACAGCATGCACGAGGAATGCATAACACTCGCAAAGTCCCATCTGGGGACTATATCGAAATACCACCACGTCGGCAAAGAAACATGGTGGTGGAATGACGAAACCAAACGAGCTGTGGCCGACAAGAAGAGTGCATTCCAAGCGTGGACAAAATGCGATCGGAGCGACGATACCGAAAAAGCTCGAGTGGCTCTTGAATACGAGCGTCTTAAAAAGATCGCAAAGAAAGTCCTGGCTCGAACTCGAGCAGCAGAAGCGGAATATCTGTACCAGGAGTTGGAACAAATATCCTCACGATCGGCGGATAGAAGACAAGCTATCCAAGAAGTTCAAACGTCGTACAGCACTAAAATGCCAAATATTTTTAAGCTCGCTGCACAGAGGAGAAAAAATTCAATGGAAATAACCTCGCCGATATATATCAAAAACGCAGACGGTCGCTTACTAACAAATGAAAAGGAAATTTGTGACCGGTGGCTTGAATACCGCAAGGAGTTGCTCAACAAACAGTTTCCACGTGATATCGTGCCGACAGCTGATCTATTCGAGAAGGAAGTTTCGGACTTTTCAATCGAAGAAATAAGTTAAGCAATCGGAAAAATGAAGCGGGGGAAAGCGGCGGGACCAGATAGCATTCCATCAGAGTTTTGGTCGAAGATGGAGAGGATCGGCAGCGTTTGGCTATTGAAACTTTTAAATAAATTAAAATGTGGACAACCTATACCGAATCAATGGAGAAGCAGCTTCTTGGTTCCATTATACAAAGGAAAAGGCGACACTCGAGAATGCAACAACTACCGTTCAATCAAGCTTATGTCACACACAATGAAAATCGTCGAAAGAGTATTAAACGAACGTCTTCGGCAAATAATAAAGCTCAATAATAGCCAGTGTGGATTTGTTGAAGGAAGATCGACGGTGGACGCTATTCAAAGCCTACGAATAATAATGGAAAAGCACCGAAATTCGTCAAAGGATTTACACATGGTATTTATCGACCTCGAGAAAGCATTCGATCGAGTGCCTAGGGATCTCATATGGGCCGCGCTGAGGTCTCAAAACGTACCGGAAACGTATGTTAGAATAATACAAGACATGTACGGAAACGTGAAAACTGCGGTTAAAAGCTCTGCTGGACTAACGAGAGAATTTCCAGTTAATGTCGGAGTGCATCAAGGAAGCGTACTTAGCCCTTCCCTCTTTAACGTAGTATTCGACTATCTTTTAAAAGACTGCATGCGCGAAGCAAATGTAACGCCCATTCTCTTCGCTGACGACTCAGTTATACTTAGGGATAACGTCGAAGATTTACAGAACGCCTTAGATTCATGGAGAAATGCGCTAGAGAGAAACGGGTTTAAAATAAGTCGTTCAAAGACGGAGCATTTGACGTGCCCATTTCCGCATCCGTTGTGACCTGTTCCGGATATAATGTTAGACGGAATAGTTCTTCCGAAAAGCACTATCTTTAAGTACTAAGGATCAATCGTTAACATGGATGCGAAATGTGATGATGACGTAAACCACAGAGTGAGTGTGGGGTGGATGAAATGGCGGGAAAATTCGGGAATCTTTTGCGACCGAAAATTTCCACTTAAATTAAAGGGGAAACTCTACACCACAGTTGTTAGACCAGCTCTTATATACGGTTCACAGTGCTGGACAATGTACGAAGCGTTTAAAAGCAAAATGACGGCAGCGGAAATGAAAATGTTAAGGATTTCTAGTGGAGTCACTAAACGCGATTGTATTAGATCTACGCGTATAAGAGGAAGTCTACATATAAAGAATTCGGTAACCGAACAGCTTGAGGCAAATAGAATAAGCTGGTATTGCCACGTTCAAAGAAGATCTGTGGAAAATCCGGTTAAAAAGGCACTATCAACTACGGTCACTCCAACTGTAAGAAAACGAGGTCGGAAAAAGAGTTCTTGGATTTCTCAGATGGCAAATGCGCCATCTTAGCCATCAGTGGGGCTAACCACTGAAGCGATCCAGGACCGAGCATTATGTAGATGCGTTCTGCGGTCTGCGACATTAGCCAACCCCATAAGCGGAGCAGCAGCGATGCAGTAAAAATGGGAAACTCGTTACGCATAAGTTAGTATAACGAGGAAAGGGTTAATAAAAGGATAAGAAGAAGAAAGTTATACTGCTAACCACACACACACTTTTTCCATAAGTTCTATCCTTGCTTGTGGCCACAGAATTACCTTTTCTAAAACTCTCTTCGAGTTCACATAAATATTGTCAAGATCTACAGTATCTTGAGTCTTCAAGATCTGGTTTGACTTATTGTTGTAAAGAAAAGAAACTCTGTCTCCAAAGGATAGACCCCCCGCCAACTACAAGGAGCCGAATTTATTGCTCAATTTCGTGCCTTGAAATGATGAGAATTTGCCTAATATAAGGATGTCAGATTTTAAGCATGAGCTATTAAGTAAAAGCCAAAAAGTTACACAGACCTGTGCCAACATAAGTCTTCGAAGGCTGCACAGAACCGCATCTCTAATTGCATTGTTGCTGAATTTCTCATAAAAAATAAAATAAAATGAAACTGCGTGAGTTAAATAAACTTCATGCACTTTTAACCCTGATTTATTAATCAGTCAAAACCGATAAAGAGCGATACACAGTTTGATATTCGGCCATCTAGTGGGATTTAATAATAATATCATATTAACTTGCACAAAGTAATGCATAAACTTCTTTTTCGTGAGAATCAGTTAAAGTTTTTAAAAAAAACAGTTGGGTGGGCATAACAAAATGATTTGGTATTGAAATAAGATTTGGAGACAGTTGGCTTAAGCATAGTTTTAAGAAGGTCAACTTTCGACAATTTTCTGAGAGTTAAGTGCGACTTAAGTTCAAAGAGGTGCCTTTATTTTACAAATACGATCTCAAAGAAAAATTATCATACAGGGCGTACCTATTTTGACTTGGGTGATTATCCCTTTCATGGCTGAAGTTTTAAGTGCAAGTGACTTAAAAAGGTAAATTTTCCGAATAAAACGTTTTAAGGTCTCTCTCGATCCCCGTATATGAATTCAACACCGGTTCATTAATTTTTCCAGCATGTCAATCGAAATCATAAAAAAAGGAATTGCCTAAATACGCGCCACGAATAGGTCACATCAGGAGCTTCCTGATTAAGAGAACTTGTCGAACTATCCTCCAATGGTTTTGTTATTTCATAACCATACTAGTCCAAAAATGTTAAAAAAACAAAAATATTCAAACTGACTGGTAGAACTAATGAAAATAGAGTATAGAAGGTAAATCCATAACCCCGTTTCTGCCAAGAAAGAAAGGTGGAATACATATTTGAAGTGAATTCGAAAAACGTTACAGGTCTTCCTCAAAAGTTTCAATTAATGATCTGAGTTCAATAAGTTTATTTTTTCTATAAAAATAATCAGTTCACGACCTTCGATGTATTTTGGAATATTTTTTCAGTCTTCTTCTGATTGTAAGATTTGGAATTAGTCTTGTTAGTCGTGGTTTTAGTCTTTAAAGTTAAAGAACAGTTAGCCTGTATGTTTCAGTGATAAATCTCTTTTAGAAATCTTGCAGTTTTTATTATATTTAAAGAAAAAAATAATTATTATCAAATGTTAAAATGTTAATGTCAAGTCAGAGATACTTTGTTTTAACAGAATTGTAGGTACCGCACTCGCAGTCCTGCATTGTTACTATTTCTTGCATAAATCAAATGAATTCTGGACTAATTTGGTTAAGATATTCGCAAAACATGTGTTATGTTAAAATTCTTTTTCTTTAATACAAAAAAGACTATACAAAAGTGGTGATCTTACTCAGAGAGGAGTGTATCTCCCCTCCTTTCCAAAAGCTATCACCCACAAAAACTTCTAAACTTCCCTGTATTTACAGTAGTTAAAACTTTTAATAACTTAAATAAATATGACCTTTTTTTTGTTTTAATTTTCGTTAAATGCAAAAATTTCGAAAGATTCGTCTATCTTTAAGCAAAAATTGATTATATTTTGTACATGTCTTTTTTTCAATTAATTTTGAATAAAAAGCGTTTGGTAAGAAACCTCACGAAACAGTTCCTTCTGGTAGAATATTTATCTCTGCGGATGAAGCTTAAGTTGTGATTGTGGATTTAAAGTTATCAACTCATCAGAATAAAATTTATTCTATATGTATTGCCCTTCTTGTATACAATTATGAAGGCTTTAAAAAATGTTTTCCTTCCCAGAAAACTGTGACTGAGTTATATGCTGTACGTGATATTCAAAACATAGTTGACGAAGGTGTAAAGTGTCTATACTTGATTCAAAAAGAGGTATTGAGTTTTACTAATGATCTATTGACCTATACTTGCTAATTAAATCGGGTTGTGATGGAGCCTTATAAAAGCCATTTAAACAAAAATTTGCATCGGCATCTCAACAGTGCCCACCAAGATGTATTTTTACAGGGATAAAAGTAAAATCATAACAACTTTGGAAAAATCCAACCCCATCTTCATCATAATACTGTTGTCCTATCAAACCAAATACGTGGGATACGTGATGAGAACTTCCATGTCCTAGTAAACTCTATTAGTTTTTTTACTCACAAGCTTACGAATATAAGGCAAAATATGCACTCCATTTTGATCGTCGTCGTTCAGCATTCACATCAAATAATTCACATCGCATATGGAATTGATGTAAAGATTTTGCAAGTTGGGGACCAAGAGTGTTAGGAAAAGTACAAAGCCAGAAAAAAACTGAATCCAAAACAGATTTAGAAGTTAAGCCGCCAATATAATGATCTGGCTATACTAATGATTTGAATACTGCTAGACCATTTTTTAGAGATGAAAAGAAAACTTCAGCAATAACTGGTATACATTTAGTGCTTAATACACGGTTCCATATTAATTTTCAGGCTTTGGCGTTTTAGTCCCCAAGAAGCAATATCTAATTGTATTATTCCGATTGGTCAACTTTCATACCAAGCATAGAAGTATAAAAATAAAAACAACAGATATTTTCTTTTTGCACCTGAAAAATTAAGCGGATTGACATGATAATGGTTCTTTTAAATAGATAATATTTTCAGATCCATTTTTAGCAAGTCTGAAATTCACTTCAAAAAGTAAAAAGAGTTCGATTGAGCATGAGGTTCTGCAACTATTAGATACACCAACCCAAATAAGGTACTTTGAAGGTTATTTTTGCTTAAAATATGTATAGCTATGTTTATATTCTTGATTTAAATAAATTTCTTATAATATTTAAAAAAAAAAAAAAAAAAAAAAAACCAAAATTTTACAGAACAATGAATTACAATAAATTCCGCAAGAAGCGCGAATTCTAGCGATGGCGATAAGTAATATGGAGCAATGCCTTGTCGAACTACCGCAATTACTGCTGGAAAAAATCAAGGAAAATTAGCACGTGCCATAATACAAAAGAGATCACCTATCTAAACGAAACACCTTCTTCATTGGCCAATTGTATTAATAGAACCCTCGGAAGCTAACGGGCGGAAGACAGAAACCAAGAATTCAATGCAATATAGGATGCAGTAATACAGGGAACATCGGAATACCTGCTGGACATCGTTCCACCAACAGACTGGGATTGGAATACCTGAAAGTCATTTATCGGCTTCAAAATATACCATAAATAAAAAACAAAATGACCACAATAGAAAGCAATACAAGAACGATACAAATTCTAGTAGGTTGGGTCAATAACACAATTCTTTTTCCGACAATCGTAACAGATTATAAAAAATTATCTACTCCCAGCAAACCAGGTGAGTACATTAACAACTTTGTCAATCAAATATTAATATGTCAAACCAGCAATCACAAGGAAATGAAAACAACTACATAATAATCCGAAAAGGCAGAATCGTATACCTTAATAAAACACCTCAAATGTGGATAGGTCAAAGAATAGTAGACAATATAACAGACAAGAAACGTAACAGAACTAATGGATACGTCGTCCGTCATAAAGTTTCTATAACTGAAATATATTCAATTAGTACGCTTATTGACTCCGGTTAAGAAACTAGCAAAAAAAACTTTTCACTACCTGTACACCACTCTATGTGGTCCTTTCAAGGTCCAGAAAACATGGCAAGAAGTATCCACAATATACTAATCTATGAAAGTGATATATTCGAATCTTTTAACTTGTCCTAGGTCTACTATCAGAAGAAGCTTTAGAGGCCTGCCATAAGAAAGTTAAAAAAATCAATTACATCACATATTTTGAAAGAATAGGGAGCAGGTAAACACGGATCAAGTGAATGTATTACTACCTATTTCCAATCCTTTGAATTTAAGCCAAATAAATATTTCCTCACTGAAATCAAGACGGAACAGAAATAAATATGACTTGCAAAAGACTTTTGTTAAATGATTTACAAAATGTATCATATTGGGAAATCGATTTAAGTTATACAGAGCCTAGAGAAACGGGTTACAGCAGAATATAGGGTTTTTCAATAAGGACTTGAAAACTTTTATTTTATATAAAACGCTAATCATTTGAGATATTTCAACAACTTTATTATCGGCTTGAAGTACAATCAAAACATTTATGAATGGAACTCGACTTCGTTCATATGGCCACCACGGGCACATTTGCAGCGGTCGATTCGTTAGACCCAATTTTAAACGACTCGGCCAAACATTTAGGCCGAAACGGCCGCTATTTCGCATTCAATGTTGGCTCTGAGCTCTTCCAACGTGTTATATGCCCACAAACTTAAAAATAAAATTCAATATTTTATAAATAAATACGGAGTTAGCAATGAAGTCAAATGCGAATCCAAACACGAAGACTTTCCTTTACGAGCTTTGCTTTGGCGGAGACAGGCAAAACATCAACCATGTGCAGTGCATGAAAAATACAGCGATAGTTTGAAAAATTCCGATCGGGTGACAGGACTTTTAAAAGCGACATGTAGCACCAGTCATCGACAATGACGAGCTGTAAGCTGAATGGGAGTCCAGATTAAAAGGGATATTGCAGAGAAATCGGGTGTGCACTAGTCGGTTGTGAGCTGATTGAGTAAAACATGATGCATAAGCCAGAACCTTATACTTCTCTAATTTTTCGGCACCGAAAGTATCCTTTTCTGCACAGGCTATTGACATGTGATGAAAAGTGGATTCTCTACGATAATTGTCGCCGATCTGCACAATGACTAGATGCTGAAACATATACCAACACCGAACCTTTTTTTTAGGAAGACAGATGTGATTGTTTTGTGGTGTTCGGCTGGCATTATCCACTATTCAATCTTGAAAAGTAGTAAAATTTCGAATGCTTAGAAGTAACCAACTGAAAAAAATGCAGCAGAAGCAACTCGCTAGGGAGCCTAAATTGGTCAATAGTGATAAAGTTATCACTAAATGGTTGTTCCTATTTTATTACGCTAAGGTTGCTCTTCGTCGTATCGACTACGAGCTATCTTAAATTGTTGGCAATTGTTTTCTGGACACGAAAATTTCAACTTTTAAATTTTTTTATTTTTTTTTATTTAATTCATTATAAAATTTACTAATTATTTAATACTTTTAATTTCAACATAACTAGTAAAAACAATATACAAAAATTTTACTTTTTTTTTAAACTTCAAAATATTCTTTTTTTATAACTATAAAACAAGGTAACATAAATCAGACTTCAGTTTAATATTTTGGCATAATTTTAAAAAAAATAACTTAAAATAATAAAAAAAAGTATATTTCATCAACATTATATAATAGTGTGTACAAGAAGCACAAAGCTCAAGTTTGTGCTCACCGCAAATGTATTTTTTGAATTTTGAGCAAGATGACTTTGTCATTCTACGCTTTGATGAAGGACAGAATGCACAAATTTTCCTTTTTGGCTCACTAGAGCATTGATTATTACTAGCAATATTCTCAGTACATCCTCTTAGCACAGTTTTGATGTTCAGCCTATTCTCCATATGTTTTGTAAAAGTTCTAGGTGTGATTTTTTCATAAAATTAACACGATATATATAATGTAAGCATTAACAAATGCAATATTCAGAATGCCGAAAAACAGGCACATTGGCCAGCGATTTGATTTACGAGAACAATTCATACTACTGCACATTTGGTCCAGCGTATCGACACCTCCCTTCGTTGCATTATAAAATTCGATCATTTGGGGCTTGTTACTCGTACAATTAATTGATCCTTCTTCATTACATGAGGATAGTAAATAAACCAACTTAGAAGGTTTCGGCTTATATGAAAGAAGCGTGAGTTCGTTATCATAACAATATATAGATGTACCGCATTGACGACCTTTTGTATTTTTAAGATCTGCTGGAATTTCTTTTTTATTTGGTCGCACTGTTCCAACTAAGGATAACTTGTATGGTTCCCTTAGGAGAGACTTAGCCAATGGTATTGAAGTAAACCAGTTATCCATGGTGATATTACGGACTGTACCATTTACTGGTTTGGTCAACTCTTTCACGTAATACTGTCCTAAGGGTAAGTTTGAGTATTGCGAACTTTTTCCTAGATATGGTGAAGCATTAATCATATAACTTGTGCCACTGTCACACAACATGATTATTTTTATGCCATACTTCGCAGGTTTATTCGGAATATACATTTTAAAACTGCATCTACCTCTAAACGCCAATAATTGCTCGTCAATAGTCAAATTTGGTCCAGGAGTGTAGTTTTCACTGCATTTTTTTATGAATAAATCCCATATTTTGCGGATGGGTGCGAGTTTGTCGGTTATTAAAGCTTGGCGTAGCACCTTATCATCAAAGCGAAGACATGACATCAAAAACTTAAACCTATATTTAGACATTGCTGATAAGTACTTTGGTCCAGCGTACGAAGAATTAAAAAGTTCTTCGGAAGATAAGTGATTGTCTCACATGGCAGCTGTTAAAGTTAATACTCCTATCAAAGCCAAAATTTCGTCATAGTCGGTTTGATCTTCTCCAGATTCACTGCGACATCAAATTTCTGCATTAGTCCATTTAACCATTTCCTCAATCATTTCATCTGTTAGAAATAGTTTAATAACATCCAACGGATTAATAATGTTTCTGCAAGCTTTAGTTGGTGCACGGTTTTGGTGTACAATATTTTGTCCATAACGATGAGATTTTGTCTTTTTTGTTGACCACTTGTGACGATTTTTGCCATGTAGTATAGATTTTGAAAATGATATAATACGGTTCTTTCTTTTTAAAATGCTAAGCGGTATATTGTCTTCATCTGAACAATCTTCCGAAGAAACTTCACTTTCGAAAATATTTTTTTCAGCTGTATCCTCATCGTTTTGTATACTTTCCTCAGCTTCACTAAATTGAATTTCATCACTTAATGCAAGAAAATTTGCAATTTCATCATCCCGTAGAAACTCCTTAATGCTCATTTTTAATAAGGAAATGACAAGGAAAAGAAATATTTTAGTTCTCAGAAACTATAAAAAAATTGAAAAAGTTACGTAAAAGTTGTCCCTCGTCGAATCGACGACGAAATTTCCGAGAATTCCTACCTCGCAAAGACCAACCCAGCTACTGATCAACACACTTCAACAGTTTAAGGACGACTGGAGTTGTACCGAAAATCAGCACAAAACAAAATGCGCAAATATGAAAAAACAAGTTTTGAAAAAAATTCGTCGTCATTTCGACGAAGAACATCCATATAGGGTTATACTGCTTCATGACCACGCACGAACACATGTGTCGACGACGACGGTCGAAAAAAATTTAAACATTGTGGATCATGCGATTGTTTGTCATTCATTATACTCAGCTGACTTGTAGCCAACCGACTGCCACTTTTTTAATTATTTAGATCACTTTTTGGTGAGAAAACGATTCGCCAGTAAAGAAGCTGTCAGAATTGCTTTCAAAGAATTCCTTTAATATAGAAATCTGGACATTGGGAAAAGTGTATTCCGTGTAAAGGCACCATTTTGATTAACAGGTATACAGAAGTATCAAGAGAGCTTCTGTCGCTTAAAACTTCATATGAAATCCGAGCCTAATATTAAGGTATATGTGCATACATAATATGTGTATTTATTGAGGAGCCAATTATACACATGTTCACTGAAAATCTGTTTTGGGGTCTCCGAGTCTCATTTCTCATTTCTGTTATTAATTTCGTAGCGAATACAACACGAATGAATGGTGCAAAATCGTTATATCTTGGTTAAACCAATTCTAATCCCCGTATCCGATTATGAACCGAAGTTTATAACTAACCAAACGAAAAATACATTTCAACAACTGTTCTCAAAACCTAAATACTTTTTAGTGGTTATTAGATATCTGATAAAACTATCCAACTACACCCACCAAGAGAAACAGTACGTTATACGCAATACTGAAATACCCGTTTCATGTTATAGTTCGAGATCTCGACTGTAAAATAAAATAGATTTTGTTTGCCCAAAGTTCCAAATCCTTTGACAATGAATAGGCAGTTAGAGCCATATTCGTACGTTCGTTTAGACGAGTATCTGTGGGTGAGCAATTATGAGTATTTAAACTTCAGATATTTTAGCTCTTAGTTTTCTTGTTTTTTTCTAAGATCCAGTGTATTATATGGGGTTTGTACTTGTATGTACATCTAGGCGAAGCAATGTACACACATTGTAGGTACACACCGAAGCCTTCATCAACGGTAAGGACCAAGTTTATAACGAAAAGTTTGATTACATTTCTGATAACACATCGAGTGGGTGGGCTTGATGAAAGGTGGCAGACTCAAATGAAATATTTTCTCTTTTTTGAATATGTGTATACTCGTATCTCAGATCCTATCAAATTCCTTAAGTTATCTCATTTAGTACAAATTAATATTAAAAAAAAATATATTTTAAATTAAAACCAACCAGACAGGACTTAAGCGGTAAAAGAAGAGAGTAAAGGGTCAAGAGATGATGAGGTAACGAAATTCGGTTGAACGCGTTTGCCAAGCAATGTTAGCCGTAATGTGATTTTGAAAATTATTCCTCCCTTAATTCAAGAGGAAAAGTTTTTTGGGGAAAATTTAAGGAAATTTGAACATCGTCTTTCGGAAGTGGAATTAAGGATAAATACTCGTAATTAAAAAAGGATTACATTTTATGGTTCAGGCATGCCCTGAGCGGAAATAATGCAATTTCAATTTGAAACAGTTTGTCGATTTTTTTAATTTTTTTTTTTAAATAAGATACTCTTATTTTCACGATCACGTCCTTTCAAATGTTATTAGGCCATGGCAAACATCAATATCTATTTTATGAATCTGAATTGTATATGTTTATCCCATTTTGGATGATACAAACTAGTTGCGCTGTGGTAATTTTAAACCCACTGTTAAATTAAAAAAAAATTCAAGATCTTAAGATAAGAACCATATGGTGCTTAATAAAATTCTCATATAAAAAAACTTCTTCTACCTATTTTCTGTAGTCGTTAATCTAATTATTGAGTAAACTCAATTATTATTTAAAATAAGATTTTTTCATTACCTTCCGTTACTAAATATATACACACAAAACATATTATTAACATTCCTTTACTGAATATCAACACATTCGGAAAGAAAGTGATTTATATATTTCGCAGAGAAGTGATTCCGAGTCAAAAAGTGAAGCAAATTGTGATAAAACCTTCCGGTTAGCTCTGTTAATACTCTTATTACGGTCAAAAACAAAATTGTATAGAATGCAACTGCGATACCACAACTCATTCCTACTGTTGCACATAATACCCACATACACATACATATATACTCGTAGTATAATACCAGATTTCTGTTATCAGTCAATAAAAATCACAATGTGTTACCTTTAAGTTCAGAAAAGTTGAAGTGGCAGGATATGGACGAAGCTGCACACCTTTATTACGACACTTATTATCATATTTCCTTATATTCACACATTTTTTTATTTCCAATAAAATTGTTGGCCTCTTTATTTTTTTTGTTGTACGGAATGGTTTTTCGATAGAGCTTAATGTGACTATTTTCCATACCTCAACTCAGATTCTCAACTAACAAGCCTCTCCAGTTAGACCTGTCCTTGACTAACTGCCTCCAGTTGCGCACTCCAAAACTAGACATGGCTCTTTATAGCTCATATCTACAAATGTTGTCACATGCGGCCTTATCAGTGAAAAGAAGGAGAGCATCGGCTTGGACTTAATGAATTTTTTCCAATATCAACTGGAGTATGAATATTTGATCGATTGCGGACTTTCCTGGTTTAAAACCGCAGTGACAGGGGCCAATCATGTTCACGAGAGGTTTTTGTCATTCACACAATATGGTAGATAACATCTTGTATGCGACGTTGATAAGACTGAAAGCCCCTACACACGAGGAAATTTGTGCGCACAATTTCTAGGACGTTTGAGTGGTGATATGTAAATTGTTTGCGACTCTACACATATCCCAATTTGCCAGCACAACCCAGGATTCCATATGAGTAGATGTCATGTAGCTGTTATCGAAAAACAAAATATATGAATTACCTGCATCCAATTTTTTTTTTCATTTTCAAACATGTTGTAATTCGACCTGCAACAAATATTTATTCAATGAAGTCTGAGCATGAAATTGTGGGAATTTGCCTCGCCACGGCACAATTTTTAGAAAGGAGAACAGAAATTGTGAGATTGCCCGAGGCAATCTGGTGATTTGGTTTGATAGAAGTCCAACTGCCCTCCACACGAGGCAATTTTCCTGTTGCAAGTTTTAATCGGAAATTGTATACGAAAAGTATAAAAGTATTTTTTCACGTCGCATCTCATATGGAAAAACAAAGTAGAAAAGTGTTATCAGCACGTGTCTGGTTGTTATTGGTTCCCTAAGATGAGAGACAAAATCAAAACCTACATTCAGACTTGTCTTAAATATTTATATTTTGCCCCATTCTGGTAAAGTTGAAGCAACTTGGCATTCAATTCCAAAGGGGAAATCCGTGACCGAATTCTCAGTCAAATAAAAAACATGTTACATGTTCTACAAGTAATTGATGAGCGTCTCACATCCTTCTTTGGGAGTTATTCTATACCTCAGCGCATCTTTTCTGATCGTGGCACTTGTTTCACGTCAAAAGATTCTCGGAATTTACAGAGAAGAACAATATCAAACATCAAAGTCGCGAAGTATTCACCGCAATCAAATGGAGAGGATGGACGTATGAATCGAATTCTCGTACCAATGCTTGCTAAGGAGTGTGATTCAAATACAACGTTTTGTGCAGATAGAGGTCGCCGTCAAAAAAACTGTCAACAGAAGCACAGGGAATAGAAATAAACATTATTTTGACAACCGTCCCAAATCACCAAAGAAATACAGGCAAGATAATTTGATTATGATTAAGAATATAGTAAAAATACCAGGTATAAGTACGAGTAGAAAGCTTTTAGCTAAATTTCAAGGTCCGTATGAGATCAAAAAAGTTCTACCAAATGACAGATATATTGTTTCGGACATTCATTGAAGGTGTGCGGTTAACTCATTTACCTTATAAATATTCTCTTCTTATTATATGACGCTATTCAAGGTACAGACGGTGGATAAATCCGTTGAAGGCTTGGAGCTTACCAAACATTCTGGAGATCTAGGTTCTAGCGCTGAAACGTAATGCTTTGATAAAATAAATTAGTTTATTGATATGCAAGTTCTTTGTCCTCATGTATCATATTATTATACTCGTATATTTTGAATAAATTATTATTCTTTCACTTGTGCTTATGCTTTTTATAATTGAATTGCAACTTCAATATCATTATTATATCGTTTTGAAAATACGCATTATTCATATGTACATAGAGCATAAGCTTATATCTTGTCATACTACATACTTCAAATATTGCTATAGCTATTGAGTACAAATACATATTAGATGGTGATCAGACAAAAAGAAGATGAAAAACTGCGACATCTACTACGGCAATTGCTATCGACGGCAGAAGCAGCACTTATTTGGATGCGGAATTACTGTCGGAGGCAGACAAGGAGTCCTGAGCTTCCGGCATGTGAGCGAGCGCCTCGTAGCAATCCGCATCAAGGCTAAATTCGCCAACATTAGCCTTATATGCGCGCATGCCCCCACAGAGGAGAAAGATGACGACACCAAGGATGCCTTCTACGAGCTCCTTAATTAGCCCTACGAGCAATGCCCTAGCTATGACATTAAAATTGTCCTCGGTGATTTTAATGCAAAGCTAGGAAGAGAGGGTTTCTTTGGTGGAACGATCGGAAAATATAGCCTGCACGACACCACCTCCGATAACGGATTCAGGCTAATCGACTTTGCGGCGGGGCGAAACATTGACGTAGTTGGCACCCGGTTCCCACAGAGTGTCCCTTAATCTCTTAAGAGGTCCAATACCACCAGTATCAAGCATCGAAGACCATTGGAAACACTGCCAATACGCCATCAGAGATGCCGCTTCTGATGTGCTGGGTTTCATTGGTCCACCACAATGAAACTCCTGATTCGATGATGAATGCCGCAAGCACATGTAGCTAAGCAAGATGCAAATAAAGCGGCGCTGCTTAGAAGGACCAGAGCTGCTCATGAGCTTTACGAGCGGAAGAGGAGAGACAAACACCGGTTTCTCAGGAGGAAGAAGAAAGAGCATGAGAAGCGCGCGGTCGAGGAAATTAAGAGATGCTACTCCAGGAATGAGGTTCGGAAGTTTTACCAAAGCGTAAAAATAACATGCCACTGAAACAAACCCCGAACCGAAGCCTGTAGCGATGAACAAGGGAACATCGTTGTAGAATCGCAGTCGATGCTGAGGATTTGGAAAAACCATTTCTGCAGACTGTACAACGGCGGTGACGAACCAAACACCGCTGTCAGGCAGCTGATGGAGCGCATGGCCTGACTGCCGAGCTCTTCAAAGCGGCAGGCGATGACTTGTGAACGAGCATACACCATCTTATCTGTAAGATATGGTCGGGCGAAAGTATGCCCCATGAATGGAACCTCAGCATTGAATGTCCGATCCTCTGAACTGCGCCAACTACAGACGCATCAGTCTCCTTAACATCGCATATCAGATCTTATCTGCGGTATTGTGTGAACGCCTGAAGCCGTTCGTCAACAACCTGATAGGTCCATATCGGCGTGGCTTCAGGCCAGGAAAGTTCACCATCGACCAGATATTCACACTACGGCAGATCTTGGAGAAGACCCATGAGCTTCAGATTGATACCCACCACCTATTCATCGATTTTAAGGCCGCGTATGACAGCATCTATAGAGACGAGCTATACAGAGCAATGTCTAGTTTCGGCATCCCTGCCAAACTCCAACATCTGTGCAGGATGACGATGGATATGCACGCTGCTCCATCAAGGTCGGTAAAGATCTTACCGTGACCTGTGATGTCCAGAAAGGACTTAGACAAGGCGATGTGATTTTTTCAATATCGTACTTGAATGAATAGTGCAAAACTCACGAGCAAACACAAGAGGCACTATCATTCAAAAGCCCGTTCGACCACTCGCATACGCCGACGATATTAACATAATCGGGAGAAAGAAGCGTGATGTCAGTTGCGCTTTCGCGAGTATTTAGATGGAAGCGGCGAAAATGGGTTTAGCGGTCAATGAGGGCAAGTCCAAGTATATGCTTTCAAGCAAAAAGGACAACCAACACCGACACTTCGGCCAGAACGTCACCCTCGACAGATATAACTTTGAGGTAGTTTGGGATTTTGTCTACCAAGGCTCTGCTATAAATACAGACAATGACACCAGCGCTGAGATCAAGCGAAGAATAATTCTTGCCAACCGCTGTATCTTTGGGCTAAGAAGGCAATTGAGTAGCAAAGCCCTCTCTCGGACAACAAAAATCACCCTTTATAAAACCCTTATAATCCTGGTTTTTTTAAGGCTCTGCTCTATGGCACAGAGGCATGAACATTATCAAATATGGATGAGAGTGTTCTTCGGGCGATCTTCGGTCCCGTCTGCATGGACGGTGAGTGGAGGAGGAGATACAACGACGAACTCTACGGACTGTACAGCGACATGGACCTAGCCAGAAGAGTGAAGATCCAATGACTGAGATGGTTGGGTCATGTAGAGCGTATGGACGCCAATGCTCCGGTCCGAGAAGTCTTCGAATCCGCTCCTGAGGGACAGCGCACTAGATGAAGGCCAAGACCCAAGTGACGCACGCAAGTGGAAGGGGACCTCAGCCAACATAGCGTGCGAAACTGGAGGCAGCTAGCCAGGTTTCGAGCTGGATGGAGAATCTTGTTGACTGGGACCCAGGTCCACCTCGGACTGTAGCGCCACTTAACCCTAGAAGGCTAGCCTACGTAAATTTTACTCCCATGGTGAACAAAAAAAACTTTTTTCCGGAAAAGCATAAAGCGCTATGACTGCACTTTCGGAAATAAAAATTTGCGAAAACTGCTGTAAATTTACATTGAACTAATTAATTCTGTTATATATTGTAATAAACTATACATGAATTCCAACAGAAATTCTTTGAAAGACCTTATTTTCTCTCTTAATTACCAGAGAGTAAATTTTACTCCTAGTTAGGTTTAACTGAATATAAAATAAGGTTAGCTTTCAAAGGTTAAAGTAAGTAAGTAAATTATTTTTGGCGCTTAATCTTCCCTTACAATGGCAAGTTCTAAATGGCAAGGGCTGTCAAAGGTTCAATTGAACGTTGAATCTTAATCCAACTTTAATTTCAACTATTTATGAAGAGAAGGGTTATTACAGCTTTGGTTAAGGAAGACACTACTGATACCTGGGACCTGATAAATAGATAAAAAGGAGATATTTATACAACAAAAGACCAGAATGAGTTGTTGCCTTCCAGTCAGGCAAAACTTTCTTAGGCACGCACTACGACGACTTGCCAGCCAACAATACAAGAACAACAACAGCCATATACACAAACATAAGCCTATAGGGATAACTATAAAGGCGAGTACTACATGTGTATTGTATTTAGCGTGAACGCCTGTCGTGTAAACTTAGGTTCACGGGATGCGCATATATCCATGGGAGCAAGGATACGCTACTTAAAATAATACTAACTGAGTTGAAAGCACAGCTCCATACTTGGTATGAGTCGAGGCCTACTTAAAACCTTTTACTGATCTAATGATCTTAGTACCAAGCACTTAGAGCCACTCCACTCAGTGTATTGAGCCTTAGCAGGGCCACCCTCCCTGCGATTTAGGTTTAAACCACAGCCACCGTGCCGCTCCCACAAGGGGGCCTATCTCAACAAGTTAGATCCGGACGGCGCTAAACTCCCACGGTCTCGTGTTTTAAGTCCTGGTGTGGACTACCGGTGGCCTGCCACTCAACAAGACCTACGACCGGCAGCTTGTTACTGGACAAATCAAAGCAACCCTCAGTGGCGAAAGGTCTGATAATGTTTATGATAAGTCCAGTTTTACTCTAACCCCGCTTTTATTAGATAACATCATTGATAGAAGGATGGCCAACTTCACTTTGGAAAGATCGCCACAAATTAAGCGGCTCAAAAGGTCCACGAAAAGGAACAAGCGGACAAGACAGGTCGCGAAGCGCAACAAGTTTCTAGAGGAGACCCCCTAACTCTCAGCATCGAATATAACTAATGTTTCCGTAGTCATGGGTGCCAAACCCATAACCAAAAAAAGCACGTCAGCGCAGTCGTGCTCGAAGATACTGAGTGCTGGACTGACTACACGGCCTTAGGGCCAGAGCAACATCTTGAAATCACTATCAAACGGCATAGTTACGTTTCCAACCGGCTGGTGTCTATTCTGAATCACTGAAAATAACAATATTTTACAGCTTGCCGGATTTTGCAAGCGTCTTCCGCGCGAAACTATTGGCAATCCGAGAACCATGCACGCAACTCGGGCGTGATACAGCCAAACAACAAAACATCGCTACCCTAATAGATTCCCAATTCGCTTTCAAAATAGCGACTAGGCTGGAAGATATGCCAATCTGGTGCAGGATTCCAGGGCTCGTATACTCGTAAAAGGACAAATCCACTTCCACCTTTTCGATTGAGGGGGTTAATTAACGACGCTATATCAAGGATGATATGGCCGACCTACAATAAGAATAGAACATTTTCCAACTGGAAACCATTCGGACAAACTAGTTATCCCATAAAACCTCCACTGTACCAGTTGCAAAATGGAAATGATAAGTTAACTCTACCTCATTTCCTCTGCAAAATCATGAAAGATGAGTGGTTGTTCAAAATACAACAACAAGTCAATTTACAGTAATAAATTAGTCTCCCCATTCAATGTTGGATGCCACCCATGGAGCGAAATAACCACTGAGCCCAAAGATCTTTCTTTCTCTTTCTATCCCATTTTCTGAAAAACTTGACACGTGCTCCGGCATTTTAAGAGTATTCATATCCTCTTAAGTTTTAAGTTCTTTAAAAAAAAAAAAAGTGCACGTCGCTAGCAAGAGCCGGACAGGACCTTCCATAACCTTCTCGACATCTCGGATTAGGGAAAATCAGATCTTATCCGTTTCTTGAACCCCACAGGCTCAACAACACGTATCATTAACCAGATCACACGAGTGATGGTAACATAAAGTGCTCCTCGGGCTTATGTTAAACCTCCACCTCTACCTACCTACTTGTATTTTACTGGATGCCGATATACTCGCATGTAAAAGCCGATGCCGAAATACAATGACTTTTTACCATTGCTTCAGCGCTTAGCTAACTAAATAGGTTTTTGTAGAACTGCATTTCGAAGGTAAGTAGAGGCTATTACATACACTGAAAAAGATCTGATCATCGATCAAGCCTTTTTAATTAAAGCGAGATCTTAACCCTTATTGCCCAGATAAAGCTACACTGAACCCATGTGGTGTTATGCGTTAATTCCCCTTTTTAAAAGGAACTCCTGGCTTATTTTGATATTTACATGATAAATGGCTGCTCACATTGAGAGCGACGGAGACACATGAATTATAACAAGCAAGACTGATCTGAACCTATTCAAATGATGCTCGACACTACAAAGTATCAGCGCCCCATTCCATCAAATCTTCAGGCAAAGCAAACAACGCTATTGCAGAAAAGTACCTGCCTATTGAAAAGTATTTTCCAAAGACTTAAAAAAGAACAACTATGTACTTCCATAAAATTATTTGCCATATTTAACGCACAGTTATTCGGCATATTCAGAACTTTGGCGTTTAACATAGAGTGTTTCCAACTATTTCACTCCACCTGACTAATTAGTATATTTTATTGTGAACCACTGCCAGAGCTGAGTTTCTTAAGTATGGGTATCCCATGAATACATCTTGTAGTTTTTTCCGCAAAATCATAAATTTCTTTGTCCTCCTTAAGTGGTTATATTTTAATTAAAAACATCGAGTGAGCATCGTTGCGAACAAAGCGCATACAAATTTCATTAATTCACATAAAACCCTTCAGCGAGCAATTTCGTCTTTTCGGAGTATGATGGTACTAATGCTTTGGGTTTTAAGTGGGTCGGAAACTCATCTGTCTGGGATTTTATCAAAGTGTGATAGAATAGAAGAAATGGATTATGACCGGAATGGTGATGCTGAAAAGAAGACTTGTTGGCAAGTTGAGCATCGTAGCAATATTACGTAAAGAAGCAAGCATGGCATTTATAGATCGAAGACAGTGAAATATGCTTAGACAAAGGAAATTGTGTTTTAGGGCTTTCAGCGGATCGTAAGATAGTTGTATTGTAAGTTAATTATACTTTTTCATAGCGTTGTGTTTATTTAAAAGTAACTCTTTTGTGAATTCACTTCATTTCACACAAATACTTCAAATTGAGTTTACCATTAACTGCTTTGTTTTTCAAAAAAAAGGTAAAGTGGCTTAAACAACTTATATTTTCTAGTCAATAAGTTCTACTTACTCTACAACTCCCAGTTACAGTTTTTTTTAAGATCCTTACTTTATTTAATGGTGCCAATAGCTTCCAGTTTGAGAAAAAGAAAATTTATCGTTTCAATCTTGAACTTTTTTGTTTTTAGAAAATAAATCGATGATTCGTTTAATGCAAATCTTTACCTTTGGACTGAATCAAATAAATGTGTCGCCAAAAATATTTTGTTGACTAAAGTTTACCATCAGTTTCAAATGTGTAATTGTTTTATATATATATTAAAATAGATCCAACGCTACTGAAATACAATAGATAGAACGCACTCTGCATTCAAAACTAACGAAATCCAAAATATATTTCTAAATAAAGTTTATATACCTCTGTTCAGGTATGCCTCCTTCTCTTAGCTTTAAGTTTAAGTTTGATTTAAGTTAGTTTAATATTATTAAGCCGAATAAATGGTGGACATCGCCCCCACTGGAAATAAAATGAAATTAAATCAAAATTAAATTAAAATTAAATTGTTTTTTAATATCATTTTGATTTTTGTTTACTTAAATTAATTGTTAGTTTTAAGATAATTGAAGTAAGACTACTTAAACTACAATAGTTTTAAGAACAATTATGAATTAGACCGTACGAAGCTATTAAGGATTGCAACGTCTGTAGAAGCCGTGTTGTTTATACTTTTATTCTATACCGTAAGTCAAAACTTAGTTGCGGTTAAACATTAATAGGATATCATAAGGAGAGTTTTAGGTGAGTAAGAATATCACACTACTATGAGCACGCGCTTGCGACTGCCATAGTGTCTAATGCAAAAATCTTCACATGCGCTTGCCAAAAAAAAAATGTTCTGATCTGTTCTCTACACGGCTCTGAGCCTCAAGCTTTTAACAGCTTTTAAGTGCAATACAAAAACAAAAGAAAAACACTATGGCGCTGGCAGCCCGGTATGGGCCATGGCCTAGCTTCTTAACATTTTTGTCACATCTGAGCGGGGCCTACGGCTTATCGCCGAATCCGAACGGCATTCCTTAGAAGCTTTTTCATGGACAATTTCACCTTCGGGAGTTTGCCATTGCCCACCGAAATGGTGATGACGAATCGAAAAATTATTGGCGATGCCGGGGATCAAACCACGGACCATCTGCGTGAAAGAGCAATACACCAATTGGAAATATTGTTCGCTACAATAGTCATACGAGTATATAACTTTGTGGTAGTTAAGGACTTTTTCTACCTAGGCTCTGCTATAAATACGAGTACAGACAACGACACCAGCAATGAGAATAAGCGAAGAATAACTCTTGCCAACCGCTGTTTCTTTGGGTTAAGAAGGCAACAGAGTAGCAAAGCCCTCTCTCGGACAAAAAAAAGTCACCCTTGATAAGATCTTTATAATCCCGGTCGTGCTCTATGGCACAGAGGCATGGACGTTATCAAAAATGGATGAGGGTGTTCTTGGTTGCTTCTTCGGGCGATCTTCGGTGGGTCTGCATTGACGGTGAGTGGAGGAGGAGATACAACGACGAACTGTACGGACTGTACAGCGACATGGACCTAGCCAGAAGAGTGACAATCCAAAGACTGAGATGGCTGGGTCATGTAGAGCACTTGAACACCAATGCTCAAGTTTTCGAATCCGCTCCCGAGGGACAGCGTAGTAGAGGAAAGCCAAGACTCAGGTGACGCACGCAAGTGGAAGAGGACCTCAGTCAACTTAGAGTGCGAAACTGGAGGCAGCTAGCCAGGGATCGAGCTGGCTGGATAAGTTTGTTGACTGAGGCCCAGGTCCACCCCGAACTGTAGCGCCACTTAAATTAAACTAATAGTCACATAATTTTCTTTGGTTCAATGTCGGGAGATCTTACTATGCAGTCAGAGACTAAACTATTGGCAAACTAGAAAAAGTCAAAGGAGACTTTTGTTGTACTATCGTTTTGATAAACTTGGAGTCTCCTGAACTAATGGAATCAAGAAACCTGTATAATAATATGGTGGAATCCGATGAGATGGCGACGGAAGAGTAGTCAAAATCTAAGCACAATTCTTTTTCAAATAGAGAATGAAAATTGTATGAACCTCTCTGAAGACCTAGTTGATTCAGACCCAACATTAGGAAAAATTGGAAATTTCAAGTTATGACCGTCTGTCTCATTGAGGTTTTGACTTACAGAAGAAAGTTATCTCAATGCCTTTGAAAGTCTTAAGTGACAACAACACTATTCAATTCTTAGAAAGTGTCACCGCAATGTTTGATTTTGAGCTTCCTAAATTTTCATTAACTTTATATTTACAGATTTTCTTTTATTTTCAGCGACTCATAGTTCATTTTTGTCATTTGGAAATGAATTCAATATCTTCAATCTGATAATTATTAATATTTCTATATGAAATTTGAATCGAAAAAAACACCCGAAATGCTATGAACAACTGGAAAAGTCGAAACTGCTTAGTTCGGTTGCAAACTCTAAGGTAAAGGGCAAATGTTGTCAGTATATATGTCGAAGTTGGAAAATAAAATCACAGCGATCAGATTTAATAAGATTGTAGAAATCTTTTATACAGATGTGTCAAATTTATGTATAGTATGTACATTTTTTTCGTGAAAGTCTTTTTTGTATCGTCCTATCCTGTTTCAAGGGTATTTTCCCTAACTCATGTTAAAATTGCATGTCTCAAAGTTCTCGCTTCTTCTGAAATATAATTCTTTAGCTGTTATATCGTCCTTGGCTAATTTGCTTACACCAAGGTATAAAGTAGCCTCAAAGAAACAAATCTGGTGCCATCCACATTAACCGCAACTACTTCGTCGGTTTCGAAAAAGTATGATGCAATGATTCTTTTTGAGGTTACTCATTCCCATACAGTGCCTCATACATTTTTTCCTTCCGAGGAACAATTCTATCGCTCCGATTAATCAATTTTTAATTGTGTTGCGTTTTTTTTTGCTACCGGTAATCATCTGCTTAGTATAGCTGATTTTGGTGGAATCCATGTTTCAACAGTTTCAAGGATAGTTTTGAGAGTTTCCAGGGAAATAACTAAGCTTGGAAACGAATTTATACAGTTTCCTGAAACTGAAGCAGAAATTGCAAAAAAAAAAGCCATTTCTTTTGTATAGCATCATCTCCAAATGTAATTGGAACTATTGACGGTACGCAAGTAAAAATTTAGTCTCCCGGTAATTATTATTAAAAATTGATTTGCATATATATATACGAGTACAAATAGATGTTATTCATCAAAGTGGTACGGATGGAGAAGTTATTTAGCCATAACGATAAATAAATAAATACGTTTCACAAAAACAAACCTATTTTTAACAATTGAATTAACCAACTTGAAGTTAGTTCTTATTTCAAAGTGGGCGCTTACTATGTTCGACACAGATTTTTTTCGTGAAACTAATATAAATTTAAGTATCACAACTTTTGTTATATTAGTTATATTAGTTATGTATTCGATTTATATTTTGTATTAGCGAACGGGAATTAATCTTTCAAAATCGATTAGCAACCGGCTCCGGTTTAATTATTTCAAGAAGTCGTTAAAGCCTTAAAAATGTCTGGACATTAGCCCCATAAATCAGTACCTGTAAAAGGGTTGTAGTATTCAATTAAAAATAAAAGGAATCTTTAAAATTCCACCTCTCTTTAAGTGCAGAAACATTTTTATTGTGTTCTCGGCAGTTAAGATCAAAATTAAGGGGAAGACTGTCCGTACCATACGTATAAAGTAGCAGGCTTAGGTGGGTAGGATAAAAAAAAAGGCAACACTCTTAAAAAAATAAGATTATGAATTTTCTGCGCTGTCAAAATAGTTGCACGCAACATGATTTTCTTCACATTTTCGGAAAAAGATTTTGAAAGTTAATGTAGTCCCTAACAAAATGGACTGCGGGACGAATTCAGTTAACATAATCGCATACATACAATCTATTTGAGGTAACAGAAGATTTATTTATAAAAGTGTTTACATTGCTCAATGGATTACTCACAAACCCTTCAATATCATTATATAGATTATGTTGGACTTATAGATTCTTAAACGAAACTTTTTAAGTAAATAAACACCCAATCATTGGAATAATCCGGCATCTATATCTTATGATTTAATTAGGAGCGGATTCTCAGCGATCAAGCCAAGCACTTACATCTAAACTATATAAACAGTTTTGCGAGAAAGATCATACTCTTTACTCAAAAGTATACCCTTACTCACTACTCGAATAAACATGGATTTACTATTTACGACCAGTGTAAACTTTAAAGAAAAGCGACCCCTGATATGCAGGTGGAATGTTTGAACCCTCAATAGCCATACTAGAAGTGTGATGCCATCTCTCTGATATAAGGAATGTATGATGGTTGTTCTGTCGCAGACGCCGATAATATTAGAATAATCGAAAGAAAGCAGCGTGTACTTGCGCTTTAGTAAGTATTGGGACGGAGGTGGTGATAATTGGTTTAACAGTTTACGGGGCCGCGAAAAAGTATAAGTTAACACAGGAAAAGTTAGATTTGATAAAGAAATCTCATCATCTACATTTCCGCCGCATGCACCCAAAGTTCAAAAGCTCGCCGCATATTGGATTTCAAATTTACCTGCGATAATAATGCACACGAAACTCAAATCCCGCGAAATAAGCTGACACAACGTTTACCCATCTAAAATCATCTGACGCTACCCCACAGAGCCAGACACTTTCCACAGTCAATGCAGTTATTTAAGGTTTCCTTTAAGCTATCCAAATTTTTTAAGTTACCTTTTGTGTTTTAATAAACGAGTACTTTTTCCTTTTTTTTGTAATAATTTCACTAATTGGCGCCCGAGCAGTTTGAACGCGAGTGAAAAAGTAAAAATAACCATGGGCAGTGAGAGCTCCAACTCGCGTTCAAAATATTATACTATATACCCGAAAAAAAATAATAAGATTCGCGGAGTATAGACCACCATAAGTAGTGGGTATTCATGGACATTATTTTAACTTATCAAAAGCGAAAGCCCGTTCATCAAGGAAAAAAGAAGGGCACGACTTACCTCCAAACGGCTCCAGAGATAAGTGTACTACCGAACATATGTTACTTTTTGTATGTTTATAAGAATTGTAACAGTGAAGAATCAATTTTAAACATTAAAGTGTAAGGTATCGAAATAATAATAGAAAAGCAAACGTAATATTACAAAGAAACAAAGAATAAAACCATAGTAAAAAAAGGAAAGCAAAATAATTAAACAAACAGTAGAAATAATCAATTCAAACAATTGCGTGAAATATAATAGTATATCTCTTTTGAACCCTTAAATAAAGGAAAAAAACAATTCTTTCAGTTGTTCGAATCAGTGCTTCACTTCATTAGCAATTTTATTAAGGTGAATTTATACCGTTTTGAATATCTAACATTTTTTTCAGTACGCATAATTATGTAAGTTAACAATAAATAGTTTTACAATTTATCTATGATGGCGAACCAAATAACGTAATTCGACCATCAGTACTTAACGCAAAGCTGTTGCAGCTAATCGCTCACAAGCCAACCCGTGACCTGTACAAGCAATTAATTGTTGGTGTCGTCAGTAAGACGTTCATTTGGGAAACTTTTAATCTAAAACGTGCTTTTGTTAACCCAAATGTAGATACATCCATTGGGCAGCATCAAAGGATTGGTCCAGGTCATGATGATGCTACAGGCAAGAACCTTGACATGGTTAGATCTCTACGCAACTTTTCCGGCAATCCGTCTGAGTTTAGCTCTTGCAAAAAGAGTGTTGAGAGACTGCACAATATTTATGAAACTTTGAAGCTATTTGAAAACTTGCTATGTCTATATCGACCATATTATCATTTTCAGCGAAAATGAGGCCGACCGCGAAAAACACATAGCCCACATTTTCCAAACATTGTGCAAAGCAAACATGGGTAAATCAATAAATATAAATTTTATAAGCAAAAATTCCTTGGTTTCGTGGTATATCCATCAGGAATTTAAACCAATACAGATACGGTTAAGTCAATTGTTAATATCCTGCCCCCAACTACGGTAAAAGAGCTGAACTCATCGCTTGGTGTTTCAGGTTATTACCAAAGGTTCAAGACTATGCCAAAGATACTAAACTCTTAATATCGCTCCTTAGAGGAGAAGAATGTCATGTATAAAAATCGAAATCTGACAAAATGCCCATTTACTTGCCATCTGAGGCTATCGTAACCTTTAATAATTACAATTAGTGCTGTACTCCCGCAGAAAAATAGACCAATAATATTTCAAAATCATTAAATAATGCAGAAGAAAAAGAATGCTCGCAATTTTATGCATTCTCAATTCTTTATGGAGTTATCTATATGGCACAGCGCATGTCAAAATTTATAAAGATCACCAACCTCTTACTGAGTAATAAAAATAACAACTCCAAGATGAAAGCTGGAAAGATGTTCTCGAGGAGGCCAATTACGAACTTCACTACAAGCCAGGGAAAAGTAATGTTGTAATGCACTATGACGCCTGCCGGAACTTTCTGAAGTCAATACATTAACAACGACTCAACACGGCGACGAAATTTCAACGACTGGCCTGATTCCAGCTGTGGAAAGCCATATTAATGTTTTAATGAATCCAATAATGCTCCTTATTTATGAAAATGAAAGTCACAATTCTGAAAAACCTTTCTCGACTAATCACAGATATGTGTTTGTTCGATATTCTTATTCTGACGAGAATCTCATTCTGATCTTAATAAGATTTTTAAACCCTAGCATAATAAACGCAATCCTCACAACTGAACCTATAATGGGAAAAATTCAAAACATTTACAAAATAGATTTACGCAAACCAGAGTTAAAGACGTCACGGATTAAACAAAAGGGAAGAAGAAATTCCTATAAAGTATAAACGAGCCCATAGAAACCGCCAAGAAAACTAAAACCAGTTGTTACAGAAATTATATTTTCCAAAATGAGACGCTCAATTTATGAATTAGTAAAGCAGTTTAAAATCCCCAAAGAGCAAAATTACGACTGCAACCCTAATAAGCCCAAATTACAGGCAACAGCTCAATTTTTCAGACAAATAGTCCATTTTGATATTTATTCAACATCCAAAAACCTTGTACTTACCATACTGACCTTAAGGTCAAGGGCTAGGAAACCTTTAAGACAATTCTTTTTTACTTCCGGGGTTACAAAACTGGCGGTATTCGACAACGAAAAAACGTTTAGTTCGTTCAATTTTTTTTGTGCTGCAAGATCATCTTTCCATAAGAATTTACAAAACGCCCCTGTATACAAGTGCTGTGAATGGCCAAGTAGACAGATTTGACTCCACCTTATCGGAAATTATGCGCTATCTCAAGGCAGAAAGTAATAAGGATTCCTCCACGGAACTTCTAAATCAAGAAGTTTATGAATGTTACTACTTCATTCCCTCGGTAATAAACAAGAGGTACACAGAAATTTTGTTGGCAGAGTAGTAAGCACCGATCCAGAATCATGCGAACAGGCCAGAAACGAAAATATTGGAAAACTAAGAGAAAGCAGAGTAAGAATATATCATCGCACAGCAAAAATAGATCTCCAATTAAAAACTATACCAAAGGGCGATCAATCTATGTTAAAACAAATAAACGTATAGGTACCAAGCTGTCTGCTACTCGTAGATATAAAAAAAATATAGTTGATGAGGATAGATCTACCACCATACTAACTAAGCGAGAATAATACATCAGACTAACATAAGAAATTTATCCTTCTCATAGGAATTCAGGCAGAAGTCCAAATTCTGGACTATTCGAACTCGAAATTTGTCCCAAAAAATATGGAAAAGACGAGAATTTAGAATTATCTATGTAATCAATTTCGGTACCTACAGATAAACGATTGATGACATGTCATAACAGGTTGAAAGCACTATCCTTATTATCTTGTCCCATCAAATTGACCATATTAAAAAACAAATAGATATGTATCTTAAAGTCAAAAATCAGAGATCCCAGGTCGCTTAGTTTCCTAGGAAGTGCGTGGAAATGTCCAACCGGTAGCCTAGACTACGAAGATTTCGAAATTATTGAGCATATAGCCTTCTTAACAAAGCTTATGAAAGAAAAATTAATAATTTTACTACATAGAATAAAATAACAAATAAAGGATTTCAACATTTTAAATCGAACAACAACTTAAAAGATAATTATAAACAGAATGTAAAGTATAATTTAGACTCGGCTACACATTTCGGCCGAAACAGTTATTTTTTGTGGATGAGGTGGTGATTCATAAAGTACATGTGGATTTTCACCCGAGCAATAACACATATTTTGTTTATTGACGAACCCATTGAGCCAAAAATGAGCTTCGTCACTGAAGATGATTTTGCGATGAAATTCACCATCTTGGCGCATCTTCACCAGAACCCAATCAGAGAACGTACGTCGCTTCAAATGGTCCATCGACTTCAATTCTTGAGTCTGCTTGATCTTGTATGGGGGAAAACCAAGATCCTTACGCAAAATACGCCATAATGTGGTCTGAGTGATTCCCAATTCTTGAGAACGCCGTGGAATTGATTGACTTGAATCGTTTGCTACGGACGCCTGAACGGCAGCGATATTTTCAACACTTCGACCAACCCGTTGTCTCACTGACACGGCAACATCACACAACGAATATGTAAACTCAAATTTTTGCACTAAACTTGTTATTGCCTGTCTACTAGGGCGAGAATTACGACTGAAAATTGGAATTAGCGCTCTTAAAGTTGCCGACTCCGAATTTCGGTAGAAAATTTTTATAATCTGCAGACGTTGCTCGTTCGTATACTTTACCATGATGAAAATGTTGAGTTTACTGAATAAATTGACAGTGACAGTATGATGATTAGTGAAAGAGTGCGTTCACAAATTTAATTCAAAGTTGTCAAGTCCCTATTGGAAAACTCGATACAAATAATTTCAAACATTTATGCCTACAAAGAGCTCCTGAAATTAGAGCTGCTCAAGAACTTCACATAAAAAACACGACAACTAAACTTACAGCGTAACATGTCTCCTTGCACTAGTAACTAAAGTCATGATAATAAAACAATTCATGAGTAAAAAAATAAAGATTACGAATAACACCGCAGCACCTGTAATATCTGAACTCCGAATTGGAGGTCAAGGCGAAGTACAAAAACAAATATTCTACATGGTTTCAAGTGAAGACACTTGAATTTAAGAAGAGAGGAGTTAACACAGGAAAAGTAACATTTGATAATCCACATTTTCACCTTGCCACCGCTACTTCTTTGGACTAAGAAGACAATATTGACTAGTGAGCCCCTCTCTCAAACAACAAAAGAGATCCCATATTAGAGGTTAATAACTCCAGAAAAGACTTCCAAACTGCTTTGTATGTAATTAAGTATACATTCTTTTTGTTAATATTTTTCTAGTTACCTACTTTTATTTAAATAATTATCAAAACCTTTATTTTTTAGTTTCTAAGTCATCCAAATTCTCCTTTACCTTGTTCCTCCTAGAGTTACCACTCCGAAAAAGTCGTTACTCGGAATAACACATATTGCAGCAATAAAAGTTCATGTTTGTAAATTGAGAAATAGTATCAAAAGTTTTTTCCAATTAATTAGCGGAAAATGATAAAGTAAACACTAAGTAATATATGCTACGCAAACACATATAATTACAACAGAACCAAGCGAATTTGACAGCTTTTTTAAAAGAAAACTTCCAAACTTGGGATGGACTGAAGCTAGAGGACGCAAATTACTCAAAGTTTGTTCACATTCAATTTTGTTGGTATTGAATTTGCCCTCTGTTTATTGTAGTTTAGTCTACCGAGAATGTCAAATGTCAACATTCGTCCTGTCGTCCATCATGTGTTCTGTCCACAATGCAGACAAATTTTTAATGCGAATCTTCTTATACTTGTTAGTCACATGTTTGACTTGCCATTATCCAGTGGGCTCGGCGACAAAGAAAAATTGATGTTGTTTGGTCTTTTCTTTTTTGACTCCTGATTTTTATTTTTATTTTATTTTTTTTTTTTTCCATATACAATAATTTCGTCCTTTTATCTCCATGAAGCATTCTTTAAGCTGTGCCATGCCCATCACGACATTCTGTCATCAGAATATGGATTTTTTCTCTTTCCTATTTGACATCATTCAATGTTACTATACAACGACAATGTTGTTTGCCTCCCCTCTGGATGACAAATTGCACAAATTCGCTAATTTGCCGTGATGTCAAGATTTTTTTTTGCTCCCGTCTTTGCTCTCGTACATAATGGATGAGTGGGAAAAATGCGAAGATGTTCGTCTCGGGCAAAGATGAGGAGACAAATGGGATACTATTAGGTGTATTAGCACGGAAGCCACGGTTTTATAGATGCTAAGGGTATCACTAGATATATTATGATGGATCTTGAGAGTTATGATAGTTGTTAGACAGAAATCAGGTGTTAATTAGGGGCTCTCAAGCAATACGATTAATAGCACAGATCTCTCAGGTAATGATGTCAAATCATTTCTTTATATTCAGGGGAATCTATTGACATGTAAACATAAATGACAGAGAGGACGGGAAAGAATAAACGAAGAAATAAAGAAATTGTATTGAAAAAAAATAATTTAATTTCAAAGATGCTTTATGAAAACAAACATCTCATATGTTCTGAATTTTACGAAAAGGCATACCTTTATATAATAATTTAGTAGTTTTTGTTTTGAGAAATTTGAAATTGAACAAAGTATATTGAATAAAAAATTTCATTTAAATTACCTATTCTTTTTTGGAATTATTCTTCCATATACAAGTACACCAGCCTTTTATAAAGGGTGAGGCATCTGTTGGTGCCTTTTTTAAAAAGGTTGTTAACTATTTTTTAACAATATTTGAAAAGACAATCCTTCTGTGATTACAAAATGCTTTTTTATTCAATTGAGTCTTCCAGCTTGTTTGGCAGGAGGCCATCCTGTCAATTAAATTTTCAAATACATTTTTATTTGTTTTGGTAGCCACCAAGAAGAAAATGCGTGTAATCTGAAAACTTGATTTTTTGAACGTCAGTTTGAACTTCTTTAAAGACCAAACTGAGAAAAAAACACAGCTTTTGGTAATTTTGCTACAATGCCGGATTCAATTGTACCTTGCAAACTAATACTCCGCACAAAGATATTCCCGAACAAGTTCCAATTGACATAGCAATTGAATGCAAATTACCATAAGCTTTGTTATGGCTTCTTAGCAGTTCGAAGTCGAATTTGGGAGAAAAATTTTTTTTCTTACTAGCCGCATTTTCAAAGAAAGAGTTGCCGCATCTGGCTTTACTTACTTTAAGTGGCGCAACAGTTAGGGGTGTTTTTTGGCCACAGCCAATTAGTATTTCTATCCAGCTCATTTGATCTTAGTGCTAGTGCCGTTGTCTTAATAGATAGCGGAGCTTTGATAGACAAACTTATTTCATACCTGCATATTATATTATTGAGGATGACCTTTTGTCCGAGACGTTGTTGGTGGGTGTCCTTTCTGATTGACAGCATGCACTTGGGGGTTCAGAGAACTCGCACGTGTTTGTTTAGATGCCATTGCACTCGTAGAGTGATAGTTTGGTGCCAATTTTAGAGTGGTGGCATCATTTGTTAATTTAATTTGAAAATACCATTTCGGTAAGCTGTGAGCGATACACAGCCATGATTACCCAATTTTTGTGGGCTAAAAATAAAGACAAAAACTTGGTACACAATCGTACACAGCCTATAAAACAATCGCTTTTCCGCGCTTAGTTCTGTAATCATTCTATCAGCCGCCTTGTTGATTTTAATTAACCAGTTAAGAGCTGCGAATTGACCCTGTTAGGACAGTCCCAACGATTCAAGGCTTTAAAGTGAATATTGTTAAAACCGTTCGTGATATAGAGCCAGACACAGTTAACATGATCTTAGAAAATCTTGGGAATATCTGTTATCCCTTATAAAGTTAAAACACACTTAAAATAACAACACACACATTTTTTTTTACTTTTAAAGAGGTAGTTGTTATGAGTCCACCCTGTATGGTCATTGTCAGCGATCATTTAAAATTATCATGTTACGCTTATCCAAGATATTGTAATGATGTCGCTCATAGATGTATACGCTCTGGTTTTTAATACAACAAACTGCTTCTTCCCTGTGGTGCTCGTCAGAATACTGTTGTCGTACAGCCATTTCAGCATTTTAAGTAGTGCTCTGTACAGTCGTAGAAGGCGCTGTCCAAGATGTCGAACAAGTTTTTTTATGTTTCCCGGCGAGTTTCTTTATGGTTGTAATATATATACATTTTATAGCGATGAAAGAGATTAATAATAATTTAATGCCGCCAGGTCGTATTTAAGTTTTAAGAAAATTAGGCTTAGATAACTGTTTAATGGCGAATTAATGAATAAGAATGCTGATGACGTCACGTTGTTAATAATTCCAGCAGTCTCCCACCAAATGCCCCACTTGAATGCACACGCGCACTATGCGCATATTTGCAACGGCTCACTCTGCTTATTTTACTTTCTGTCCTAGGTAAACCCAAAACAAAGCAGTACATGTAATCAAAACAACAACAGAAATCATCAACAAGGAACGAAACTCCACACTTATCACTCCCAATTCCGATTTTCATTACACCAAAGCAAATCTAATCAATTATCCCAATCCGCCGCATACAGAGAACCCCTCATTACTTCAAATTACAAAAAACACAGTTCGATCAACTACACTTCCAGAAAAGATAAACATTGATATTCTCGATTGTTCTTCTTCTTATAATTCAATAAAATAAATAAAAGAAATAAACACAACTATGATATAACAGGAAAACCCGCATCAAAACCACAAATAGAGCACCCATTTCCTCTGATAGCTTTGCCAATTATCTGAAACAAAGAAACAAACATTCCCTCATAAAAATACTTCCTTATGTAAGAAAATACTTAAAAATTCCATCAATCTTCGAAATGACAACAATAACACTGAGAAAGTCTCTGAAAAGCGATGTCGGTCAGATTTCAATAGCTGAGCTAGAAATTTAAATGATTCAACAGTCGAAAAGAGGAGTCTTAGCATCTGTAGCCAAAGTCTTCCAAACAATACTTTTTGTCAAAGTAACACCATGCAAACTAGTATGAAACTAATAATTCTCTAGTGGAACCTCAAAATAACATTCATGAGTTGCAGATATTAATTAAAAATAGAGATTCATTCATCATTTCCGTTCAAGAAACACACATCCTTTTTTAAAAAAAAAATCCTTCGCTCAAGTGTACCCCCTATTTCCATAATTTTAAATCGAACTTCAGACTTTTAGTACACAGTTCCATTACTTACTGTAGAACTTCAACTTACACAACAATTCATCTTCACCCAAAAAAACAACTCATTAACAATTCTAATTCTCTGCCATTAATCATCTGGGATTCTAAAGTCTGGAACACCTTTTGGGTATCCTCATTCCTGAATGAAAGGGGGAAAACCATAAAAAAAATTCACTAAATTTAGCATTGGGAATAACAACAGTCCGACACAATTTTCCACCAACAAGACATTTACACATATTGACTTGGCCGCCCTCTGAAAGGGAAAATGAAACTATACCAAAAGTTTCAATCCAAGATAGCCAATTGGGTTTCATTTACGGCCAAAATATCAGAATACCTGAATTCAAAAAAATTTATAAAACACAAAACTATTATTCTTTGGTAGAATCATGAGCTTAGCTTATTTCTTAGGTAAAAAAAACCGGCTAACTTACTTACATACTTAAAGTGGCGCTGCAGTCAGGGGTGGACCTGGGCCTCAGTCCGCAAGCGTCTCCAACCAGCTCGATCTTTTGCTAGTTACCTCCAGCTTCGCAAGCTAAGTTTGCTGAGCTGCCCTTCCACTTGGTTGCGCCACCTGAGTCTCGGTTTTCCTTCAGAGCGCCTTCCCTCGGGACCGGATTCGAAGAATTTTCGGACCGGAGCGTTGGTATCTATCTACAATATATGTCCCAGCCATCTCAGTCGTTAGAGCTTCACCCTTGTGGCTAGATCCAGTCCATACAGTTAGTCATCGTATCTCCGCCTCCACTCACCGTCAACGCAGACGGGACCGAATACCCCTCGAAGAATTTTCCTCTCAAGAGCACCGTCATCTATTTTTTATAATGTCCATACCTCTACACTATAGAGCAGGACTGGGATTATTTAGGTCTTATATAAGGTAACTTTTGTTGTTCGAGAGAGGGTTTTGCTAGTGCATTGCCTTCTTAGCCCAACAAATTAAAGAGTTATTCTTCATTCGATCTCAGACTTGGAGTCGTTGTCTGAATTTATTGCGGAACCTAGGTAGACAAAGTCCCTAACTACCTCAAAGTTATACCTGTCGAAGATGTAGTTCTGTCCGAGACATCGGTCTTTGGTGTCCCTTTTTGTTATTTTTTTTTTGAAAACTTAACACTCAAGTAGGTATCTGGTATTCTAGACAAGTAAACATATTACTTGATTTTTGTTGCTAAAAAAATAAAAGTATTTCGGGCACGGCTAGGATTCGAGCACCAAACCTTTCGAATTGGAAGCCAGTTCACTATCACCTGACTCACGCCGACCACATTTCCGTCTTCGATCGCCAATCCCATTTTCAATACTGACAACGGTGCCACTGACATCACGCTGTTTTCTTCCAATTATGTCAATATCATCGGCGTATGCGAGTAATAGGACGGACTTTTGAAAGATTGTGCCTTTTGTGTTTGTGGGTGAGTTTTGCACTATTCTTTAAAGTATGATGTTAAGAAAATCGCATGGCAGGGTATCGCCTTATTTAAATCCTCGGTGTCTTCATCTCGGTGAGATCATTACTCACCTTGATGGAGTAGCGTAAATTCTCCATCGTCATCCTGCACAGACGGACGAGTTTGACGGACTAGACATTGTTCTGTATAGCTTGTCTCTATAGATGCTGTCATACACGGTCTTAAAATTGATAAATAAATGGTGTGTATCGATCTGGAGCTCATGCGTTTTCTCCGTAATGTGAATATTTGGTCGATGGTGAACTTAACTGGCCTGCAACCACACTGATATGGACCTATCAGGTTGTTGACGAACGGCTTCAGGCGATTAGACAATAGGTCATATAAGGTCTTGTATGCGATGTTGAGAAAACTGATGCCTCTGTAGTTGGCGCAGTTTAGAGGGTCTCCTTCCTTAAGAACCGGTCAAACAATGCTGACAATGCTGGTGAGAATGGACGGTGACGGTCACACCTTCCTCAAATTCGATGGGGTAAGGTCTAATGATCCCATCAAATTATATTGCACTGCATACAATGACTTCATGTGGAGGCAATGGTCTTTTTCAATGTAGATTTTCACTTCCTCATATTGAAGAACTTTGTTTGTCAACGTATTCGTGAAAAATGAGCCTCATCGCTGAAGAAAATGTTGTGTGAAAACCGATAATTTTGTTTTTGTTAAATCTTTATTTTTAAAAAGGGAAGCCATTTTTAAATATTATTTAAAAATACTGTTTTCACTATCTCGCATCAAAGGTTTTACGGCAGTATACTTAACAAACGAGGCTAGTAATAGAAAAAAAACCCTGAAAAATGAGTTTTGAGGATGAACAGTTCCGAAATTTCTGATGTTGACTCTTAAATTCAAAGTTTTATGAACCCAAATGGCGTAGTTTCTGGAGTTTTGAAAATATATTTTGAAAACATTATAGCAATAAAGATATCTTAAAGGGAGAATTCGAAGCCTAGAAGTTCTACGACCCTCTGTTAACGAAATACGTACCACAACAACAAGTTAATCCAGACTGCAACTTTGATTTCAATAATCCATTGTAGACTAACTTAAAGATAGGCAGATTACAGTAGAGACTAACATGATAGAATTGCCTTATTAATCTATTCAGATACTGCTTTATGTAGAAAGTGTGTTCTTTCCAACTGAGCTTATGATCCAATATAATACCTAGGTGTCATTGCAACTTGCATTACTCTTAAAGGTGGTCATGGTGATCTAGACGAAATTTCAAGCAAAAGGATGTAAAGGAAAGTCATCGCAAAGTGGACCTTTAATATTAGAAAGCATAAATTTAGTTTTATTACTGATTAATGATTACCAATCTGTGCTGATTGAACCATCTTCGCAAAATATCTAGATCAATATTACATCCAAAGAAAGGTTAAAATAACTTTTATTGGAAAAGGAAAAAGCGAATGCTGTAATTTTTCCTTCAAATGTTTGATAAGAAAAGGAGTTCACATATATTAGGAACAGGATAGGACCTAATATAGGACCTATATTGACCAAATGCTCTGAACTGAAACTATTTTTAATTTTTACTATTTGTTTACGACTTTTTAAATAAGAGTGGAACCAGTCATAAATACTCGTATATCCTCTGAAACCACCATTGTAGAGTTTATTTAACAACAAAGTATAGTTCACCATATCAAGAGAGTCTATGAAAAGAGTAGCGGGAATTTCCGATACATTTAAACTAGTTAATTTTAATAACGCACTTTCCGTAGACCTTCTGCTTCTAAATCCAAATTGAGAAACACTAATAAAAATTGTTTTGTCTAGAAAAGGAAAAAAGGCAAAAATACCGAATGAAGGGAAATAGAGCGATTACTACTGCTGTTTTAAGTGAGTCTGGAAAAATTCGAAATTGAATGGAGAAATTTAATATAAAACATAATACATCTGAAATTTGATAAGACATTTTTTTCAAAACCAAATTGGAGATCTGATTAAAAGAAGAAGAATTAGATGTTTTAATTGATAGTATGATTTTTTGTGTTTTGAGTGCAGTAAACTGTTCAAAGTAGAAACTTTCAGAATGAAAGTATATGTTTTAAGGAGAAATCATATTGACTATCATATTCGGAATAGTCCTGGAAAGATTCCAAGTTAGAAAAATGTCATTAAATAGAAAAGCAGCATTTTAAGGTTCATGTACATGAGTAGTATTGTTGTATCCGCATTTGTATTAGTCCTGTTTAGAAGTTCATTAATAACTTCCCATTCACGTAGTTTGTAGCTCAAAAAAAAAACCTAAGAAAAAAATAAAAAACTGAAACACCACCAGCAGAATACGAGTAATTAGCCTCAAACTTGAAATTTGGTATTTTAATATTTTAAATCTCATCATCATAAATTCAAATTTCTGAAAGGAAGATGAGATCAGGTAAATGATCCAAAGATGCAAGATGACTGAGAAAGTATCAAAATTTGCTCTCATGCTACGAATATTTTGATGAAATACTGAAAAACCTGAGTATTGCTCGTTGTAAAGGAGATCAATTTAAAAAAAATTAATATTATTATTAGAAATTGAAGATGAAAAGCTATTTAGTGTCTTCGATAGGATTTATAAATGAATCAGTCGAAACCTTATGCATGCATGCAATCTTAGGGTAAATACTGTCTTAGCATTAGGAGTAATAGTTTACAGAGCGTCGCGATTATAATGGCCGCTTAAAATATCTTATTTAGTTAGGGGAGGGTTAGCTCAAAATCCAAGTTGGTTTCGCACTGCAACTTGTTGTTGCTTTTTGTTTGAGTTACGCTGAAAGTTGTGTTATCCTTCTACTTCTAGGCTACGTCGATTTTTTGTTTAATTTTTTATTTGTAGGCATGCAAATAACAATGTAACTCCTGTCCAGACCTCATGGCAAGTTTTCATCTCCTTCCGATTGGATGATCCTTGCCTGAGCCGCAAGGAAGCAGGATACCTTACTTACTTATCTGCCTGGACTGACCCATTGTTTTGAGTTTTAAGTGTGGATAGTAGGTAGATTACATTATAATATTAAAACATATCTAACATTTAATAACGGATATAGTCATTCCAAAGGTTTGATTAATGTTGCCCAATAAATCAACCTATAAAGAATTGATTACGGAATTGTTGTTTATTGTAAATTCTACAAAACAAACCCTACATAGCATATAAACTCCATATCATTCCGCAGGTCAAGTAAGCCCAAATAAATTTAGCGGCGAGGATGTCGATGGGTATAATGGGTGGGATACCTTTCGATATCCGCTTCTGACTCTAAAAGCGCACGGACCGTAAATGGACTTAATTTTACTTGCGTACGATTTAACTTTCGTATTTTATTTTGATGACAAGCCTGCAAGCCGAAAACTTTCTAATAACATCCTTACGGAAAGCGGTCTTCTTGAATAGAATTTAAATTTTAATATCTAACGTAGTATAAGATGTAAAAAAAAAAACAATGAAACAAAAAAAAAGAAGGAAAATGTGTATGGAATCCCAATCATAGATCAAAAATTGCGACCCAACACCAATTCTTCCTTACTTTTTCCAGAAATTTCACTATCCATGCTACTCAACAAGCCATATAGTTTACAAGAAAATGTACAACAAAATTTTAAGCAATCACCTGGTAATTATTACAAATTTACAACTGAATCGTTCGCTGTACTCCAAGCAATGAAGACTGCTCGCATTTGAAAAACTGTCATCTGTGCTGACATCCTTCCCCCCATAAAAATGATTTAAAATAAAAACACACTCATCGATTAAATACAGTACGAATTAACAGTAACGGAAAATGCATTAACACTTATATGAATATCTAGCTTTATTCCTCAATAAATCGAGAAGAAGAACCAGTTCCAAAGCGAAATAATACTCCATTCGAAATGATTGCCTCCTACGTTTATGTCTTGGACACAAGTAGATTACTCACGACTATTTTATCAAAAATCCACTGCAAAAATTGCATTCCCTAGCAATACTTCCATCAATATTTCTTCTAATGATTATTAGATTATTGAATACAAATATTTAATAAATATATTATACAAACTCTTAAGTTAGAGAATACCAAATAAGTTTTACCAATAAAATAAAATATGAAATATCGATTTGATAAACAGATGGCTGAACTACTACATATGGTTTGTGTTAATAACAAATGCTGTATGTCATTGGTTGTGATTGTACGAGTACAAACAACATTATTTTTGTCGCCTTGAAAACGTTGAACTTTGTGCCAGATAAGTACCATGCAGGCAGTTTAGTTATATTATCTTTTTTTAAGAAAACATGCTCCAACTCAGAAGTCAAAGCTATTGGGCAAACATTAATTGTGATATTTTACCTCACCAGCCATATTCATCAGACTTGGCCCATTCTGTTTATTATTTGTTTCCATGGATGCAGCACGGTTTTTTGGAACAGTATTTATATTTTTACAAAAAAGTGAAAAATTGGCTTGGTGAATGGTTGTCCTCAAAATCGAGCAATGGTATTAGCGATGAATCCATTAATTGCAAGAAAAATGAGAAAATACTTTGATTATTGAGTTCATTCGTTATGTTGTGTAAATAGATTAGTTTATTAAGTGAAACAGACATTTCTTATTGATACACCTATTATATTTTTATTTCCAATTAGCTCAAGGCCCTGGTAGATAGTGTTGAAAAAATAAAATCATTGTGTAACTAAACTATATTGTAATTTATGGTAAATAAATATAAAAAATAACCTTACAAGTGCATAAGAGATATACAGCTATAGTTGACATTGAAGTAAACTCCACAAAATGTTACATACTACGAGTATATACCCATGTTTGAACAACAACTCATATCGATTTTCGTCTCATTATCCTACTGTTGAAGTCCTGAGTTAAGCTGCAGACTCAAAAGTCTTGAAATCAATATGATGATCTTTTACGCTATATGTATATTAATGAGGAATTGAAACTGTGAAACCTACGAACTATTGTTGTACATATATTCAGCATAAATGTGTTGCAAGGATATTGTAAGAACTTCGATAACGCTGGAGAATTAGGTTTGTCATAATGCTACGATCTTCTTCTTTCGGTACAAGTAACTCAAAGCGTTCAAGTATTTTATATACCTTTGGGGCACTTATATCAGCATTTTGTAACCTTTAATTCTGGTTTTCGACTTTCGACTTTAATTCAACATGAGTGCATGATGCTCCAGTATAACGAGATATGGGCTATTAATTGGTTAAGACCTTTTCGCCAGAGATTCATCAAAACCTGCCTGCTTGGTTTTGCAAATCATTTTGGTTAATTGCTTTTATTTTAAAAGATTAACATAATTAATGAAACACAGGTTCTTCAGGATTAAATATATAGTATGATGATAGGTTCTAAACGATAGAACAATTAATTTTTGTTTTTGATAAAAGAGATTTTGTAGAAAAACAAAAATAGAGAAAACTACATAGAGAAAAGGTGCAGCTGCGAAATTTTTGAATCATTCTAAAATGTGGTGGAGTCTGTGATATACTCACTTAATCACATTGAACAAATTGATAACTTGATAACTTCGAATCATATAATTTTGAATGCAAGCTGCCAGAGTCTTCTAGATGAAATGTTTACGATCTTAGTACTTAGGCAACTATTTGATTCTCTAGAAGACGTTAATGTGTAAAAGACTAATGAAAAATAACAAAAAGGTATTAATTGGAAAAAGGTATTGAATTGGATGGATTGAAAGCATCAGTACCTTTCTTTGCGCATGTTTTACATAAATGTAATAAAACATACGTTGTACAATATCAGAGATTTTAAAATAAAGTATGACTTCAATATATCAAACCCAGTTATAAATCCGTTTTGTTGACCACATTTTGCTTGTGTCAACTTCTCCAAAATCTAATCCTTAAGACTAATTTCTGCGCATCATAATGTTAACTTATGTAATCGCTTTACCTTTTCTCATTACTTAGTAACTATCATCGTAGTGTAAACGAAAACTTCGACACTACTTTGTAAGTTCCTAACAAGCTCACGTACAAAGCTGCATAATCCATTAATACTTGCAGCTAGGTGAGATTGTTGCAGAATTTCTTCTTATTTCTATACAATCTTGGTATATCCACAGGGATCCATTAATCACATCACAAACTTTCGCCATCAATTTAAATGATATTTGCCAACTGTACGATTGGTTGTGCTTCCGGACTAAAGAAACTGCGAATACGGACTACTTCAATCCAATAAATGCGTCCAAAAACTTTGTTTTTCTTTGCGCTGAAAACCAAAGTAACCGATGAAAGTTAAACGAAAAAAAAAACAACGAAACGTCCTTCAAATTTACCACGGTTGAATCCAAATACCAAAATGACAATTTGAAGATTGCATTAATTTATTCGAAGCTCCCTGTAACCAAGATCTATCTTGTATTTGCAGCCCAATCCTATAGGGATGAAAATGGATATTCCCCACTCAAACGCCAAACGAAAGTTCCAACTTCTCTTCAAAACAAAACACTATTCCATTGCAGTGCATTACTAGCTATGTACGGGTACATATGATATAATGGCACGAACCATTTTGCAACACACGAAAATTAAGTTGTACACAACGTTCACGTCCTCAATAAAGTTTCAACAAAGTTTCCGGCAACCCGAGCGGCATCAACCAACCCTCAGATGATAGGATGGTTGTTTTCGAGTAATCCTTTCTTAGCTGTTCCAGTTTTCTACTTTTTTCATTTCTCAGATGTACTTGTAGTAAGTCACAAATTCGGTTGGGGGTGCAAGGAGCTACGTTTCCTTCAATGTGTTTACCCTTAGCACTGCAATTTAAATTAAAACCAGGACATTCAAGGACTCCAACGTGCACGTACATAAAAGACGGCTTGTTGCAGCAACCCATCAAGTATGCTTCAACCATCGTTCTTCTACAGCGTTGCTCTCTTTTGCAATAGGGCGCATGTAATGACTCTTCTCGGCGCGTTATGTCGAAGCGGCAGAAACCGGGGCCATTAACGGGATTATTAGTGCAGTAAGTATGTTAGGCGGGGGTAGGTGTTGATACCAAGCATGATGGTTGCTGGAGGTGATTCGGTAATTCTGCTGATGTTGGTGATGGTGGCGACGTTGATGGTGGTTAAACTTTTTTACAACTTTGCACTTTATTAAAATATTTAACTACTTTACCGTTCCCTACTCTCGTTAGCTGAGCAAAGCCCTTAAATTTGAAAGTTTTATGATGTATAGGACGATGAGCCCGAACAGGTCATAAAATATCTTCCAACAATAAAAGCTGTTGGAATTTAAAAAAAGTTTGTATACTTTGTTCACGTATGCTTTCAAAAGGATAAGTAGTGGCTATTCCATATCCGTTGGCAGGACATACTCGTATGAATATAAAGGCGAAAGTTTCCCTACGAATCATCTGTCTTATAATGAAAATCACTGGTTGTGTAAGAATAACTACTTCAGGTCAATAGCCCTCCAAGTTTACCAATTATCTCAATCCAAATAATTTTTTTTTTAAGGATAAACGATAAAAATCTAGGTGAAATAGGGTATTTTACTACAATATTTTTTGGACGTATTGAATGATTGAAACCCCGGTGCACTTGGAATCGAAAAATCACTGGAAATAATGAAATGATTGAATTGTAGGATAATTTCTATATTTGCTATGAATATACCATTGATTTTTGTTGGCTAATCAATCTGAAAGTTGGATTCAAGATGATTTGAAATCTTTCGAGAATGCCTAGCAACGTAATACGCTGAAGAAGCGTGTTTCTCGAAAGATTCAGAAGTTTTGATTGCTACTTCTATATGGTATACTATAAATATATGAGTATACATTCAAATTTGTACATACGAGTATGTATGCATAGGACAGTCAATACATAGTCGTTTTTGAACTAGTTATTAGTAATCTCTTCTTTCTCTCGCTATTTGGTGAGAGACAGAATTTTTATTTTGCAAGAATTTCTGCAGAAGATCGTATATGAAAACATTTGATTTAGCTCAGCTTAAAACGTCCTGATATGGAAGTTCTAGCATTCACCTCGAAAATCACAAATTAAAAATTTTGTGATATCTTTACGTTTTAGGGTGTCCATAGACAAGTTTAAGACAAGTTTTAGGAAAATATCTCCATGTGTGTAAATGTGTGTGAGTGTGAATATGTGTCAGTTTATTTGGCCCACGATACCTCGCGAACGAATGCTCCTATCGTTTTAATTTTTGTCAGATGATGGTTCTCTATGCAGAATCTTGGCATTAGGTTTAAACTTAAATCCGTCATAACAAAATATATGACATATGCATATGTACCTATGTACATACAGATAACAGTTAATTTTTTCTTAAAGAGAGAAGAGTCTTTTAAAATTGTTTGCAGAACTAGTCGAAATTTATTAATATGGCACACGTTTAAGAAAAATTTGAATGAAATCGGACCAAAATAATCTGAGTTACGAGGGCGGGTCAATAAGTCCGTGACTTTTGGATTAAAACACAGATTTTTTGATAAAAAAATAATTTTATTTTCAACGTAGTCTCCCATGAGCTCTATACACTTTGTCCAACGCTTCTCCAATTTTTTTATCCCTTCCAAAAAAAATGATTTGTCGAGGTCCTCAAAATAGGCCTTTGTTTGCGAGATGACTTCATCATTGGAGTCAAATCTTTTTCCACCAAGCCATTTCTTCAGGTTTGGGAACAAGAAGTAGTCGCTCGGAGCCAAATCTGGAGAATAGGGTGGCTGAGGGAGCAATTCATAGCCCAATTCATGGATTTTTGCCATGGCAACTGCACATGTGTGCACCCTTGCATTGTCTTGGTGGAAAAGAACTTTTTTCTTGGCCAAATGAGGTCGTTTTTTTTTTCAAATCGTCATTGAATCGGTCCAATAAGTTGGCATAATATTCCCCATTGATTGTTCTTCCCTTTTGAAGGTAGTCAATGTGGATTATCCCGCGTGCATCCCAAAAAACAGTCGCCATAACTTTATTGGCTGACAAACCCACCTTGGCCTTCTTTGGCGCCGATTCACCCTTAGAAACCCACTGTTTTGACTGTTGTTTGTTCTCTGGTGTGTTGTGATGGATCCATGTTTCGTCCACGGTTACAAAACGGCGCAAAAACTCCTCCATATTGCGATTAAACAACGCCAAAACTTCCTGTGAAGTTGTTACACGATTGCATTTGTGGTCGACTGTGAACAAACGCGGCACCCATCTTGCGGAAAGCTTTCTCATGCCCAAGTGATCATTCAAAATTGAAACCACTGAGCCATGCGAGATCCCTACGGCTTCCACAATCTCTCGCACTTTCAATCTTCGGTCGGCCAACACCATATCATGAATTTTTTCGATTGTTTCGGGTGTAGAGACCTCAACTGGGCGTCCAGGACGTTCGGCATCTTCAGTGCTTGTACGGCCACAACGAAATTCAGTAAACCACTTTTTTACCATTGAAATCGATGGTGCAGAGTCCCCATAGTATTTATCAAGCTTAGCCTTGGTCTCGGTAATGGTTTTTTTTCGCAAGAAATAATGCTTAATAAGCACACGAAATTCACTTTTTTCCATTTTCTCCTCAAATTAGTGAGTAGTCTGATAAAAATAGCTGTCAAACACAAACTAACTGACGCAGTAAGTTTAAATTTTGACAGGAGTCAACTGACAGATGCCTGTTGACAGGAGCAGTGTTGCTGTTTCAGTAAAGAGGTCAGAAATTCAAAAAGTCACATACTTATTGACCCGCCCTCGTATTTAAAGAATAGCAACAATTCTAGAACTGTGATATTTTTTTCCAAATCACTTCTAGTTTGTATTTAACTCTTTCTTTCCCGGCGATATCCAAAAATCATAGGGGATATCATTACCAGTTCTCTTTATCAGAAAGTTATTGGTTTGATCAATGGGTCGCACCCACTTCGGCTAGTTATTATAATATTCCACAAAATTTGGGACATGAATTCAAAATGTGAAGTACACATAACAATTCAAAACGAAATCTTTAAAGAATTTGTTTTTGTTTTTTAATTTATAATGTTTGAAATTTCGTTACGTAGTTCGTTTGTTTTGAGCGGGATACTCTAATAGAGTTGTCTTCTGTCGTATGTGTGGAACACTCTTGGTACTTGTAGCATTCCTTGAGCACATCATTTTGTGTATAGTATGTCTCATAATTTATAAATTCTACAAAACAGTTCTCGTTCGTATACTCCAAGATGAGTGACATCCTTAAACGCTGTTTAACTTTGAGCACTATCTATATATTATCTATATATATTATATTATATATTATATATATATATTATCTATATATAAAAACGTGCTGCCTATTCTTGTCGTACACATTTACACCGTTCTACTGAACCGAATGGCATGATACTTACACCAATGGAAAGGTAATTTCCCGTAGATGTGCACAATGTTTTTTGGCCCAAAATATAGATGATGTAAAATCAGGAATCCAGTGTTGCATAACCTTAGGATCATACATCATTAATAAACTCTGCCTCTCTCTCTCTGGTGAGTTCAATTATTACCCCAGTTTCAAATCAGAAGATACGAGAAAAAACTAGAACCCTAGAAACGTGGTATAAATACAGGATGAGAAACAGTGTGAGTTGAGTTGATTTTTGGAAAGCGACAGAAAAGGAACTTAAGGGCTGAACAAAATGTGAATCTAAAACTTGAATCTGTATCTGATATCAAACTTTCAAAAGTTCAATACATGGATTATCTGTATCTCGAAGTTGAATAACACCCAGCTTCGAGATACAGATACAGATTCACATTCTGTTCAGCCCTTAAGTCTTAATAGTGAACGATAAGGGATTTGAATTGTGAGATATTAAAATCGGTTGTGAATTACTTGGAAGTTATTTTAAATAGAAATAAATTAAGTGTTTTGAAATAGGTTAACGTTTTATAATTTCGAACCCTAGCCGAAATTTTACAATATTTACAATTTTACGTAGCTTAAGCTGGCCACGCAAGACGAATATGTTCGTGCGATTTGTTCGTTGAAATTTGGCCACACATGACGAACCGGTTTGCGGAACATCACTTTTGCTGGAACTTTCAACAAGAAAATATGGAGAACGCACAGGCGGATGATGCAATTGCATTATTAACAATGTATATATGCAAAAAGCGAAAGCAAGAAAAAAATAATAAACAAAAAAGGCGAGAGAGGACGAAAGAGTGGCTGTATGGTAGAAATGATCGCACTCACACTAAATTGTTGAGAAAATTAGAAATGTCTGCACCAGAAGATTTTTAAAAATTTCTATTAATGGATTCAAAAACTTATATTGAATTGCTGAGTTTGGTCGGTCCAGTTATTGGAAAACAACATATACGAATGCGAGAAGTAATTACAGCAAACGAGAGACTGTCAGCAACTTTAAGATTCCTCGCAACTGGACAAAGTTTCGAGGATTTTAAAATATTTCTAAGAATTTCGATAAATTCCAAATGAAATGTTTTGCTAAAACCTGCCATTTTTTATCTTCCACTGATGTGCACGCAACAAAATTTATTTAAAATATAAAATGTTTTCGAACAACGCCACAAACGGCGAACATGCTCGCGAAAATATCCACAAATTTTGAAAATTTTCATAAACATTCGATCGGTTCGTCAAGAGCACCACAAACGTCGAACAAGACCATGAACACAAACAGTTCGCACGAACATGTTCGTCGTGTATGGCCAGCTTTACTGAGAGAAAAGAAAAAAATTTTAAAGTTTGCTTGCCTTTGAAAGTCAATAATAAAGAAAATGAAAGATGCTACGGATAAGCGTATAGTGGAATCGTTTTTGTGCATGTGGTTCTACATAAGGAATTTGTTTGACTGCTTTGACTTATGAAATGTATTGTTTTGTTTTTTATGTAAGTTTGTTACTGCGAAAGTCACTACCAAATAATATCTATAACAAGAAGGATCATTCCCCCTGAAGCTGAAAATATCCGCTCGTCGTACAAAAAACCATCAAAAACGTCTCATTAGATCAAATAGCGCAGATCTATTGCTTTGTTTCAAATTACAAATCCCATTTAATTCTGCCTGATGAAGAATGCATACGATAGTCTGAACAGTCATTTTTTTCTCATGTAAATTTAAATGTCCCAGAAACTTTTTTGTGAGTAATTTTTCTCCCTCCCCAGACTGCATAATGCTGTGAACTGCATATGGTAAAAGTGGAAACAGAGGGGTTTTTCTCCTTTTGTTTATGCGTTCGTGAATCATATTTTATTATTTTGCTTTTGAAACTTTAAAAAATGAGGTATAATTTTGGATGAAAAAAAACATCTTGCATTATTTCTGGGTTTTAAAATAAAAGATGTTATTCAATGTCTTCGCCAGGCCGGTATATTTTTTATAAAAGAAAATTCAGGTAATTTTATGACAGCAATAAATAAAAGGATATTACGCCTTAAAAAACATGGGTTTTTCAAAAACTCTTAAATTAAGAGCAAATATTTTTTATTGCATTAAGATTTGATTATATTAAAAAAACAGTATGCGAGTATATACGAGTATTTTGACAATTCAGTTTAAGTCACGCTATTTAACCATGGCAATTAGCTGATGAAGACGGCGCTTCTCTAACTTCCATCGACTTCAAGCAATATGCAATATGTTAACGCACATTTATTTAGACCTCCAAGGTTATTTATGTTGTGCCAGACAGGATGAAAAATATTTAATTACTTTGTTTATAAGGGTGAGAATGTACTTTTTAATTAAGAAGTACAACAGAGATGTTAAAATATTTGATAACAAAAATAAAGCTTTTAGCGTTGCACATTTATGAGAAAAAAGTTTTATTTTTTAATTTTATTTCACAAACACCCTGTTGCAATGTTTCAGATAATATTGTGCAGTGAACCTACTGTTCGATTCATAAACTGTGTACATGGCAAATGTTGCTTTTGTGAATCGTCGAATTTCGGCGACGGGCGAGCCTAGTTTCGATAAATGCTGGTTAAAAGATGTATGTATAAGATTTTTTTCAGCTTACGCTCCTTAAGAGAGTAGTACACCCGACTTAGATGTACATGAGCAAACATATACAATATTTTCTTGATATTCTTTCATAGTTAATCGATTGGTTATTCCCAAAGGAAGTGGTTATCAATGATAATTCAAAGTTATTTATTAGTGCCTACAATTAATGATGGAATGCGCAATTGGGACCGGCTTTATTTCTCATGTACAGTATAATATGGATACTACGTATATTTATACCATATACTTCTTATATGCGCAGGCATTGTTTTTAAAGCGGTGATAACTAGACTGTAATTGTGCAGAGTCTTATTTCTCTTGTATTATAGCTGTTGCTATCTCGATACATTTGTGGAGTATAACAGGTGCTGTATCTTTTTAAAGGCCAAGGGCGTGCTTTTCGGTAAAAACCGAAACAGCTCATCTGTTTAGAGTATAAAAAGAATTTGACCTACCTATGATTCCTAGAAGACCCCTTACTCTACTGAAATCCATGAACAGATTTAAAGCACGATGGCTTCTCTTTAAGTCCACAATTTGTAAAATCAGCTAATAGTTCTTCGGTATTAGGGTATTGTTACATGGTTGGGCAAAAGAAATGTAATAACGTAAATTGGCTCCCATTTTTTTAGCTAGCTTTTGTTGTTAAGCTAAAAAATTTACCAATTTTGAAATGTTGCTCGCAAAATTGCCTTCAAATTAGTGATTTCTTCTTTAATGCTGGCTATCTGTCATCAATACAAATGTCAAAGTACAATGATTTTCAAAGCTATTTGCAAAAATTATGGCAAATTTACATTATAATATTACTTTTCCCCCACTTTGTATCTTTCTGGAACCCGTTTCGGCTCCTATGAATAAGAGAGTGATTGTCTCCAAAATTTTGCATCCGTTTTATTAATACGTTAACCACACATTTTTTGACAACTGGTAGTAAGGTCGGCTTTAATACAGCAGTTTTGAGAGTTGTTGAAATTTAAGAATATGTCAAACTCAGAGTAGCAAATTTTATATAGGAAGTTACAAGAAGCGGAAAGGGCCAGAAATAATTATACAAGTAGTTGATGGTTTTTACAACTCGCATTAAGGAGTAAGAATTTTGTCAACACTATGGAAAAAGCAAACAGAATATTTCCCCCATCCAAGAAATGCGACGAGATGGGCGAGACAAAAAGAGGATGTCAACCTGCAACATCTACTGCAGCGATTGTTATCGATGGCAAAAGCAGCGCCTATTTGGATGCGGATTTTTTGTTGGAGCCATCCTTAAGCAAGAAGTCTTAAGATTCCGGCACGTGAATGAGCATCAGGTGGCTTTCCGTTTTAAGGCTAAATTTGCCAACATTAGCCTTATATGCGCGCACATCCCCAGAGGATAAAGATAATCACACCAAAGATAGCTTCTACAGCCTCTTGAACAACACCTGCGAGAAATGTCCTAGCTATGGCAGTAAAATTGTTCTCGGCGATTTGAATGTAAAGCATGAAAGAAATTAATAGTACTGTCGGAAGATAAAACCTGCCACATTGTCGTAGCTACCACGCGGTTCTAGGTATTTAAAAGGAAACTTGAAGAACTTCTGATCAACCATTGCTGTAGCCACGGTGCGATTGCGGTCGATTCTTTGTTGTTTGGACGTCGGAATCCAACAATCGCAAATACTTTTCCGACAAAGTCTTCCTTAATCTTCTTATATGTTCTCTGCCATAAGCATCAAGTATCGAAAACCAGTGGGAAAGCTTCAACACGCCATCGGAATTGCCGCTTCTGATGTGCTAGGTTTGTTCACCACAATGGCGGCGCTGTATAGAAAACTCGTGAGCAAACACAAGTAAAACAGTCTTTCAAAAGACAATCCAATTATTCGCATACGCCGGTCATGTTGAAAAAATCAGAAAAAAACCACGCAAGTATAGATGGAATCTACCATAATTGGTTTAATGTTCAAGGGCAAGACCATGCACATCCATCCAACCAAAAAGGACGCCTAACACCAACGTCTAAGATAGAATATCACCCTCGACAGATAATTCAGGACTTTGTCTTCCTATGCCCCGCTATAAATTTAATTTAGTACCTATACTAAGATCAAGAGAGGGATAACTCCTTCCAATTGCTGCTTCTTTGGGCTAAGAAGGTAGGTGACTAGTTAAGCCCTATCTCGACCAATACAAGTTACTCTTTATAAGGCTTCGAAAGTTCCAGTACTACTTGATGACCAGACGCATGAACATCAAAAATGGATGAAAAAATATCCGAGTGATTTTCAATCTCGTTTGCATAGGCGGCAAGTGGACAAAGAGAAAGACGAATTGTACGACTTGTCCATCCAAAGCGACCTAGCCAACTTAGTGAAGGTTCATCGACTGCGATGGCTGGCTCATATAGAGCGCATGCACACCAATTCTCCGGTTCGAAAAGTCTTCGAATCCGCCTCTGAGGGACAGCGCAGTAAGGGCAGACCGCGAATCAGGTTGCCCCCGCAAGTGGGATGGACTTTAACCAGCTTAGCCGTGAAAATGGAAGCAGCTAGGGAGAGATCGAGCTGGCTGGAGATGCTTGCTCACTTTTTTCTAGATATGTATGTACTTATATGTTCATATACTATATATGTACATTGTCACACAGTTCGCACTTTTGGTAATGAAACTAACATTTTTTTCACTGAAAATTTGGACATAATTGCTTCTACGAGTATATTCGATATATATACATATATATATTCCCATAGTAGAACGGCTATCGACTATTAAATAAAATTGGATGGACGACTTAATGTTGTAGATTCTCATTATATGATAGTACGTACATTGTCTAAGATGGACAGCTGTATCGTCTATTTTGAACCCAACAAAAATTATAAACAACACAGATAACACAAGGGAACAGCATTTTTGTTGCATGCAATATCATGACTAATACGAGTATTATAGATTTTCGGGGTGCTGATTTTAGATCTAAAGTCTAATTTTTTGTATCAGCTTTAGTTTTTGAGATATAAAAAAAAACGTTTTTTTTCAAGACAAAAATATTTTAATTAAGAAAATATTTAAAAATCAACTACTACATGTCAAAAAATTGTCTTCCTTCACTTGGTTCACAAGGGCTGTTTTTAATGCTCCAGCAGTAGTCCGCCATCATGTGGGCATTCAAGTGACCCTGGTTTTGCTCCTCTATAGTTCGAATATCTTGATGGAACCGTTCCCCTTGCTCTTCACTCAGATCACCAAGATTTTCAGGGAAACGGTCTAAATGACTGTGGAGATAGTGCACCTTGATGCTCATATTACAACCAAGCTGCTTGAAGTGCGATAATATCTTTTCTACGTGCTGCGCATAGCTCCTTTTCCTTTTTGTTTTCAAGAAATTTTTTTACAATCCAAACGAATTCATTCCAACCTTTTTTTCGATATCAGTCAAATGACTATTAAAGTTTTCGTCCTTTATTAACCTTCTTATTTGTGGACCATTGGAAATTCCGGCTTTCTGTTTCTCTGTACTTAAATTATGGAACTTTTTAGAGATGTATTTAAAACAATCACCATCCTTGTTCAGAGCTTTGACAAACTGTTTCATGAGCCCTAGTTTGATATGCAAAGGTGGCAGTATTATGTGATCCCTAGACACTAGTGGTTCATTGATCACATTCGGTTGAACCATAGTCAGCCTGGAAGGCCAGTCTTTTCTAATCCAGTGCTCAGACTTATCTCTGCTATCCCACAGACAAATAAAACACGGATATTTTGTATAGCCTCCTTGTTGGCCGAGAAGAAAATTCACCATTTTCAGATCCACACATAACAGCCACAATAAACCAGGAATATCTGAACAGTAAACAACCTCATCATCTTCAGAAAAGAATGAAAGCAAGTCTGTCTCTCTCTTAGGATAAAACGAAATTATTTTTTCTCGGGTTAAAAGATTTAATCGAGAAACTAGAATTTCCGATGCTTTTTAGAAAGGCCAAGGTCTCTGACTAATGCGCTGAGCTCTTCCTGATTAAATGGCCGGGGCTCAGAAGAAATATCTGGTTTAAAGTCAATTGCCACACTTTCATCACTAGAAGGGTTTTTTCTTCGTGATCGTCGTGATCATTTTGTGTAGATGAAGATGCTGGTGGTACCGGCAGCGGCGCATCGCCAGAGTGCAGGACTGGTCTAGTAACAAATATCAAGTTAGGGTAAAACCATTTGCACCGGTTTTTTTGTTAATCCCGTTTATATCAACCACACAAAAATAACAATCATCCTGATGATTCGAAGGTTCCCGCCAGATCATTAGTGTTTGATACTTAAAATGCGGTATTTTCTTATTCGCCCATAACCTCAAAGACTTGACGCATATCTTACACGTCATATTAGGCACCCAGTACTTGTCGCGGGTGTCCAAAAGAAATCAAAAATAATCCAAATACACCTGTTTTGCGAACTCCGACACACTAAGTCTACAATTTTTGAATGTATATTCACCGCAGATGTTACAGAAATACGTAGTTGGGATCGTTTTTTCAGATATTTCTCGACGTTGACATTGTGTAAAAAAAAATTTCAAAAAAAAAAAGCAGATCGGTTTTATAAAAGTTAAGCGAAACTAGTAGGAAAGATGGCCGGTAGCTGTATCTCAAAAACTGAAGCTGCTAGAGAAAAATTGAGGTTATATTTGAAATCAGCGACCTCGATTAGTAAACAACAGTTATAAAATTCCATGCAACAAAAACAAGTCAGTTGATAGGTTGTGGCAAACGTATTTATGAAAATGAATGAGCAATTCAAAAGGCGGGAAAAATAGATCGGAAGGTGTTAGGAATAAAGAAATCTAATAGTACCTTCTTGTAAATTGTGTGTGGGAAAGTACAATTTTTCAAATGAATAAACTGTCATTCTCTTAGATGGGCGAATATAGCCCTAGTCCAAGAGTTTAGAGAGAACGGGAGAAGTCTGGGCTGTCCCTTATATCAAACTGGAAGCAGTGAACTCAGAAAGGTTATGGATGAAGAAACCTATTTCCTTCAAACTTTTTACATATAAACAAGCAAATGAGAAGTGGACTAGTTCTTAAGTTGACTTTTTTGCTTCGTATAAAAGGCATAGGTTTTTTTGTTTTTTGGAAGAGTATACGTTAAATCTGTCTACCACTTCAGTATAGCATTTGTATCTAAAGATGTTTTCTCAACTAATTAAGTATTCTGATTGCATACTGATTTGTGGAAAAACATGATTAATTGAAACTATGAACCAATAAACTGTATAGAACTGTATGTCATAACTGAATTATATTGTCGAAAATAAAATCAATTAATGCTGTCTACAATTCCTTTCTTATTGTGCTTGTCATGCGATAAAAAATTTTAATTTTTTAAAACCAACAAAAGAAATTACCCAGGCTGCTCTATTGCAGTTTAAATACACCACAATATGCAGAGAGGCGAAACGTTTGCTAGCGAATGAAGAATAAATTTCATCTGATATTCTGTCGGAATTTTAAGTCCTTGCACTGGGAGTGGGATGGGACTGGCGGACTAAATGCCCACACAAACCCCAATCAGAAAATATGATCATATACAAGAGCCACTCGTATTCAGCATTCAAACAAAAAAATATCATTGTCTAGACGAGATATTTTCGTTTCTGTTTCATTATTTTTCACCATAATAGAGAATGATAAAAAATCTTAATTGAATCGAACTGAAGGAGTTCATTCCTTTACTTGGTACTACAGTCTGCAGAGGTGGGTACTATCCGTGAAAGAGGATATTCTCCAAAATTGATTTCACGCTACCGATGGAAAATAAATAACAGCTAATAATGTGATGAGAAGGGCAATTAAAATTATTCATATTTTGATTTTATTTTATTCAGTTTTTTCCCAGCAGTATTTTGAGTTTGCAAAAATGCTGCAGTGAAACGCCACAACAGCCGCCATCGTTGCTAGCATGAGGAGAATGGTGGTCAGAATGATGACGGAAATTGATTAATTATTTTAAATTCGATGCGATGTCAGTGGATTTTGCCTGGACTATGTAGTACACGATGTCGCTGGTGTCACTCCTACAAAAAGGATAAAAATATGACATAAAATAAAACAATAAAAAAAATGAATACGTCGCTAAGTGTGTTGCATGTCGACGAAAACGTCAATTCTTGCGGTTAATTTTGGTGACAGATATATATGAAACATCAAATGTACTCATACATAAATAAATGTAAGTATATCTTACGTAACGCGCGCAATTAGCATGCAGCGAATGCAGACCGTGGGCAGTTTAAAGTGCTCTGTCCAGTGTATAAAACTGATGAATCTTGGTGTAATTTAATTGAATTTTCTTATTTAAAAAAATTACCTTGGCTGAATATTTATTTTTTAAGTAAATATCCTTTTCGATATCGGGAGAAGTCTACTCATGATGCTTGTAGCCTGCTATGATTCAGTGGATTCTGTCCTTAAGAATCAGCGTCTGATATGTAAGTCGTTTACCTCCATTGGTTAATAAAAAGTAAAACTAGAGTACACTCCTTAACCTAAGAAAATGAATAATTTGGAAAAAAGATACCGTCGCGATAAAAAGAGTTATTGTTGGTTTATTAAGCCGAATATATATGAATTCTTGTTATCTTTTCTGTTGGGGAGCTGAGGAAGAACAGCAAGGATAAACGATAAAAACTAGGCTTCGAGATTAATTTATTCAGAGAATGATGAAATCATTTTTATAGGAGGAACATTTGGGGAACAGGTGTTGAGCTTCAGTCAATAAAGCAAGCTCCTGACAACAAGGTTATATAAGACCTATAAGCACTCACAAACTGACAGAGGATAAGGGCAATCTTACTAAAGATTTTATCGAGCAATGTGCTTAATAGACGTGGCGAGGTGTAACGTAAAAATATGGTCAGTACCCCTGACTGATTTCTTATCAACAAGCCGATAACCAAATTGATCATACTGCATCGACGACAAGCACTGACGAAAAACAGCAAACAATTGTAACGATGTTCAAAATCAATACAGATTGCCAGGGGCCTTTTGAATGAATCTTCTGTCCTCGACTTCAACCCGCCCCAACAAAGAAACCACTTTTTCGGTGATGAATGCAGACAGGCAAATCTAGAAAAACAACGAATGTTTAGGTAACGATCGGCCCTGCAGAAAGAATGAGAGGTGCTTGCGAGCTCTACAAATAGGAAATAAAGGAGGAACACAAGGGTTTCAGAGAAAGCATCCGAACCGTCACAGTCGGCGTCGATGGAGAGCCTCAGAACTGCGGCAACTACAAAGTCGTTCTGAGATCTCCTCAGAATCGCATTTTATATACAATTTTTTGTATTATGTGAGTACCTTAAGCTCTTCTTCAACGGCCTATCAATGCCATTTTAGGACAAGAAACATCACTATAGGTTTACACATTTCACATCAACTCTTCACCGATTTTTAAGATATGACAGCATATGAAGGCTGCCACATATTTAAAAGATTTAAATTTAGTGCAATTTTTTCGGCTGACTCAAGAGGTGGTGGATCACTGAAGAGCAGAAATCTGCAGAAAACCAACTGAATCGCACTTCTCCAAGGCTTTTCAGAGCCCGAGCGGAACCCTCACCAAGTGTTTTTAAATGTCATTAAGCGCGCTACTGTTTAATTTGATGACTTCAAGTCGCCTGGCACTCCCAATTACTCAATTATGTTACAAAAAGGTACAGATAAGCTGGTAGTAACTCTAAAGAGAATCTTTACAGCTAGTATAGAACGAAATCCTGGCGAACAGTAAAAGTAACTTCCTTACCGAGAATCCAAAAAAAAGGACAACACGCTTGCCAAGAACGTTGGACCAGAAGTTTGACTTTCTTCATGTTGAAGAAAATTGAGTGAGTGGTCGAAATTCTTTTGTCTAAGTTGCAACATACATACATACTGACATAGAAGACTTTGCAAAAGTTCGCTTTAAAATTTAGCAGGTAGAATTAAAGGGACACTCAACGAAAAGTAATACTTGACGTAAATGAATTATTAGTTTTTTTTGAGAAAAAACTTATGCTGGTGAATGGAGATTAATTACGGATGTTGATTGTGGCCAATATGTAGAATGGTAGTGGTAAACAGTGGTTGCGCTCAATAGTTCTGGCGTCTAGGCATAAATATATTGCAGATGCTGTAGTTATACTGACAGTTGAATCGGGTCTAATGCCTATCTGCTGGTAAGCACAACCAGACCTGAAGGTGATCGACAATTGGTGCACTAGAAATGGGCTGTCAGTCAATACCCTCTAAATTGAGATTGATGCATCTAGAACTTAAAGACATAACCATTCAATTCTCCAAAGAAAGTAAGTATTTTGGTGTTATCCAGGATATATTTTATTATTATTATTTTATGGATAAAGCATGCTAATTATTAGCCTGTATTAAGAAGGTTATAGGTATATTCATAGAGCCTTTACCTAGCTCACGGAAAATGCGTCTTTGTTTGAGGCTTTCATTGACAGTTGGGTTTCGTATGAGCGTTACTTCCCGGTGTGAGGCAAACCAAACAAATACTTGTGTCTCTAAGAACTCAATGGCTTTTAGGCAGGAAAGCCTCTAGGTTTTTTAAGTTGGCATCCATTTACATCGGCAAGGAGAGTAAAAATCTTTAACCAGCAAGAGCTACTCGCTATGATCGAAAGGTTCATATCTTTAACCTGAACCCACTGACTATACGCGAATATATCTTTCACCCAGTAATTATAGACTTAATAGAAGGGCTAAAGTACCGATACCAAATTCAAGACGTGGTATTATAATTTAAGCACTTGGTACGTTTGGAATATTGCTTCTCACACTTTTGAGTGGCTTAAGCATTCAAAAAATGCAATAGGTATTAAATTTGATTGACAAAATGAAATTAAATGGTTGCAATTGATGTGTTTGGGGTTGTAATTGCGGCAAGTTTGGTTTCCCGTGACTTATGGACATCAAAGGAGCTAAATGCAAAATATCATATTGCTGATGACATTGGAAATCCTTAAATTGAATGCATTTTTAATACTATATGTCATTCGCCAGTACTTACCAAAATAGGCCGAAATTAAAAGACATTTATCGCCAAAATCCAGTGTTTTCTAAAGAATTTATCTGCGAAGCATACCGAAACAGAAGTATAGAAATTGAAATAAATTTTGCAATTTAATTTAAAAATATAAATGAAAATAATCTCTGGAAAACATTTCTTAATCTCATTTACACCCTGTATTAGCTTTCCTACGAAGAGAGCTCTTAAGTACATGACTATCTTTTTTCTTTTACTTCTCATCCCAGAGAAGAACGAAAAGAAACTACAAAATGAACAAGAAAAATATCTCCAAAGATGTGGCCAAGCCATTAAAAACCTCTTCTGCAGCCATTTTACTTCGCTACTCCACCTAAGTTATAACTTGCACTTCGCGCCCTGTTGGTCGGTCTTACGAAAAACTTTTTCACTCATGTTAACTCTTTTCCACGGATTGAATTATTTATTAAAGGACACTGTAAGTCTTAAAATTGCACGAATTTCGTGCTGGTACTCGTACTCATACTCGTATTTAGTTGAGAATCTCAGATGCATTACTTGTAGTGCAAGGGCTGATGTGAATCTCTTCTCTTTCAATAACCTCCTTTGGAATTCAGTACCTTCCCTGTAGTGGTGCTGAGTTATGGCCTAATTGGAAAATACATATGTAGGGCGTATACAAAAGTAATCGCGAGTACGTACAACGTAAACTCGTATCATAAAAAAGAAAAGCTCAAGTTTTCTTCCCCTCGTCTCAAGTATGCCTAGCGATGTAATACATACATAGATGTAAACTTACAACGACTACTAGGATCAAACGAAGGGATTAAATTGTGTTGTAAACGAAATCTACCTTATAGAGGAATTGTACGGTTGAGGTTGGCATCCGATGTAAAATTTATTGTTAGAGCAATTGCTGCAGGTGAGAACACGATTACAATTTCGATTGCTTTTTATTGATTTCGCCTTGTTGAGAATTGTCATTGGGCGTTCGCCTACCTGTACAAGGCAGCACTATACTTTTGGTTAAGTCCTCCTACGAAACAATTTTCAATTCATATTTTTTATCTTGTCATCCTATCACACTAACTGAATAGCAGGAAATTCTGTCGGTTATGTGCCTGGTCTAGCTGGATGTGAAAAATTAAGTGTCAGAACCCAGTGTAGGCTAGAAAAGCCTTATTCTTGTTTTCGTAAGTAGTAAAAATCCATCACATGCTAGTCAGATTGATATCCCATATGGACGAGGTAAGAAAGCTGATCATTTTCATTTATTTAGAAACAACTGCTATTAACACTGGGGGTAAATACATCGCTATTTTAGTTTTACTAAAGATATTCTCTAAGCAGAAAGGTCACTTTGTCACCAACAAAACACTTCTGAACCTATACTTCTGAATCTAGGAAGGCAGGGAATAAGTCAATGTGTATTTGAATGAATCCGGGTTAAATGGGTCAAGCTATTACGGCTGGGACTTAACCCACAAGATACAGAGCTTGTTCTCTTTACATGTAACTTGATACGATGGTACAGCCACCGAATATCCAGCAGTGCTAGGTACCTGGTTGTTGTACTTAATTGGAAATTCAATGATGAAGAACGTGCAGAAATCTAACCAATGTACTTACTATCCTATAGATGTGCAAGACTATAGTTACACCCATCTTAACTTACGAAAACTTAGTATGAAAGCAATCTTCAAATAGAACTAGCAATAACCTGGCACAATTCATGCCAACTTAGCCAACGGTGGAACTGGTAATCCCTGTTCTGTTCTCTAAGCCAAAATTGGCAGCGAAACGTGTTTTACAATTAAAATTTAAAATTACTCTATGAGTGGAAAGTAAATCCGAACGAACGCCCATGCCTTGAAAATTTCAATTGAACTCCAATATGCTCCAATATGGACTTTATGGGTATGTATGATAACCCATCATGACATACCATTTTGAAATTGAAATACCATTTTCCCGTATTCTTCGTAAAAGATTTTATATCAATTTTCACAGATGAATCAAAGATGGAGGTGAGTTGGATCCATTCAACTTAAGATGCTTATACTCGTATTATCGGTTAAACTAGGATAGTGTTTTCCATGCTAAGATATTCATTGAAGCAGAAGGTGCCTAACTTGCGATAATGAAGGGAGTATTCCACGATGATATAACTATATTCGTTGACACGAATTTCCATCAAGGCCTTGTGCAGGCGAGTGGCAGATCAAAGTAACAGACCCTGTTCAGCACACACGGATTATTAGAATGATATTATGTCTTTAATTATTGACAATGCGCCTTTCACGAAAAATGAAACACAGAACTCCTAATCGTTTTAAACCATATTATCGAAAGAGACTTTCCTTTTTTTTTTTCATTTTAACTTTTGTAGGGACATAATTTGGTGGGAAAAAATAACTACATTTACATATACATTTTTTTAAAGTTAGTTACATAAGATTGAACTAATTGAAATCAAAACAAATATCGTAGTTTCAGTATTTTATACAATCTTGTGACATAATGTCTCTAAATTTCTTAAATAAATGCATAAATAACAATCTTTTATTGAACTTGCTATGTATGTTAGTTTGTTTAGGTCAAATTTTGCAAACTGAATTAGAACCACTTCTTTATATCCGATCAAGCTTAAATTTTGCATACACTTTAAGTAATATGTAATACTTACTGTTGCGATATTTTTTCAAAATGGCCGCCGTCACAACATTGAGGATGATGTATTTTTTGTCAATCCTCTCAATATGGGTATCAAATAAAAGGGCTTGAAGAGTAGAAAATGATATGGTAAGTGACAATAGACTTCATTCAATATGGCCACAGCTCCAAGACAGTGGATTACTTTTCTTGCTTTCTGGTGGTTCCTGCACTCAGGGTTGGGGAACAGCATTGTCACAAAATTGTGTATACGCATTCAAATACTATAGCCCGTTTGCCGGCTTTACACCATGACTCGCGTAACTTGGTGAGATGGGCGTCATTAGCACTGGCTGCAAAGAGAAGAAACCTTCCGGAACTTTGTTTCGTTAGACCAAATTAAGCTTCAAGCTGAAATAAGTGGCGCATGGATCTGTGGTGAACTTCACTCAGCACAAAGCTATGTGTTGGGAAAAAGGAACAAAATATAAGAAATAAATTTCAACACCACCAACCACAGACAAAAACCGAATAAGATTAGATAAGCTAATCAGAAAACTCTGACATCGCATTCAAACTATGCCTCCCATATGCAAATTAGGATAGTGTAGTAAATAATAAAACCATAGCATAAGATAGTCTAACAGATTGTATTCGAAAAAGTAACAACACCGATCTAAATAATATTATGCCATCCGATATAAACAAGACAGGAGGGATACCTAAGGGGTTAGAAATATTAGATATGTCCAAATGTCTAGTATATGGTGCCATTAGACACATTAGATACAGATAATATATGGCTCAGCTTCGGAGAGCACAAATGTATGAAACTGATATATACCACTCGTCCGTAGGTATAGACTTCGGTAAAGATGGTGTCCACATTATGCAGCCCAATTCTGTGCAATTTTCGGCAAAATATAGTCACAGCACTGCTGAACGAAGAATGTTGCCAATTATATTATGCTGGGTTTGCACAGTACACAAAATGCAGGGTAGTACTGTTGACATCGTTATCTGCTTAGACTCAAAACTCTTCGATATGTGGCCTAACCTAGGGTCAAGTTACTACAAAGTCTCCTTCTGGAAGAACCTAATTGAATTAAATGAAAATGCAATCGAACGTGTAACAATGACGCATTAATTGAAATGAACAGACTTGGAATTGTGTCCAGTGAAAACTAAAAAAAATGCTGATGTATGCCCCCATGCAAGGTTTGTTGGTGTGCGTCGCGAATTACAAGATCTGTAAAGGGATGGTTGGGTTTTAATATTACAGGCCGTTGTTGGTTGTATGGAAGTCCTGCGTTTTGAAGTCGGTCCCCTACGCGTATGATACTCTGGCCGTTCTTGAATGCATTATGTGACTTTAAACTTTTCGGCAAAGTATCTTTGTCTTGTAGCTCCTTCAATTCGACTGCAAACATATGGATTTCAGCTGATCGAATCGCCACCCATGTTGCTGCTTGCAATTCCTTGGGTTCTAGAATTCCAAGCTATTTGGTTTTGGTTCCTGATGGGCAATTTTGCCAAAACCGCAAACAGTGTGGTAAAATTCGAACAGTATGCTAAAATGTTGAGTACTTACACGTAATCGTGTATATGTAATTGTTTGTGTCGTGGGCTAACACGTGGTGTACCTTGACTCTCCGCGTGTTTTAGTTTCTCGAATTTCCAATGACTCCTCGGAAACGCTGAATCTCTCCACCATATACATATCTTAGGTTCCTAATGCAGAGGGAGAAGCGCCACGCGATGCTAAGTCAGCTGGGTCGCTCTCGGTTGGTACGTGTCTCCATTCGTCGCGGTAAGTAAGTCGCTGAATTTCCGAGACCCTATTACTCACAAACGTTGTCCACTTCATAGGTTACTCTGAAAAGAGTGAATTCAAGATGGTCTCACGGCCATGGGTTGTGTCTGAGAAAGGCACCACAAACGTGGTACTGGAGAGTTCTGGTTAGGTCGTTAAGGCCTTACTAAAAGCTGGGAGGTGCTATGTCAACCCCACCTCATTCCCCGTAAGGGAATACAAGACTCGATTGGGGTGCTACCGTTGCTTTGGCCTTGGTCACAGTGTAGCTGAGTGTCCATTCAAAGCTGACCTCTGCCGCCGTTGTGGTCAGGAGGGTCATAGGGCCGTTGCATGTAAGGAGGCCATGCAGTGTAGAAACTGCATGACCAGAGGGCGGCCAGCCGTGCACCTCATGGGGTCGGCTGATTGCCCCATGCACGAAGCTGTGCTAGCTAGGGCCATTTCTCGAAACTAATATGAGGATTGTCCAACAAAACTGTCAGGGCGCTTTTTCAGTAGGGGTCGATTTAGGAGTACAAATGGTGAGGCAGGACTGTGGTATTGCCCTGGTACAAGAGCCCTATACTTCTAATGGATGTGTTAGGGGCTTACCTGCAGGAATGCGGGTATTCCTTGATACCAGAGGTAAGGCCGCAATTATTATAAGGGATGTTGATTTAGTTTGCGTGCCTGTTTCTTCTAGCGAACGGGGAGTTTGCGTGAGAATTGAAGGGGCGTTTGGCAGGATCTTCTTGCAAGCATCTACTGCAAGTACAGTGAGGAAATTGACCCATACATACAGTATATGGATGGTCTGTTTTTGCTAGCCGGCACAGAACCCCTCGTAATCGGAGTTGAAGCCAATGCGACTTCCCCTCTGTGGTTCAGTAAGGCATCCAGAACTACGACTGGTACCCGGAACCAGGCGCGTGGGGGGGGGGCTCCTTGGCGACTGGATTGTTACACGCAATGTCCAGGTCATCAACGAACCGAGCGAGGTATATACTTTTGATGCGGTCAACGTTGGCAAGAGTGACATTGATGTTACTTTTGCCAGTGAGGTAGCTTGTAGGGCGTTTAGTTTTAGGTGGCGGGTTAGTGCAGGGATGAGTGATCACAACTGGACCCAGTTTGAGATCACTCACGAAACAGTGGGTAGAGACACGGTTCCCGAAAGGAGATGGTGTGTGCGAGGCGCTGATTGGAATGTTTATGGTGCTCGTATACTTACGGAGGTAGCTTCTGTATCACCTCAGGTGTACGGCAGCTTAGACATTGACCAGCAAATCGGACACATCAACGAATGTATATGGCGGATTAACGATGAACTCTTTGAGAGGAGCCGCAGGGCCAATCAAAAGAGGGTAAATTGGTGGACCCGTCTATTGACTGAGAAGCGAAGGCTAGTTCGAAACCTAAGGAAGCGATTCCAAAGGGCTCGTGCGGCCAACGCTGAGAACTTGGCTCACTTGGGCATTGCCTTTCGGCGAGGTCTCGCTAAGTACAAGCGACTCATAGTCAGCACAAAAGAAGCTCACTGGCGGAACTTTGTGTCTGGAAATAGGGACGATCCCTGGGGCAAATTGTATAAGATTTGCAGGAGTGTCAAGAAGACTGCTGACATTGAAGGCATCCGTGTGGGTAATAGTGTTTTAACCACATAGAGAGAATGCCTGACTGCACTGCTTGGTCAGTTCTTTCCGAGAGAGGAGCGTGTTGAGGACCCTTTTATTGAAGAGCCTCCGGTCCCTCCGGAATTAAGGGCTGAAGAGGTTGAGCAGGGTGTTTCACTTCTTCGTTCCAGGAGATCTCCTGGAGCAGATGGAATAACTGGAGAGATGCTGAAAGCCATCTGGAAAGCTATTCCAGAATACCTGCTTTGCCTTTATAGCAAGTGTATTGCCTGTGGCTACTTCCCTCAGGATTGGAAGGAGGCAAGGGTGGTTGTGCTTCTGAAGTCCCCCGATAAGATTAGGTCTGATCCTGGATCATATCGGGGCATCAGGCTCCTTCCGGTACTTGGAAAAGTGCTGGAAAGGGTAATGGTGGAAAGGCAGTGTATACTCACCAGGTTGAGAGAATTGGGCTGCCAGGAAATTGAGCTTTGGGGAAGCTATTTTTCTGGTAGAAGAGCGAGTGTGGTCAATGCACATGACAGCGTTAGCGTTGACGTGGAGAGGGGGTGCCCCATAGGGGTCCATCTGCGGTCCTTTTATTTGGAACCTGATGATGGATCCGCTTCTGTGGCGTTTGAATGAGCTCTGTGGTTGCTGCGCTTATGCAGACGACCTGCTCCTTATCCTCGAGGGTCAGTCCAGGGCTCTTGCGGAACAATTAGGAGAAAGAGCTCTCTCAATCGTTTCTGAATGGGGAGAAAGCGTTGGCGTCAAGGTGTCAACGGAGAAGACTGTTTTAATGTTGCTGAAGGGCAAATTGAAAACGAGACGTCGGAATCCTTTGATTCACATGAATGCCGTTAGCATTAGATGTGTGGCTGAGGTCAAATACCTAGGCATAACGATGGGTGAGCGGCAACGAATGATGATTGCTGCCGTCAGATTTTGGCTTGCCAAAGAGTGGCATTGATTGGTTGCCTACCTGTGTGCCGCACTGTCTCCACAGAGGCAATGCAGGTCTTGTTGGAAGTGCCACCTCTCGATCTGGAGGTGATACGTCGTGGTATTGCTTTCAAGATCAGAAAAGGTCTCCCATTAAACGAGCAAGATTGGGTCCCCCAGAGGGAAGTGGATGGCCTATCCCGGAGGGAGCGTAAAGCCTTGCTTAACGCATGCGTGATATCTAGATGGCAATCTAGATGGGACGCTAGCGAAATGGCAGGGTTACTTACAGCTTTCTAAGGGATGTGCTGACCATGCAGGGGTTTCCTGAACGGAACTTTACCCTCAGCCTGGGCTTTTTGTTGACCGGGCATGGCTCCCTTAATGCATTTTTGCTTAGCGGCTCGGCGAATTGCTCATGTGGAGCTTCCCACGAGGATTGGCTGCAAGTTCTTTGTGAGTGCCCAAATTATTCGGATATTAGGGACTTGCATGCTATGGACATCACCTTCAGTGAGACCTACAATGTCAGTGGAATTCTAACTGACACCGTATGGTTCGAAAGAGCCCGTAGCTTTGCAAGTATTTCTTAGAAGACGCAGTAGATAGCTAGCGGGTGGATTGTGAGTAGCTAGAAGAAATTGAGGTACCAAAGGCCGCCAGTCCTGGGCAGTGAGGTGCCCAACTGGAAGTGACCGCAAGGTTGCGAAGCTCGACCGGAAGCTATATTCTGGTACCACGGGAGGTCAGGGGCCCCTGGAACTATTGTTTCCAGCCTGACCTAGGAGTTGACCCCCTTGTGGGAGTATCGTGGTGGCTGTGGTTTACACCCAAAGTTGCGGGGAGAGTAGAACAAATGGTGCTTGGACATCTCATGGTTGAGCATATGTCGTAGCCTGCTACGGTATTAGATAGGCCTCGACCCTTCACCAAAGGAGAAGTTCGTGCCTTACACACGACTTCGAATCTGGTACTGGTGGTGGTACCTTTACCACCCGAAGGGCGCTGATCAACGCTTTGTTTTGATATCTCGTGCGAAGACGCACCGTAGGCTTGAGCCTTCACGGCAGGTACCTATGTTAAACACATGTGACATCTGTCCACTTCATAGGGTGTCCACGAATCCAAACTAGGGTGATGGTAGAATCTGACTATGCGTATACTTTGGCATTGGATAGACTGAGGATGGCCGTAACGTGGTGTAGAAGGGTGGCTAGGATATCTGCCACACAGCTCCAGTCACGGAACGCCCAATGTGTTTAACGGAGCTACCTTATTCTTTGAAAGAAGTATATGGATATGAGTTTTGTTGTCATCACATCACCCAGTACCCGCATATTGACTGCTGCTCCATATGTTTTGATTGACGCATTACAGAAGCCGTGCAGTTCTATTGAACAGCTGTTGTTTCTAAATGTTATCCATTTGGGGATCGAGATTTTATGAATAAGTGTTAGTTCTCGGCGAAATACCTCCCATTCGCGCTTGAGTTCTGATGGAATTGGTTGGTCCCAATCCGTTCATCGACACCATAGTCGTTGCAGAATAAACTTGGCTTTGATGATGCAAGGAATTATGCAGCCAAGTGGATCAAAAATTGTGGCTTTCGCTGACAGAATGGTTGTTTGACCGAAATGTCTCCAATTTGGGCCATAAAATGGCATATGGTTGGTAGCTCATTGGCATTGCCAAGCTTTTCCTCCCACAACTGTTGGGTGATACTGGATAGTTTATGAATGGTTATGTATATCAAGATTGCATCCCAATGTGTCACTGGCAGTTCTAAATTGTCGAGCGCATGAATGCATTCTAGTGATACATTTAATATAAATTTGAGCCCCTCTGCAGATTCTTTATTTGACGGCTGTTGATTAAAAAATAGCTTAAGTTGAAAGTTTACTAAAACCCGCTTGTGATCGAATCTCGCCCTCAACAATTCCCAGGCCTTGTGATAATTTCTTGCATCTAACGCCAAATGTTGAAGGAGTCTTACTGCGACACCCGTGAGACTCGACTTCTAATAGTGCAATTTTTGAATTCAACTAAATGATTCGTTAGTATGAATAAAGGAGGCAATGATGTCGTGAAGTGACCGCCATTTTGTATAAAATCCAGCAAATTCTGGGATATGGATTCTTGGAAGACGAATATCTTTACAACTCGTAACCGCCAGGCAGAAGGATTGGCAGGCGTGGCAAGAGAAGCCATTGTAGTCGGCACACATTTATCGATAACATCCAGCAAATCACTCTGATAATCCATGTAATTATCAATAATTTGCATATAAACCCGAACTAAATCCTCCTTCTTTAACTCCTTTTCCAGCTTGCCTGCAATCATCTCCTCATGATACCGCCTAGCTGTGCTAGATTGTCTTCCGGAACCGAAAGACGAGATTCAAAATAGTTTGCTGATCGGATTCACCTGTCTTTTTGAAATTGCCGACATCACGCACTATTTGCGCCAACAGTGTTTTTTGGAGTTCTCCGAACGAGATTGTGGGACTTTTTGATATCATAAATAAAACAAGGGCAAAAAAGAAACAGAAAAAATAAGGACTTACGTGATGTGCCTTGGTTTGACGATGAAATTTTTATTGCACGACTCGGGAATACCGATTTGCTTCCGATTGTTATTGGATGCGAGAAGATTGCACTTTTCACTTCCACAGACTATAATATATATGTGTTTTTTTTTTAAAGTTCAACGTTCTAATATTCGTTTTTATTTCTGCTTTGGCTTGGAATGCACCAAATGTTCAGCACAAACGGACTACGAGTATTTGAATGATATTTTCTCTTTAATTACTGAAAATGCGCCTGTAAAGAAAAATAAAACACCGAACTCTTAATCGTTAAAACCATATGTTTTGACTGTACGTTATCAAAAGCGATTTTCCTTTTTTTTCATTTTAACTTTTATAGGGACATAATTTGGCTTGAAAAAATAGACATTTTAAAGTTAGTTACATAAGATTAAACTAGATGGAATCAAAACAAATATCGTTTATTCTGTATTTTATACAATCTTGTCAAGTAATGTGGTGTAATTCTTAATTTCTTAAATAAAAGTATAAATTTAATTTAACCATGTTGCCTTGAATCGCCAATAGGCACACTAATAATGTGGAGTGAAGTAATCGATACAAATCTTGCTAGTAAAAGCTGAAAAAACTCCCTAGCCATGTATTATGGCCAGAACTCAGCGAATCCTAAGAAGTTAACCAGATCGGGAATATCTAGTTGGATTACTCACAGGCCATAACCTCTCGGAAGCTCCTCAATCGTAGCCCGTTTAGACTTGTAAGCTTTGGACTTTCCGTAGCCTCAATGGAAAAACTCTAGAGATGTGATGTCACATGATCTATCCGACCATTTAGAAGTCAAAAGAGTAAAATTAACTGTTAAGTGAACAACCTTTTTTTTAATGTTTCGCATGATGATGTCTAGAATCCGCTCCAGGGTTTTAATTAAAGGTGTGGTGGAGGACCAACAGATCAATATATTTTTAAATTATATGTTATTCTTACAATGATATCTCTAAAACTTGGCAGAAACTCAGTATTACAAGCCGCGGTACGAAATGGACCGATTAACACTTGAACAAACTTTAAGTTTCTTTCAAAGTGGATGTCGTGTTGCAGAAACAGTGCAAATTATGAAAAAAAATTTCGATCGATGATGATTGATAGTAAAAGAACCTACACTATAGGAGCCGCACTAGCCAAAGGGTAATTTTGCATATGTCGGATCATTCACATACAAGGATCAATTAACTCAGGAATTGAAGCAAAATGACCGCTCACTCCATTGCTGCTTCTCTCACATCGATCTATAATTTGTGCCATACAAGCCGTCAAGCAATCGATTTGTTGCACATACTCGTATATTTCAATAATCGTATAAGAAGCCGTTTTGGTGAGGGCTGCCACTGAGCTGCAATCTGACGCTGTTGGATTAGTCGAAAGGCTTAATTTTTTGAATGAAGCAACAATCGTTGATTGAAAGATATGGTATACCAAATAGGCCTTTTTTGCTTACTAACCTAGACATTGGTTAATGGCCAGAAATTGGCTTAATCAAAGAACAAAATCTTAGTTGAAAACAGTTGATCTTTTTCATGCTTTTTAAGATCTTAAGAGAATGATTTGTAGATTCAGTACCAAGTTTAGTCTTTCCATAATAAAATATAAAACAATAGTAAACATAAATACTACATCAGTATAACAGGACGTAAGCGTGATATCTATAGTCCACACTGGAATAAGTTCCTCTAGGAAAATCACTCTTTATAACAAGAAGTGTGGCATATAATATTCCGGACACGAATTATATCTCAGTAACCAAAACCGCCCTCCGAACATGAGTTTTAAAGCTTGAATCTTTTTTAACCATCTGTCAAAGATTCACAAAACCAACAGTAGTCGTGTACACAACAAAAGTGTCTCACTCGTCACTATGTTTCTCTTTTTTTCATTTTGCTTAGTCTCTATCCCACTCTTTTGCAATCGTAGTAGTGATTTTCACAGTCCGAAACTTACATAAAAAAAAACAAAACAATACATTTCATAAGTCAAAGCAGTCAAACAAAATCCTTTTGTAGTACCGCATGCACAAAAAGGATTCGACTATACGCTTATTCCTAGCATCTTTCCTTTTCTTTACTGACTTTCAAAGGCAAGCAGACTTGAAAATGTTTTTTTTTCTCTCAGTAAAGCTGGCCATACACGACGAACATGTTCGTGCGATCTGTTCGTATTCATGGTCTTGTTCAACGTTTGTGGTGCTCTTGACGAACCGATCCAATGTTTATGAAAAATTTCAAAATGTGTGGATATTTTCGCGAGTGGCGTTGTTCGTAAACATTTTCTTTTTTAAATAAATTTTGTTGCGTGCACATCAGCAGAAGATAAAAAATGGCAAGTTTAAGCAAAACGTTTCTTTTGAAATTTATCGAAATTCTTAGAAATAGTTGTTTAAAACTTTAGATCCTCAAAACATTGTCCAGTTGTGAGGAATCTTAAAGTTGCTGACAGTCTCTCGTTTGCTGTAATTGCTTCTCGCATTCCTGTGTTTTTTCTTTCCAATAACTGGACTGATCAAACTCAGCAAATCAATATAAGTTTCTGAATCCATTCTAAGAAATTTTTAAAAATCTTCTAGTGCAGACATTTCTAATTTTCTCAATAATTTAGTATGAGTGCGATCGTTTCTACCAAACAGCCACTCTTTCATCCACACTCTCCTATTTTGTTTATTATTTTTTATTTTTATTTTTATCCTTTTTTTGCTTTCGCTTTTTGCATATATAAATTAAATAACGATAGGTTATTTTTATTTTAAAAAAAAACTTTATTTAATATTCGGGCAGAGTTACCCCTTACAAATGAAAACTTAGACTAAAATGCAATGGTTCTTAATCTACCTTAAATACTATTCCACATGATCCAATCATGCACCCAGCAGTAAGTATGTTCCCACAGGTATTCTCTTATTACCATTACAGTACGTGATGGAATGCACTGCATGGCACAGGTGTCAGATGGTCCAGACGTTGTGTCAGCATTTGGTTTGGTGGGAACAGTGAATTATTATTTGAGACGTTTAATATTTGCGTTCTTAACTCCTCCACCCTTAATTTCGAACGCCCTCGTTCGACGGTACTGACCTTATGTGACGTGATAGGTCTTCTATTCCAATAACTAAGGATGCTGGTGCAGGCTCTTTGTTTGTCTTCTTATTCCCTTGTTTTTGCGTTCTTCGGAAATACCAGAAAACTATTGTTAGCGTGATCAGAATCATTACTAGGCTTGCGTTGACGATTGAGTTAAGTTTATTCTTTATTTTTAGCAAACTTATCTGTTCGGTTCCGTTGACCTGCAGTTCCTTCAACATCTCCAAAGATAGTACCTCTTCCATGTTTTTTTCGACAGGTATAGGTTGTAAAATCGCAGGTAACGGCTGGTAATTAGTAACTTCTTCTTCTCTGAATAATCTACCATTTATTTTGACTGTGGTATTGACGTGCTTTATGATGAAGGTACCTTTTAACTTAAGGGTATCTTTGTTGATATTCACGGACCCATTAAATTGGTTAAGGAAAATAATCCCTGGTGAAATTTCTTCGACTGTAGGTACGTGCTGATTGTTGATGATAACGCATGATGGGGCTTGGCTTCTTAAGAGGTTGGGGATACACGTGGTGTTGCTTATTTCTACAAGATTATTACTATTACAAATTACATGTTCGTTAAATGACTTACAATTACTCTTTATGCCAAACAAGTTTTTCTCACATTTAAGAATTTTACTAAATGAAATGTTATTAATTTGTGTGCCAACTTTTACGGCCTTAATAACTAAGAGGTTACATATATCTTTGCTTATGGTTGGTAAACTAACAATATACAATATATTTTTGTTGTCTGAAGCGATTTTAACAGTGGCAAATTCTAGTGCTTCATCAATATTAGTGAATGGAATTTTTTCTGATATTAACAATTGTTCTGCTAGGTTTGTTTCGGAATTACTTAAAATAAAGGAGTTGACAATATTTGCTTTAGCCCAGTGGATTGCATACGCTACGTTAACAATTTCTTCTTTTATTAACTTTAATTTGTACATGATTTCAACTAAAATTTCTTCCTTATTTTCCTTTATTTCTTTTACAATTTTGAAAATCTTATTTGTTATATTGGTTATTTCATTTATTTTTCCTATTGTCAATTGGTTGATTATGGTTTGTCTATTGTTGTTGGTCAAAACATTGTTAATTTTTTCGGTTAGAACTTCATGATCATGCCGGTCTGGGCTGCCCGCAATCCACTTCCAAGTGCTCCCTAGGAAATCTAAGGACCTTTTGTTTTTCTTATTTAGCTTAAGCCTCGCTAGGTGGTTCTTGACTTGGAGGATTTCGTGGGATAGGGTTTTCCAAAGAGGATGATCATCTATTGAGTTTGTGATAAGTAGTTCTTCTAGTTTCGTCACTAAATCTTGATAAGCTTCTAGATCGATCACGTGGATAATTTTGAACTGTCCATTCTGAATCCGAGCAGTACCAACGTCAATTTTGACTAATTGAGAATTTGAGTAGTCTAAGATCTGTGTTTCCGAGACAGAGGGTGAAATAAGCAGCAGATATGTTCTTTAAAGAGAGAAATATTAAGTTTTAATGAGACTTTTGGAAACAACTTTCCCAGATTTTGTAAGAATTGTGGTATTTCTATTCTCAGCAACAATCTCTTTTCTATAACGGGGTGATAGTTTATTACCGATTCTTTTATTTATCCTAACATAAACAGTTTTACCAATTATGATATTCCAGATCTGTTTTTTGTTTAAGTTTTATTTTTCTTATGTTTTCTTGTCGCTCCTTTTCGATTTGCTCTAAATCATAATTCGAATTTCTAGCAAAAAACAAATCGATCGGTTTCCTTCCTGTAACTGAATGGATTGAATTATTATATTCGTAGACGGATCTGTCTAATAATTCAGAAAATGTGCTATGTGCTTTTTCGGATTTAAGGCAGCGCATTATCTCTGATAGAGTACTATGGAATCTCTCTATCTGACCATTCACCGAGCTGGTGTACGGGGGTGCCTTGAATACCTTAATATTGAATTGATTTTCTAACATAGAAGTTATAGAAATTGCACTGAGAGATTTCTCATTATCAAAGACAATTGTTTCTGGGGAACCGAATGATATAATAAGTCCCCTTAATGGCTCTTTCACATCCTCTACTGCTCTAGATTTTACAATTCTCGTTTGGGCGTACTTGGAAAATTTATCGATCCCGGTGAGAATTATCTGTTTATTCGTAAAGAATAGGTCAATGTGTAAGATCTGCCCAGGGTATTGTGGCACTGGAGTAGCTAGCAACATAGGCTTGTCAGGGTGTCGATCGTACTTGTGCTCCTTGCATATCCTACATTGCCTTGCGAATTTATCTGTTTTAGACTTCATTTGAGGGAAATAACATTTCTGCAACAATTGAAGCTTATTTTCACGAGCGTTGCGATGTGCGCGATTGTGTACCTTAGCGATTTCAGCTTCTTGTTCAGTTTCCGTACACAGGTCCTTAACCAATTCTCTAGAGAAGCGAACCCTATATTGAGAGAAATGATTGGGATAAATTTCCTGAATCTTACCCAATATAGCTTCTTCTGTTTTCAAACCATTTGTGACTGAGGGATTGAGATAACGTTTTAGAATATCAACGAGTTTTTCCGGGGAATAATGTGGTTCAACTATTATATGCCGGTGATATGTCGGAAAAACTATTTGGAATTGGTAAGAGGGTATTTCACCCAAATTTAAAATTATTTGATTTTTGAAAACATTTACGGGTTCTTTCGCAATTTGAATGAGGTTCTGTCCGGAACTTTCGTCACTATGCTGAGTGACTGTTAGAACATTTATACACGAAGTTCCTTCTGTAACGGGAGCTCTGGAAAGGGCATCTGCTACTACATTAGTGCTGCCAGGCTTATACTTTATCTCGAAGTTATATTCTTCAAGCATAGCCTTCCACCTCTTCATTTTCGCATTGTTATTCTTGCTGCTTAATGCAAATGTCAAGGGCTGGTGGTCGGTAAAGATTCGAACTTTTGCAGAGCCGTATAGGTAACTTCTAAGTGAAGTTAGTGCCCAGATAATAGCTAACATTTCTTTTTCGTTAGCAGCAAAGTTCTCCTCTGTCTTACTCAGCGTCCTCGAAATAAATGTGATTGGTTTTCCACCTTGTTCGAGTACTGCACCAAGTGCGAAATTTGACGCGTCTGTGGTAAGATCAAAGGGTTTAGAATAGTCCGGATAAGCCAAAATTAAGTCCTGAGAGATAAGGGACTGTTTTAATTTATTGAATGATTCGACTGCTTCTGAGTTAAATTCCACGGATTGTTTGGAAGATTGAAACTTTGAGACGCGTCCATCCTCCCCTCTTAAAAGGGCCGTGAGGGGTTTCGCGAGTTTCGCATAATCTCTAACGAAGCGTCTGTAGTACCCCGAAAGGCCAAGAAATGATCTCAGTTGTTTCAGGGTTTTAGGTATTGGAAAGTCAAGAATAGATGCTACTTTCCCAGGATTGGTTTTGATTCCATTTGCTGATATTAGGAATCCTAAAAATTCAACCTCTGTTTCAAAAAATTTACACTTGTCCAATTGGACCTTCATGTTTGCTTTGCGTAAAGTATTGAAAATAGCTTTAATGTGGCTAGCGTGTTGTGCTTCGTCCTCACTGTATATGATAATGTCGTCTATGTACACATGACAAAACTTCCCAATATACTGATGCAGTATATCGTCCAAAGTACGTTGGAAGATTGCCGGGGCATTCTTTAATCCGAACGGTAATCTTACGAACTCATATTTTCCATTATTAATGGAAAACGAAGTTTTTTCTACATCGGACTCTTTCAAAGGGATTTGGTGAAATCCACTTTTTAAGTCGAGATCGGTGAAGAATTTATTTTTGCCCAGTTGAGCAATAACGTCTTTAATGTCCGGGATTGGATACCGATCAGCTATGGTAACAGCATTTAGTTTCCTATAATCTATTACCATTCGATACTGCTTAGTACCGGAAGAATTTGGCTTTTTCGGTACGATCCAAACGGGAGAGTTATAGGGCGACCGTGAAGGTCGTATGATGCCATCATCGAGTAATTTTCGGACCTGCTTTTCGACTTCTGATTTTAAAGACATTGGAAAAGGGTAATGTCGGCTATGTATAGGTTCTTCAGTGGAAGTTCTTATTTCTGCAACAACCTTAGTGGTGTACGTCAGTTTCTCTTCTGGTTCAGAGAATAAATTTTGGTTGCTGCGAATTATTGGGTTTAACAACATTTTTTGTTGTGATGTGAGGTGATCGATTTTTGCGTTAAGTGAATTTATGTTCAGGGAGTTAACAGACTGAGACTTTAATTGTTTAATTCGAATGTGGACCTTATTAAGAATGGACATGCAGCTATCTTTTGTATAGATTACTGCAGATAGCTCCTTTAGGCTATCATTCCCCAGAATCCCATGAAATGTAGTTAGAGAAGGTAAGAGGAAGAATTTCAGCGGAACATCATTTAGACCAAATAGATTTATTAGGGTATGCTGGCTGACTTTGACATCACCAGCTATTGATCTTGCATAAAATATTTGTTGGTTAGGAATCGGTTTAGTAACTATATCGGGTTTTATATAATTTTAGTCTTTCTCCACTTCCTGCTCTACACTCAAAATATGGAAGTGAAGAATCGCCTAACCTAAAAAATGAATATCTGTACAGTCGTTAAGAGGCAAATTAATGTCGCTGGATTGCGAGTGATCGAAGAAATTCTAGGAGTCTTGAATGTATTCGTCGAGAGACAGTTGGGAAAATTCGTTTGCCATTGCAAGAGTTTGCTCCAAGTCCATCTCCGGATGGCTTGGTGAAATTTCACGAAGATGTTCGGTATTTGGAAGATTATTATTTTGGGGAACATGTTGTTGTTCCATAGATGGCTCGATGTGAAAATTCTGCTGTGAATGACCCATAGTGCCTTCTTGGATAAAGTTGTTATGTTGAGGTCCACCAGACTGTTGTCTGTTTTGCTGATGAATAAATCTTGATTGTGCCGAGTGTCCCTGAGTTACTGGTTCTGCTTTTACTTGCGGTCTGCTACTGTTTGGATGTTGTCGATTATTGGGGTTAGTTGGAGATTGCTTTGTATTATTGAAGGAAGTGTTTGGGTTGATAAGATTTCTATTGGTAAATGAATTAAAGGCGGGTTGCAAAGGCCTATGAGTGCTAAAATTAGGGAATTGGTTCGTATTAGTTTGAAAGGGTTGTGTGTGGCATTGCTGTCCGTTCCAAATGTTCTGCATCCGAGATGGATGGCTTCTGTTCAATAGGTTGGCAGGTACTGGTGTAGTTGGCTTCCTTGCAGTATTTTGGTTGTTATAAACTTGCTGTGTCCGGTAGTTTTGGTTTTCAAGCTTTTGGCATAGGCTTAAAGCTTGTGGCAGATCGCTAGGTTCGCAAATACCAAGCAGTTTTGGTAGATCGCCTTTTAGTCCCCTGATAAAGGTATCAAGAGCTTTATTTCTATATGTCTGAGTGAGAAGCTTCATTGCCTCTGCACCAACGTTCATGCACGAGATATTGTTGAGGATAAGCGATAGGTGCTTGTATACCGTATTGTAGAATTCTTGAATGGTTTTGTTGCCTTGGACTAAGGACATCATCTGGAATTCTAAGGTTGCCAGATCGCGCTTGTCTGCATAATGCATTGCCAAGCAGCGTGAGATGCTGGTCCAGTTAAGTGGAGTGTTAAAGGACTCCAAAGCAACATCGGCGTTCCCGATTATCTTATTTCTTATTATATTCAGTATCCCAAAGTATTTTGGGGTACCTTTCAAAGGCTCATAGATCTCAAGGATCCTGTCCACGCTCTTTTTCCACGAGCTGAACTCACCAGGATCGCCTGAGAAATTTCGGATACTACGCACAATATCCGGAATGCTGTCTAATTCGGATAGTCTATTTAGATGTTCTGGTTCTATTGTCTGATCATGGCCTGAATCTATGCATGGGTTTAGTATGCTCTGAATAAGTGTTCGAGTTTGACTTTCTACAACGCGCGTAACAATAGACGTAATAAGGCAGTCTAACTCTGGGGTAGTCCGCGGTACGCTTGAGTCATTCTGTGACACACTTGACCGGAAGGAGGAATTGGGGTCTTGGGTTTGAGGTAAGGCAGATGAAACACTATGTGAAGTGGGTGCGGCTTGCAAGGTAAGACCTGTACTTGGCTGAGTGGTCGAGCTTGTTCGTGGGACCGAAGTATGATTTGACTGAGCATTTAGCTCTTCAATCTGAATTTAGAACCATGTTGTTTGGAGATGTGTAATTAAGTTATGGTTTATATGAAATAACCTTTACACAAGATTTACTTTACACTTTTTGTAGTAAAAGGACAAATTTTAGGGCTGCTTTAGAATTTAGCGTTAGAATTTTAATTTTTTTTAAATAACGAGTAATTATATAAAAAAGCACAAAAAATAATTAATAATTTCATAGATTTAAATGAAGGAAAATATAAGAAGAAAAGGAGAAAATATTGCTTAACTTAGATAATCGCTTATTCTATACTTTAACAAATTCTTATTAAATAGTTCTTTAATTCCTGGCTGATATTTTCTACTTTGATTAAATTAATTTTTCTTATTCTTTGTTCACTTTCTTTTGTTTTTCGTTTTTCTTAGTTAAAACTTTTGTTTTTTCTTTCTTATAATTTGTTTCCACTGTCTACAATTTTTATTTCTTATAATCTAAATTTGTTTCTTTTCTTTTTATATGTTTTAAAAATGAAATAATTAGTAGTCATAGAACATTAAATACATATTAAATAAAAAATAAAAGATAAAAATTCCTTACAAAAGAAACACCAATGTTTTCAGCATTTCGATCGTTGTCTCAGGGAATTCTTCTTGAGTCCGTTTTCTTGAATCGGGTGGTGCGGCTAGCTTTTTACAAGCGTCCGTTTTGTCCACTATCACTGTGGGCTACTTCGGGGCCCTTTATTTCACCACTACACGATATGGGGGCCGATAGGCGCGAGGGGAATCTAAGTACTGCAGCTACTTGAGGCGACTGACTTGATATGTGTTTTACTTGCGAGAGGCACGGCGGCTACTTGAGGCGACTTACGGCTTAATATCGCGATAGCACGGCGGCTGCTTGAGGCGACTGGCTAAATAACACTTATTTCCTCGACACTATCAGGCCCCACGTTGGGCGCCAATTAAATAACCATAGGTTATTTTTATTTTAAAAAAAAACTTTATTTAATATTCGGGCAGAGTTACCCCTTACAAATGAAAACTTAGACTAAAATGCAATGGTTCTTAATCTACCTTAAATACTATTCCACATGATCCAATCATGCACCCAGCAGTAAGTATGTTCCCACAGGTATTCTCTTATTACCATTACAGTACGTGATGGAATGCACTGCATGGCACAGGTGTCAGATGGTCCAGACGTTGTGTCAGCATTTGGTTTGGTGGGAACAGTGAATTATTATTTGAGACGTTTAATATTTGCGTTCTTAACTTATACATTGTTAACAATGCAATTGCATTGTCCGCGTGTGCGTTCTCCATATTTTCTTGTTGAAAGTTACAGCAAAAGTGATGCCCCGCAAATCGGTTCGTCGTGTGTCGCCAAATGTCAACGAACAAATCGCACGAACATGTTCGTCGTTTATGGCCAGCTTAAGTTACGCAAAATTGTAAATATTGTAATATTTCGGCTAGCGTTCGAAATGATACGAGTAAGACGTTATTATATTTCAAAACACTTAATATATTATTATTTAAAATAACTTCCAAGTAATTCACAACCGATTTTACTACTATCTCACAACTCAAATCTCTTATCGTTCACTATTAAGACTTAAGGGCTGAACAGAATGTGAATCTGTATCTGTATCTCGAAACTTGGTGTTATTCAACTTCGACTTACAGATTACACATGTATTGAACGTTTGAAAGTTCGATATCAGATACAGATTCAAGCTTCAGATTGACATTCTGATCTCCTTTTCTGTCGCTTTCCAAAAATCAACTTAACTCACGATGTTTCTCATCCTGTATTTATACCAAATTTGTCGGGTTCTAGTTCTTTCTCGTATCTTCTGGTTTGAAACTGGGGTAATAAATGATAAATAAATGTAAAAGTGTACGACAAAAATGGGCAGCACGTATTTATATATAGATTAGAGGATAGAGATGTTTTTAGTTGTTTTTATGTAGCTCCTCAAGTTTTATGTAAATTGAAAACTCTTTAATATTTTTTCATATGATTGAACAGAATGCCTTCAGGAAGAGAATGCCTTCAGGAGACACAATCAATATTGAAATTTGTTCAACATATTTAAAAAAAATAAAAATTAATTTTACCCAGAACCAAGAAAACAAATCAAAAATTGCAATTGCTATAGCAACAAATCTTTATTCTTACGAAACCAAAATTTAATTTGTGGAGATGATACGTAAAAGCCAAAAAGTCATCACATAGCCTGAAATACTTCACAATTCAATTTGCTTTGCATCGTATCATCAAGACGTCTTTACGATAAATTCAAACATTCCAGTGATGCATATAAGAAAGAAAACAAAAATATTCCTCTTCACATGAATTGGGTAACGTCTCAAAGAGCTATGTAGGTATGTAACTGAAGTAAAATCTAGACTTACATGAGTATTTGTTTTCAAAATAGAATCACTTCATTAAAATACAGAAATTCGTTCGCATGCCAGTTTACGACAAGCTCACCCCTTCCCAGAATTATGTTTTCCAACCACGTTTTCAACATCGTTTACAATTTTTGAGTGCGTCATCGTCCAGTCGTCAGTTGTCGGGAGCTAAAATTTATACCCACCACCGTGTTTATACAATACCTTACACCAGTTCTCTCGACAAATCGAAGTATAACGACATTCAGGAAATTCTTTTATCGATTTTTTCCTTGTGCTGCTGGTTCGCATATTATGAAATGATCATAGGGAAATAGGACAAAAAATATTATAATTTTATACGAGTATTTTACCGTCCCTTGACCTGAATTTGCTTCCATTTCACCCGAAAAAACTCGTATTCCATCCTTAAAATGGTGATTTCTGTCACTTTATTGTTGCCTTCTTCTAAGGGTACATTGTCACTTCCACTTACATACATGTAGCTGATGGTAAGTGAGTTCTACCACTGCCATTATTCCACCTACAAACGCCTTGGCTCTCTGTGTAATAGCTTCATATAACTAGTGCTAAGTCCTCTTTCTGCATTTATATACAATATTTACGTATCCTGCACCAAAAGATGACAGGAATGTGGGTTGTTATTCTTCAAGCGATATTTGCTAATTTGTGGGACATCGTTGAGTGGTTCATCGTGTTGTTCCTTTGCGTCGGCGCTGTATATCTAGAAACTGTTCATAGATGAGTAAGCTTAATCATAAAGCCGAGTTTCTATTAAAGTAACTGTATCAGTGCATTTTTTAAGCTAAATAACTAGATACGAGTAAAATATATGAGGTAAGGTTTGAAGGGGGATATTATTTCGTTGTATTTAAATACGTGAAAGGAAAGTAGAGAAAAATAAATTTAAAGTAACTAATCTACACAGCAAATGTTTCATATTGTATTACAACTTCAACATCAAATTAAAAGGCGTCTTATTAAATATTAAATATTAAAGAGTTTTCAATTTACGAGTACTTTAAACTTGAGGAGCTACATAAAATCAACTAAAAACATCTCTATCCGCTTTTGACTTATAAAGTTTAATGACATGATTTTGAATTGTTTTTTTATTTGTCCATGGCTTATGTCTGCGGTTCATAATGCCATAAATGTTCGTAGGAAACTCTATTCGAAGTGGAAGCAAAATTCAACAAATATGAATTGGGTAAATTTCTGTTGAGCACGTAATTTCTCAACTTCTATCACGAGACTTTCTAAGAAAATATATTTTTTATCTAGGTTGGAAACGGACCAAAATCTCAAAAAGCTCTGGAAAAACTTACACACCGTAGGTGTTTCTGAAAACCTTGTTGTAGACGTTTTACCTGATCTTGATGATCTTAATGATGCTTTCTAACCCACCTCATTAGAAAGTACAACTTCTCTACTCAACCTTCAACATTTCTCTGAAATACCCACATTTTTTTAATTCGAAGCTGTATCGGAAGTTGATGTCATTAATATCATTCGATCGTTCAAATCAGATGCCGTTGGTGAGGATGGAGTTCCTTCCCGGTTTGTCAAAATGGTATTAATCCACTTTCGGATGGCAACGATTAGTATAAGGCCTCGTAGAAGTAGCATCTTCCGACAGGTGCTGGTTCTTTAAATAACGAGATGAGCCTGCTGCTAATAATCCCTACTTCACGCCACCCCGTGGCGCCATCTGGGAATCTCACTAGAGATTGCAAAGTGAAGGGGTCAAATGGCGAGTTTCCTGCGCCATAAATCAGGATTAGTGTCGGAAAAACAAAAAAAGACCTTATCCGGGCTACTCCGATATATTTGGAGCTCAGGCCGGTAAGGTTTTCCAGGACTTAATCAGGGTGTTGGAAAAGAGATGGGCCAACTGCCGGCCAATTAAAAAAACATAAATTACAAAGCATCAACAAGCCCCGGATATGGACGGACGTTGACAACCTACGCAAACGATTTAAGGACAATGAGCTTCGGATATGCACGTGAAATGTTAAATCCCTTAATAGACCACTTGCAGCCGAGCAATTAGCGGAGGGCGTAGACTGCTGCAAAGCAGACATAACCGCCATTCATGAAATGCGATGGGATGGGCCGGACAAAAATAAGATGAAAAGCTGCAACATCTACTACGACAATTGCTATCGACGGCAAAAGCAGCGCTTATTTGGATGCGGATTTGTTGGAGGCAGGCTAAGGCAAGAAGTCCTGAGCTTCCGCCATGTGAACGAGCACCTCGTAGCAATCCGCATCAATGGTAAATTCGCCAACATTAGTCTCACATGAGGAGAAAGATGACGACACCAAGGATGCATTCTATGAGCTCCTTAACAAGACGTACGAGCAATGACCTAGCTATGACATTAAAATTGTCCTCGGTGATACCCTTGGTGGAACAATCGAAAAATATAGCCTGCACAACACTACCTCCGATAACGGATTCAGGCTAATCGTCTTTGCGGCGGGGCGAAACATTGTTGTGGCTAGCATGCGGTTCCCACATCTCGACATACACAAGGGGACTTGGAGAACTCTTGTTCAATCAACAGTCAACCAGATTGATCACATTGCAATCGACGCAAGACACTCCTCCAGTATTATGGATGTCCGTACGTTCCGCGGAGCCAACACCGACTCGGACCATTATCATATTGTAGCCAAAGTACGGTTGCGGATATCCCAAACTACGCGAAGGCAAATTAATGCTGTGAGAAAATTCGACGTCAGACGGCTACAATTGCAAGAGATCGCCAAGTCCTTTTCCGATCGAGTGTCTCTTAATCTCTTAAGAGGTTCACTGCCGCCAGCATCAAGCATCGAAGACCATTGGAAACACTACAAAAACGCCGTCAGAGATACGGTTTCTGATGTGCTGGGTTTCACTCGTCTACCACAATGATACCCCTGGTTCGATGATGAATGCCGGCAACCACATGCAGCTAAGCAAAAAGCACGCAATGCGGCACTGCAAAAATGAGCGGAAGTGGAGAGCCGAACACGGCTTCTCAGGAGGAAGAAGAATGAGCATGAGAAGCGCGCGATCGAGGAAATTGAGATTTGCTACTCCAGGAATGAGGTTCGAAAGTCCTACCAAAACGTAAAAATAACATGCCACGGAAACAAACCCCGACCCGAAGCCTGTAGAGATGAACAAGGGAACATCGTTGTAGAATCGCAGTCGATGCTTAGGATTTGGAAAGATCATTTCTGCAGACTGTATAACGGCGGACCAAATACCGCTGTCAGGCAGAATCAACCTTCCAACCTGGACGATGATGACCAACAATTCCGTCCACCCGACCTGGATGAAGTGAAGATAGCCATATAGAAGCTTAAGTCCAACAAAGCTGCAGGAGAGGATGGCCTGACTGCCGAGCTCTTCAAAGCGGCAGGCGATGACTAGGTAAGGAGCATACATCAGTTCATCTGTAAAATATGGCGGACGAAGGTATGCCCGATGAATGGAACCTCAGCATTGTTTGTCCGATTCTCACGAAAGGAGACCCTCTGAACTGCGCCAACTACAGAGGCATCAGTCTCCTTAACATCGCATATAAGATCTTATCTGCCGTATTATGTGAATGCCTGAAGCTGTTCATCACCAACTTGATAGGTTCATATCAGTGTGCCTTCAGGCCAGGAAAGTCCACCATCGACCAGATATTCACACTACGGCAGATCTTGGAGAAAACCCATGAGCTTCAGATTGATACACACCACCTATTCATCGATTTTAAGGCCGCGTATGACAGCATCTATAGAGACGAGCTATACAAAGCAATGTCTAGTTTCGGGATCTCTGCAAAACTCGTCCGTCTGTGCAGGATGACGATGGAGAATGTACGCTGCTCCATCAACGTCGGTAAGGATCTCACCGAGATCTTTAATGTCCAGAAAGGATTTGGACAAGGCGATGCGCTGTCATGCGATTTTTTCAACATCGTACTTGAAAGAATAGTGTAAAACTCTCGGGCAAACACAAGAGGCACTTCTTCCAAAAGTCCGTCCAATTACTCGCATACGCCGACGATATTGACATAATCGGGAGAAAGCAGCGTGATGTCAGTGGCGCTTTCGCGAGTATTTAGACGGAAGCGGCGAAAATGGGTTTAGCGGTTAATGAGGGCAAAACCAAGAATATGCTGTCAAGGACAACCAACACCGACGTCTCGGGCAGAACGTCACCCTCGACAGATATAACTTTGAGGTAGTTAAGGACTTTGTCTACCTAGACTGTGCTATAAATACAGACAGCGACACCAGCGTTGAGATCAAGCGAAGAATAACTCTTGCCAATCGCTGTTTCTTTGGGCTTAGAAGGCAATTGAATAGCAAGGCCCTCTCTCGGGTGACAACAAAAGTCACCCGGTCCTGCTCTATGGCGTAGAGGCATGGACATTATCAAAAATGGATGAGGGTGTTCTTGGTTGCTTCGAGAGAAAAATTCTTCGGGCGATCTTCGGCCCCATCTGCGTTGACGGTGAGTGGAGAAGGAGATACAACGACGAACTGTACGGACTGTACAGCGACATGGACCTAGCCAGAAGAGTTAAGATCCAAAGACTGGGATGGCTGGGTCTTGTAGAGCGTATGGACACCATACGGTCCGAAAAGTCTTCGAATCCGCTCCCGAGGGACAGGGCAGTAGATTAAGGCCAGGACCCAGGTGACGCACGCAAGTTTAAGAGGACCTCAGCCAACTTAGCGTGAGACACTGGAGGCCGCTAGCAAGGGATTGAGCTGGCTGGAGAAGCTTGTTGACTGATGCCCAGGTCCACCCCGGACTGTAGCGCCACTTAAAGTAAGTATTAACCCACTTTCTTGGTGTAATTACTCACGTAATAAACTTTTGCATTACTTCGCCATCATTTCCGTCTAGTTGGAAGCTGGCTAAAGTAATTTCTGTCCCCAAAAAACCTCAACCATCTTCGGCTGCAGACTTTTGACCCATCAGTATATTAACCTGCCTTTTAAAAGTTTTCGAAAAGGTCCTTGCCAAGCAAACCTCAAGTCATCCAGATCATCATATGCTACTTGCTTCGATCCAGTCTGTTTTCTTAGTTTGTTCTACAGCTATGGTTGAAATTCTCGATGACATAAGGATCAGCTTTGTCTCGGACTTCCTCTCTATACTTTGCCTCCTTGACTTCTCAAAAGCTTTTGACACAGTCAACCACTCAATCCTTTCTGAGAAACTAAGAATGTATTAGCTATATAACTTAATTCTTGCGGTTTTTTCAAATTTTGAACGTTTATTTAAGAAAATCATGTACAATGGTATTACTCAAAGTATTGCCCATCTGAAGCTATGACTTTTTCCCATCTTTCTGTCAATTTGTTGATCCCTTCCCAAAAGAACTGCGCCGGCTTGGCAGCCAAGAATGAATCAAGCCAATTCTTGATATTCTGCTATCATGTGAACCGTATTTCAGTGAGAGCGTTCTGCATCGACCGGAATAAATGGTAGTCAGAAGGGGCAAGATCTGGGCTATCAGGCGGGTGGGGTAAGACTTCTCATCTACTGTTTTCCAAATAGTTCTTAACCGGAATAGCAACGTGGAGCCGAGCGTTGTCATGATGGGAAATTATTGCCTCGTGTCTGGTCGCATATTCCGGCTTTGCCATTGATTTGGCTGGTTGGCCGGGTTTCACATATGATTTTTTGCGCTTGGGGTTGTCATAATAGATCCATTTTTTATCACCAGTAACAATCCGATGCAAAAATGACTTCCTTTTGTGGCCTTGCAGCCATGTTCCTCATGTGGAACCCAATTTCCTTGCTTTTGAATATATCCAGCTGCTTTTAAAAGTTTTGAAATGGCTGCTTGAGTGACACCCAAAGATTCTGCGAGCTCTTCTCGTGTTTGGCAACAATCTTCATAGAGTAATGCTTCCAATTCTTCATCTTCAAACTTTTTTGGCTGCCCAGGACGTTCATCGTCCTCCAAGCCAAAATAACCACTTTAAATCGTGCAAACCACTTTTGGCACATTCGCTCAGCTAGCGCATGTTCACCATAAACTTCCACCAAAAAACGATGACTTTGAGCAGCAGTTTTCTTCATATTAAAGAAATGAAGAAGAAATCCCCGCAAAAACACTTTTTCAGGCACAAAGTTCGACATATTTAAGTGAAAAAAAATTATTGTTGTTTACGCTTCAAATGAATGACATATACTGAAATGACGTACAATGACAGTAGTTTTCCAACGCATGTTCCAATGGAATAATAACAATGTAATAATACAAGTTACGCCATCTCTTAGCAAACCGCACAAAGTAAGATATAGACCCAATATTTTGGTTTTAATGAAAGTTCCTCAAGTCTCATAACTAATTACTTCAGTAATCGCTGTCCAAGGGTTGTGGTTGGGGACAAATCGTCTCGTAGTAGGAATATACATGCAGGAGTATCACAGGGCTTAATACTGGGTCCAAAATTGTTTTGCATATTTATAAATGACCTCCCCCAAGTTTGCTCTAAAGCTAGTCTTCACTTCTATGCGGATGATGCGCAGATATACTTATCTAGGCCGATTGGTCTAGTTGAGGATATTGTTTGCAGGTTGAATGAGAATCTATCCGCTATCTACCAATGGTCACGTAATTGTTTGACCCTCAACCAGGCAGAGTCTCAGCTGATTTTATTATCTAAAAAAATTCACGATACTGAACCACTGCCACCCATTCACCTCAACGACACGAAATTGCAGTTCGTGGAGACTGTAACCAACCTGGGTTTTAAGATAAACGCTCCATCTTCTGTATAAGCCACATCAATTACACTGTGGGACGAATTTACGGAGGTCTACGCAAACTTTGGCTGCTCTCTAGTTTTACTCCTGTTAATACGAGGCTGAGACTTTTTAAAACTTTACTTGTTCCGTATATTGAATATTCATCAGCACTGTATTGCAAACTTGATTCCCTATCTCAGCGTAAACTTACTGCGGCATTTAACGATATGGTAAGGTATGTGTATGGGCTTCGTCGACACGACCACATACCCAATTATCATACAAATATCATTGGTTGTACGCTGCAGCAGTTCTTGCATGTTAGGTACTATATCTTCATGCACAAAATTATTCAGAACAAGTCGCCATCATACCTTTTTGAAAAACTTCAGTTCGCTCGTTCCCCTAGAACATACAGCCTTATAACTCCCTCCTCGAACTATTTGAACAACTCGCACCTTTTCTTCGTCTTTGCCACCAGACTTTGGAATTCTATGAACACAACATTAAAACAAATAATTGGAGGCATATAGTACAATTTAAAAATGCTATTTTGCAGCATATCTATAAAAATGCAACAGCATACTATTTCTTGTTTTTTTCTATTCTCCTCCTTTACACTATCCGTCCTTTTGAATCTCTTTCCTGATTATTGTATTGCTTATTCTTTGTTAAATATAAATATAAAACTAAATCTTGTGTATTATCCATAATTTTAGGTACTATTAAAGACCAAGTCTTATTAAAATTAAAATTGATATATTTGAAACCTCTTCTTCTATACTAGTATTACTGGGATTGTCCAAAGCTATCGGATGCTGTCATCTTGTCATCAACGTACAAATTTCTTTTATCACTCAAACTACCAAAGTTTGACTTCCCTCGTAAACCGAAGTTATTGTAAAAATTTATATTTACGAGTAGATACACTTCAATGTAATGTATTTTACTGCTAGATATTGTCTTAATCTGTGCACAAGTTACCATTTTGATTACTTCTATTTCGATGAAAGTTAGGTTAACAGAACTCATACTTCTAAAAAAAAACATTTATTGAAGACAGTTTCAAGACAGAATTAAATGTTTACGCACTTGATTTGACAGCGTTTGCGTTTTTCTTGTTGCTCTGGTATGTAGCTTAGGTTAGGTTAGGTTAGATAAAAGATGCTGGAGAAAGACCAACGCACTTAGGCCTATAGGCCCATTATCACAATCGGATCTGTGATCCTCCAACACCTATATTGTTTAGATCGCTAAAGTCATTGCAGAAGAAGATTCCTAAGTGAAGTTTTCTTCTTTGGAAGATGGCTAGTAGATCTCTCCCCCCTTTCTCATGCATGCAGTTCCTGCAGAAAATGACATGCCTTCTTGCATGCTTTTTCATAAGACAGTGGGAAATGATGACACCTTTGATAAAACATCACGTAATACCTAAGAAAAGCAAATTCATTCATCAACTTTTCGTCGCCTTTTTTTATAGGCCTCTGTTTCGGCAATCACAACTTCATTAGAGTCAAATTTCTTTCCCTTGAGCATCTTTTTGAGGTCTGCAAAAAGCCACTAGTCGCTGGGGGCCAAATCTTGAAGATTCGGGGTAGAGAAGTAATTCGAAGCATTATTTATTCAATTTAACCATCGTTTTCATCGACTTGTGACACGGTGCACTGTCTTGGTGAAAGAGTATTTTTTTTCTTTTGCAAATGAGGTCATTTATATTATTTTCTACACTATGACGATCAAATAATACCGTGTAATACTCGCTAATGATAGTTTTACCTTTCTCAAGATGGTCGATACACAAAATATCATGCGCGTCTCAAAAAACGGATGCCATAACTTTGCCAAACGAATTTAGAGTTTGTATACGCTTTGGACGGCTTCTACCAGGTTTCCACCGGCTTCCATTCAGATTAAGGTATGTACTAGTGGATTCATTGTCACAACCGATGTAAGAAATTCTTTTAATGTTGCCTGAACAGCTCTAAACAGTGCTCTGAATCGTTGTTTTTGGTCCTTTGAAAATTTCGTGTAGCATTGTAAACACATTACCTTAAAGGTGTCAGCTATCTCACGCAGCTTCACTACGGACTTCCAAAACTATTTTGTGGACGGTTATCTGTTTTCCAGATCAACTGCCGATTTTGAGCTCCCAGAGCGTTCAGCCATCATCATTTATTGTGGCGATTTCACCTCTTACAAATCTAAATAAGATCTCTGGCAACATTGACGAACGCTTTTCCCAAGTTGATAAAAACGATATGCAAGACTTTTGAATCTTCGAATTTTTTTTCTATCATTTTTCGTACATTTTGGATAGTGTTGTTGTTTCCAAAAACTTTCATTCAGTGCAATATTTTGTTGTTGACTGTACAAAGAAGTTTCGTATGTTTTCATAGTATACGACATTTATTTTATTAAAAAGTAGTTGCGTCGGCGAAGGTGCGATAGTTAGCTCATTGGACTATCACGCAGAGAGTCTAGGTTCGATTCCTGGCTGGGTCACCAACAATTTTTCAAAATCGCCATCCCCTTTCAGCGGGCAATGCCAAACTCCCAAAAGTAAAATTGCCTACGAAAAAGCTTCTAAAGAGTGCCGTTCGGACTCGGCGATAAACCGTAGGCCCCACTCAGATGTGACAAAAATAACATCATGAGCAACACAAATGAGTGTCAAGAAGCTAGGCCATGGCCCATACCGGGCTGCCAGCGCCACAGTGTTTTTGTTGTTGTTTTAGTTGCTTCAATTTCTCCTTTCTTCTGTGCCTTGACACAATCGTACAGGAAAGCTGGTTATGCACTAAATTGCCTCCCATCCTTTTACTGACCAATTTCATTAACCATCTAGGGCTTAGACTTCCGATTGTCGATCAATTTATATTTGGACTGTATGTGATCAGGTTTGAATGCACGCCCCCGGTTATTATTTATAAAACTTGAATTGTTTTGGCTGTCGGAAATCTACCTTTTCCTTCTCGTGTGCAGCAGTGGAGAAAATGGGATTGCGCTAAATTTAAGTTCGCGCAGTAACACATTGTAATACTCTATTACTGTTATGTTATTTATAAAGAAAAAAATTAAAAAGTCTTCTTCGCTTTCTCTATATTCACAAAATTATTTTGGACTTACAAGCAATTTATATAAACTGTCAAATTAATATCGAATAAATTTCTCCTGTTTTATTCAAGCTTTGGAATTCATCCTTACTGCGTGCATTTTTCTAATTGCCTTAATTGCTTTTAATGCCTCCCAGCTTATTATTATATCTTAGAGAATGGAACAAAGTTGTTAACATAAATACCAGCAATTTTGTACATTACAACTATTTAAGTAGATCTTACGATTTCTCCCCCAACGTCGAGAATTAACGTACTTTTTCTTTAAACTTCGATGGAACAGCAGTAACGACAACAGTTTAATCCTCAACAAATTTGCAATACTTAAATACGTCCGGCATTCAGGACGCAACCAAAGAGCACCTTGACATCTAAATTGCCAGTTAAGGGAACAAGAAAAGGAAAATAGTCCGCAAAGTGTCTGGACACTTGACACTTTTACACGATGTAAATTACCCAATGTGTCATTTTTTGTCAGGTATTATGTGTTGGAATGTCTACCATTGTCGCAAACGGTGCAGGTAAATTAATTGCCTCCATTGCTCAGGAATATAAATCTCCTGCACAAGTCGTAAATCCCATTGGTTTGAAAGGAAGTGGCAACGGAACCGTTTTTGTGTAAGAGCTCCCGTAATGCTTTCCGTCGAGTTTTTTCTACTGCAGGCAATCTTCTTTGGAACTCTTTCCTGTCATCGTTTGAAATACTTTGACCATTTTCTTGAACATAATCACCTGACTCATGGCATCATTATAATGTGCAATGACGGTAACCTCTCCTGGGACGAACTGAAGAACATTTCGACAAAGCCCTACTGGTTGTCGTATTTTAATGTTGAGCCTCAGACCTCCGAAGAGGATATCGTCGTTTCCTTTAAAAATTTGTTTTACCATAGCTCCCCGAAAGTGGGAATCATCATTGATATTGAATGCCAGTCAGAAGCACTTAAAATCCTGAAATCAGCATCAGCCAACAATTTTTTCAACTCCTCACAGGCATGGTTTATACTGGCGAATAGCACCGCAATAGGGCAACAAGCTCTTGAGCGAATGGAAATAAATATCGACGCAGATATAACCCTAGGTGTGAAGATGCCAAGGTAAGATGTGTGAAAAATTTAATTAGTTTGAAATTGGTTTTGAAAATTTAAATTCCATCATCGTCCTTGTGCGTCCTTGTGAATTTTACGCATACATTCCAGAGAGAGCATTTTGCGGTTGTATGATTTGTACAAAGTATGTCATCGGTGTGGCTCCGCGTTACAGAGTATGGTTAAAGGTAACTGGAGTGTAAATGGAGGCATAAAAGTGTTAGGATATTTTTGGCAATCTACAGTGCAGCGCAGGAGGAATTTCAGTGGCATTACTTTGACAGGCGGTGTTGTGGTGAGTTATATCTCTTTTGTGTTTGCCAGACCGCGATAATTGAATATATTTATCGAAAGAACGAGAGTTAGGAAAAAGTTGGTTGAACCTAGCTGTTGTGGTGTGGTTATGGGTGATGCATAAATTAGCTGCCAGTTGTTTGAGTTTGCTTGAATTTTTTTTACATTTGGAAAAAGTTTTCTATAAAGTACATCTCCTTGATACTTGTAAAATTCTTTTTCTTAGCCAACTCTAAGGATCTTTACTTAGATTTCTTTGTATACATTTTAATTGGTGCTTAAGAGAAACAAAAATTATAACGAAGACGAAAAAAAATTTCAGGAGAAAAAAAAGTGGAAATAAATTCGAATGAAATGATATTTTTAGAAATAATTGCCTTTAATCCAGATTTAGCGATGATGAAGGGACCGTCGAGTATAAAGGATGTGTAGAGGAATAATTGTTATTTGTGAAAATTACGCAATATTGCTTAATTTCAAAGCAGTTCTGCTACCTGCAATCACATCTTGAAAAATAGCCCACTATCTTATAAGGTGTATAAATACGACCGCCACCGACAGCGGTAGTTATTTAGCAGTACACCATCCAACGAAATAAATAATTTTGTTTTTTTTTAATTATTGTTGCCGCTACATCTCCCTCTACAGGTGTTTTTTGTAATCCAGTACTAAGTTCAGGCAACCAATTGTCAGATTGCAAACTATCAGTCTAATTTTTATACAGTAGTCCTTGCGATTTGATCGTGATGACATAAACGCTTCAACGACATTAACAAATTTTTGAAATTTCATACCAAAATCATTGTTGACCCGACACCTGAGACCGCTCTTCGCGTTATTGTTGACCGTTTTCGCACAACATTTTCTTCCGAAAATGGTATTTACCAAAATGCATAGGAAGAGTGCATATTGAAGATAATATTGTATCCATTGAGAAAAGTGTTGAAAAAGATTGAAATTTACCGATTTGACGGGTTTCACAACAGCTCGGTCTTTGCCCGTCCACCTTAACGATCAGTTTTACGCAAATATCTTGTTTGAAGGCTTAAAATAATCAGCTCCTGCATGAATTGAAGCCAAATGTTCACCGGTTGCGTCGAAATTACGGTGAATCGGTCCAAAATCAACCCAATGGATTATCTGTTTTATCAAAAACTTGTGTTCAGCAATGGGGCTCATTTTTGCCTTTTCAAAAAGGAAGCTAATCAGCATATAACGGTCAAGAGTTTTTGCTATTGTGTGATTTGAATCGAGAACAACTAGCAACGGTAAAGAAATGAATGTGGTTTATTTGACAGTCTGAGTGACCATTAATTCAATTTAACATTAATAGCTAAGTCATTACGAAAGAGAAAGATAGCGATAAGATAGATAGAATAATTACATATGTGTAAGGTGAAATGCAAGTATACAAAAACAGTTTACAAATTTTGTCTATACTCTACATACAGTAGTTACAAAGGAAGTGTTTTAAAGTTCATTATAAAATTCAATGTTGCATTCATATTTAAGTTAGGAAATTTAGGAAGATAAATAAGATTTGATCCAACAGCTATAGAGCCATGATTAATGCTTTTTCGTTACTCGATTAAATTGCATAAATATGGATGAGGTGAGGTTCCACGTGCCATCAAATACCCGAAATTGTGTTTATAAATTAATTTTGGAATGTATTCTCTTTACTGAATACAAATAAATGACTTTTCAATGAAATTTCATGTGTTTTGGTCAAAATCGAAGTTAGTACTGGCTTTAAAGAAAAACTTTGTGTTAAAAAGGGCCCTACATCTTGCTGTAGTATGCATCTAAGACTTTTCTTTAAATAAATCTGTTTTCCAGAAGTTTCTTAGATCTTATAGGCCATGCAACTTTCATATCATTAAAACCTTCACCAAAAAGAACAAACTGTTTTAGAAATGAAATAGCACCCTTTATAAGTGTTAGAATTCGATGCGCTAGTTCCGGTTCGTCAGGTCCCTTCTGATCAGTAAAAACTTCATGTGTATTGATTGCTGAAACTGAAACTGATGCTAATTTTTCAGTAATTTGTTAATATGTCGTGTCCTGTTCCGTCAGAGCATGGCTATTTGTATCAATATTGGTCTCTCAGTTACATTTGTCTTCCTTTTTGATATCAATTTTAGCGAGTGCAAATAAAAGTTAAGTACTACAGGCCCCAGCATGTGCAAAACATTTTCGTATTAACTTTTGACGTACAAAGAGTACGTGTTACCGTAGTTACCGTTTCTATTGCCTCAAGAAGAGCGCAACAATATCAACCTTTTCCAAAAATTCAATATGAGGCACTTAATAGTACCCTGGTCAATGGGTAGTTGTGTTTGGTTCAAAAATGCCAATTAAATGCTTGTCAAATTGTTTATACGTGAATGAGCAAAATAGTGACTTAATTCCGAGTCCCCCTTTTTCAGTTTTTTTTAAAAATCTTAGAAGTCTCCCAAGTCATCTTTTAATTGTCTTCATAATCAAAAAATAATCTTAAATGCATTTTTATTCATTTTTAATTCATCGATTCTTACATGCTAGACAAAACACGTTTAAAAATTAGATTAATTAACTTAAAATTATTTTATTCTAACTCACTGGCCCCATGCGGGCACTGTAAGTTAAACATAACACTTAATCTATATCTTTCGACGTTTCGTACAGGACTTCGTTTTGATATTACTCTGTATTAAATATTTTTAAAACTAAGAAAACATCTAGTTTTTTCAAAAACTTAATAAATTGACAGTTTTTTTGTTTATCATATTTTAAAACTTAAAGCCAAAACGTTTTTAAAAAATTAATCTTAATCTACGTACGCTACTTAAACTACTTAAACTACTACTTATTATAATATAGGTATTCTTTTTTTTTTTTTTTTTGAGAAGCAGTTACATTTCATTTTTATTTTTCTTTTTTTAATTTATTTTGTAATTTTTAGTTTTTATTTTTTATTTTTTTATATCCTAATCCTACCTAAATCTATGTAAGCCGGCCACACCTAAGAAAAAATGGACGAAATGGCGTCCTAAAGAGAATGGTTTCGAAGTTACGTTGAAAAAGTATGTTATGATCTCAATCCTTGGACCCAATCTCTATGCTATTAAGTCGTCGACGTACGCTATGGCATGGTGAAGTGAACCTATCAGATCACTTGTGTAAATGTTGAATAGGATCGGCGAGTTAACCGCACGTTTTTCCAGCCCGTTTTTGATGTGAAATGTTCAAGTAGACGTCACATCACCATTCTTCACGATGAACTGTCCATCTGTGAGCATATTGAAAAGAATATACAGCAGTGGTTTACTAATTCCCAGCCTGTTCAGTTTGAGAAGAGCCCCTTTAGGCATATGGTATCGAAGGCCTTTCTTCGAAATTAACGGGGGTTCTTGCCATTTATGGCTATGACGTTATTTTCCAAATTTTCGCCATTGAACTAGGTGGGGCCCTAGTTCTCGATTCGTCAGTTCGCTTTTCCATTCGGAATGTAGAAATTGTGCAGAAGGGCTCGATTTCTCAGGTCGTGGTTCATTATCTATCAAGTCGTCTTGACCTTTCTTTCGAAATATTTTATTTATTTGCGGGAAAATACTCGGGTTGCAGACTCACAGAAGCCCAACAAATTTTTTATTTTTTGGAAGTTTTGGATCGACGACTTCTATGTCATGGTCTCTGGGTTATGCCCGTCAGTAAACTGTCTGTACATGGTTTTTAGTTTTGACAGCAGTCTGCTTTTATGTCGGTGGAGTGCATCTATATTTGATGTTGATATTGAGGTATTGTTTGCCCATTGTTCGCTTTATTGTCCCTTCCGTTAGTTTTAAATGTCTGCCAATCTCCTCGTTTGACATATTTCTGTTGGACGCTCCGTAGAACGAATTCGAGGAAAGCCCTCTCGTGAGTGTCCCGCAGAAGTCTGTCCCTACTTGTAGTTATGCCTTTGAACATACTCATAAAATTCCGCAGTTTTGTTAGGAAGACAGTTTAAAGTCTGTTGGTTCGTGCATGTCAGTTGTAACCATTCATCAAACAACAGGAGATTAAAATAGGAGCAGTGTCTAGGAAACGACGGACTATCACTCGCCTACGGACAGAGTTTATATATCGCATTGTTTTGACCCCACCAATTGAACAGTAGGATCCTTCTAGTTTTGGTGTTTCGAGATTTTTAGTTTGCATTGAAGGAGTAAACAGAAATATCAATGCTCGAGCATTTCGTGGAAAGCAATCAAACAAATGCTTCGAGTGTCTATTCTACTGTTTACATTGTCCAAAAAACGGAGAGAGTTTTGTCTTTATTTTCATTTCATTTATTGGCTAAGTACAAGTAAGAACAAAAGTCGTTTAGATAACAAAATGCAATACAAATGTTAAACGCATACAAAAACATACCTTAGTTGCGTAAGCTAAATATTTGATTTTCAACACATTCAACCGAGAGATCCTTACAGTTACCATTACAGATGGAGAATATTGGCAGTTCTTGTTATTCTGCTTTCTTGCAGCTTAAATGAGAGGAGCTCGTTTTGATTTTCTTATCTTGGAAGATAGTGGAAGTAACATGAGGCAGTGATTTTCATTTAATGTAGGTAATTTCTTAGTAATGAACTTCTTTTGTGGCCTTTAACGAATCTGAAGATTTCACCTAAAGTGAGAGTATGTAGTTGATGCGATCTGCAGGAGTTTTTTCTACGAGGATAGATCAAGTTCCGATCAGTACCTCTTACCCTGTTCTTAAGTAAGATGTTGCTTTTTCTTTTATTACTTCTCGACAGAGTCTTTGATTAAGCTGTTTTCCCCCAATTTTTGATATCCTTTGGAGAATCGACACTTTATGGTATAAATCTTATGGTTCTAAATATCATCGATAATGCGCGGTAATCTTGAAACTGCACAATTTCATTGTATTTCGAAATATCAAAAATTGTATGGGTATAGGATTCACTTAAATAACTACGTTTTCCATATCTCAGCTCTCCGTTTGAGTGCAAACACTTTTCCAATTCGAAACCTACTACTCGCGTTATCCATATTATCTATATTCGCATAAAAACACTTATTTTTTGTTAAATCTTAGGATTTTACAAATTTATATCGGAATATATAATAAATGTGTAATGAAACAGTAATAATAGCACACTAATTATTATAAAATTAATACAACGTTCAGATAAATGATGCACCAAAGAATATGCAAATGAAGGAATATTTGGAAAGCTTTGACAACAAACACCTCGATGCCATGCAGCGTAAAACGTATCATCTATTAAAAATTTTGAAAGACATTTTTAATTTTAGGTAAGTATTATAAATTGCGTTGTGAAAATATTCATTAATCTTATCCCAATATAATTGTTCATCTAGACTAGAAGTTGTAATCTCTGACTCATGGGGTATTCAACAGGATGGCAATTGGACCGGTGTCATGGGTAATCTTCTTAATGGTAAGGTAGCCATTTCATTATCACCGCTTCGGTTCACACAACAACGAGTCCTTGCTGTTCGATACCTACCTGAAGTACATGTTGAAATGTGCGTATAATTGGATTTCATTGCATTTACCTTTTTTTTCATTGCAATTTTTTGTATCACCCTGCATTCTTTTGCTATTGAACGCAGAATTCGATTTTTATTCCGGCATCCACGACGATCAGCCATACGTAATATATTCCTACAGCCTTTCACAGCGGCAGTTTGGTACACAGTGGTGGTAGTCATTGCCGTTGGAGTTCTTCTAATGGCAATTACTATGCGTTACGAGTGTAAAAGGTACGGGCCTGATGGCTCTAGAGAGAATAAATTGGATTTTTTCACTTTGATCATCCTGGAGGCGATCTTTCTTCAAGGACCCAGCCAAATGTTTCAATTCGTTGCCTCTCGCATGCTAATTATTTCCATTTGCATATTCGCCGTGATGCTGTATCAATTTTACTCGGCATTCATTGTGGGTTCCCTGCTAGCAGATGTGCCAAGGACCATCGTCAATATGCCAGCACTGTTTAACGGTAGCCTCGACATAGGCATGGAGGATATCGCTTATAATTATGAATTTTTCATCAACACATCAAACCAAATGGCGAAGGATATTTATGTCCATCGCATAATGAGAAGTCCTCGAACGAATATACTGCCATTGGAGAAGGGTGTGCAGCGAATCGGTGAAGGTGGTTATGCATATCATGTGGCTGTGGTCAGAGCATACCGTATATTAAAAGGTTTGTACAGAATTCAATGAATTTTTAATTATTATTCTGCCGTTTTTCAAAACCTTAGTATATGTGAAGGAGTATGGGCGTCTGTATTTATTGAATACATGGTGTTTGTTATCTATGAATATCAAGTCAACATTTAAAGTGCTAACTTAAAACTTGTCCTTAGAAATGACTTTATTTGCAATTAAGGTATTACGCTTAAATCGAGTTGTACTGATTTATTGGAAAGGTTTCTTTATACATCTGAAATAAATATGTAACATCAAAATTGTTGTATTGTGAACATACAAGGAATCAATTAGTCTCAGAACAAAAAGTACATACCAGGTATGTATGGTAAATATGAAATACATGTTTATTGTATGGAAATGAATATGAAATATTCAAAGTAATACCCATTGCTAGCTAGCTATACATTTTTATCACTTCTCTGCCAATGTGTGGATGCAACTCCAAAACAAATTTTGCTTTTTGTGCAATTTTCGTAAAAAATAAAGTGCTGCTCAGCAAGTTCGTATCCCATCAGTGTAAATAATAGTAACCAGACGGAGCCAAGTATTTCTCACCTTAACGCCTAAATCGTTTCCTTGACCAGTTTTGATGTTGTGGTAGTGCATTATTTTTAAACAAAATCACTTTGTGTTCGCTTTTTTAATATTCTGGTGGTTTTTCAAGCAAATCTTCATTTAGATCGATCATTTGTTGTCGATAGCGTTCAGTATTAATGGTCAGGTTTTAGCAGTTCATAATAGATCCCACCCTTCTTATCCCTCGAAAAATAAAACGCTGCCTTCCATCCATAGCGATTTGGCCTTGCGGTCAATGTCGACGGCTAATTTAAGCTGGTCGTGATAAAGTACTCGTAGATTGGGATTTTCAAAATATATCCATTTGTTGTAGAAATGGCTTTCTTATGTACCTGGCGAGGAGCATTTCGCATATGGTTTATCTGCTGTTTTTGATTCAAGTCATGTGGAAATCAGTAATCCATTTTTCGGATTTTTCCAAAGGGTTCTTGTTGAATTCGGTTCCCCGATAGTCCTTCATGTTCTTTGTCTGTCATGACAAAATTGCCACTTATGAAGCAATGAGGTTTGCCTAGTACTGTGGCCTAGCTTCTTGACACTCATTTGTGTTGCTCATGTTGTCATTTTTGTCACATCTGAGCGGGGTCTACGGTTTATCGCCGAGTCCGAACGGCCTCTTTAGAAGCTTTTTCCTAGGCAATTTCACTTTCGGGAGTTTGCCATTGCCCGCCGAAAGGGTGATGGCGATTTGAAAAATTGTTGGTGACCCAGCCAGGAATCGAACCCAGACTCTCTGAGGGATAGTCCAATGAGCTAACTATCGTACCATCGCCATCGCCACTTGTTCGTAATACGCCCATAAAATAAATAAACTAAATAAATTTGGATGACTAATAGAAACAATTTTTGTTCTATATTTATTGCCAACAAAGTGAATGAATCCAACTGGAATCATACCATAGAATCAGATACCACAAGTACATGGAGAAGTTTGCCAATGCTTTGAAAAGTAAGAATGCTTGTTAAATTTGCTTAGAAGAGCATTTCATGATAAAAGATTGAGGCAGTGTTAACATATGTTTCTTGAGTTTCAATGACAAGTTTCAAAATGTGTTTTTTACTAGGCAGAAAACATAGAGATTTAAAAGGTTTGTTTTATTTTTTCAGTATAAGCTTTGAATTTTAATTCAAGTTTAAAAAATTACATGTTTACAACTACTGTATCCGAGTAAAAGCATTATAATTTTGTTTTTGTAGAACGTCTCAAAGAATCAGAATTCTGTGATCTTCAAGAATTGGCCATGGATCCCCCTTTTGCATCCTGTCCAGCAGTTCCACATGGGTCACCATATAAAGAACACTTTGCAGCTGCAGTTCTATATCTCCGGGAAACTGGCCTAATGGCTTATTCGGACAAATTGTGGCCAGTTGGTAGACCACAATGCACCCAAGAGATGATGGAAAAGGATACAACAGTAGATATAGACCACTTTATACCAGCACTTGGATTTTTAGCCGTAGCAATGTTAGCAAGTTGCATAGCTTTTATGATAGAAATTCTCACACATTCATTAGGTACAGCAAATTGATTAATTGGCATATAAATGCTTTAAACACAAGATACTGTAGCCTTAAGAAATTAAAACAAACTCAAATCTATTAAATTATGTACTCACGAATAAACTATAAAAATGCATTCATAAAACAGGTACATACTATATGTACATATATAAACTCCCATAGATCATTTGAATCCATTCCACTTGAATCTTATTTTATATTCCCTTGGACATCTACTATACAACAGAGGCAGAAAGATACAAAGAAAATTTTCATTCCACATCACCGACATTTGAATAGATGTACAGTTTATACATACATATATTCGTAGTGAATAAGATGTTGAAGATGCATGCCACCCTAAAAATCGTTATGCTGATGAACTTATATTCGTTAAGCACAAAGAACCAAAAGGAACACAGACGATAGATAGATAATATTCAGAACATACGGTGTAAGAAAAGGAAGTATAATCAGATATCTTGTATGGTATATCATTGAAGTGCATATCCAAAATGAATACTTTAATCTTTAATTTAACGGAGCCCTCTCTATGAGTTAAAATAAATGCTAAGTTTGTGGATTTTCAATTGTGTTATATATAGCTCTCTTAACAAACAAATGTTATTCCTGAATATACCTTTTGTCCGAATACGAATGAATCATTCTCTGCAGGTGGAGTGGAAGTTTTTGTGCGAAACTCACTGGAATATAATGTTAGTTGTAATAGTCTGTCAAGTGTGGACATAATTCAAATCTTATGTCAGATAGCGATGATGTTTCTATTTTTATCTGTATTTACATATATATTACATTCCCATAATATCCAATCGTTCATGAAAGAACTTTCGATTTTCTTTTTAAATTATGCTAAATGTAAAAATCTGAAAAGCAAGCAGTGCATCAGATTCTTACCTCGCTCTAATGGCTGGATACGGTCGGTAAATGAGGAAACATGACCAATCGTAAATATGTTCTTTCCTTGACCATGTTTTATGGTCTATTGGTCAGGCTTCAAATAAAAATTTCACTTCATTCATATTTTCAACCCGAGCATTTCAAGTGTAATCTCGCGCTAACTAAAGTTTGCTAATGCTGTACTTATCTTTAAAAATTAGAATAGAAGGAGTAATAATGTAATAATGTTAAAAAAATATTTTAAAAATAAAATAAAATAATCAAAACAAACCCATAGTGTTATTACATTATGCAATTTCATATGATATACAAGCTTGTCGCGAAATTTCTGTGTATAAATTTCCTTTATAGAAAAATACAATTTCTACCTAGAATTACTTTCGTCAAGAAATATATATATATTCAAAACTATGGATTTACTTTGGTTTGATTTATTTAAAAGTTTTCTTCTTTTCAGAGCAATTAAGTAAAAGATTGTTTTTAAAAATATTTTTTTACCAATAATTTATTTTTTATTTCGTTGGTTTTCACTGGACATGTTTCTAGGTCTGCTCATTTCAATTAATGCGTCATTGTTGCATGGTCGCTTCCTGTTAGTCTGCTGTAATCTAGTTTTACTACAAGGAGACCTTGAATTAACTCGACCCTACTTAAAGCCACTTATGCTTGGCCAGCAGCGACGACCAACAAGTCTAAACAGACAAATTTTTGGTTGACAATACTGTCCTGCATTTTGTGTAATGTGCAAGCCCAGTATAATATAATTGGCAACAGTCTTCTTCAGCAGTGCCATGATTATATTTTGCCTTAAATTACACAGATTTTGGGCTGAATAATGTCCTTATCAATTTCTATATGGACGGATGGTACATATATAAGTTTCGTACATTTGTACTCTCCGAAAGTGGATCATATATTTTTGTAATGTGGCCAATAACACCATTCACCAGACCTTTGGACACATCTACTTTGTAACGCAGCATGCCCCTTAATGTTTTTTTTGTTTTTTAGCAGCAGATACCAACAGTGCTGTGTGAAGCTCACCACAAATCTATGCACCACTTATTTAATCTTGAAGCTTAATCATACATAACGAAACAAAGTTCCAGATTTGATTTTGGAGGTTCCTTCTGTTAGACAGGTTACAAGTCAATGCTTATGATGTATTTCTCATCAAATCATGCAAGTCATGGTGTAAAGCCAGCCAATGTCCACTATCCGAGCTATAACAGATTTTAAAATGGGTTATCATAATTGAATGCGTACTCAGAATCTGAGCTCAAAATTTCGATAAGACACCGAGAAAAAAAAAATATGATCGATTGAAATGTGAAAAACATGAAAATTTTCGAAAAGAAAATTTTTTCGCATTTTTTTTCACAATGATACCGCAAAGGTATTAACTTTTTACTGTGATCAGAGGTTATCATGGCACTCGAACACTAAGAGGAATTTATTTCAGAAAATTTCATCCCGCATTTAAAGCAATTTATTATTTATTTATTTGTTCTTATTTATATTTATAAACATATTTTTATTAACCATTTCATTATTTCCTGCAATTGAGCTTCCTTTTTCGCAAGTGAAAATACCCTTTCGGAAGACGCTGACGATGCTGGTATAGAAACAATTTTGCAGCTTATTTTATATAAGAAAGAGAACTGACTTTTGTTTTCATTCCACCAATGCAAAACATTAAATTGTTCTTTCATTGGAATTCTTATATTTGAATAAGCCACAATTTCCTTTGATAGTATTTCTTCCTCGGACTCTTCTGAAAATTGTTCAATAAAATCAACTAAAAATTCGTCGATTTTATTTGGGACATTCGCTGTCGATTTCATACATTCCTTTTCACCAGTGAAAATCGACCGCATCATGTCCTTGCACTCTTCAATTGTGAGAGTTCTGTCCACTTGCCTTAACTGATTTGTAGGAGGGAACAAGTATAGCGGAATTCTGTGATATTTAGTCACGTACGTCAAAATAATATTGTCGATATAATATTTTGAGGATAAATTCAGTTTTTGTTCTATTTCTTTTTCTGAAATACTTTCTTTGCACATATTTTGAAAGGGTATGTATTCGCGGGATAACCCAATGAATGGTTGGGTAACTATCCGCTTCCAGAAATTTAGAAATCTCCTCGATTTTTGAGAGCACATTTGTGACTGCCACAATGTCGCTTAAATTTAAGGAATCCCAACGATTCATTTCATTTTGATCGTTTAAAATTTCAACGATGTTATGCAAATTGTGTTCAATAGCTTTCATTGCATAAAAAATTGTGTACCATCTCGGATCAACTCAAGTTTTGAATTCTGTCCGGACTTCTTAAAATATTTGACCAGTTTTCCCCTTTTTTTTTCTATTTCAAGTAGTTCTGGAACCTCCTTGAATGCTTTTTCGACAGCATTGTTCAGCAAATGATTTATACAATGAATATGGGCGGATTCCTTAAAAGCTGATATCATGTTTGCTCCGCGGTCGGTAACAATAATGGCGTCTGATAAATCCAATCCAAAAGTCTTTAAACGCTTTTCAACCTTACTGCGAATAAACACGCCTACAAATATATTAAAACAAGAAGAGAAATTATTATTTTCTGTAGGCCTTCAATGCGTCATACATTTCGTGACAATATATTAATACCTTATTTAAGGATATAAATACATATAGGCACATTTCAGGAATATTCAAAGCGTACCTGTTGCCGATTCACCATTCATGCAGATCATTTCTAACAACCGATTCTTCATGCTGCCTTCTACTATAAAATGCGGAGTTACACATAAATAAGTCTTCTGGGAAAAGGTGTCCGACCAAGCGTCCGATGTGATAGAATAACCATTTACTTTCATTAAGGCTATTTCCTCTATTACGACATACAGTTCCCTACTGTATAGGTCTACGACATTTCGGGATACCGTTGTTGGATGAGGTAGGAGTTGGATTACATTAATATTCGGTCCAAAACGACTTCCAATTTCAAGGGCAAGCGTTATAACGTCGTTAGTGCCCGAATCGTTGATGATGCTGAATGGCCTTCAATTTTGAACGACCACAGCCTTGAACCTCTTCACAGCCTTTGTCATCAATTTGTTTCAGCATCTATGACAGGTTCAGGAACATCACCTTTATTGCCTGATTTATTGGCCTTATAGCATTTCTAACGAACTAAATTTGACGAGGCACCAATAAATTTAAATATGCTAAAGCAAGTTCTGCATGCCACGATATTTGGTATTGCAATGCTGTTCTCTCCAATGACATAACCAAAAACTTCCACACCTTGCTTTTACCGCGTTTTTGGGCAATACTGTATTGGCCAGTCATTACTTTTGCCTTAATTTCGGTCACTGTTAATTCCACACTAGATGGTGACAAGGACTGTGAAACAAATGTACGGACAAATACATATTAAAAATTTGCAATTCCTGAGAGATAACACATGTACATACTTACGAACCATAAAAGGACGAACACAGCAAACAAATCCAGCAAACGGGAGAGAGTGGATAGTACAGGTTCAGACAAACAGAAATAAATAGACGCTGATATATATACATAGATGAGGATTAGCATAAATACCTGTATATAGCTCTGTATTTATGTTAAAAAATGCACAATCTACACACGTATTCAACGAGACAAATCTAATATAAACAGATAAATACATATTTAAACTATACATACATTATCAATAGAACCAAAACTCGAATTATTATCAACTTTATCCATTTTATTTAATAATCAAAACGACTGCCGCTGGGTGAATTTATTTACGTTCCGTCTTTACTGGTAGCTTATTTTCGACTAACTGCAATTTTTTTTTGCAATTATTTTGTGTACACAAATTTCACAGTGTGCATACATTCCTCAGTATGGAATTCTGGCAACGAAGTAAGCTAGAGTAAGTACCACTGCGACTCTTTCACGATCACCAAAATGTTCGTAACACTGTAAGTGCGATCGTACGAAATGAGTTGACTCACACGAGAGCAAAGCTTCGATTCAATAAGTCCATAAAATGAGTGAATCAAAATGAATTGAAAATATCATTTGAAGAACACTCATGAGATATTTTTAAAGTGTGCACTATCTAGAACCTTAACTCTAGGTTTATCTCTAGGGTCTGTGCTTGGTCCAGTTCTCTTTTTAATATATATAAACACTATTTTCGATCAACCTTTCGAAGTTAAGGAAACTGCCTTTACGGATGATCAAGGTATGGCATATGATTCAACTAATCCGCGCAACTAGGTAGGAAAGATTAGAAAAGATGCTAATTCTTTTGATTTACTGAATACAAGCTACAATGATGTAAAATATAGCTAATGTAATTATGCTTGAGAGTGCAAGAGTCACTGGATTAAAATATTATTCACTTCCATCATTCGAATCGCCTTCAAGAGAGAACCTTGCTCGGTAGATGTGTTAACGAAAGTTCTTTCTCAGTGCCTAATGAAGGTGTACCTTGCGACAGGGATTTTGGTTTCGAAATTGAGATGGTAGATAAATTTAAATACTTAAGTGTTATAATCGACCAAAGTTTGAATTGGTTGGAGCATATTTCAACAGTGAAATTGTATCGGGGTTCTTCTATTCGTAGCCTTTATCATATTCATAAACGTTATCTCAAGAAAACTTTTAAGATGGACTGCTTCGGAATATTTTACTTCCAATTACAGTGCGGCATTAGTTGTTGAGTCGATGCATGTCAAGGAAAATATCTCGCTTATTTTACAAAAGTGCGTAATTAGAAAAGCCTGGGGTGTTAATCGCCTGGTCCACTCTATGATGCTCTTTAAACCACTGAACGTTCTGCCAGCTAGACATTTGTAATGCTACAAAGTTTTGCATCCAAAAACCCAAATTCTGACTCCCAAAACTTGAGAAGCAATTCAGATACTCTCGTTAGAGTAACAACTTTCGCACCACTTACTTTGGGAATTTCGAATCCGTGATTTCTTGCAAACTACGAGGGCGGGTCAATAAGTCCGTGACTTTTGGATTAAAACACAGATTTTTTGATAAAAAAATAATTTTATTTTTCAACGTAGTCTCCCTTGAGCTCTATACACTTTGTCCAACGCTTCTCCAATTTTTTTATCCCTTCCAAAAAAAATGATTTGTCGAGGTCCTCAAAATAGGCCTTTGTTTGCGAGATGACTTCATCATTGGACTCAAATCTTTTTCCACCAAGCCATTTCTTCAGGTTTGGGAACAAGAAGTAGTCGCTCGGAGCCAAATCTGGAGAATAGGGTGGATGAGGGAGCAATTCATAGCCCAATTCATGGATTTTTGCCATGGCAACTGCACATGTGTTTGTGGTCGACTGTGAGCAAACGCGGCACCCATCTTGCGGAAAGCTTTCTCATGCCCAAGTGATCATTCAAAATTGAAACCACTGAGCCATGCGAGATCCCTACGGCTTCCACAATCTCTCGCACTTTCAATCTTCGGTCGGCCAACACCATATCGTGAATTTGTTCGATTGTTTCGGGTGTAGAGACCTCAACTGGGCGTCCAGGACGTTCGGCATCTTCGGTGCTTGTACGGCCACAACGAAATTCAGTAAACCACTTTTTTACCATTGAAATCGATGGTGCAGAGTCCTAATAGTATTTATCAAGCTTAGCCTTGGTCTCGGTAATGGTTTTTTATTTCGCAAGAAATAATGCTTAATAAGCACACGAAATTCACTTTTTTCCATTTTCTCCTCAAATTAGTGAGTAGTCTGATAAAAATAGCTGTCAAACACAAACTAACTGACGCAGCAAGTTTAAATTTTTACAGGAGTCAACTGACAGATGCCTGTTGACAGGAGCAGTGTTGCTGTTTCAGTAAAGAGGTAAGAAATTCAAAAAGTCACGGACTTATTGACCCGCCCTCGTATATAACAGGTTTCCTGCAACAATTCGTACCATAAAATAATTGCCTTTATTCTTTAAAATTACCACAGCATGGCAACTTGAATTTGAACATAGAAAATTCCAAGTTTTGCGGTCTTATATCATATAGTATTGCTTATTTTTATTCCTTTTTAATGTAATTCTACAATGTTCTTTAATTTCGTTTTAAGTTTTGGATCACTCCGACAATATTTACGCCACATGATTTTTTCGTTACATATTTGATGTTAAATGTATCAAAATTTAACTTCTGAATACTAAAGTCACTAACTGTTCTTAGTAAAAAATGTTGTAAATAAAATAAAAAATTAATCTTTCCGTGACAATCTATGTGATTCTGTCAGAAATAGTGTATTAATTTATTTAAATGTGAACTTATAAAGATAGTAAGGAGAGTTGTTCCTTAACCTCTTATATTTGACTGCATTCGAAAACCCTTTGCTTATATACTGAAAATATTCGGTTACAGTCGCCGTACATGCATACGTGTGCAGAAAATAAGTTGAAGCGAATGATGAGGTACATTGTAATCTTTACTTACTTACTTAAGGTGGCTACAGTCCGGGGTGGACCTTGGCCTCAGTCAAAAAGCTTCTCCAGCCAGCTCGATCCCTGGCTAGCTGCCTCCAGTTTCGAACTCTAAGTTGGCTGAGGTCCTCTTCCACTTGCGTGCGCCACCTGAGTCTTGGGCTTCCTCTACTGCGCTGTCCCTCGGGGGCGAATTCGAAGACTTTTCGGACCGGAGCATTGGTGTCCATGCGCTCTACATGACCCAGCCATCTCAGTCTTTGGGTCTTCACTCTTCTGGCTAGGTCCATGTCGCTGTACAGTCCATACAGTTCGTCGTTGTATCTCCTCCTCCACTCACCGTCAATGCAGACGGGAGCGAAGATCGCCCGAAGAATTTTTCTCTCGAAGCAACCAAGAACACCCTCATCCATTTTTGATAATGTCCATGCCTCTGCGCCATAGAGCAGGACCGGGGTTATTAAAGTCTTATAAAGGGTGACTTTTGTTGTCCGAGAGAGGGCTTTGCTACTCAATTGCCTTCTTAACCCAAAGAAACAGCGGTTGGCAAGAGTTATTCGTCGTTTGATCTCAGCGCTGTTTCTGTTTGCCTAGGTAGACAAAGTCCTTAACTACCTCAAAGTTATATCTGTCGAGGGTGACGTTCTGTCCGAGGTGTTGGTTATCCTTTTTGCTTGACAGCATACTTGGTCTTGCCCTCATTGACCGCTAAACCCATTTTCGCTGCTCCCGTCTCAATACTCGCGAAAGCGCCACTGACATCACGCTGCTTTCTCCCGGTTATGTTAATATCGTCGGCGTATGCGAGTAGTTGGACGGACTTTTGAAAGATAGTGCCTCTTGTGTTTGCTCGTGAGTTTTGCACTATTCTTTCAAGTACGATGTTGAAAAATCGCATGACAGCGCATCGCCTTGCCTAAATCCTTTCTGTACATCAAAGGTCTCGGTGAGATCTTTACAGATCTTGATGGAGAAGCGTGCATTCTCCATCGTCATCCTGCACAGACGGACGAGTTTGGCAGGGATGCCAAAACTAGACATTGCTCTATATAGCTCGTCTCTCGGTGGGTGGGTATCGATCTGAAGCTCATGGGTCTTCTCCAAGACCTGCCGTAGTGTGAATATTTGGTCGATGGTGGACTTTCCACACTGATATAGACCTATCAGGTTGTTGACGAACGGCTTCAGGCGTTCACAAAATACGGCGGGTAAGATCTGATATGCGATATTAAGGAGACTGATGCCTCTGTAGTTGGCGCAGTTCAGAGGGTCTCCTTTCTTGAGAATTGGAAAAACAATGCTGAGGTTCCACTCATCGGGCATACTTTCGTCCGACCATATTTTACGGATGAGTGGGTGTATGCTCCTTACCAAGTCATCGCCTGCCGCTTTGAAGAGCTCGGCAGTCAGGCCATCCGCTCCTGCAGCTTTGTTGGACTTAAGCTTCGATATGGCTATCTTAACTTCATCCAGGTCGGGTGGACGGAATTGTTGGTCATCATCGTCCAGGTTGGAAGGTTGATTCTGCCTGACAGCGGTATTTGGTCCGTCATCGCCGTTATACAGTCTGCAGAAATGATCTTTCCAAATCCTCAGCATCGACTGCGATTCTACTACGATGTTCCCTTGTTCATCTCTACAGGCTTCGGTTCGGGGTTTGTTTCCGCGGCATGTTATTTTTACCTTTTGGTAAAACTTCCGAACCTCATTCCTGGAGTAGAATCTCTGAATTTCCTCGATCGCGCGCTTCTCATGCTCTTTCTTCTTCCTCCTGAGAAGCCGGTGCTCGTCTCTCCTCTTCCGCTCATAGAGCTCCTGAGCAGCTCTGGTCTTTCTCAGCAGCGCCGCGTTATATGCATCTTGCTTAGCTGCATGTGCTTGCCGGCATTCATCACCGAACCAGGGGTTTCGTTGTGGTGGACGAGTGAAACCCAGCACATCAGAAGCGGCATCTCTGATGGCGTTTTGGCAGTGTTTCCAATGGTCTTCGATGTTTGATGCTGGCGGTATTGGACCTCTTAAGAGATTAGGAGACACTCGATCGGAGAAGGACTTGGCGATCTCTTGCGATTGTAGCCGTCTGACGTCGAATTTTCTCACAGCATTAGTTTGTCTTGGCGTAGTTTGGGATATTGGCAACCGTACTTTGGCTACAATATGATAATGGTCCGAGTCGGTGTTGGCTCCGCGGAGCGTACGGACATCCATAATACTGGAGGAGTGTCTTGCGTCGATCGCAATGTGAACAATCTGGTTGACTGTTGATTGATCAGGAGTTCTCCAAGTCCGGTTGTGTATATCGAGATGTGGGAACCGTCGATAGCAATTGCCGTAGTAGATGTCGCAGTTTTTCATCTTCTTTTTGTGCGGCCCATCCCATCGCATTTCTGGGATGGCGGTTATGTCTGCTTTGTAGCAGTCTAGGGCCTCCGCTAGTTGCTCGGCTGCACGTGGTCTATCAAGGGATCTAGCATTCCACGTGCATATCCGAAGCTCATTGTCCTTAAATCGTTTGCGTGGGTTGTCAACAGTAGATCCGTCGATATCCGAGGCTTGTTGATGCTTCGTAACTTAATTTTTTTTTAAATGGCCGGGCAGTAACCCCGGCGGCACAACCTCCAACCTGGAGGACCAGTTCCATTTTGAGTGCCCCTAGGACGAGGGGTCGGTTACACCGAAGCCAGTAACCCGTTCCGGGATGTGAGCGCTGCCGTTGGCCCATATAAATAATCAGCATTTCCACATATATACTGAATCTCGCAAGTTCCTTACGAAGTGCCTACATGCATACAAAATTACTTCATTTTGTGGATTTTAGACCAGCTCGAAGTTCTTAAAAATCTAAGGAGGTTTGATATCTGTGCTCTTTCGCAAGCAGATTCGAACCATGATAACAGAATTGAATGAACGTAGCATCCACTTAATTTCAAGAATTGGCTTCATCACGAATCAACCAATTTAACACGGGCTAACATTTAAAAACAAAATGAGTTAATTTATAGCAGCGATACAGCCCGAACTGGACTAAGCTGTTAACAAGCCTATTTTTTTGGTCAAAACGTAGCGAAACGAAGGCACGTTATTTTTATTAAAATGTCTCAGTTCTATGTAGGAAGATAAATAAATGCTTTAGTTATAAAGTGCTTACACTACAAGTACCTTCAAAAGAATTCACACATAGGCGAATCGCACAGAGGAATTGAATCGCGGTACAGTCTGCACTCTCACAGCAAGCATCGCAGGATATTGTCTGGCTTATACCTAACACACTCTCTTCTACTAAATACAAGGGTAGTGTCTCGTTACAGCGATAATAAAAAATAAAGATCCTGTTTTATTGAAGAACATAAGAGCAGTTGCACTTAGAGATGTTGAAAAGCATTTTGGTTGACCGTTTTATGAGCTGGGCGCAAGCATGTCCTATCACTGATGTAAATGCAGAAACAGTTTTCTATTCTTTCTACAACCTCTGGATAGTCTGATTTGGATATCCAAAAGTGGTAAAAAATGATCAGGGATGACGGTTACAAACCGCACTTTTTACACCACTTTCTTGTTCAGTTTTTGGAAAGCATTAAAATCGATAAAAAATATTTTGCTACACTTCAACAACATTACTCTGGATCATATCAGGTATTCAAAAGACATGATGAATTATGAAAATGATCTTGAACGGCAACAAATTAAGTACCAACGTTGTGCGTACCTAACTTTACAGCAGACGTTCTGTATCACTACACCGTGTGTTAAAGATTTTGTTTTGCGCTTATGTACTCGTAAGTGTGCACAATTACCTTTCAAACCAAACTTCTTACATTAAATGTTTTTCGAAAATTTGAAAAATTTCCTAAGTGACTTCGCCTTTAGTAGGGGGAGTACAAAAATCTTATTAACATGTCTGCTAGAAATTGATGGTTGCATTTCTTTCGATTGGTTTTTAATTTTTTCGTACACATGGCATTTTAGTAAACTCCGTTTGCGAATATTTTTTAGATCGTAGGGCCCAGGAATTTATACTTTTGTCGCTTAGACTTAGTTTTAGAATACTTCTTTTATTATTTCAAACAAACATATTTCGCAGCCTGAGTTTCCAGTCTAATCAAGTGTGTGGTATATTTTCGTCTTGTACTGGTTCCAAGATACGAAACAGATATCGGAAGAGAGAGAAAAAATAGCTTTATCCAGCCTGGCAAGCACATGGAAATATTTTATTGCTAAAAAGTATGTAAACTTTTCAGCAATGTTCAAAATATACAGACACAGCAATGTTCAAAATATTCAGACACTGATATATTGAGTGCATAGTCTGTTTTCTGCTAGACTTGGGTAATCGGAATTTAAACTTAAATACAGGGAACAAAACCAAATGGTAATATTAAAATCCTAGAGAACTCAACAGATTAGAAAGAAATCTGGGCGGGATACAAATTCGTACACATGGCTCGTATGCAAATCTAAACCACAATACAGGGTACACATATAATATGTATTTTGATGGTGCATTCAAAAATCCACAAATTTAATGGATTTTTCAAATCAGGCAAGCTTAGTCGGACTTAATGAAATCAAATATACAAATAGAAGAGGATAAACAAGAAAATGGTCATTATATAACCTGAAGGAGGAGGAAACTATGGCTCACATTATGAGAAAATGTCAAACATATGTAGAACAAGTTTAATATTTAAAAAAAAAAAATATTCCCGAAGAAACTGGATAGCAAATCTTGAGACCAATGGTATACACTACATATATTTGTAAAATATTTCTTTCGGTATAACAAACTACTTGTCAATGAATTAAACTTAACAGTTGGTGTTTAGTTTCATTCAACGGTTTCTTCATAAACGCATTGATCCCAAACTTGGCACTATATATATATGAGGTTGGAGGTTTAAGCTATGTTCTCCTTGTTTTAATTAGAGCAAATTTTTAAGATAGTGCTATAATCTTAAGTTTTCCTAAAATATAAAAACGGAATCTGGAACTTAAACCAATATAATTTAAATTGAACTTAAAATAGACTCATAAAATTAAAAACAAACAACTCTTACAACAAATGCAAGCTTTACTTAAAGCAACAATGGATTTAGAAAAAATTGTATAAGCCAAAAACAGGCACAAAACCTGGTATACTTTACAGATTTTGTTTTCAAAAAAAAATAACTTAACCCTCATGTGGGTATGAATAAACTTTAAATGCCTCAGCAAGTGTTAAGTTTTTGGAAAATCGGACAGAGAGAGAAGAAACATGTTTGGGCTCAGTGTTAACTTTGCTCAATGGGTAACATCCAAGGTTTAATGCGGAGACTAAGGTATTAGTGAGAGCTGGCTTGTTATTGTTTTCTAGTCAACCATACATCCAACTTGATTTTTCTTGACTGAAAAAATGCAAGTCTTTCGTTCACGGCTGAGACTCGAACACCGAAGCTTGCACTAGCTTGAACTAAAGGCAGAAGGACATCCGCTGAAAGCAAAAGGCAACACAAAAAAAACAAACATAAGGCAAAAAAAAGATATCTGCGAAAAAGCATCATGGTGTGGCTACTGTAAAATATGAAAATCCATGAGTAAGGATCAAAAATAAAAGGCTTGAAAAGACAGCCATCGGCTCGAAAAGACAGTCATTACCACCATCAAAAATATTTCCGGAGTAGACAGATTACGTGAGTTAAAAATCATATGACAAAAATTTTTAGAAAATAAATGTGGATGATTGTAACACTTAATTCATCTCTAAGCTAACGAAAATAAAATTGCAATGGCACTAATATGAAAATATTACTGCTGGATCGTTTAAAGTACTCCCTAAAGGATTTCACTTCCCGTGTGATGAACATTATATCTTCGAAAATGTTATTTATAAAAAAATTTAAATTTTGGAAGCCAAAAACTTAATCAGAAGGGAAAGAACAAAAGATAATGATGGAGAACACAACAGTTTACACAATTAAACCAATAATAGGTATTGTTATTAAGAACGGGCCGCTTGGAAAAACTATGCAATGAGGATATTGATGACTTCTGAAAACCACTGGAAATGATGAACAAATATAAGATTTCCTGTGTACCTCTGGTATCACTCTCCCTTTCCAGCTGACAGTGCAAGGGGAGGAAATGCTGTATTTGTTCGAAGTATTTTAGAACCTCACGCCAAAAAACTTTTGCTCTTTTGAGACAAACCAGTCATAGAGACCTTTTCATATACGAGTACTTTCGTAACAAGTGAAGCACTGCTTAGCGAGTACGTTCCCAATCGATGCAAATGTATTAGGTAATCGAATTGAGCCGAGTCCGGTGAGTAGGTAAGCAACACATGAAAGTATGTCCTAACTATGTATGTCCTAGTTTTGCTGTATGTGATGGTCCATTATCGTGAAGCAATATCACGATGTTTTATCTACAACATTGCTTCCAATTCTCAATCCTAATTTTTTTTTCGATGGTCCTCCACGTTCTTTGTTTCTTAAATCAAAATCGCCTCATTTGAATTTTTTTAGCCACTCAAAGCAATGCGGCTTACCAAAATAATGCCAACCGTAAGCTAAGACAAATACTCGATGCGATTCTGCGTCTTTAAATGGTAACAGAAAATCATTGCTGCCTGCAAATAATAACAAGTAGTTTCCAGGTTCAAAATTCGACATGTTCAACGCTATTATAAACTATGCCGCTGTATGGAATTTGTATTACTGTGAGTAACATTTCTCAAAAAAGAAAAAAAACTGAACTACGGCAAATTTAATAATTTCTCTAAGAATTCATTAACCTCAGATTTCAAAACGTCACAACAAGCCTATTGACATCGAACTAGGACAATTCCTTACTGATATACAACAGGCAGCAGAAGATAGTAAATTTATCACGAAAACAAAATTGCCGAATTGAGTGCGACAGATGAGTTACACTAAGAACTTACTGAGAAACGGAACTTGTAACGCTATCCTCCGTTTTTAATTTTGTCCTATTCTACTAGAATTTAGGACAAATTAATCCAAAACAGTTTAAACCTGACTGGCAAATCTTATGAAAATTAAAAAAGTGTAGTAGTTGGTTTCTGAAGAGAAGGAAATAAATTTAGACAAACTTAAATTAATTTGGCAACAATTTCACCGTTCTCAAGTGTTTGCTAATCTTTGAATAATTCAAATAATTTTGTCCCGATTTCATTCAAGTTTTTCCTAAATATGGGCTGTGTTAATAGATTTCGATTAGTACCACAAATATTTCGAAAAACTCGTCTATCGTTAAGAAAAAATTGTTTGTATTCTGTACTTGTTTTTTTAAAACTCTAAAACCCATCGACAGATTCAAATCAAAATCAATTGGCAGCGATTCCGCACAAAAATTCAAGTCCATAGGACCATTTTTTGCGAGTATCGTGGGCCAAAAAAAACTGAAACATACGGATACACATACTCACACATACACACAGAAACATTTTCTTAAAACCTGTCTGAGAACACTATGGACACCCTAAAACCTAAAGATATCACAAAATTTTCATTTTCCATTTTCGAGGTAATTATAAGAACCTTCCTAACAGAAAGTTAAAAAAGTCCCTAACTAAATATCTTTGTATTCAACTGTTTACCAAGTCACGTACTATTCCCTCTAAAAGGTTGCCCAATATTTACAGAGACCTCAATCTGAAAGATTAGATGAAGACATATTCCCTTTTATTTCTCCATGAGAGCACATGTATTCATATATATACATCACTCGGTTGTGATATAATAAAAGCCCAAATCATGAAACAACTACCATTTACATTATCGTAATAAATCAAGCTTATAATTAATGTTTGATTTAGACCGTAAATAAGGTAAGCCTTAATCAGAAGTTACTTTACACCAGTCAGTCACACTTCCGCCGATATTGTTGAAATTCTTCAAGATACTGCTTCTTAAAACACTAAATGGAATCAAAGAGCAAAGAAGGCTTATTTCCAACCACCATCAGTTCGGGCATGTTTAAGAAACAGCGTTATGAGAAACACAAGTTTGTTTTAAATTTTATAAAGTTTGTCATAAGGATCTAAAGTACAAACTTCATATCTACAGATCTACCTAGTATATACATAAATCTTACATAGCAAATAGATTGTTAGAGTTCCGTATGGTTCAGCCTATTGTGATCTTTAAAAAATACAAGCAGGTATTCCACATGAAAGTACTCTAAGACCCACCCTATATCTATTATGTTCTTGTGATGTTCCACCCATTAATGCTACTATTACAGGCATATTGGCAGATGACTTAAAAATAAACATTCAGCGAAATATGTGATTGGACGCAACGTTGACGAATCAAATCAAATGCGTCAGAGTCCACCTTTATTAATACAAAAATAATAAATATATTTCAAGTTATTAATAACCCCTTTTCTAGCACTGATAATCGTCTGGATATGAATCAAGATGCTAAACTGAAATAGGACGAGTATATGGAAAAGAAACTAGAAAAGCTGAATATCGCTAATAACAGAAAAGTTTAGACATTACTTGCTTACTTACTTTAAGTGGCGCTACAATCTGGGGTGGACCTGGGCCTTATTCAACAAGCTTCTCCAGCCAGCTCGATCCCTGGCTAGCTATCTCCAGTTTCGCACGCTAAGTTCGCTGAGGTCCTCTTCTACTTTCGTGCGCCACCTGAGTCTTGGCCTTCCTCTACTGCGCTGTCCCTCGGGAGCAGATTCTAAGACTTTTCGGACCGGAGCATTGGTGTCCATGCGCTCTACATGACCTAGCCATCGCTGTACAGTCAATTCAGTTCGTCGAAGTATCTCCTCCACCACTACAGACGGGACCGAAGATCGCCCGAAGAATTTTTCTCTCGAAGCAACCAAGAACACCCTCATCCATTTTTGATAATGTCCATTGTCCATCCATAGAGCAGGACCGGGACTATTAAGGTCTTATAAAGCGTGACTTTTGTTGTCCGAGAGAGGGCTTTGCTACTCAATTGCCTTCTTAGCCCAAAGATACAGCGGTTGGCAAGAGTTATTCTTCGCTTGATCTCAGCGCTGGTGCGGTTGCTTGTATTTATAGCAGAGCCTAGGTAGACAAAGTCCTTAACTACCTCAAAGATATATCTGTCGAGGGTGACGTTCTGCGCGAGACGTTGGTGTTGGTTGTCCTTTTTGCTTGACAGCATATACTCGGTCTTGCCCTCATTGACCGCTAAACCCGTTTCCGCCGCTTCCGTCTCAGTACTCGCGAAAGCGCCACTGACACCACGCTGCTTTCAGCCGATAATGTCAATATCGTCGGCGTATGCCATCTTTTGAAAGATAGTGCCTCTTGTGTTTGCTCGTGAGTTTTGCACTATTCTTTCAAGTACCATGTTAAAAAAATGGCCTGACAGCGCATCGCCTTGTCTAAATCCTTTCTGGGCATCAAAGGCCTCGGTGAGATTTTTACCGACCTCGATGGAGCAGCGTGCATTCTCCATCGTCATCCTGCAGGGATGCCAAAACTAGGCATTGCTCTTTATAGCTCGTTTCTATAGATGCTGTCATACGCGGCCTTAAAATCGATGAATAGGTGGTGGGTATCAATCTGAAGCTCATGGGTCTTCTCCAAGATCTGCCGTAGTGTGAATATTTGGTCGATGGTGGACTTTCCTGGCCTGAAGCCACACTGATGTGGACCTATCAGGTTGTTGACGAACGGCTTCAGGCGGTCACATAATACGGCGGATAAGATTTTATATGCGATGTTAAGGAGACTGATGCCTCTGTAGTTGGCGCAGTTCAGAGGGTCTCCTTTCTTGAAAATCGGACAAACAATGCTGAGGTTCCATTCATCGGGCATACTTTCGTCCGACCATATTTTACAGATGAGTTGGTGTATGCTCCTTACCAAGTCATCGCCTGCCGCTTTGAAGAGCTCGGCAGTTTAGACATTACACTGAGAATAAAATCCTACTAATTAATAAGATCCTTAAAGCGTCCTTCGCGATTAGTTAATGCCCCCATGGGATATTTGAAATAATGTCTTACATCGAGATTTGCAGTTCTAGTCACATATTAATCCCGAAATGTACGATATACTGTAATATTCGTAAGTTAAGAAGAATTAAAACTCACGAACTTAAAATTTTAAAATCATGAAAACCGGAATAAAAAACATAATTAGCATTAAAACAAATATCATTTGTCGATCTTTGTCTTTGATAAAGAAAGTCCCACTATACCTGGGTTTCAAACTACTTTATGTTTTTCGAGATTTTCATCTTCCCTAACATCGCGACTGTGCGAATAATATGTGTTAAGAAGCTGACTACGATGACTAAAAATAAAACAAATAATCTCCTTAAAAAACAAATCAACTTCAAGAATTTTGTTATTTTTCCCAGCCATGAACATTTACCTCAGATGTCAGCTCTGTGCCCATATGTATTTAAATTGTTTACGTTCCGATTCGTGTTTCCAATTAAGCGTGTCGATAATTACCCTTGATTGAGCTGCTGTGTTGTTCAATACAATCTCATAGGGCCTTGTAACCAAATCAGCAAACGTAATATACACCCCATCTCTACACAAATAATCACATGTTCAAAGAAAATAGCAAATATAGTAGAAACCCACGGAAGTAAAGAATCACCCATCTTAGATATGGCTTAGAAATCAAGGCCTTTTTTGTAACAGTCATCATTAAGGCTTAAAGATAGATAAGCCGTGATTCTACTTTACATATCTACTTGACAAGTTCCACACCAACTGATTTACGGGAAAACCTATTAAACCCAAAACTTCCATACTGACGAAATCAATAAAATCGGAACATAAAATTAAGCACGTGGATCAAGCCAAAGCTCACTTGCATGCATAATTAATTAAAATGAAAACAAACCAATCGCACTCAGAACTTTTCGTTTATTTTCCACAAAAACAGAAAAATATTTTAAGTAAGCCTATTGAATAATTAGCTAACACGATTAGGTACAACTTTAAGCCATCGACTGGGATAACTTGACACTCCCCTGAATTCTTAATCAATTACGAATGATACCGGCTAATGACCTCGCCAATGATATAAGTCAATTCTGAATCTAAGTTCTCATTTCCGAAATTCGGCGTTGAACCATACTGCGGCACTGAATATGAATAGGAGACTGATGGATAAGTTTGGATCAACGTTGCACTGGACGGAGATACCGGTCTCGATGAAATAATCGATTGTTGAACATTTGGACGAATATAGTCCACAGAATTCACAGCACTTTGTCTTACTGGTGCATAATACTGAGGAGTGGGCGCCGAATAATGACTATGCTGTTGAGATGCAGGCGCTACTGTTACATATCTGTTAAGCTGTTGCCGTTGACCATTTTGTTGTTGATGATGTTGATGATGCAGCCGATTCAACTGCTGATAAGATACCGTCTTACGTTGATACACTTGAGGTTGAACCAGATTTGTTGAGTGATGATGATGAACTGCACTACGTGCCGAGAGACTGGATTGCTGAGGAATCACCCTTGTTCGGCTCACAAGTCCCGGAGTATACTGATTAACTGGCGCTTGCACTGTTTTTACTGTTTGAACATCCGGCAGAGGTGGCAGTAATCCAACCGTGTAATCCTTAATTGGATTTTCAAATGACGGTGGCAGCAAACTTTGCGTGGGAGATGGTATCCTTCCTTGTGAGCCAAGTGGCAGTCTGTAATTTGCACTTTGAAACACGTCTCCGTTGCAGCCTAATACTATCGTCAGTAGGATTGCTGTGATGGGACTCTGCATCAAAAGTGAAACAATTAGAAAACCTTCACTTAGAGGTACATGATTAATTGCTTACCTTCATTTCGCTGCTGTATGCTTACCCTTGTGACTAATCTAAACTATAGAACTAAAGGAACAAAATCAAATCTGAAGTGCGGCCAGCCCGGGCATAGTATTTATATAGCCTCAGCATTGATAAACAACTTTGTGGTGATTCAAACTCGTTTCCATGAAGATTCTAGTTTTTTTCGATGGTGATTATATTTTTATGCAAATTTTGGTTCCATTTCACGAGCTAGCGGAAGAAATCGAAAGTGTGTGATTTGCAAAAAAAAAATAAACGAAAAAAGCTCCCAAATCGATTCAGATTGATTTGCCGCTACTAGTATATTGAAAATAGAGGCTGGTTACTAGGTAGACGGTCTGACTGATTTACCATTTGGAATTGGTTGTAAATCAATCATTTACCCAACAGAACATCCGACTTTGATGACACACTATGTGGTTAATAAACTAATAAGACTAGTATTTAAATTTGCTTAGAGCTAAGGGCTCTTAAGAATATTTACTTAAATCAAAAATAAAAAAAATTGCGATTACATAAGTTTCTGAGGCCTAATATTTAGTAGTGTGAAAGTTATTTAATTTTGTTGAGTATGTTAAAAATTCATGAATGTAAACATTTTTTTTGTTGTTGAACCTTGAAAGAGTTAAGATTTAAATAAAAAAAGAGATTTATATGGCGAAGAGTGGGCGAAAATTCTTTTTAACTCCAAATGACCATACAATATGGACACTTTTCGGTAGTAAGAATTCGATAGTTTTTGGTTTTGTTTATGATGGTTATTTTTTAAATCAGGTTCTAAGAACAGTGTTGTCAGAACTTTGATTTCGTTAATCATACAATGAAAGAAAATTATCTGAGGCAAGACCCCCCTCTTTGGTGCAATAATAAATCATCTAATGACCCACATACAATTGCCAACTTATTTCCAACCTTTTTTAAACAAACATATGGCCTCTCTCTCTCAAGCTTTTGATCCTGCTCTTATCTAAGATAAGTTGGGAAAACTTATTTATGAATCTTTACTCGGCCCCGACGGGCTCCCTGCAATATTTCTTAAAAGGTGTACCTCCAATCTTTCTTTTGTGCTTTGCACTTTCTGGCCTGGAAAATGGCAACGAAATCGATATTATTGCTACAGTTTTTGCTTAAGCCTTTGATAAAGTATCTCATTAACTCATCCGTCTCAAATTTGACTCGGTAATGTTATAATGGATACTCGTATCTTCTTATCTGGAAAACAGTTTTTATAAGGTTAGCTTTAGGTCAGTTGTGTCAACCCCATTTCTAGCCGCTTCTGGTGTACATCTAGGCCGCTTACTCTTCATCTTAACAATTCCACACCCCATAACTCTATATTCCTTTAAGAAGACGTCGATAAGTTTTCTACTTGGTGTCAAAAATACCCCATGTCCAATCCATTCGCGACCTTGGAATATTGTCGCGAAGAGTTTAACTCCCGCTCACATATTGATAAGATAATTCTCAAAGCCAACTTATCACTTGGTTTTATAAAACAGTAGTCCAAAGAATTTTCCAACCCCTATGTGACGGGGTCCCTTTGCTTTTGTCCGACTCCTTCCCGAAAATGCTAGCCAAGCGTGGCCCCCCATTTAGCGAGTTCACATATCCTGTTTGCTTTGATTTGTTCTCAGTGGAATACACTGGGATGACTCTCATATTTTACTACCCTAACGAAATCGCCTTAAACTTATTAATTTGAATACCCTCGAAAAATACAGAGACGTTCTGTTGAGCTGACATTCTCTTCATTCATCGACTGCTCTCTGGTTCTGTAGATTGCGCCTTATGAAAGGTCAACTCAAACCTATCCATTTTTGACTTTAACCTTAGCACTCTTCGTCTCAAAATAGATCTTCTCCACCATCTCCCTGGTCTCTAACTCTTAAATTGGGCCTCAACTCCTGCCAAATTATAAAATAACAAATATTTTATTTTTTACTAGAATGCTTACACATATACTCATAAATACAGAACTTTATAAATGTATATCGAATATGTTATGTGCGAGGTCTTAATCCCATCTAAGATAGCACGAGATACCAAAATTCAAACATCGTATACTTACCACTCTGAGTCTGGTCAAAAATTGCTTTGTTCTCTTGAAATACTAGGACTTGGAGCATATGTACTGAAAACGTCCAGCATATTCTCTAATCGATTCCAAAGACCAAAGGCATGAATTCGGAATTTTTTGTAATATGGATATCAAACAGATGTATATGGATGACCTTAAACGGATAGAACGCGTATTTGGGGTATTTGCTCAGAGATGTGATCAAATCTCCTTGAATTAAAAAAAAGCAGGCAATAGATTTAAAAATGACATAAGGTTTGTGTGATGAAATAAGATCAATGTAATTAGATACTCATTGTTTTAATCAGCTTCATATTCAGATAATTCTTGCAAATTGATATACCATTGATACAACGCTTTTTATATGATCATTCAAAGATAAAAAGTTATTAGATATAGTAACCGATTTTTTGCTTTAGAGACGAATTTCACTTCTGTGCAATCAACCAGAATTGTTGTGGCAGGGTTCAACAAAAGCTCATTTTCTAGTGGACAGTTATTAATATCAGATACATATATTGCCGTCTCTTTTCTTTCTGAGGCGAAATCTGATTAGGACGAAATTGTTATGCAAATAAAGGATATTGTTATGGAACACTCAAATCTGCTCATTTGTATCAGGAGTGGGTGTCGCTGTTTATTAGCTTTATGAGAATATTATACCCCTACAACGCCGGGTGGATCAGTACTTCAACCAACAAGCGACTCCAGTCAGCGTGATATTAAGCTAGCTGCCTCTAGTTTCGCACATTAAGTTGGTTGAGTTCTCCCTTCACTTGCGTGAACCACATGAATCGCGGTCTTCCTCTACTGGGGGGACGGATTCAAAGATTTTCTGGATCGTCGGTCAACCAGTAATTGGATTGTATTGAAGCGTAAAATTGCATAACAGCGTAGCGCCTGGTCTAAATTATTTTTTGACATCAAAGGTCTCGATGAGATCTTTACCAACCTCGATGGAGCAGTGTGCATTCTACACCGCCATCCCCCACAGACGGAGTTTGGCATCCCTGCAAAACTCGACATTGCTCTGTATAACTCGTCTCTATAGCCGCTGTCATACGCAGCCTTAAAATCGATAAATAGGTGATGTGTGTGATGGGTTTTCTCCAAGATCTGCTGTAGTGTGAATATTTGATCGAATATTATTTGATCCTGGCCTAAAGCCACACTAATGTGGACTTATCAGGCTGTTGACGAACGGCTTCAGGCGTTCACATAATACGATAGATAAGATCTTGTAGACGATGCTTAGAAGACTAATGTTGTTTGCGCAGTTCAGAGGGTTTCTTTTCTTAAAAACAGAGACAGAGAATGCTGAGGTTCTATTCATTGGGTATATTTACGCCCAACCATATTTTACAGATGAGTTGATGTCTGATCCTCACCAAGTCTCCCGCTTTAAGTAACTCGGCAGTCAAGCCGTCCGCTCAAGCAGCCTTGTTGGACTTAAGCCTAGATATGACTATTTTTGGTCTACATCATCCAAGTTGAAACGTTCATTCCGCCTGACAGCAATATTGTCTTTCCTGTTATAGAGTCTATAGAAATATTATTCTCAAATCATCAGCATCAACTGCGACTCTTCTACGGTGCTCTCTTGCTTGGCCCTACAAGATTCGGTTCGGAATTTTTAACCGTGACATATTTGTTTTTACCTTTTGGTAAAACTAAAAAAACCTCATTCCAGGACTAGAATCTTTCAATTTTCCCTACCGCGCCATTCGTCGTCAGACCAAGGGATTCGTTGTAGTGGACGAGTGAATCTCGCGGCATCAGAGGCGACATTTCTGATGGCTTTTGGAAGTATTTGGGGATTAAGGGAAGCTCAATCGGTAACTTATTTGGAGATCACTTGCATACATATGATATTATTGAATGGATAAGGCCCAAGTTGCTGCGATAAACGATATCTCGATAAATAAGGGCCTCTGCAATACAACTTCCACATATACGATATTTTCTTCCAAAGGCGCTGTTGTCGTTCTTGTTAATGGGTGAGTTCCAATAGCGTGAACTGAGTGCAAAATTCTTCGATTTGGTAAGTAGCATGTGCAGATGACCGTTGATGCATACCGTACGAATAGATTTCAGATCTTTCTACACTGAAATTGCTTGCGGACATCTGATTTGCCATTGTACACTGCCAAAAGAAACTAAACATGTATTATTTATGTATAGCGTAAGAAAAAATGAAAACAAATGTAAGTGATGCTGGTGCCCGTATCTTTTTGCTACTGTATGTTTACTTAAAAAATAAAATATGCAAAAAATGGCTTTCCGGCTTTCTGGCTTTCCGTCACTTCTTTGCAAATTACAAGCCGAGAAGCGTCAACTACTTTTCGTAGTCTCTTTGAGAGTGAATGACCATTTAACTTATTGGTGGGAGCTTTCATATGTCATGTGACTTCGATAAATGTTTTGATGCGCATATCTTGTGAACTGGTTTAAATTGAATCAGTGCATTGTTATAACTGGTACGAGGCTGATTAAATTATATTTAAATTTCTTCCGGACTTGTTATATTGATATCGTCTTTCGAAGTATGTATTAACAAGATATCCAAGTGAGTGCAGATTAGTCAATAATCTGAAGGAAATTGGAGTTATTAAAAACATACCACAAATGAATATTATAATTAAATCCCCAAAAATTGACATTCAATCTTTAATTTCTTACTTATGTACATATATCATGAAGCTCAGAAATAAAATGTCATCTTGATTATGGTTAGTTTAAGCACCAAAACCGTTTGATCGGGTTCAGTTTTCAGATGTTTTATACGTACATGTTATGTAATAAGTTCATACACCTACTAGGTTACAGACAACACTTACAAATTCTCAGATATCGTCGACTAATTACTGGGAAGATCCCAGATCTGTGTCAGTTAAAGGAGTAAAATCTTAAAACAAATGTTTATATATGTATAGTTTGTACACAAGTTCTAAAAGCTACAACATTTATGGTTCTCAGTTTAAAAGTATTTTGTAGCAGAGGACAGCAAGAAAAAATACAAAAGCTAAATTTGTAGCCGAATCTAAAATTCAGTTTAATTAAATATTAAGTCTTCGCATTTTGCGATTTGTTTTATTTTGTTTAAAAAACTGTAGCCGTTAAATTGCCGTCACAAGTCAAAACAAAATTTTAGCCCTTAAAGTGCTTGTTTTGCTGCAGTGCAAATAAAAGAAAAATAAAGAAATTTGTTCTTGCTTATTATTTATTAAGCTTATTTCGAGTAGCTTCTTCAAGGAACCAATTTTTTTACGACAAGATACTTTCATGTGTCGCTTTTTTGTTGAAATGCCTTAAAAGTTTTTTGTCAACCTATTTCTCTATTTGGAATCCCGTTATTTTATAACAAAGTGTTTTTTTCTTTTTCAACTTTATCCAATTTGATAAACAACACTGTTAATAATGTGAAAAGCAATAACGTAATTAATGTATCAAAAAATTTAAAATAAAAAACGCTTACTTCATAACCGATTTATAGTAAACCAGAAAAATAAAAGAAATTAATGCGCCTAAGGAAATTGCAGACTTTTATGCTGATTAAGTTTGCATAAAAATACCTTTTTGTTTGCATTCACACTAGAAAATGGTATATTTACAATAATAAGAAAATAGGGCAATATGAAAAGGCAACAACAACCAAAAACCTTGGATGGAAGTTTTTATTTTTGTTCATTTTGGATAAATCATTGGTTTGCGTCTAACAAAATTTCGCTCACTGTAGTTTGCCTTGACATGTTCTTTATACCTGTTGGTTAAACTTTCGTATGTTTTTCTTGAGTACAATCTTGTAGTGTTTTTAATCGGCCGCTTTTCGTGCACTTTTCACTTTCTTCTCGTCTCTTCTGTTCGTAGAGCTTACGAGCGGTTTTCGTGCTTCCCTACAGCTAAGCTTCTGATTAAGGTGCACCTTCATATAATTAGAGATTTCATGGTGGTATTCAGCTAAAACAAAGCACATCAGCTTTTGTGTCTTTGATGGGGTGTTGATGCAAGTTTATGTCGAATTGTGTAGTAAAAAAGCTGCCACGTAGCATCAGAATATGCGGTTATTTCAAATTAACTGTCGATCTCCAGCTAGATAGGGTAAGATCTTAGATCTTTTTTATTTGCATTTTTTTCTGAATGTACAACATGTCGAGAGTATTATGTCAAAATTTCAGGTAAGTCGCAGCAAAACTTACGAAGATACAGCGTTTCAAGCGACCGACACTCATGCTCGATTTTTATACCTGTCTGGCAGATGAGCGACGCGCTTACCCGAAAGCTGCTTCAACTACATAGGACATGTGCAGAAAGGAATGGGTACTCATTACGTTACATGAAAAAAAAGGAAAAGTCTCTCTGGAAAAGGCAAACTCACCGTATACTATGGACTGGCCACCCGACGCAATTCATTTTTGAACAAAGTTGTTATGCGCTGAATATCATATCTCAAAATCTACTTGACCGGTCCTTTCGAAATTTTAGACACTATTTCTACACATAAATCAACAGGTAATCGGGAAGAGTTTTTTTTTACCATTTTTTTCCATTTTGTATATAATAACAAATTTACCCAAATTTTGTAGCAAAAATCGCGTTTGTCACTTCCAAATGCTGCCAATAATAAAAAAAATCAAAAAAAAGATTGTGTAGAAGTAGTGTCTAAAATTTCAAAAGGATCGGTAAAGTAAATTTTGAGTTATGATGTTCACCGCATATCAACTTTTCTTCGAGGCGCCTCCGGAGATTCGCTGTCACGGACTAAAAAGCAGTGATTTGACTGTAAGTTTATAATAAGTTAATTGACTGCAATCAAAAGACTAACTGACTGCAAAAATGACTAAAAATCTTAGAATCCTTATAATTGACTTTAAGGCCGGTAACATTCACTCAAGTACTACAGTCATTTAACTTATAGTTAATTGACTGCTCCAGTTGACTGCCCAGAAGAAATATTCAAAACGACTGGTGACTGTAGTTTTATAGTTAAAGTCATAAGTCAAAGTCTTAACTTTAGTTCGAAGATTTTAGTCACTTTAATGGGACTTTCTGATTGCAGTACTAAAGTACTGCAGCCTTTAATAGCTCTGGTGGTTGTATGCTGTAGAAATAGATAAGGCGCTGCGAGATTTCAACTTGGCGATATCCAGTGTTGCAACTATCTACTACACATCAATTGCGCCTATAATACCTCCACGTGGTAACCGCCGGCTACTGCTCAATGTCCATCTGGACTGGACCTACTGAGCTCCTAGGCACGAGTGCTGATCAGCAGATCAACGGTGGAAACAATCCCGAAATAAATGAGACCTTATCCGGGCTACTCCGACTTATTTGGGGCTTGGGCCGGTAATGATTTCCAAGACTAAGTCAGGGTCTTGAAAAAGAGATGGTGGCGGACGAGCCCTTAATAGACCAACGGCAACACTCACATCCCAGAACGGGTTTCTGGTTTTCGGTCCAACAGACCCCTCGTTCTAACTGCCCGGTCATGGAAAAAATACAAAAGTTACGATCAACTGGTGACAACCCATGCAAAAGAATTGAGGACAACGAACTTCGGATATGCACGTGGAATGCTAGGTCCTTTAACAGGGCACCAGCGACAGAACAACTAGCGGTTGCCATAGACTGCTGCAAAGTTTCGTAGCTAGCAAGCGGTTCCCCCGTCTCGATATTCACAAGAGGACTTGGAGAACTCCTGATCAATCAACCGTCAACCACATTGCGATCAAAGCAAGACACTCCTCCAGTATTATGGGTGTCCGAACGTTCTGAGGAGCCAACATCGACTCGGACCACTACCTTGTTTTAGCCAAAGTACGGTTGCGGATATCCCGAACAACGCCAAGACAAGCCAATATTGCGAGGAATCTCGACGTCAGACCGCCAAGTCCTTTTCCGATCGAGTCTCTCTTAAACACTTAAGAGGTCCCTTGAAGTCAGCATCAAGTATCGAATACCAGTGGGAACACTGCCAGAAGGCTATCAGAGATACCGCTTCTGATGTGCTGGGTTTCAATCGACCACCATAACGAAACCCCTGGTTTAATGACTAATGCCGGCAAGCACATGCAGCTAAGAAAAATGCACGCAATGCGGCACTACAAAAAAGCTCTATGAGCAGAAGAGGAGAGACGAACACCGGCTTCTCAGGAGGAAATCAAAAGAGCACGAGAGGCGCGCGGTCGAGGAAATGGAGAGATGCTACTCCAGGAATGAGATGATATGAGATGAGCCCAACAAACAAGCTCCTGATCCAAACTGGAGTTTTAAAGTTGGGACATTCCCTTTCTTCACTCCTTCTTCACTTCATACTGCTAATCACGTTTCCACAAAACGTTCTTCCACACCGTCCAACCGAACTCCCAAACGTGTATCTTTTAATTTTGAACCTCCTATTAGTCATTTAAAAACCCTAAAAACTTCTCCTCATCCCACTCAAACAAAAACGACATACCCAAACTTTATTCGCTCCCATATTTTAAATCCCTCCCCATCTTCTAAGCTAGAGTCCCACCCTGATTCCACACCATCTTCGTTTTTAGACCACATACTTCCTCCAAAGGCAAAGTTAACCAAGCACCTTATCGATTCAGGGGAAGATGGCCGGTATGTTCTCTCTCGACTACGAGACCGCAGACTATACGATAATGTTCGTTTATATCTCGCATATCTTCATGATAAGCCAGACTCTGTCTGTATAGACGGTATAACGAAAACCAATGCAATGGTTTCCATTCTGCAAGAAGGCCTTCCGACTAATCACAATGATCTGCGGCAACTTTTTATACGTTTTCATGAGCAATTAGATATGACTCCTGTTGATGTGGTTAATGATCTCTCCTCCAGCGAACACGGTCTAGTTTCAAAAACTACCATTGCTCCTAACCCACCACTCAATTCTTTGCCGAAGCCTCCCAAATATCTGTCCCTGTATTATCAAAATGTAAGAGGATTACGAACTAGGATCTCTGCTATATATGAGGGCGGGTCAATAAGTCCGTGACTTTTGGACTAAAACACAGATTTTTTGATAAAAAAATAATTTTATTTTTCAACGTAATCTCCTTTGAGCTCCATACACTTTGTCCAACGCTTCTCCAATTTTTTTATCCCTTCCAAAAAAAATGATTTGTCGAGGTCCTGAAAATAGGCCTTTGTTTGCGAGATGACTTCATCATTGGAGTCAAATCTTTTTCCACCAAGCCATTTCTTCAGGTTTGGGAACAAGAAGTAGTCCCTCGGAGCCAAAGCTGGAGAATAGGGTGGATGAGGGAGCAATTCATAGCCCAATTTATGGATTTTTGCCATGGCAACTGCACATTTGTTTGTGGTCGACTGTGAGCAAACGCGGCACCCATCTTGCGGAAAGCTTTCTCATGCCCAAGTGATCATTCAAAATTGAAACCACTGAGCCATGCGAGATCCCTACGGCTTCCACAATCTCTCGCACTTTCAATCTTCGGTCGGCCAACACCATATCGTGAATTTTTTCGATTGTTTCGGGTGTAGAGACCTCAACTGGGCGTCCAGGACGTTCGGCATCTTCAGTGCTTGTACGGCCACAACGAAATTCAGTAAACCACTTTTTTACCAGTGAAATCGATGGTGCAGAGTCCCCATAGTATTTATCAAGCTTAGCCTTGGTCTCGGTAATGGTTTTTTTTCGCAAGAAATAATGCTTAATAAGCACACGAAATTCACTTTTTTCCATTTTCTCCTCAAATTAGTGAGTAGTCTGATAAAAATAGCTGTCAAACACAAACTAACTGACGCAGCAAGTTTAAATTTTGACAGGAGTCAACTGACAGATGCCTGTTGACAGGAGCAGTGTTGCTGTTTCAGTAAAGAGGTAAGAAATTCAAAAAGTCACGGACTTATTGACCCGCCCTCGTATCTTAATTCGCAGATTCTGCCCTACGACATTTTTGCACTCACAGAAACCAATCTCACCCCTGATATTAAGGATAATGAATTATTTTCCCAAGACTTTGATTTACACCGTGACGACGATCTAGATAAGGAGGAAAATTTATATGGCCGTGGGGTACTTCTAGCTATACACTCTCGTCTCGAGTCTAAACCCTTTCAAAAATCGTCCACTGCATTCTTTGAATTTGTTTGCGCTAGAATTCCTATTTGCAAGCGCAACCTATATATTTGCTGCTACTATATTCGCCCCTCTCAACCAATTCAAGGTTACCAGCTAGCTGTTGATGCAATCGACAGCATTTTTGATGCTGCTGATCCCAGCGACGTAGTTATTTTTTTGGGTGATTTTAATCTACCTAAGCTTGTATGGGCTCAGACTGACCAGTCCTACTTTACTGCAACAAATCCCACCTCTGATAAAGAAAACCTTTTCATCGACTGCCTTACTGACTCTGGTCTGTATCAATTAAGTGGTGTCACCAATAACATTGGCAGACAACTCGACCTAGTCTTCGCCACTGATACAGATAACTGCATCGTTTTAGAAAGCAGACATCTTCTTTCTAAGTTTGATAGTTACCATCCTCCCCTTTATCTTACATTGGCGTATGACAATGGTCTTAATCGCGTTTCTTATGAGTATTCTTTACGCAGACGATATGAAAATCTTTAGATATATATCTTCTTCCTCAGACAGCCTACCACTGCAGGAAGATCTTGACAGATTTTGTACTTGATGTCAGAAGAATTTTCTTGAGCTTAACGTCAATAAGTGGTTGGCTATAACGTATTCCCGTAAGCGGCCCCCGATTTCACCTCGCTGCTATCTAATCTTTAATCTTCCTGTTCCCTTAGTGAATGCGGGATTTAGGTGTTATCTATGATAAGGAACTCAATTTCCGTTCTCACATTGATAATATAATAACGAAAGCAAACTCTGCCCTTGGCTTCATCAAGTGCTGGTCTAAGGAGTTTTCCAATCCTTATGTTACTAAATCTCTTTACATAACCTTTGTTAGGCCTCTTCTTAAATATGCAAGCCAGGTTTGGTCACCCTACTACAGAACACACATCCTCCGGATAGAAGCTATTCAAAGCAGGTTTTTACGATTCGCTTTACGTGGTCTTTCCTGGGATGATAGCCAAAACCTACCACCTTATACTGAACGGCTGAAACTTATAAATTTACAACCCCTTTCGTCGAAAAATTGCCGACATTCTCTTTATTCATTAAATTTTAGTTTGTAATATCGATTGTCCTTCCTTACTTCGACTTATTTCTTTAATACCAACCCTCGCAATCTTAGTTCTGTGCCACTTTTCTGGCTCAATCTTCACCGAACGAATTACGGACACTTGGAGCCAATGTCTAGAATGCTTCGTGAAGTTAACGATATTCTGCCTCTGTTCGACTACCATCTCACCAAGCTCTCTCTTAAAAACACTCTTATTTCCACTTATGCCTCACATCCTAACTTTTTTTTAACCACTCCCACCCTTTAGTTTTTATCTTTAGTTTTAAGTGAAAATTGTTAGTTCTAAGAATTAGCTTGCAATAAGCATTAATAAATCTGTCCGGGGTTGAACCGGGCCGCAAATCGAAAAAAAATCGAAATCGAAGATTCGGATGTTTTACCAAAAGGTAAAAAAAACATGCCACGGACACAACCCCCGAACCGAAGCCTGTAAAGACGAACAAGGGGACATCGTAGTAGAGTCGCAGTCGATGCTGAGAATCTGGAAAGATTACTTCTGTGGACTGTACAACGGCGGCGACGAAACAAACACCGCTGTCAGGCAGAATGAACCTTTCAACCCGGACGATAAAGAACAACAATTCAACTCAATAAACCAACTCATTTCTAAAATATGGTCGGACGAAAGTATTTCCGATGAACGGAACCTCAGTATTGTTTGTCTGATCCTTGAAAAAGGAGGCCCTCTGAACTGCGCCAACTACAGAGGCATCAGTCTTCTTAACATCGCATACAAGATCTTAACTGCCGTATTGTGTGAACAGCGGAAGCCCTTCGTCAACAACCTGATGGGTCCATATCAGTGTGGCTTCAAGCCAGGAAAGTCCACCATCGATCAAATATTTACACTACGGCAAATCTTGGAGAAATCTCATGAGCTTCAGATCGATACACACCATTTATTTATCGATATTAAGGGCGCGTTTAGCAGTACCATGGAAGAAATCAGCGTGATGTCAGTGGCGCCTTTGCAAGTATTGAGACGGAACCAGCAAAAACGGGCTTAGCGGTCAATAAGTATATGCTGTCAAGCAAAACGGACACTGAACACCGACGTCTCGGACAGAACATCACTTTCGACAGGTATAACTTTGAGGTAGTTAAGGACTTTGTCTAACTAGAATAACTCTTGCCAATCGCTGCTTCTTTGCGCTAAGAAGGCGATTGACTAGTACGGCCCTCTCTTGAACAACTAAAATTACCCTGTATAAGACCTTAATAATCCCAGTCCTGCTCTATGGCGCAGAGGCGTGGACATTATCAGAAATGGATGAGCTTGCCTTTAGCTGCTTTTAGAGGGAAACTCTTTGAGTGATTTTCGGTCCCGTCTGCATTGACGGTGAGTTGACGAGCAGATAAAACGACGAACTGTATTTACTGTACAGCGACATTGACGTAGTCAGAAGAGTGAAAATTTAACGACTTAGATGGCTGGGTCATGTAGAGCGGATGAACACCTATGCTCCGGTCCGAAAAATTTTCGAATACGCCACCGAGGGACAGCGTAGTAGACGAACACCGAGACTCATGTGGCGCAAGTGGATAGGGACCACAGCCAACTTAGCGTGCGAAACTGGATGCAGCTAGCACAAGACCGAGCTAGCTGGAGACTCTTGCTGATTGAGGCCCAGGTCCTGCCCGGACTGTAGCGCCACTTAAAGTGGGTAAAGTAAAGTAAGTGTGATCCAAGATGAGATCTGAAGGAAGATGTACAAAATAAAAACGCAATACTGAAGCACTTGCAAGCATCAAAATCAGATTCATTTTATTCTATCTTCGCATGAATTCAATATAGGTCAACGTCTAAATGAAAGCATTTCAACATTTCCGTGGTCATTTCTGCCCTGGACGTAAAGAATAAGACCCAGCCATTTTCTTATAATATACCAAGTCAAAGGAAATAAGAGCCAATGGATTTAATACCATCAAAACACATCATTAGATTGCAGTCTAATGTCAACATTCGAACCCGAAGCGATATTAATCTAAGACGTGAGGATTGTTAAGTAAGAGATCAAATGGACTATATGGGGAACAAATCGAGAAGGGAATTAATTAAATGATATGGGTTATTATCTGGCCACTATGACCGTAGCCGAAGCAGAACACCTGTTTATTATCAATCAAGGATCCGGCTAGCAAAATTATGTGTGTGAATAGCAACTTCAACATTAAAGTTGTAGGTAGTAAAACAAAATACAATTATTAAAAATAAAGGGTTTTTCAGATAGGACGAAAAAATTTTGTATTGGTATAGGCCAACGACTTACCGCAAAACCAAAAACAAAAATTCAACGGAATTAAATCATGTCCATTCATTTCTTGTCAAAAATAGTCTTCCGACATAGCACAATGTTCTATCTCCATTGACCATGAAAAAATATGGTCCAATACATCTCCCGCATGAAATCAACACCACACGGTCACTTTGTGTAGTTGCAATGGTGTATTTTGAAGCACATGTGAGTTTGTTGCGTTTATTGTAGACTTTGGCATTTTTTGATTAAAATCTTCAAATGACCAAGAGGCTTCAGTTCTTCAGTAAATTTGACCATGCAAGTGTGTAGGCCAAGATCTTTATGCAAAATTCACCACAATGTGGGGATTGAGAGATTTCCAATTCCTGTGAACGGCGAACTAAACTGAAGCACAACCCGCTCAATATCAAATTTAGCCGTTTCTACGTGACCCGACAATGTCGAAAATGCAGGCGTACAGCGGTACAAAAAGTTTGAAGCACTCCGTGCTGTGATTGTTGATTTGCCTCGTTCCGGTCGTCCATCTACCAAAATGACTGACGTAAACATCGAGAAAGTTCAAAAAACTTGTACTCCCAGATAGTTGTGTGGGCATCGGGGAGAAGGCAGCCAATCTTGGTGTCTCTTCCGGATCAGTGCAGAGCATTATGCGCGATGTTTTGGGCATGTGACAAGTTGAAGTGCAGCTTGTGCCTAGAATCCCGTTGACGAGACCTTGGTCTATGAATACGACAATGAAACTAACCAACAAAAATCGGAATAGCTCAGGTGAGCCACAGAGTTGTTCACTGGTTTCTTTGATTGCCGTGGTGTGGTCCACTACGAATTTCTTCCGCCAGGGCAGACAGTAAATAAGGAGTATTAGAAAGCATATTAAACCGTTTGAGAAAAAATGTTCGTCGCAAGAAGCCAGAAATTTTGAGGTTTCTGGTTGTAGTTTCTTTACCGCGACAGCGCACCAGCTCACACATCTCATCTTCTATGCAAACTCCACATTCACCTGACATGGCTCCTTGTGACTGTTTTCTACTCCCAAGACTCAGGTTACCAATTCTTAGAAAGCGCTTTAAGATGATTGAAGCGATAAAGGAAAATTCGCAATCAGATTCCAAAATCGGCCTATGAAGTTTTAAGATTTGAGGTAGCATTTGAATATATGTATTGCTTGCAGTACTTTGAAGGCCAAAATTAATATCGATAAATAATTGAACGGCGTTCGATATATGGAAAAGTTCCTGGTACTTTTTACAAATTTTTACACGATAGCACAACCTGTCTAGTGGGAAAATTATTACGACCGAAAATTGGAGTAAGCACTCTTAAAATTGAAACCACCGACCTAGAATTTCGGTAATAATTTAATAATAATTTCCGAATGTTGTTCGTTCGTGAACTTCACCATGATACAAATGTAAACTTGATTAACGTTTTGGCATTGACATTGACGACTCAAATTATTATAAATTTTATCAAATATATTAATAGTAATGAGATTTATGGTGATCAACACAATTTTGTTCCTACAGCATGCTTTGTAGAAGTCAGCTTCAGACTTGAATACAATACAAAAAAGTGTCTGACTTTGATAAAAGCAAATAGAACCAGTGCAACTGAGGGATATTGGAATTCAATTTCTACAACCTACCAGACATAAAACAAAACATCCCATAAGGGTGCTCTAACATATTCGAATTGTGAATCGAATCACAAAGAAAAAACAAAAAAAACGTACCAATTTATTTAGAATTAATGTGTTTTATTTAAATTTTTTATAATCCTCACGAGACTTCAATCCGGTTTTTTCAACTATTTATTATAGATGTGAACCGAAACCTTTTTTTTCCTAGAAGATAATTCCATCAATAGTCCCATTCATTAATTGTTATCTAAAAAAAATAACAAATTCAAATTTACATACACGCGTTTGCAGAAAAAAAGTATTCGATTTTTTTTGTCAATCAAAGAAGCCCATGCTGTATTTAATTGCAACATTAAATTTCAATCAAATCGAATGTAGAAATGGTTGTGTATTTTGGAATTTTATTGGCAACACGCTTTCTTCCTTGACTTTAAACTATTTACATAAGCTGCTTATTTGGAGTTAGTTTTCTGTATCATCGCCCTAAAGGGCAAAGTCTGGCAAAGCAATTTGTTTTTTTATGATGATAAATTTGAATTAATATTGTAGAATTTCAAAAAGGTTCTTCTTTGAGGTAAATCATAAATCGAATTCATATACACGTAAGTCGTTTCAACTTTTTTTCAATAATTCGACGAACCACTTGTAATAACTACATATTTTTGGATTTTGTTTTGTGTTCTTAGTCATCTTCGAACTGTTGATGATACTTTTAAGACCGGTTTTTCACTCTTAATCAGCGGTTATTCCAACTAATAACCATCGATTGTACTTGTCTACCCAAATTTCAAACAGAGAATACACGGTTTGGTTATGGATTCAAAATTCATCTAACAATACGAGTAGTTTTACTGGAATACAATGTTAAGCGACACAGCATAATTTTTTTGGATGTGAATGACAGCTTCAGTTTTCGATGACGCGTTCGACCATAACGAGTTATGTTGGAAGCCAATTATTCAATTTTAGCCGGCTTATCTATGTACACTTTGCACCTTAAGTAGCCGCAAAATAAAAATTCTTCAAGTATGATGTCACATGATCTGGTCGGCCAAATAACTGGTCAAGAGAATAAAATAAAATGTTCACTGAATGGATCCCACATAAATATCACTTTTGTATGGGCTGTATGGTAAGTGATGCTGTCTTTTTGAAACCAAATCATAATTGTGACTACCGTTCACAATTACGTTAAATTTGGCTGCAGTTTTGAAAGAATGTGGACCGATTATTCCACCAGTCCATAAACCACATCAACCGTGCTTTTACCTGGATATATTGATAGCTGTTGAACCGTTTCGGGTTGCTGCCCAAGTACGCCTATTTTGCCATTAAGCCAAATTTTTGGTTGAAAGAACGGATCTTGTTGAAGCTGTTTAAAAGCGCAACGACTGAAAACGAGGCGATTTGGAATGTCAATAGGCTTCAATTTTTGAAGAGAATTGAATTTCGTATGCTTTTAAAACTAGATTTTTACGTAAAATAAGTCAAAATGTTGCATATTTCGTGCCAAGCTCATCGACTTACCACGGTAATTGCGTATACTCTCCCATACCGCCGCTATACTTACCTTTACTACGTGCTAGGTGTAGCCTATTTAGTCATGTATGATCATGTTATAAAAATTAGATTTTAAATTTTCGAAGGTACGAATGTTCAGAAGTCCGATTATGTGAACCATAAATTGCGACAACCGTAAAAAACACATTTCTTATAGAATGCAGATTTTCGTAACACAGCGGAATAATTTGTAAACACTGTGCTGGGCTTAGTCTTTAAATGATGAAATATCAAATTAAACTGAATAAAAATATCAGATCAATGTAACACAACGCATTCATAAACTCCTATGAAAAGTTAACTCTATAAGAACCACGCTTTTTAATATTCATATTTAAGAAGGGTGGGCTCTCTGTTGTTTTATTTTTTAAAGCCTATGAAAAAAACACTGTGGAATATTTTTCAACACTTGTTACTTAATTGAAAAAAAAAATTAACATTCCGAAAAATTACGGAGTACTACTTCTTTCAAATGACTGCTTCGACTGCCTGGGTAGTAGGCCATCCTGTCAACCCAATTTTCCAATTTTTATTCGTTGGTTTTGACCCCCATTTTACGAATACCTTCACCAATTTTGTTTTTGAGTGCCTGAATTATCTCTGGATTATAAGCATTACATCGATCTTTGATGGATCCTTACAAAACAAAATTTCGAAGGCGTGAAAGCCAGATAACGTCACCAAAACGACCGATTGCGCGATTAATCGATTGTTGGACAATTTGTGTGTCATGTAGCCTCATCCTGCTAGAACTATTGCTCGCCAAAGTCCAAATCCTCGGTTTTCATGCCTCGGCAAAGCTCTCCATCGATTGTTCCATGTCTTCCGTTGTCGTCTTCAGAGAAAAAAGGCCAATGATGCAACCACTATAAAAAACACACAGACTACTTGTGAATTTTCCAAAGATCAAATACGACAATTTGCTTGTTTACGTGACGGCCGAAATGGAAATGTGCCTCGTCTGAAAAGATGATTTTTTGCCCAAAGTTACCGTCAATTCCGAGCCTCCTCTCCAGCTAGCTCGACCTTGTGCTAGCTGCCTCCAGTTTCGCACGCTAAGTTGACTGAGGTCCCCTTCCACTTGCGTGCCCCACCTGCCATGCGACTGCGCTATAGAGTAGGACTGGGAGCCTAGGTAGACAAAGTCCTTAACTGCCTCAAACTTATACCTGTCGAGGGTTACGTTCTGTCCGAGATGTCGGTGTTCAGTGTTCTTTTTGCTTGGCAGCATATACTTAGTCATTGACCATTGATTGTTGCAGTGTGAATATTTGATCGATGCTGGACTTTACTGTCCTGACCTATTAGGTTGTTGACGAACGGCTTCAGGCGTTCTCACAATATGGCAGATAAGATCATGTACGCGATGTTAAGAAGACTGATGCCTCTTTAGTTGGCGCAGTTCAGAGGGTCTCAGTTTTTTTCGTCGTCGCCGTTATACAGTCTACAGAAGTAATCTTTCCAGGTTCTCAGCATCGACTGCGACTCTACTACGATGTTTCCCTTTTTGCCTCTACAGGTTTCGGTTCGGGATTCGTAAGATTTGTAAGATTGTAAGATTGCTGACTAATCCCGCGTGTGCATCAAATCTACGCGCTGTTGCCGGGCCAAACGCACCTACAGTCGTATTAGGTACGTACCTATACATGGCGGAGAAAATCCCGAAGGTCGCTGCAGTGAATGTAAGTTCACTGATTAGGATTGAGCGGAGAGCCACACTTTTCAAGTTGCTTAGAAACCAAGTCCCTGATGTGCTTTTGGTTAGCGAGACCAAGCTTCTGAGCCACAGAACCAATTCCATACAAGGAGGAGGTGTTGAGATCTTCGTAAGAAAAGGTCTACGTCTTAAAACAATCGTGTGGTGCGTAGATTGCAGGTGCTAGAAGCATACATCGTGTATATCCCTCTCCGTAGTGGAAAGCGGTTATACATGGTGTCTGTTTTTGCACCAAAGGCTACTCAATCCACCCTATTCATCTCAGAGCTCGAGACACTTTTTCGATTTTTGAGACTGGAATCGGGAGAAAACTATTTCATAGAGATTAGGGAAATAAAACAGCAAACACTAGAAGGAACCTACTAAACAATTGGGGGGGTCAGCACAGTGTGATGTGCCGACTCGGTCTATTTGGATCTCCTGCTGCTTGCTACAAGATTACAACTAACAGGCACGAACCAACAAACTGTAAACTGTCTGCGCACTTTTATGCATGACTGACCATTGCGGTCTTAGTACCGAAATAACCGTTCCCAAAGAAACTGCGAAATGGGATGAGTTTAATCAAAGGCATTTCTACAATAGTAAGGTGCATTGGACACACTTCTCCAAGACACTGACTAGAGCACTCTCCTCGAATTCGCTCTACGCATCACCCAACAGAAATATTTCAAACGAGGGATTGACAGATATCTAAGACTAATGGACGAGACAATTAACGAACAATAGACAAAACGATACTGTCAATACACTGACACCGAGGACTTGTTTCGAAATTCAACTATAGACGCACTGCACCGACATAAAAGTAGACTACTCTCAAGACTAAAAGCTTTGTACAGACAGTTTACCGAGAGACATAACTCGGAGGTCATGATATTAAAGTCGTTGATTAAAAACTTGGCGATGGCGATGGCGCGATAGTTAGCTCATTGGACTATCACGCAGAGAGTCTAGGTTCGATTCCTGGCTGGGTCACCAACAATTTTTCAAAATCGCCATCCCCTTTCGGCGGGCAATGGCAAACTCCCGAAAGTAAAATTGCCTACGAAAAAGCTTCTAAAGAGTGCCGTTCGGACTCGGCGATAAACCGTAGGCCCCGCTCAGATGTGACAAAAAAATAACAACATGCGCAACACAAATGAGTGTCAAGAAGCTAGACCATACCGGGCTGCCAGCGCCACAGTGTTTTTTTTGTTTTTTTCTTTTCATAACAAATTTTTATTCAGACGGTGAATTTACTTACTCACTTACTTTGTTTTAGGTGACGCTACAGTCCGCGGTGGACCTGGGACTCAGTCAACAAGTGTCTCCAGCTAGCTCGATCCCTTGCTAGCTGCTCCCAGTTTCGCACCCCAAGCTGACTGAGGTCCTCTTCAATTTGCGTGCACCACCGGAGTCTCTGTCTACCTCCACTGTGCTGTACCTCGGGGGTGGATTCGAAGAATTTTCGATAAGGGGAGTTGGTGTCCGTCCTCTCTACATAACCCAGCCATCTCAGTCGTTGGATCTTCACTCTTCTGGCCTGGTCGATGTCGCTGTACAGTTCGTACAGTTCGTCATTGCATCTCCTCGTCAATTCACCATCAATGCACACGGGACCGAAAATCACTCGAAAAATTTTTCTCTCAAAGCAGCCTTCTCATAAATGTTTGAGATTGTCCATGCCTCTGCGCTATAGAGCGGGACTGGGATTATTAAAGTCTTCCTGGTTTGATCTCGGTGCTGATGTCGTTGTCTGAATTATAACAGAGAATAGGTAAACAAAGTCCTTAACTACCTCAAAGTTATCTCTGCCAAAGGTGTTGAGTGTCCTTATTGCTTGGCAGCATATACTTGTTCTTCAAAGGTGCTGTTGACCGCGAAACCCATTTTCATCGCTCCCGTTTCAATACTTGCAAAAGCGCCACTGACATCACGCTGCTTTCTTCCGATTATGTCAATATCATCGGCGTAGGTGAGTTATTGGACAGACTTTTGAAAGATTGTGCCTCTTGTGTTTGCGCGTGAGTCTTGCACTATTCTTTCAAGTATGATGCTGGAGAAATCGCAGGATAGCGCATCGCCTTGTCTTAATCCTCTTTTGACATCATCGGTCTCGGTGAGATCTTTACCGACCCTGATGGAGCAGCGTGAGTTCTCCATCGTCATCCTGCCCACATGGATGAGTTCGGCAGAGATGCCAAAACTAGACATTGCTTTATATAACTCGTCTCATTAGATGCTGTCTTACGTGGCCTTAAAATCGATAAATAGATGGTGTGTATCGATCTGTAGCTAATGGGTCTTCTCCAAGATCGATGGTCGATGGTGGACTTTCCTGGCCTGAAGCCACACTGATATGGAACTATCAGGTTGTTGACAAACGGCTTCAGGCTTTTTCACAATATGGCAGATACGATCTTGTATGCGATGTTAAGAAGACCTGGATAAGCACCTCTTAATTTCCTCGATAGCGCGCTTCTCATGCTCTTTCTTTTTTCCTGCTAAGAAGCCGGTGTTCGTCTCTCCTCTTCTGCTCATTGAGCCAGTGAGCAGCTCTAGTCCTTATTTGCAGCGTTATTTAGCTAAAACAGCATCCAAAATTGAGACTCAAGCGATTCTGTATTTATGTGCTATGCTACTGTTTAACCGTTTGGGTGTATTCTCCAAATCTATTTAAACTTAAATGCCTATTACATAATTGAAAACATGAAAACCTGCATTTCACGACAATCTTATAATACACCAAAACTCTTCTTTTCTTTTTAATTAAAAGGATAAGATGCGGAAGAAACTAAACAATTCTTGTCCTTCTGAGATTAGAATCTTTTGCAAAACGAATCCTTTATAATTGTTATGCTCACGTAGCCGTAGGGGTATTGAAACCACGAATACAAAAATTCAAAATGACTTTTCTTTCATCGACAAAATTTTTTATTTGTTTCCGTTTGTCTTATGCGCTAACTCAATCCGTAAGTACACTCTGTTCCAGGCATCGTGGTTAATATTTGAACAGGGGTAATAGAGAGACTCAGCCCTGCAAAGCATTTAAAAACGATTCAGCTGTATTTCGAAAACCAGTAGCGGAGATAAACGTGTTGACAGTGATAGATCGATTCGGAAACGTTCTTGGCTTTACTTTTTGTTTGCAACAACTAGGCTTATTTTATCTATATAAAATATAGTTCAAGTAAGAACTCAAGCCGGTCGACCTTTTTGAAACGTCTTCGTTTCAGTCGTTGGGCTCTTGAAAAGCTTCAAAAAGATCCACCGTTTTTGACCAAAACTGTGTTCACCGATGAGGTCCATTTCTGGCTAAATGTCAATGATCAAAATAGCCATATTTGGGGTTCGTGCCAACTCAAAGAAGTTCAAGAGCTACCATTGAATCCACGGTTTGAAGAAGTTTATCATTGGTCAATATTTCTTCAAAACTGAGCCCAGCCGAAACGTGACTGTGAATGGCGCTTGTAATCGTTTTATGACATGATTTAAAGAAGATGACACCATTTCCCATACTCCTCTTGAAAACTAAGACTTTGTTGCGGAAACGGTTTCAGGAACAATAAACTTCTTACTCTGGACCGATAAATTGTTGCTTAGATCATGTGACATCACCCCCCTGGACTTTTTCCCTTGGATCTACGATTGAGGAATTAAAGACGAACATTACTCGAACCATTGGTCAAGCACCATTCTTTACATATCTTTAAAATGGATCAAGCTAGCCGCAGTAATAGCCAACATTTGAAAGAAAAAAATTTAAAGAATTGTTCTACCTATGATAGTGTAGATTACCCGATATAACAGAATGTTTTGATTGTTTTCTTCTATTTTTGAAAAATGTACCCCTTGGTTGACAACCAAAAATTACTAAGAATTCAAAATTCAATTTCATCAAAATGGTTAAAATAACAAAAATGATTTTAACGGGGTGTTTTTAATACATATTATCATATTATCTAAAAACCAAGCGTCAGAGTGCTGAGTCAATAGTAAGAGGTGAACCAAAACCCAAAAACTTTCGTTTGGAGAAGTGAAGTCAATAGTGAAAACAGTGTTAATTTGCTTTGGCGATTCCAAGGATGAATCGTTTTCGTCGTATTGGGCTAGAATATCGCTCAGAAGGGTGTCACAATTGTTGCCTTTTCGGACAAATACATTTTCCAATGAAAGGAATGCTTTTTATGAACGTAGAAGTCATCTCATATTCTGAAGGACATCCCGGATCATAAGCACTGATTCACTATGCTTTTAAGCCATGCAAATCGCTTTGTTGAGTGGAATGGAAACTATTTTGAAAATAATTAATCGGTTTTTGTTGTTTTTGGAAAAGAATTTACAACCCTCATATCATTCATCGGTTATTGCAAACATTGAATGATTTCTTGTGTCAAACCGCGCTGTGTGCAGTGCAGGTGCAGTCTCTGGTTAGCGTCATAAAATGATGAAGCTGTTTCTAATCCTTCTTTTGTCTCACTACCTTCTGACCTCTTTAATAAAATTTCTTCAGTCTAAACAAAATATTTTTCTACCGGATTTGAAGATCCGGAAGCTTAAGTCAATTTTGAGCCCTCAATATAAAAGTCAACACGCCAATCAATAAATCTCCGGGTAAACTAAGAAAAACAATTTTGTTTTTAGAAACTCGACTTTATTCACGAACACACATTTATTTCAACGCTTCTTATCGATGCCTTCTTTGTAAAACGGTTTCTTTCTGCTCTCAGAATAGGTAAACACTTCTTCATTTCAGTCAAATTTCTTTCAATTAAGCATGTTTTTGAGATTTGAAAGCCAGCAGTCGCTGAGGTCAAAACTTGAAAGTACTCGTACGTTGGATGGAGAAGTAATTCCAGGTGTAGTTCATCGTGTCATCGATTTGTGACACGGTGCATTATCATTTTTTTTCATTGCCAATCGACTTTTGCGGTCTCTTTGGACGACTTCCATCGGCTGCTATTCACTCAGCTGACGATCTTTTTAATTCAAGTGTGTAGTAGTGGATCCTTTTACATACCGGACATAAGAAATTCTTTCGCTTGAGTAGCTCCAAATAGCGCTCTTTATAGACGACGCGTAGTTGCTTTTAGTCCGATATGAGTAAACTTTGCACCCACTTCGTCAGTAACTTTCGCATGCTCATATTATTTTATAATAAAAACACAAAACCTTCCGATACCTTTAAGGTGTCAGCTATCTCACGCAACTTCACTTTACGATTTCCAAAACTAATTTGTGTTTGTTTTTTAGGTTTTTTTGATTTTTGGTGGCAAAAGCGTTCGAAAACATTGTAGTTCTGACGACTGCGTTCAAATTCAGCATACCAGTCAATAAAAGTTGATTTTTCTGTTGCAAATGCTTTTACTGTTGTAAACGCTTATTAAGCCACCATTTGGCTTGAATTTCAAATTTTCCCCATTAAAAAAACAATGTTTAATCAACGTACGAAATTTCTTTATTGTCCATTGTTTTGAAAATAACAAAAGTTTTTCCCTTAAACCAGTATAAATTGTAAACTAAACGAATAATAATAAATTTTGACACGTATCGCTTGAAGATTAGTACTATCCAGAAATACTAGGCTCTGCCAAAATTGGTTAGAGCGAAGACTTATTATTTTTTTTTGTATAATATGAGGTCGAATGTGGTACTAATATATATAGTTACAATACTTTATATATAAAGTCAAACAATGAATCTCGGACATTTCCGAAACTACAATTTAATTCGTATGATATTGATTTCATGGCATATTTGCTATTGTTTTGTCTCTTTTCAGGATTCTAGCCAAACTTATAAGAGCAAGATCGCTCTTTGGTTATTGTCACTTGCAAGATCTATGGTCTCGACCAAATATACATACATGTACATATGTTTTATTACCTATATGTATATATATGCGAATTCGAAAACTAAAAGTCTTTTTGAATAAAATTCGCCGATTCGGTATCCCTTTCAGGAAAGTATAATAATACAAGGATATGCGTTTACGTATTTAAAGGGTATTATCCAACGCTTCTCACCCCTGCAACGCACCATTTTTTCCAATAAACAACAGAAAGCCGAAAGAGAATAAGCTTACATAAGTTGATATAAAAATTGCAGCTTTCCCAATATTAATGCCAAAAACCTGTCAAAAATGCAAAATCCGCTTTTATTTCATGCTACACTTCCTTTTAAATAATTCAAATCTACGACTCCGTATTCATGTCTGGTTGACAAGAGCGCAGCATGATTGTGAATTCAACTAAAGTCACGTTCACTTAAAATAGACTTTAAGTGTCTCTTCAAGACACATAGTTGCTATGACATATAGCTACCTTGAAAGAAACTCCCTCAGGTCATGAAGTAGTCTCGAGCAAACAAACGACAGCATCATGGGGTCTTCATAATTCCGCTCACTTAGTCGCCCTTAGACATTCACCCGGAGACTTAATTTATTTATATAGATTTTGGTTAGTCTCTCTTGCCTCTTGGTATCTAATCGGCGGTAACTCACGTACGAAGGTATTGCACAGAATTGAAATTCAAAATAAAGCCAATACTCTGCCACCGAAACCGAAGCTAACCCTTTTAATATTTAATTTCCAACAGTCTCATCCTTTTCCTGGCCTCACCCAGTACACCCTTAAGGATTGCACACAAAGCTTCAAAGCCAAAACAAAGTAACATCCACAAACAAAATATACAGAAGCGCTCCCCAAGAACAGTGTGGCATTGGAAAAGTTTTCAAATCATCGTCTCCCATTTCCATTGGTGGTGTCCATGAAATATTCAATGCCATCTAGAGGAACGAGGATCGTAAGGGTGACAACGGGAGGTCAACAGCATCCACACAATTTGCTTCGGTTCTGCTCTGTGGTTGGAATAGATGTAAGAAAGATACTACAAAGTTTTCCTTATCGAACGTCTACGAATAACTAGCAAGGAATCTCAGCTTTTCTCATTCATATGGATGTAGGGCGAGGTTCAAAAATAACACTTTGACAGAGAAGTGTTGGGAGATAGCTAAAACCACTGCACATCAGCAAATTCCAATCTTGACCCCAGAAATTCAAATGCCTTCGACAAGAACCGACTAGATGTTCCTTCTTGTTTGTATTGTTACTTTTACCGTCCTAAAATTCATAATATATTGCATTGAGTCGGTGCCGCATATGTGTGACCACATAAAGGCCAAGTGCTTTTAGACAATAGATTTGGCGTGTTAGAAGTTGCTGTTTATTTTTTTCTTTTTCGTTTTCTTCCGTCCCTTAAGCAGAGAACAATGAAATGAAATTGCCCCCGAATGGAGTAATAGGAGTCAACATCCTTTTTTTCGGATTTGGATAGAGCAATTTTTTTTTTATTCCATCTGGCTGGTGAACAACCATAGAGTGATGCTGGATATGGCTCGTTATAGTTATTGCTGACCAGTAAGAATGGAATTTCGATTTGGAGTTGGTTGAGGCTGGATGTGATGAAACGAATGTGAATGTACCCTTACGATTATTTTTCTTTGTCATGGACAAATATTTTGGCATTCGAAATTCCGATTTGTAGCTCTGTGCTTTGTGTAAGTCTTTTATGGCCCATTGGTGGTATGTTGCCATCATGTGTATACTTAGGCATTCAATGACAACAGTTACAGAAATATGATTGACGAGACAGCTGAAAAGTTAAGCCGTCCGAGAGATGATGTCTTACAACGTATATCAAGGAGGCATAATGCGGTAATAAGCTGAGCAAGGCGTTTCTATGAACAAATTTATTTTCAAATTGAATATGACCTTGAAACATTTTATGTTAATATAGAAACGATATCATTCTGAAATTGTTTGATATCGTGTCCTTACATAGCATGAAATTTAATAATAAAACTCTTAAGGAGCGCTGTTATTTAGTTTTAGATTTGAGTAATTCATAACGAATAAGGAATAGAAACTTTGTTCTGGTTGGCATTTATGTTCCTTTTTTTTTTAATCGAAGGTCGTTGACCTCTTAGTGACACTGAAAAGGGGTTGTTTTATCCGCCAGAAACCTGAAGAATTATGTCATTGGCAATTGTGAAATCGAACAGTCATTGAAAGCCCTTACCGAGAACGCTGTAAAATTTAACGTAGGTTCGGATCTTGGCAAACTATCCTCTAAGCCTTGCTTCCGAATTAACTCGGAAGTTGTAGATGAATTAAACAAGTCTCTTAACGCTTCATGGCACAAATGCAAATGCATCATTCTCTCCACCGATTCTTTTCAATATATGGGTATTGTAGCAAAACAAGGAATACCCAAGTGTTAACTCTTAGAGCTGTACTCTTTTTGCTTTGTCTTGAAAACATGTAATACGTATTAGTTGTTTGATTTTGATAATCGAAAAGTCCCGATATCGACATATAAAAAAACAATTTCTTGAGAAAATTTTCGACGATCACCTCCTCATTGGATCCATATCCCCTTCCAGCGAGCAAGTTTTTGTTGTTTGCGCCTAGGGGCCAAATCTGGACTTTTGTCTCTGTTTTATTTGTTTTTTGGTATTGATTGCACTAAGCTGCAACATATACAATAGGCAACTTGATTTATTTATACTATCAAAGCATAACATTATTAAAAAAAATGTAATAAACAAAACTTACTTGCGGCGACTCTAGAATTCGATTCGGTTGATCTTTAGCTAACTGCCTCGAGTGTCGCAAGCTAAGTTGGTTAAGATCCCATTCCAATTGCATGAGCCACCTTGGTCTTCCTCTAATGCACAGGCACTCAGTATTGGTGGCCGATCGATGTCTCTGTGCAGTCCATACAGTATTGTAGTCGTTGTATTTCTTTTTCAACCTACCATCTATGTAGACGTTACCAAAATCAACCGATGAATTGTCGTCTCAAGGCAGCCAAGAGGCCCCTTATCAATTTTTGATATTAAAGCAGCTATTGATAAGAGCTTCGTTTGATCTTAGCACTCGTGCCGTTCTCTATCTTTATAGCAGAGTCAACGTATGTAGACAAAGTCCTATACATGTATTAGGCAAATTGTATAAATTTGGTTTAGTTCAAGTTTGAGGTAGGTGGCTCGCTTTGCTTGCTAATAGGGTTTCACACTTTTCTCCGCCCACTCGGCTTTATTTCACTCCAGTACAGTGAAATAAGACCGAACATGGAAATTCGACGTTATTTCACTCTATGAATGTGAAATAACGCCGAATTTTGGAATTGGTAGTGCGTATCGATCGGAAGCTCAAGGTTTTTCTTCGGGATCTACCATAATGTCAATGTTTTGATCGATAGTGGACGAGGAATATCAATAGCAGTTATAAGTGCTATTATGCACGGAAAATTAAGGTAACAATTTATTTGTTTTACAAAATGGGCCTCAATTCCGTAAAACGTTAATCTTTTGGAATTGGTATTACATTTGACATTTCCCATTGGCTGGGGCTAGCACAAGTTTTCAAAATTAATGTGTGTGATTTAGGGCACTATAATAGGTAAATACTTTAAAGCAGGGTAGGTTCTATTTCATCGACTCCAACGCTGTTTGATTTTTAAGGTACAACACTTTTAACTATGTCAGTGTCATGAGTTTACAAAATTCTGGTTAAGTGCGATGTTATTAACGTTTTCAAGTCCTAATGGTTTTGTTTTTTTCAATACCAATTCTGCATTCAACCACCGCCGCCCAGATTTTTTACCGTTACCAAACAAAATCTAATTTTCGTCACGGTGTAAAAACGTTTAATTTTGGTGCCTTAAGCTGCCTTGTTCAGTTCATGGGGCACCCACTTATCTGAATAATATTCTTACACCCTTTTCAAGACAATCGATCATCAAAATTCCCTTCCCTTCCCATCCCAGAAAACTGAAGCCATCACCTTGCTGGCCTATTTAACCGTCATTGCCTTCTTCGATGCCGGTTTGCCGCACTTTGATTGAAACGAATCACGCATAAAATTCACGCCATCCTTCCTCATCAGTCCTCTGATGTTACAACTCAAACGCGATTTTGTTCAGAATTGAGCAAACGCGTCACCCATCGTGCGGAGAGCTTCCTCATATCGAGTTCTTCATGCAAAATTTTGCGTACCCGCTCAGTTAAAATGCCTTTGGCCTCAGCTATCTCCGGCACTTTCAATGGGCGAACTTCTTTTACCATACCCTGGACTTAACGATGATTTCTGGAACAACTGCCGTTTGTGTCCGTTCTGAACGGGGGTCATCTGCAACCCATTCATATACTTTAGTTCGCGAAGCGCAATCATCCTCTAACACACTAGTCATGTTGGCAAAAATCTCAATAGGCGATACCCTTTTTTTAATCACGTAATTTGACGCCAAAAGAAAACTGAAAATCTGACAGATCGACTCAAAGCTTCGTGCATGTGCTAATGAAAGATGTGCCAACATAACCACAAAAAAAAGATCTGAGGAACCATGTTCTTCCGCGCGGCAGGCACCTTGTAGTAAGCTTCATCTTCAATAACGCCGGTGCGGAGGCAAAACTAACAGCAAAATAGTAAACAAAAAAAAAAAAACATTAAAAAACAAGCAATCCCTGTCCTGGAAGAGTTAGAAGTGAGTGAAGGCGAAATATCGACTTCATCCACCTCCCTCCTGGCAAGGGCATTGGAAGAAACTGAGCCGCTACTAAGGGTGCGAAAAACGCACACCAAAAGGCAAGAGCTCTGCTACGAAACGCCAGGCGTAAGGTAGCAAAGTACGAAGGTTGTGATCTCAACAGCCTAAGCGAGTGGGAAAAACCCGCCTTCGAGAGAGCGAAGGTCATCCTGGCCAAACAATCGCTCACTCGACAAATGACTGACATGGTAGATGTCGCTCTAAAGGCGGGAGAGGAAACCAATCAGGCGCCCTCTACCACCTACGCGGCAAAATTAAAAGAAGGAACCTCTAGACGGAAGGGAAATCTTGGTAGCAAGAGAGGCAGATCTGACGATACCGCGGAGTCGAACAACGCGAAAAAGGTGAAGGCTGGTACTTTTCCCGCTTTGCGTCGTAAGCGAAGCGACCCGAAGGGCGAACTTCTCGTTGCTGTCATAAACGAGCTGGAAACATGCGGCCGTCTGACAATCGACCAGTGGAAAAACTTCGAGGAGAAGTTCTAAGACGCCCTATGGAAGGAGTTATCCACCACTGGAAACGGGGAACTTCAATTCGTTGGCGCTGGTTGGGAAGGCGGACGCAAGGGTGTAGCTTGTGGCAATAAGCCTTCCGTCGATTTCATCGAGGGAGTGTTCGATACCTGGGGCGGCATCAAACTTAAATGTACGACGGTGACAGAGTTGGCTAAGTGCACTTTGCCGACGGCTTGGGTATGGGTTCCGTGTCCCTACACGTACCCCGAGAAGCTCCTGGGACTGCTCCATGTGCAGAATCGGGAGCTAAAAGCCGATATATGGAGAGTCCTTAAGACGGGGCCTAGGCGGCTGAATGGCCAGCATTTTCTGCTGTCCCTGAACAGGGATTGCCTACCATACCTCCAAAAATCGAGAGGTATGGTAAGATACAGTTTGGATAGGTTGATGGTCAAGCCATCGACCAAGGGCAATGATGAGGAGGAATCCCCCAAAGATGAAAGTTTTGGACATAAACTTGCACCACAGTAAGGCAGTGACGGCCTATATAGTGGAGTATATCGCCAGACAGGACGTCAAAGCCATACTCACACAAGAGCCCTGGATCAACTAGAACAATGTGATCCAGAGCCTCAGGTTAAAAAATGATGACTTTTTCTTCAGGGCAGAAGGTAAGATTAGGACTTGTATCCTTATCAAAAAGCAAATAAACGCATTTCTTTTTAATAATTGCAGCTCAGGTGATCTGATGACGGCAATTTGTGAGAGGGAGTGTGGCAAACCACTTTGTCTGACCTCGGTCCATCCACCCTACGACTCTGAGGTAGTCATCTCAGAGAAGTCAAAGGGCTTGGCGAGGCAGAAAGACCGGATTGGCTGTGATGCGAACGCACATCACACACAATGGGGAAGCGGATATACTAACACAAGAGCTGAGTGTTTGTTTGATTTTATTTTATTATATAACCTCACTATTTGTAACAGGGGGAATTCACCTACTTTTGTGGTGAAAAATAGGCAGTAGGTGATAGACATTACTCTTACCTCAGATATAGAAGAGTAAGAAATCATTGATTGGAGACTAGTCGATGAGGCGTCAATGTCGGATCACAGATGGATACGCTTCAAGGTGAACTTTCAGAATAGGGCATGTTGTTTTCAAAGGAATCCCAGAAAAGCTGATTGTCATGTGTACAGTGGTAAATACACGTCTTGTGACCCAATCAATCATCTGCGATAATATTGACAACTTTGATAAGGCGGTAGGAACGATGTCGTTCGAGAAAGCTTAAAGGACCCAGTCGAGATGGTGGATTAGGGAAATAGGTCTTTGAAGGAAAAAGGTAAGGCAACAATACAATAGGGCGAAGCTGTTCAAATGTGACAATAAATGGAATGAGTACTATTATTGCAAGAGGCAATTCAAGTACCTAGTTAGGAAGCCAAAAAGGGCCTCGTGGAAGAGGTACTGCGAATCTATTATGGCAACAGACGAAGTTTGCGAGCGTCCCTAGTTTCCTCAGAAAAAACGACGGAACGTGGACTGAAACCAATTGCCCTAGATCCACATGATCAGCTGACTCCGGCTTGCCACAGCACACTGAGGACATCAATCTTTTTCTCTCCGAAGGGGAGATTGGTGTTCTTCTTACCAAGGAAAAAAATACGGTGGGCAATTCAGTCCTTTAAACCGTATAAATCCCCCGGCCCGGATGGTATTCTACCTATTATGCTTGAAAGCACCGGAGGTAGCAATCCAAAAAATTATGGAAATTCTGAGACACAGTTTAAAAACAGGTTATATTCCAAAATCATGTTAAGGTGGTTTTTATACCTAAGGCCGGCAAGCAAGGGCATATTACAGCAAAAGACTTCAGACCAATTAGTCTTTCATCTTTTATGCATAAAACCCTGGAGCGTTTACTGGAAATTCGCATCCGGAACAGTTGCAGTAACGGTTTTATGACCGGGTCATCGCCCTCCATGAGGTGGTCGGAAAAATTGAAAGAAATCTACACTTTGGTGAGTTTGCGATGGCGGCCTTCCTAGATATAGAAGGGGACTTCAATAACATAAAGCTTTAGGTGCAAAGGTGCTTTAGTAGACGCAAACATAGAACAAGGAATAACAAATTGGATCTGAAACATGCTTGCAGGTAGGGTGATAAACTGTTCCATTGGACAAAGCTCAGCCAGATGTCAGTGACCCGGGGTACCACTCTAGGGGGAGCTATATCTCCACTCCTATGGGCACTGGTCATAAATGACATCCTCAAAAAGCTTAATTCAATGGGTATTAGCGCCACGGCATACGCGGATGGCGTGGTCATAATAGTGCAGGGAAAATATTTAAATACTTTAGGTGAGATTATGGAGTTGCCTTGAAGATGATCAGCACTTGGGCATGCAGCTGTGGTCTCAATGTCAATCCCTCCAAAACGGAACTGGTTCTTTTCACCAGAAAGTACAAGATACCGCAATTTACACTCCCAAGACTCAGCGGAGTGGATCTGTTCCTCTCGGATAGTGCGAAGTATCTTGGCGTGATTAAGGATAAGAAACTGAATTGGAATCTTAACACAGCGGAAAGAATCAAAAAGGCATATAATGCCTTCGGACACGGCACGATCCTGGAGAAGCTACTGCCAGGAAATACTATTCAAACGGTTGAAATCCCTTCCTTAACCCTAGAAGACTAATGTTCGTCGATTCGACGACGTCGCTTTTTCTTTCTCTTTTGTAAAAAGACTTCTTAATGATAAAAAAAATATAAATTTAGTAAGTTAAAATTACATTTTTTATTACAGAACACTTTCGTAATGCTTTAGAGAATAAAAGTAAAATTATATGCATTATAGAAAACTACAAAAAAAATGTGTTTTAGTACAGGTCGTCGAATCGACGAATAATAGGCTTAGCTTTCTAGGGTTAATCTATTTCGACATTCCGTATTATATAATATATTTGGAGAGGACTGGCAAGAAAACGCAGTGATAAGACCAAACGAAATTGCGGTTTGCACAGATGGCTCAAAGACAAAGGAAGGAACAGGTTGCGGTATCTTCACGGAAGACCCGGAACTAAGAGTGTCCGTAAGGCTACCGGACAATAGTAGTGTCTTCCAATCAGATGTTCTAGCTGTCTTATTTCATTCCCTGTTTAACCTAACCTAGCCTAAAGAACCATGTTTCTTTTTAGATAAATCTACAATAGTCCCCCATCTTCCACAAAAACAAATTCACAAATTTTACCAACGTGATCATTTCGGCCTAGAGCTTCGTTCATAAACTATTATTCCGAAGTCCTCTTTTCCTCTTAACTTAAAAAGGTGGTAATCTTTTAAGGGTTTAACTAAGTGCGTAGTCAAAATGTGCCTTTAGTCTTCGTGGCACCCCCGAAGAGCACTTTATTGCGAGCTACGCTACTAGCTTTTACCACCATACCAGCGGTATATTCTAGATGTTGATAGAATTAGCCTTTATCTTGATAACACCAATATACTTTTTTCTGGTTACTAAATGATTATATTCTATCCCTCCACTTTCGCTTACTGTTCGCAATACGGTAATTTGCTATTTCTTTTCTGTATATCCATTACCACGATAGCATTTATGCCAGCGAAAACAACTATTTTGGCAGAATTGACCCAGGTTGCTCGAACTCATAGAATGTTTGAGATAAAATGAAAACTAACGTTAGATTTCTGCATTCAATTCTATGTCCTATACCATAAGTACAACCTTTCTCCGACAATAACATATCAAAATATCAATAAATATCAAAATATCAAAATAAAGCTTGAAGTTTCATATTAATTTATTAATTTTAGACGGATTGCTTTAATTGTGTCTGGCTTTCAGGCACTGCATAATGTACGAGTACCTACTATAGTTTTGAAAGAAATTTTAAAATAATAAATGTAGAAATATTCAAAATATTTCTCTTATTAACGTCTGAGAAAACGGACAGTATATAAATAATAGTAGGTCTTCGAATGAAGAATTTGTGTCGTTGATGTCTAGATGTCTTATTGTTCGCACACAGTTGTCGCCGCCAAGTTGACAGATTCTTGTCAAGTATATAGCATTACGTATGACCCATGGGCAGATGTATGAGGCATCATATCATACTCGTAATTGTGGAGTAGTTTTGGGGGTTGATGTCTGAATAATGATGTATTTTTTCTTTTATTTTTATATCTAAATCTTTTCTTTTTGGTTCGAAATGTTATTATTTGTTTGTGTATGGCTTTGTTGTTGTGTCTGTGGAAGCCAGTAAGTGGCTTATTAGAAATTGCTGACATGACAGCTATATTTTTTTTTCCTTGATGTCAACTTATTTGATAAGACACAAAAGTTTAACATTTTTGGCATTATTCATTGAGTTTTATTGTTGATATTTCTAATGGCGGCTATTACAGTACAGACGAAGATATTTTGCTCCATTCTTTAAGAAAGAGATATGATGATAGCTTTGCCAAATAATTAACCCCTTATTGTTTTACACAAATATCGAAATGGCAAGTCGAGTAGAATACGTAGATAGCCTTGTGGTATAAAGTTGTTTTTCAATATTTTTTTAATGTTGTTGTAAAGGTGATCATCTGCTTCAAGTTTAAATTCGTTTACATAAACCAAATGTGTATTTATGCCCCTGCGGTACTTCGGGTAGACCACGTTGACTAGGATCACCACCGTATAACAAGCAAGACTTCCAAAGTCTTTGCCAAACGTGTATCCCGTGGCATCGCTTCCAACGTACCAATAAATCCCTGGTTTGATGAAGAATACTAGCAAGCACAATGAGCTTAACAGCAAGAGTATAAAGCGGCGCTGCAGGGAAGAACGAGAGGCAATTGTGAGGTATACGAGCAGCACAGAGGGGAAGAATATCGGCATCTCCAGAAGAAGAAAAAAGATTTCTCATGCGCGAGTTCGAAAATATTGATCGAAGTAAGAAAACCCGTTTAGAAGCCTGTAAAGATGAGGAAGCAAACGTTATAGTAAAACAACAGTTGGTAATGAGAATATAAAAAAAACTATTTCTGTAGACTGTATAACGGCGAGGAACCTCAACATCCCGCTGTGAGACAGAATAAGCCATTCAACTCAGATGATGATAACCAAAACTTGCATTAACCTAACCAAAATGAAGTTAATCTCAGCTGAAATCAGACAAAGCAGCTGACGCTGACGCTGACGCAAACGTCTTACCGGTCAAAGTTTTCGAAGCTATAGAAAGAAAATAACTTTATGGAGAGCATACAGCAACTCATCTCAAATCTCATCAGAAGATTGTATCCCTAATAAATGGTTTAGTCTTGAAATCCCTGCTTTTCCGTCTGGGTGAAATGACGAGTGAGAACATTTGCTGCATCATCAAGACCTTCAATGTCAAAAGAGTTTTAGATGAGGTGATGCACTGTCATGAGACTTTTTTAATACCGTACAACCAGAGCTCGAAAATTACTCTCAACCTTTACAAAGGTTTTTAAATTACTCTCTGCTGTTGAGATTATGAAATAAGATCCCTTAATAACCGATTTGTTTTCCCGTACTTTTTTCGCTCTTGGTCGGAGAGAAACCCTTACTTTATTTTTTTTTAGGTTCTGGTCAATCAATGAGATATATCACTGAGAGAAAAAAATGAAATGCATTTACTGTTGTCGCTTGGTAAGCAAGCCGTGCATACGGAAATGTAGATTAGTGGTTTGAAGTGGCATTGGTTGGGCTTGGCGTTCCGGCAACGCAAGTAACTGTCGAAAGAGCTTTTTCTTCTTTACATTTTATTTTAACCGAGAAAAGGTATAGCTTACGTTCTAAAACCCTTGAGAGTCTGCTTTTAGTGAAACTTAATTCCTAAAGTATTAAAATTATTCTTAATATACTTTCACCATATGAGATTCCATGATAAAACGTTCTTTTATACCTATAATTCTTATTATATATGCAAATATAAAGACAACGATTGAATTCTATATATTGAACACTTTTGATTTATTTTCGACGAAAAATGCTTTAGGTTGATCAGTTCCATTTAATTTTTATAAAAAAAGTCAATAGAGGACAGATATATTTGAAATTAAAAAATAAATCTCAAGCGAGGAGCGAAAAGGTGAGTCCATATATATATATCTCTGAGCAAGACGTAAATGTCAATGCCCAATGCAATATCTCTCAGAGAGAAACCAGGTGAAAATAAAGGTTGAGAATTATTTTCGAGCTCTGCGTACAACTGGCATATGATGATGAAACCGACTTACATAATAGGAAGAACACAGTGAGCTGTCGCAAGTGCCTTCGCCAGTATTCAAACAGAACTTGCCAAACTTGGTTTAGCGGTATATGAGAGCAAAACTAAGTACATATTGGGTCATTCCAAAAAAAGGTGTCCGAAAGTTTGCTGTAGGGCGCAAATATTGTTTGTTTTATTGGCTTCTTGAATTCCAGTGGATAGGTAGTGGCATCGCCGTTGATTTAAGTTAAATTTTGAGTGCAAAAAAAATCGGAAATGGGGAAGGAAAAGTTACACCTTCGCTGTATGATGCAGTACGAGTTTCGAAAGGGAGTGAGTGAGAACTGCAACAAAAGAACATACAGAACCCTTATTCGAATCGTACTCTCGCACTAAAGCTATCAAAAAAGTGGTTTAATAGATTTAGATTATATGACATTCAACGATCAACCCCTTTCTAGACGGCATTACGAGATTGATGGTGACATTGTGCGAGCCTTCGTGAAATTCGAAGATTTCAACTGAAGAGATTTTTGTGAGGCTTTTAATATTGACCATCCGTCGTCATTTCGCTAGTTAAAGAAATTTGAATTCACTTTCAATCGGTCACACTCATTTCGGCTAGCTTGGTTTTGTTTTTTGAGTGGTGTTGGAACTGTTCACAGGTTTCGAAGATCGGGGAAAGAGCATACATTGATGTGGATATGTATGTTTTTTTTATAAATACAAAGCAAAGTTTGGAATTTTTTCCAGGTTTCTATTCATTTTCAGTGATTGATAGGAGATGTGGTTAAGGTGCAGTATTTTAATTTTTTGATTTCTGTGTAGGGATTAAATCTTTTGCTGCGAATTATGAAACACAAATCTATTGATTTTTTGACAAAAAAAAAATATTTCTACAAATAACATCAAACCCATGCCTATGGTTTTTCTTCTAAAACTTCAATAAATTTGTAAGCTCGCACAACCTCTTGGGATCTCATATCAAAGATAGTTTTAAATTGAGTAATAATAATTGAGGAATGTGCGTTATAAAGAAGAAGAAGCGTTAAAGAAGTTAAACTGTCGTAAAGTCAGACTGAGATAGGAGATATGTATATTTCATTAATTTTTCTAAAAGTATGAGAAAGATTTACTTTCAATTTATATATTGTGTTGTTTGCATCAGCAGTTTTCAAAAAAAAAAATTAGAACGAATCGACGGCTTTAAACTTTGTTCACTTAGGGCGAGCTTGAAGATATTCATTATTTCTTTGGTCCAGTAGGATCTATTGTAAAAGAAAGCATTTCACAGTATCACGTTATGAAGTTCACGCATTTACAAATTAAAGGTAAGCACTTTTACAGGTGCAAGCAATCAAAGAAATTAGAGAAAATCTCACTGCCGTTAGCAAATAATCGTGTATTAACTATTCTGTTGAATTTTGAAAGTGTGTAATTAATAAATATAAGTTGGAAAGTTTTCATGTGGTCAGTGTAAATTGCGAAATTTCTGGTGTAAAATATTTTTTCATTTGCGTCTACAGACTTCATAAGTTTTCAGTTAAATGCTTCTTAGAAGAATTTACAGTGTTTTTAGAATGTCAGAAATCTATGAATGTTGTATTGCTGGGTGATTTTAACATTAATATTAATAATGATTCAGATTCGTTTGGTTTTATATAGACTCTTAATCAACCTACTCGTCTTAATTCTTGTTTGGACCATATCTTCATAAGACAACATCGAAATAGTCAAGTGGACTATAAAACCATGGCCCACGAACTAAGAATTACAGATCATTGTTCCATCATCTACTCAATTTAGTAGTAAAGTTACTCGTTTAAATAAACCTACAGTAAGGGAAAAAACTAAAATAAATTTCACAGCATTTGATATATTTCTAAGTAAGCTACAATATTATGTTTCGATGTGTTGCCAAAAGAAAATTAGAGCTGATAACAAATTAAAACCTCTGAAACAATGGATGTCCTTTCCATTATTAGAGAAAATAAAAAAAAAAAGATCTCTGCTCACTCGTTCAAAAACACCCTAACAATTTTATGATAAAATTTATCATGAGCTAAAGACAGAAATAACTTACTGTAGAAATACTTACTATAGCAAAAAGCTAGCTGAAAGTATAGGTAACTCCAAAAAAGAATAGCAAATTGTTAACGATATCTTAAACATAAACACACCTTGCAGTGATATTGTACTTAACAATAACAACTTTACGATTTCTGACCCTTTGGAGGTAGCTAACTTATTTAACAACTTTTTATCCAAAGTAGGCTCATACCTTAGTGTATCAAATAATGATAATCCAACTTTGTATAATAGTGATAGTATACTGGAAGCCACTCTTTAACCCCAAAGGTTCTACTTTCACGAATTTACTCCACTTGAAATTCATAAAATAATATCTTCACTTAAAATATCAAGTTCAACAGGATTGGATAATATACGAGTATCAAGCTTTTTGTTAAAAAAAATTTCTTTTCAGATCTCAGATGTTCTGTGCTATATCATTAATTTTTGTGTGCGTAATGGTGTTTTCCCCGATGCCCTAAAAACTGCACTCGTAATACCCCTTTACAAAAAAGGCAGTACTTTGTCATGAAACAATTATCGCCCTATTTCGCTATTATCGGTTTTCTCTAAAGTTTTTGAAAGGGGAATGAGAACAAGAATGATTTCGTTATTAGACAGGTCTCAGTTCTTTAGCGAATTCCAGTTTGGGTTCAGAAGAGGTAGGTCTACCGAAAGTGCGTTATTAAAACTGATTGGGGAAATATATAAAAGCTTGAATTTTTCTCAAATTCCATATTGCCTATTAATTGACATAACCAAGGATTTTGATACAGTAAATCATACCATTCTTTTAAATCAACTTTTTAATGCCTGATTTAGAGGTTTTATTTATGATAGGTTTGCTTCCTACCTTGAAAACTTGAATCAAATAGTAAAAATTAATAATGCTTTTAGTTCTACAAGATACATGAAAATTGGAGCCCCGCAAGGCTCAGTTTTGGGTCCTTTATTGTTCCTTATCTATTTTAACACGTTGTTCATCCAACCCTTTAAAGGCAGAATCACAGAATTTGCTGATGATACTGCACTTTCATATTCAAGCGATAACTACGTAAATTTGTATCTGGACGTTACTAACGACTTGGATTTAATACGACGATGGTTTTATAAACATAAACTGGAATTCAGCAGTAAAACAAAGTTTATGATATTTAATCTGAAAGGTTTAATAAATGAAGATCTGCCCCTCCTTTACCACTCTCCGAGTTGCCTACGTTTTTGCTTAGTTGATTCAACTGCTCCAGGTGATGTTACCTTCAATGCAAATGTGAACTGTAGTGAAGATTGTTTTCGTATTGAAAGTGTCGATAGTTTCAAGTATTTAGAAATCATTTTGGATAACAAACTCAATTGGAACGACCACGCGCTATACCTAAAGCAGTATCTTAATAGGGAAGTCAGGCAAATGTATCATCCGAGCCTCTATTGCAATATCCAAGTTCTAGAAATGGCTTATTAAAATCTAAGTTGCAGTATAGTATTTCTTGCTGGGATGGTGTTAAAGTGCTAAAGATATTTTTTGAAAATTCAGGTTTCTATGATGTTAGGTTTCATGAAAATTATAACTTACGTGTTAACATGAGAAACTTCGTAACTATTTCACCTACAAGTATTTATAAAGCATACTTTTGTCGATTCTACTGTGTTACAGCTCCTAGATTATTTAATTCTTTGCCAGAAAACCTTAGGTGTGAGAGGACAAGAACTGTATTTTTGGAAAATTTTAAAAAATGGCTTTTCACTTTAAGCCATTCTGAAATAGATTCGATTCTCATTCCGATGTTAAATTGACTTTAATTTACTTCTTTTTTTACATCTACATTGCATTTATATTTGTAATATCCTATGTATTACTTTACCCCATCAATTGTTTTATTATGTTCTAATGTTTTAAATTTTTCCTGTACTTTCGCCACTTGCCATATGGCAACAGATTGTGCAAAGCTATTTCTAAGACAAAGTCATTGTATCCTTGATCATTCATATTTGTAAAAAATTATTTTTTATTTGTCATGAAATAAAGATTGAAAAAAAAAAAAAAAAAATTATTTGCGTGCCATTTCTTTCACAAATACATATTATCATTCTATAATATATTTGCAGTCTCATTTTCGGGCAGTATCGAATTGAAGATCTCAAGGCTTATCCCTGCCTATTTGACAAGTGCTTAGAATCATACAGGATGAAGCTAATAAAAGTAAAGGCATGGTTGACTGTGTCGGATGCTATTGGTGTGGAAGGTAATGTAATAAAAAAAACAATTTTTAAGTTTATAGTCAATGCGCCTTTTAATTATAGACGAGCAGTGTCAGTGAGAGCCAATGGAGATAACTTCGAGATCGTTTTCTCAAAGAGCTTCATAGAAAGTCTAGATATGGAAGCAGTGCGCTGGTGCCGTTCGAGTTCTTAAAAGTACACAACCCCTCTCGAAGGTAAGATTCGGTTTGCTTCTTTCTCATTTTATATTTCATCTGCAAGTTTGTTACAGGACATTCCACAATTCCCAATGGAGTCTACTCAGAGGACGAGGAATATGCTGATAGTGGCCCCAAGCGTGCTTTTCCTTTTGGAAAATTCTAAGCATGCACTCACTAACTCTTTTAAATTTTTGTTTAGTTTAGGCAGAACGATGCGACTTATGTTGTTCAAGACAGAGTTTTTTTCAAACAAGTTTGTCAAGACTTTAGTTTTTTGTCTTTATTCCTTTTTAGAATACATCTTACTTCTTTTCAGTAACCAGTGTTAATTTATTTTGTGAAAATTTTTATTAAAAACAATTTTTACAAATAAATATAGAACTCGAATAAGCATAAAATATTTGAAAAAACCGTATAATTGGAATTACTCCTAGGTTACTGATTTCAAAGCTCGCTTACTTATTTCGTGAAGATTTTTGAGAATGTTTTCTGTGATTGTTAGCGTTGATAATAATATTATTTTTTGGGTTAATGATTTAAGCCTTAAAGAACATAATAAAATACTTTTCTATTTATTCATTATATTTTTCTTAAACAAAAATGGCCGTCAAAGTAAGTTTAGGGAAGAAACAAGTTCACAAGATATTATATTTTTTCCCCTTCAATTCCCCACGGCTTTGCAAAAAAATGTAGAGAATCCGAATGACCTCTAAGTATGATCCTTTTACAAAACACAGACAAATTACCAAAAACAATGCATCAAATAGGGGATGGTATAATAAGTTTAAGGTTGATGGCTTTTTTGAATGCTAAATGGTTTTGAAAAATTCAATTGATTTCCTCAAATTACATGCACAGGATGAAACTTTCAGGATATTCCCTGTGCAAAATAATAAATCTACCCAAGGGTGAATACAAGAGTGCGAAGCAACTCGTGTACCTTCTGCACTACACTTAAACTCTTCCATTGCTCAACAATATGGCACATATCCTTGGAATATAGGACGACGAAATTATGAGGTCCTTTACATGAGAAGAGGTACAAGGAACATGAACATATAGAGAAGTGCCCTCAAAGGTGGGGATACCGTTAACATCTAATGACAAGGAAATTATGGAAGAAGCATAAATCAGCACAAAACTTTGATGCATATGTGCGCACCCTTGCCGGAAACTTGGGCGGCTACTCGTAAAATGGGCGCCCGTAATTACTTCGCATGAGTGCGGCAAGCTATATACGAATACGTATTGTTCAAAATTGGTATGGGCCTTAACATGACCCCAATGATATACCTCGTTTGGAGTCTTTTCCCGAGTGCTTGGTGGTAGTTTGTGGCATTCTAATGAATTCCTTTGAATCGTAGCCGAGCATCGTCTTGGAGGTAGTTCACGACGAGAGATGCATAATTACATGTTATACTGAAGTGTGGTAGATTTATAGAGTTACATGAAGGCATAACCATGGGAAATATAGGGGCAAATTAAATATTGCCTCATTTCTGGTGTAGTTTTTCGCATTAATTAAGGTATAATTAGCAGGTGCACTTGAGGTAACGGGTCTATATTAATTTTGCTTTTTTTTTTTTTTGTTAATATCAGACATGCGTGATATATGAGAATGCAATTTTACCCTTACAACGTGTGCTTATGTAGTTTTTTTTTATAATAATAATAAAAAAAGTTTGATGAAGTATGATTCTAAAGCACACTGCTAACACCTCTTGTTTAGGGCATCGTAATTTAGTTCCATTGCGTCATTGCCAAGGAAGTTTTAAGGAATCGTATTTTATCTCATCGTAGTTCTTTTTAAAACAATAAAACTCGACCTTAGTTCTTGCCTTTATTTCTGACGGTTTACATCGAGTGTGTTGAAATATTTCAATGGAATTTGCAGCATCTTATCTTAGTATTAATCATGAGCAACGCGGTATGAAAATGAACAACTTCCTACGGCAGATCGGTACAATAGGTCTCCACCACTTTCTTACTCAACGAAAGGTAGGGTGAAGGCAGAATCCACCTTCAGTCACAAGGATCAAGGACTGTGAATTGAGCAGAAAGGTCACATGTGTGTAGATATGAAGTGATGTTTTTGTAATTCGTGTGTATCGAGTATTTAATCAAACAATTAAATTATTTTTAAATGTATGAGACAGGTATTTGAACTTGCATATATCTTTAATGTGTTGTTTGGATGATATAACCTAGGCTGGTTACAAACGTCCGAAACGTAAACGTTTATTTAAAATTGTTAAATAGACCTGTTTACCCCATAATGTTTTCTTGGCAGTGAGAAAACTAAACGTTAAATGCGAATATTGTAGCTTCACGGAAGAAGTTGTGTCAAAACTTCAATCAACCTTCTCAAGGCAGGTAGCCTCGAAAAACAATAAGTTGTCGGATATTCGATACCACCGAGGTGACAAGATCGGCATTGATACATTGCACCATTGAAACACCACCGTAGTCAATAGAAGCATCGAACCTCAAGTCTCAAAAATGAAGTTATTCGGCAAAATTGGTTGTCATAGCAGCTTCCGACATCAAAGCAAATACGAGTTAATAAATTTAGATCTCAGGCAGAGATTGAATCCATATTGAGAAAACTTAAAGTAAGCCACCTGGATCATCAGTAGGAAAAAGGTGATGTACAGATCTTTGCGTAAACATCACTATCCGTAAACTTTGTGTCGCACCACATGTATACGTACCTAAAACGCTCAATAGATTGACGTCAACCAATTACATGGATTTGTAAGAATGCATCTGTTTATATCACACACATTTGATGAAGTCTGATTGACGAAAATAAAAGAACGTTTGACTTTGCATGATGAGCGTCATGCTAATTGATGCGTGTTCAAGTTGTATTGACCTGTAATTACTTCAATGTGTTTTATGTGACTGGCGCTAGCAGTAAAGCCAGTGGAAAATGAGGGATGATGAAGGCCGAACGTTTATGTCGGAATTAATTGAAACTAATCTGTCATAAACAACCTTATGGGACGTAAAAGCCAATGATTATGGCCAATGACGAACCAGTGGCCTTAAATGAGGAGTGATATAACCAATGACTATAGCGATCGAAAAAAAAGAAGGTGTAGCAAGATATCGCATGATATTGTAGTGGAATGTTTACGGGGAATACTTTTCGCATAAATGTATCTAATGACTATGAAGTCAAAGGATTTTGAATTGAATTTTCAGTTCAATCAAAAGACTTGCGTTTGTGAACTGATGTATAAAATGCAATCATCCGTATTACTCATCGCACATCCGAAAACTCATAAAAATTTGAAGTAAATCAATTGAACTGTATAAGGGGTAGTATTACTCAACGCGGACACGATGCATTATGTCCTCGTTACACGGTCAGGGCCGCTTCATTAAAAATGGTCACTTAAAAGATGTTCTCTTCTCATAAATAGGTACGACGGACGGTCAAAAACACAAGTTACGAGCGTACATAGAAGGTAGTCGATTTACGATCGTGACTGATCATTATTCGTTAGTATGGATGAACAATCTGAAGGATCCGCAGGGAAGATTACACGTTGAGCAGTTCGGCTTCAAAAATTTGACTTTGAGATCATTCACCGAAAGGGGAAGCAGCATGTGGTTCCAGACATGCTTTCGTGGGGAGTTCTGGTAGTGGCCGACATCTCAGATACAGATTTGGACCCTTGGGTGGAGAAGATTATCCCACTAGTTTAGTCAAATCCCTAGCGTATCCAGCGTGGAGAGTAGAGAACGGTCGATTCTTCAAGTTCGTGAAAACCAGTAGGGTTATAGTACACGAGAACATCGATGAATGGAAACTTGTAGTAGGAAAAACAGATAGGCAGGACACATGAGAGTTAGGAAAACTTTCGCTAGAGTAGGAGGCAAATACTATTGGCCTAAAATGAGGAGACCACACGTGTTAGTAGTTGTAATTTTTGCCAAAAAGAGAAGCCGGTTAATGAGAAACCAGCTGATGTAATGACGGAGAGAGTAGGGATAACATCATCGTGGGAAATGATTTGCGTCGATTTGGTCGGTCCGCTTCCAAGGTCGTTTAGGGGTTTCAATTATATCTTAACAGTCCTCGATTACCTTACAAAATTCCCTCATCTTTTCCCACTGCGGTCTGCTATGACAAAAGCGGTTTGCAAAGAACTTGAGGACAACGTGTTCCTCTTGTTCGGCGTACCATCGATAACGGTACTCGTATGTGACAATAGCCCACAGTTTCATAGCTAAGAACTGGTGGCATTTTATCCAAATTTTATGGGCCACGTCTTCAATACACTGCGCGCTATCACCCATAGGCCAATCCGCTCATCAACCAAATTATTAAAACTATGCTTAGGGCCTATATCTCTCAAAACCATAGGGAGTGGGACACACACTTGAGGCTAGCATGTACCATACGCACATCTCAGCACGAAGTTTTGGGGATGTCGCCATATTATGCCAATTTTGGAAGAGATATGATAACACATGGTTGGGGAGTTCCGACCGTGGGCGACAATAATAGGAATAGGAAATTAGACGCAGTGGGGGTAGTTGGGCATAGAGAGAGGGAAAAAGCCTCAAGGCCTGTATGGCGAAGAAATTTCGTTCTATCGGATGCCGCGAAGTATTATGCCACTAAGCTGGCTCCTAAATTTATCGGTCCTTATAGAACTTAAAAACGAGTGTCCCCGTGGGCTTATGTACTCGAAGATAATGACGGTAAAGAACGCGGTACGTGGCACTGTAATAACCTTAAACCGTATTACGATCTGTATGAGTAGGAAAGTCTGAAATCCCAAAGCCTCTAATAAGCTGTATCGGAGTAAAGTAAAGCGTTTTACATTTTTAAATTTTTTTCAATTTCATTAAAGGCATTCTATTAATTAGATTGTTTTCTTCTTTTTTGTTATTTTTTTGTTGAATTGTTGAAATCATGTCTCGTCTAAGCGATAATTTTGTGTCCGGTTCATCTATATAGTCTTTCCGTAAATTCGCGCAAACAGACTGGCATGTTGGCCGCTGATGTCTCCCTTACCCAGTACAAACAGTGCCTAAGGAAATGGCTTTCGTTGCTCTGCAAAGTAAGCACATTTTCTCGGAGGTAAGGGTGGGGTTTGTTGCGGTAGCCGTCGGTGCACTTTCTCAGCATTTTGGAAAGGTAACATAAATAGGTACGACAGATGGTCAAAAACACTAGGAAGAACCCAGCAGAGCAGGCGGGCGGCCTATATGTTTTGTTTGTTTTGCAAGGGTCCAACACGGAATAGCCGACCTTTCTCCAAAATGTTGTTTTGTCACCCCTAATGGGTAGGCTCCAGCCTTAAGTAGGCATCCGCTTCCTCCCTTCAGCACCCAATCGCTTCACCATTTGTCCCGGTCCTTGTCTGTTATGTCCGTTGTTTCTTTGGAGAAGCATATTAGCGGGAAGAATTAGTGGGTTCTTGAACCCCGTCTTTCTACTTCTATGCTTGTCGGAGGGGACAACTAGTAGGTCCGCAAAAAGTCAGAGACAGGAGTCTTTATGATAGTGACAGGCGGTCACTTGTATCCGAGCGCTATACACCCTAGATCCTGACTTGGTTTCCCCTTTCTTGTGCTCATGTAAAAACAAACTTTCTTTGGGACTTTGACTTGTCTAAGGGAATCATTTTGGGAAAAAAATGGGTGGTTCAGATAATTCTTGAGTTCAGATAATTCAGGGGAAATGTTTACTTAGGCCAAAAGGAATTCCCAGAACTCGGAAATTTCCTTGAGGATCTGGGTAGTGAAAGTGGCATACTTGGGAGTATGGAAGAGCGGTCTAGCGGAACTCCAAGACATGGTTACACGCTTCAGCTTAGTAGCGGGGCGGTATTCGTATACACCAATCATTGGACCCGCTGGAACCGATTGGATGAGACTTATGAATGTGTGTGTGAATGATCAATGGCCTGAGTGAACATATATAAAACAGGGCGACCACTTCTTAGTTGACCGTAGAGCTAGAAAGAGGTTTTATTTTTAAAAGTGCAAGTCAAAGTGACAAAAGAAAAACATAAAAGAAATAAGAGCAAAAGAAAATTATAGACAGGAAAAAGCTGATTTTTGGAAAGGAAAAGAAATTTTATAAAGTAGAAAAGGAGAACGGAACATAAGGGGACTCCTGACGGTTTAAGGAGGCGAAAACCAGGACAAGATAAAGCGTCAATAGGAAGAGCCAGGGAAACGAAAGAAGACGAGAGAATAGCCAAGTACACTTTAAGTATATTATGTGATAGTGTAGTGAAATCCCGGTAGGCTTTCGTCCCGCAAACAGAGAAAGAAAAACGAGGCACGCGGACCGCTAAATATACACATACTAGTGTTAGATACATACTAAGATCTGAGCAATAAATAGATTTTCATTTTAAAACGTAACCCGCCCTCTTTAGTTGAACTTTCCCGGTGAACCGGTTCTTTTTTTCAGTCTCTTGCAAAGGTTTCACAATACTTTTTAAAAAGACTGCGTGGCGCCTATAATTGATACTCCCTTGTATTACAATACATTTTTTTTTTTAACCATAAACCCATCCTTAGCTGAGCAGCCGAAAGTGGCAGCACTCAACCTACGTGTTGCAAATTTCCCCTTTGGTTTTCTTTGTTGGGGTTGCAATCCGCGATTACCGATATAACCACCCATGTGGTTCGCGTTCATTCTTTTCCTTTTGTTTGAGTCTTTTTATGCCTGCAGACCGGCTAACAAATAATAACTTTTTAATTTGTTTAATTCTTACGGTTTATCAAAATAATACTTCCCCATTTAATAAGCTCATTAACTCATTTATATAATTTCTGTATTACCTCTTCAACCTTCCCGGATTGTTGGAAAAAAGCAAAAGTCATCCCTGTGCCCAAAAAGAACAACCCCTGCTTAGTAACAGATTTCCATACAATAAGTATTTTACCTTGTTTGTCCAAAATCTTCGAAAAAATTCTTGCGAAACAGATTTCCAACCACCTCAATCGTTTCAATCTATTATCGCCAGTGCAGTCAGGTTTCCGATCTGGCCATAGCTGTTCTATCTTACTTGATTTCTCGAAGGCCTTTGACACGATCAGTCATGAGGTTCTTTGCACTAAACTGAAGCTTTATTTTGGTATGAGTGATTCCTCGGTGTTCTTGATTAGGAATTACCTCACAAATCGTGTTCAAAGAGTTATTGCTAACTCAAAATGCTCTCAACCAAAAAATATAGTTTCTGGAGTTCCCCAAGGTTCAGTTCTTGGCCCAATTCTTTTTTGTCTTTTCATTAATGATTTACCACAAGTGTGTCAAAATACATATGTACATATGTATGCCGATGACGTCCAGATATACCTATCTCGACCACTTGGCCTGGTGGAAGATCTTGTGGATAGATTTAATTCGGACTTGTCTTCCATTGCAAGATGGTCTCAAGACAATGGTCTGATTCTAAATCCAAAAAAGAGTCAGATAATTTTAATGTCAAAAAAAATTTACAATGTCGAAGAGCTACCGCCTATTTTTCTCAACTCCACAAGGCTAATCTTCTCTGACACCGTGGTGAGTCTTGGATATAAAGTAAATCGGTCTCTTTCTGCCACTGATCATGTAAACTTAATTATAGCGCGTGTATATGCAGGATTGCGAAAGCTCTGGCTGTTTTCTAGTCTTACACCTGTTAGCACCAAACTGAGGTTGATAAAGTCCATTCTTTTGCCGATTTTTGATTATGCTATAGTTATCTACTGTAAACTAGATTCTCTCTGCCAGCACAAATTACTTGTTGCTTTTAACGATATAGTTCGATATGCCTTTGGAGTAAGAAGATACGATCATATAACCCTTACCCATAAGTATGTCCTTGGGTGTTCATTTTCTGATTTTTGGACATTAAGATGCTGTGTGTTTTTACATAAATTAATACATAAACAATCACCACCGTATTTTTTTGAAAAATTGAAATTTGTTCAGTCACCTAGAACTTTCAATCTTATCTCGCCCTCTTATAAATATCTTAACTCGTCTCGCCTCTTCCTTGTTCATGTTTCCAGATTGTGGAATTCACTGCCTACCACCAATAAACAAGAAATAGGAGCTAAGCAATTTAAATGTGCCCTATTTGCACACTTTTCATCTTTGTAATCTATTCTTCTCTTCTTCTCTCTATTTCACCTTTCTTTTCCCCCTATGCTTCCCCAATGTTCTCTTTCCGTTCCTCTGTGTTAGTAACGAATATTCTTTAAGCTAGTTTAAGATTTGATTCAATACCTGTAAATTTAGTTTATTCTTTCTTAATGTTTTCATTGTGCTCTTTTTTTTTGCATAAACTAATTTAATGTGGTAAATTAATTTGAATGAGCTTCCATGTACTATAAAAGACTTCTGTTCTTATTTGTACCTTGCCAAATAAAATTGAAATTGAATTGAATTGAAATTCATGGAAGAAATTTCATCGAAGAAATTTTGCAAAGGACTGACAACATCGAATAAGTGTTGGGGCTCTTTAAGTGTTTTCGCATCAAGTTCTCACCGAGTATCAAAACCAAACGAGTATCAAAACGATTGATTTTATTAATCAAGAAGAAATGAATCAGTGATGTCTTTAGGCAAACCAAAATAACAAACTATCTTTTGGGGTGCATTGGATTTTCGCGAATCATATGAGGGTTTAAGCGACAAATTTTGCAAATACACATTGTTAAAAAAGATAATTTTTAAGGCGAAAATTATCTCTGCCTCACAGCACCCATTAGGCAATGAAACGACTTCCACTGTTTTCCAATGATTTTAATTCTCCTGGGCGTCAATTAACAAGCCTCTCCAGTTAGCTCGGTTCAAAGCTTACTAACCCCAGGTGCCCACTCTAAGTCGGTAGAGGTCAATTTCTACTTGTGCGCTTCACTGTAGTGAGGTTACCTCGTTCTGAGTTAGTTTCGGCGACTTTGCAGGCCAGAACATTGGTATCCATTCGCTTTTAATATAAAGGATGCTTTTTTAACTGTATTCAAGTATTTGTGGCCGTATATGAGAATGAGAAATACCATAAATAATGTTGGCTTCCGATTCGTCGATTGTTATTGGCTTGTCAGCGTAGACTAGCGACCTTACGAATTCGTAACGAAAATAATCAAAATGCTTCAAATCACAAGATCTAGGAAGTTCACCACGCGAAATTATTCACATTCAATCGGAGAACGAAAAAGTGAGCCCTATAGCAAATACTCTTGACTGTAACACCAACCTACAAACTGTGTTTTTTTCGGAATATAACGGCATTCTGATAATCTCATGTGGATTGTCTTCGCTATAAATGTGACAATTTCGCTTATTGACATGCTCATTTGGCCAAGAGGCAAGTGATGGTCATTTGGCTTCAACTCTTACACGAACTAGATCCTGTAAGATCAAACCAAGATCTTTGGGTAACATTTTCCATAAAGTGGATGGACAAAATTCAAGCTGTTGTAAATGACAACGAATCGATAAATTTGAATCTTCTTTATTGCTCTCCTGAACGAATCCAATGTCCACTTCAGTACGCACTCTTCTTATGCGTCTCGCTACCACTGCATCCTACAAATAAAATGTTGTGAAAAATCGTTTAACAAAAGGGCGAAAAGAGGTCTCAGATGGCCAATTATGTAGGGTTTAATATGGTGCAAGAGCTTTATTAGTTGGCCCACAAGACCATAAATTTGTTATCAAATTACTAAGATTTGATAACGTGGTTAAAGCGTGTATGTCATCAAGGTAAAATTGAAAAGACTACCCCAGAAAAATAACAATGACAGTTTGCAATCTGACAATAGGTTTGACTGATGTAAATGTCTGAAGTAAGTACTCGCAGTTTTTTAAAATGATGTTGAAAACAGCTAAAAAGATTTAAGAAGAATTTAGAAGATCTTACTTCTAGTTTTGGAAATTATTAAGCCCAACCACTGAGTTAAATACCATCCTTTGTTTCACCAGATTGAAACTACTAACTGATAAATTACTCCCTAGCCACAAATACCAGATTATTTAATTTCTTAGATTAGTTTCAAATTCGAGTGAAGAATATGTTTTTCTTGTGCGATATAGTAAAATTTGCATCCAATACAATCACACAAGCGCACAAATCTGACTGGAATACAAGAACTTAATATGGATATATTCCTATATACTCGTGTAAAGGGTGTTTTATTTTAAATATGCCAACACTCAGATTTAAAGTGGACAATTTTGCGCTAGGATTTTTGTTTACACACTTACAAGATCTAATTGCTGAAAGAAGTGCAGATAGACGATAATCGTTCATTGAGCGTGTTTTATGAGACAGCATTACTTCCCTGAAGTAAATCGAAATGTTACCGTAAGCCGCAGCTGGTCAAGAGCCATGTTCACCAAGTTCCTGTTTCCAAACGTGAGTGAGCAGAATCTGATGGAAACCATCAAGATTATGAAGGAAGTATTCGCTGATCACATTATTCCCTGAAACTAAGTGGTGGTCTGGCCTCTAATCAAGCGAAACCACCAAGCAAGTTTTCAATGATAACATTATCTCCAAATATTAACTGGTCAGCCCTCCAGTTTCTGAGATGCTCTGGCCCATATGACCATGTACATGCCTTTAAAATATCTATCAAATAAAGAAGCCACCTTGCCTCTACTGTTCTATTTATCTGTATACATAATATAAAATTTCGGTCATTCATTTCAAGGCAAACAATGAGAACAAAGTAAACAGACCAACAATTAAGGCAAACAAAAACCAGATTTCTTGGAAACTCTTGTCAATAGCTTTGTGCTCTGAGTTCTTTTTCGGATGTACCATGCCTTAAGGAAGAAATGAGTGAGTCCAATAAGGCGGCAGGCGTGTTGACAATTCTCCAGGTAGTAACGATTGGGACGCGATTATATTTTGACATTCAGCCAGAATATCATAAGGAGTACGTGTGAACTATTTTTCGGAATATTTTTGATTAAATAACTATGTTGTTTTCTTGGCATATACAAACTTGAAAGAGTTTACTGCAATTCCAAACAGAAAGTAGTATTTCAATCTTCGTCTTACCTCTCTATTGATTCGAGTTATATTTACATAATTAGCCTGTAATTTTTGAAATATTTCCATCATTGAAATTTCAAAATACTTGTTGTGATCTTCCCACATCAAGCCCAAGCTCATCGCGAAAATGCTTTTACTTACTTATTATTCATCTTGAATGTTGAAGATTTTTTTTGTGTTCTCTTACATGTGGGACATTGTTGACTTTGTATTTGTTATTTCATTATTAACTTTTCCGTCAATCGTGGTTAACCTTTGTGTCAATGCGAGTGTCGCACAACGCTTAGTCAATACTTGCATACCCAGATATGCAACTTAGATTCGTTGCGCTTCTTCTGCTTAAAGCAGTTGAATCAAGAATCCAAAGAATACAAATTATATGTAATTTACAATAAATGAAATTTATTTCATGTTTGTTTCAAATAAGTAATCACAAACAGTTTTGGCACGTAGTAAGATCGCGACTATGCCTATGCCAGACTGCCTTGTTACAAACTAGGCATTCCTTTCCAGTTGGCCGTCTCTTAGACTCAGTATAACATATGGTACAGTTAGATTTTTGTTTTATGCGTCCAGTCCTATCGCGTTTCTCTTGTGGAGACTGCGGGCTGGAAGTTGAGACTTAAACTTTTACACTCTGTTCGAACATTACTTCTATTCCATTCATGGTGTTGAAGTTGCGGTAAATATATGGGGATTTCGATCGAGTCCTTATAGATGGCATTGCAAGGTTCCTTCCGAGATTCTGCAAATTTTTGCAACGCGCACATGTAGATATTGAAAGTTCCGGTTTGTTGATTTTAAATATAATATTATATGTGCTGCTTACGCAGCGACGTTTAAAATATTATAAAAAAAGCTTCCGGCCACCTTTTAGTTCGGCATTTTGTGGAGTATTCGTCAAGGATTTTGTCAAAAGTATCAACTCCGCATTTAGTGGAATGGTATTATCTTAAAATTTCTGGCCTACTTTTCATACTAACAATTCTTCTATCGTATTGAACTGTGGACTATAGAATCACTGTTTTTTTGGGACATACTCGTAGAAATATAATGTTGCATTATCAGGGAATCCAAATTCACCAGAAAAAACAGCACGTTATTTTTGTGGTAGAAACTTTGTTGGTATATACGGCTTATTTTTCTTAGTGTTCCAACTAGTCCCAAATTCTATCGCATTAGTTTTTTGGCTAGCTCAAGTGATGTGAAAAAATTGTTCGTCGAATGTTTTTATAGGATTGCACTAACTGAGTTACTACTTGTTCTCCTTGGCTTGTCGCTCGAGACTTATCTGGTTCCTTACCTTTACCTAGATATTGTCTCGTAGTGAATATGCAGTTTTTGCATCGCATAGCTACCAGAGTTTAATACCATGCTAAGCGGGTTACGAAGGTACAGAGACGGACAAAATTATTCACATGTCGAACGGTTTTTGAATTAAACTTCAATATTTATTAAACGAAAGTGCTAACTTCAAGCACATTTACAAAAAAAAAACATTAACTGATTAAATACCTCACTAACCATAACAAAAAAAAACAAAACAATTATTATTCACAGAAAATAAAAATAAAAATATATAATTCTGTTCAAATACCTAAAGTCACAAAATTATTCACACAGCCATCAAAATGTTTACATAATAAGCTTTTAAAATTTTTTTAATATTTTGTGGCCAAACCATTCCTTTTCAAAACCACATTCAACCCTTTTTGGCATTGAGTGGACTAGTTTTTGAGTGGTTTCAGATCCAATATTTGCCCATTCTTGCATTAAAAGCTGCTTTAGTTGATCCTTCCCCGAAATTATATGTTTTTGCAACCGTCTACCAAGTTCATCCCACAGCTGTTCTATCGGATTCATATCTGGTGATTAAGGGGGAGTCAGATAAATATGGGGTACGTGCTGAATGATCCACATACGCACTATGTGAGCGGTATGCTTGAGATCATTATCCTATTGAAAGTAGAAATTGTTCCCAAGATTTAGTTTCTGCACACTATGGTGAAGGTTCTCTTTCAAAATATTGAGATAATCGTACTTATTCATTGTTCCATCAATAAATACCAAGTTTCCTACACCACTTTCCGCCATGCAGCCCCATACCATAACTCCCCCACCACCATGTTTGACCGTGCTCACGATATTATTTTTTTCAAGCTCGGTATTTGGTTTTCTCCATACTCTTATTCTCCCGTCTGATTGAAATATATTGAACTTACTTTCATCTGTGAAAACCACACTGTTCCAGAAATCTGTAGGCCTGTCTTTGTAAGATTTTGCAAATTCTAACGTCTTCTTTTTATTTGCTTTACTTACCAAAGGTTTTTCCCTAGCCACTCTGGACTTATAACCAGCACGATGTAGCGTCCTACGCACGGTTTTCGCATGGAATTCTTTACCTATTTTTTCTCTTATTTCCGCAGCTATTTCAGATGATGTAATTTTAGGTTTTTTTTTTACTTTTCTTACCAATGAGCTTTCTTCTCTTACAGTCAGTTTTCGTGGACGTTCACAATGAGGTCGGCTTTTAAGATTCGATGATTCCACAAAACGTTTGATTATGCTGTAGATCGTGTATCGGCTTCTTTTAACGATCTTGCCAATTTCTGCATAGGATTTGTTTTGCTTACGCGGCTCCAAAATCACTTTTCGCTCAGCTTCTGTTGTTTCCTTTTGTTTTCGACCCATTGACGCGTGTCTGTGTTCAATTTATTGGAACCAACGAAACATTGAATTTATAACGGTATCCTTCCAATAAACACCAAACCCATGACATTTGGTGTCGCCATAAAAAAAAAAACGTAATATAAGCATTAAAAGAACTGTGTGAATAATTATGTCCATGCTATAGAGAAGAGTTATTCACATACATACTTCTCAATTTGTCTGGACTTATTCAAAAAAGTAAAAAAGAACTGATTTCTAATGAATAAACAAAATAATAATAAATTACAAAAGCAACTAAAAAAAATAATGATTTAGTTTTGCTTTATTGGCGATTTTAGTATGGCATATGGTGATGTGTGAAGAATTATGTCCGTTTCTTTATATATTCCGTTAATTTAGTCCTACCAAGGAAAGGAAAGAGCTGTTCGTCGACGGTAAATTCCTCATATGGAATAAAATATTTACGGAAATTTCTGTCAAGCATTTCAAATAAGTCTCTTATTGGTGCCGACGATATTCAGCAAACGATAAACTACAGATGGCCCTGTCGGTTAAATGTCTAAACAGGAAGGCACTACCATATTTAACATAAATAGACGGGCTGCATACCCGGGTATGCACGTATGGTTAGTTCGGTGTAACTGTGAAAAACTTCTAAGCTTACTTACTTACTTTAGGTGGCGCTACAGTCCGGGGTGGACCTGGGCCTCGGTCAACAAGCCAGCTCCAGCTCTCCAGCCAGCTTGATCCGTGGATAGCTGCCTCCAGTTTCGCACGCTAAGCTGGCTGAGGTCCTCTTCCACTTGCGTGCGCCACCTGAGTCTTGGCCTTCCTCTAATGCGCTGTCCCTCGGGGGCGGATTCAAAGACTTTTCGGACCGGAGCATTGGTGTCCATGCGCTCTACATGACCCAGCCATCTCAGTCTTTGGATCTTTACTCTCCTGGCTAGGTCCATGTCGCTGTACAGTCCGTACAGTTCGTCGTTGTATCTCCTCCTCCACTCACCGTCAAAGTAGACGAGTTCGAAAATCGCCCGAAGAATTTTTCTCTCGAAGCAACCAAGAACACCTTCACCCATTTTATGATAATGTCCATGCCTCTGCGCCATAGAGCAGGACCGGGATTGTTAAGGTCTTATAAAGGGTGACTTTTATTGTCCGAGAGAGGATTTTGCTACTCAATTACCTTCTTAGCCCAAAGAAACAGCGGTTGGCAAGAATTATTCGTCGTTTGATCTCAGCGCTGTTTCTGTTTGCCTAGGTAGACAAAGTCCTTAACTACCTCAAAGTTATATCTGTCGAGGGTGACGTTCTGCCCGAGACGTCGGCATTGGTTGTCCTTTTTGCTTGACAGCATATACTTGGTCTTGCCCTCATTGACCGCTAAACCAATTTTCGCCGCTTCCATCTCAATACTCGCGAAAGCGCCACTGACATCACGCTGCTTTCTCCCGATTATATCAATATCGTCAGCGTATGCGAGTAGTTGGACGGACTTTTGAAAGATAGTGCCTCTTGTGTTTGCTCGTGAGTTTTGCATTATTCTTTCAAGTACGATGTTGAAAAAATCGCATGACAGCACATCGCCTTGTTTAAATCATTTCTGGACATCAAAGGTCTCGGTGAGATCTTTCCCGACGTTGATGGAGCAGCGTGCATTCTCCATCGTCATCCTGCACAGATGGATGAGACTAGAAATTTCCCTGTATAGCTCGTCTCTATAGATGGTGTCATACGCGGCCTTAAAATCGATGAATAGATGGTGTGTAACGATCTGAAGCTCATGGGTCTTCTTCAAGATTTACCATAGTGTGAATATTTGGTCGATGGTGGACTTTCCTGGCCTGAAGCTTTACTGATATGGACCAATCAGGTTGTTGACGTACGGCTTCAGGCGTTCACACAATACGGCAGATAAGATCTTATATGCGATGTTAAGGAGATTATTGCCTCTGTCGTTGGCGCAGTTCAGAGGGTCTCCTTTCTTAAGAATCTGACAAACAATGCTGAGGTTCTATTCATCGGGCATACTTTCATCCGACCATATTTTACAGAAGAGTTGGTATATGCTCCTTACCATGCCATCGCCTGGCGCTTTAAAGAGCTCGGCAGTCAGGCCGTCTGCCCCAGCAGCTTTGTTCACTGTCTTCACTTCATCCAGGTCGAGTGGACGGAATTGTTGGTCATCATCGTGCAAGTTGTTTCGGTTGATTCTGCCTGACAGCGGTATTTGGTCCATCATCGCCGTAATACAGTTTGTAGAAATGGTCTTTCCGAATCCTCAGCAACGACTGCGATTCTACTACGATGTTCACTTGTTCATCTCTACAGGCTTCGGTTCGTGGGGGCATGTGCGCATATAAGGCTAATGTGTGCGAATTTAGCCTTGATGCGGATTGCTACGAGGCGCTCGCTCACATGCCGGAAGCTCAGGACTTCTTGTCTTAGTTTGCCTCCTACAATAAATTCGCATCCAAATAAGCGTTGCTTTTGCCGTCGATAGCAATTGCCGTAATAGTTATCGCAGTTTTTCATCTTCCTTTTTTCCGGCCCATCACATCGCATTTCTTGAATGTCGGTTATGTCTGCTTTGCAGCAGTCTAATGCCTCCACTAGCTGCTCGGCTGCACGTAGTCTATTAAGGGATCTAACATTCCACGTGCATATCCGAAGCTCATGGTCCTTAAATCGTTTGCATGGGTTGTCAACAATAGATCCGTCCATATCCGAGACTTGTTGATGCGTTGTACCTTTTTTTTTTTTTTTTAAATGGCCGAGCAGTTACCCCGGCGGCACAACCCCCAATCTGGAGGACCAGTTCCATTTTTAATACCTCTAGGACGAGGAGTCGGTTACACTTAAGCCAGTAACCCGTTTCGGGATATGAGCGCTGCCGTTGGCCTATATAGGGCTCGTCCGCCACCACCTCTTTTCCAAGACCTTGACTAAGTCCTGAAAATCCTTACCGGCCTGAGCTCCAAATATGTCGAAGTAGCCCGGATAAGGCCTTGTTTTGTTTCTCCGACACTAACCCTGATTTATGGTGCAGGAACTCGCCATTTGCCCCCTTCACTTCGCAATCTCTAGATGCGACTTCTACGAGGCCTTATACTAATCGTTGCCATTTTTTATTTACTGTTAATTAATTGGAATTTGTTGAGTTTCCATTTTTGGGAAGCTACTAGAAAATCTAGCCCGGTCTGCTATGTAATAATTAATTTTTGTATTTGAAAATGCAAATACACACCCAGGTATGCCATATTGACATAAGGGTTAACAATCATCCCTATGCTGTCATTAACTGCATACTCAGTAAGTTGATTAATCATATCTTAAAGTTTTATTCTAGCTGATATTTTCGTGATTTCGTTATTTCCTGGAACTTGGTAACTGTTATAGTTTTATAGTAAACTTGATAGGATTTCTATGCAGTAGGTCAGGTTAGGTAAGAGTGGCCTTAGGAGAAAGACGAATCACTTAAGCTTATAGCCCCGTTATGATACAACGTGGATCTCTCATCCTCCTACTTTTGAAACAATTATGAAAAGTTGGAGACTGTAAATATCTACATTGTTTAGATCGCTTAGGTCATTTTAGGAGAAGGCTCCAATGTACAAATCCTCCTCCTCGTCCATATAACTTCTGCCAAACCTTGCATGTTTACCTATGAGACAGTGTCCAAAGATGACACTTTTTATAGCGTTGAGATGTTTTCTGTTTAGAGAGATCAAATTTATAGAGAAATTTAGATCTAGCTTTAGCCAGATTTGCTTGTTCTCAAGACATGTTGACCCAACAGTTCACTTTGTTCTTCTGTTCGAATCCAGCTCTAGAATTTGCTGGCACGTAGCGATTGGCATACCGATGCTACCTCCTTCGTTAGAATAGGTATAGTGGTTCCAAATTGGCAAGTTCGTCAGCCCTACAGTTTTCTGGAATATCTCTATGCCCCGGTACCCAACATAGGTGAATATTGTAGTATAGAATGGTTTTAGAGTGTAACGAGAATGAATTCAGAAATCTAATAGCGACTTGACTATCCAAAATGATGCAGATATTACGTTTTTCTTCAGCCAAAATTTCCTCCGCTACAGTGATTTTGACAACGGAAAGAAAGGCTAAAGTTAAGCTTATCTGAGAAAACACCACCACCAACCTCATCCATATAGAAGCTTGCCGTCCATGAAATGGACTGCCTGCTGAAATTATTGAGTGATGACAGTGCTGTAGTACTCGTAATTACAGATGTTTTGGAAAACTTTCCCTTAAAAAATCGTAATCTTTGAATTGGTAAATAGTAAATGTCTTTAACTCGTTAGAGGAAAACTGAAAATTTGGGATTGAGTTTGTAAATTTGCAAAGCGCTGTGCTTTCCCAATAAGAAATAATGAGAAAAAATAATTGATTTTGTCGACCTATGCATATTAAATTTTGCTAGCGCTAAGGAATGCAAGTTCCCGCACCTAATTTTTTAAGTGTATTGTTATAAATATATGGGTATTATTTCTGTTGACAATAGTTTGGACCAGCTTTTCAGCTCAGGTGATCTGACGACGGTAATTTGCGAGAGGGAATGTGGCAAACCACTTTGTCTGACCTCAGCCTATCTACCCTACGACTCTGAGGTAGTCATCTCAGAGAAGTTAAGGGACTTGGCGAGGCAGAAAGACCGGATGCTGGTGGTGGGCTGTGACACGAACACCCATCACACACAATGGGGAAGCGGAGACACCAACACAAGAAGTGAGTGTTTCTTTGATTTTATTTTACTATCCAACCTCACTATTTGCAATAGAGGGAATTCTCCCACTTTTGTGGTGAAAAACAGGCAGGAGGTGATAGATATTACTCTTGCCTCGGATACAGAAGGGTAAGGTATCACTGATTGGAGAGTAGTCGACGAAGCGTCAATGTCTAATCACAGATGGATACGCTTCAAGGTGAACTTCCAAAATAGGCCATGTATCTTTCAAAGGAATCCCAGGAAAACAGGAACACACATCTGGAGACCCAATCAACCACCTGCGATAACATTGATAACTTAGACAGGGCGGTAGAAAATCTAAATAGGGCACTAAAAATGGCGTTCGAGCAAGCTTGTCCAGCTAACCGAGCACCCATAAGGGCCCAGCGGAGATGTTGGAATAGGGAAATAAGTCTTAAAACGAAAGAGGTAAGGCAGCTCTATAATAGGGCGAATCTTTTTAAATGTGACACTACGTGGAAAGAGTACTACGATTGCAAAAGGCAATTCAAGTACCTAGTCAGGAAATCGAAAAGGGCGTCATGGCAGAGGTACTTCGAATCCATAATGGCAACAGACGAAGTTTCAAGGTTACGCAAAATGCTTCCTCAGGAAAAATGACGGAACATGGGGTGAAAGCAGCCAGGAAGTCCTGGTAACGCTGGACGAAACCCATTTCCCTGGAGCCACATTATCAGCTGACTCCGGCCACGGCACACTGATGACATCAATCCTTTCCTCTCTGAAGGAGAGATTGGTGTTCTTATAAACCAGGAAAAAATACGGTGGGCAATTCAATCCTTTAAACCGCCTAAATCCCCCGGCCCAGATGGCATTCTACCCATTATGCTGCAGAAAGCGCCGGAGGTAGTCATCCAAAACATTATACATGATACAGTTTAAAAACGGGCTATATTCCAAAAGCATGGAGAGAAGTTAAGGAAGTTTTTATACCTAAGGCCGGCAAGCAAGGGCACACAACAGCTAAAGACTTCAGACCAATAAGTCTGTCATCTTTTATGCTTAAAACCCTGGAGCGTTTACACATCAGGAACAGATGCGGTAACGGTTTTTTTGACCGGGTCACAGTATGCCTACATGAAGGGCAAATCCGTGGAAACAGCCCTACATGAGGTGGTAGGGAAAATCGAAAGAAGTCTAAGCTTTGGTGAGTTTGCGATGGCGGCCTTCCTAGATTTAGAAGGGGCCTTCAATAACGTAAAGCTGAGAGCTATCAAAGGTGCTTTAGTAGACGCAAACATAGAACAAGGGATAACAAATTGGATCTGCAACATACTTACAGGTAGGGTAATAAATTGTTCCATTGGACAAAGCTCGGTTAGAATATCAGTGACCAGGGGAACCCCTCAAGGGGGAGTTATATCTCCGCTCCTTTGGGTACTGGTCATAAATGACATTCTCAAAAAGCTTAACTAAATGGGTATCAGCGCCACGGCATACGCGGATGACGTGGTGATAATAGTGCAGAGAAAATACCTAAACATTTTAAGTGAGATCATGGAGCTTGCTTTGAAGACGATCAGTACCTGGGCAGGCAGCTGTGGTCTCAATGTAAATCCCTCCAAATCGGAACTGGTTCTCTTTACCAGAAAGTACAAGATACCGCAATTCACACCGCCAAAACTCGGTGGAATGGAGCTGTCCCTTTCGGATAGTGCGAAGTACCTTGGCGTGATTCTGGATAAGAAACTGAAGAGGAATCTCAACGTAGCGGAAAGAATTAGAAAGGCATATAATGCTCTTTTCATATGTTAAAGAACTGTGGGAAAAATGTGGGTCCTTAAACCTGCTATAGTGTATTGCATGGTGGAAAGCAACAACTAAGAAAACGACTTACGGAAAATTAGCGGCGGTGCAGAGAATGGCTACCATAGCTATTACAGTAGCGCACCGTAACACCCCTACCGTAGGATTGGACACCTTCCTACACCTGACACCGCTTGATTTACAGATAAAAAAAACTTGCTGGCAACAGTGCGATTCGACTCACTAATCTGGGTCTTTTAAAAAACAGTAGCTTCGGACACGGCACAATCCTGGAAGAGCTACTACCAGGCAATACTGTTAGAACGTATGAAATCCCTTCCTTAATCGATTTCGACATTCCGTATGATATACTATATCCGGAGAGGAAGGACTGGCAAGAAAATGCAGTGACAAAATCAAACGAAATTGCAGTTTTTACAGATAGCTCGAAGACAGAGGAGGGAACAGGTTCCGGAATCTTCTCGGAGGAACGGGAAAAAATCATAAAGACCGCCAGCATAAGGTGGCTGGACCTGGAAGGACATAGGGTATCAAAGGCTCTATGGCCACTTCTCGACAGTAACAGATCTAGAAAGCTTATTAAGCTTAATAGGGATAAGCTTAGGACGCTGATAGGAATACTAACAGGACATTGTCTACTGCTGAAACACGCAAAGAGACTAAAACTAACGAATACGGACACTTGTAGATTCTGCGGGGATCTACAAGCGGTTGAGGATATAACACACATTTTATGTGAATATGAGGCAATATCGCGCAGCCGAAGAAAATTCTTGGGAAAATATTTCTTTGAAAACTTAGAGGAAATAGACGGTACGGGCTTCAAAGGCCTTCTTGACTTCTGTAGAGAAATTGGGTGCTTTAACAGGGAAACAGTTTAGGTTTTCTGCCAATTGGAGTTGGTTTTAACCCACAGGGGATCGCGATGGGGGCGTTCTGGTGCCTAGTGTCTGTGTCTTGTGGCACACCCTATTTTACCTAACCTAACCTAACCTATAGGTTGGATCATTTTTTAACTCATCCTAAAGTGCAAAAAGTGTGCCGGAAATATTGTTCATAGGAACATTAAATTTAATGGTTTTAAAATAATTTATAAAACAACCGCAACCATTTCTGATTTAAGAAATTAACAGAAATATTACCCAGAATAAAACAGAATAAAATCTAAAGGAATAAATTAATTTTAAGGTGACCTTATAAATTACTGTTTCTACAAGCACAAACTATTGATCCAAAAGAATTAGAATGCTGCTGCTTTATGGACCCATCCGAAAATTTTATCATGCAAGCACTCTTACCTAAATATGCCACTGTGCGGCACTTATATTGTTACATTCATTCGGGCTGCTGATTTGTATGGCCTTCCATGTTCATTATTTATAATTCCACTGTTAAAAATTCTAATTGTTTTGCTGCAAAAGCTTTGTCGGCCTTTTTTTTAAACCAGAGCTAAGTCTTTCTAGGCACGTATCTGAATCTAGATGCATAAAGATCTTGTTCGTTTTGCTGTTTATCTCATTTTGATTAATCATTGATTTGAGGTTGACGAAAGCCACATTCGTATCATAAATGAAGCAGGATATTGACTTAAACCAATTAAAAGATATTATTCCTTTCGTATATAGTGTAGGAAGGGGGTATTTTGGGTGTTGCTTCTCCCAGTAGCAGAGGTGGCATGCTTATCGTCGCACGGCAAAATCTCGTCCGATTAGGGGGGATCTTTTTGCTACAAACCTACCTGCAAAAAAAATCGTGCCTGAAGAAGGTATAGTGTATCGGTTCGATGTGTATAGGCTGTAGAATATATTTGTTAAAGATCTTGTACGACCAGAAAGGGTGACAAGATAGAGATAGACAGAGATAGAAAGAGAAGAAGGAAATTAAGAGACTAGTAAAGGTGAAGAGAGAAAATTAGGCTGACCCACCTTATGCCTGATCGAAATCAAACTCCTTGATTATCCTGTGCCTATGCAGATAAAAGATAATCACTTAATTGTTTTTACACAGAATGTTACCCCATTTGTCCGCTCTCTTTTAGATTTTGATGGCACTCACCACACCTTAACGCCAATAAAAAAAAAATATTTAATCATTGTAAAAGATCATCATTTGCAAGTTTCGTTATAAACAAACTTATTTTTTTTATAATTCATTATTTACTAATAAGAAGAAATTAAAGAGGTTATAAATTCAATTTGTTTAAATAAAATTTTTTCTCATTACGTTTTCTTTCTCCTTGTTTTTTCTTGAAAAGGCGAAGAAGGCAAAAATTAAAAATTAAACAACATAAGCCAATGGCTTATACCCTTATGATGCGTGTAATTACTAATAGAAAGGCCAGCAGATCACTTACATATAAATTCGCATTTTATTTTGCAATTTCAGTGTGGGTGATGAAAATCTGGATACTGCAGATTCGTTGTGCGTACATCGGGTTCTGAAGATCTCTATACGGAAGAATATCAATTAGGTTATGTCCTGGCAAAAAATAAAAAAAAACACACATCTTTTGGCGTTTCTTACCTTATCGTTTTACTATGTACACTTATATACACCTATATCTAAAGATTATAATTTTAAATATATTATATAACCGAAAATAATTATCAAAATTTAACCAAAAAAATTGTGTTCCTTTTGCTCGTCTTCCACGCGAATGCGTTTGGAATGTATACGAGTAGATGGGATGAAAACAGAGGTTTTGATGCACGTGCAGCTCGTTACGTGGTTCCGTTGTATCAAGTTTACGTCAATTGTACAGGTGGATCAGCTGGACAGGTAGCGTGCTCGAGGTTCTCGTGATAAGTGTAGGTTAGGTGGCTGATCGTATATTTTACGTGGTATGTATCACCCAGCTTTGGTGGAATTAAAGAATTTGGTATTAAGGTCGATGTATGTTACTTGTGATTTTTTTGAACAGATTAATATCTGATTGATGTGATTTTTGACGTTGTTAGATGGTACCAGTCTTTTTGCAACAAAATTTTTTTTTTTTGTGATAAATTAAATTTTATTTTAGTCTACGTTTGTCGTGACGTATATTATTTCACTTAAGTCTAATGAGTTTTTGCTCATACAGAAGTCTTACGAGACCAACAAAACACGTACAACTTGTCAAAACAAATACCCGATCAGAAGGCAAAAAAAGGAGAGGCGATCGCATGGTTTACAGGGCTCATATACCCGTGGGAGATCGTGAAGTGTCATGTTGCTCTCACATTTCAACATTTACAGCGGCTTCGACGACTGGTATAAAATATTGGGCATTACCATCAGTTTAAATAAGTAATTATGCATTGCATGTAAATAAAATCAAATAACAAAAATATTTACAAGGGGCATACTACAATAAAAGTCCATATCATAGATATTGTTTTTTTTTTTTCAAAGAAGTAACATCCCAACAACGGTTTTGGTTTTGTCTTTATTGTTGCATATTCGATCCAGAAACGTTGCCTTTGTTTTAAAGAAAGTTTTTGGCAATCTGAGGGTTGTAACGTTCATCACTCACAATGAATGGAAATGTTTACCGCTATCTATATACCAGAACCCTATACAATGTAAGCACGTCGGTAAACTTGTCTACTTGAGTTTATCAATATAAATTTATCTTGTTGTGAAAAAGGTTAGCTATAATAGGAAGACGATTTCAAACTCTTCATCCTCTTACAACAAATATCTTTGAGAATACAATCAAATCTCCCCACCATTTTCATGATGATTTTTTCTGGTATATATTCTTTTAAACCTTGATATGTGCCAAACTCTACAATCAAACTGAAACAATTAAGAGCTACGGGTATTTCTGCCCTGCTGAGTTTGATATTATTATTTTCGACCACAAAGAAGACATTGTAAATATTAAATCATTTTAGACTGATTAAATTAAAAATTGCATGCATGCTTTTACATCCTCGTACACTAAAACCAAAATTTAAAACTGGAAGTGAATTTTGGATAGGCCTTTTCATTTTCCCTTACTGCTAAGCAGGACTACGAGCATGCTTTGTAAAAGGCCCCTTAGTCATCACATAGTTCAACTGCTGGCAACCTTGAATGCCTTAAATGGAATTGTCTTGTCATATTTAATAACATGAATTTCTGGACTCATATTTCATCCCACTTGTTGACTTTTATATAACATCTTCTGTAAGCTTAACCAGAGAACAAGTTCTACCTAGAATAAACAATGTACAATTCGAATCGTAGTATGTAGTATGTACCCCCAAAATACTTAACTTATCACCTTTTTTACTGCACTCAAATCTCTTCTCTCGTGTTCTGTTTTCACTTGCATGAACGGATAGTTTCTGGAATTTGTCTTCATCCTCTCTGTGCCTTAGTCTAATTTTGATTGACGTATATGCATTACAAGTTAAACGATGTTAGCGATACAAAAGCCCAATATTTCTATTCAGAAATATTTACATTTGCGAACCCCTTTAAGTGCTAATCACTTTCGATTTAATATTCATGTGCATACAATCTTGAATTACTCACACCGAAAGAGAGAGAAACAATTAAATTTGTTTCCTTAGACACACAAGATATCCTGTTCACTTCGACAGCTGGTAGGAGTTTTTATTCTCGAGTACGATTTCAATCCACAGGCGTTAAGATTTCCACAATAGGCTACAGATTTGAATGGCTTCGCACAAGAATGCTTGAATTGTTGACTTACATACTGGGCAGTGACGGTATATATCGTTTGTGCAATTGTTACCATCTTGTTGACGTACCTGAATACCATATGTAGTGAGATTCGTATTACGAGTAGTACTTTTATGACGATATCAATATGTGTTTTTCTTGTGCTTCTTATTTTTACTAGTTTTCTAGCGGAGTGGAGGCCTACGACAAGGCCGTATTTAAGCAGCCATCAGAAATCGATCAAAACTTAAAAAGAAGTGTTTAGGCCTGGAAGACGTAAATGCCAAAATATCATTTCAATTTGTTGATAGTTACCCCAAGATAGTTGATCACTTTTTGACCACATTCTAGCAAAAATTGTTGCTCGAAAAATCAACTTACGAATAGAAAAAAAGGCAAGGATCCTACAAACTGCTTACACAAAAGCGCTCATTTCTTTTGTTTGGAAGAGACTTTTCTTGTTTCAATGTGCCACTCTACACAATTATTGTTTGGTTTCAATTATCGCCATTGCATCCTCCATTAAAGGGATACATAGGGAACGAAAGAAAGACAAACTCATCGACATGGTTAGCAATTGTGCACCCAGCCTACCAGTCAGCCAGCCGGTGAAATCCTTGTCGGCAGCAATTCATCATAGTAAAAATGGCTTCACATGGCGCACTCAACCTTAGGACAATAACAAGCAGCCCTGTTCTTCGCCCAGCTCCAGCAAACTGTCGAGCTTCGGGTGGAATATGCAAAGTAAATTAAGAATACTGTGCATTTCGCAGGATGCACGCTACTAGTGAAGGGTCCTTTCTTCATGGTATTGTGTTTGTGGCTTTTTTTTACATTCATCATTGTGGTGGAGGATTTGTGTTCGTGGTAACCAAGTTTTACATGGATAAGCGAGTGCTCTTGAAGCCAAGGATTTGGCGGAGAGCGTTCAAGCACTCGCAATGCAAATGTGTAAGGAACGTTTTTAGAATTGAACAAACGACTTTCAACCCACACCACCTGCAAAAACACATCGACATCCATTGTTCGTTATGTGACATTTGTGGGTGATGCAAGGAACGCAATAACGAATTGAAACAAGCAGCAGCAAAAGCAACGTTGGCTCTTAACCTTTACGAGAACTGTAAGTGGCTCCATCTAACGACATTTCCATTTGATACTCATCATCTATTCCGAGAGCCTACTATGTGTATATTGTAATTAAAGCGTGCGCGATAGCATGCTGTGTGCTGTATGTTAGTGCTTTTTTGCCTTCACCAATGCAGAGGCACACAAACTACAAGCATTCACTATCGCCTCAGTGATAGGAGTTTGTTGCACAACCAGCTGGAGTAGAGGATCATATTACCAAAGCAGAGTACTCGTATAGGGTTGTTAGAAACTTTAGATACTCGTAGGTGCCTTACGCTTGTCTCTTGAGAATAGAATTGCTTGTCCGGCATGTCCCCTGACCTTACCATAATGTATGGGTATTTATGTGGGTAAAAAAGGAAGTTATGTGTCTTTTGGAAAATTTAAAGGAATGACTGTGGAAGATTTTAATGTCTGTAAAATTGGTAGGGTTACTGGCAATAAAAAATAGGGCGGTTGCTCATAAATCTTGGCCTGGTTCAAATGCAAAAACAAAAACGCTTTTGAAAATCGTTAGAAAAAAAGACAAATCCGAAAGAAAAATGAAGAACAAACATAGGGGCTATAACCATTAGGAAGATTTTATTTTTTAGGGGATGTTTTTTGAAAGGGAAGCTGTATAAAATCACTGGTTTATCTATAAATGTTAAGTCTTAATTGTTCAGTACTAAATTAAAATTTTAAACATTGTGGTTTCCGAATGATGTTTGTAATGATTCTTGCGTGATTGTTCTGACTTTAAAATATTTACAGAATATTCGCATTCCGAGTTTAGAAAGACTACAGTGTTTTTCTCCAAACGATAGCATTTTTTCAAAAAGTAATGAATTAAACCAATTTGACTGCTATAAAAAAAAAAGCCTCAGTTTGAATGGATGTTAAAATACCATTGAATGTTATAAAGGAAATTAATATCTGGTGTGTGCATTGTAATATATGTATGTTGAAATAGTGGGACACTTTTCAACGATTTGTAATGTGTTAGGCTAATTTAGAAAGCTGTCGGGTCATTGCCAAACCGAATGTTATATAAATCATTTGACCTGTTAATTTCATATAATTATTTTACCTAGGTCTTTGTCTTTAGATCTTTGCCTATATGGCACAAACACTAAAATTGATACGATTTGAGTTGCCATAAACCAAGTAGAAGAATTAAGTGCACAAGGTGGAACCACTTAAAAAAAGTAAGAGTAGTTTTGAAACTCTGCTGGCTATTTTAAATACGGTTCCACATAAATAAAAGAACCCGGTAGTTAAACCTCAAAACCAGATTGAACAAAGGGCAGCAACAGGGGATAATATCTAAGGAAAGTTGAACACTTCATTTAGTGAGTTCGAAGTCCAAAATATCAACAAAATAAACGCATCATATGCTTGAACTGCAGTAGTGATTAATAAGCCAACGTCTACTTAAAGTTCCAGTTAAAATCTGTAAGGACTTTGAAATGATTTTTAAGAAAATGCTACTTTGCATTGTGTCTTTGTATTCCGTTTTACCTTCAATCATTCAAATTAAAAGACTTTGTGCACCTAAAGATACAAATATAACAAGCTTTCGGGTTCGAAGGAAAAAATTACTCGTATCCAGGATAATCACAATTTGGATAATTCATGATTCCAAGACCATTCTGTGGGCTATCGATAAACACCATAAATGGTAGTATCAAAACGTGGCTAAAGGAAAAAAAGCTATATTTTCGGAGGGAAACTGAAGAAAACAAACAAGCCAAGAAATTTATGCAAAACAGCTGCCACAAAAAACCCAAACAACTACTACATCTAAGTAGAAGCCAGATTCTACTGACCACAGGCTTTCTCACAGGGCACTGCCATGCGGAAAAACACTTGATGATCAAGGGCATAGCACAAGACAACAGCAGAACACATACTATGTCACTGCAATGGTTAAATCAAAGACTTACGAACCTCGGCATCATAGATGAGCTTTAAAATGGAGTACATCACAATCGGCCCATCTGTGGTTGCAATGATCTAGGATATATTATACCACCTCCCTTAGCAATCTAATCCAATCTACCACTGCATTTATTTTTTCCAAGTATGCAACCAAACGAGCTGAAAGATATAATGAGCTTTTATATTTCTTTCATTCACATATAGAATATGCTCCAAAAATGTCTTCGCCGCAGCCAATATTATCAATTCATCTATCTGATACTGTCTCCTCAAGAATAATTTTAGATACAGTAAGTCCTGCCACATTTTCCTCGGTATTAATTTTATAAATTATATCTGAACGGGAAACCCCCAAAAGAATAGATAACCTTTGGGCAAAATCCAAAAAATTTTGATTTGATTAAGTGGTCGAGAATCAATGCATTAAACTATACTTACCTATCAAAAGTGGAACTGCAATTTCGTTGTTATTCATAAGTGATCACACATACCAACTCATAATTGAAGTCGATATGAACATAACACTCGGATTAAGAGTAGTAAAAAAAACAAATATGTATATGTATAATTCGTGCCCTATATTTATACGTCGCCGAAAGTTTGGTGTATGACGTAACTATTGTTTTATGAACTTGTTGTATACGAGTGGATATGTTGTGGGATCAGAAGTCCTTTTATTGCTAAGCCCCGTTGAGTTAAATCAAATTATGCGTGAAAAAAAATTCAGAGCATTTATTTTGATCGCGCTCCTGCGTAAAAAACTAGTTTGGGAAATTTCGGAATGGTCTTATGACCTCGGACGATCGACCCTGATCTGTACATACACAGAGCGATCTACCGAGATTGACGACGACATTGTGCGAGCCTTAGTGAAAAATAACCCCAAGATTTCAACTGAGAAGATTACTAATAGGCTCAATTCGACCATTTACCAGCGTTTCTCTATTTAAAGTAACTCGGATTCACTTCCAAGCGCGACACGTGGGTGACACATTGTTTGATGAAAAAAAAAAAAGCTGTACCGCAACTCCGTAGCCATCTCTCTCATTTGACATGCCATGAAAACGAACTTTTTTGGATCGGTTCATAACATGTAATGAAAAGTAGATTCTGGCTTACAACATAAATCGACAACAGAGTTGCAAATAAGCAAGTGAAGGTGCGGAACCCATGGCAAAAGCTGGCTTGCATCCAATTAAAGTGCTGTTACCTGTTTGAGGGATCTCCGGGACTGTAGTATTTTAATCTGACAAAATAATCACAGCGAATAAGTATTGTGAATGATTCTAAGTTCAATGAGAAAGTTCAAGAAAATTGTCCGGTTTTGGGTATTCGAAAAGCGTCATATACCATGATTACTTCAGGTCACATGCCCCCCGACAAACGCTACAAAAACTGAAAAAGTTAAAATGGGAAATCCTTCAGCACTCATTGTATTCCCGACATCTTGCTACTTCAGATTTAAATCTCTTTCAGTTCCTTTAGAACGACTTGAATGTAAAGAAATTGAGTTCATCAGAAGATGTACAAAAGAAAACTACCTGACGACGTTTTTTGAAGCAAAACTACGAAGTTTCTATGAAAACGAAATTCGTAAGCTTGTAGAACGTTAGGAGAGAGCCTTAGAAAATAACGGTAACAATACAATTGAAAATGTAATCGCTTGTGCTTCATTTCCATCTTTTGCAATGGTCCAACGCACGTATTGTGCGAATAATTGCGGTACATCGATGCAGATATATACATACACTGTCAGAATAATAAATGTTGTATTAACTTATTAGCTGAATTCAATTCAGTTTTTAATTAAAATATTCGTTTTGACTCAAATGGTACATATATCGGTTGGGATCATCAGAATGAGAACTTCCTCAGCTTTGAACTTTCCTTTGGTTATTGTCGCATAAATCACATTTCCGATGAGTTTTCTTACCACCAAACGTGTTCCGTTACATATAGTAGTTTGGTTTGGTTCAGATTTTGAAGCATGATGACCCTCTGTTGCAAATTGTTCGGTGGCAAGCCAGGCAGATCCAAGGATTTTAAAAATTCAGGTGGAGAGTTGGTTGCTTTGTCTTCGTTTGTTATTCTCTTCTTTCGTCGATAGATTTGAAAGAATGGAGTGGACCAACGATTTGATTTTGAATTGTGAAGTTTAAGTGATCCACATATGTTTTTGTTCTTCGCCTCAGCAATTGCTCGATTACTCAAACAAAGATGTTCGGGAACACTTTGTTGATGAGCTTGTCCTTCGTTGAGATGAAATTGCGAAAATTCACTGGAAACGAAATCAATCCATTCGATTTATCGCCAGTAATACGGCCATTATCGATAGTCAGCAATTGCTTGGATTAGTTTTCGGCACATGAATCGTTTATCAATGCAACTCGCATGTTTGTCGTCAGCTGAAGTTTCTTCACATAGCGCCATAGAGTCTATGTTTTGTAGCAAACGTTTATTTCATCGGCAGTGCTTGATCTTGGAATGACTGGTAGTGTTTGGCGGCAAGTCGAAAAAATGCTGATAAACCGTGGAACACGTCTCCATATCTAGCTCAATGGTATACAATGAACGGATTGCGAAACTGAATCAGCTCTCAAAGGATAATGCACACAACGCTATCTATTGGTATCAACGGGTCCAGAATACAACGCCATGTTCATGACTGTTTCTGTTATGTATCAGAGATGATGTTGTATACGGATTTAATTTTTTTGTGATTCTCTTATTTTCCAATGCGCAGGGAAACCTCTCGAGGCCGAGGAGATGAACAAAAACAAATTTATCGAAATCAATCAATCCGTTCTTGAGTTTCATCAAAAAAGCTGCTCCATACAAAATGTATAAGAACATGAATTTTCTTCATAATACTCGTATTTTTTGTTCGTGAATTTTCAGATGTTTAAATAGTTATTCTACTATTTTGGTCGGAGACAAATCCAACAAATCAAATATCATAAAAACCGGTCCAATCATTTTTGAGTAATAAATGGTGTAACTAACCCGACTTGATCACGGTCGTTCATAGACCTCCGTGGCATAAATCCGTGATTCGGCCTTCTCTCAAGTGAATAAAGAAAAATAATTAATTAATAAAAAAAAAATTGAAACTATTCAGTGGCCCAGTGGTAGTGGTGGTGGTGGTTCGGTGGCACAGTGGTAATGGTCGTGATCGAGAAAACAAACCGCGCAGCTTCCATACCCGAAGTACATGAGACTTTTGATTTTTAAAAATAAACCAAATACAAAACTGAAACCAAACCAAAGAGTGACAGTAAACGGTTCACGCTATCCAAATATCATCCGATGATCAGGCAGTAGAACTACCACTCCATCGGACAACAACAACAGAAGCCACTACGAAGAGGAGTAGGAAGCCAAAACCAATTCAAAATCCAGTTAAGCGCCCTTGCCTATCAGTTTCATCAGAAATGCTGCTTGCAGCAGTGAGTAAGAAAAGAGGCGCCAACGACATTTGCAAGAGCAGCAGCACGAGACAAGGGTAGTCCAAAGACGTGTTTCTCCCATATGTATCTGATGGTGGGCAGATGGCTCAGCGCTAACGTCAGCTTACTGAACAGGCTGCTCGCGTGGATCAAATCAACGCACTGCTTAGGAGTCTAACGTACCTGCAGTCGTAATGGGTACGTACATGGTGGAGCAAACCCTGATGGTCCTTGCAGTGAATGTTAATTCACTGATTAGGTTTGAGCGAAGAGCCACACTTTTTAATTTGCTTAAAGACTAAGCCCCTGATGTGGTTTTAGTTAGCGAAACTAAGCTATACGTTTTTAAAGAATCGTGTGGGGCGTATATTTCAGGTGCTAGAAGCATGCATCGTGTATATCCCTCTCCGTAGTGGAAAGTGGTTACACATGGTGTCTGTTAATGCACCTAAGGCTACTCAATTCACCTTATTCATCACAGAGCTCGGATACTTCGATTTCGATTTCTGAGACTGGAATTGGAGGAAAAACTATTTTATTATCGGCGGAGATTTCAACGCCAAACATAGAGATTAGAGAAATAATACACCAAACACTAGAGGGAACCTACTATACTATTGGTGGGGTCAGCACAGTGTGATGTGCCGACTCGGCATATTTGGATCTCCTGCCGCTTGACACAAGATTACAACTGACAGGCACGAACCAACAAACTGTGAACTGTCCTCGCACTTTTGTGTATGACTGACCATTGCGGTCATAGTGCCGACATAACCGTTCCCAACGAAACTGCGGAATTGGATGAGTTTGTTCATAGGCATTCGTACAATTTTAGTAGTCTGCGTTGGACACACTTCTCCGAACACTCACAAGAGCACTCTCCTCGAATCCGCTCTACCCACCGTCCAACAGAAATCTGTCAAACGAGGAGGTTGACAGATAACTAAAACTGATGTATGAGGCAATCAGCAATGCAGCAATTGAAGCACTGCACCATCATAAAAGTAGATTACCGTCCAAACTAAAAACCTTGTACAGATAGTTTGCTGACAGACATAACGCGGAGATCATGATATTAAAGTCGTCGATCAAAAACCTCCAAACATTAAAAAAAAGAAATTCAGTAAGTTTGTATTAGAACAATTAAATTCGGGCTGTAAATACTATAAATACTAGCAACGCGAGTATGTTTCAGCAAATAAATAATATACCACCTTGATCAATAACCACCGTGTGGCGGTCATATAGTTCCGATTTGAGTTCTGTTAAGTTGGTTTTTTTTTTGTTAAGTTCTTACATCTGTTGTTGATATTCCCTCTAAATCTTAGCGTAATAGCTTGACATTTGCAAAAGTTACGTATTCAAGAGTACATCCATCTCTCTGTGTGCTGGCGATTTTTTACAATTTTAGAAACAAATTTAAATTTGCAAAAACGAACTTGTATTAAAGTTTGCGTAAAAAACGCATTTAATGCGCTACCGTTGGAAATGTTGGAAAAGTGTTTCGGCAACGATTCTCTAAAGAAAACGGTCGTTTACCAGTGGCACGAGCGGTTCAAAAGTGGTCGTGAGTCAATGGAAAATGATGAACGCAGTGGCAGAACATCGACATCGAAAACCGACGAAAACATTGATGAAGTAAAGGAAATGTTGGTTAATAACCAACAGGGAGTTATGAGACGTTTGCGTGAAGCAATTCGCCGAAAAAGATCAGAATTGTGAGCAGAAAACTCGTGGATTTTGCACCACGATAACGCACCGTCGCACAGTGCCGCCATTATTCCTAATTTTTTAACGAAAAATGCAACAAATACCATCCAACAGCCACCGAATTCACCTGATTTGGCTCCCTGCGACTTCTTTCTGTTCAATCGAGTTAAAACCACTACGGGGAACGCGTTTCAGCAGCTGAGAGGAAGAGTACCTAATGGAAAAATCGCAGGAAGCACTGATATGACATACCGAAAACCGAATATAAAAAATGTTTCGGGAATTGGATCAGGCGCTGGCATAAGTGTGTTGCAGTCGATGGGGATTACTTTGAGGGGGACAGTATAGATTTAGATGAATAAAGTTGTATTTTTAATTTTCTGAACCTTTTGATCAAGGTGGTATTCCGGAAGAAAGAACATTGTGCTTCGACATCTTCCACCAGAAGCGGTGGACATTTACACCACCCTGTTTAACAATGCACTGAATAATGAACATTATCCCGGTCACTGGAAAACTGCCGTGGAACGTTCTATTTCTAAAAGGAATAAAGACACCTCCAATCCGGCGGATCTCCGGTCGGTCGACATATTGGTAATGTGTGAATATTGGAAACATTTTTGACACCCTAGATGATTACTGATTTTCGATCAGTTAAAATTTTTATTGATGAGACTAGATAGACTTTAACTACAACATTGCTTGCGAATTGTGTCAATTTATTTCCATAACCATGGCTCAGCTCGCGAAATCTTTCACTTTTGATATAATCGTCCATCGGAGCAAGTACCTAATTCGAAGAGTCATAGATCGTTTTCATACCACACATGCTTTCATAGATAATGTGCATCCCCAGAGACGTAGTGCGCACGGAAGAAGCTGATGTTGCGTGCAATTCACGCTCCAAAAATCCTACATTCCCTTTCCGATTTGTTGTCTTCTGGCATTTTCTTTCACCTTCTCTACTTACATTTTACATTGTTTAAAAGAAAGAAAATCGTAAAAATCCCCCTATCCCAACAAAAATTCATTAGCCCTTTGTAAAGGGGGTTACTTTGCAACCTCGAGAATTGCTATACATATGAAGAGCGTGGTATTGAGGAGGATCCGAATGGGTCGATTCGCAATCGTGCACAGCACTTGGAGCTGTGTCCATAAGCTTATTAAACAATTTTGCTAATACATCTCGATAATATATCTAGCTATAAATTTTTGATTATCACCTTTTTCATTTCCGAATGGAATCGCGCGATTTTGGAAGAATAAGACACACACAGAGTGCACACCTCCAGGAACTTGCGATTAAACACCGTTATATAATTTTTTAAAAGATATGTGAATTCGTTAGCTTATACAGATAAGCCAGAAGTAATTGGGAACTTGGAAGCCTTTATTCCCTCAGACTGCTCGAAGAAGTTGTCGAAAATTTGACTTCCAGACTGCTGTGGCGCCAAAGTCATTTAAAAACTAACGGTGTTTAAGACGGTTTGGTGCTGTAGAAATAGGGTAGACACTGATAGATGTCAGCCCGGCGATATTCAGTTTTGCAACCAATTGTGCTTATAATACCTCCACGTGGTAACCGTCGGGCACTGGTCAACGTACACCTGAACTGGGCTGCTAAACTTACTATGACATATTGGAGTTCAGGCCGGTAAGGATTTTCGAGACTAAGTCAAAATCTTGGAAAAGATATGGTGGCGGATGAGCACTTAATGGACCAACGGAAGCATTCACATACCGGAACGGGTTATTGGCTTCGGTTCAACCGACTCCTCGCTCTAGGGGTATCAAAAATGGAACCGGCCCTCCAGGTTGCGGCTTGTGCCGCCGGGATAACTGCCCGCCCATGAAAAAACATTAAAAAATTCTGAAACATAAACAAGCCTCGGATACGGACAGATCTACTGTTGACAACAAATGCAAACAATTTAAGGACAAGGAACCTTGGATGTGCAGGTGGGATGTTAGGTGCCTTAACAGACCACGTGCAGCAGGATGACTAGCGGCAAAGCAGACATTACCGCCATCTAAGAAAAGCGATGGGATAGCCCGGACAAAAAGTGTATGAAAAATTGCGACATCCACTACGGCGATTGTTATCGACGACAAAAGCACCTATTTGGATGTGGATTTGTTGTTGGAGGTAGACAAGAAGTCTTGAGCTTCCATCATGTGAACGTGTGCCTTTCCTAGGAAGAGAGGGCATTATTGGTAGCATTGTCGGAAGAAATAGCCAGCATGGCACCACCTCCTATAACGGATTTAGGCTAATCGACTTTCTGGCGGGACGAAACATAGTTGTAGCTAGCAAGCGGTTCTCCCAATTCGATATTCAAAAGCGGACTTGGAGAACTCCTGATCAATCAACCGTCAACCATATTGACCACATTGCGATCGACGCAAGACATTCCTGCATTATTATAGATGTCCGAACGTTCAGAGAAGTCAACTTCGACTCGGACCATTACCTTGTTATAGCCAAATCGACCATTTTTGCGGATAACCCGAACAACGCCAAAACAAGTTAATATTATGAGGAATTTTCTCATCAGACGGATACAATCGCAAGAAACCGCCAAATCATTTTTTGATCGAGTCTCTGTTAATCTCTTAAGAGGTCTCTTGCCGCCTGCATCAACCATCGAAGACCAGTGGCAACACTGCCAAAAAACCAGCAGAGATGCCTCTTCTAATTTGCTGGGTTTCACTCGACCACCATAACGAAACCCAAGGATTGATGACGAATGCTTGCAAGCACTTGCAGCTAAGCAGGATCTATACAAACAGAACTGCATATAAGGACTGGAGTTGCTCTTGAATTCTATGAGCAGAAGAGGAGAGACGAAAATCGGCTTCGAAGCAGCAGAAGAAAAAGAAAGAGTATGGGAAGCGTGCGGTCGAGGAAATTGAGAGATGCTACTCCAGGAGTGAGATTCAGTATTGTTACCAAAAGGTAACAAAACATGCCACAAACGCAAACCTCGAACCGAAGCCTGTAGAGACGAACAAGGGAACTCCGTAGTAGAGTCGCAGTCGATGCTGAGAATCTGGAAAAATTACTTCTGTAGACTATATAACGGCGAAGACGAAACAAGTACAGCTGTCAGGCAAAATGAACATTTCAAGCTGGACGATGCATACAAAAATTTCCATCCACCCGACTTGGATAAGGTGAAAATAGCAATATCTAAGCTGAAGTCCAACGTAGGCGCTGGGGCGGACGCCCTGACTGCCGAGCTCTTCAAAGCGGCAGGCGATGACTTGGTAAGGCGAATACACCAATTCATCTCTAGAATATGGTCGGACGAAAGTATGCCCGATGAATGGAACCTCAGCATTGTTTGTCCGATCCCCAAGAAAGGAGACCCTCTGAAATGCGCGAACTACAGAGGCATCAGTCTCCTTAACATAGCATACAATATCTTATGAAAATCCACCATCGACCGAATATTTGTGCTACGGCAGATCTTTGAAAAAAACCCATGGGCTTCAGATCGATACACACCACCTATCTTTTGATTTTAGGGCCGCGTATGACAACATCCATAGAGACGAGCGGTAGAGGGCAATGTCTAGTTTTGGCATCCCTGCGAAATGGGTTTAGCGGCCAACGAAGGCAAAGCCAAGTATATGCTATCAACCAAAACGTGCACTGAACACCGACGTCTCGGACAGAACGTCACCTTCGACAGGTATAACTTTGAGGTAGTTAAGGACTGTCTACCTAGGCTCCGCTATAAATTCAGACAACGACCCCAGAACTGATATCAAACGAAAAATAACTCTTGCCAATCGCTGCTTATGTGGGCTAAGAAGGAAATTGACTAGCAAAACCCTCTCTCGAACAGTCCTGCTTTATGGCACAGAGGTATAGACATTTTAAAAACTGGATCTTGGTTCCTTTGACGTTGAGTGGAGAAGGAAATACAACGACGAACAGCGACATCGACCCAGCCAAAAGAGGGTAGATCCAACGACTGAGATAACTGTGTCACGTAGAGCGGTTGGACACCAACGTTCCGGTCCGAAAAGTCTCTCCTCTCCGGATGAACATCTCATTAGTGGAAGTCCGAGACTCTTGTGGTGCACGCACAATGTGGTGCACGCAAGTGGAAGGCAACCTCAGCCAACTCAGCGTGCGAGACTGAAGGCAGCTAGCGAAGTTTGAGCTGGAAATGCTTTTTGTCAGAGGCCTAGGTCCAGTACGGACTGTAGTGTCACCTAAAGTAGTAAGGTGTAGAAGTCATTATTATGAGTATTATTTTTGAAAGTACTATATATTTAAAATACGAGTACCTAGTCGGAAGTTCTGTTTATTTACGAGTACATACCCAATTACGTTGAGTATAATAGAAATGTGCTTCATCGTCACAAATTACACCATTTATATTTGCGAAGTAAGGGTGCTATATTTTCAGAGGAATATAATGGGACATGATTAAAATGCGTAACCTACTTCGAAATTAAAAGTAACATAAGAGATTCATACGAATGCATGTTACAATCGTCTGAATGGGAATATGAAAGGTTCTTCAATAGGAATATTTCATTTTTGTATTTTAATAAAAATCGCACCCTTAATTGTGTTTTATAATCTGTCAATGTCAAAACGTCTGGCAAGGCTTACATCTCTGTCATGGTATAGTTCATGAACGAGCAATGTTGAGAAATTAATAATCCTCCTAGACTGGCTGTGCGTGCTATAGTGTATCAATTCGAGTCAACATATTTACTATCGAATGTTCTGTGCCACTAACACAACACACTAGTAGAAGTTCCGAAAATATTTTAGCCGTTATTACTTTAATGATCCAAATCAACCGATTCCACGGCTTTCACAGGAAATGGTAATCTCTCAGTCTCCATTGTGGTGAATTTAGCGATCCTTTGGAGCTCATAAAGCTCATTTCTGGTTTAATGGCACAAGCAAAATTTACGTTATTGGATAGCAAGAAATCCACACATTCTTCAAGAGATTACATTGCAACCACAAAAATTGACCGTGTTGTGTGGATATCATGCCGGAGGTGTATTATATTTTTTCCTCGGTTAAAATGTACGCCATAAGTTGACATCAGTTATATGTGGTTCCAACAAGATGGTGCCACATGCCAAATAGCTGCTCAAACAATTGATTTATCGAAGGCGAAGTTCAATTATCGTGTAATCTCGAAAAATTGTCCGGTTTACTGGCCACGTATGTATGTAGCTCATGCGATTTAACTCCGTTGGGTTTTTCTTTTTTTGGGTTTTGCGTTTTGCTTTATGTCTAAAATTGAGTCATCTTTCGCATATCCCGGGTCTAAGATAAATCATACGAAGTAAGAAGTTGTAGAAGAAAACGTAGCGGCAAAGTAATTAAAAAAAACAATATTACATACTCGTATTTGCGGGTAATGATTTCTTTTATTGATATACAAACAGAAACTGGCTACCGCTGCTGGTGGCGGTCGTATCTATACAGCGTTACATTAGGTGTGAAGACTGCAGGTCAATCACCTTGTCAGATGGTCAGCTATTTCCGAGAGATGATTGCAGGTTTGCAACTGCAAACCTTCAATGTCGGAAACAAGATATCTGTCATTTGGTAGAACTTTTTTGATTTCATACGGACCTCGAAATTTAGCTAAAAGCCTTCTATTTACACCTGGTGTTGCCACTATATTCTTAATCATAATCAAATCACCTTGCCTGTATTTCTTTGGTACTTTGTGACGTTTGTCAAAATAATCTTTATTTCTTTTTTGAGAACTCTCTATGTTCTGAAGTGCCCTATTCCTAACATTCTCTAAACCAGCTTGTTCTTCTTTAAGCTTACTGTCAAGAAATTCTTTCAAGCTATCGGAAAATTCCCCTTTTTGATCAACTCCAAAAAGCAATACACTCGGAGTAAACCCTGTGCTTCTGTTGACAGTATTGTTGAGTGCAAACTCTATCTTCGCTAAATGCCTATCCCAATTACCTGTTGTATTTGAATCGCACTCCTTAGCAAGCATTGGTACGAGAATTCGATTCATACGTTCTACCTGTTTATTTGATTGTGGTGAATGCATCGCGACTTTGATGTGTTTGATATTATTTTCCTTCATAAAGTCCGAGAATTCTTTTGATGTGAAGCAAGTGCCACGATCAGAAACAATGCGCTGATGTCTAGAATAATTTTCAAAGAAGGATGTGAGACACTTAATCGCTTCCTTGCGATCGCAAGATGGTCAAAGTATAATGTGCAAAAAGGAAGATTTCCTTTTGGAATCCAATACAAAGTTGCTTCCACTTTGCCAGAATGGGGGGCAAAATATAAACATTTAAGACAAGTCTGATTGTAGGTCTTGATTTTGTCTTTCATCTTTGGAAACCAATAACAGCCAGACAAGTGCTGACAACATTTTTCTACACCCGAATGACACAATGCTTAGTGATGGGTGCGAATTACTTGTTTTTCCATATGAGATGGGACGTAAAAAAGTACTTTGCCTTTGCATTTCCTTTACATCAACCCATCCACCATCTCATATAAATGACTTTCGCTTTTCTCAAAATCGTTGGTTATAGAAATTATCTTTGGATCCTGTTTTTGTGCAGCGGCTAAAACAAACTCGAAGGATTCGTTATCGACATATGGGATATTGAATGACCTACTTAAGGCATCAACATGAGCCATTCGATCACCTTTCCTGTGCCCATCTAGATATTCGGGGATTTAAGGACTTTTTGTTTAAAGTTAGGGTCAAAGCCTGACAATCAGTTATTATCTTGAAAGACATTCCCACTAAATAGATTCTAAACCTCCTATATGCTCTTAATTTATTATTGAAAGTGTCTCAAGCTCGTAGCTGTGATACCTACTCTCTGCTTCGGATGCTTGCTTCGAAAAATAAAAAAAATAGGATGAAGCTTCCCATCTATCTGTCTCTGCATTAAAATAGCTCCGAATCCAATAGAACTTGCATCGCAATGCAATTCTGTGGGACTGTTCGGACTACATATACGAGTATATAGGAAGAACTGGAGATGCAGCAAGTTTATCATACAACGAATTGAAGGCTCCCATTTCGTTCAAACCTGAAACGAATGGTGTGTTCCTTTTAAGCAGATCATAAAGCAGCTTGGCTATGTAAGCAAAATATTTTATAAACTTACGAAAGTAGGAGCAGAGTCCTACGAAGCTCTTCACGTCCTTAGTACACGTTGGCATCGAAAAGCCTTTAATTGAATCCAAATTACTTTCGTTAAGCCTGATACCATCTTCTGTGACCCTATATCCAAGGTAAACAATTTCTGTGTGCATAAACATGCATTTATCAAATCAAAGTTGCAAATTATAGTTTGTGATTAGTTTAACCACTGATTCTAAAACTTCTAAAACTGGTTGTTGCTGGTTGCGTTTGCTTGTTGTTCTTGGATCTTGATTGCTGCTGATGCTATGATTTAATTTTTCAAATGCCAAGCCCGTTTACCTTATAATCTCTACCTAAAATGAAAGGATATGTCATTGAGAAGTTTTTTACAATTAATAATTTAATATTGATATTTAAATTTTCAAACTCTATCTTGGTGCTGATACTTCCAGTCGCCTCCAATGGACTATTGTTGACTCCTGAGTATTTGTGTTTGGGTTTCTCCAGTGTTGGTAGCAAATTGGACAGTAGGAATCGTTCTTCAAGAAAACTGATAGGACTTCCAGAATCTAAAAGCGATAGAAGCGTAACTGAAGCTTCCATTTGATCGCTGGTCCACTTGCATCGAACATAGTGTTCGAAATCATTCTCATCTTTTGTGCTTGCTGTTGGGGTGTTGTTGACATTAACCATTTCATCGCGTTGCAGTGCCATAACTGGGGTTTTGCTTTCGCATCTTGTTGAGATATGGCCAGGTTGTCCGCACTTGTAACATGTTACATCCTTTCCATGGAACCTTGAATTTGGTTGTTTAGACAACTGCGGGCTGTCGGCAAGTGTCTTTGATTTGTGTACGACGGGTGTGCGGGGTATTTGATATTGACCAAGTTACGCGCTCTGTGCTATCGCGGTGGTTGTTCATTAATTTGGTGTATTTCCGGAGGGCTGATTTCAATTCTTCAATAGTTTCTGCACTGTACAAAAGGCTTTTGTTAACTTCTGAGTCAGGAATACCTTTTATTATATATTGTATAAGATCCTCCTCTTCAATTTTGCTGTGAGATGCTATCTCCTGCATGTGCAGAACATATTGTTGCATTGATTCTTCGCGATGGTTTCTTATTTCACGAAGCTCGTTGTACACGTCGCACCTTGTCACCACTTTCAGAAACTCACATTGTAATGCACATTTTAGCTGATTCCAAGTTCGTACATTTACAGTTCGAATAAATAATTTAGATGTGCCCTTTAAAAGCCGTAAATGAACTTGCTCCGATCATCTAAACTAAAGACCTCCGAACACTCCTCGAATTGTTCGATCCAGAACTTCACGTTAAAACTGTCGTCTCCACTAAAAGATGACACTGAATCCTCCACATCTCTAAAATTGCAGACAGAAGTTGCTCGAGAAATTGATTCTGTCTCATCCAATTGCAGCTCCCGTAGTTGCTGTTTCAGCCTCCTTATCTGCTCCTTCTTTTCACAAATTCTTCGCAGCTTCAATAGTTCAGCATCAAGCGTCTCTTCTTCATCGCTGGATCCAACACTAGATTCACGGTCACATGGGGGGAATGGAATTTCCTGCATAAGCCTGGCGTATTCTTCATTGGTATAGCCCATTACCGCTTCTTGCACCCGGATTTTTAATTCGGCTTTAGTGCCTGTTGTTTGACACTTTAAGAGTCTTAAAATGTTCTTGAGTCTCGAAACTGTGGCAGACTCCAAGAAATTCACCCACTCTTCGGACATGGTCAAAGATACTCGAAATTAATTTCAAGAATATAAAAAGAAAAACTCGCGGTTTTGCTACAAACGTACACTCACACTCTACAGTCATTCAAACACCGGTATTTGCAAAAAAAACGATTGATTCACTCTCCGAATCCCACTTCTGAGAATTGTAGGAGGAGACGTAGCGGCAAAGTTATTAAAAAAAACAATATTATTTGCGAGTCATGATTTCTTTTATTGATATACGAACAAAAACTGACTACCGTTGCTGGTGGCGGTCGTATTTATACAGCGTTACATTAGGTTTGGAGACTTCAGGTCAATCACCTTGTCAGATGGTCAGCTATTTTCCGAGAGATGATTGCAGCTAGCAAAACCGATATGCAATATTACGTGTTCTCACGTAATAATTTTTCTTCTACAAAGTCTTTCATCTTCTTATCTGTATAAAGATAAAAGTTCTTAGCTAGTCTAGACTCATCAAGAATTAATAACTACCGATGGGCTTATATGCCAGAACTGATTAATTGCTCCCAAAGGACGAACGGTACGTTTCTAAAGTAATTACCGGGCACAAAAGGCAGGCAGTACAAAAACATCTAAACGAACAACCAAAACAAAGTCAAAGTGCGTCTATCCTTAATCAGCAAGTCAACAACAACCGACGCCTGACTATGCAGGGGTGAGTCACTCTCTTTATTTCTACGTTCCCCATAGCCTGCTCTTTCTTTCTCTAGAGCATAATTAAAATGTTTAGCAAATTAATTTCCACGTAATGTTCATCTTAGCCTCTTAATTGCTTGCTTCCGCCTTTTGTTTCAGGTTGTTTTCGCTCCCTAGACGTCTTTCATTCTCCTCTTCACTACACTCCATTAAAAGACCTAATTCCTACTTCTCGTACCATCGATAGTTATATGACTATTTCGTCTTCTATCGTCATGCTGTTATTGTTTTTGTTGTTATTCACCCATTGTCGAACATGCCAAACGCCATTTTAACCATCATCATCCACTGGTATTGTATCCCGTTCAGACTTTTAATTAAAACCTGCATTGATGCCCTCAATATGTGATTTTTCCAACATGCATAGCCATACAGAGAGCGGCAAAAGAAATTTAAAAACAAGAAAGTAATAATCCCAGCAAAGCTTACGGGGGAAAAAAAAGTTGGAAGTATCCTTGCGTTAGAGAGGAGAGCAGAACTACCATAGCCAGTGTTGGTGTATCGTGGGATTTGCTTCACAATATTTTAATAGACAAAAATTTCTTCTATAATTTAAAAATGTATTCAATCGTCCACAAAATAACTACACGAACAATGCAGTTATCAGAGAATTACAAACTAAGTATTTGATAAACGTTTTTTTTTTCGAGAATATTCCTAAATAACCAGCTCGAAACTGAGGTTTTTTACTTGATTTTTGGAACTAAAAAAAAAAATGCAATATGTAACACAATTTTAAATATACTTTTGAAGATGTTTTGAATAAAAATAAATATTCAACATGTTTAAGTTTCATGAAAAAAAATCGAGAAAAATAAATTTTAACTTATAAGGAAAACAATAAGTAAGATCTGAGAACCCTGATCAAGACCGAGCTCAATTCAAAACAAATGAAATGAACACAGAAATCAGAGAATAGGAAACTTGAAAAAGTGTGCAGAGTCTATGGGAACTTCTGTGCAATTAAATCGTTGAGTTGACTGAAAACCAGTCCAACGCACATAAATCGTCGTTCCACTTGCTCCATAATTTAGCTTCACAGCATGATTCGTGTTCGCCCTTTTCCTTTCCTTCGGCTAGTCTTTTATCCATTTTCATTCGTTTTGTGTTCGTTTCAGTCAGTAGTCTGTTTGGCCGTTTCCATCGCCCGTAAGCAGTAGCTGCAACGACAACGACATCAACAGCATTCTCAGTAGCACAGCGCTACCTCTTTTCCAGTAGTTATCGCATCCTGTCCCCGGTATCCCCCCGGAACTAAAGGCACACAGGATTTAAAAAAAACAAAAGCGAAAAAAAATTAATGAAAAAGAAGAATTGGAGTAAAATACTACGAAAAGAAAAATAACTCTCTACAACTCCACATCAATACGTACAAAGAAGGATTTCACCAAGCTGGATTTCTCTCCTTGTACAATCTATTCCCACTCCAGGGCCGTCTGTCGTCGTCATCGTCATAACCATTGCCGTCTCCGACCCCGACTGCGTCTTAGACTCCTTTAATTCCATCTAGCTCCATTTCCATCTTTACCTATATGTATACATAGAGTTGCTGTTAGTATAGGACGCAATTGCTTTCAAATCCTCCCTCAAAGTTCTTGCTATTATGTATTCAGCCGGTATGTTAGGAGTCAGCATTGATATGGAATACGGAACTTGCAATGTAGAACCAGAGACTCTCACAATGTTATGTGCATTTACTCCCCTGCCCTGGGAAGAAATTCGCAGAGTCAAATTGAATGCAATTGCTGTTTATACACTAAAATTTCTAGATACAGTTGTACATTGAATAATTCTAAAGTCTTTTAGCCAGGTAATTCTTATCTACAAGGTTTCCCTTCTTACAGAGAAATTCGGGGAGGGTGTTTGAATTAAGACTACTACACGCCAACTGGACAGATGATCATTTGTTTCTTTTTCTCGAAGAAATATGCATTGGTTCATTGGCGATAAGAAGAATCCTTTACGTGATTACGATACAAATTCGTAAATGGAAACTATAAACAACCCAACTGCCAACGCTGATAAGTGGTATTCACAAGGTTCTTGCAACATAGATACGAGATGCATCAATACACGGTGGCATATAGAATCTGACCAATTCACTAGCAGTGATTAGCCGTTTTACGGGAAACAATTAAATCTTAGCTTGGAATTTTTATTATTGTATACTAAAATTACCATGCTCAAATGAATGTATTTTGGTTTTTAACGGATGAAAGGTTTGATTGACTTCAACCTCTATCGGAAACCGTTAATATTGAAATAATATGACAAGCTTTTATTCAACTTGCAATGATTGTTGGTTTGTTTAGGTCAAATCATGCAAGCTGAATTAGAACTACTTCTTGTCATCTGATTGAGCTGAAATTTTGAATACACTTTTAGTTCTGGTGACAATGCAATATTACAATATTGTAATATTTTCAAAATAGCGGATCATGTATTTTTTGTCAACACCTTTTAATATGGATATCAAATGAAAGGGCTCGAATTTAAGGCTAGAAAACGAGATAGTGAGTGACATCACACTAAATTCAAAAAGCCTGGCGCTCCAGGATGGTGGATTAATTTTCTCGCTTTCTGATGGCTTCTGCACTCAGGGTGGCCTCCCAGCAAGGGAACTCCTCAATGTTCAACAGTATAGTCACAAAATTATATATATACGCAGTCAATTATGATAGCCCGTTTTAAAATCTGGCATAACTCGGATAGTGCATCGCATAACTCGGCTGGCCTTACATCATGACTTGTGTAACTTGGTGAGATGGGCGTCATTAACATTGGCTTGTGACCAGTCTAGGAGAAGGAACCTCCAAAATTAAATCCGGAATTTTGTTTCGTTAGGCACAATAAAGCTTCAAACTGAACTAATTGCCCCATAGATATGTTGCGAATTTCACACAGCACAAAGGCATTTGGTGGTAAAAAGAAACAAAACAAGAAACCAATTTCAACACCACCAACCACAGATACATACAAGGTCATGCTGCATTTCAATAAAGATGTGCCCAAAGGTCTGGTGAATGGTGCCATTAAACACATTACAGAAATCATATGGCCCAGCACAAATGTACGAAACTGATATACTGATATACCAAAGTCCAGGTAAGGATAGTGTCCACTTTATTCAGCCCAAATCTGGGCAATTTCCAGGAAATGTAATCACGGCTGGGCTGAATGTTAAACAATTTTTCTTTGAAACAATCTTTTATTTAAATGCTCTGAAAATAAGAAAATAAACTTTAAAATATATCAAATCAAAACACCCCTACCTTTTATTACATTATACAATTGTATATGATATAAAGGCTTTTCGCGAAAATGTATATATTCGAAAGCAAATATTTTTCTATAAAAGAAATTTACACAGAAAATCGCGCGAGAATATATACATATAAACATCTTGACGAAAGTAAATGTAAAATCATATACAATTGTATAAGGTGGTAAAACTATGGGTTTTCTTGGTTCGATTTAATATTTCAAATTATTATTTTCTTACCATTAATTTATTATTTTATTTTTAAATCAGTGCTTAGTACTCTTAGTGAGATGCGCCGATTTAATCATAATAACTTTCAGAACCTGGTTTCTGGACTTTCTTAAGTTTATCATTTGGGGTAAGAAACTTAATTTCAGTTATTTCCTAATGATTTTTACATACGAAGGATGGCGCAGTTTTAATTCATAGATAGTCTGGGATTGCCTGGGTAGGAGCAGACACGAAAAAGGCGATGATTATATTTAATGCACACTTTAACAACTATTGCTTTTACTGCGCACTGGTTACAATCATTTTGTAATTTTTGTACATGGGATCATTTATTTGGGTTATTTCTTATTGAATTTGCTTTTGAAATGAATTTAACTTTGACGAGACCCGATGGATTATCAGCGGTCTGACCCGAATTGCTTAGATTATCTGATTATCGATTTTTCTGTACCCTAATCATGCAAAAGAAGAGAGAAAAGCATTATGCAGACGAGAAAAGGGAGATTCATTGTTTTTTTTTAAATCTCCTTTCTTGCATTCATCTCAAATATGAAAATTTTGTGATATCTTAAAAGCCCCTACAAACGAGGTCATTTCGGGCCAAATTCCCGTTGCAACTAGCAACCAGCAGAAAAATTGTTGTTGGACTTCATTCAAACCAAATCAGCAGATTGTTTCGGGCAATCTAACAATTTATGTTGTCCCCTCCATAATTTCCTAAAAATTGTGCCGTGTGTAGGCAAATTGCCACAATTCCACCCTCAGTATTCATTGAAAAATGATTTGTTATAACATGTTTGAAAATGTAAAGAAAATTTGGATGCAAGTAATTCATATTTTTGTTTTTCTATTAAGCAAGGGTACTTATTTTTTCTAATCCTTACGCACGTTCCTGGCGATGGTGCGATAGTTAGCTCATTGGACTATCATGCGGAGAGTCTGGGTTTCTTTGATTTTGAAGGATGCCGGAGGACGGGCAACCAAATAGCCAGAAAAACCCCATTCAACCACAACCAGATGTTGCGGAACAACTAGCACGCTTGCAGGAGCTCCAACAACAACTTTCCCAGCAGGTGCAGATAGTACGAGGATCTGAAGTCGAAGCAAACCACGCGCAAGTCCGACCACCACCATTTTGACGTGAAAATGTTCGTTTGTGGTTTTCACAACTCGAAGCGCAATTTTCTCCTATTTATTTGCAATTCGATTCGCGAAAGTTCATCGTAGTCGTAGCGCAACTCGACCAAACCACAGCAAGCGTAGTTCAGGACATCATCATCAATCCACCACAAGATAATGCTTTCGTTCGCTTAAAAGAAGAATTAATTTCTCGCCTAGCCCCGTCTAGAGACCAACAAATTAGGCAAATGCTTGACCCAAAGCAGTTGGGAGATAGGAAACCTTCTCAATTTCTACGAAGCTTGAGAGATTTGGCTGGTGGTACCATGACTGACGACGCTTTGAAAGCAATCTGGCTGGACAGGCTTCCAGTAAGCTCTCAGTTAATATTCTCAGCACACTCTCAAAGTTCAAGCGCAACTCGGAAGCTCCTCGACCACTTAGGAGCCATGGCAGATCGTATCAAAAACGTCATCCCGCAACAAAAAGTTGCCACTACGTCGACAAATTCCGAAGCTCTGATGTCCAGCATGTTGAAACAGGTGGAATAGTTATCAAGGCAGGTTGAAGCATTGTCAATCAGTTGGAAAAATGTTGGCAAACACAGGTGGAATCATTCACGATCGCAGTCACGAGGCAGACACTAGCAACAACAACATCAGTCTCGTCGAAATGAACAGAGAAATGTTACACCTGGCAATCGGCGGAACGGACTGTACTATTTTCATCACAGGTGGGGAGGAGAAGCAAAACGATGTCGTTCACCATGCGCCTACAATCAATAGGGAAACGAGAACGGGTGTCATAACCGACGGTAAATGACAGCCGAACTTCCAGCTGCCTATTTGTTACGGGCAAAACATCAAAAGTTCAGTTTCTGGTGGATACAGGTTCAGACGTATCTGTATTTCCATACAACGATCCACACCGCAAAGTCGAGCCGTTTAGTTATACACTTTTTGCGGCCAATGGAACCTCTATTCCAACATATGGATTTCGTTCTATAGTTGTGGACCGCTTTGTAGTGGCTGACATCAGCAAGCCTATTATAGGAGCCGACTTTCTATCTTTTTACAAACTTCTTGTCGACGTTGCTTACAGTAGATTATTGGATGGACCCACTGGACTTTCCACTCAAGGTTTTCGTGTACGTAAGTGCGACCTCACATGTTAAATCCGTTTCAGGTAGTTCTAGGTACATGGAACTTCTTAGACAGCTCCCAAGCTTAACTCTCCCCGGTGGAGCATTCAAGGAGATACGCCACTCTACCGTTCACCACATAAGTACAACGCAAAGACCTCCAATCAGTTGCAAAGCACGACGTTTGCCTTCGGATAAAATGAAGATCGCCAAATCCGAGTTCGAGACAATTGGGAATTGCCCTACGCACAGAAAGCTGTTGGTCATCACCCTTTCATCTAGCCGAAAAGAAAACTCGTCATTGGCGCCTGTGCGGCGATTACCGTTCATTAAACACCATCGCATAGTCCCGGACAACTATCCTCCTCGGAATATTTAGGACTACTCAGCAAACCTAGCCGGTGGGAAGCTGTTTTCCAAGATAGATCTGGTAAGAGCCTTTAACTAAATCCCGATAGCTTCTGACAACATCAGTAAAACGGCCATAATCACGCAGTTTGGACTCTCGAATTCCTTTTCATGACGTTTGGCATGCGGAACGCTGCCCAAACATTTCAGCGAATTATCGACGAGGTCACAAACGGTCTTGATTTTTGTTTTCCCTACGTGGACGACATGCTGGTGGCATCAGAAGATGAAGATCAGCACTACGACCATCTAAAAACCATTTTTGAACGCCTCAGCGAACGACTGCGGTGTGGTTTTCATCGTCGCCAAATGCGAGTTCGGCAAGCCGGAGGTAACATTCTCAATCTCAGCAGCGGGTATGGGGCGACCTGAGGATCGAGTAAAGGCAATTAGTGACTACAAGATACAAGGCAACGTACAGTAGCTGAGAAGATTCCTCGGCTCAGTTAATTTTTATAGGCGCTTCATAAAGAACGCAGCTGAATTTCAAGCACGAATGCCTTAACTCTTTCAGGGTATTTCCGAATTTTTTTTCTAAATTCTTTTGCTGTAAAAACTAGTTTATGATATATCGTATCAGTACACATTACGCTTGATCAAATTTTGGTGGTCTTTGCACCAGAAATCGTTGCATTCTGAAATTGGTGTATAGTGTTTTTGTCTCTCCTTTGAGATAAAAACTATTAAAAATAAGGTGAGTTTGTATTTTATTGTTGCGAATGTTTGATTTGATACTCTTAGACGTCTTTTAGATATATTTGATAAATAATGTGTATATTTTTGTGTTATAATATTCTTTCATACTGCCCCTGAAAGAGTTGAAAGACCAAATAACAAGGGTAACCGAAGCTTTACGTGGACGCCAGCTCTTCGATAAGCTTTTGCCGCATGTAAAGGCGGTCTCAAGCGGGCTGCACTCCCATTCTGACCCTTCACTAGAGTGGTGTCTGTTCACGAACACTTCAGCCAGTGCTATGGGAGCTGTTCTTCACCACATGGCTGGCAGCCACTCTTGTATTTTACCATAAATTTCACTACAGCGCAACGAAAGTACAGTACATACGATCGCGAGCTATTGGCAACCTATGCAGCGATCAAATTCTTCAAGTTCATGCTAGAGTCCATCTATGCCGACCACAAGCCGTTAATGTACGCGTTCAAACAGAAGCCCGAAAAGTCATCGCCACGCCAGTTTCGATGCCTCGACCTTATCGGTAAATTCTCAATGCCATGAATCACCATCTTGGGTGGACGAACTTCCAGTTGTACTGCTTTGATTTAGAGCGTCCTTCAATGAAGATATCTGAGCCACAGTAGCAGAAATGGAATACGGAGAAACGATTCACCCGCCTGGAGAATTTCTGTCCGCCCGTCGCAACAGCATCAGTGATCCAACTACATACGTACGTTAGTCAACTTTGAAGCCACTTCGAGAATCTTCAACCAGCTTCAGCATCACGCCACGGATCAAGGTCAACTTTTATCTTCAAAGAACTTCCAACTGCATCTCAGGTGTTCGTAAGGAGAGACTCTGTCAGAACGGGACTGCAGCAGCCTTACGGGGGCCCGTTTTTGGTGCTGAAGAGGGCCAATAAGTGGTTTATGCTTAAGATTCGAGGGAAAGTTGTGACAGTGTCCATCGACCGTTTAAAACCAGCTTTCCCCTTATCAAGCGACAGTCATGATCAACAATTTGGAGCTAGGCAACCAACCTCATCTGTAACATCATCGCCAGTTGTCGCCGACACAATCCGAACATCGAGATCAGACCGAGTAGTGCGGATTCCCGACAGATATGGTTAGCAGAGCCACACAGTATCGTGACGTACCAGGTCACTGAAGGAGGAGTGATGTAGGAGCCAAATTCAGTGAGCCGGCAAAAAATTTAAATTCAATAGGAAGCTTCAAAGATCAGCAGCTAGATTGCGACACACACACAATGAAGATAAATGGAAAATAGCATACACAGACGTGCAACACCAGCTGTGAGTCTACTTTGATCTGTCAAGTTAACGTATAAATACTCAAACCTAAATAACAATCACCACTAGTCATCAGTGGTAGCATCAACCTATCAGTCAATTGTATTACGAGTGAAATAAGAAATAAAAATTGAATTAAGTCATTTTAAATCTAGTTTATTATTGACCACACTACCAAACTTGCTTGCGCAGCATATGAGATGTCAATTTGGTGTGATAAGGTTATATCTGTGGAGTGCTGCCGTCGGATCTTACTTCCCAAAGAGTCGCCTTTCTTACATATATGCCTGTGTGCCATACTGTCAATTGCCTTCTTATCCGAAAGAAGTAGAGATTACCATGAGTTATGCTGCTTTCTTCCGATTACATCAATATCATCGGCGTATACGATCAATTAAACGGACTTTTGACATATTGTGTCTCTTTTGTTGGCGCGTAAGTTTTGCACTAATCTTTAAAAGATGATATTAAATAAGTCATATGACAACGCACCATTTTCTGAAATTAAACGCAATGGAATATTTGATAGAATGAGTCCAGACATGTATCCCCATGGCTATGATAATATCAATTGTGGTCTATGCATCGGTTGTCCGTAAAAATACCTCTGTGCTGCGAATCAGCGGGCGAATCTACAATTCAACATATACCATCAAATGATGATCAAAAGTCGCTTGTAGGTCATCCACGCTACTTGATTTTAGTAGCTTAAATTGCTGGCACTAGACCACTGGATGAATAATGTGGAATGCGGGTTCGGAAAGGAGTTTGCTCGAATTGAGTGCGACCGATATCATACTTGAACGTTATTAATTTCATTGTTTTTGGTTGCAATGCACTACTGGCTTCAGTCTATGTGGAAAGTGAGAAGATAATGGTTAACACGGTCTTATCACATTTGGATATCGAACAGGCAAGTTCTTAACGATTGTGTTGAATCTGCTCTCCTACAAAAATATGTGATGGGTACTGTTAATATTGTTATATAAATCTATTCATGAAATTTTTACTGAATTACTAACCACACCGAAAACTACATTTTCCATTTTACATAACCGTCGAAAATTCACATTTGTCCCTTCCATGTGTCCCGATGAAGCCATTTATCACTGCTCTAATGGAAAACTTTCATTTAAGTGTCAATTCATCCATTTTGCATATTCTATAGTGTTTTCCATTGACAACCTAGCTGGAGTGGGAAAACTTTAATTTGATCTTAAATAGTTTATGTGATGGTAGGTCTAGTTGCGCCGTCTAGTTTACATGATATCAACCTTACATGCACAATGGAGGACATATGCTAACCGCAACTAAAATCACCACAATTCCAGCTCAATCCCAACCAACCAGAACCACTTTTTCCACAACGTAAACATGGAAAAGAACTTTCCATCTACTTTCTACATATTTTTGGTCAACAACACCGTAGCATGTGCATGAATACGACTACGAATATCTGTTCTATATACTTTTGATCCAAAGTTCTCTGAAATTTTGTCCTAGTGATATACAGTACGGGTCTGATTAAATATTTACAAGGCTGGTCACGTACCGGACGGTGGACTTCATCGGGGATCGGATATGATGAAAGTGTTCTCTGAATTTTGCCGGAAACTTTATTCGCTACCCTACTTGTCGAGCGACAAAATTTAAGGAGCAACATCCTTGTCCGGTTTTGTCACACAGTTCTAGGATTTTATTTTTATTTTACTTCTCTTTTGTGTACCCAGAATGGCTTACGATTTTATGGAATAGCTTATGTGACATCCCGTATACTTTGGCGTAAGGGTTAATAGCAACATTGGTATGTCGTCGCGTCGTTTAGTCGTAGTGGAGTCATGGAGTGGAATAGTGTCGCGGGTAATGAAGTCGCGTGCTCCTACCTAGGGTGTTAAGCAATAATTTGATAGGGAGTTTCATTATGTCTTCGCCATTAAATTGTAGGGCACGCGTGTACAACGTGCAAACAGCAAAAACTGTATTTATTTGCGGTGAATTTTGAGTTTATTAAGCGAGTTGCAGTTCCAGAGATGTTTATTGCAGAAGTGTATTTTAGTAAGTAAGTAAAATTTTAGTGCGATTTGAGATTCATCTATTTACCTAAACGACTTGAGACTAGTTGGCATTGTAATGGAAAAAGAAATGCTCAAGTTTCGGGTCAATGGGATTATTATGCTTGGACTATATAAAGTTAGAAAATTAAAAATAAATCTCACTTTAATATTTTAGGCAGTACATGCCTTAGTTCTAAAAAGGTTAGATTGATTTTGTAAGTTGGTCTTAGTCGTTACCTGCCGTATACCTTGTCGCTGTTGAGAGATGCAAAAGCACAAAAGGCGAACTAATGGCAGTGTATGCAATACTTGAATTGAGTATTTTGTTTAAATGGAAATAATAATATGAGTATGTTAAGTGTTTGATTATGAACTGTCGATTTGGCTAACAGATGGCCTAACTACTACATTTCGTTTGTGTCAATAATGGAATTGGAAGGTAAACATGAGGCAATCAGCTCCAGTATATCTTATGTTGTGATTATACGAAATTTTGTTTTGTCGATAAGATAAGAACCATTTGCCGGCAGTTTCATGACATTATTTTTTTTTTTAAAAAAGCTAGCGGAAGTAATTGATTGTTAATAGAAGTTTATGATGAACATTATTGAACTCAAATAATTTGTGAACGTGGTATTTTTTCATCGAAAAATAATAAATAAATAATTTTTTTAACGCAAAATAACGAGCGTTACTAGATGAAGACTTGACTCAAACACAAGAACAGTTCGCATAAGCATTGAAAGTCAACTGTTTCGAAGGCGAAAAATGTTGCTTGACCGGGACAAAATAATAGGTTTTTAGCATTGAAATGTTACTGACGAAGAAAAGAACATCTTCTTCGTCTTCTTTAAGTGGCGCTACAGTCCGGGGTTGACCTAGGCCTCAATTAGCACGCGTCTCCAGCTAGCTCGATCTTGTGCTAGCTGCTTCTAGTTTCGCATGCTATGTTTACTGAGGTCCTTTTCAGACCGGAGCGTTGGTTTCCATCTGCTCTATGTGACCGAGCAAACTTCGCCGTTGGATCTCCACTCTTCCGGCTACGTCGATGTTGCTGTACAGTCTGTACAGTTCGTCGTTGTATCTCCTCCTCACCCACTGTCAATGCAGATGGGACCGAAAATCACTCAAACGATTTTCCTCTCGAAGCAGCCAAGAGCACCCCCATCCATTTTTAATAATGTCCATGCCTCTGCGCCATAGAACAGGACTGGGTTTATTATATTATATAGGATAACTTTAGTTGCTCAAGAGATGGCTTTACTAGTCATTTGCCTTCTTAAACCAAAGAAGCGGCGATTGACAAGATTTATTCTTCGTTTAATCTCGGCGTTGGTGTCGTTGTCTGAATTCATAGCGGAGCCTAGGTAGACAAAGATTGTGCCTTTGAAACACTGTGCCTCTTGTGTTTGCGCGTAAGTTTTGCACTATTTGTTCAAGTATGATGTTAAAGAAATCGCATGACAGTGCATCGCCTTGTCTAAATCCTTTGTTGACATCAAAGGTCTCTGTGAGATACTTACCGACTTTGATGGAGCAGCGTGCATTCTCCATCGTCATCCTGCACAGACCGACGAGATTGGCAGGAATGCCAAAACTAGACATTGATCTGTATAGCTCGTCCCAATATAGGTAGATGCTGTCATACGCGGCCTAAAAATCGATAAATAGGTGGTGTGTATTGATCTGAAGCTCACGGGTTCTCTCCTAGATCTGCCGTAGGGTGATCGGAATTGCTGGGATTGCTAATCTTCATCAACCAGGTTGAAAGGTTCATTCTGCCTGACAGCGGTATTTGTTTTGTATCGCCGTTAAAGATTCCACAGTGTCCGTGGCATGTTTTTTTTACCTTTTGATAAAACATACGAATCTCACTTCTGGAGTAGCGTCTCTTAATTTCCTCAACCGGGAGCTTCTCATTCTCTTTCTTTTTCCTCCTGAGAAGCCGGTGCTCATCTCTCCTCTTCTGCTCATAGAGCTCGTGATCAACTTTAGTCCTCCTATGCATCTTGCTTAGCTGCATGTGCTTGCAGATATTCGTCATCAAACCAATGATGGCGGCAAAGGATTAAGAGAGACTCGATCGGAAAAGGATTTGATGATCTCTTTTGGTTATAGCCGTCTGACGTCGAAATTCCTCACAGTATTATTATTAGGTCCGAGTCGATGTTGGCTCCTCGAAACTTTCGGATATACATAATACTGGAGGAGTGTCGTGCGTCGATCGCAATGTGGTCAATCTGGTTGACGGGTAATTGATCAGGCATTCCCCAAGTCCCCTTTTGAATATCGAGATGTGGTAACTGCGTGCTAGCTACGACAATGTTTCTCCGATAAGCCTGAATCCGTTATCGGGGGTGGTGTCGTGCAGGCTTTATATATTCCGATAGTGCTACCAAAGAAGCCTTCACTTCCTAGCTCTGCATTAAAATCGCAAAGGACAATTTTAATATGATAAAATAAGATAAGAGCTCAAGAGCCTTCTTTGGTGTAGTCATCTTTCTCTTCTCTGGGGGCTGCGCGCATATCAGGCTAATGTTGGTAAATTTAGCATTGATGCGGATTGCTAGGAGGCACTCGTTCACATGCCAGAAACTCAAGACTTCTTGCCTAGGTCTGCCTTCAAATAGGCGCCAGTTTCGCCGTCGATAACAATCGCCAATAGATGTCAGTTTTTCATACTCTGCCATTCCATCGCATTTCTCGGATGGCGGTTATGTCTGCCTTGCTGCAGTCTAGGGCCTCCGCTAGTTGTTCGGCTGCTCGTGGCCTTAAAGGGACCTAACATTCCACGTGCATATCCGAAATTCGTTGTCCTTAATTCGTTTGCATGGTTTGTTAACAGTAGATCCGTCCGTGTCCGAGGTTTGTTGTTGCTTCGTAACTTTTGTATTTTTTTTCCATGGCCGGGCAGTTACCTCGATGGCACAACCCAAACCTGGAGGGCTAGTTCCGTTTTGTTACCCCTAGGACGTGGGTTCGGTTGGACCAAAGGCCAGTGACTCGTTCTGGGATGTGAGTGCTGCCGTTGATCCATTAAGGGCTCTTCCACCACCATCTCCCTTCTAACAGCCATGAGCTCCAAATATGTCGGATTAGCCGAGATAAGGGTTTTGGGTTTGTTTCCGCCTTGATTCCATCTGGGGAATCCATCCGATGAAAAGAAGATCCATTTCGATAATCCAATTCATGAGTAAATTCAGGCCAACCATTTACTTCGCAACCAGTACTCAATATCCACAAAAACTCGTAATCCATCTCGTGTTCTTCTTCTGGAACGTTCTCCAATATGGACTTTGGTTGCTTTTCCATTTCCTTAATTTAAAACCCGTCGCAGATAGCAACTGGTAGGCTTCATCTCTTTTTCAGATGGCTTCATCGATGGAATCCGTGCCACTTATTAGCTCGCCCACATACATCTCGTCTCAAATCATTTTGCGCCTAGTTAGAATTGACTACCTTCATTTTCACCAAGCTGCTTAAGCACTCGGAGTGCCAAGTAGAGTGCAGTCGCCATTCCAAATGTAATAGTATTCGATTTGTATGTGTTAGCTTGTAGTATCGATCCGGATAGCACAGCGAATTGTTGGTTCATTTTTGTTTTATCCACTGTGAACGTGATTTTACTCGTATATTATGTCCTTAATCGTCTGCGATTGAAATCCACAATACCTGTCTGCAATCTGGGACCTACTAGCAGTCGATCATTTAATGACAGCCCGTCTGATGTTTTTGCCGCTGTGTCAAGGACTACCCTTAACTTTGCGGTTATACTACTCTCCTTTATCACGGCTTGATTGGGAAGGAAGTACTTGTATTGAGCTTTGAGGACTAGATCATCCACGACCCCCTGTTTCATATGTCGGAATATGGCATATTCGGTTATACATCGAGTGTAAGGTTCGTAAAGTTCTGCGTCCTTAGAAAAACATCGTTCGAGACGAGCGACTCCCATCTTTGGATGGCGTTGATCTTTTAATGGCAGCTGCATTTCATATCACCCATTAGGAAGCTTCCTGGTAGCGTGTTTTTCGCAGACAACCTCCACTTCGGTTTGTGGCCTTTGAAATAGCGTCTCTTCGAACTCCCAAAATTGTTTTGCAGCTTATGGTTTAGGTTGTTAACCTGTTCGAAGTGACGTATGGGCTTGGACTCTCAGCTGGATCTTTTTCGAATACAATCCATCCTAATAGCGTCTTTTGTGCCAAGGGATTATAGGGCTGTTTTCTTCTGGCAATGTCCTGAAGGAGATTCGTAAGTGCGTACGTTTCCAATTAATGGGTTTTTACTTGCATGAACAACCGAATGATGACGTTGTTGGCAGAAGAATCATAACTTTGAGCTGGAACAATCCTTTATCAGGGGATTATATCCAAGGCAATTACCGCAAATCCCTATCTTATTGATCATTTGTTTTAATTCTATGTGGTGCATGTTAAGGAATCGTGTGCATCTTCTCAACTACACATGCGTTGCTATCGAAAAACAAACTGGTGGCATATGTATCAATATAGCATATTAAAAATGGCATTCATTACGGGTATATAATACTCACCTATAATATGATTAACAGCAAACAAAAACTGTTAAACTGACGAAAATTAATGAAAAAATTACATGGTGATCTTGTTGAGTGGTAAATGGCACGAAATCTGGAGAAGTCTACTATAACCTCTAAAGCTAGATGGAAAATTGAAAATATTTTAGCTGAAATTCAAGGGATAGGTCAAGAAAACACCGAAGAATAGCACATAGCAGCAGCACATTTTTTAAGGTGCTACCTATTGTTTTATAATTTTTTTAAATGTTTTGTTTAAACCAATGGCTGTTCGTGCAACAGAACGAACTGATAAATTTAATTTTTATTTTAAGTGGAGAAGAAATGTCGTAACTTGTAATAAACCTAAGTGTTACTTACAAATTTCAGGCTTAAGGCTAATAAAATATACTAAAGCTTAACCTCAGTTTGCGTTAAATATGCATAACCATCCAGGGTTAATGCCAATACAGACTAATGTCTAGTTTTGGCATCCCTGCCAAACTCGTCCGACTGTGCAGGATAACAATGGAGAATGTACAATGCTCCATCAAGGTTGGTAAAAAATCTCACCGAGACTTTTGACGGCAAAAAAATGTTTGGACAAGGCGATAATAGTAGAAAATCAAAATCAAGCGTTAACACAAGAGACACAATCTTTAAAAAGGTCGTCCAATTAGTTGCACTCGCCGTTGATATTCACAAAATCCGAAGAAAGCAGCGTTATGTCAGTGACGCTTTCGCTAGTATTGAGATGAATGCGACGAAAATGGGTTTAAGGGTGAGCGACACCTTGAAAGGCCAAGTATATGCTGTCAAGCTGTCAACTGTTGCCAATCGGTGCCTCATTGGACTAAGAAGGCAATTAAGTAGCAAATCCTTCTGTCGAACAACAAAATATACCCTATCCCAGCCCTGCTCTATGGCACATTACCAAAAAGTAAGGAAGGAGTACGACTGCTGTTAACGCCATACAGCACAATTGGGTCACAACCAAAACATCAATTCGATACATCAACCTATACACGCCGCGTGCCTACATTGCATATACTGGGTCAGTTACCCTCGCTTCCGCCAGTCAGCAGTTTACGACGCCACAGTGAATGCGACATATTTTAAGTGGGACATACGTATTTCATAATTTTTTCTTTAGAATTAAGTTATTGTATAAAAGGGAGTAGAACCTATCAATAAAGTGTGGTATTGAATCAGATACTATAACTCTTTAATTCACCTTCTCAATTTCTAGCTACCAGCGATTTTTAGTGAACAGGTTTAAGTGCTTGTTTTACCTTTCGCAACACAATATCAAGTTTATGTGCTTGATATTAATTTAGATAAACGAATCTAAACATTTTGGTGACCCCGGCGTGATCGTCTTTACTTCAAGTGGCGCTACAGTCCGAGGTGGACATGGGCCTCAGTCAACAAGCTTCTCCAGCCAGCTCGATCCCTGGATAGCTGCCTCCAGTTTCGCATGCTAAATCTAAGATTAGACGACGTGTAAAAACCACATAATTATGTACCCGTGACGTAATTTTGACGTTAGATGTTGTCATTAATGGTTACATGTCGTCTAATAGACATAATTATGCCAGTTACATATAGCACGTACAATTATATAGACAGTATGTGGAACCCATTGCGCATAAAAATATTTACATTTTTACATATCGTATAATCGAGTGCCACATACAACAGTGGCCAGTCAAAATTGTGTACCCGCTTAAAATTCTGCAGCTACACGTTTTTGTTATGTGTTCGCGTCATTTTGCTACGGTCGTGTTTTGTGGTGTTCTTTGCCTTATTAATGGAGCAACAAAGCATGAGTTTTGAAATATCTAGACCTGAAATGTCGGATTTGCAGATAAGTCAGAGTTTGTTATCAAATACATCTGCACCTGCAGAAAAAGCTCGCGCTCGTAAATCGACTGCAGGAAAAAGAAAAATACAGCACGAGTGGAAAGAAAAAGAAACAAAAAGACTGTTTGCGGCCGTTGAAGTTTGTCCGGTGCTATGGAATACTGGTTCTAGCGAATATAAATATCCAAGACTGGATGGCTGGCGCTAAGTTTTGGATGAATTAAATATTGAAGGAGTCGACGTCAATGAAATAAAAACACACAACAAAACACAACACTATTACTCAATCAACACCACGATGCCCAACACCTATTCAAAACATTCAACAGCTTACACCGGCTAAGAAATCAGACAAGTTTTAAATTAAATAAACCATTCTGCTATATTTTATTTTAACAAATAAACTCAAATGTGTTTATACTGCCATACGACTTCTCCTTTTCGACAAAATAGTTAGTAAATTCCTTCTGGACATCTTTTGCGCTATCGTGACGCCAATCACCTTGTCTTATTAGATTGCCTTCTGCATCATATCGATCAAATGATGTACTCGGAGCGTACTTCGTGGCATTTGTTGTCAGCAGATAATTATTAAAAACCCAACACGTGTAATTGTTTCTATCTTTTCAGCATCCAAGTGTATTGGTCTCCTCAACACGCGGAAACGCGCCGACATGATTCCAAAGGTGTTTTCAATGATGCGGTGTGCACGACTCAGTCGATAGTTGAAAACTCTTTACAATAACGTTAGACCGCGTTGATATTTGGGCGCATAGCGAATGCATCATCTGCGACAATAATGGTAACGGTAACGATTTTGGAGATGGCAGACGCATCTGATTGGTAGCCAATGCTTGACTGAAGGTGCAACGTTTGAACACGCCACCGTACGAATATCGTCCGTTTCGACCAACATCCACATATATGTATTAGTTTGTAATCTGCGTCCGCAATTCCCATTAACACGATGCTATGTGTACCTTCCGAAATAAATCATATGTTAAATATTTTTATTATAGACAAATAATAACCCCTTTTGAACGCTCTCCTTATCTTTATAATTATAAAAGACGCTACCCGCGTTTGGCGGTGCGACCATGCCTATGTGTTTGCCGTCCAGTGCGCCTATGCTATTTGGAAATTGCCATTGCTCATCAAATTGGCGTGCTACAGCTTCCAATTGCACCTGTGTTTTTAGTACTTACCATATGCAAGTTTAAATACTTTTCTTATAAGTACATATTTGTATGTATACTACTTAAATGTAAATACGCACCTTTAAGTAATCGCCGACAAATGATTTATAAATTGCGTCCACAACTTCTGGAATAATGGTCGAGATGGTAGGTTGTGGAATGCGGAAAATAAACTGCTCAATATCGTAGTACGAGCACCAGCCTATCTGATGCAGGTATGCTCGATCTCATGTTTGTGTCCGCTTTTTTGAAATACGGTTGCACCAAGTGAAGCAAATTATCGAACTGTTCAGCCATCATTCGTTCGAAATTCTGATGTACGCGAGGTTCGTCGCCACGCAATTCAAGCAGCAACTTCGCACAGAAACCTTCCGTCTCCCGAAGTCGCACCCAATTCTTTCACCGAAAGCGGCGTTTACGTCGGACTTTTATATCTTTGCGTTTTTCGTCATTTTCAGCCAAATATGTTGCCAAAACAGCAACAGCAGTCCACTTCCTCCTCGACATTTTGAAACAAAAAAAGTACCGTATGAAATCGTCGCTGTGCACATGTGTGCATATGAACCGAATGTGAAAAGTTTACACGTAGTGTAATCTACACAAAAATATGGAGCAAATTTCCTGTACCCATTTGTATCCACATTATATGCGATCGCCACTTCACATATTTTTATGCGGCTTTTTTTACACAATACACATATCTTGTAAAACACATATTATGAAGTTCGCCATATTCGCACCACGTACTATATATGCAACTCGTATGTTGAACTTTTCTTTGACGTCACGGGTACAAAATTATGTGTTTATTACACGCCGTCTAATCATAGCTTTATAAACGGTGACTTTTGTTGTCCGAGAGAGGGCTTTGATACTCAATTGCCTTCTTAGCCCAAAGAAACAGCGGTTGGAAAGAGTTATTCTTGGCTTGATCTCAGCGTTGGTGTCGTTGTCTGTATTTATAGCAGAGTCTAGGTAGACAAAGTACTTAACTTCCTCAAAGTTATATCTGTAGAGGGTGACGTTCTGCCCGAGACGTCGCCATTGGTTGTCGTTTTTGCTTGACAGCATATACTTGGTCTTGCCCTTATTGACCGCTTAACCCGCTTCCATCTCAATACTCGCGAAAGCGCCACTGACATCACGCTGCTTTCTTCCGATTATGCCGATATCGTCGGCGTGTGCGAGTAGTTGGACGGACTTCTGAAAGATAGTGCCTCCTGTGTTTACTCGTGAGTTTTGCACTATTCTTTCAAGTACGATGTTGAAAAAATCGCATGACAGCGCATCGCCTTGTCTTAATCCTTTCTGGAGATCAAAGGTCTCGGTGAGATCTGAGGTTCCATTCATCGGGCATACTTTTATCCGACCATATGTTACAGAAGAGTTGGTGTATGCTCCTTACCAAGTCATCGCCTCGACAGTCAGGCCATCCGCTCCAGCAGCCTTTTTGGACTTAAGCTTAGATATAGCTATCTTCACTTCATCCAGGTCGGGTGGACGGAATTGTTGGTCATCATCGTCCAAGTTGAAAGGTTGATTCTACCTGACAGCGGTATTTGGTCCGTCATCGCCGTTATACAGTCTGCAGAAATGGTCTTTCCAAATCCTCAGCATTGACTGCGATTCTACTACGATGTTCCCTTGTTCATCTCTACAGGCTTCGGTTCGGGGTTTGTTTCCGTGGCATGTTATTTTTACCTTTTGTTATAACTTCCAAACCTCATTCCTGGAGTAGCATCTCTCAATTTCCTCGACCCGGCGCTTCTCTTGTTGTTTCTTCTTCCTCCTGAGAAGACGGTGTTCGTCTCTCCTCTTCCGCTCATAGAGCTCATGAGCAGCTCTGGTCCTTCTATGCAGTGCGATTAAGGGACACTCGATCGGAAAAGGACTTGGCGATCTCTTGTGATTGTAGCCGTCTGACGTTGAATTTCCTCACAGCATTAGCTTGCCTTGACGTAGTTTGGGATATCCGCAACCGTACCTTGGCTACTACAAAGTAATGGTCCGAGTCGATGTTGGCTCCTCGGAACGTACGGACATCCATAATACTGGAGGAGTGTCTTGTGATCAATGTGGTTGACTGTTGATTGATCAGGGAACCGCGTGCTAGCTACGACAATGTTTTGCCCCGCCGCAAAGTCGATTAGCCTGAATCCGTTATCGGAGGTGGTGTCGTGCAGGCTATATTTTCCGATCGATCCACCAAAGATACCCTCTCTTCCTAGCTTTGCATTAAAAACACAATTTTAATGTCATAGCTAGGGCACTACTCGTAGGTCTTGTTAAGGAGCTCATAGAAGGCATGCTTGGTGTCGTCATCTTTCTCTTCTGTGGGGGCATGCATATAAAGCTAGACGTGATCGTCTGGTCATTGGAAATTGAGCATCAAGTTGAGCAATCTACAGAAATAGTTGCAGATTATCATCAACAGCAATCCAACATATTATTAATAAATAACTGAATCAATATCAACATGACAACGTTCGAAGCCGTAATAGTCGAACAGTTGGCAACAGCCCAGGAGATTCAGAGAATAATCCCCACTTATAAGAAGGAATCCGTGTCATGAAAAAAGACAAGAGCATATTTTGAAGAGCGGCTTCATCGCCTAAAAGAACTCTGGAGCAAATTTGCAGAGGAAAATGCAAAAACCAAGAATTTACCATGATCATGACTATTTCATCACGGAGTATTTCTCCGAAATAGCAACATCAATCAATCATTATACGCGTCGCCTAGAAGAACTGAAATGAACTCCCTAGACAAGAAGGCATGTAGTGCACAACATCCCCACAATCCACAGAGGAGGAAGCATCCTTTGAAGTTCTGGAAAAAATGCCGACAAAAATTGGTGCCGCAATCCGAAGACAAGGGGCAATCATAAGTTCACTGAGAAGAGTATTGAGCGGATGAGCCCTGGCAATACCTCGAAGTTAAAAATCGAACAATTGAAAATCTATGGTAGCAAGTAGAAGCTATAAATTATGACATATGGGAATTAATGTAAAACCCAACAACCGCGGGGTATAAGGAAAGTCACTACATTGCCATAGAAACAGAAATCCTCATCTCTATATCGTCCAGAATAAGATCGCAAGGCATCGAGCATTCCGAGCAAAGTATTGCGACAAATATCGTATGACTAGCCCAGTGAACTTGCCTAAGGTCACGATCCCAAAATTTTATGGCGATTAAACAGCTACTGTTAGAGGAAAATTCTTCTTATGAAGAATCTGTATTGACAGTATATAGGTATGGTCGGCGAACTGTATGGACTGTACAGCGACATCGACCTAGCCAGAAGATTGAAGATCCAATGACTGAGTCACGTAGAGCGGATGGACACCAACGCTCTGGTCTCCGAATCCGGTTTGAGGGACATCGCAGTAGAGGAAGACCGAAACTCAGGTGGCGCACGCAAGTAGAAGGGGATCTCAGCCAGCTAAGCGTGTGAAATTGGAGGCAGCTAGCAAAGATTGAGCTGGCTGGAGACGATTCCTGACTGAGGCCCAAGTCCACCGGACTGTACCACCACCTTAACAACAACAACACCAGCATTGTAAGCATTTTAAATGTATTTATGAGTACTTTCAAAAAAAATTTTGTGATCCGATCCAAGTTAAGTCGGCTGAACTTTTACAGCGAGTCGCTTTTATGCCACAGAAAACAATTGGGTTTTCTTTGGCCGATATAAGATGGATAATGATAATAGATCTACCAATAAGCTTGTTTCTAAAATTCGCAAATTTTGACATGCCCTACCTTTTTATCTAGTAGGTACTATCAGAATCAAAACCGGAAAACTTTGAGGTTTAATTCGCGCGAATATTCTGATCATTTTGATAGATTGGATTTCAAATTTGTGGAATGTAATTCTGATAGCTCGCCAACTACGGAGAAATAAGCCAATCGTTAACTTTTTTTCAAAGGATAATTTAACCTTAATCCGTTGTACAAATCCACAGATAAATGAAGCTCAGTGTTTTTGAAATAGTAAAATTCCAACTTGCAAGCCTTTGTACCAACAATCAGTCATTTACTATTTGCTGAGCTGTGAATGCACCTGTGGTTAACCACTGAAGCGATCCAGGACCGAGCATTATGTAGACGCGTTCTGCGGTCTGCGACATTAGCCAACCCCATAAGCGGAGCAGCAGCGATGCAGTAAAAATGGGAAACTCGTTACGCATAAGTTCGTATAACGAGGAAAGGGTTAATAAAAGGATAAGAAGAAGAAGAAGATACATAGCATGACGCGAGTACAGAGAACTGCATTAAGTATTGGCGATCAGAGAAGCTGACATAATTATTGATTCAATATTAGTAGCTTATGTAATTTTTCTACTTTCAATACTCCGGACATAATAAACGGTTTTCAATAGGGACATAACAATCTTGTATGTAAATAAAACACAGAATAAGTCAGATATCGGACTTGAATCAATTCCAGGTGTAGTACAGTTGTTAAATTTAAATATGAAACTCGATCTTGATCATATGACCATCGCGAGTACTGCGACCGATTCCAATTTTTCAGCATGCTTTCACAGATATCGGCCGGAAAGTTAGCAATATTACGTTCTACATTATTTCTCAGATACTCTGACGCTGTTGACTTGTTGGAAGAAACCAACGACTTATCGAAACCCCATAAAAAGAAATCCAACGGCGTTAAATCGCATGAAAAAAGTTCCCATACGACCGGACATTTCTTGAGATTACACAATTACCGAACATCCTCTTCAATAGATCAATTGTTTTATGAGCTGTGTGCCATGTTGCGCCCTCTTGTTATGTTAGAACCACGTATCACTGATGTTATGTGGCTTTCGATTGTATCAAACTGCAGAAACTCGGTGCTAGCCGGGTGGTTATTGGTGGTTGTTGACACCTTAGGCACATTATCACTGAAGTGCTTACTCACTGAAAACTTTGTAAAAGGAATATACAAAGAGTACATTGAAATTTAAAGATAGCTCGTCTAGTACGTTTTAACATTCTTGGGTGTCGTCGTCCTTATCAACAGTAGGTGCACGGTCGTATTTTAAACTTATGATAGCGAAGCTCAGGACTTCTTGCTTAAGTCTAAGGCCTATGACAAATCCGTATCCTAATAAGCATATGATTATGTGGTTGCAATCTCCAACAAGTTTGATCGCCTTCCCGTGCTATGAAGCTGCATTTTTTCTACTGTTTGTTGGCTATGGATAGGTTGTGAAGGTACCTCTTTTAATTTGCAATATAATGCCTCATATACGGGGCAGGTTCATTTTAAACTGTTTCTTCAAAGTTGTCTCACACATGTATATATCTTGTGTGCTTTGTTGTTTCAATTGATTTGACTTCTTTTCTTGTTTAGGCTTATCAGTTCATTTATCCTCCTCCTGCCAGTTTTCATGGTCATTCCTTGTTTTTTTCACAAAAAAAACTGTCAACCGAAGTTGATGTGATTTGCTAGCAGTTTGCCGCGGTTTTTTTTTGCCCCAAAATCGTTTCTTCCATGGCAGACTTTGCACGTGTACCTCGATTTTTCGCGGTACCCATTTAAATCTGCCCCGATGAAAGGCATTAGCTTCCTTGACATTCTGTAAAACTGCTAATCAAAATCACGCAATGATATACTCGTATCTTTTACTGGGCATAAGGCCAGCTCCGTCATTATTTTTTAAGTTCCTAAATTATACATTTTTTACGCTTTCATTTGCACATTTAAGCTGAAAACACACCAGATTAGACAATAAGTTTAATGTTGGCTTATCAGACAACAATCTATGAGTCTTATGAGTCAACACACACCAAAGCAGGCGAAACAAAAGACATGCTTTTCAGTAGATGTGTTAAATGACTGGTTGTTGAAAGTACATGGCTTTGCACACGACCAACACACACCGAATACAACAAATATGACAGAGCTATAAAGGCGCTTTTACCCTCACAAAGAGACTGTTTTATAGCAGCCAACTCGATGCGAGGGTAAAGATAATCTGCTACGTGGCCCTTATCAGGCCCATGCTGGTATTTGGGTGTACCGTGTGGTTCAATGTACGAGCAAGCTTAATGGAAAAGATTCGGGTGCTTGAGAGGGCTTGCCTTAGGGCTTGTCTTCGCTTGTGCAGAACACCAGAGTCGGAGTGCAAATTTTGTTATCCTAATGAGGTCCTTTACAACAGGGCGAACCTAATACGAGTGGAAAACTTCGTAATTAAGCTGTCTCAAAGGCACATTGCAAGAGCAATGTCCTCGACTTCCCCAATTACTTTTATCATGAGAGTTTGCGCTCTAACGGCTTCGTTCCACCGGAAGCATTCCTCTACCTTAATCAGATGGGGTTGATCGAGGATAGATCAGCGGTCCCGTTAATCTTCCATGTCGCTCGGATAGCTGGGGACAGGCGACTCAACTATAACAGAGACGTCGCACACGGCAGGGTGGATCGTATCAGGTTCAGTAGGGCGGTGGAGAATCGCGATAAGAGGGATGTCGTTCGGCAGCACCAGCATTTCTGCTGGTTGAATGGTGGGGAAGATGTTTCGTCGTCGTTTCCATCAATTACCGACAAGCCCTACTAATCAGACAGAGCTTACCAATTTGATTGCTTCGTAAATAGCGATGGCCAGCTTACATAGGTTTAGGTTAGCATTTAAGGAATATATATATACTAGTGTATATGAAGGTATATACTAGTATATGTATATTATTGTGCATAATGTCTATAAGTGTGGATGTGTGTATTGTGTATAAAGGTTAGGTAGACTAAGGTTTATTTTAAGTTAGATATTAAGTTTTTATAAAAATAAAAAAATATGTTCATATGCTTAGTTCTTTATTAAAAAAATTTTTTTAACCTTAAGTATAGAAAATAAGTAATCATAAATAAAATATAAATTAAGTCGAAAGACATAGATATAAGAATTTAGAGTAGCTTAGAGTGCCTGTGTGGGGTCAATAAGTTAGCATAAGATTGTTAAGTAATTTTAGGCTAGCATTTGAGCATTTTTTATTAGTTTGTAAAAGTTAATGATTAGGAAAATAAAATGCATTTAAAACTAAAAACTAAAACTAAACAACAAATATGATTCAAGCCAGTGTCGTTGATTATTGTACATTTGCTAATGGCGACACACCGCAAATGACGAGACAAAAAGACAAAAAATTGTTTTGTTACAATGTAATTCGGTTGGTGTGTATTGAAATAAACTATAGTTGACTATAAGAAATAAAACGTTTCTCTGATCCCGCGTATTTTTAGCCTAAAACGCAGGCGTTCTTTTACGCCACTAGGTATCTTAAACTTATATTAAACCTTGCTTACGTTGGCGCAATACGTATTCTAGTTTGAAACTTTTATCCGGTATTGTGCCGACTTTACAGCTTCACTTGCATTTTACATATTTATATTTGCCCCAGGAACACTGCTTCACTATGCAAAATATGTGTCCGGCGGGGAAGTGTATTGATATGTGTTCATTCACTTCCATTCGTGTCCGCCAGTTAACGTGAAAAAAAAAGCCAGCTTTTCTCTTGTGCCACCGAACGTGGGAGCCCCATCAATCATACGGACTGTGAATAGTGTAATTTCATGGTAATGTGCCTCCGGTCAACATTTGTGGCCACAGTGCCTGAATACGAGTTTTACTCATTTGGTTGCAAGCAGGGAAACGAACTACCTTGTAAGATTTTAGAACCCAACTGCCAACTAATTAGTTCAAAGAGATATGTCGTATTTGTGTTGGCTACGAGAACTAAATTTGACTTGGATATACTCTCTCAAGTATGGATATGGGTGATCTATTCCACATGCAGAGCCGAGTTACTTTTGGATTATTAAAAATAAATTCTCATTGTATGTGTTGAATGAAAAACCAACGCACTTACACCTACAATCCTGCTGCATGAATATAATTTAACTTCTTCAAAGTAGTATCGAAACCTATCATTCCACAGAAGTTACATAAAGACATTGATTGCATAAACTTGAAAATATATTAAAAAGATGACACGGTAAGTCAAATATACAATACATAGAAGACTGCCAAGGCAATGTCGATTAAAAAAGATGTTAAGGTTCTCTCGTATTGTATATTTTTAAAGATATTTTGTACTTAAAATACCTGTTTTGGTACTCTCTGTTGTTAATCGTGCTTGTTGTTGGTTATTAGGAAACATAAATCTTTAAGCAATAATTCCTTACCTTTATATGTTACACATCATTTTTTAAAGACTTCATTATTCTGAGTAGGCATTTGTTGTTATTGTTTTTTTAAATTCATCTTAAAACATGACTGAAACCTGCTCCAAACCATTACTCACTTGAAAGAATGCGCAAAACTTTTGATTTTACCCCTTCCAGTGGCATAAGCCTGATAATAACGGCCTCCTAATTTTGTATGTCTCCGCCTGGATTCTTATGCAGACTTTGAAAAGGCGGCGAAAACTTGGTTCTTCCCCAAAGCACTTTAATGCTTACACTTGCCAAAAAATAAAATCAAATTTCATAGACTCTGGCAAGGATAAAGAAACGAGGTGAAAGAAAGTTTATTTTTCGTGTTTTAAATAATGAAAGGGGAGTCATCTTAATCGTGCCTTTTTCGTTGCCTCCAGCCGCCTCCACGATTGAGCCCATGCCCTATATTATCTTGCAACCGACGACAAAATGGCAAAGCGACCAAAAATGCCACACATTTCTGTTCGCACTATAAAATTTGAACTTTGAAAGCATGGATACGATTAAATGCGAAGGAGTAAACTCACAAATACAACACAACGGAGACTCTACCTACAATATAATACTCGTATTTTGGTATACTATATACGTAATTTTTTTTTCCTCTTTTTTTTGTTGTTGTTCTTTTTAACATTTTCAAGGAGCCGTTCGGGAGTATTATCTTTCCTTGGGCGTTAGGCCATAGTTCGCTACTCAGTACCCCTCTTCTGTTTGGGGTAACTTGAAACTGGCACAAATCTCAAAACTCGAGAAAGTAAAAAGGACTAAGTAGAATAAATATACACAAGGCACAGGCGAAAGATAGCAAGAGAAATCTTTAAAACTCCAAGGATGTGAAAGTTGGAACTTTAGAAGAACTCTTCAACTTTAAATTTGGTGCACTTGAGGTGAAGCCAAGCCATTACTTGATTGAAATTTGTTTGAGGAAATTGTGTGCCACTGGTGCTGGTGGCGATACTGAAAGTAAACTTCTGTGGCGTTTTTTTTTACAGTTTTTCTCTTACTCATTCTTTTTTTGTCGTCAATTTTGCCTTCCTTTTGCTGGTTTTTATTTGTCTTTCCCTGTGTTGGTGCGGTTTCAAATGGATGCCTCTAAGTTGGGATGAAGAATTGAAATTGATTGCAAGGGTTTGTCGGCTTAATCCCCAGATTCTGCGGACGAACACTTCGTTGGCAGTGATATTGATTTTCGTTTTTCCTTTCTGAACTGATATCCTGGATGAGCAATACGAGGAGGGGTCAGTTAGACGATTAAATGACCAGGTGATGTATCCTGTAATAGATCAATAGTTGAGCATCAAATTTGGAACAGGTGACGTGAGGTAAAAAAAACTTTGATTGCTTGGAATGGATACATTGGCATTGTATAGCAGGTACTGTGGATTACTGGGAAAGCCTTTAGACAGCATCCTTCAAATGAAGAGATTCAAATTAAATTTGATGGTTAAATAAATTAAAGTCGAATGAAGCAAAAGTAGGGGTAGAACAGACGACTTTGATTGAGTGTTTAATACGCATCTTAATGTATTTGTGTACAAAAAAATCACCTGGGAAATGTTGTCTCTTACAAGGACAGTGGCGTATGGGAGCATTTTTTACATTTTCCGATTATTGAGTTTGTGACACAGACAAACTTTTCGAAGGGTCTATGCCTATGGTTGTATTTTGGTAAATGTTTATGTCCTCACAAAATTAGTGCATTTGTTAGTATTATATATCCGATATGTCTGTAAAAAATAAAGCATTAAATAATCCTTCAATTTACGTTCATTCATTTTCAATGCATTTTCATTTTAGGCAACTGAGTAATTATTTCATGCTAGATAAAAAACACTTTATAATAAGATTAAATAAGTTTAATTGTAACAGATAAGATATATTTATTTTTTATTTGTCAGAAAATTAGTAAATGTAGATTTTGTTGGCTATATTATTATGTAAAACTCAAAAACTAAAACTTATAGGGACAAGCTTCATAAAAATAAATCCCAAATCTACTCAGCCTTCTTTAACTTTTTGTATAGGTTTTTTAATTTTTTTTGTGTGAAATGCCATTTATTCTAGGATAGATTACCCGGCTCTTAGTTGTTCTATAATTTTGTTGTACTTCTTTTTACCAAACATCGGTACCGGGATTTATTTCCGTTCTATGTGTCAATTACATCTAAAATTAAACAAATTAAACTATACGCACCTACTTAATGCAAGATATTTATCGACGTTAAAGCGGATAAAGAAAATGCTGCCAGATTAATTTTTTCACGATATCAATGACTTGTATGGAAACGTTATAACATGTGTCACTTTTTGGGCAAGTTAAATTTTAGTACTGCCAAGTTATCGGAATAATTGACGCCAATAACCGTTTTTATGGGCTCTTAAATTAAGCACTGATACCGACGCCAAAAAAAAGGAAAAAAGGATAGTCGAACATGTAGGAAACATACTATCCAACCAACCGAATCCATTGAAATAAAACTATTTATTCAGACCCTAGATCACAGTATATAGATCATACAGTAGGTTCACTGCTTTCCTTATCTTTTTGTGACCTTGGTACAGTTATCCTTTGTGTGTATTGGTATTATGTTAGAAGTTGATAGCAACACACGCCAATAAGTAAGAAAAGGATACAAAACAGGGTAAAACACATCTTGAAAATTAAAAAATATTACTTTTTTTTCATAAATGTGCAACGCTGAAATGCTTATTTTTGTTATCAAATATTTTAACATCTTTGTTGTACTTCTTAAATAAAAAGTATATCCTCACCCTTATAATAAAAGTAATTAAATATTTATTGTCCATTCCTTATGAATGTTGATAAATAAATTCCAATTTCAATAATTCGTACAATTTTGCTTCGATGCTACAGCTCGTTATGCAATTGTTGTAATTGGCAGAAGATTTATTTTCAAATTGCTTAAGAGCCTCCATAAATAACCTTGGTGGTCTGACTAAATTTAAATTATCATTGAAAGTTAGAGAAGCTCCTTCTTCGTCAGCTAATTGTAATTCACAGCCATAGTGCTCTATATATTTTCTTAAAATCCATCCTCCAAAATAGTAAAAGGCATTAATTTCCCCAAATTCCATTGATTTGTAATCGGTGTCCAATTTTAAACAATCATTTTTGCCAGAAGTTTCTTTAACTGTTGAAATTATTTCTTTTAAAATTTCTACTTGTCAAAAATCTGTAGACATAGTTGCTTCACAATTTCCAAATGAACTAATTTTTCCAAGAACTTAACCGAGAATGATTTTTTGAACTCACAACTAAATTGGTATGGAGTAAAATGTGTATTATTCCTCCTCTCTTCCTCAGTAATCCGAAAGTATTTTCCAATGCATCCTGATTAATATCTCTAGTAAGGACAAAACTAATATCATCAAATCTTAATGCAATAAAAATATGTACTCATTTTTTTAAGGGTTTTTGAAAAATCCATGTTTCTTAAGGCGTAATTCAATTCTTAAACCAAGAAATATCCTTTTATCTACTAATCATGACTTTTGCTGTCCGAGAGAGGGCTTTGATACTCAATTGCCTTCTTAGCCCAAAGAAACAGCGGTTGGCAAGAGCTATTCTTCGCTTGATCTCAGCGTTGGTGTCGTAGTCTGTATTTATAGCATATCCTAGGTAGACAAAGTCCTTAATTACCTCAAAGTTATATCTTTCGAGGGTCGCGTTCTGCCCGAGACGTCGGCATTGGTTGTCCTTTTTGCTTGACAGCATATACTTGGTCTTGCCCTCATTGACCGCTAAACCTATTTTCGCCGCTTCCATCTCAATACTCGCGAAAGCGCCACTGACATCATGCTACTTTCTCTTGATTATGTCAATATCGTTGGCGTATGCGAGTAGTTGGGCGGTAGTAGGAGGCGATAGTGCCTCTTGTGTTTGCACATGAGTTTTGCACTATTCTTTCAAGTACGATGACAGCGCATCGCCTTTTCTAAATCCTTTCTGGACATCAAAGGTCTCGGTGAGATCTTTACCGACCTTGATGGAGCACCGTGCATTCTCCATCGTCATCCTGCACAGATGGACGAGACTAGACATTTCCCTGTATAGCTCGACTCTATAGATGCTGTCATACGCGGCCTTAAAATCGATGAATAGATGGTGTGTAACGATCTGAAGCTCATGGGTCTTCTTCAAGATTTACCGTAGTGTGAATATTTGGTCGAGGGTGGACTTTCCTGGCCTGAAGCTATACTGATATGGACCAATCAGGTTGTTGACGAACGGCTTCAGGCGTTCACACAATACGGCAGATAAGATCTTATATGCGATGTTAAGGATGCCTCTGCAGTTGGCGCAGTTCAGAGGGTCTCCTCTCTTGGGAATCGGGCATACTTTCGTCTGAACATATATTACAGATGAGTTGATGTATGCTAATTACAGTGTCATCGCCTGCTGCTTTGAAGAGCTCGGCAGTCAGCCCGTCTGCTTCAGCAGCTTTGTTTGGACTTAAGCTGCGATATAGCTATCTTCACTTCATCCAGGTCGGGTGGACGGAATTGTTGGTCATCATCGTCCAAGTTATTTCGGTTGATTCTGTCTGAACAGATGTATTTGTTCCGTCATCGCCGTTATACAGTCTGCAGAAATGGTTTTTCCGAATCCTTAGAATCGACTGATATTCTACTAAGATGTTCCCTAATTCATCTCTACAGGCTTTGGTTCGAGGTTTGTTTCTGTGACATGTTATTTTTACCTTTTGGTAAAACTCCTGAACCTCATTCCTGGAGTAGCATCTCTCCATTTCCTCGACCGCGCCCTTCTCATGATCTTTCTTCATCCTCTTGAGAAGCCGGTGTTCACCTCACCTCTTCCGCTTATAGAGCTCATGGGCAACTCTGGTCCTTCTAAGCAGCGCCGCTTTATATGCATCTTGCTTAGCTGCATGTGCTTGCCGGCACTCATCATCAAACCAGGGGTCTCGTTGTGGTCGACGAGTGAAACCCAGCTTATCAGAAGCGGCATCTCTGATGGCGTTTTGGCAGTGTTTCCAATGGTCTTCGATGCTTGATGCTGGCGGCATTGGACCTCTTAAGAGATTAAGAGACACTCGATAGGAAAAGGACTTGGCGATCTCTTTCGATTGTAGCCACCTGACGTCGAATTTTCTCACAGCATTAGTTTGTCTTGGCGTTGTTTGGGATATCCGCAACCGTACCTTGGCTACAACAAGGTAATGGTCCGAGTCGCTGTTGGCTCCTCGGAACGTACGGACATCCATAATACTGGAGGAGTGTCTTGCTTCGATCGCAATGTGATCAATCTGGTTGACTGTTGATTGAACAAGAGTTCTGCAAGTCCCCTTGTGTATTTCGAGATGTGGGAACCAAGTGCTAGCTACGACAATGTTTCGCCCCGCCGCAAAGTCGATTAGCCTGAATCCGTTATCAGAGGTGGTGTCGTGGAGGCTATATTTTCCGATCGTTCCACCAAAGATACCCTCTCTTCCTAGCTTTGCATTAAAATAACCAATGACAATTTTAATATCATAGCTAGGGCATTACTCGTAGGTCTTGCTAATGTTGGCGAATGTAGCCTTGATGCGGATTGCTACGAGGCGTTCGCTCACATGCCGGAAGCTCAGTACTTCTTTTCTTAGTCTGCCTCCGACAACAAGTCCGGATCCAAATAAGCGCCGCTTTTGCCGTCGATAGCAATTGCCGTAGTAGATGTCGCAGTTTCTCATCTTCTTTTTGTCCGGCCCATCCCATCGCATTTCTTGAATGGCGGTTACGTGGGTTGTCAGCAGTAGATCCGTCCATATCCAAAGTTTTTTGATGCTTCGTAACTTCTTGTTTTTTTAAATGGCCGCACAGTTAACCCGGCGGTACAACCCCTTACCTGGAGGACCAGTTCCATTTTTAATGCCCCTATGACGAGGGGTCGGTTACACCGAAGCCAGTAACCCGTTCCGGGATGTGAGCGCTGCCGTTGGCCCATTTAGTGCTCGTCCGCCAGCATCTTTTTTCCAAGACCCTGACTAAGTCCTGGAAATCGTTACCAGCCTGAGCTCCAAATATGTCGGAGTAGCCCGGATAAGGTCTTGTTTTATTTTTCCGACACTAATCCTGATTTATGGGGCAGGAAACTCGCCATTTGTCCCCTTCACTTCGCAATCTCTAGTGCGATTCCCAGATGGGGCCACGGGGTGGCGTGAAGTAGGGCTTATTAGCAGAGCTGCAAGATGTTCGGCTGCAGAGGCTCATTCTCGTTATTTAAAGAACCAGCACCTGTCAGAAGATGGTACTTCTACGAGGCCATATACTAATCGTTACTATCCTTTTATTTATTGCTGTCATAAAATTTTATTTAAAATTTATAAAAAAATCTTTGTAAAAAAAATAACTTCCTGACGAAGTTTATGATCTTCGTTGAATGGCATCTTTTATTTTAAAACCCAGAAATAATGCAAGATGTTTTTTTCAAAAGCAAAGGAGTTTTAAAAGCAAAATAATAAAATATCATTCCTAGCGGCATAAATAAAAAGGATTGTTTTTCTTTGTTCTAGGTATCATTACATGAATTCCGCAGAAAAATGAAATGGAATCATTTTAAATATATATTCCATAGAATTATTTAAACATTCCTTCTGAGTGATGTCTTTTTATTTAATAATACGCATTTGTTAGTGACCGTTTCAGATAAATAAATGGCTAGCTTAACTTTAGAACATATGAAAAGGTGGATTAAAAATAAATTCATTATACTAAATATTTTTCCAGCATTTCTGTTTCTAAAAAAAACTTTTTTAAAATGTAAATTAGTCTTCTCGGAACACCTAGTACTCAAATACAATACGATGACAATCATTTACTCATTGTAAGAAGTCTTGGGGTTAGCCAATCACGAGCGCATAAACAAAAGGAAAAAAACCAGTCTGTTTTCACTTTGTCCGTATGTATTACATATCGTTTTACAGTCTGGGGAGGGAAAAGAATTACTCACAAAAATGTTTCGGGGTGTACTATATTTAAATTTACATGAGGAAAAAATGACGGAGAAGACTATCGTATGCATTCTTACTGTGCAAAATTAAAAGGGATTTGGAATTTGAAACAAAGCAATAGATCTGCGCTATTTGATCTAGTGAGACTTTGTTGTTGGTTTTTTGTATGACGGGTGATTTTTTTCAGCCTCAGGGGGAGTGATCCTTCTTGTTATAGATATTCTTTGCCCTAGATCCATGCACTTGCATTTTCTCTACCGTAATATTATAACCGAATATCTTATGTAAATAACCGACTATCGAACGATATCATAGATTGTAATCATGTAAAGAACAGGTATACAGTACGTTTAAAATAAAAATGTTTGGACAGTTGTAATAAAGCGTTGACAAAAGAATCATCTTCGTGTTTCATTTTTTCTTTTGTTCTGGATATCTTATAAATAGAAAACGAAAAAAGGATGTAAATTTACTTCTAACAGTAACAACAGTTTGAATATAAATGTTGATAAAAGTGACACATACAGAAGAATTACAAAAATGTAATCAAAACAGAAAGAACAAAAAGTAACGATGGCTAATAAGCATCAAGAAATATAAAGTTCCACTTTTTATGCTCACTTTTCACAATCAAGAAAATGTCGAAAATATTTACCCTATTAAATCAATAATGGGTATTGTTCTGAAAATTGAGCCATTTCGAAAAACCCCTATGTCCATACCGTAATACAAGCGATGCCATGCTTTTGAGCATACGTAAGTATATCGCAGAAGTTATTTCACTTGCGTTTAATGTGAAAGCAAACAACCAACAAATAGCCACCCACTAAAGAAGAACCAGAAGCTAAATGTAATGATTCTCATTGCGATCACCTTGCAAATTATAGAGGTTGTCTGATTGCAATAAAAAAAACCATCCGCAAATATATAGGAAGTAAATTCTATAAGTAAACACCTGGAAAAACAGCACGTATTGCTAACACAAGCATACCAATTTTAGAATTGTTAAGAATACACGTAAAGAAAAAAGTTTCTGTGACGGAAAGGCGTAAGATCATTATTCAATGATTGGAAACCAGACAAAAAAAAACAAAGATTAAAACCTTTAAAGTTGCAACCTGGAATGCAAATGGGCTTTTCCAACTTACCGGAATCACAGGTGTTTCTTACTTTACGTGGCGCTACAGTCCGGGGTTGCTCAGTCAACAAGCGTTTCCAGCCAGCTCGATCTTTTATTAGCTGCCTCCACTTTTGCACGCTAAGTTGACTGAGGACCACTTCCACTTGCGTGCGACACATAAGTCTTAGTCTTCCTATACTGCGCTGTCCCGCGGGGTTGGTCTCAGCGTTGGTATCCATCCGCTCCACATGACCCAGCCATCTCAGTCATTGGATCTTTACTTTTGTGGCTAGGTCGATGTCGCTGTACAGTCCGTACAGTTCGTCGTTTTACTCGTATCTCCTCGTCCAGTCACCGTCAATTCAGACAGGACCGAAAATCAATCGAAGAATTTTCTTCTTAAAATAGCCAAGAGCACCCTTATATATTTTTTATATATAATGTCAATGCCTCTGCGGCATAGAGCAAGATTGGGATTATTAAAGTCTTACGTTTGTTGTTGGAGGTAGGGCTTTTCTAGTCAATGGCCTTCTTAGCCTAAAGAAGCAGCTATTAGCAAGAGTTATTCTTCGTTTGATCTCAACTCTGATGTCGTTGTCTGAATTGATAATGGAGCCTAGGTTAACAAACTACCTTACCTTACCTACCTCAAAGTTATACCTGTCAAGGGTGACGTTCTGTCCTAGATGTCGGTATAGAGTGTCCTTTTTCCTTGTTTTTTTTTTTAAAAAGTTAACACTCAAGTGGGTATGAATACACTTTGGAAAATTGGACAAAAAATTATTTTGCTCCATGGGTTGCATCCAACATTTAATGAGGACACTAAATTGTTAGTGAGAGCTGGCTTGTTGATGTATTCTATTCAACTAGATATCTTGCTTGATTTTGTTGACTAAAAAATGCAAGATTTCGGTCACGGCTGGGTTTCGACCTACCATTTGAGCCACGGCCACCGAATTTGGGTGACAACATACAATTGGTCTTCCAAAGTGTCGTCGATCGCCAAACCCGCCTTCGCCGCTTCCGTCTAAATACTTGCAAGAGCACCATTGACATCATGTTGTTTTCTTACGATTGTGTCAATATCATCAGCGTATGCAACTTTTGAACGGACTTTTGGAATTTTGTGGCTTCTGTATTGAAGCGTGAATTTTACTCTATTCTTTCAAGTATGATGTTGAAGGAAACGCATGACAGCGCCTTGTCTAAATCCTTTTTTGACGTCAAAGTTTTCTGTGAAATCATTAGAGATCTTAATGCAACAGTGTTCAGTCTTCATCATCCGGCAGCTTTGTTTGACTTCAGCTTAGGTATTGCTATCTTCACTTCATATAGATCGGGTGGACGAAATCGTTGGTCTACATCGTACAGGTTGGAAGGTTAATCTGACTGACAGCGGTATTTGTTTCATTATCGTCGTTGTATAGAAATGATCCTTCCAAATCATCAGCATCGACTGCAACTCTACTATGATCTACAGCAGGTGTACTCAAATTTATTAAGTGTCATTTTTTTGTCTCAAGTATGACAGCGGGCCGCATTAAAATAAAATGCAAATGTAATTTTAAGTACAAATAAGAAGTATACAAAAAATTATTTTATTACAGAAAAAAGTTTTTTTTTAAGCCTTTATATTGTTTTCTCCTCGATGTTTAGTTTCTACGATGTTGTCTTGATTTTTTAAATTGACTGAAGAGTCATAAAGCTAACAATATGTTTACGCAATTCGAAAAATCTCTTAAGCATTGATCCACGACTAAGCCACCGAACTTCTGCAAAGTAGGGAATGTCTGAAAATTGTTCATCAAGACCTTTTAAAAATTGTGGGAATTGGCGATGATTAAGACCTCTACTTCTAATAAAATTAACTCTTTCAATTATGGGATTCATCACATGATCCATTTTCAGCACCTTAGAGGCCAGGGCTTCAACTCAATCCATGTAAGTACCAAAGAGACCAAAGTAGAAGAATTAAAAAAACATCTATATACTGTCGCCCAGGTATTCACCTTCACTGCTCTGTTTAAAGGCCTTGGGAGTAACTGCATCATTGGTGGTGATTATAACGCAAAAAACACCTTCTGGGAGTAATTATTAACAAAGTCAAAAGGCATAGAGCCGTACAAAGAAGGAACAAAAAGAAAACACCTTATGTAATTCATAATTCTTCATAATGAAAGGTATTTACAGGAAAAAGGGCGAAGTTAAAGACAACGAAGAACTATCCTCGAGTCATACTGCTGTGATACTAACAGCCAATGGCCTACCAGTAGAACAGACAAATAGTGCAAGACTTAAACGAAGGCTTTATTGGCTTCAGATCTCCACTGGCCATAACAGAACATATTGATATAATGGTAGTACAATTCAATGCTAACATATGTCAGGCAGCCAAAAATAGTACACCGACCTATTAGCAGAAAAGACAAGCCTCAATAGGGTATCCTACGGAAAATAAGGAATTTATTGTTGAAAAGAGAAAAATGCGTAGAAAATGGCAAATGTCTAGATTTCCGGGCAATAAAACAATTTTTCATAGGTTAAATAATAGGCTCAAAAAAAGCATCAGTGGATTTAAAAATAATTCTCCAAATTAATAGCTTTTTAATTCAACGGCTGATGAAGCATGTGACTACTCGCTTTGGAAGGCTGCTAACGTTTTAAAAGGCCCCCATTACAAGTTTCCTCACTGAAAACATCTTATGGGAAATGGATCGAAGACCCAACAAATAAAGCTAGGTTCTTTGCTGAGAACCTGGTTAACTTTTTCAAACCTTTTCCACCTACAATCGGCAAATGAAAACATTGAATTTGTTGACAGAACAGATGAGGAAAATATACCTTATATGTCGCTGAGAGAGGTCATTGGAAACTATCTAATATGAAATCTCCGAGCCATGACCTTATTACTGCGTAGATCATGAAGGATTTACCATGCACTGCTCTGATAAAACTAATTCGTAAACATATAATTAATGTCTATCTTAGACTAGGATATGTTTCACATCACCAGTCGTGCCCGAAAGACTTGCATTTTTTCAGTCAACAAAAATCAATTCAGATGTGTAGTTCACAAGAAAACAACAACAAGCCAGCTCCTACTAATAATTTAGTTGGATGAAGTCCATGGAGCAAAATAACCACTGATCCCAAACATCTTTCTTCTATCTCTGTCCAATTTTCAAAAAACTTAACACATGCTAAGGCATTATAAGTGTATTCATACCTACTTGAGTGTTAAATTCTTTAAAAAAAAAAAAACAAAAGAAAGATAGCATAGATAATTGTTATACCTAAACAAGGTAAGGGTGTGCAAAATCGCATCACCACCTCTTCGTGGTGGCCCCTGGATAGCTATTTATAGTGAACTAACGATGAAAGTGCGTACATGTGTAACTGGATACTCGGACCTACGCAAGTACAGCCGGGTTAACTCCAGTGCACTTGAACTACATCGGACGAGGGTTCTCCTGTTGACCTGATTGGCTGAAACAAGCGTCTCAGATGTCTAACAGGAGTACCTCAGAAGGAGGTTGGACGGCAGAGGATTTCCTTAGATGGAATTAACGGCGGAGTGAACAATCGGATGGCAGAGATCTTATGCGAGCTACTTCGACATATTTGAAGCTCAGGTTCAAAAGGATTTCCGGGGCTAGTCAGGATTCTGGAATAAAGATGGTGGTGGATGAGCTCTCTCATGGGCCAACGGCAGCTCACACACCCCCGGAGCGGGTTACTGACACCCCCCAACTAGGCTTACAACATAACCCATGTTATGAAACAAACAAGAGCCTCGGAAAAAGACGGAAATACTGTTGACGACCCCGCTAAACGAAATAGAGACAACCACGTTCGGATCTGTACACAGAATGTTCGCACCCTGAACAGACCACGAGCAGCCGAACAACTAGCAGAGGCCCTGCTACAAAGCAGATATAACCGCCATCCAGAAAGTGCGATGGGATGGGCCGGCAAAAGAAGGATGAAAAACTGTGATATTTACTACGGTAACTGTTACAAAGAGCAAAAACAGCGCTTCTTTGGATGCGGACTTGTTATACGCGGCAGACCAAGGCAAGAAGTCTTGAGCTTTCGACATGTAGGTGAGCGTGTGAAGACAATCTGCATCAAGGCTTAGTTCGACAACATAAGCCTAATATGCGCACACGCCCCAACGGAAGAAAAAGACGATGCTACTAAAGATAGTTTCTACGAACTCTACGGAAAGGAGGACATCTTCGGGAGCACAGCCTACATGACACCACGTCTGGAAACGAACTCAGACTTGTGGACTTTGTCGCTGGGCCCAATGTCTCTATAGCAAGTACACGATTTCCTCATCTCAATATCCATAATGGAACTTGGCGGTCTCCGGCTCAACAATCCACCAATCCTCCTGTATTCTGGATGTCCGAACCTTCCGAGCCGCCAACATCGACTCGGACCATAACCTTGTTGTAGCTAAGGTAAGAATGCGGATATCCTCAAGACCACAGCAACGAAGTACATTGAGAAAGTATGATGTCGAAAAGCTACAATCTTTAGAGAACGCGTTTCCCGACTTTTCGAGAAGTAACAGCTAGTGCAGATGACCAGTTGCGGCATTGCCAATAAGCTATCACATAGGCCGCCAATGATGTCCTGGGTTTCAAACGACCAACATTGAGAAACCCCTTTCTTGATGAATAATGTCGACTAGCAAACGCTGAAAAACAATAAGCGTATAAAGCGACGCTGCAAAAAAAACGAGAGCAGCTCGCGAGCTCTACGAGCGAAAGAAAAGGGAAGAACACCAGAGAAATGGTACTCCAGGAACAATGTATGGAAGTTTTACCAAAAAGTGAAGAGAACGTGTCAGGAAAAAAATCCTGTACAAATAGCGATAGAAATTTCGTAGTAGAATCACATTGCATTGGACGTCTAAGGTGGCTAGGATATGTAGAGCGAATGGACACCGATACTCCGGCCCGCAGAGTCTTTGAATCCAATCCGGTGGGACAACGCCGTAAAGGAAGACCTCGCCTTAGGTGGGCCACACAAGTGGAAGATGACCTCAAGAAATTTGGCGTGCGAAACTAGAAGCAGTTAGCTAACGACCGTTCCACCCGGACTGTAGCGCCACCTAAGAAGAATTAACAAGGTAAGCCACTATCAGAAGTGACTTTATATTAACATATCTGACTTTTACCGTTATTATCCAAAATTTTCGAGAAACTATTAAATAATAAAAAATTAAATTATAAAAGTAAGAAAACTGATGTAATACTCGTAGAAAGGGCACTAGAGGAAAATTTGAAGGTTTAGGGTATAAACTTCATAGGGATCTACCTAGACAATATTTTGTGAGTCTTAAACTTTGTAAAGCAAATAGGATTTTTAGAGTACGTTATGCAAAAGCGTACTCTGAACTTAGAAAAACACAAGGGGATATTCCACAAAGAAGTATTCTAGAACCAACACTGTATTCCCTATATACTAGTTATATTCTATGTAGCTATGACAGAATCATAGCCACATTCCCAGACGAGACTGCAATCTTAGCAGTAGATGGTATGCGGTTACAATTACAGAAAAATTACAAAATGCAGTTAACAAGATAGGAGTTTGGACGCAATTATGGGGAATTAAACTCAATGAGCCGAAATCAACACCCCACAATGTCGTTTGAAAATCGGACTGTACGAGTATCTAATTTTAACTCAGCTAAATACCTGGGTTAGAACTTCGGCGCCAAATATGTACATGTGCCAGAACTTTTTTTGCTGAGTTACATGTTGTAGATACTTGTCAGACAGTTAAATTTTTCTTTTTGTTTTAGGTAAGTTTGAGCAAAGCCTTTGTTAAAATTCAAAAAAAATTTTTTAGTATTAAGTCCAAAACTATAATAAATGTTACATTTTCTAATAAGGCGACTACTCTACTATAGTCAATAAAAAGAGATATAGCTTTAAGCGCATAAAAAAATTAGACAGATATCTGTCAAAATTACGACGTTTTACCTTAAAACTTTTACTGACTATAGGCAGTTCACAGTCAAATATCTGCTATTCCTGTAATAACTTGGTAGTACAACATTTATGTATTAGACTGTAGCATAATGTGCCGATTATGTAAGCTCATCTATGGGTATACTGGAGGTAGCTGTTTTTCTTCGAATGAGACAATTTAAGCATACGCTATATATATACGTCCTAGTTCTGCCGTCTGCGGATAGAAACGCCTTAAAAGTAGAAAAGCATTGAAAATGTGACGTGAAAAGGAATTTTTGTACATAATGACTATTTGCCGATAAATCTAAATACTTTTTCGAAGAGCCAAACTAATCGCAAAACAAAATTTTACTTTTTCGCTGCTTCTTTGTGTAACTGAATACTATACAACGAGCAAGCCTAAGAAATTTATTTTCTAATAAACAAATTACGAGGAAAATCAACGATATTCTACGTCTTGTATGTTGTTTAAAATAGAAAACATAAAAAAATATATGATCTCGAAATCGTATTTCACACGGCGTCTCCATGAGCAATATTTCATACAAAGAACTTTAGAATACTATTTCATTCGTTGAAATGTCACAAAGCAAAGCACTTCGGTATATTCTCGCATTGGAGGAATTAAAGAAATTGCAAAAGCAAACGGAGAAAAGGAAGCATAAGTTTTGGGTGAATTCAATCCTGGAATTGTCGATAATTATCAATAAACTTAATTATTTTCTCCATCCGTCACTCAGCCATAGTGAAAAAAAAAATTAACACAAATGTCAAACTACAAGAGAAATGACAGCTCATAGAATGCCTTGAGCTAAGCAATCCATAGATTGCAATTTTTCATAGCATACTATTAGTGGTCTCCTTAGGCAATTTTCATAGAATGATATATGGCATTCTATAAAATATTGCTCGTGCAGACGCCGTGTCACGAAAAAATGCCATGTTTTTAAGAGCTATTAGATCTTGAATTAAAATAAAATGCACACAAGCTGAGCAAAAAACAAACATTTAATTTGTTCGACAGATAATTTCATCGCATGAATGATGAAGTTTTATCTAACGATCAGCATGATCGATGCTTGCTTTCGACTTCGAAATGGTTGTTGGATTATCTTCGTACTTCAGCGATTTCAAATACCCTCATAGAAAATAGTCCCGCGGCGTCAAACCACATTATCCTTGAGGCAAGGCTACAGGTCCCGTTCAGGATATAATGATGTCATCGAATAATTTCTTCAATGACTCGATGGTTTTGTTGGCACTTAAGCAAGTGCCAAATGTTGAAATCAAATTTTGTACAGAACATATTCATACACTTTTGGAGGTAATAAATCGGTAATCGTGCACCAGATGGCAATGCCAATGAAGTCTTGCCGCTATAAATCTTATGCCACCGGAATAAGTACTTGCATACGATGAGGACTCAATAAACTCGAATCTTGCCCTACACTAGCTTTAACGAAATCGGTATTTTTACCTGTACCTACTGTTGGCATTCGTGTGACTGGTATAACGAAATCGATATTTTTATATCTGTACCCACTCTAACATTCGTGTGACTGGTATAGAGTCCAGAAGATTTCGGGCTAGGACAGAAACATATAGGTACATAAGTTTTCAACAGATAACTGAACTACAGTCCTGAAGTTTATGATACTTCAACTGGCATTATTATTGCTAGGTTTTGGTATTAAGGTCTTTTTTTAAACATTAATCTAACTTCTTCTCAAATGAGTGCCAACTGTCTAAGATACAAATAAACTACTCCAAGTAAGCAGCCGTTATAGAAATCTATAGTCATATTGCAAATATATAGGTAAAGAGCTGTGCAAAAAATTTGCAACTTCTGGCTCTTTAGCGTTTGATGTCATTGTTTTACTACTTAACAAAAAATAAGTGAAGTCAGATATGTATATATTTAATTTAGCGAAAATCCAATCTGAACAGATTTCTTTGTTAACAAAAAAATGTCCCCATACAATAACAAAACACCTAAAACAAATAAAGCCATTATAGTTTTTTGCTTATGCAGAACATTTGCAACTAGTGATTTAACTTCTCTTTTTGTACTCTATTTTTAATTTTTATATTCTCATGTCTCTAAGTGCTGTCATATACGGACTTAAAATCGATGAGAAGAAGGTGTGTATCGAGTCGGACTTCTTGAGATTTTTCCAGGATCTGTGGGAGCGTGTAGATTTGGTCGATTTTTGACTTTTCGGGTCTGAACCAGCACTGACAAGGTACACATCTTTAACTAGATTTGAGAAATGATTTGGTGTATGCTCGTTACAAAGTCATTTCCAGGAGCTCTAAAAACTCCGACCGAGAGATCGTCAAATTCAGCCACTTTGTTCGATTTCAGATATTATCCTTACCTACTTACTTATTTTGGTCAGTTGGACTGAAGTTTTGACCATCATTGTCTAGGTTGATAGGTCTGCTGTCAGAATGTTGGACTTATTTGCAGCTACGAGTACTATGTACAGTCTGAAGCAATAGTTTTTCCATAGTCTCAGTACCGTACTACAAGGTTTCCTTCTTCATCTCTACAGGCTTCTGTTCGGGTTTTCTTGCTTTGATACGTTCTTTTGACTTGTTGGTATAACTTGGGTGTGTTATTTCTAAAATACAACCGCTCAATATCTTCAAGTTCATACTAGTGTTGTCCTATTATTCTGTATGAGGAAAACCAGAACTTCCCAGGACTACAAAGTTTCTTATCGTTCTCAGGGCGGAAGAAATTGTTCCTTGTGGTTGTGTTTCAATGTGTTTGTCGATTCTGAATTATTAACTCGTATAAGCATATTCTTTGTTATTCCAGATTATTCGTTATATGCTAAAATTATTGTTGATCAGGATTTATAATCAAACTCTGTAATGGATGTAGGTCCTGAGGGCCTCAAAATTTCGAAATGTTAATCTTTTCAAAAATTAAAAGTTTATGATGATGAGTCATTTGGGTATTCAATAACCCGCGGATTGACACATAAAGAGAGTACAGAACTGGTAATCCTCTAATTGTAAGAAAATAAGACAGAGGCATCCGAGTCTGTATTGATTACGGGCAGCTCAACAAAAAAATTGTCAATGATCATTTTAAGAAAATATTTTCATCAAGTCTACGAGTAGTTTTACCTATTTTCGATCCGAAAGTACATACTGACACAAGTTTCGATTGACTTGGTGCTTTTTGTTGCAGTTTAAAGCTAATTATAAACTGCAATGTGTCTACGAAAACATTTAAGCAAGTAGATTTGTCGCCGAAGATTGCATGATGGGGTATGTTTCTAAAGTAGACTGAAAGTACCATACAGCATCGAATTGGGACATGCATTAATCACTTATATGGACTTTCAAGGAACCAAGTCGTTTTTACAGAAGGTAAATGATTCGACCAATGGTAATTAAGTTAGCTTTACTATCTCGAATAACGATGACCTTGTGATAACAAATGGGAATTTTTACAAACAGATTAGAGGGAAAAATTGTTGGTCGGTCCTGATTGCATTCAATCCAAAGTCATTCTCATGGTAAACGAAAATTGGTTTAAAGCCAAAACAAAAATATTTTTGCCTAAGAACTCGTCATAAAGAACGTTTGTGAAAAGCCATGCGCTGCACCAACTCATGCACATATTCCTTGCATTTTAATTAAAACGAAACATGCTAAAAATGAGGTTTTTTGAATTCATTTATCACATGGATTATTCAAAAACAATGAGAGCAAAAATATATACATATTTTTCGTAATTGATAAATTTTCCAAATTCATGTGGTTGTACCCGAAGAAAAACACAAGCGCAACTGAGGTTTTAAGTAAGTTTAAAAGTCAATAAATAATATTTGAAGATCCCAAGACCAAGGGCGTTTAAAAATTCATTTCATTTCAATATTGAAAAAACTGTTTGCAAAGAAATTTAACCATTGATACAAACATTTCCAAGAAATTCAATGTGGTGAGGGTGAAGGTACTTAAACGACGACATCAAACGCGAAATTTGTGAAGCCTTGGAATTCCGACTTCAATCGGCACGATTGAAAAGAAGGGTGGCGAAATATTGGTCAATTGCTCTTCGCTAAACTACAAGTCACCTGACAGTGAAGTTAATTATGTTTTATTTTTTGTCCTACGGTAGTCACATTCTTCTTCTTAACAGATTTAAGCATTTTAAGTCAATCTCTCGTTTGCCACTCTGCATACCATATACTTGTTTACATGTTCTTTTCTATTATTCGTATGTTATATTGAAATTTAAATTATAATAAAATTGAAATGTTCTAATTGTACATTTATTAACTTAAAACTTGAAGTTTTCTGCATTAATTTTAGGACGAAACAATAATAATAATAAAGCAAAATTATCAGTTAAGATTTATAATTATTAAGCGTTATGCTATTGGGTTTCTCGAAAAGTAATTTTCTTTTTTTTTTCAACACTCAATTGTATTTTTTCAACTTCACACCTAAGCTCAATAATAGAAAGGGTTGAAAAATTTCGATGATTCTACGCAGTATTTTCTGGTTGATATCCTTTCAAACATCGAGAGTGAGCAGCATTTTCAGCATATTTTATTTTTTTACTATCGTAAAGGTAAAAATGCTGTTCAAGCAAGAAAAAAACTATAAAACTATCCGATGAGTATGGAGAAGATGTGTTGACAAAACTCCAGTGCCAGAACTAGTTTGCAAAATTTCGATCCGGCAATTTTGATATTGAAGATGCGCTACGGTCTGGAAGGCCAGTTGAAGCTGATGACGACACAATAAAGGCATTAACTGATTGATAACGCAGAAATGGGTAATTCTCCAAGTAATTCTCAAAGACTGTTAACCAATGTTAAGGAGTAAAACAGATGATTCAAGGTTAACATTTTATTCGATTTGTATGACAAAATAACATTATGTCATCCTTTCCGACTCATTTTATGCTTTTGATTAAAAACAGAAAAAAAACCTTTAAAAATAGTGTCATTCCTTGTTTACGTGCTCTGAACGATGTGGTATTACATTTGACTTCAAGGGTGTGCCAGTACTACAAACGTTGCATTCATCCGTTAGTTCCAACATCAAAGGACATATTTTCTTTATCCAAAATCAAGTTTCCCTCTGTATTATTTCCCTGTTTGTATGAGTTTCTGTTTTCCACTGCTTTTGAATTTTATACAAGCAGTTGCAAGTAAGCTTAATAGCAAAGGAAAAATGTAGTGCAAAGCTCAAGTACAATGAAAAAGGACACGGTAAAGAGAAAACCCAGCGCATACCTAGATGCCATTTGACTAGGAATATTTACAAGGGCAGAATTTTCAGAATTCAAGCTTATAATAATGGTTCTTCCTTCCGTTAGTGTAAGAAGAAGGAAATCTCCTCTAGCAGCAGAAATGAATAAGAATGTCCTTTTCGTTTTGTTGATTTCTTTTTTGTTAGAAATTGAATTTAATGAAGTCCTTTGTCCCAGTTCATTTGCATCCTTTTTTGTTGTGTTACTGGCATGGAATCAACAATTATCTCTTCTTTTTGACAAACTGTGTTGGAGATGAATCTTTTGTCGCAATTCACTATGACGTCCGGTCTTCGTTTTTCTCCCTTTTTGTTTTTGTAATTCGTGTTTTTTTTAAAGGTAATGCATTTCAAATGTTGTCCTGGTCGTGAAGTAAATTTTTGGATTGTGGAATGATTTGGAGCTTTAGACTCTTGTTGGTAGGTAGCCTTTGAAAACAAAATTTAATTTCGAAAGACCTTGTGGTTGAGCGTCATTAAAACTTGGTTTATGGTAAGTATTCAAATTGGCAAGAGGAAGCGTAATTAACTCAGACCAAGCTTATTGAACAAAACTGTATTAGGAGTTAAAAATTTATGGAACATATCTCTTAGTCCTTGGTTTTATCCATTGAACAACGGAGAGTGTCCTTATTCAAAAAATAGGATAGAAATGTTCGTATTATTTCACGTTCGTTTTTAAACTAGTTCCTGTCTATAAATATTTGTATGCACAGGACCTCGGGAGAGTGCTTATCCTCGATTATTTTCAAAAAATGTTGTTTAATTTTTCTCAAGGCTTCATCTTTCTATACCTCTTAATGTTTAGATTAACAGCAAAACTACTAGCAGGCAGCGTCACCTTATGATGGTGCCGCAATAGTAAAAAATCTTTTCGTTCAGAAGCGTAAACAACTGTTACGGCCTCTGAATATCGAGCAAGGACAGTGCAAAAATTTTTGGACTTTAAGATGTAACTCGACTGGCAGGTGTAAAGTTCCCCGAACAATCGACTTCTCCAATTGAAATTCACATAAAACAAATAACATATCTTGGGATTAAATAAGATAAGCATGTGGATTTTTGCATGTTCACGACATCGACTAAAGACGTTAAAGGCATAGCCCTAAAAAACAATACCTTGGATGGCCGCTTTTAAATTTAGATGAGCACAAACTCAAATGATGGAAAGAGTATTAAGTAAAATTTGTAAGACATGTGGAATATTAGCAATATTCCTTAAATCTTTGGCACGGATTTTGTCGTATACATTAAATTTCTCAAGAAAAGCAAAGTCGACAACTTTGATGAAATACTTGTGGTTCAGTATATTCAGTGATTCATAAATACTGTTCACCTCAAGACATATAAACAACGTGCTTAAAATACGGAGAAGATCTGAAGTCACTTCATAGTATTACAATACCAAGATATATTTTCTCTAATAAGCTTCCAAAAACAATGCAATACCATATATTCGCAGATGCTTTGGAAAGAGCATATGGGGTAGCAGCACATTTAAGAGCCTTGAATATAAACAATGGAATTACAGTATGCTTACTGTAAAAATGTGACCTAATCAAATCAAGGAACTTACTCTATTCCAGATGGAGGCGTTACAAATGTTTGCAAATTCACAGAGAGTTCACAACTATACGAAATAGAGTAACTCTTCTAATACGAAGAACTAAAACTGCATTTTATAAAAACAGGTTTGAATCTTCCAATGTAAGTTCTGATTTCTAGAAAAACATTCGTCAATTAGGGCTCAACTAAGAAAAAGTTCCACTCTCAAACAACGTGAACCTTTCAGAACTCAATGCAAAATATGTTTCCACTCGCGAAATATCTCATCCATCAAATTTTTTTATAGTTTATTTAACAGTCCACTAAACACAGAATCCACTCTTTCTCTTGCGTGTGTCGATGAGATTCTTGCTGGTAACACAATATTATGTGCAAAATTAAATGCAGTGGGCTCAGATAATATCTACCCTAAGTTTATTAAAATTTTCCTTCCAATTATCCTTTATCAAATGACCCATATTATCGATACAATAATAACAATTTCAGGCGATGGCGATGACGCGATTGTTAGCTTATTGGACTATCCTTCAGAGAGTCTGAGTTCGATTCCTGGCTGGGTCACCAACAATTCTTCAAATCGCCATCACCCTTTCGGCGGGCAATGGCAAACTCCCGAAAGTAAAATTGCCTACGAAAAACTTCTAAGGAGTGCCGTTCGGACTCAGCGATAAACCTAGGCCCAGCTCATATGTGACAAAAATGACAACATGAGCAACACAAATAAGTGTCAAGAAGTTAGGCCATGGCCCAACCGGGCTGTCAGTGCCACAGTGTTTTTTTTATAACAATTTCAACTTTTCCTGGAAATTTGCAAAGATTCCACAGAATACTGCTCAATTTGTATTTTGCCGTTTTTGAATAAGGTTGTTTTTTTTAAAAAAAAAAACAGTTATCCAACAAATTAAAAACCATATCCACGTTAATAAAATGGTAACTAAAAATCAGTCCGGCTTTCGTGCAAGGCTTAGTTTTACTACGGCGCTCATGGAAATTTGTGAGCTACAACAGTCAGGTTTGGGAAGTGACATGTTGCGATTTATGGTTTTTCCGGATTTTCCAAAAGCTTTTGATTACGTTAACCATGAACGTCTGTTCATTCTGTTAAAATAAACTAAGACACCAGTTCCACTACGGCAGTTCGTTGTGTAAACTTATGCCTTCCTATTAGAACTGCTTTCTCCATTATGTCTGGATCATTCTCCTATAGAATATGTTAATAAAATAAAGAATCTTGGCGCTTATCTCAATATAAATCTTAATTGGAACGTTAATATAAACAAAACCGTAGCCAAAATTTATGAAGCCCTCAGCGGACTCAGTTCCACTGCAAAATATCTTCCAACTAAGGTTAAACGGCTGTGAAGTCTTTCCAAATATAGATCATGAGTCTATCAGAAAGCTAACACTTGCCTACAACTCTTGCGCGAGATTTTTTTTCAACATAAGAAGACATGAACATATTTCCGCCTATACTAAACAAATAACTGGCTATTCCTTAACTATTCCTTATGAGTTCCGTATCATTCTATTTTGAACAAGTTACTTATAAACAGAGAACCAGATTATCTCTACGAAAACATCAGATTCGGTAAAAATCAGAGAACCCTAAAATTAATTTTACCTAGGTTCAAATATCTAAATACGTCTCATCAATTTTTCGTTCATGCGATCCAGCTCTGCAACAACTTGCCTCTAGATATCGAGCGTTAGGTATTAAAGATAGATATACATAGATATTAAAGTTATTTTAATTTTTTTAAATCGAATATATTCGCTTGTTCTATTTTTGGAAAGATTATTTATATATATCTTATATGAACAGAGATACATTTTAATTTATGAAATGAAATTAAATACACGGCGATAACTACACCACATCAATGGCGAGATGGATCCAACAGACATTTTGTCAAGAGGGCAAGCACCCGAAAAATTTCAAGGGAATCTCCTTTTATGAGCCACTCAAGTTTGAAAGATCACCAAATCGTCCAAAAACTGACATCTCTAGACGTTGTCTTATTCAAGAGATTTAAGAACGGACAATGCAATGCTGACAGGGGTAATGAACTGGATGCATTTCTCATCAGCAGCGATCTTAATTAAACTCGAAAAATGGTATTACCATGAAGCTTCATGTAGAGGTAGAGTTTCAAGATAACATAACCCATCTGCAAAAATACAAAGAAGAGTCTCCTAACAACAACCATTTTACGATCAAGTAGCAATTATTCGCCTTTGTAGACGATTAAAATCATCGCACACTGATGCCCTTATTCCACTTATTTATGATCCTTTTGCTGATAAAATCATTCAGAAGATCAAGCATGTTCTCACATTATCTTGGCGATCGCTCGGAAAAGTAACCAGCCAATTAATGGGAAAATACCCGTTCGATTTGTCGTTCAAAGTTATGTTTTCTACTCAACCAAGATCCAAATTTGTATTACCTTCCATTCGACAAATTCCAACCAGCATTACCATTCTTAAATACAAGCGTTGACTTTTATGGACCTTTGTAAATACACTGCAAGGCAAGGAAGAAAATATCCTAAAAATAATATCCTTACCCCGCAACACTTCCCAAGTGGAAAGCTAATCATCAGTATCATGGATCGACATGAAAAAACTGAAGAACCGTCAATCTTCACTCAATGGGAGCTCCTTACCCATGTTTAAAGCGATTTCTGGCGACGTTGGTCAAGTGAATATTTAAAACAACTACGACATAAGCAGTCATTCTTTTGAAGGAACTTTTACCAGTGGGGATTTTATGAGAGACTAGCTGACCCAGAACGTCACCCTCGACAGATATAACTTTGAGGTAGTCAAGGACTTTGTCTACCTAGGCTCTGCTATAAATACAGACAACGACACCAGCGCTGAGATCAAGCGAAGAATAACTTTTGCCAATCGCTATTTCTTTGGGTTAAGAAGGCAATTGAGTAGCAAAGCCCTCTCTCGGACAACAAAAGTCACCCTTTATAAGACTTTAATAATCCCGGTCCTGCTCTATGGCGCAGAGGTATGGACATTATCAAAAATGGATGAGGGTGTTCTTGGTTGCTTCAAGAGAAAAATTCTTCGGGCGATCTTCGGTCCCGTCTGCATTGACGGTCAGTGGAGAAGGAGATACAACGACGAACTGTACGGATTGTACAGCGACATGGACCTAGCCAGAAGAGTGGAGATCCAAAGACTGAGATGGCTGGGTCATGTAGAGCGTATGGACACCAATGCTCCGGTCAGAAAAGTCTTCGAGTCCGCTCCCGAGCGAAAGCGCAGTAGAGGAAAGCCAAGACTCAGGTGGCACACGCGAGTGGAAGGGGACCTCAGCCAACTTAGCGTGCGAAACTGGAGGCAGCTTCGGCTTCGCTCGTGTGCATAAATTATTTTAGTTGCAAATTCTTAAACGTCCACATTTATATTTTAAAAGTTTCATGATTTTGTGTACATTTAATTTTTTTCATTCGATTTCACATTGAAATTAATTTGCGAGGTTAGTATGCGAAGTCTCAGATTGAACATAATTTTTATAAACCATGTAGGATTTCGTACTGATGAAGCTGACAATTTTAGTGTAAACCAGAATACACCACAGGGGGGTAAAATTAGCATAGCATTCTACATCCCTAACATGTTTTTTCTAAGCCCGAGTATTAATATAAATACTAATGGAGCTGCCAATTTATTTGGTGGTGTTTTGAAAACCTTGGAGATGCCCATTAGTTGTCTTATTTGTGCAACACCTCTTTGTGAACTAAGTTCGCCGTTTTTCCCTCAGGCTGTAGATTTGACAGATTGCGAGATGAGCTAACTCTCAAACATGCCACAATTCGTTGGCCATGAGAAAAGCAGTTCTTAAATCAACCCCAGCCTTCTTTAAGGACTGACCCTGAGCCTTATTTAAAGTCATAGCAAAATAGATTTTAATTGCAGGGAATTGCAATCGTTTACAACAAAACGGGTAATCAGTTGGAATAGTCGGGATGCGAGGAATGAACACAGTTTCTCCTTGGTCTCACACAGTAAGGATTATCGGCACTATCAATTTTTTTGGCAGTGCTTTTATCTGCAATCTGGTCCCATTGCACATTTTTAAGCGCTTAAGAGAGGGTTTAAATTTCGTAAGAGTATAATAGCTGTCGCTACTTTTAATATCAATTTGTGTGAATAAATGCCTGGGGGATTAAGAGTGTATAGGAATTCGTGCGGGTAATGCACAACTCCTTCTGCATGTACTATTGAATCAATAGACTTGCATTCAATTTCAGGAGCGTTAAACTTAAATAAAAGGTAAGCTTTGATTTAATTGGCTGCATCATTTTTTGGTGTTAAATCGAGTTAAACATTTTCAGTGCCTTTATGTCGCTCACAATGTGGCACAAACTATTAGGAATTTCTCGCCTATTATTAGAAGAAGTTTCGAAAACTCTTCTCCACACACTTCATTTCCCAAATGTATTCTCATATTTTTCGTAAGGTGTAACTCCTTTGTTTTTGACAACAAGTCGGATGATTTGAGTCAGACCTTTATTTCGTCAGCCCTTGAAATTTCTGAATAGTACAGCCATCGACAAATTTGTACCACAATAATTTCTGTTGGTAGGCACAATTTAACGGAAAGCTGTAAAACTGTAAACACCTTGAAAACTTCATTTGTGATTGTTGTTTTTTTTTCTATTTTTTACTGAAGAGATCACACACTAAAGATCAAAACAATCAGGTTGTAGCGCGCTCATATACACACACACACTATTGCAACGATAGGCATTGCAGCATGACTGCTGGCAATGGTCTCCACTGAAGGAAAATTGTGGGTGATGATTTGATTAATTGTTTTTAGCATTACTCAGCCCCAGGACAACGCAGAAGGATAATTTATATCTTAAATGAATCAGCGGCGAAGTTAGTAAAATCGTTTGTTTTTTATTTATTATTTAAACCCGATGAGCCATTATTGAGCTAGAGCTGTGTAAACAACTTTTAGTGTCAGGGAATTCGATCGCAACCCCCTTTATGCCACTTACACCTTGAATTTCTGAAAATCTGATCTTATATCACATCTAGGCTAAATAAGGAATAACTGTGCGAAAATTCAAGTCCCTACGTCTAACAGTTTTTGAGAAACCGTGATGACAAGAATAAATGGACTTGCATCTATAGTAGTATTTAAAGATTATTACTATTACAAGACCACTATCTTACACATTAAGATATGATAATTTATTAATTGGTGCAAAAACTATGTTAAGTATGTTTATGTCTAATCAAATAACGATACCTATATAGATAATTGATAAAATAAACTAGCCGAAATGAGTGCGACTGATGAGTCACACCAAGAACTTTCTGGGAAACAGAACTTGTAATGCTATCTTCCAATGGTTTGGATGTTCCATATTCTAGTAGAATTTAGGAAAAGTTAATCGAAATTGGTCAGAAAACACATCAAACATGGCTGGTATATGTGTTGAAAATTAAAAAAGTTTGGTTCGTGGTTATATTTCTAGAAAAAATACTTGAATTACGAGTAATTTGGAAAAAATTTCACAGTTCTAAAATGTTTTCTGTTAATGAATAACACAAATAATTTTGTCCAGATTTTATTCAAATTTTCCTTAAATGTGTGCTATGTTAATAGATTTCGATTAGAACTTCTAAAGAAATATTGATTGTATTTTATAGATGTTTTTTATAATCACTTAAAAGCAATGGACGGATTTAGGTCAAAATTTAATTGCCCCGATTCTGCATGAAGACCCATCATCTAACAAAAATACAAGTTACGAGTAATAGGACAATTTGTTCGCGAATTATCATGGGCTAAAAAAACGGACACATACGGACGAGCATGGTCACACAAACATGCAGTGACTATTTCTTAAAACCTGTCAACAGACATGGACTTAAATTAATCATACAATTTTCTTTTTCGATTTTCAAGGTGAATGTTAGAACTTCCCGATCAGGGGGTGAATAAAAAGAAAACTGGATGTGCAGTGGTTATTATTTCATGGATATAAATTAAAGCTTTGTATTTAAGAAAATCGTTTGACGTACATCCAAAAATGTTTCTGGTGTACTCACAAATGTATCTTCTTAAGTGGAAGATGTTTTGAACCATGTTGTTGAACAGAATTTAAGCCTTATTCGTACTTGCATAATGAAGATTTTTGAAGATTTCGCAATTGTATAGTAGTTTTGGCAAGCATCATATGAGTTTTTGCTGGTACTAACAAAGCGGTGTCGCTAAGAAAACGTAGATTTCCATAAACGTTTCCTAATATTCTGTTAATGTAGTTTGTCCACTTAACGGTATTTTTTAAAGTGATTCTAAATTTCGCCAATCAAAAACCTCACTGGTTTTTTTTTAAACCAGTATTTATATTTTAAGTAAGCTTGCATTTGTCGTAGAAAAACATTTTCGAAAACCTTTGACAAGAATGGAAGTATTTACATCGGCCTATCACCGAAAGGATACAAATTTTCTTTCTTTTTTGTGGGAACTGTTTTTGTTTGCCATATTTTGGGAAACTCACTGTTGGTTAATTTACTATTAAAGATATGAGTTTTGAAAAGAAGGATATAGGGCAGAATAAGCTTTATGAGATGTGGGTTTATACCATCTAATCCTGAAGCATTAGACTTTATTTCCAATAAGACTTGCATTACATCCTCATCGCATACCCTTCTAAATACAAAGTCATTCTGATTACTAGGAAATATAGATGCAGTTAGAGCATTATAGAAATCTGTAAGACTAGTCACCAATACATTAATATAAGAAGATGTGACAAAAATCGCGTTTAATTGGTCACAGTCAATGTCATCAGGAATAGTTGGTTAATGTTTCCCAATACCAAGTAGGTTCTTCCACAGTTTTGCTCCTGGTTGGGTACAATCCTTTCCTCATAAACCTTGCCTTTGCTGTTCTTACGTAGTTAATAACTAGCCTCCGCACATTACGGAATTGGTTTCTAAAATTCCTCTAAGAAACATGGCGTTCACATATAGGTATGTGTCTGATATCATCGTTAAACCAGGGATTTAATAATCTTGGTTTACAACGAAGCATGTTTATCGAAGAGTTATGGAAAGCTATAAAAAAGTACCCCGGTCGTCAACTGATGGTAAATTGTTAATGTGATACAAGTAGGTAAATTGTAGATCGTGGATCTCCGAATCATTATTTATGTTTTTTACAGTCTCTGAATGTAACGCTGTTTCGTCTTTGTGAAATGTTCAAGCTTATAAATATTAAGTCATACTTGGAAAAACTGAAGTTAAAAGCTGGCTACACAAAATCACCTCGGAAAAAAAACTTACTAGAATAAGATCAAGAAGAGTGCTCAAATCGTCAGTGAAATGGGTAGGCAAGCTAAAATTAAGCGGAAATAAACCAAGCGCTTTAAAATTATTAAAGGAACAGGTTGAACTTTGTTTGTCAAAGATCGCCATTTAGGATAACGAAAGGAAAGCTGCACAAAATATACTGTAGGACATGTATGAGCGGGCTAAGGTCAATCTTTGTATTCGGTCTGTAAGCCGTGCCCAGGAGAACATTTCCACTTTCACAAAGCAATGTCAAAAGAAAGATAATCTATTTCGGAATCAGGCTAGTCTTCTAATTTACATAGAAGCTTACAATTAATGCTCTTCTTCACGTATACGATGACACCGCCTCCGCTTCCACCGATTATATTAGAACATTGGATTTGATATTCATTTAATGTCACAATTTCATCAGTAATTTGGGTCTAACATTTATATTAGACTCAACAAATATGCAATGAAATTTGACTTTTTTCATAAAACTTATGAAATACTAACAATATTTGGAATCCCAGTTTATTCCTTAATTTAAAATTTATTCCTATTATTGATTGGTAAAAATAATGTACTGCACAGTTTGGTAGTGTATTTTTGTTATACCTATGTGTTTGCAAATTCATTATTATGCTAAAATGATTTTTATATAATTCTTTTTGTCCAAATTACCCTATACAGTTCATATATCAAAACTGTTTAAATATTTCATTCAGCTATGACTCTTTTAAAAAATTCAAAACCAAATTCTACCATTCATTGAACAAACGTCAATATTTAATTCTCCTATGACCTTATTAGAAACAACGAAAGAGGAAACACTATATCTACCTTAATATACACATAAGCCTGCCTCACAGCTACATATGGTGCGACACCAAAAGTAGAGCCAGTAATATGGGTAGAATCAGCACAGAAAATGCGGGTCAGTAGGCAAACACAATTTTAATTAAATGCTCGATTGACTTTCTCCATCCGGTAAGTGCCCAGCTTGCATTAGAGGACGACCGAAGTGTAAATCCATTTTGAGTCTACTTCTTGCGCTGGAAGAAATTCAAACTCACCGTTGTTATGCAACTTTGATAATGGTCAGGATTGGTCCACTGTCCCAAATGCAAAATCCATTTGATAAAGTCAATTTTAGTGCCATTAACATTTCCGATTCACCAATAGACGAACATTTAAACGGGAATTTAATTTTGCACGTTATTGTCCCTAAGGACATTGTAGCCACACGGGGTGGTAATGCTATGTATTCATAGTTGGTGGTGGGTCGAAAACATAGATATGGGTGGTGAAAAAATCAATTGCTTAAAACTCAAGGGATCACAAAATTTTACTACTGCACTCCGGTTTGGGAGTAAATTTGCAAATACGATTTTGTTCATAGAAAGCAACATTTGAATCGTTTCGATTTTATTAAAGTTTAAAAAGAAAAAAAATTACAGTAACACCAACAACTTTTTGGAAGGTAAAATATTAAACTTTCGGTGGGAGAGGAAGACGAACAATATTGGTTGCCATTCAGGGAAAATCAAACTTTCAGGAACCTTCATTTATGCTTAGTGGACATTTTTTTTTCGTACATTCGTATGTAAATGGTATGACATCAAAAATGGTAACGCAAAACTTCGAGGACTTCTAACAAATTGTGGTCACGGCGGACGCAACTTTGTGTAAGAATGTCGTATTCCAATATGATTTCGCAATTTAAATATTTCTAAGTGATGCTTTTTTAATGATGTGAAATTAAATTTTATACCTGGTCGAAACGATAGAAACAGGGTAGGTGTTGATTTGATTTTCATCTGAAGGTGGGAGCCACCGATGTTGTTGCTCAATTTACTTCTCTGTGGTTTTGTACATAGTTCCTTCATTAAATAGAAGTAAGGAGCGGGCATAATACTACCTAGTTTATTTCACTCATGTTGTTCTGAGTTGAATCGAATTCTTTGTCCATAGAACAATAAAGTGCATAGACTCCAACACAGTACATAGATTCAAATTCAACAAATTATATAATTTGTAATCTTTTAGTTTTGGAAACTTGTCACAACCAGGCGATCCCCTGCAAAATATGTATATGTAAGGACTCCCATTTCTTAGGACATAAATGTTTCCCAATTATGTCGGACTAGCTCAGAAATAAAACATAGAGTTTAACTGATGAAAGAAAACTATGAGGGTTAGAATCGCGGCATCAACCTGGCCAATACAGTACACATCAATTACTCGACAAAGCTCGGAAATGTAGAGTGAATAAATTATAATACTATGGCCGACGGAGTAGTCCATTTCAATAGGAGGAACAATGAAGTAGAGCAAGACCTTGCATTCTTCGAAGAGCACAAGTACATAGAGGTGGAACTCTTTTTGGTTGAGCACCAGGTCCACATCGGGCTGTATCGCTGTTTCAGCAAGCAGCTGGGCAAAAAGTATCGGGTCTCTTTTTTTAACAATTTACATATTTTTTTTTTTATTTTCAAAATTAATTTTATTTTTACCCTAGTACGAGAAAGCAAAAGGATTTTGATTTTGAAATGTATGTATGTATGTGTGAATGCATATTCATCTGTTCCCTCATAACTTCTAAAATACTTATCATAATTTGACAAATGAGGTATCGTTGGAAGCGTTTTGATCGTCCGCTATTTAATTGAATATTGTGCCCTCTAGAGGACAAAACAATATAAAAACAAGAAACCAATATCAAGACCACCTTGGCCACCTTGTCCATCACACACACACCAGACATAATATAATCAGAAGACTGAGACATCACATCCCAACTGTCCGTCCGCAGATGCACAAATCCTTACCTTATTAACCTGAATAAACAAATCCTCGTCTACAATATTCTTTCCCAGGAAATATTAAATAAACGAAACTTTTCATTATCACAAGGCAACTTTAAGCGGCGTATAAACTGGTCAAAAACTCATCAAGCATGCGAGAGTGTATTAGTGAAAATGAGACGCATATACGTTGTGTGTCTGTTTGAAGCAAAATCAATATGTTTGGATTTTTGGTCAACCAGGTAGACCTTTGATTGACTGATTGATCATGCATACTCATTTTCGCCTAACCAGCGACGAGACAACATCGCAAGCAGACAGCGGAAGCTTTTTTTTTAAAGTTTATCGTTCTCTACCTGCCTTGTGGAACATAAAAGCAAAATCGTTCGTGTTACTCATATTTTTCTTTATGTATTTTTTTAAAAACTGATTTAAATTGAAATCGTACAAGAAACCATACGTGCTTTCATCTCAACATTTACATAAAAATTTATGATTGAAGACTCATGCATGATGTGTGTCTATGCAACATCAAACAGAATTTACTCATACACTCTCACCTGCTTGATGAGTTTTTGATCAGTGGGGCCAGGCATAAATGAGGATACAATCACTTGGATCCACGACTGTATTATACGTCAGCGGTCCAAGATATATCGTCACACTCGATTACAAGCAACCCACATCGATATGCCCTACTACTGGTTCTGTCATATTCATCTGAATTTGATCGTATTAACACGAGTCCAAGAGTACTATTCCACAATCATCGACAGATTCACCCGATGGCCGGTAGTAGCCTCCCTCGAAAATATGACTGCAGACACAGTGACAACAGCGTTTTTCGACCAATCATCGCAGATCAAGGCACACAATTCGAGTCGCAGCGTTTTAAAGGCTAAGCGAATTTCATCGGAGCGATAGGTTTGATATATAACGTACATTATTACGAGTATATTACATGTAAAACAATTAAATTTAAACAAAAAAAATGTAAATGCTTTATCACGAAATTATGTCCCTAAAATAATTTAAATAAAAATCAAGTTTGCAGACTATGTCCCATGAACGATCTTAATGTTACTTAATTTCTTATTAAATACTTATTAAATACTCATGTAAAATTTCTCTTTCTCTACTCTCCTTCACATGCTCATTTTAAAACTTATTTTACGCAAGAATTACGATTTTTATGTTGCTTATACTTAAAGAATAAAAAATAACAATCTTTTCTTCTTAAACGTGTATATTTAATATTCATATGAACACATGTATTTAATTTTTGCTTTGATATTTACGTAGGTTAATGAAGCAAATACCGGGATGTATTTCACACTTTCAAGAAGAATGCACTCAACAGCTTCTCTATATTAGTTTTTGCCCAAGCCAGGCTTCTAATTAGCAGATATGTATGTTGTTGCTGCTAAAAGATATAATTTTTGTTTTTGTTTTGTAAAATGACATACATATGTACAAGGTGATGCAAAATTAATTATTTTATCGCACGTCCATCATATTTGATATTCGTGAACTAGACAGCTGCAGAATACAAACAGATAAGCAACGGAGCGTCATTCTCCGCTCTCAAGCCATCCTCAACCCAACAACGATTTTGTGTCGAAAATCATCATGCGTGAGGAGGAGCATTTCCACTTAAGCGGTTACGTTCAAAAATTTTGTTTTCTGGACACCGAAAATCCACGTGTGATGCACGAAGACCCATTATATCCACTCAAAGCCACTGTGTAGTGCGGCGTTTACGAGGGAGGAGTGAGTGGGCCGTATTTGTTTGAGAACGCGTTTTCTGGTCGCGTAATCTCCCGCTTTGGCAATTTGGCATGGGCAACAAGATCGCCCGATTTAACCATCCCAGATTTCTTTCTTAGGGGCTACTTGAAGTAGCAGGTTTATGCCATCAAGCTTCAGACAATCGTAGCCCTTAAAAAGAATATTCGACAGGAATGTTATCACCGGAAATCTTACGGAAAGTCATGGAAAATGCGATAAAACGGGATCAAATGTGTATCTTCATTGGCGGCAGCCACTGGGCGGATATCGTCTTTTCCACTGAACAGAAAAAAGGTCAAAATAAAGATTTCCATCACCCAAAATCATTTTGTTTTATTTAGCAAAAATGTAATTCAAAAAATTGGATGATTAATTTTGCACCACCTTGTATATATATATATGTAACTACTTGCCGTCAATCCTGGCCACCAACCATTTTGCAACTAAGCCATTCACTTCAAAAATATCTCGATTTCGTTTAAGCGATTCGCATATCGAAATTCGATCATCAAAATACTTTTGCAATCAGCTCGATCCAAATGGCTTAAGTACCTTAAGTGGTATGTTATAAGGTTCTAAGCGATTTTATGGTTGCTTCTTAGCTGATCTCACTTAACTTTTTCTTTGATTTTATCGACTTTTTCATTTATTAGCTGGCCCGAGTTAAGCAGACCATACACGATCCAACTCAACCATCAACTCAGTCAAATCATGATGAAATCAACACGTGTGAAGCTTTGTCAATTGATCATTTTGAGGGTTGGCGAGTTGGTTGAAAAAATATCAAAAGATTTTAAATTTTAGAGATTGACTGGAAAGCCTTTCAACTCGATTGAGTTGTGTGTGTCCAAGTCGTTTGACTAGCTGTCAAATTTAAGAAAATTTTCCCGCGTAAGCTTGTAATTTTGAGCTATAATTTGTTGTCTTGTCAAGAGATTTTTTTTGAAAAAGCAATGACACAAATTGGAAATACAGATTTGTGGAAACAAATGTTCCTGTTACTGATTACTCTTGATAAAAGTAAAAAAGCGTTTGCACTCATCCTCGTAAAATTCGAAAAAGCATTCGGCTCAATTAATTTTTCATTCGAAAACTTATTTTTTAGCCACTCTCATCCAAATTCTACTATATGTTTTTTTGTTGGTTCTACTTTACCATAAGCACATTCTGCATAATCATTAACGAGAGATAATAACTTTGTTCACTCATCTCTAAAAATTCAATAAAAACCACCCCGATAAAATATATTTTTGACATTTTAAGCAATCCCTCAATTCAGTTTATGAAGTGTGTGGCCAAGTATCAATTCAGTTAACAACTAAGTTTACAACCGAATTGAATCGTGTATGGCCTACTTTAAATACGAGTATACCAAATTTTTAATTTGGTTTTCACAAAATTTTCATACAACGCACCTATTTCAAAAAACCTGATTATTAATGAGCAGTTGGTGCATTGCCATATGTAAAAGTTGATTACTGTAGAAACAGGGTAGACGCTTGGCGGTGTCGACATGCCAAGCTTATAAGCGCGAGCGCTGACTGACTAAAATAACTACACAATGAACGGGAAAGCGAATGAGTTCCCTAGAAGTAAAATTCCGAAATAAAACAAAAAAAGACCTTACCCAGGATATTTGGAGATCAAGTCAGTAATTCTTCCGAGGTAATCGATTTCGATTATGTCCCGAACATGCCATAAAACTGTCGCCATGACCATTTCAGTTGACAGACTTAACTTATTTTTCTTGAGCGTTCTTTCGACTGTTGCTTGGTGATGATACATATTCCAAATATACGGTAATGAATTTCAACAACGCCAAACACTCCTCTAAAGTTATCATACGAAATATACGAGTACTTTACTATCACACACCAACTAAGTCCCGAAAATTGCCCGAAATTAATTACATACATATCTACTAAAAGATGGTTGTTAACTTGAGATGCTGCTTCTCAAATTACAACTAAGTAATTCAAAAAGCCACGGACTTCTTGATCCTGCTTCTATATGGTTTCTTCTACAAACTTAGATTTTCAGAACCTTTCATTAAGTTGTGGTCATGTTTATTCGTGTTTTTGAAATATTTTCCACAAATTTTCAAGTTAGTGCTCATAGATCTGTCTAGTAAGTTTTGAAAAGATTTATGGGGATTCTCTGTTCTGGGAAAACGAATCAATTACAAGAGTGTTGAATATTCTAACTTTACTGAAATATAATTTTCTGAATTTTAAAGATATTCATTTAAAAATGCTTTTCAAAATTTAAGTTTTTGCGTTAGAATCCAAAGATTTTTCGGTATGCAGAAATATAAGTATGGTAGCTTAAGAAACTCCAAAGGTTGATGGGTCATTTCACGAAAGAATAAGAGACGTTCTGAAATACTCCTCTCCAATTTCGCTCACAATTGATAGAACTACTAATTGGAGTAGTACGAATCATATGGCAGAAACGTTTCATAGAATCCAATGTGAAACCATTATCTATTTACAAAATATATTTCAAAGAATCATAACTTTGTCTCTGCTCATAAGGATTTAGATTTAGTAAGATACGTACGACTTATTGAATAAAGAAGAATGTGAACTCTAAAGGTTTTCAAAAAAATTGTACGAGTATTTTAAGAGAAAGAAAGTTATTCCAGAAATTCCTTCTAACACGTTCAGTTATATTTATTTAATTTTTTTTTCTATTTTCTCTATATTTGATGTATAGAAACTCTATCTTCATTTAAAATTTCAAGTTCCTATCTCTGTAGCTGCGCCGATAATAATTTAGTGTGGGATAATTAAGTATTCTGAAATAAACATCATATTTCGATATAAAAAGTGGACTGGAGGTACAAAGCACATTTTCTGATTCCGTGCGACATATTTAATGGGTGATCTTTTAAGCGTCTGGTTTTTGATTGTCAATAAAAAAAAATATAGGAAAGTTACAAAATTGGATAAAAGTTAAGTTTTTTGGAGTTGATTAACCACTGTTGCCATTTTATTTTTATTTTTAAAAAACATAACTCAACACTAAAGTAGGTATGAATTCACTTATAATGCCTCAGCATGTGTTAAGTTTCTTGGAAAATTGGACAGAGAGAGAAGAAAGAGGTTTGGGCTCAGTGGTTATTTTGCTCCATGGGTGTCATCCAACTAAATTATTGGTGAGAGCTGGCTTGTTGTTGATTTTTAGTCAACCATACACCTTATTTGATTTTTCTTGCTTGAAAAAATGCAAATCTTTCGGGCAAGGCTGGAATTCACTATTAAAAGACTAAGATCATGACTACATTTTTAGTGGTCCATACGAAAAGTCCAATTTTGAGTCACTTTTTCGGGCATATTGAGTGTTATTTCGTTAATAACACGTGTTATGTTGTCTAAGGCTGCAATTGACTCTGGCTTACCGGCATAGAAGAGTGATATGACGTATCCCGATAAAAAATAGTCTAGACGAGTTAGATCGAACGATCTAGCCAACCAATTCACCAGTCCAAAACGAGAGATAAATTGACAACCAAACTTATTTCTCTATATTCAGTTCGTGCATTTTGTGAGAAAAAATCATTAAACGATACAGAGCGCCATTGACGGTAACGTTCTTAAACCGCATCAAACAGGGCATTTTCTGAATGCATCGGCATTTGTCGATAAAAAGCCGATATTCCTTCAGTTGTTCTAACGTCCACTCACCGAAAATTTGACGCTGCGGTAGATCGTTCGGCATGAGTTCATGCATGAGCTGTAGTTTGTAAGGTTTTAGACCAAGATCTGTGGAAACAATCTTCCAGGTAGCCGAGTGACACAATCCCAATTGCTGCGAACAATGACGAATGAATAAATCAGGGTTTTCATCAACACAGGTGGATATAGCAGCAATAGTTTCCTCTGTACGCACTCTACGCATACTGGTAAGTGGCATGATGTCTAAGATCTGATGATGATGACATATATTTTATACCTATAGTATTTCGATTTTGATTTTGGTATCTGGGCATATTACTCTAGCTATGATATGATATGATATTGTACATATAAGCTTTTTTCTTACGAAATGCGATTAGAAAAATTCGTTCAACTGGAAGACCACTAGGTATCACAATTAGAAACTTGTGTCCTTCGGTGAAGGAAAAAATTGATTTTTAAATGTAGGAATGCGTCGATTATTATTCCGATCTAAGCCCTATTAAGAAGAGGGTATTGCTTTTCAAAACTGTCGATTCAAATGATATTATCGCTAAAGTTATGTTGCATCATTCCAAGGTTTATACAAACACGTTGCGTCCATTAAAGATTTGTAGGTTACCCTGTGTTTTGATACTCGTCATTTATAATTAATGTGCTAACATTTCCATTCTGTCTTATTTCATGGAGTTAAAAATCATTATCACTCTGACATATCTGAACTCTTTCCAACTTTCACAACTATTTTGCTTATCTTCTTTCCGCCAACGCAATAAACTGTGAAATCTTACCCACTTAAGGAAAGAATTCCAAACTGCCGTATTTATCAAAAATGTTCCTTCTCATTGTGAAGAGAAATTTAATATCCTGATTACAATAGCAATACAGGCATAACTATGAGGATATCATGGGATAACCTGAAAATGAATGCTCGCAGAGAGTCATTACGATCTACTTGACTCCTTGAAAGACTATTTCCCAGATTGCAATAACGCAACAACTAAAACCAAGAGTCAAATAAGCGCATATACTCCAGGAATTCTCGTACACCTAGTTTGAATGCGCCAGCATCTCTTGACTACGACCTCGGGCATAAAAGCACTCCAGCATATACACCGTCGTTTCAGCAATTTCGACAGCATATGTATACCTATACATATAAAAAGCAGTAATATTAAGCAAATCACATTCTTACCAGATACCACACGTGCTCTCAACAGCATCATACCGCAAATCTTAACTCTCACCTCCATCTGCCTGCCAGAGCACTTTACTCGCCGCAGAAGACAAGGTAATCTCCACATCTGGGTGACGTTTGCAAAGTAGATCGTCGCGAATTACGAAACTCATTTTATGTAATCCAACTTTAGCTCTTTAGAGAACAAGAAGCACATTTCCGGCCTCCGAAATATCACCCGAGTATCTAGCTGACTCATTGTGGTGACAAAGATGGCATCTGTGGGTATTGCTCTGGCTCTGGCTCTGACTGTGGAGCTACATGTAGCTATGAAGAAACTAAGTCGCCGTCGAAAAGAACACATATCATTAGGTGACGCCGTGCGTCCTTGATACTCGTTTTTCTTCAGTGTTGTGCCTTCCACAGCCGTCATCTCAGTTGTGCATTTCTGTGAATATCAGTACAATGCCCGTATCTTTACTATTCCTTTTTTTTTTCTGCTGGTTGGCTGTGACTGTACATTTATGTGCATATGTAAATATGTAGGACCTTCTTTTGTTCCACCAATGCAGCGCATACTGTATGTACTATAGGTACATACATATGACGACTTGAAGAAAGCATTTAAATGTTTGCCATAGCTGACGTGAATTCCATAAGGGCCTGCTCTAGACATTTTTTTTTTTGAATGGGCCTTTGCTCTGCCAGTGGTATCTAGTATTGCTGCTACCAGCCTTCAAGGATTCCCCTCATTGAGATTGTACTTCAACTTTAAAATACGTAAAATACTCGTATGCCATCGCCTTTTCAATTCCCACTGTGATTTTCCATCATCTGAAAGGATCTTTTGTGGCAAATTAAAACGCTATCCAGTGTTGGGTGGTGGTATAGGATGAGTAAAGAAAAGAAAGCGACTGCGACTGAGGCAGAATATGAGCTGTATATATGATGGCTTCCTTTTGTTAACCGAAGGATCAAAAGCATACCATAAAATTAAACTGCATAAATGGTAACTTATGTGCAAAAAGTGGCTGGTTTCGCTTATGTACACATTCGCAAATATAAAGGGGTGGTACGAGAATGAATATCATGTGCATAGACTTTTGCCATTCTCATGTATTAGCCCATTCATTGCCTCAAAAGGTTCAACTGAGACTGAAAAACTTATAACAAATACGAGTACATCAACAGACGCAAACAGAATATTGCAACAAATGCTTTTACTGATTCAATTTTATTTCATCGTTATCTTGGATACCTTGGAGAGAGAGAGCGGTTCTTTTTCTTATTTCTATTTTCTTTCAGAGGAACTGAATAATGGAAATGTCTGTCTTTTGTTTGAAAATGCCTATTTTTACCAATGCATACCATACATGCAGACTCTTAGAAATGGTTTCGCTTTGTTTGTATTGTATAAACGTTTTCGAAAATAAGTTGAAATATAGTTTAACTTTAAGAATAACGTGTCATTGCTTACATATTTCAAAATAACTTGAAAACTAAAATCATACATTCACACAAAAATGAATGGAAAATAAGTTTCTAACTTTTATGGGAAACTCATACGAGTACGAGAATAGGGACGACAATTAGTAACTTTCAAAACCGTATGCACTACAATCTGAGCATCTGTGCTCAGAGCTCATTTGTCAAATTTCTATGGCAACCTAATTACTAATTGGAATAAAACTTCTGTGTGATTTTTAGATGGGTTCAGAATTACCATATCATACAAATTCATATGTGCGAGTTGTTCCTCACCAAAAATTCATAAGTCGCTTCAATTTTTAAGAGCAAAAACGTTCGTTTGTTTGAATGATTTCTTTGGTGATCATTTATTTTGGCATACCTGAATATCTAGGCATACAAGAAAATCTTATGAAATGGAAATTTATACTAAATGGCTGCCGTATTGTTTCATGTAACGTATTTTCATTCACTAATACCACTGTTTCATTGATTTAACTACTGAAAATAAATTTTCAATTATCTTCACTGTGCTTGGCCTAATTTAATTTCATTCATTGTTCGTACTCTAACAAAGATTGTGTAATTTGAAAGGGGTTCACTATTTTTTAATGATTGAAACTAATTATGGAATATTATACTGGTAAACTCTGTTTTTGCCTCATGATTTTTCTGATAATTTTTGATTGCGTTGATGTACTCTCAAAACAGAAAGAAAATATTTTATTCCAATCACCCTTAGTTTTTTTCTGACAGCCTATTCAGGCTTACGACAGGATAACATTTCCTAATACGTCGACTTAACTTGTATAAAGCTGTCTTTTGTACAATATCTCAACATCAGAATTTCACACCATTTATAACAACATATTATTTAGATTATTTTGGTTTTCCTGTACGCCATCAAGGCAAATCCTAGGTTCCATATATCTGTTGTCTTTCATGTGCTAGGCTTTTATTGGGTTGGAGCCAAGGTTCAATATATTTGTACTTCGCTATACCAATGATTTGGACGGAACCGAATGATCATGTAAGTAATTATTATTTTTGTTTGACTGAATATAAAAGGTGTTACAACCAAATCTGTCAAGTACCTGCGTACCTGTCATCAGCCACTTAACCAATCCCACTAAGTGGGATTCGATTCCACTAGGAAGTCAGGAATCTGTTTCTAGTCTAGACAATAACGTATGCTTTTTGGGACCCAACTGAAAGTGTCCCAAACTATTTAGTACATGAATAATATTTAAATAAAAAATCTGCTGAGCTCTTGGGGTGGAATTTACAATACTTTCCCCCAATAAAAAAATTTCACATTTTTGATATCGCAACGGTAATTTGAATTTGATAATCGCAGTCGATGCTGAGGATTTGGAAAGATCATTTCTGCAGACTGTATAACGGCAATGACGGACCAAATACCGCTGTCAGGCAGAATCAACCTTTCAACCTGGACGATGATGACCAACAATTCCGCCCACCCGACCTGGATGAAGTGAAGATAGCCATATAGAAGCTTAAGTCCAACAAAGCTGCTGGAGCGAATGACCTGACTGCCGAGCTCTTCAAAGCGGCAGGCGGTGACTTGGTAAGGAGCCTACACCAACTCATCTGTAAAATATAGTCGGACGAAAGTATGCCCGATGAATGGAACCTCAGCATTGTTTGTCCAATTCTCAAGAAAGGAGACCCTCTGAACTGCGTCAACTACAGAGGCATCAGTCTCCTTAACATCGCATATAAGATCTTATCCGCCATATTGTGTGAACGCCTGAAGCCGTTCGTCAACAACCTGATAGGTCCATATCAGTGTGGCTTCAGGCCAGGAAAGTCCACCATCGACCAGATATTCACACTACGGCAGATATTGGAGAAGACCCATGAGCTTCAGATCGACACCCACCACCTATTCATCGATTTTAAGGCCGCGTATGACAGCATCTATAGAGACGAGCTATATAGAGCAATGTCTAGTTTTGGCATCCCTGCCAAACTCGTCCGTCTGTGCAGGATGACGATGGAGAATGCACTCTGCTCCATCAAGGTCTGTAAAGATCTCACCGAGACCTTTGATGTCCAGAAAGGATTTAGACAAGGCGATGCGCTGTCATGCGATTTTTTCAACATCGTACTTGAAAGAATAGTGCAAAACTCACGAGCAAACACAAGAGGCACTATCTTTCAAAAGTCCGTCCAACTACTCGCATACGCCGACGATAGTGACATAATCGGAAGAAAGCAGCGTGACGTCAGTGGCGCTTTCGCGAGTATTGAGACGGAAGCGGCGAAAATGGGTTTAGCGGTCAATGAGGGCAAGACCAAGTATATGCTGTCAAGCAAAAAGGACAACCTTTTCCGACGTCACGGGCAGAACGTCACCTCCGACGCATATTACTTTGAGGTAGTTAAGGACTTTGTCTACCTAGGCTCCGCTATAAATACAGACAACTACACCAGCGCTGAGATCAAGCGAAGAATAACTCTTGCCAACCGCTGTTTCTTTGGGTTAAGAAGGCAATTGAGTAGCAAAGCTCTCTCTCTGACAACAAAAGTCACCCTTTATAAGACTTTAATAATCCCGGTCCTGCTCTATGGCGCAGAGGCATGGACATTATCAAAAATGGATGAGGGTGTTCTTGGTTGCTTCGAGAGAAAAATTCTTCGGGCGATCTTCGGTCCCGTCTGCATTGACGGTCAGTGGAGGAGGAGATACAACGACGAACTGTACGGACTGTACAGTGACATGGACCTAGCCAGAAGAGTGAAGATCTAAAGACTGAGATGGCTGGGTCATGTAGAGCGCATGGACACCAATGCTCCGGTCCGAAAAGTCTTCGAATCCGCCCCCGAGGGACAGCGCAGTAGAGGAAGGCCAGGACTCAGGTGGCGCATGCAAGTGGAAGAGGACCTCAGCCAACTTAGCGTGCAAAACTGGAGACAGCTAGCCAGGGATCGAGCTGGCCCAGGTCCACCCCGGACTGTAGCGCCACCTAAAGTAAGTAATTTGAAACCTTACCTTTATAAAGCATATGATTTGCTGTTTTTTAATGATATTTCCGTAGTAATGAACTTATTAAATTTTGAATATGATTCAAGTCACATGCAGTTGTTTATTGACTTCCCAAAAACTAGTTTAAGTGCAGTGTTTCTATATAATGGAAACAAATTTCCTTTAATACCTGTTGGTCATGGTTCCAATATGAAAGAGCCGTACAAAAATACGAGATTCTTTCTCGGATATAAATTAAAAAGAGTCAAAACGCCTGAAAAAATGTTGGAGATTTCAAAATGAATGTTTGGTTACACAATATATAACACTTCTATTTGCAGATCAGTGTTATTTCGTTCAAATAACTGCCTTAGCTGCCATGACAAAACGCCATTCTGTCAAGCCAATTTTTGCATATAATTTTGATTGCTCCAGCCCTTGTTTCACGAATAGCTTGGTCATTATTGTTTTTGACTGTTTGAATAGTCTCTGGATTGTTCGCAGCTCCATGACGGCCAAGCAACATTACTAAAACGACTTATTACACGATAATTTAACTATGTGTGCAATTTTTGAAAGACTTTTATAGGATATAGCTCCATTTTATTGAAACCTTAGCCCTACCAGGCTTTCATTCTGGCTTTGTAGCCCTCGCATGTTCATTCTATAATCTAAGAAAAACAATCCTTGGATAAGGATTCTTCTACAATAGTTACATCTCTCCTATCGCATTGTTTTGTGCTCGTTAAGCTCACAAACGCCTCTCGTCGTTCGATAAAGCGCAGCTCTATGTGCTTCTTGCTTGGCTGTATGTACCTGCATTCATCGCCCAACCATAGATTTCTCCAAAGCAGCTCCTTGATCCTTGATCCTAATCATAACACAAGCTGGGATTTTGAAGAAGCTTGATCAATAAAGCAGTTTTTCATCATCCAACACTGTTGGTCCTACTACACTCCGTTTTATCTATTCGGCAATTTTGGACATCCATAATGCTTGAGGAATATCTGGTGATCAATTAAGGAAAAAAAAAGATCGACGGAACAGGCAGAATAGAACTTATGTAAGGTATTTAGAGAGGCCACAGTAGCAGCTCCAGCATATTTTTCAAAAGTGGTTTTAAAAATTTCACTTTTTTTTAAAAAATAACCTCAGATTAAGAAACCAAAATTTTAATAATGCAAACAATTCCGTTAAATCACATTAAAAAGGTTTGTGTAGCGGTAAAACTCTGCCAACAACATCTAAAGCTAGTATGCAAGTTAACACAAAATACACAAAATTCCACGAAAATAGAAACGAACATCATAAGTGCAGCGCATGCCTGCTGTGCTAAGCACATTTCATCATAAGTGCAGCGCATGTCTGCTGTGCTAAGCCCATTTCGATCCAAATGACCAGCGCGTGGCCGCAAGTGTAAATACGACTACTCAGGTGTCGGGTCACCAACAAATTCGCACGCTGACGCCGCAACAAATCCTGAAGTAACGCATCCGCCAAGGTATAAAAACAAAATCTGTACATTAGAATAAGTTAGTTGTAAGTTGGTGTTTGAATAAAAAATATATTTTTTTAAAAAACTCGCGTTCCGCATTTTAACTGGCGCCCGAGCAGGGACCGTGGTATTTATTGTTTTAATAAAGTTGCAAAGTGTGTTTTAGTGTCCCGTGTAGTCACTCGCCATTGCGCCACGGTTTCGATAAAATAAAACTAAAATTCGTTAAAAAATAAAGAATCGGACGTGAGTAAAAAAAAAAAAAAAAACAAGAACTTTTAAGCCAACAACGAGGAAGAAAAGAGGCCCCTTAGTAATGCAGCATCGCTTCATAAAAAGGGGTTTTTACGAAAACAGCCGCTTCCCGATGCAGCTCATCTTAATGTAAGAATAGAGTTAAGATTTGAAGTGTTAATATTGAAAAAGATTTTAATTTACGTGACTAAGATTTCAAGAAATATTTAATCTAACTTACAAAGACCATAGGTCAAAACTAAAATTGTTAAGGAAAGTGAATCAAGAATTAATTTAAACTTAACCTAAAATTAGGAAACTAAAATTACTACCTAGAATATTAAGACAAATATAAATTTTTTTCTTCTCTATAAAAAACACATTGTGAATTCCCTTCCCCTTCTGCAATCCCTCGTCTCATTATTCGCTATGTCTAGAAACGAAAATTTAGTTCGGCCACCAAGATTGGCCAATGTTGGAAACCAGGACCAACCCCAAGCTCAGGCTCACAATGACAAAGACCAATTACAAAACCAAATCAAACAGCTTGTAATTGATGTCATTAGTAGGGAATGTCCTCGTCTTATTCATAACTTGCTTAACCCATTAGCAGACAATAATACCGAAACTGATCAAGTCATTAACGAAGATCAAAGAGCTAATTTAGCCTACATGGACAAGATCCCGGATGTTGTCCGCAGCCTAAGGGAATTTCCGGGACAGCCCGGAGAATACAGTTCATGGAAGAAAAGCGTTGAACGTATTCTGAGAATCTACGATTCTCTCAGGGGCACGCCAAAGTATTACGGGATCTTAACTGTGATCCGCAATAAGATTGTCGGACAAGCCGACGTGGCTTTAGAGTCCTACAATATACCCCTCAACTGGGAAAGGATTTCACGCTGCCTTACCTTGCATTATGCAGATAAGCGAGATCTCGGAACCTTAGAATACCAAATGACTTGTTTGGTTCAAGGTAACGAACCCATTGAAGGTTTCTACCAAACGGTGTACCACCATCTATCCCTCATCCTCGCGAGTATGGACATTGGACAAGACGCAATGAATGTAATGGTTCGAACCTTTCGAGGCAAGGCCCTCGATACCTTTGTTCGAGGTCTTAAAGGCGATTTGCCGAGACTCTTGGGTATGAGAGAACCCGCAGACCTTCCACAGGCTCTGCATCTCTGCCTTAAGCTACAGAACATGAACTATAGGACACAGTATGCGACGCATAACAATAGCACAGCTCGCAGACTAGAACAAAATTTCTCACCTCCAGTTCCACATCGGAAAAACCATCCTAATCAATATCCACCACAATTCTTCCCAAAATTCCAGTTCCCATTTCTACCACATGTTCCACCACAACGGCCACCTAAGCCAAACCTAAATCCACATCAACTACAAAACCAGTTCTTTAGGAACCAAGGCTATTACGTACCATTTCAAAGTCAGCAACCGCAAAATAACCCCTGCCAACAAAACCAACCCAGGCAATTCTTTCAATTGCCACAGAAACCTCAACCCCCCGCCGAACCTATGGATATCTCTATGAGGACAAATACTGTAAACTACCAGAATCATCCCAAGTTTACACAGAAGAGGCAAAACCTACCTCCGCAAGCACCAGTACCCAACAAGATACAAAGAATGTTCCATTCCACGACTTCATTGCCTGATCCCCCTCAGGAAGTAGCTGATCATAATCAAGCTACAGAAGGAAAAGGCATGAATGAAGATCAGACACTTGCCGATTACATTGCAACCATCGAGTATATGAACAACTACAATGCAACCTGTGCCAGCTATGACCCACAACAATATCAACAACCAGATCCACAACAATACCAACAACCAGACACACAACACTACCAGCAACCTGACATTTTTAAAGAAGAATCGCAGCATTTGGAACAAAATTTCCAAAATTTAAATTTTTTAGGCCAATAAGCTCTTCGCTTCCGTATTTCGAATACAGAACGAAGAGTGGAAATATATTAAAGTTTCTAATCGACACGGGTAGTAACAAAAATTATATACAACCCGGCTGTGTCGAATACTCGTCCTTAAATAAGTCCCCATTCCTAGTAAACTCTGTATGCGGTAATACCAAAATTACACACCATGCCACACTTAATCTTTTCGGTTCTCAGTACCCTTCCCTCAAATTCTTCATCTTACCCGAATTAAAGGCTTTCCACGGGATCATTGGTAACGACAGTCTTAAAGACTTACAGGCAATCATATACACTGCCGAAAGCTGTATGATTCTGCTTAACCAAATAAGAATCCCTATAAAACAGCTCCTATCAGATGCGGTAAACTACATAACTATCAGATCCTCTCACCTCGATGAAACTCAAGCAGCAAAACTAGAAAATGTTTTAAGAAGACATCCAAATCTCTTCTCTGAGCCCAACGAAAAGCTCATCTATTCCACTGTCGTAAAAGGTGAAATACGAACATCCAATAACGACCCTGTCTATTCTAAATCTTATCCCTATCCCATGGCATTAAAACCCATAGTAGAAGAAGAAATACAAAAACTTTTGAATGACGGTATTATAAGACCTTCACGGTCGCCTTACAATGCCCCAGTTTGGGTAGTACCCAAAAAACTTGATGCTTCTGGAGAAAAGAAGTACCGATTGGTTATCGATTATCGGAAGCTGAACGCAGTAACAATCGCCGATAGATATCCAATCCCAGAGATTAACGAGGTTTTAGCCAACCTTGGAAAAAACAAATGGTTTACGATTATCGATTTAAAAAGTGGATTCCACCAAATACCCTTAAGGGAATGCGATGTGGAAAAAACTGCTTTCTCCGTAAACCACGGAAAATATGAGTTTACACGACTCCCATTTGGGCTCAAAAACGCCCCCTCGATATTTCAACGAGCTCTGGAAGACATTCTCAGAACGCACATAGGTACACGTTGCTACGTGTACATCGACGACATAATAATCTTCTCTAAAACCGTAGACGAACATTTCAAAAATATCTCTCTCATTTTCGAAACTTTGGAAAGAGCTAATATGAAGGTCCAGGTCGATAAATGTGAGTTTCTTCGAAAGTCTGTGGAATTTCTCGGCTTCATAGTCTCCGACGAAGGAATTAAAACTAATCCTGAGAAGGTTAAGGCTATTGTTAACTTTCCACCCCCAGAAAACCTCAAGGACTTAAGATCATTTCTTGGATTAGCAGGCTACTACAGACGCTTCACTTGCAACTTCGCTAAAATAGCCAATCCCCTAACTTGCCTCTTAAGAGGAGAAGAAGGGCGCATTTCAAAAAACATGTCTAAAAAGGTACCTATTCAATTAAATAAAGAGGCATTACAAGCCTTCGCAAATATAAAGAATGCATTGATATCAAAAGAAGTCATACTTGCCTATCCGAATTTAGAAGACGAATTTGAACTTACGACCGACGCGTCACAGTCACGTCACGTCACGAACTATTTTACAAACCCGGAAAAGCAAACATTGTTGCTGATGCATTATCTAGGCCACCACAAAAAACAGCTATTAATACATTGAGTATTACACAGCATAGCGACGAAAGCTCCTCTCACCACTTAATTCCCTCCGTTGAAATTCCCCTAAATGTATTTAAAACACAAATTGTACTTAACATTGGCGATAAAACTGAATATCAACTCCGAAAACCTTTTCCTTCTTACTGGAAACACGAATTCACAGAACCATGCTATACAAAAGAAAATATCATTGGCATTTTCAAGAGATTTCTAAACCCAAATGTAATTAATGGTATAAAAACCAGAGAAGACGTCATGGGACTAATCCAACAAATATACCCTCTCTATTTCAGTAGTTACAAGATACGGTTCACGCAGATCGAAGTTAAGGATATACCAAATGAATCTGACCAAGAAAATATTATAATAGAATATCACAAGAGAGCCCCTAGAAACGCTGAAGAAAACAGGCTTCAAATTCTTGAAAAGTATTATTTTCCAAAGATGAATTCTAAAATAAAAACATTAGTCAGACAGTGTAAAACGTGCAAAGAGAATAAATATGAAAGGCACCCAAATAATCCAATCCTGAAACCCACTCCTATTCCAGAATATCCCGGTCATACATTACATATAGACATTTATTCAACCGAAAGGCACTTGGTCCTCACAGCCATATGTAAACTTTCTAAGTTCGTACAGGTCAAATATCTAAAATCGAAATCCATTGAAGATATAAGGAAACCATTAAGAGAACTTATTTTCTTTTTCGGTATCCCAAAATGCGTTGTATTAGACAACGAAAAATCCCTTAACTCAGCTTCCATTACCTTTATGATGGAAGACCAGCTCAACATTTCAATATATAAAACCCCTTCTTACAAGAGCGAAATAAACGGCCAGGTCGAACGATTCCATTCGACCTTATCAGAGATTATGCGATGCTTAAAAACTGACGGCATACATCGAACTTTCGAAGAACTAATAGAAAGATCTGTATATGAATATAACTCTAGTATTCACTCAACAACGAAAAGGAAGCCCATCGAACTCTTCTATGGCAGAAACGTCTCTACTAATCCAGACCAGTTTGAACAATCTAGACAAGATAATATAAACCGACTTATCAATAAACAGAATAAAGATCTTAACTTCCATAATCAAAATCGTAAACCGCTCAAGGATTACGAGATAGGACAAACTGTTTATGTAAAGCACAACAAGCGTTTAGGATCCAAACTCACTGCGATGTATCAAAAGGAAACAGTCAAAGAAAACCACCCTTCGACGATCATAACAGAATCCGGAAGAAAAATACATAAAAGTCACATACGCAACTAACACTTTTTCCCCATTTCCTCTTTATTCCACAGATTCCTTATAAAAGCCATAGCGGCGAATGATCAAATTACCGACTACTCCAATTCAAAAATTATAGCCCTTAATAACGGAGCGAGAATACAAAACGGAACTTTTAATCTGATTCACGTAATAGACATAGATCCCTATGAAAATTTTATCACCGAAACACAATCCCTAATAACTCAACATATCCCAACCAGTCCACATCTCCCACTCCTTCAACACGAGTTGTCACAAATAAGAAACATGATAGATATCATTAAAACGCATAGAGCAAGAAGATCTTTAAACTTCATTGGCTCTGCAATTAAATGGATCGCTGGAAACCCCGATCATTATGACTTAGAATTAATGGAAGGTAAAATGAATAGCTTACTAGAAAATAATAACAATCAAGTTTTAATAAATAAATCATACAACAAAAGAATAAACGAAATAACAAATGTAACAAATGAAATTTTGAATTTAATAAAAAAGGATAAAAGATTTGAGAATGAACTAGCATTAAGCATCCAGTATAAAATAAGACTAATAAAAGAAGAAATATCTAATACAATCTACGCGATAGAATTAGCAAAATGTAATATTGTAAACTCAAATATATTATCTAAAGTAGAATTAACACTTTTATTAAGTAATATAGATAGTAATCATATTCCAAATGTCAATATAGAACAGGCACTTAAATTCTCAGAGGTAAAAATCGCTCTAAACGTAACCTCTCTAGTTTATATTATAAGCATACCTAAAACTGAAGAAACAATTTATGAAAAATTACTAATAAAGCCAATAAAAAGAAATAAATTAACTAATAAAATTATATTCGAAAACATAATTAAGAAAAATGAAATTTTCTATGTCATTAGAGATAAGTGTAAAACAGTTAATGATATATCGATTTGTAAGAAACAAAATTTGTTAGATATAAGTAAAGATCAATGTATTCCAAGATTGTTAAGAAGCCAAAAGGCGGCATGCAAAACAACAAATAGTCACCACATACCAGCGGTAGAAGAATTAACAGCCGGAGTCATTTTATTGAACAACTATCAAGGAGAGATTGAAATCAACAATACAGCTCAAACATTAAACGGAACCTACCTAGTACAACTTCACAACGCCTCAATAGTTATCAACAAGCAGAAGTTCATATCCGAAGAAGTTAAAAGCACCAAAGCTCTTCCAAAATTCATCCAGCCATCATTTCAGGAAGTTGAAATAGAAGAAATTCTTTCCCTAGAGTTAAGGAAAGAACTCCACATAAATAACACCAGACAGATTCAGCTTATCAAATCAGAAAAGAACCTATACCAATGGCTTAACTACACATTCTTCATTGTTCTTTTAATCATACTAATAGTAATCAGAATGTTCAGCCAAAAGACCAATACGGCAACCACGAGGATAACAGTAACACCCAAAAAAGCAATAGAACCAATCATAACCAAGACACCAAAACCGTGTCATCAAAGCAATATTAACAATATTCCGTATTTCTAAAAATCATGTGAGGTCACATGAACTCAGAGGGGAAGAGTTAATACAAAATACACAAAATTAAACGAAAATAGAAACGAACATCATAAGTGCAGCGCATGTCTGCTGTGCTAAGCACATTTCATCATAAGTGCAGCTCATGTCTGCTGTGCTAAGCCCATTTCGATCCAAATGACCAGCGCGTGGCCGCAAGTGTAAATACGACTACTCAGGTGTCGGGTCACCAACAAATTCGCACGCCGACGCCGCAACAAATCCTGAAGTAACGCATCCGCCAAGGTATAAAAACAAAATCTGTACATTAGAATAAGTTAGTTGTAAGTTGGTGTTTGAATAAAAAATATATTTTTTTAAAAAACTCGCGTTCCGCATTTTAACTGGCGCCCGAGCAGGGACCGTGGTATTTATTGTTTTAATAAAGTTGCAAAGTGTGTTTTAGTGTCCCGTGTAGTCACTCGCCATTGCGCCACGGTTTCGATAAAATAAAACTAAAATTCGTTAAAAAATAAAGAATCGGACGTGAGTAAAAAAAAAAAAAAAACAAGAACTTTTAAGCCAACAACGAGGAAGAAAAGAGGCCCCTTAGTAATGCAGCATCGCTTCATAAAAAGGGGTTTTTACGAAAACAGCCGCTTCCCGATGCAGCTCATCTTAATGTAAGAATAGAGTTAAGATTTGAAGTGTTAATATTGAAAAAGATTTTAATTTACGTGACTAAGATTTCAAGAAATATTTAATCTAACTTACAAAGACCATAGGTCAAAACTAAAATTGTTAAGGAAAGTGAATCAAGAATTAATTTAAACTTAACCTAAAATTAGGAAACTAAAATTACTACCTAGAATATTAAGACAAATATAAATTTTTTTCTTCTCTATAAAAAACACATTGTGAATTCCCTTCCCCTTCTGCAATCCCTCGTCTCATTATTCGCTATGTCTAGAAACGAAAATTTAGTTCGGCCACCAAGATTGGCCAATGTTGGAAACCAGGACCAACCCCAAGCTCAGGCTCACAATGACAAAGACCAATTACAAAACCAAATCAAACAGCTTGTAATTGATGTCATTAGTAGGGAATGTCCTCGTCTTATTCATAACTTGCTTAACCCATTAGCAGACAATAATACCGAAACTGATCAAGTCATTAACGAAGATCAAAGAGCTAATTTAGCCTACATGGACAAGATCCCGGATGTTGTCCGCAGCCTAAGGGAATTTCCGGGACAGCCCGGAGAATACAGTTCATGGAAGAAAAGCGTTGAACGTATTCTGAGAATCTACGATTCTCTCAGGGGCACGCCAAAGTATTACGGGATCTTAACTGTGATCCGCAATAAGATTGTCGGACAAGCCGACGTGGCTTTAGAGTCCTACAATATACCCCTCAACTGGGAAAGGATTTCACGCTGCCTTACCTTGCATTATGCAGATAAGCGAGATCTCGGAACCTTAGAATACCAAATGACTTGTTTGGTTCAAGGTAACGAACCCATTGAAGGTTTCTACCAAACGGTGTACCACCATCTATCCCTCATCCTCGCGAGTATGGACATTGGACAAGACGCAATGAATGTAATGGTTCGAACCTTTCGAGGCAAGGCCCTCGATACCTTTGTTCGAGGTCTTAAAGGCGATTTGCCGAGACTCTTGGGTATGAGAGAACCCGCAGACCTTCCACAGGCTCTGCATCTCTGCCTTAAGCTACAGAACATGAACTATAGGACACAGTATGCGACGCATAACAATAGCACAGCTCGCAGACTAGAACAAAATTTCTCACCTCCAGTTCCACATCGGAAAAACCATCCTAATCAATATCCACCACAATTCTTCCCAAAATTCCAGTTCCCATTTCTACCACATGTTCCACCACAACGGCCACCTAAGCCAAACCTAAATCCACATCAACTACAAAACCAGTTCTTTAGGAACCAAGGCTATTACGTACCATTTCAAAGTCAGCAACCGCAAAATAACCCCTGCCAACAAAACCAACCCAGGCAATTCTTTCAATTGCCACAGAAACCTCAACCCCCCGCCGAACCTATGGATATCTCTATGAGGACAAATACTGTAAACTACCAGAATCATCCCAAGTTTACACAGAAGAGGCAAAACCTACCTCCGCAAGCACCAGTACCCAACAAGATACAAAGAATGTTCCATTCCACGACTTCATTGCCTGATCCCCCTCAGGAAGTAGCTGATCATAATCAAGCTACAGAAGGAAAAGGCATGAATGAAGATCAGACACTTGCCGATTACATTGCAACCATCGAGTATATGAACAACTACAATGCAACCTGTGCCAGCTATGACCCACAACAATATCAACAACCAGATCCACAACAATACCAACAACCAGACACACAACACTACCAGCAACCTGACATTTTTAAAGAAGAATCGCAGCATTTGGAACAAAATTTCCAAAATTTAAATTTTTTAGGCCAATAAGCTCTTCGCTTCCGTATTTCGAATACAGAACGAAGAGTGGAAATATATTAAAGTTTCTAATCGACACGGGTAGTAACAAAAATTATATACAACCCGGCTGTGTCGAATACTCGTCCTTAAATAAGTCCCCATTCCTAGTAAACTCTGTATGCGGTAATACCAAAATTACACACCATGCCACACTTAATCTTTTCGGTTCTCAGTACCCTTCCCTCAAATTCTTCATCTTACCCGAATTAAAGGCTTTCCACGGGATCATTGGTAACGACAGTCTTAAAGACTTACAGGCAATCATATACACTGCCGAAAGCTGTATGATTCTGCTTAACCAAATAAGAATCCCTATAAAACAGCTCCTATCAGATGCGGTAAACTACATAACTATCAGATCCTCTCACCTCGATGAAACTCAAGCAGCAAAACTAGAAAATGTTTTAAGAAGACATCCAAATCTCTTCTCTGAGCCCAACGAAAAGCTCATCTATTCCACTGTCGTAAAAGGTGAAATACGAACATCCAATAACGACCCTGTCTATTCTAAATCTTATCCCTATCCCATGGCATTAAAACCCATAGTAGAAGAAGAAATACAAAAACTTTTGAATGACGGTATTATAAGACCTTCACGGTCGCCTTACAATGCCCCAGTTTGGGTAGTACCCAAAAAACTTGATGCTTCTGGAGAAAAGAAGTACCGATTGGTTATCGATTATCGGAAGCTGAACGCAGTAACAATCGCCGATAGATATCCAATCCCAGAGATTAACGAGGTTTTAGCCAACCTTGGAAAAAACAAATGGTTTACGATTATCGATTTAAAAAGTGGATTCCACCAAATACCCTTAAGGGAATGCGATGTGGAAAAAACTGCTTTCTCCGTAAACCACGGAAAATATGAGTTTACACGACTCCCATTTGGGCTCAAAAACGCCCCCTCGATATTTCAACGAGCTCTGGAAGACATTCTCAGAACGCACATAGGTACACGTTGCTACGTGTACATCGACGACATAATAATCTTCTCTAAAACCGTAGACGAACATTTCAAAAATATCTCTCTCATTTTCGAAACTTTGGAAAGAGCTAATATGAAGGTCCAGGTCGATAAATGTGAGTTTCTTCGAAAGTCTGTGGAATTTCTCGGCTTCATAGTCTCCGACGAAGGAATTAAAACTAATCCTGAGAAGGTTAAGGCTATTGTTAACTTTCCACCCCCAGAAAACCTCAAGGACTTAAGATCATTTCTTGGATTAGCAGGCTACTACAGACGCTTCACTTGCAACTTCGCTAAAATAGCCAATCCCCTAACTTGCCTCTTAAGAGGAGAAGAAGGGCGCATTTCAAAAAACATGTCTAAAAAGGTACCTATTCAATTAAATAAAGAGGCATTACAAGCCTTCGCAAATATAAAGAATGCATTGATATCAAAAGAAGTCATACTTGCCTATCCGAATTTAGAAGACGAATTTGAACTTACGACCGACGCGTCACAGTCACGTCACGTCACGAACTATTTTACAAACCCGGAAAAGCAAACATTGTTGCTGATGCATTATCTAGGCCACCACAAAAAACAGCTATTAATACATTGAGTATTACACAGCATAGCGACGAAAGCTCCTCTCACCACTTAATTCCCTCCGTTGAAATTCCCCTAAATGTATTTAAAACACAAATTGTACTTAACATTGGCGATAAAACTGAATATCAACTCCGAAAACCTTTTCCTTCTTACTGGAAACACGAATTCACAGAACCATGCTATACAAAAGAAAATATCATTGGCATTTTCAAGAGATTTCTAAACCCAAATGTAATTAATGGTATAAAAACCAGAGAAGACGTCATGGGACTAATCCAACAAATATACCCTCTCTATTTCAGTAGTTACAAGATACGGTTCACGCAGATCGAAGTTAAGGATATACCAAATGAATCTGACCAAGAAAATATTATAATAGAATATCACAAGAGAGCCCCTAGAAACGCTGAAGAAAACAGGCTTCAAATTCTTGAAAAGTATTATTTTCCAAAGATGAATTCTAAAATAAAAACATTAGTCAGACAGTGTAAAACGTGCAAAGAGAATAAATATGAAAGGCACCCAAATAATCCAATCCTGAAACCCACTCCTATTCCAGAATATCCCGGTCATACATTACATATAGACATTTATTCAACCGAAAGGCACTTGGTCCTCACAGCCATATGTAAACTTTCTAAGTTCGTACAGGTCAAATATCTAAAATCGAAATCCATTGAAGATATAAGGAAACCATTAAGAGAACTTATTTTCTTTTTCGGTATCCCAAAATGCGTTGTATTAGACAACGAAAAATCCCTTAACTCAGCTTCCATTACCTTTATGATGGAAGACCAGCTCAACATTTCAATATATAAAACCCCTTCTTACAAGAGCGAAATAAACGGCCAGGTCGAACGATTCCATTCGACCTTATCAGAGATTATGCGATGCTTAAAAACTGACGGCATACATCGAACTTTCGAAGAACTAATAGAAAGATCTGTATATGAATATAACTCTAGTATTCACTCAACAACGAAAAGGAAGCCCATCGAACTCTTCTATGGCAGAAACGTCTCTACTAATCCAGACCAGTTTGAACAATCTAGACAAGATAATATAAACCGACTTATCAATAAACAGAATAAAGATCTTAACTTCCATAATCAAAATCGTAAACCGCTCAAGGATTACGAGATAGGACAAACTGTTTATGTAAAGCACAACAAGCGTTTAGGATCCAAACTCACTGCGATGTATCAAAAGGAAACAGTCAAAGAAAACCACCCTTCGACGATCATAACAGAATCCGGAAGAAAAATACATAAAAGTCACATACGCAACTAACACTTTTTCCCCATTTCCTCTTTATTCCACAGATTCCTTATAAAAGCCATAGCGGCGAATGATCAAATTACCGACTACTCCAATTCAAAAATTATAGCCCTTAATAACGGAGCGAGAATACAAAACGGAACTTTTAATCTGATTCACGTAATAGACATAGATCCCTATGAAAATTTTATCACCGAAACACAATCCCTAATAACTCAACATATCCCAACCAGTCCACATCTCCCACTCCTTCAACACGAGTTGTCACAAATAAGAAACATGATAGATATCATTAAAACGCATAGAGCAAGAAGATCTTTAAACTTCATTGGCTCTGCAATTAAATGGATCGCTGGAAACCCCGATCATTATGACTTAGAATTAATGGAAGGTAAAATGAATAGCTTACTAGAAAATAATAACAATCAAGTTTTAATAAATAAATCATACAACAAAAGAATAAACGAAATAACAAATGTAACAAATGAAATTTTGAATTTAATAAAAAAGGATAAAAGATTTGAGAATGAACTAGCATTAAGCATCCAGTATAAAATAAGACTAATAAAAGAAGAAATATCTAATACAATCTACGCGATAGAATTAGCAAAATGTAATATTGTAAACTCAAATATATTATCTAAAGTAGAATTAACACTTTTATTAAGTAATATAGATAGTAATCATATTCCAAATGTCAATATAGAACAGGCACTTAAATTCTCAGAGGTAAAAATCGCTCTAAACGTAACCTCTCTAGTTTATATTATAAGCATACCTAAAACTGAAGAAACAATTTATGAAAAATTACTAATAAAGCCAATAAAAAGAAATAAATTAACTAATAAAATTATATTCGAAAACATAATTAAGAAAAATGAAATTTTCTATGTCATTAGAGATAAGTGTAAAACAGTTAATGATATATCGATTTGTAAGAAACAAAATTTGTTAGATATAAGTAAAGATCAATGTATTCCAAGATTGTTAAGAAGCCAAAAGGCGGCATGCAAAACAACAAATAGTCACCACATACCAGCGGTAGAAGAATTAACAGCCGGAGTCATTTTATTGAACAACTATCAAGGAGAGATTGAAATCAACAATACAGCTCAAACATTAAACGGAACCTACCTAGTACAACTTCACAACGCCTCAATAGTTATCAACAAGCAGAAGTTCATATCCGAAGAAGTTAAAAGCACCAAAGCTCTTCCAAAATTCATCCAGCCATCATTTCAGGAAGTTGAAATAGAAGAAATTCTTTCCCTAGAGTTAAGGAAAGAACTCCACATAAATAACACCAGACAGATTCAGCTTATCAAATCAGAAAAGAACCTATACCAATGGCTTAACTACACATTCTTCATTGTTCTTTTAATCATACTAATAGTAATCAGAATGTTCAGCCAAAAGACCAATACGGCAACCACGAGGATAACAGTAACACCCAAAAAAGCAATAGAACCAATCATAACCAAGACACCAAAACCGTGTCATCAAAGCAATATTAACAATATTCCGTATTTCTAAAAATCATGTGAGGTCACATGAACTCAGAGGGGAAGAGTTAATACAAAATACACAAAATTAAACGAAAATAGAAACGAACATCATAAGTGCAGCGCATGTCTGCTGTGCTAAGCACATTTCATCATAAGTGCAGCTCATGTCTGCTGTGCTAAGCCCATTTCGATCCAAATGACCAGCGCGTGGCCGCAAGTGTAAATACGACTACTCAGGTGTCGGGTCACCAACAAATTCGCACGCCGACGCCGCAACAAATCCTGAAGTAACGCATCCGCCAAGGTATAAAAACAAAATCTGTACATTAGAATAAGTTAGTTGTAAGTTGGTGTTTGAATAAAAAATATATTTTTTTAAAAAACTCGCGTTCCGCATTTTAACTTGCATCAGGAGATTGTAATGCATTGTTGAATGCGATACTGGAGGCTCTTCTTATGCAGTATATTTTTTTGGGAACTACAAATGGTTCTTAGGACTAATTAATCCAAGCTCGAGCCGGCTTACATGAAAATAAAGTTTTTTCTTCTGATGTTATGCAAAGCAAATCGCAATACCACAATGTATAGTATTGTTGCCATCGTGAACAATGGAGTTCTACCGATTTTCGCTAGATGAGCACTTTCCTTTGTCATAACTGGTAGCCTCGTTCGTTCACACAGAGTTACAAAAATTATTCTAGATGAGATGAGATGAGGATCTCAATTCTACTCCAAGTAGTTTCTGGATATTTGTCTTTAAAAAGGACAGCCGCTCTTAAGATACTTCAAAGAAGTGTTCAAGCTATTTATAAATAAAAAAAAAACATAAGCGAACTATGCCACTGTAGTAGTTTAGTTACTGCAGTCTTCCGTTTTGAGATAAAAACAACTTTGGGCAACAACTGAACGACATCTGGAATGCATTTCGACCAAGTAACATCAAAACTGAAAGAAAAGATTCGGTACTTGTTTAAGCTGTTATTAAAATGTTTCGTTGCCTTAATTTTCTGTGCTCTTCAAAGCGTTCAAAGCGCTAGGTATTAATTAAAAGATTGGTACATTTTTGAAGAGAATTTCAAATATAATGAAATGACAAGAGCTCTTATAACCTTGTAAGAATGACATAGCTTTGCTATTGAAATATTGTTAAAATATACGAAAAAGCTCCTTCCATTTCTCCCTAATAATGTCGGAATTTCATTTGTCCTCACAACAACAATATAGCATTTCAAAGTCTCCAATAAACCTTAATTCTCAAACCTTTGCTACAACATCCAGCTAAATAATGCCATAAATAGATGATTCATGGCCACAGGTCTCCACAAGGCCTAGTGTTCATATGTAACCAAGTGTTTCTCAAAGGACTCATAAAAAGACACACACATTTCGGAAGTTATATTCCATGAAGAATACTGACTTATCTTATCTACAAACCAAAACTAGAATGAACATTTTACAGTCACTATGCCCAAATGGGAAATGAAAATGATTGAGGTAACAAAAATATTTATTAGGAATGGTTTCATGTTTCTCAAAGGAATCAAAGAAAAAAATTAAACATTTTATTTATTTGAAATTAATCTGTAAAGAATTAAATCTGACCATGCAAATGAGTGAATACACATAAGGATAGCTATGATAGTTAAAGACTTTGTTTAAGTGAAGTTCGCTGACCAATTTTGGTTTTTCAATAGGGACGATTGAAATCTGTTAGGTTTTAATATTTTTGAAATTTATTGTGAATTGAATTGCATGTCATTAATTTTTTTTTTCAAAACGTCCTACCGATTTGACTAACCGACGTTTGGCGGAGAATTTAAGTCATCGAAATGCAAAGTCTGCTCAAAATATCGCTGCTGTACTTGAGAATGTAGGGAAAAACCCAAGGGAAATATAATAAGTTCTTGTCGTTTGCAAGAACTTGGCTTCCTGTGACTTTAAATTAGCCAATTTTGCGTCAAAATCGGTATAAAATCTAACTGGCCCAGGGACTTAAGGTAAGCGACCATAGACAATGCCATGTATTCACTGGGCTCTGGAGTAGTTTAAGTTTGACACAAATTCCATGAAAACAAAATAACCTTTAGCGATGAAGCCTTATTTTGGATGAATAACCTTGCGGGATCATCGGTCCGCACTTCTTCCGAAAGGAAACTGGTCAAGGCCGAGCGCTACAGGATAAACAATTGTTTTTGTGCTAAGCTGGATGATACTCGTATGATTTGATGGAATGGCGGTGTCGATGTAAACTGACTGCCGAGATCGTGCGATTTAATGTCTTTAGACTTCTTCCCTGGAAGATATCTTAAATCGCTGGTCTATCCGAAACAACAGCAAACAATAAATGCACGCAAATTCAACACAACGAACGCCATCAAGCAAACCCAGCCAAAGCTATGCGACAACTTCATCGAAAATTGTTTTATTTACATTAAAAAATCGAGTACTCATATTACAAAACCTTGTATTACTTCAACGCATTCGAAGCTCCGGTCATTTGAGGGTTTCTCAGCAAAATGTCAAAACAAAGGCAGCGTACCAAGTGTGAACTTTTTCCCTATAGGTACTATTAGGGACTAGATAATCTTGATTGGGCATTCCAAAGTATTACACTCAAAGTTGTAAGATCTTAATAACAAGACTAGTATAATTGGAGCAAAAGTATGAAACGGAGTACAAAACTAATGTACCGAGTTTGGAAATTACTCTAGCCATGAAGAAATACACGAGTAATTTTTGAAGCGATGTTCACACTTAAGTCTCCGATAAATCCATCGTTGGATATTTTTTAAAGAATTAAAAAAGAACGGCTACGAAAACCTATATGTCACAACCTCCTCTGCATGTTGCCTTTAATGAGAGAAACAGATTTTGATAAGAAAATGCTTTGTAATCATCAGAGAGTTCCGTCACATAATTCAAAGACTCACATCAGAAAATATAAATAACTTTGAGGCAGCAAAAAGCTCCAAAAAGCCTGAATTCCGCGAATAACTGGCAAAGTCTTTTCTAAGCATTTTAAGGTCTTTGGAAATGTCCGACGTCTCGGACAGTACGTCGCCTTCGACAAATACAACTTCGAGGTAGTTAAGCTCTCTCTAAAACAACTAAAGTTACCCTCTATAAGACCTTAATTGTCCGAGTCCCGCTCTATGTTGCAGAGGCATTAACATTATCAAAAATAGATGAGCTTCTGGTTGCTTTGAGAGAAAAATTCCTTTAGTGATCTTCTGCATTGGCGGTGAGTGGAGGAGAAGATACAACGACGAACTGTATGGACTGTACACCGACATCGACTTAGCAAGAAAAGTGAAGATCCAAATACTGAAATGGCTGGCTCATGTACAGCGGTTGAACATCAACGCTTCGGTCTGAAAGTCTTCGAATCCGCCCCCGAGGGAGAGCCTTGGAACTCAGGTGACGCACACAAGTGGAAGGGGACCTAATCCAGCTTAGCATGCGAAACTGGAAGCAACTAGCACAGGATCGAGCTGGCTGGAGACGCTTTTTTGTCTGAGGCCCAGGTCCGCCCTGGACTAAAGCTCCACATAAAGTAAGCGCGGCAAACAAACAAACATGGAGTATGGAGTATATAGTATATTGACGTTGTACTGATCAATAAGGTCAGTATTTATGGGCTTAGATGATTTCAACAGTTTGAGGTCCGTACTAATGCAAACAATTATTTAGGTGGGTTGAGATTCTCTGAATCCACCCATCAACATACACATAGATTGATTTGTGTAAGTGTACAATGGTAATGTCATGCGCCTGCTAGAAAAATGTCAGTCTATAACACCATGCATATACTACAATAAAAATTCATTCTAGCACAAAAGAAGTCATCAGTTTTATTAATGGCGTTTTCCAAATTAATTTAAAAAAATTATTTCACTTGGGGACTCTTCGAAAAGCAAATGGACTTGAAAGCATGTAATAGTTTCATCGAAATTGTTTAATTTTCATCTTTAGAAAATGTTCTGTTAAGTCTTTTTCATTATAATTTAAATTGGTACTACCCAACAAATCTCGAACTTATCGCCGCTTCTTTTACTTTGAATTTTATGTCTAAAAGCAATTGCATCATAATGACATTCTAAAACGTCAGTCGTTCATAGACCTCCGTGAGGAATCAACGTGTTTCGGCTACTCGTAAAAGTAATTAAAAAAAAAAAATAGTGCTTTTTACATAGACAATTAGAGTCGGTACTGACAAGTGTTTCGGTAGCCCAGGTGGTCGTGCCGTCGAACAAGTAAATCAGGGGTCGTGGATTCGATTCCCGAAAAGTGGTAGTAAAGTTTTTTTGTTTTTTAAATTAAAATAGAAAAAAGTCAAAAGAATAAGAAAGTGCTATCGGACGATGAGCAAAAAGGAGCGGTCCGCTATAATGTCATCTGATGATCAAGCCGTGATATCGGCCCATCCAGAGGCAATGACCAAAAGGAGGAGGAAAGTAAAAACAACTCCTAACCTGGTGAAGCGCCCTTCCCTTTCAACGTCTACCGAAAAGCTGCCCGGTAGAGTGAGGGAAGAGGTGCCAACAACATCGGCAAGGGCAGCAAAACAAAATCAAAAAAGGGAAGTTGCAGACAATGACGACTTTCCATATGTGTCAGACGGCGGAGAAGGTCACTATATGGGAGGTGACAATACGTTCGCATCGCTCGCAGCCTCGGAGTCAGAAGACGAAGAGGATGAAGTCAATGCTCTCAACAACAGCATTAAAGAGCTGCAGCAAAGAGTTCTTGCCATTAAAGAAAAACAAATGGCAAGAAGGGAGAGAGAAAGCCAGCCTGCCCCACAGCAGCAGCAAGATGTCGAACAGACAAGGCCACGGGAGCAACAACAAAGCCAAAATAAAAAGCAGCAGCCTACGACAGAGCCAAAAAAATATATACAAAAAAATAAAAACCAACAACAACATCAGCAGCAGCAGAAACAACAACAACAGCAGCAAGAGAAACGACAACAGCAACAACAGCAGCAGCAGAAACAACAACAACAGCAACAAAAACCGCAGAAGCAGCAGAAACAAAGGGTTCCACCCATAAATACGTTCAAGATGGAACTCAAAGACACGATCGAGTTATGTAAGTCGGCCATTGGCTCAAACTTTTTTGTTAAGAGACTTAGTGTAGATAGACATGCGACCCACTGTAATACAGTGGAGCGCTATCATAAAATTAAAAACCTGTTAAAGGATTCGACGACGGAGTTCTTCTCCTTCACCCCGAAGGGGGAAAAGCTGCAAACTATGCTGCTGAGGGGGTTAGAACCGTCTACTGATCCAGAGGAGCTCTTAAAGCTGCTCAAAGAGAAGGAGTGCGACGGTCTCAAATTCGTGGGGGTTAAGCCGTTCGTCACAGCCAGAGCCAAAAGGGAGAAACGGAAGCTACCGTTCTTCCTGGTGCAGCTCAGTCCCGAAAGCCGTCTGGATAGTCTAAGGAGTATCAATGTCCTAGACTACCAGGTGGTTCACTGGGAAAAAGTAAAAAGGCACGAAAACATTTTGCAATGTGTTCGCTGCCAAAGGTTCGGGCACGCCGCGTCGAACTGCGAAATGCAGCCTCGATGCGTTAAGTGCGGTAAGAACCACAAGTCTGAAGAATGCGCTCTAGGTAGGGATGGAGCGTCAGAAAAAAGCCAACTCTCTTGTGTTTTATGTAAGAACACGGGACACACCGCAAACTATCGGGGTTGTCCTAAATTCCAATACATAAAAAGAGTAAATCTGGCTCGACAGCAAAAGGTGGAAGTTAAGCGTCCACCTGTTCTACCACAAACACCAGCCGTTACTCCCCAGGTTACCTACGCCCAAATGGCGGCAGGTAGGGGAAATACGGCACAGCAAGCGAAGGTTGCTTCTCAGGCCCCAGCGCCTAGAGCACCGGAACCGGCAAATGACATGCTAGCTATCTTGCTCTCTATCCAGGGGCAGATGGCTCAGCTGCAACGTCAAATTACCGAGCAAGCTACGCGGGTAGATCAAATATACGCGCTGCTGCCGAGCCTAACGCACCTTCAGTCGTAATGGGTACGTACATGGCGGAGCAAACCCTGAAGGTCCTTGCAGTGAATGTTAATTCACTGATTAGGATTGAGCGAAGAGCCACACTTTTTGAGTTGCTTAAAGACCAAGCCCCTGATGTGCTTTTGGTTAGCGAAACTAAGCTAACCAAAAGACACAAAATGAGGCACAGGAGGTATAAAATCATGCGAAGAAATCGACCCAACTCCATACAAGGAGGAGGCGTTGCAATCTTCGTAAGAAAAGGTATACGTTTTAAAAGAATATACAGTCGTGTAGTACGTAGGTTTCAGGTGCTAGAAGCATGCATCATGTATATCCCTCTCCGTAGTGGAAAGCGGTTATACATGGTGTCAGTTTATGCATCTAAGGCTACTCAATCCACCCTATTCATCTCAGAGCTCGAGACACTTTTTCGATTTCTGAGACTGGAATTGGAGGAAAACTACTTCATTATCGGCGGAGATTTCAACGCCAAACATAGCGATTGGGGAAATAATACACCAAACACTAGAGGGAACCTGCTATTCAATTGGTGGGGTCAGCACAGTGTGATGTATCGACTCGGCCTAAAGGCGACGGATAGTCCGTCGTTTCCTAGACACGGCTCCTATTTGGATCTCCTGTTGTTCGACACACGAATACAACTGACAGGTACGAACCAACAAACTGTAAACTGTCTTCGCACTTTTGTGTATGACAGTGACCATTGCGGTCTTAGTACCGAAATAACCGTTCCGAACGAAAATGCGGAATTGGATGAGTATGTTCAAAGGCATTCCTACAACTATAGTAGAGTGCGTTGGACACACTTCTCCAGGACACTGACTAGAGCGCTCTCCTCGAATTCGCTCTACCCACCGTCCAACAGAAATCTGTCAAACGAGGAGATTGACAGGTATTTAAAACTAATGGACGAGACAATTAAACGGACTATGGACAAAACGATACCTCAGTATCAATACACTGACAACGAAGACTTGTTCCGCAATTCAACTATAGACGCACTGCACCGACATAAAAGTAGACTACTCTCAAGACTGAAGACCTTGTACAGACAGTTTACTGACAGACACAACCCGGAGATTTTGACATTAAAGTCGTCGATCAAAAACCTCCAAACATTAATAAAAGAAAATTACAGGGCTTCTGTAAGTTTGTATTGGAACAACAAAATTCAGGCTGTAAACACCAGCAACCCGAATATGTTCCCGCAAATAAATAAAATATTTCGGAGGAAAGATCAAAACGACCTTTCATGTCTAAAAATCGCCCGAACGACTGACAACGAACGCATACTCTCAACAGCAGGCATAGATCCAAATGAGGCTGTTGATGATGACAACTTCTTTGTGATCGAGGATCCGCAGGAGAAGGTCGAGGCTATAGGAGCGACTTTCCAGGAAGTGTACAAGACAAATGACATCATTGGTCCCAACCACGACCTGGAAAATCGAGTCCTTGTGCACAATTTCTACCTTCGAAATGAAATAGCGAACTGGCGAATCGAGAACTCGGGTTTCACCCAGTTCAGTGACGAGAATATGGCAAATAATGTCATCGCCAATGGAAGGGAGCAACCCCCATTCATTTCGAAGGAAGAGCTTCAAACGATCTTCGACACAATAAGAAGTAAGAAATCAGTGGGAACCGATGGAATACCGAACATTGTGCTTCGACATCTCCCACTAGAAGCGGTGGACATTTGTACCACCCTGTTTAACAATGCAATGAATAATGCACATTATCCAGCGCACTGGAAAACTGCGGTGGTACATCCCATCCCCAAAAGGGATAAAGACACCTCCAATCCGGCGAGTCTCCGGTCGATCAGTCTTCTTCCAAATATCAGTAAAGTTTTCGAAAAAGTTATCAATAGAGTCCTGACAAAGTGGGTTGAGGACAGAAATATTGTTCCGGATAATCAATTCGGTTTTAAGGCGGGGCATGATGTTATTCATGCCGCGTCTAAACTGGTTTCTGATGTCCAATGGAACAAAGCCAAGAAACAGTGCACGGGTGCCTGCCTGATTGACTTGGAGAAGGCTTTCGATACCGTATGGTTAGATGGACTCTTCTACAAGTTGGACAGACTGGGCATTAGTAAACCACTGCTGTATATTCTTTTCAATATGCTCACAGATAGACAGTTCATCGTGAAAAATGGCGATGTGACTTCTACTGGTACATTCAACATTAAAAACGGTCTGCAACAAGGTGCAGTCAATTCGCCAATCCTTTTCAACATTTACACAAGCGATCTGATAGGTTCACTTCACCATGCCATAGCGTACGCAGACGACTTAATCGCGTACAGATCAGGTTCAAAGATTGAGGTTATAAACATTCTTTTGCAACGTGACTTCGATAAAATTAAACAATATTGCGACGACTGGAAGTTGAAGATCAACTTTCAGAAGTCGGAAACCATTCTGTTTAGGACGCCTTTGTCTGGGGCCTCTGCGGATACCAGAAAGAATTGGCGAAAGTTTCAGATTGTTGGACAACACGGGCAGCCACTTGTTTGTCGAAATGTAGTCAGATACCTTGGGATCTGGCTAGATCAATATCTGTATTTTAACAAACATATAGATGTTGCTCTGGCCAGAGCCAGAGGTGCTTTTGCCCTTACAAAGAGACTGTTTTATAGCAGACAACTCGATGCGGGGGTAAAGGTGATCTGCTACATGGCCCTTATTCGGCCTATGCTTACATTTGGTTGTCCCGTGTGGTTCAACGTGAGAGCAAGTCTTTTGGAAAAGATTCGGGTGTTTGAGAGGGCTTGCCTTAGGGCTTGTCTTCGCTTGTACAGAACACCAGAGTCTGAGTACATAAAATTCTATCCTAATGAGGTCTTGTACAATAGGGCAAACCTAATACGAGTGGACAATTTTGTTATTAAGTTGATTCGAAGGCACATTGCAAGAGCAATGACCTCGTCGAACAACCTGATCTCTGGGGCTTACTACCCCAATAACATGTATCACGAGAGAGTTCGCTTTGACGGCTTTATTCCTCCAGAAGCGTTCCTCTACCTCGGTAAACAAGGTCTGATCCAGGATAGATTTGCGGTGCCGTTAATCTTCCACGTCGCTCGAACAGCTGCGGACAGGCGACTCAACTACGACAGAGATGTCGCACACGGCAGTGCAGAGCGTCTCCGGTTTAGTAGGGCGGTAGGGAGTCGCGACATGAGGGATGTTGCTCGGCAGCACCAACAATTTTGGTGGCTTGCAGAAGAAGGGGAAGCTCCGTTGTCGAATTCCTCCAATCCTTGATAGCTTCGTTAGGGAGCAGAGTGGGTCTGCCTATTTTTAGACATGGCCGGCTTACATAGGTTTAGGTAGGGTTAAGGTAGTTTTAAGAGTAAAAATTATAAAAACTTTAAAAAAAAAAAATTATAAAAACTGAGAAAAAAAGAATAAAAAAATAAATAAAAAAAAAATAAAAAAAAAATAATAAAAACTTAGAGATGGGTACCCTTCCGGTAGTTTTTCTTAAATAAAAAAAAATACTATACAATACAATAAGATAGGTTAAGTAGGCTAAGTAGGTTAAGTAGTCTAAGTAGATTATTTAGATTAAGATTTATTTTTAAGTATTTTTTAAGTTTTATCTTAAGATTAAATATAAAAAGAAAAGTCCGTATACTAAGTTTTTTTTTTTAATAAAATAAATTTTCTTAGTTTGAGCTTTAATTAATGTAAAAATTTAAATATGTATTAAGGATCGTCGAAAGACATTTAGACTAAGAATTATGTTTAATCTAGACTGCCTGCATGGGGCCAGTAAGTTACAATAAGATAGTTTTAAGTTATTTAAGCTAATTTTTAAGCGTTTTTTGTATAGCTTGTAAGAATTTCTGAATTTCAAAAATAAAAATGCACTTAAAATGAAAAAAAAAAAATGACATTCTAAAACGTTAAATTACAACAGCAACATGGAAGATGTTTTGTATGCAAAAGCAGCACTTACTTTGCATCATTACGATTGGATTAATACCTTTGCCGTGTGATCCGAAATTACTTGATGTTTTGGAAAACGCCCTGATTCACAAACCATCGTTGAAAATCAATGAGAAAGAGGCTTAGCAGATAACTTACACTCAACAGAAAATTTTGTATAATTCGAAGTATGTACGAGTATGGAGCATAAATAATTATGAATTCTATCTTTACATCGAGTCATACACGTATAGGTGCTAGAGCACCATTTTAAAGAAATCGCTAATCCACAGAATTTATGACTCAAAGATATTGCCCGTAAATTCCCTCAAAGTGTCTTAATAATGAAAAACTAAAAAGTTTTTTAAGACAAGTCTGATAATGGAATTTTAAAGCTTCTGATAGAATAATCCTTCGAGGTTTAAATGATGTTACGCATTATCAGATCAAGAGTCAACTAGTATATGAAGATAGAGCCAAGAAAGAGCTAGCGGACGAGGTGATGTTTTGTCCGTAGATGGACATAATTTTGTATGGTATTGCGATGATATCGCAAAGGTCGTTATGCGACCAGATAGATCTTAGTTTGCACAATTCTGCCATCAATTCATTTATAAAGGGTGGTTTTTTAAATACTAACTTCAAACTATTATTATTCAGAGGTCTCTGTAATTTTAACATGTTATCAAAATTTAGAAATTTGGTTATAAATTTTAGAAAAAGTTGACTGCTTTCGTACAAGATTTTCTATTTAGGATGTGGTGGTACCGAGACGCTTAAGTAGAGTGCGTATTGAAGAGGATATTGCTGAAAAAGGTAAAAATTTACCAGTTCGGCTCTTTTCATAACTGCTTAGTCTTTGTCCGACCACTTTTTGCACGATTTTACGCAAATTCGAAGGCTTAAAAGATCCAGCTCGTGCAGGGATTGAAGCAGATAACCATCATTTGCATCGACATTTAGGTGGTCTGTGGGCTAGTAGGGCCATGATTAATGATTTTTTCGTTCCCCTATTGAAAAGTATGAATCTGGAAGAGATGTAGTTCCAGAAGGATGGTCCTACGTGTCATTTATCAAACGCAACATTCAACTAATTTAAGGAAATATTAAATGAATGTATATAGTAATTGTGCTTACTATAAATTGGCTTGATCTTATGGTTTGGCATCTCTTGATTATTTTCGTTGCTTGTACGTACAGTTGCTAGTCTACACTGAAAAATCAACAACAATCGACGTGTTCGAAGCCAAAGTTATTCGTGGTATTGAGGAAATACGGCCGTTGTCTGTCAGATGACATTCCTCAGATTTAAAAGTCATGGGAAAGTTGTGCCCAAAGTTGTGTTCATAAATTTATTGCAAAGTGAACTGTCTCGATGCAGTACAGATAAATGGCTACTTAAATGAAACTACATGCGATTTGTTTAAAATCAACAATACTACTAGTTTTAACTGCTTATGCTGTACTCAAATGAGATCCTTAAACCTGGTGCAAGCATAAGCCGGATATTCACAAAAGTTTGCCATCATATTCACAGAAAGCATTTCATAACTGAGAGACAGCAGGAAAGACTCTGGCTTTTTAGTGACGTGTGAAAGCATCAGTTTGATCTATCGGTAACCTGAAAAATTATCCCATCTTCATTTATGCGCATATGAAAATCAGCTATCAATGGAAGTTTGAACCAAAAACACAGACAAATCTAACGAAAGTTTGCGATCAGAAAACTCTTGTCTGCATCTTGTCTAGCAACTTCAACAGCGTTTTAATATCCAGTGATCCACTTGTTACCTGGAACATAGACAAGACAAAGCAACAATTCCGACTGTATTCAGTAAAGTATTGCATTCTTGAACTAACTTAGAAGTCGTAACAGGACGGAGCAAGGCTCTAAAAGCACCTTCGTTGTCGCTGCCGATAGAAATATATCGCCTCACTGCGATTTTTCACAATAGAATTCTTTGCCAACAGGATTTTGTATATTTCCGCCTGAAAGAAATACGTAATTTTTCTAAACGGGCAGTGAAGCTTAAATTTAAGCCACCTCTAAAGACCGGACTACTCTTCTTTTCCGTAGGCTATTTCACAAAACTACAATTTGTAAATATAAATTTGTATATAGATTTTTGATTTACAAGTGCAAATATATATTCCACATATTATAATGTGGTTGGAATCCAAAAAAAATTGTTGATCAAAAATGTTGACAATTTCCGTTGGACCGGGCTTGTAAATGACTTACGAGTATAATATACAAGTGTTATTTCAGATTAAATAGGTCGATTTAAATGACATTTTGTTTGGGAAGTTTATAGATTCTTTAACCCATGAGATAAGAATTAAAAGGGATTTAGGGTTCCAAACAATCGGTATACTGCGGAAGTTTTCCTGTATCTTTCTTTCAGTTTGCAGCATGCTAAAAATGTAAACTCCTAAGAAAAAAACAGTGAACTTTAGTTATTTTGTAAAAACAACAAATTGAATAAAGAGGAAGAATAAGAATTCAAATTATCAGCAGTTTCATTTGGGTACTTTTAGTTTTTTTCTTATTTCGTGGTGAATATCTCAAAAATATTTCTGCTGCTTGTGAGCCAAGATAATTAAAAGCTTAATGACGTTGATTCCAATAGCGTCTTTCTTCTATCTTTGGAGCTGATTTATGTGATTTCAGAAGTTAAGTCTCTTTAATTTGTAATTACAATGTTATGTGTATTTTACAAATCTGAAAATGGATACCCTGTTTCACCACGATAAGCTCGAAAGCCACTTTCGAACCAAGATAAATTTGTTCTTCTTCGCAACAATCGTGTATACTTCCAGGAAAACTCACCCACATATGTAAGTGTTGTGTAAGTTAATGCCGTTCGACATATGCTGATTCAAATTCGCTACGGCTATCTACTATATATGTATTTAAGTCCCACTTACACATTCCTTAACTCATTGCCTAATACGAAAGGCACGTATATGTATGTGTACTGATCTAAGAAAGTAGAGAATAAAATATATTTACCGGCAAGAACGTAAGATATCCTTTCCTATTCATTATTTGAACCCACAAAATATTCAAACAGTTAGCCATAGTATTATTGAATTCATGTATGTGCATATGTCAGCAATTCCATGGAACTGTCCTCTGGTTTCAAGCCATCTAAATATGTGTAGAAATTTGCCTTTGTATTATAGAATACAATTACATATTTGTAATATGTACCTAGAGTTTGATAAGACGATATAAATCAAATAAATTATTGCACAAATTGAGGTCAAAAAATGCATGAAAATACAAATTTGTAAATCGGTGAAATAGGTCATCAAGGCTCCAGTCCATTTTGTACAAATTTGAGAATGCACCCCTCAATATGGATGTTTGTACACATTCTTCGCACTTTTAAAAATAGCATTCCATTTGCTTACGCTGATGACACCGCGATAGTTGTGCGCCACAGGTCTCTTGAGACGGCAACAAGACTAATGCAGGCAGAGTTTAGTAATGCAGCCAAATGGTGTCACGACAATGGCTTAGTCATCAACGCGGCGAAAACAAAGATGATGTACATCCGAAGTCCACATAATATAGCTACGCAGGAGCGAGTGTTTTTTTCAAAATGATGCCTGCTCTAAATCAAGCAAACACTTAATTTACGTCGTAGAACGCTATAAATTCCTAGGAGTCATCATTGATAGCCATTTCATCTGGAACAAGCATATTAACAAGATACGCTCTGATTTAAGGAAGGCTTCATTTGCAATGGCGCATCTTAGAAATCATGCAACACCACAAATTTTGGAGCGCCTTGCTTGAATCCAAATTAAGGTATGGAATACTTACCTGGGGTAACGCCTCCAAAACACATATCGAGAAGCTGCAAAAACCCCAAAATTCTGCATTGAAGCTAATAAACTGCGGAAATGTTCTTGACGAAAGAAGATTTAAGGTACTTGAGGTGCAAGATATCTTTAAGATGACTTTTGTACTGGAATACTATAGTGACATCCGCTTTCAAAAGCCAATCGAACACGAAATTAACACATCAAAAAGAAAAAAAAATTATTAAAAATTTTCTTTTAAATTCACAAAATTAAATTTAAAATAAAATAACTCATTTTAGTTTAAACTTTTGAAAGACAACCTTCTGCAGAAAAGCCATTAAAGCTTTCAGGTAATTTATACAAATTGTTAACAAACTTTCATGCTTGAATAAAAAAAAAAAAAATGTCAAGTGGAAGGAGATTCAGCTAGGAAAGCCCCCTTGCACCCGAGATAGATCTCCCTATTTCCTTTACTAGTGGAACTTTGTTCAGAGTGGCAAGGTTGTAGAATGCAAGGAGAATGTTAAATGAATACAAGCATTATTCACGGGTTTGTGTTTCACCCTTGTATGAAACTGAACTCTGTACCTTTTTAAAATCGAAGGGTAGTATGAAAATGGTATGGAGTCCCAAATTTGGCAAGGGTGTCTTCTATCTTCTTTAATACTTAAAGATGACAAAAGATGTCACCTTGTTTGAAGTGATTAGTGCAATGTAGCTTTCCTCTTGAAAATTTTATATATGAAGCAGAATTAAATCTAACTTCTCCTACTTTCCCCGAAGTTGAGGTCATTCTCACAGCACTGTCATGAACAGGCACGCTAGCCATTGAATGATGCTCAGCTTGAACATTGATAACTTTTGTTTGGACTGACCATATGTATTTCATAGACTTGGTTTTCATATATGTGTGTACCTGAGTTGAAGACCCCAAGAGAGTTTCATTTACGAATAAATCTATGTACGAGTACAATAGTTGATTTCCTACTTAAGGTGCAGCATAATACCATCTATAAACAGAAAAAACGCACCTCTTTTTTCTTAGTAATTGAAATATTTGTTATTTTGTTTGGATTCACAACAACTTACACCAGGTTCAGGTAGTTGTCAGGCCATTTGGAGTAAGATCGTTAATATCCGTTGGTGTAGTATCTCCCAAAAAAGGCTTGTTCCATCGATCTAATATGGGTTGAATCACCTATTTCATTATCATTGACATGAAAAATGAAAGGCTAGTAGACCTTTAGGATTTCAAAAATTCTGGGCTTTTGTGGGCTCTAGGTTTGAATATTACTATAGCTTAATTAGCTTGAATTGGCTTGAAAATACTTCAATACAGGCATATTACCAGAATATATATATACATTGAATCGGAAGGCTTCTTGCTTAACCAATAAATATTTCGCCAATGAATACAGTCACTATCTGAAGCCTGAAAAACAAATTATTCGCAGCTGCGGAAGACATAGCTCTGACAAATTGTTGACCTGTCTAGACGTATTAAGGCATTCTGTGATTTCTCAAATTAATGCCACTTCTCTGTACTTTATTAACTCTCTTCGTTTTTCCTTACAATTTATTAATTAGATTTAAATATTATATTGAAATACTTGGGCTATAGATAATACAACATCACACGCTTCTCAACAACCTTGTATTAATAATAATTAAAAACTGATCACCACTTAATGCATGAGGTAAATTTTTTTAACATTCTCAATAAACGCAACCACATAACAACTGCTTGCGATCTATCTTTTTCAAGGAAAAAATTTTCCACAAAACTTTTCCGTTTTCCGTGGGTTGAGGGAATTCTCAATTTAGCTTAAAAGGCATTTGGCAACATCAATTAATAGCTTAGCCAAGTTAATATGTTCGAAGAAGTAAAAACAAAATCAATTGAGCCACCCTTCGTAGAAAGTTTTTGTAGGGCTCTCGTCAAAAAAAGAACATTTTGTTTTGTATTGGTTTCCACCCCTGTTATCCTTATTTTTGTTTCCAACACATTAAGGGTTAACTTTTTATTGGTTGACAACCATTGATTATTTTTTTTAGATCTCCAGGGGCAAACCTTTTCAAAAATTTCCATCCGTCAATAAATTTCCCACTCGATTGTGAAAACAAAGAGCAGATTCTAATTCTCCCATAGTGCTACCCTATATGAGGCCCTGTGGTCGCATCATTTAGAGTTTCCATTTTGGAAACCAAAGAAATCCATTAAAACGAAAAGAAGTCGATTAGGGTTTCATATAGCTAAACAGATAAATTCTATTGTCCTCTTTTGCATTTTTAAAGCCTTGATGGCGGTGGCGATGGTGGCAGTGTCGGTCTATAGTGGGCAACGGTTCCGTGTCATGAGCTTTGCTTAACGACAGACTTGGTTATCCTTGAGTATCCGCTCCTCAGTGAAAGCCAGTATCCTTGGTCTTTTGTTTTCGGCTAATTGCCACTGTGAAGATTTTTCGATTTTCCCTCAGAGAAAGATTAGAGATGAAGTGGAAAAAGAAACGGAAATGACTGAATATTTTCAAATTGGCTAACTTTGCTCTTATGGTTCACTTAACTGGTCTGAGCCAAGGACGAGGCAGGAGTAATTATTAAAAAAAAAAAGAAGTAATTTTTTTGCAGTGATTGAGTTTAAGAATAAATTTGATTCAAAGTGATGGTCTTCTTAATTGTCTCCACTAAAAGGATTATGAATCGTTTTCGACTTTTCCATTATCAAGTTTTTTTTTAAGTTCAATAATTTGACTTTTTTTTAACTTTTTGAATGATCTACTGGAGGGCCTACATAAGGACTATGCTCCACTGAATATACTTGAGGTATGACTTTTTATTATCAGTTGCAAAATCTTAACGAAAGAGAGTTTTTTTTGATCATTTACACATATTCATTTCTACATACACATGTAAAAATCTCATTGGTTGTGATGTCTATTGAGAAATATTTATGTTCGATTTATCAGCTCTCGGTAGGCATCCATTAGTTGTAGATGGTAGTTCTGTATCTCTTCACTGAAAATGTGCGGATATTATTGAAGATCAATAAATCTGCCCCTCTTTCTTAAGTGTGCCAATCAAACTCTCCATCTTGATCCAGATACCTATTTTACTGACGATCTTGAGAAAAGCCAGCATCTTTATATCGGTAGTCATTACCTGTTTATTGATAAAAGAGAAATGTATGGGTTACTTGGCAAGCATTCAATAATTGGTATCGAAAACAAACTAGTCTTATACGTATACATGCAAAACAAATAGTATCTATTATTCCATAAAAATTACGGGGGAACGTACGAGTATCTACTATAGTTTTTTATTATTATATAGAGTCGAATAATTCTATGAATTTGTTTTCGAAATATTTTAGGAGCGCTGCATATCCCAAACGGTAGTCGATAAAAAAAAAATCTGACAAGGGTGGTAATAAAATTTGTCAGTAGCTGTGATTGAGGGGAGCGATTTACTTGCTATAACTCCTTCTTTGTATTTAAGTTGGTAAAGTATAAGACATCAACAAGCTGAGAAAGAGTCGCAGCTTAGCATGGGATGCAATTCCCTTTCCTTGCATTGGTTAAGTTTTTTCAGGTCGACGCAAAAACGTATATCTCCAGCTTCACTACCAATTACAAGTGCAGCATACCACTCTGTCGGTTCATCTTCGCGATTTTTTTTACATTTAGCCTTCCCATGTCATCAAATTTTGCCTTCTATTTGCTTTTTAGCGGAAGTGGAACTCGGTGTGAATCATAAATTGCGTGAGGTTTGCATGCTGATTCTGGTAAGCAACCAAATAAGCAACCCAGTTTATTGAATAGGGAATTCTATTTGAGTCTTGATATGAGATTTATTCACTTGTTCACTTTCTACACAAATTACTCGTCATATATGATTCAGCCGTTCTCAATCCTTTAAACACAAAGAGGAGCCTTTAAGATTTGAATAACAAAAATTATAAAATTTCTAACGCAATCTCTAATTAATTTTGCGAGAAATTAACCTATACGTACGAGTATAACATTCAGATGTTCTCCCACTGGTCTCATGAGATTGTGATGTTTAAGTTGCTGTGGGAAAATGGATATCTAAAACTAAAGCGGAGATAACGTTTACAAGGGCACCACTATTAAGAACAAGTTTAGCATTCGCTCCGTTTGCAGTAAGGTTTTGCTTACACTGTTTCATTGGAGTTGATGTGAAACTTGCCAAGAAATATGTTAAATGTATTTGTGTTTAATGCGCTCTCAGATATCGAGTAAATTTTATTAGATGAGGAACTGCTCGATTTTCACACATCTGATATCTGAAACTGCTCCACTTACCACTTTTATTACAGAGCTTACCATAAGCAGGGCATTTATAAAGGCTTGCTGAGAGGTTCGTTCGGTTATTCTACTTACAACTAAATGTCCGATGGCATTTATTTCTATTTCTGTCAGCTGTTACAGGTGATGATTTATTTTTATTGCATACCTGAGTTAATTGAAAGCAGTTGATGGATGCTAATGCGTGTTTAGATCTAGTGTTACGGCGACCGGACACATTGCTGCCGATTGTGATTATTGCTCCTTCTATTGTCACAGATTGTTTCAGCCGTAATTTTGCGGGGAGACTTTTTCTCGCACGCCTACGACCAAAGGGTCACGTCGTAACAGTCGTTACAACTTTTGAAAGCGGTTCTCCGTCTTCTTTGTACCTTATATTGAAATTTGCATTTCGAAAGCCTGCAACACTTTTTGGTAGTCCTTCTTATCTTCTGCAATCAAGCTGAAAAATAAAAAGATATAAACGCTTGGTCACCCATTATATAAATAAGTGTACTATATTTATCTGATCCTCTTGCAATTAAGATGATAATCCAGACGCGACTCTGTAGCACTCAAACCTTCGGTTTCTTCTTCTATCTGAAGGTAAATTGTTGATAGTTACTTCCATATCTTTGGGCTCTGCAAATTTTTATTTTAAATAACTATACGGAACTTTATTATGATATAAACAAAATTCTCGCAGATTTCACCTCGCTGCGTGATGATTTAATCTAATACATTACAAAAAAAAAGTATAACTTCTGGTACATGTCACTGTGTTCCAGATTCATTGATCCTTCGAGCTAAAGTGCTGTGGATCTACATGATACAGCAATCTCACTCACCGTTAGAGCGTGCATCTGACCAGATCTACCTACATGTATGTGTGCCTCTGGATGGCCTTGGTCGACCTTCTGCCCTTAAAGTGTCCATGCATCGATGATACGAGTCTGAGATACCCCTTTTCATTTCTCTACATCTTGCTTTCCTGCAAAAACAGTATTAAGCAGTATTCTTCGTAAGAAATTCGCGCTGATATCATTACTGGAGTTGCATTTGATAAAAAAAAATTTGATATGCTTCGAAAAAGTCTCCCAAAACTGTTCTGCATATATTTGATCAATGGTGGGTGAAATTAAGCAGTTAAAGGTAGTTTTTGCGCACATTTTCGGGTTTAAATAGTATGTTCTGCCTGAAAACAGTTAATTCGTCAGCTTCATTGTTTAAAGCTCTACAAAATTGGTTAATTTAATTTCTCTTGACCAAACTTCAGATTAGTTCTCCTCAATCGTCATGAGATGTCTTATGAATTCTCACTTATTGCGATCAAAAATAACTTAATCAATTTTGAGCAAATATTTCCACAAATTGAAAATAATAAAAGTAACAAGTCACCTGTATTAACAATGCTGTCGGATTAATAATCCACTTATACCTGAAGTTGGCACTGAGGTTTTCACCTTATGCAGGATCCTTGATGACATTGAAATTAATTGCGCATTTCATTTAGTATCTAATATTGAACACTGTACTATGTAGACCAAGAAAGATTAAGTGCCTGATCTGTGTCAATTCGTCTAATCTAAAAATATTGTTCGTACTATCGGAAGTTTTTAAGAAAAAATTAAAAAATAAAAATTTAAAAAGTATGCAAAGAGACGAATACCGACTTCTCAGGAGGAAAAAGAAGGAGCATGAGAAAAAGGAATGAGATTCATAAGATTTACCAAAAGGTAAGAAAACATGTCACGGACATCAAACCCCTAATCGCCGGTAGATACCAACAAGGGAACATCGTAGTAAAGTCGCAGTCGATGCAAAGGATTTGGAAAGAGCATTTCTGTTGACTGTATAACGACGGTGATGACCAAATACTACATATCGAGGTCAGGCAGATTGAACCTTTCAACCTTAAAGTTGTAAGGGGACAATTTCGCTCACCAGATCTGGATGAAATCAAGAGTAGCCATACCTAAACTTAAGTTCAATCAAACTGCTGTGACGGCCGACCTTACTATTGAGCTTAGTATAATAAACTGCAAAAGGAAGCACCCAGCGAGCCACAGAGGATGTAGTCAAAGAAGGCGAGATGAAACTCAGAAAAACGTACGTCCGAAAGAGGCGGACGGAGAAGCGGAAGAGAAAAAGGCGAATCTTATTCTTTCTCCTCTTATAGACCCATTGCACTTACATCCCTTCTTTCCAAGGTCATGGAAACGCTGATAAATCGTCAGCTCATAAAATATCTCGAAACACGAAAACTTCTTAATGACGGCAGTACGGTTTTCGTAGCAACAGGTCCACTGGTGATTTAATGGCATGTCTCACCGAAAAGTGGAACCAAAGTTTACATCAGTCTGGCGAAAGCTAGATAGTTGCACTTGATATTTCTAAGGCATTTGACAGAGTTTGTCGAAAATGCGTGCATTTGGGATCGATGACTCTGTTCTTCAATGGATTAGAAATTACCTTTCGGGACGTTCAATTCAAGTTGTCATGGATGGTTTCACGTCTGATATTCTCAAAATTAATGCTGGTGTGCCCCAGGGCTCTGTTCTGTCTCCGACAATCTTTTTAATTCTTATCAATAATCGCATGGCGATTTTAAAAATTGTTGGTGGCCCAGCCACGAATCGAATCCAGATACTCTGTGTGATAGTCCAATGAGCTAACTATCACGCCATCGCCATCGCCGGGGAACTATCAACAGTGAGGGTGGCCGTGGTGTAGTGGTACCAGCCATCGCTTCTCGCTCGGACGTTCAAGGTTCGAATTCTAGTCATGACAACTTTTTCATTGTGTACTTGGAACTTAGTCAGAAAAATCTGCATGTGAAGGCATAACACTGACAGGTAGATTTCGCTGTTGTAGAGTTTCAAGCACAAAACAACCATTAAAATTCACAACCTGAATCATTCCGAGTGAGTTTCAAACCACTACATCACACCAACTTTCCTTTCTCCTCCTTCTATCTTTCCGCCCGCGCCCTGGCGACAGTTAAAGGGTATCATAAAACCCCTTGAGGCGCGCGTAAATTATAAAAAAAAAAAAAGAGTGGAATTTAATGCTTCCAAAACACAATGCTGTCTGCTGTCGCTAAAGCGAAATTCAATTACCTAGCCATTATCCATGAATGGCACTTGCATCGTCGAAACCGAAAAACTTTCCTATCTCGGTATGTGTGTCAATGACAACCTACGTTGGAATGACCACATTTTCGAAGTCGCCAAAAATGCAGCGAAATGTCTAGGTTTCCTTAAGCGATGTAAGAAATTGTTCACCCCCCCTGATCTGGCTTCAATATACAAGGCTTTCATCCGCCCCAAACTGGAGTGCAATCTGGTCAGGTGTTTCTAAGAGTTATTTGCACCTATTAGATAGGATTCCAAACCGTGCGTTAAAACTTATAGGTAATGCCAATATTACACAGTCGATTGACACCCTCGACCACCGACGTAATGTCTCTTGTCCCACCTTGTGCTATCGCTATTTTCACCACCAGTGCTCCACAGAAATTGCCAGTAGCATTCCGCCACTACAAACCCCCAACCGTAATACCCGTCTCGCTTTGAACGCTCATAAGTACACCCTCAAGCCCACTTTCGGACGAACCCTGAAATATCATGTTTCTTTCCTAAGCCGAATAACTCGCTTATGGAATGCCCCTTCTAGCTCTGTATTTCCTAGCCATTACAATATTCAGACATTTAAGACCAACGTACATCGGTACCTCTCTTTTCTTCCTCCCTGAATTTCCTTCGCCCGCGCTATGTACAAACATTTTAAGGGTACACAAAATCCCTTGTGCGCGCACCAATTACAAAAAAAAAAAAGAAGATGGTTCAACCAGAAGATTACCAAAAAGAAAAGCTCCCATCTCCTGGGGCCAATCTTTTGCGCAATTCGTGTCGCAAGAAAATGAAGTAGTATTGGTCCATATCCAATCTCACAAATTTTCTCTTAAATTCACGCGAAACTGGAGGAGCAAGTCAAAACAATAAACTCATTTCTGAAGAACTAAGCAATCTCGAGCATAAAACGAGAAAAACAGGAACTCAAGTATGATTATGAAACAGTTCCTCAAAATATTAACATGTTAACATGGAACGCAAACGGGCTATTGGAAAAGATAGACGAACTTCATCTAAACCGTAATATTGGTAATAACAATATTGGTATATGCTTGATTTTCGAAACTCATTTGAAAACGAAATATAAGGAATCTAGTGTAAAAATAGACGTATACTGTTGTTGGCATGCTTACCATCCATCCGACAGGGCTGGGCGCGGATCTTCCCTATTCTTCCAAGATCGTATTAAACATTCTATAAATACACAATTATAGAGACCGATGGGATGCAGTAAATATAGTTCGCGTAAGAAATAAGCACTCGTACTACAACATCGTGCTCATTTACTACACTATGCGATACAAACTAGAAAAGACCGATTTTATAAATCTTTTGCACTCACTTGGCTCCAATTTTATTGTTAGTGCTGATTTCAACTCGAAGCACACCTTTTTGGGCTTCAAGATACGATTCAACAAAAAGACTACCGAACGAAGCCAGCATGTAATTTAATGTTGACTTCTTTTCGACGGAAAAAACGACATACTGGCCCACCGACTTAGTAGACTTCTTCATTGCAAGAGGCGTAGCTAAAGACTTTACGAACGTCAAGGAAAATTTAGATCTCTCCTCAGATTATTCACCAGTAATCTTAACAATAAGCGAGCGTCTAATAAAAAAAGAAGGAGCCCCTAGATTAACTACAAATCAAACTAACTAGGACGGCTTCAAAAGATATTGTATCAAAAATATTTTTCCGAATGTGTCGCTTAAAACACCGTATGAAATACAAGATGAAGTCATAAAGAAAGTCGCGTGGAACAAAGCTCCCGTTAGAAGAAAGGAAATCGTATATAGCAAAGCTAAGTATCCGCCGGAATAACATAACTGATACATCAAAAGAAGAGAGCACGCAAAAGATGGCAACAATTCTGAGCATCGCAGCACAAAACTTTGTTAAACCACCTGTGTAATGAGCTCCAGAATTCAATCAAAGATCTCAAAAATCGGCTGCCCAAAAAAGTTCTAAACACTCACTATGGAAAGCTATGGAAGGTATTAAAAAACTCCAAATGCAATCGCTACCGATAAAAAAAACCATGGCGAGTGGGCAAAAGAAGACAAGGAGAAGGCGGTCTTATTTGCCGGGCACCTAGAAGAAACGTACAAACCATTTGACGGACGAACGCTCACAGAAAACATTCGTGCAACGATTACGACACCTGACAACTTTAAAATAAAGACTGTGTCACTGGTCGAACTTTGCCAAACAACAAAAAATTTTAAAAATAACAAGGCCCCTAGATATGATTTAATAACCGGACAGAACCTCAAGGAATTGACAAAGAAAGCCCTAGTCAAACTTATGCATATTATAAAACCGCGTTTAAATTATTATACATTCCAAGGTAATGGAAAGTCGCCGAATTTATAATGGTTCCGATAAAAGGAAAACCTCCAAAGGACAAAAAAACGCAAAGACCGATATCGCACTCTATCGATCGATACTTTCTAAGGTATTTGAAGGACTTTTGTTAAAGCGCCTACAACCAGTTACTGTTGGAAGTTGAAAGTCGTTTGATTCCTGACCACCAATTCGTCTTCAAACCAAAGCATTCCACAATTGACCAGGTTTATATAATAAAAAATGAAATAGAGAAAACCTTAGAGGAGAGAAAGGTATCTTCTAGCGCTTTTCTGATTGTCTTTCAAAAATATCAACAACCTACTCATTTTCTTTAACTCGGTACAAATGAAGCAAAGTATCTAGGAGTGAAACTAGATGCGAAACTCAAATGGAAGTCACAGGTTAAAAAAAAACGTGATGAAATGTATTGGCTACTTGGAAAATATTCCAATTTAAGCATATAGAACAAACTTCTTCACTTGCTTGTATAAAGCAAGTGCCTAAGCCTGTTTGGGCGTATGGTATACAACTTTGGGGTTGTACTAAACGAAGCAATAAAGATATCCTAGAGTCTTTCAAAACAAGGTACTGAGAATCATAGTAAATGCCCCGCGGTGATATCCACAGAGAAATTGGAGTAACTACAGTCGATGGCAAAATAACGAATTTTGCTCGGAAACTTCCTGCTGGTATCCACGGACTTTACAAAATCGCTATATAGATACTTCAGATTCTGGACGAGATAGATCTTCTGCACCGATTACAAAGAACGAAACCGTTCTATTTAGCTCAGTAAGACAAGCTGAACTTAGTTGCAGGTTATAGCAGCTGCTTTCGCTGGAAATTAAAACTACTTTATAAGGAAACTTAGTCGTAGTTAATCAGTGGAACGAATTAAGAGCTACGGGCACATAGTGTCTATAAAGATTGTTCACCTACCCACGTAAAAAACGTACAAAAATAATAATAATAGGAAGTAAGCAGGGTGTTGTCAGTGGCTCTTTTGCTAGTTTTGAAACGAAGCGGCGAAAATTAACGTTTAGCGTTCAACGAGGGCAAGACCAAGTACATATGTATATACTGCCAACCAGAAAGGACATCCAACACCGAAGTCTCGCCCCCCCCCCCCTTTAATAACAAAAGTGAACCTATAAAAGACCTTAAATGTCAGAAAATACAGCGACTAACTATATGAGTTGTACAGCAACCAGAAGAGTGAAAGTCCAACGAATGATATGATAACAACTTCAACTTCTGTGGTCCGAAAGAATTCGAATATAAAATTGAAAGCACAACACCCTGAACGAAAAAGGAATCCCATGAACGTTTGCTCATCCAACCGCATAGTCATGTTCTATAATGTTATTATTAGGAGTATCCATTCTAGTATGCGTCATAAAATATAACCATCGCTCTTTTTTTGAATCAAAACAGTTCCTCTCAGTTTTGCATCTTTTTTTTCAAATTTCCCACTATTCGAAATTGGGGAAGTGAAAAAACACCCACAACGCGCATGTCGCTCCCCTTGGAATGCTTCTAATCCACTTTTTTTTTTGGATAAATTGTCGCTAGTATCGGAAGAAAGAATAACACACTTCCCCATCAATTGAGAACCAGAGAGAATAAAATGCTTCACAATTCTCTCACATCAGAGCATAAGTTAAAGGTCCTTTCTATCGTTTTGAGCGGAACATTTTGTCCACATTGATTTTCAGTAGTGTACAGAATTTTCCTTGGGCTAGGTTAAGAATGAAAATCTACAATGTGGGTAACTGGGCAAACCTACAACCCACCCTTCTTAGCAATCGGATTGGCCTATGGTAACGACGACGCGAACGTTGTAAACAGGAACGAGGAGACTCCCAGGGTGGGCAACATAGGCATCTTTGGGTTTGGAGCCTGGGGTGGCAATACATAAAGCATGGAAAAACAAGGCAATGGCACGCTGTTGTGTACTTTTTCATTTCCGTGCAATTGATTAAGCCGCACTGTGTGTTAAGAGACCTTCATTTAACGTCCTTCATGACTTTCGTATTATCCTTGTTTCTCTTCCTGTGATTTCATTTCAGTAATCTTGTTGCAATTTTTAGTACTTAAACTTTGACTAAATGTCAGAGTTGCCTTTTGGTGAAAGTGCTAGCCTCTTAGGACACAGGAACTCACAAATTCGAAGACTAATTCTCGTTACTTACTACTTAACTCTTACCGAGTGGCTTGCGCTTTTACTAAAAAGATCTCTTATGACATAATTATAGAAGGTCGAGTGCTCTTAACTTCTACAAATAGGCATGTAGTAATTTTTATTTTTTTTAGAATTTTTAAATGGGCTATATTCACGTCATTTCGCTGGTCCTTTGGAATCGTCAACGTGGCAATAAAATATTTGTACGTGAAAAAAGAACAAAAAAAATAAATAACTTAGTGTCGACGACGAATGACCCCATCTCTTGATCTCGTGCGTTTGTCGTGGTCCTCGTTGTTAATGTCATGGAATAAATGATGTAGTAGGACGGTACGGTTACTTCTCAGACACTACTAGGCTGAGTTTTATGTTCCGTGGTAAACGTTATTAGCGCCGGAATTGATGAGGCACATAAAAAATCGTCCTTTTTGGATTTTTATTTTTATACTCAGCTCTCGGCTGACTTCCTTTGGATTGGACTGGGGTGGTGTTCATTTCTAAGTGTTCACGTTTCAAAAAGTTTCCGCCCTGTTAGTTTAGGCGATTCGTTTTGTAACTGGGCTTTCTCTGTACCATAAGACAGTGCGTTGACATTAGATGGATTTAATAGGATTCATTTTCGGTTGATAATAGACATCATTAAAATTTGCCTGGTCTTTAATCCCTTTTCATCCCTCTTTAGGATTTCTTTTATGTCCGTTGGCGGTAGCAATAAAATTTCTACTGCAGCATACCACAGAACCAAAGTATATAAATCAAAAACTTGAGCAATCGCCGTTTCATGGACCTTGGAAAATTCAATTTGGTGACACAGTGGGGTTATGTTTTGAATAAAGACGTTGTGGGGTGGATTTCCAAGATTGGTGGGTTAAGTAGATTAAAGTGATTGAGTTTCGATTAGAGTGTCCTTGAAAAGTAAAAATATTTTACTAAATACCCTCGGAAGAAGATGTTCGTAAATCAAAATTGATGCCTATTTAGGCATACATAATAAATAAACTATGTAGACCATTATAGAAAAATGTGAGGATATACAAAATGTTTGTTGGTTACTTTTTTTTAACCCCGAGAAGTGTTTAATGGATTCAGTGGTCTGTGGTCTGCGGCCACTGAAGCTTAACCACAGAAGGATTTATTGACTAGAATGGTTTATTTATTATAAGGAGAAGTATCATACAAGGTTACATTAAATTTTAGGCAATAAATCATTTGATTGTTGTAGGAATGACTTGAGGGACAGAAACGAAGTCATTCAACTGCGAACTGAAGAGTTTTTGCCCAGACAAAATTTGAAACTTCTTCGATATGATTGTAATTGTACATGCGTAGGTATGGCTATTCAAATCAGAAAAAGAAATTGCGTCTCTTCTATATTTCTAGATGTATTTATATGCACATGTCGTATAATACATAAAAGTTTGTCTTTCTGTTAATATTTCGCTTAGAGTTAGAAATGAAAAGAGAACATTTAACGAATAAATTTTCGATTTAAGAAGATTGGCATCTGTAAAATACAAGACTGTGAAGCATTATTCGACTAATGCCTATTTGATATGTTTTCGGATTTGCCCCGAATGAATTCTTCACACTTACAGCTGCTATGCACCACCAAGCTGCCCTCATAACATAATATCGGATGCAAAAGAAAAACTCGGTAGCAATAGGGCAAGATTTCAACTCGAAGGCCGCAGAATGGAGCAGCAAGAAGACCGATACAAGGGACAAGCTCTACTCGAGACATTCACAAAACTGGGCATAATTCTTATTATCATGGGCACGAAAAATACTTTTATATGGTCGAGAACGGGGTCTATCATAGACATAATCCTTGTCAGCAGCTTTCTGGGATAACACATCTTCGCGGGTCAGCGAAGATGATACACAAAAAGGACTATCAGGCTGTGATTTTCGAGCTCCTAAAAGTAAAAACCCCGAAACTGGCTCAAAAGACTGGTTCCAAATAAAGAGATATAGCCTAGGATAGAGAAAATATTGGAGAAGTCATTAGTACAAATAAGACCCAGAACTGCGAAGAATCCAGGTCGGGCCTATTAATTTCCACATGCTTCTATTCCAAGAAGATAACCTTTGGTGAACCGACCAAATAAAATTCCTAAAAACTGTCTTCCTGTGAGCGAGAAGAATAATACTCAAGAGGAAGATTAGATTTTAATCAGAATCTGGTTATCTTTAAGCAAGCGTGGAGATTTTTCAAAAGGGCCATCAAGGGCAGCCTAAAAAGGAGCTTCAAAAAGCTGCTGTGAACTGCCTACAGGATTGTTACGACGAAGATCAGAGGACGCCTTAATAAACATGATGACAATGCTTAAAAATATTATTCAAAAACTGTTTCCAGAATAATTACTAAACCGTTTTCGCGAAGTCATAAAAACTGCAGATGAATGCTCTCGCTGGAATAGACGTACCAATCAACATACTCAGGATTATTTTCAACTACTTCAGAAACAGAAAGCTTAGCTCTGATACCGATGACAGTGTCCTAAGTTTTATAAAGACCCAAACGTTAATATAATGGGCTTTGTAGATGATATCGCCATCGTAACCGCGGCAAACAACATCCACGAAGTAGAATCGGTAACTAACGAAGCAATCTCCCGAGTCAAATGTAGGCTAGAGATAGTAAGAAAAACGCAAACCAGAACAGTTAATGCCGATGAATACATGCATACACGCGTAGAACATCAAGAGAAATTAAAGTTGGCATTGAAATACCTAGGTATTTTGATGGATAATGGACTTAGTTTAAGAGCTCACCTAGACATCGTTGGGAAAAAATCATCGATCGCTGACAAGATTAATGCCAAACATCGGAGGGCCCAGGTGCATGATGATTTCTGTCAAAAGTGGTTAGCTCAGTTATATTGCATGGGTCTTTAGTATGGGCAGTATGCATCTAGAAGAAGGATATCGCGAATTTATTGACAAATTTTGTGCACCCAACGTATTAACTTGCGAGATTCATGAGGAGGAAAGGAAAATCTCAGTACAAAAGTGGCATAGCGTATAGTATCCTAGATCCTAAATCCTATCCTATCATGATCACGATCACGATCACGCAAGTTTTCACTGCCCAAGCTTCAGAAAATCGGATAGCAACTTTTGATGCGCAAGCCTTATTAATGGAGAAATGAATTCTTAGAAGAAAAAGAGTAAAATCAGGCAGTTGTTGACGGCCATTCTGATTGAATTGAGGCAACACGAGCTTCAATATAGGCCAAATGAGTATAATAATATAATATCGCCTGAGACAGTAGACGAAGTCAGAGAGTGGTGACAATCAAAAATTCCGCAGCGACGCGATAACATGCAAATTAATACATTTCCCGCTGGGTATATAAACACACCAATCCACAAATAAAAGTTCCAGCTACGAACAACAATCACAGCCCCACAAATTGTTTTACCTTTCTCCCCTGACCGCAAAGTAATGCTTAACTGCTGCTCCGTGGGTCGAAGTCAGGGACGATGTTATTTTTTAGAGATAACGCAGCATCCTTACAGAATCAGCTGCTGTTGCGATGAACCAACACATGCCATAGCCTGTAAAAATGTGTATATCACGTGTGTAATAATGATGGGTGTCACCTAACACCGATGGTATATACTCGTACGAATTATTCTACAAAAAGGTATAGACCGACAATATTTTATATTTTTTATTTATTTATTTTTTTTTTTTTCTTTTAAAGACTGAAACATTATTGAACTAAGGTAGTGACAAACTCTACTATTACATTTGCAATCCATGGACTTTCTCACAAATGCAATGTAAGTGAATCAACAACAGCTATCTTAACCTTTTGACTACTAGAATTTACTCGAATAAGTACAGTTTAAACGTTTTTACAATTCATACGCATCCACAGACATGGATAGAGCTAATCAGTGGAAAGTGGTTTTTGGAACGACCGAAGTGTGGAAACTTTGATATCTACCTATATTATAGAGGTTGTCCCAGTTTGGCAGTATAATTCTTTAAGGGCATATTCCTAAAGTTCTGCTGAACAAAACATTGTATGGCAGAGGTCTATTCTCATTTCATTCTCACTTCATTTCAAGTTACAGCTAGACCTGTAAGGTACTTAAGTATTTCAGTACTTCAGTCCTCTCAAGTAGCAGTACCTAGTAGTTGTACTTTGGTACTCTGGTACTGAACGAGAATTTTTCAAGTACTTGTGTACAAGTACCAAGTATCACGTACTTAAGTACCAAAGTACTTGAGCAGTACTTCCAAGTACTTGACCAGTACTTCAAGTACAAGCATATTGACTAAGATTTGTTACATGTCAATTTATAAATGACAATTATTATGTATTACATTAGGAGAAAGTGTTTCTTTGATCAGCAGACTAGAAACTGTAAGCGGACTGCCGAAAAAGAATCTAATCGAAATTTTAAAACCCTTGAACCGGCGATCGAAGTGCAGATTACACAATTTCTGATTCCAAACACTTTTTCTGGTGACTGATTAATTTCTAGCCATTTATGTATGTATGTATTAACGCATTTATTTACTATTTATTCTACAAGACGTCATGCCCTTACTGATCAACACTTTCGGAAATAAGTTTTGTTAAAAGCTAACTCGACTTTTCTAAAAAGTATTAATCTACAAATTGTGCAAGACTAAAATAAAGTACTTTGAATTGTAGAACTGAACAAGTACTTAAAATTACTGGCCAAGTACTTGGAAGTACTGCTCAAGTACTGTGGTACTTACCAGTTCCAGGGTACTGAAGTACAAGTACAAGTCCCTGTACAGGTGCTGGTACTGGTACTGGTACTGCTACTGGAACTGGAACTGGTACTGGTACTTGTACTTGAAAGTTTACAGCTCTGGTTACAGCCCATCAAAGTGGGTGACCTCTAATTTGGAGGTGTAACCACTTTAAACGCTATAACTTCTAAACTAGTACAGGTATTGAAATACTCGTAGTTTTAGACATTTCGACAAGATAATTTAGTAGTGCATACAAGTCTTAAATGTTTTGGGTACATCTGTGCGGCAACAGACTCAAAATTATGAAAATTTTTCTAAAAATTTTACTCAATAAATTTTCTGAAATTTGTAGCCTTAAAAAATTTCCTAAAAATTATGCTTAGAAACGTTTTTACGTACGATCAACAGATTTTGTGGTAAAATCCATTTTTTGTCAAACAGAATGGCCAACAAGATGTGTACCTATTGAATTACTCATAAAATCTCTCAGATATTTTTGTGTGGTCCTGACAAGGACCTTTTTGGAACCCTTTCGACCATTTTTTGTCAATGGTGAATATTGTTAATCCTATTTCTTTCTCAGTTCAAAATGTATGTGATAGGCCAGTTTTTCGTAGTTTTATCGATAATTGCTTTTGTGTGCACCAAAACATCCGCAGCCTAAGACAAAATTTTTCTGTTTTTTGGCTCATATTGAGTCACTTAATAAACTGCCAGCTATAATAGTCCTAACAGAGATTTGGGTTTATGAGGATGAAATGAAATTGTATAATATACCGGGTTATGCTCCTTTCAGTTGTTGCAATGAATCTTATTTTTCAGGTGGTGTTGCAGTTTATATTGATGAGAGTATTGATCACAAGTTCTCCAAACTTGTCATATGTAGTGCGGATGTTGTAAAGTTGTCGTTTTGTTATCAAAACGAAAACTATACAATGTTGTGCTTGTATAGATTGCATGCCTTTAGTAAAAGTTTGTATGAATAAAACTTGTAATTTAATTTTAATTGGTGATATTAATATTGATATTTCTAACGAGTCCAATATTGATACTGATAAGTATTTGTTCCTAATGGCCTCGCATGGTCTCAAATGTAATATATATGACCCTACCCGTATAATAGAATCAAGTACTTGCATTGCATTGACCACATTTTCACCCGGTTTAAAATCTGTAATAAACTAAAACTTTCTGGAAGTGTTCTCGATTTAAAGATTACTTATCACAAAATGATCGTTTTATTATATGAGTCAGAAAATATATCGAAACCTCCTTTAGTAATTCAAAAAAAAAATGCACTATACAATAGATTATACTTCAATACAAAATATTTTGAAACATGAATTTTGGGATCAGGTTTATTCGGAAAAGGACCCATCTACTTCATACGCTCTTTTTATTTCAATTCGGCAAAAACATATAGAGTCATGCAATTCTATATCCTTAAACAAATCTAATAGAAAAAAGTTTCTCAAGCCTTGGATGAATGGGTCTCTCCTTAAAGTATAAGTATAAAGCTAAAAAAAACATCCAAACAATGAAAAATTAAAAAAATACTTCCTTAAACTTTGTAAGGCTGTAAGCGCAAATGTTGAATTGACCCGAGAAAGGTATTATTTTAACTTGTTTGAAAAATTGAAGGGCAATATTAAAGAAGAATGGAAAGCAATCGACAGCATTTTAGGGAAAACACCTAAGCTTAATATAATAGAAACCATTGTAGTTGATAATGCTACTCTTACAGATTTAAAAAGTATATCAAACAAATTTAATGAATATTTTACAGAAATACCTGCAATATTGAATCAGTCCATTAATTTTAGTGGTGATTGTAACTGTTTTAGTCAACAGTGTATAAATACTGAATTCGCACATCCAAATAGTTTTGCTTTTAATCCTATCACCTCTTTTGATAAATACAAAGCTATTTTATCCTTAAAAAAAAAACTCTTGCACGTCAGATGGAATATCTATTAATCTTCTTAAAAAAATAGCCTATTATATTTCAGATGTTTTGAGCCACATATTTAACTTAAGTGTGGAACAGGGCTGTTTCCCACAACAATTTAAATGTGCTGAGGTTATTCCACTCTTTAAAAAAGGACATAAAACAAATGTGTCTAACTATAGACCTATTTCAATCCTTCCTACCTTTTCTAAAATATTTTAAAAACTTATGGTCAATAAAATTTCTTCTTTTCTAAATAAAATACGATATTTTAGCGATAATCAATTTGGTTTCCGCTCCGGGAAGTCAACCGAAGATGCAATTCTTAGGCTATGCAGCCAGCTTTATGGCAGCTTAAATGATAATAAGTCTACTATGGCCCTCTTCATTGATACGACAAAAGCGTTTGACATGGTTGATCATGATATACTACGAGGCAAATTACATAGTGCAGGATTTAGAGGCGTGATTTTTCGATGGTTAAAATCTTATTTAAAAGAGAGAGTTCAAAAAATTATTATAAACGGGACACAAAGTGAAATTCGGCTTTTAAAAAATGGAGTACCACAGGGATCTGTCCTCGGCCCATTGCTTTTTTTAGTGTACATCAACTCAATCTTTAAACTTCCATTAAACGGTATTTCGACGGCATTTGCAGATGATATATCATTTACCTATCAGTCAAATTCTGATTTTAATTGTATTTTACTAATTGAAGAGGACCTTGAAGTTCTAAGAACTTGGTTTGCGTACCATAAACTAATAACTAGTGAAAAAATTAAATTCATGACCTTTAAAACCTCTGGTCATCCAGTTTGTAATTACAACCTGTTTTTTCATGCTTCAAATTGTAGGCAATTTAGCTTTCCAATCCATGATTGTGGTATACGCAACTTTCAACATAAGTATCCCTGTTCTGATTCGTGTTTCAAAATCAATTTAGTGAAGCATTTCAAATATTTAGGTGTTACAATTGATTCTAACCTCAATTGGAAAGACCATAGTAAAAATATTAAAAATCATTTGATGCTTATAACACGAAAAATGTATCTCTTAAGGCGATTTTGATCTAAAAAGATTCTCAAAACAATATATTATGGCCTTGCGCACTCTAAACTACAGTATGGGTTATCTAGTTGGGGTGGTTACTATGCAAATACTTTTAGACCTTTAATAATTGCTCAAAAGCATCTTATTCGTATTATCTGCAACAAAAATCGTTATACTGAAAGTTGGCCTTTATACAAGAAATTGCAAATTCTACCTTTGAGATATCTTTATATTTTGAAAGTACATTTCCAAGTAGGAAGAATTGCCTATCGTAGTTTTCAACTGCGTTAAATGAGAGTTTGGATGGTAACGAGAACTCTATTTAGATGAAAAGCTGCCGCGACCATTTCTGTTTTGAAAAACTCGAATCACCAACAAAAGTAAACTGTAATGATGCATTGGAATAATAAAATTTAAATAGAAATGTGCTTAACAAGATTAAAGCAAGATAAAAAGAAGAAAAAAAAATATTAAAACTTCTAATTTGCAAAATACTCGTAGTTTGAAATCATTCGCCATCGCCAACTTTATATTTCGGGTGTGAAGTTCAAATATAAGAGTACACCTCCTTTGTACGAAATAGTATGAAGTGTTTTAAATGGCCTCCAAGCACCGAAAGATTAATATTGTGAGCAAGAGTAAAAGGTAAGCGACTAAGCTACTGCAATAAACTTTGTCCGCCTAAAATATTACTATCCTGTCGATGTCAGCAACATCCCTTTGGATGCAGGACCACGGCACATAAAAGCTCTGGCTGCCAAACCAGATGCAAATTTCCGTTGCTTTTATTCAAAGGGGAATCTCTTCTAAGGATCTTTTTCTTCCTCTTCCAAATATTTACTAAAAAAGTTTTAGTTTAAGGCTACTTCTCACTTGACTAGATAAAGGAATCATGAAAGCGATTTAGCTCTCGCATTCTGCTTTAACTTGTACAATGTCTGCCTTTGAGATGAGATATGCTGTCCAATGTTCGAAATGTGGGCAGTAAAAAGAAACTCGAATACGAATTGTGAATATATAGTACATGCAATAAAAGATACGAGTAAGCATCTACATACGGGTACAACGATGTAGATATCAGAACTTGAAGCCATGACCTGTATATGATTCGAGTAAAAACAAAGAAGAATTATGCTATGTGTACAAATTAATTAAATTAGGTGTTCAAAGTTATCTGTTCAAATGAAATGGCATAAAATGTGTTTGAGAGGTCAAAAGTTACTCTCCAACAGTTAGCCTCAGCAGTCGATAAAGTTGTTTTGTGATTGTTTATAAATGTTTTTTATTTGATTTTGCTTCTGTAATATTACATTTAAAGAGGATAGGATACATTCTTACATATACCGTTCGTTACGGACATCAAGTTTTACTATTAAAACTGATAAATTAATATACAATGCCTAACATGCATACCTTTTTTTTCTATTATCATTAATGTATACAATTAATAGACTCAATTCGACCAGTAGCACATTTTGTATATGATATAACTATTTAAACATCCGCTTTACATGACCATTTGAAGCCTGACCAGTGCAGCACCGGTTTGATTCCCATGGTTCTCCATGAGTCATTTTATATAATTATTTTTAAGTGAATTATTGTTTGCTTATCAAACAGCCTTTGAGTGATATGATTTTAAACTCCAGATCCAAAAATTTGGGTGTCAGCAGCAAAAACTAACTGATATTGTTGTCGATATTGTACTTGAGTATCTGAATCTTTCTCTGGATTATTCGCATAGAATCGATCTTTTCCAAACAACAGCTCCATGGTGGCCAAGTAACATCACTAAAACTGAGTACAACGTGTCTAACGTTGCCAAGGGGAATTAAACATGCAGAAATTCTTTAGTTCTTTAATTTGCGGAAGTATATATTTTTTTCTGACCAATACCTCGAATATACCTAAGTAAATGATATAGAATGCTTGAGTATATTGTATTCTGTGGAATCTAAGCGAAAATCTTTCTTAATCGGATGTCATGAGTTTTAAGAAAGTTAGGGGCATTAGTTGAGGCGGAAATGATTTACGCAGCACAAGTGCGGGGATGCAGATAGTGTGAGAAGTTGCTACGTTTTCACTCTAAAAGAGCAATTGCCTTCCACTAAATATCTACACTGAACTACATGATAATGATGGGAATACGCTTATCCCCAATTTTCATCAAAATACTTAAAGGTCGACTATGCCCTTCAAGTGCTAGAAACCGTTTAGTGCTAAGCCCGTAAGGCAAAACAGTCTAGATCAGGATGGTTCTTGACTAGAGCTGTCAAGAAAATGGAAGCTGAACACCGAGAACACCGAGAACACCGATACACCGCGATGGTGCAGAATGGAAACCGGGAGTCTGTCATCTAATTTTTAAAGTGCACATGATGGTTCATAAAACTGAAATGTATATATAGAATGACCTTCAGCAGCCTAATTAGATGATACATAGAAATGAGCTTCCAACTTGTTTAACTTATGTAACCCGAAGCAGGGGGAGGATACTAATCATTTCGACCATCGCAACACAAAGATGCGTATGTCACGAATTTTGCGTAAAGATCATGGTCTACACCCTAACAATATAAAAATTAACACAAGAACTAAAGCCTCTTGATCATTTGAAGCGCTGAAACTTATCCGAGCGTTTCAAAAATTTAAAGAAAATCCTGCATTTCATCGAAAAATCCTCTTCAGCTATTTCACTCATTTTTGGCTTAACGGCTTTGTAAACAAGCAAAATATGCGTAACTGGACAGCAACAAACATGTGCTTCAAGGGACTCAACTGCATCCACAAAAAGTGACAGTGTGATGTGGATTTTATGGTGGAGGTGTGACAGGACCCTACTTTCATCGATGAAAATGATCGCCATGTTACCATTGTTGGGATTTGCTATCATTTAATGTTGGAAGACTATCTTTGACAGGATTGAATGGACTTAACATTAGTGATATGAGGCTCCAGGAAGATGGTGCCGCATGCCACATCCCTGGTCGAACAATTGACAAATCGTGTAATCTCGAGAAATGATCGGATTGAATGGCCACAACGCGAGTTAACGCCTTTAGATTTCTTTTTATGGGGTTACGTTAAGTCGTTAGCTTATACCAACAAGCCAAGATCACAAAATGTGATCAGGAACAATATCGAACTCGAATTTTTCATCCTTCCCGCCGATTTGTATAAACAAATGGTGGAAAATTGGCTCCAAAGAATCGATTGCTGAAAAATGTTCGCATTGGTGATATGAACGAGATCGAATTCGATACTTGAATTTTACATTTATACTATACCTAGAATAAATTTCAGCCCGATATCTCAATTACTTAAATACAAAATTATTTTCTCCATGTTAAAAAACCTTTTATTAATAAATTTGGTTTTTTTTAATTTTGCAAATTATTCCGAGATAATAAAATATATACTACTTCAGTTCCGTATAAATAAATGTATAGTAATCTTGATAAAAATTTAATTTCTCATAATTTGTACACCCTTCTAGTCCTTTCTCCTGGTCTCTCCACCTTTTAAGCTATTAATTGAATTATACGCTACTTGTTAACACATTTACGCCCACCGTACCATTAAAACAAAACAACTTTTATAGCCGCTAAATTCGTAACAATCATAAAAATTCCTCTTTAGTTGTTTGAATGGGTAGTAATCATGTGGGGTAAACAAGTATCAAAAACAAAATTTAGCGCCAAATATTGACATTTGCTCACTTTTAAACAAATTAATATTTAAAAATAATTCTGCGAATCAAGAGTATTTTCAAAATAATATTCGTAGATAGAACGCAGTATAGTCTGACTGTAGCAACAGCAGTTTATAAAAAGTATTTGGAGTCTGTTTATGTGAGTGTCGCTGTATAAGAAATTCATATATTTTCTTTCAGCCTTATAGAAAATCAGACCCGAAATAGTGATGTCGAACCGCTTTATGGAAAACGACTACTCACCGAAACAGATAATTCCGCAATAGCTTCGAAATGTATCGAGTATACGAGTGTCCTTAAAGAAATTTGCCTTTAGGCTTTAAAGAAAGAAACTGCTAACTGAGAATTCGTAAGCCTAACTCTCGTTAGGGAGTTTTAATGAGAATTAGGCCCTAATTATATGCAATTCTTTGTGCGTGGAAGTTTAATCAACAGGGCTTTGCGTCAACTTAAGATGAATTTCGTCGATTTCTACGAATTTTACTTTTCCTTTTACTTATGGATCTATTAGCGTAACAGAATAAGTATTAGATATAAAAATAACATTTATTTAATTGATAACACCTTTGTTGAAACATCCTATGATAAGGTGTTCAAAGCGAGGTCTTAACTTCAACATCTGATAAAAGAAGTTTGCCAAAGGGCAAGACCTATCGGCTTACAAATTGATAATGAGGTATTAAGGCCACCACCTATCGAAGTTTATTAGGGGGAACCGATAAGACTTTGATACAAGAACCAGTGCTAATGAATACTGTTACGAATTCGACGTTTATTGTAGTAAGTCCGCCAAAACTTAAAAAAAGCCACTTGACACTCGCGTGGAAAAACACTTTGACTAAATTTTCATTAGCTATTATTTGTTAAAAGACTTCAGAGAGTGTCGATATAAAGCAACAGGAACTCATAAAAAATATAAACTAAAAAATGTCCATTCTCAGAAATGATAAAACAAAAATGATATGAGTATAAATTATAGCTTTGATATAGGGAAGAGGCTCACAGTTACCCAAATCGGAATTTCAATAGGATTCGTTTAGAAAGGACTTTAATGTTTGATTGAATTAATTTGTCATTACCGTCATAGTAATAGATAACGCACTAAGCGTCGATATATGCCATCATTGATGGGGAAAAAATAAAATAATTTTAACTTCAACAAGATATTTGATCGGGAACATCTGACAGGACATAAAATGCTACTGCATTTCCTATAGATATGATATGAGCCCAAGTAAACAGATTTCTATTTAAGTTATATTGATAAGAAGATATTAAGTTTATTAACTATGGCAAACAAGTTGGAGTACATTAGATGAGCTTAAGATGTGAGATATAAATGTTTTCATTGAGAGGGTAGTAGATGATATCGTTATTTTTTAAGACGAGGAGCGACAGAAGCAGTGAAATTTATTAACAGGTACTGAAATCTCTTTACAAAGAAACAGCAACAGCAAGAGTCGTTCTTTCTTTTATTTATACTGAGGTATTGTTCGTCGATGTTGTGAGAGGCAGAACATTCATAAAAATAAGGAATAGGATCGGGCCCAAAACAGAGCCTTGAGGTAGTCTTATGTTGAAACAAACATATATATATATGTATATTGAACCCTAACTTTCTGTTTGCGGTCTTTTAGATAAAAATCACACCAATCATAAACAAATCCCCGAAAGCCTGCTATATAAATTTGTTGGAGAATTAGTTATGTCAACTAACAGGAAAGCAGCAATCTGAGCGACGTTAATACCATTGCAGTACATTTGTTTCCCACATAGTTTGAAAACAACTTCTGTCGATTTGTCTTTTCTAAAACTGAATTGTATAGAACAGTCAGGATTACATACTTTTGTCAAAAACTGACAGAAGCATTAAAATTTGCATGTTTACTTGTTTGATTACGTAAAATCAAACGGCGGAGGAACATTTCTAATTCAAGGTTAGTTTCTAATCCCAAACTACTTAATACAATTGGCCTCATGTAAGTTTAGTTTCCATTTGGAACAAAAGCAATTCAATCTTTTTCTCGTGAAATATATAGCTTGACTGTTTTCAGGATTTATTTTCATTTTACAATATTTGTATTGATCGAAAATTGTATTAAGCCCAGTTTTTAAATTTCATTCTATGACTGTACCAATTTATGAAAGGAGTTATTGCACAATCTTCTGGATAAAGTGCTTTATCACATTTTGCGAAGCTAGGTATAACAATAAGTAGACGCAAAATATAACGAAAGATAGGAATGAACCTTGGGAATTGCTCGTTGGCACCATTTTAGAAACAGACAAAGCTCCTTTCATGGAGACTACAAATTTGCGATTACGTAAGAAACTTTGAATGACAATCATTTTTTTTTTAATATCAATCGGAACTAAGCCTACCGACTTTTTTTGATTAAGTTGCTACTTAATTTCTTCCTCTACCCGAGTATCGAACTTGTCGAGTTGTAGAGGCTGAGTAAGGTCAATGTTTCTCGAGACTTTCTCCAGATGAGTTCTTAAACTAAACCATAGGCCACGGATGCCCTACCGCTACCAAAAACGCTCCATCAAAGGAGCTAGTAGAAGCTCAACCCCGAAAGAGCGCAGTACACTTTATCAAAGCCTGCGGAATCGGAGGACTCCTGCAGCACTATGGTTGGGGTTTCTTTTGAGGATTGCAACAATGACGGCTCAGTTTCTCAAAATAAACCTCCAACACTCAAAAAGGCATCGGCCGCACTCATTCTGCATCTACCCAAAGGCGCAGGTGACATCATCCTAATCCAAGAACCATAGATTGCTGAAAACGTGGTTCATGAACTAAGGACACCGCTATACGTTCCGCTTTATATCAAAGATCAGTAAGGAAAGATCAGAACCTGTATACAAATAAACAAATTAATTTCAATAGCATGTAACTTGAACCGAGTTTCATTATGACTTCTGCTTCAAAAAGTCATCAACTCAGAAATGAAATGTCAAATCTCAAATAGATATTCTTTAATTTGAAAAGTAAAAATAAATGATGATATTTTTTGATTCGGAAAGCGAAAATGAGGAAGCCTCTAATAGAAGAGCTTTAAGAGATGATAGTAATCCATTGGAGTTAAGTGAAGATGCGTAAGAATTCAGAAATAAATGAATTACATTGATGACATTGAAACACTTAATGCCGTTTTTTTTTACTTTTGTGGGAGTTTCCTTATGATTCTTAACTCTTCAAAACTTCCAGAAAAAATAAGAAGTACATCAATACCATCAATATCAATAGAAAGCCGTTCCCATAGAAAACTACTATTTTTTCTACCTTGCGCCTTTTTTTTCTCCACAAAAATTACTGTCAGCGGTAAGTATTTGCTATCGAGTATAAAGTTTTGTTTCAAACGTCATTTTCAAGTTTGCTGCCATCTACGATGATACAAAAGAGGACAGTCGATTGAACCAAATTAGGTGCTGCCTATGCTCGATTGTGTCGACTAAACTCAATTGTATCAAGTTACGTACTGGCACCCCAGTCTCATGCTAAAGAACAAGATTATGAACACCAAACTGGGTGGATTCTCTGTCAAAAGTGGTTAACGAACTGCTGATATACCTGGAAGAGGGTGGTAGCATGGTGGTCCATCTACATCTACATATAATTAAACAGCTCCAGCAGTAAAATGGGAATAAGCCCCAATAAAACCGATCTTGTCCCCTTCTCTAGGAAATACAAAATTCCGGAACAAATGAGGCCTCCAACCTCGCATCACCCATTGGCTTTATATCTCGGTTATAAGACCGATACTCACCTTCGTGGGGGTAATTTGGTGGACGGCCTTAGACAAAGCAGTAAACTGCATGAAGCTAAGTAAAGTCCAAATAAAAGCATGTCTGGGCATAAGCGGAGCCCTACGCACCACTCCCTCCGCTGTTCTGGACGTTCTGGTTCATCTGACATGTCGACATTTGTTGCAGACAAGTAGCCGCTAACGCAGCTATTCACCTTAAAGCGACTTCACAGTGGATAAATTGGCATTTTGGTCACGCAAATATTCTTAACTCATTAGGAATTCTACCTAGAATTCTAGATCTGAATCAATCAATGAGTCTAATCTTTCTAAATAGAAAACATCTGAAGGCCATTATAGGTGTCATCACTGGACACTGCCTTATAAGTAAACATGCAAGAAGGCTTGCCATGTTCACTAACGATATTTGCAGAAACCGCATGTACGAGGAGGAGGAGGAGGAGAAACTAAAGTAGAGCTCAGACAATTATGTTAAAATTATCGGGGTAAACTAGTAGATGCACAGATTTTTGTAAGACGGTGCTTCCTGTGTTCGCTTGAGATACACACAATTCTTTATAGTAGGATACCAAAGAAGTCCCATAATATCTTGGCACCTTCCCTCAAAGATCTTAAAGGAGTTGTTACAAATTTTGCGAGTGAGCATTCCTGTTTTGATGCGATGCCAAACCAAAACATGACTCTTTATATTTCGTCACTGTAAGTGTGGCCTTAAAACCGATGAACAGATAGTGGGAATGGATATAGATTTATCGAGTTTTTTCCAGGATCTGTTATAGTGTGAAGGTTTGGTCGAAGCTATACTAATAGGGCCCAATCAGGTTGTTGACAAGAGGTTTAACATGATTACACAATATGGAAGATAAAGTGCAATAAAATGTTGAGGAAACCTTCTTTTTTTTATGAGGGGAATTGTTGTGATGTAGTGGTTTGAAACTCAGGTTTATTTGGTTTCGATATTGACTCTCCAGGGGTAGGGGACCGAATAGGACGGAGAGTTTTTATTCACTCGGAATATTCAGGTTGTAAATTTTAACGGTTGTTTTGTGCTTAAAACTCTACAACAGCCAAATCTACATGTCAGTGTTATGCCTTTACACGCAGATTTTTCTGACTGAGTTCCAATTACAGAAATGAAAAACTTTTCATGAGTAGGATTTGAACCTTGGCCCTCCGAGTGAGAAGCGATGGCTAGTACCACTACACCACGGCCACTTCTATACTTAGCACAACTGTGGGGGTTTTTCTTTTCCACTTCCGGATCCAAAGGTCTTGCGCATAAATCATTTCCTCTGTTATAATTCAAACCTTAAATCTTGTTCATCCTTTTTTTTTTCTCTTCCAGATCTTCTAACTATCCGGACATCAGAAATAGGTCCGGATTGAGGAACCGATATCCGGCCTATCCGGATAGTTTCAGATATCCGAATCGTTCCAGACATCGGGTAAGTTTCGAATGCTTGGATATTTTAGGATCTGGATAGTGCGTAATGGCACTGTTAAGTCGGACATTTGGATTCAGAAATAACCAAAAACATCTAGGAATGAAAATCGCAATTATCGACTAGACATTCTGTTTACAAAAGAGGACATTCAACAAGATGAGAAGAGTCGTTTTCAAGCCAACTTAAGTGAGCCTTGGCTTAAAATCCTGTAAAACGGTGGAAGCATCGAGCTATTTTATATATTTAATATTACGGTTATATCTGCAGCTACAGAAGGCGTTTTTTCCAATGGCAGGAAATATCATTACAGCCAGGAGGAATGTGCTGGTACCGTAAAACGTGGCCATTTTGCTTCTTACAAATCAAAACAGCAACCTTTCGAAACAACAAAAATTAAATAAATAAAAAAGTTTCCATTTGCGTTATTTCGCCTTCGATTTGGTTCAATTCGAAAATTCTGATAGGGAAAAAACATGTACCATACATATCTGTATGTACCCATATGTATGTTATGTATCTGAAATCGTTTCGTTCCAAACTTAAAATTTTTCATAGCAAACTGGATCCGGATCTGTTTTTTTTTTGTTTTGTTGGCGTAGGCCAACCTTAAAACGCACTTACATATGAGCCTGCATGGCCGTGCCTACTCAACGTTTTCTTCTAAATGATTTAAGACCCATTAAATAAATAATGATAGCAATTGCAAATGTTACATTTTTACTTATAGCTAAAAATATTGTATAAATCATGACCTCGAGAACTTCAATCCAAACAATTTGGCTGGTGTGCAAATTTTTTCGTTATAATATTAACGTTGCTTTCGATAGATTTGGCACAAGACTGAACTATTTTCGAAACTTACTAAAACAAAAGTACTCTTAACCTACATAATCGTATCAAATCCCTCTTTTCTTTTTAATATTGATTTTTGACCTACAATTGTAGGTGACACTTTATTAAGTGTTGGGGGACAATTTTTGTTTGTGTCACTTGACCAAGCTTTCCGTTATTTTCATTTAATTGCAAAACAAAATACTTTGGGAATGAGTTCACCCTTCAGATTGCATTGAATCCACTTTGATTTCTTTCTGTTAATTGCAACACCTTTTAGTTCCTGATCGGTCAGTTTTCTTTTGAAGATGTTTAAAACAAATGAACTTCTCATCTTTAAAATACAACCGCCTCGGTTTGTCATAACATAAATTTGATTTCCAAGCCTTAATGCCAAAAAAAAATTTAAAACGCAACTCTCCATCTTACATTATCTTTTTATCTATATGCCAACCAAACTGGTGAAACCTGTTTCTGGCAGTTTCTTTCAGAACTGGACTTAAGTCTCATTGTACTTAGGTTGCTTTGACTAAAATCATAATTTGGAACGGCATACCATTTCTTTCCAAAGAAATATCTAATAACACATCTTATTAGAAAGCGTCGGTTCATTTAGTAACTTTACTGTTTTCTTGAAGCTGAGCTTACTCACACGTGCACGGGAGTCATTTAAAATATCGGAAGCTCTTTGCTCAAAGCTCGTCATACATCGAAAGTCATTCCTCGTTTCCTTTGAATTTAACCTAACATAACAACCACAGTTGACGGGTGTGAAGAATTTCTAAAAATCGAAAATCATGAATATAAACTATGATATTTTTCATAATTCTTCGTAATTCTTCTTCTCATTTTATCCAATGCGCCTCTCGTAGAGAAGTACACAATAGTTAGGTTGTTTGGTTAGTTAAGTTAGTTTAATTTATGTAGTAAGTTTGGTTATTTTTCTTAGTTTAAATCCGTTTAATTATTATTATCTAATCTATTGTCTATGGGGTTACCTTAAGCTGTCTACCACATATTTTTATTAGATACATATTATATACGAGGGCGGGTCAATAAGTCCGTGACTTTTGGATTAAAACACAGATTTTTTGATAAAAAAATAATTTTATTTTTCAACGTAGTCTCCCTTGAGCTCTATACACTTTGTCCAACGCTTCTCCAATTTTTTTATCCCTTCCAAAAAAAATGATTTGTCGAGGTCCTCAAAATAGGCCTTTGTTTGCGAGATGACTTCATCATTGGAGTCAAATCTTTTTCCACCAAGCCATTTCTTCAGGTTTGGGAACAAGAAGTAGTCGCTCGGAGCCAAATCTGGAGAATAGGGTGGATGAGGGAGCAATCCATAGCCCAATTCATGGATTTTTGCCATGGCAACTGCACATGTGTGCACCCTTGCATTGTCTTGGTGGAAAAGAACTTTTTTCTCGGCCAAATGAGGTCGTTTTTTTTTCAAATCGTCATTAAATCGGTCCAATAAGTTGGCATAATATTCCCCATTGATTGTTCTTCCCTTTTGAAGGTAGTCAATGTGGATTATCCCGCGTGCATCCCAAAAAACAGTCGCCATAACTTTATTGGCTGACAAACCCACCTTGGCCTTCTTTGGCGCCGATTCACCCTTAGAAACCCACTGTTTTGACTGTTGTTTGTTCTCTGGTGTGTTGTGATGGATCCATGTTTCGTCCACGGTTACAAAACGGCGCAAAAACTCCTCCATATTGCGATTAAACAACGCCAAACCTTCCTGTGAAGTTGTTACACGATTGCGTTTGTGGTCGACTGTTAGCAAACGTGGCACCCATCTTGCGGAAAGCTTTCTCATGCCCAAGTGATCATTCAAAATTGAAACCACTGAGCCACAGCTTCCACAATCTCTCGCACTTTCAATCTTCGGTCGGCCAACACCATATCGTGAATTTTTTCGATTGTTTCGGGTGTAGAGACCTCAATTGGGCGTCCAGGACGTTCGGCATCTTCAGTGCTTGTACGGCCACAACGAAATTCAGTAAACCACTTTTTTACCATTGAAATCGATGGTGCAGAGTCCCCATAGTATTTATCAAGCTTAGCCTTGGTCTCGGTAATGGTTTTTTTTCGCAAGAAATAATGCTTAATAAGCACACGAAATTCACTTTTTTCCATTTTCTCCTCAAATTAGTGAGTAGTCTGATAAAAATAGCTGTCAAACACAAACTAACTGACGCAGCAAGTTTAAATTTTGACAGGAGTCAACTGACAGATGCCTGTTGACAGGAGCAGTGTTGCTGTTTCAGTAAAGAGGTCAGAAATTCAAAAAGTCACGGACTTATTGACCCGCCCTTATTATTATGCGTCTCCTATAACTTAAGGCATTTTCAGCATACTAATAGAGCCAACCACGATTTCCATTTAAAATACAGAATGCATCTTCAATCCCTAGGACTTGATCCAGACATTGTCTTTATTTACCCTATATGAAAACATGTAGCATTTTCATCCACTCCACAGTGGTGAAGCCGGGAAAGTATTTTACAATTTTAACATAAGTCCACCAAAGTAAAAGATGGATAACGAGTAACTTCCGATCTGTTTTAAGCAGCAGGTGATGATTGAGTACGGGACATACTTCAACTCAATTCTAAAGCTTGGGCCGTATAACGAATAGAGCCACTGCATAATTTATCCGATCCTCGCTAAGGTTAACTGCTTAAACTCCGCAAATTAAAGTAGAAATAAGTATCCTTATATACAAATCTTTCGTATTAGATATGTGAAAGGCTAAGATCGATCTTCTTATCGACTCTTATCCCTGCAATTTTTTACCAAAGAAAATTCACCATAGACTAAATGTCCTAATTAAGACAAAAAAAGCTTCTTGACACTCATTTGCTTTGCTCATGCTGTCATTTTTGTCACATCTGAGCGGGGCCTACGGTTTATCGCCAAGTCTGAACGGCACTCCTTAGAAGCTTTTTCGTAGGCAATTTTACTTTCGGGAGATTCCCATTGCCCGCCGAAAGGGTGATGGCGATTTGGAAAATTGTTGGTGACCCAGCCAGGAATCGAACCCAGACTGTCTGCGTGATAGTTCAAGTTCACTACAGTCCGGGCTGGACCTGGCTCTCAGTCAACAAGCATCTCCAGCCAGCTCGATCCTTTGCTTACTGCGTCCAGTTTTGCACGCTAAGCTGATTTATGTCCCCTTCGACTTACGTGCGACACTTGACTCTGGGTCCTCCTCTACTGCAGTATTCCTCGGGACTGGATTTGAAGACGTTTCGGATCGGAGCGTTGGTATCCATCCACTCTACATTACCCAGCCATCTCAGTCGTTGGATCTTCACCATTCTGGGCAAGATTATGTCGTTGTACAGTCTATATAGTTCGTCGTTGTATCTTCTCCTCCACTCACCGCCAATGCGGATGATCACTCAAGGAATTTTTCTCTTTAAGAAACCAACAGCACCCCCCTCTATTTTAGATAATGTCCACGACTCAGCGCCATAGAGCAGACTGGGACAATTAAGGTCTTATATAGGGTGACTTTTGTTTTTCGAGAGAGGGCTTTATTAATCAATTGCCTTCTTAGCCCAAAGAATCAGCGATTGGAAAGAGTTATTCTTCGTCTGATCTCAGCGCTGGTGTGGTTGTCTGAATTCATAACGGAAAATAGGTAAACAAAGTCTTTAACTACCTCAGAGTTATACCTGTTGAAGGTGACTATCTGTCCCAGACGTCGGTGTTGAGTGTTCTTTTTGCTCGACAGCATATACTTTGTCTTGCCCTCATTGACCGCATAGCCCATTTTCGTCGCTTCCGTCTCAATATTGCCAAAGCGCCACTGACATCACGCTGCTTTCTTCCAATTATGTCAATATCATCGGCGTATGCGAGTAATTGGACGGACCTTTGAAAGATTGCTTTCGTCCGACTATATTTTAGAGATGAGTTGGTGTGTGCACCTTACCAAGTCATCGCCTGCGGCTTTAAAGTGCTATGCAATCAGGCCTTCCTCAGCGGTTTTGTTGGACTTCAGCTTAGATATTGCTATCTTCACTCAAGTCGGGTGGACGGAATTGTTGGTCTAAAAAAATTAGAAGTTCGAAATCGAAACTAATACACGTTATTTTAGTTTATTTCAAAACAGCATCTAGAGGGATGAACTATGCAGGGCATTTTCTAGTTTTGATATCCCTGCCCATCCCAAGGTCTTTTTTGCTGAGGCGGATTGAAGTCCAATTCGCCAAATGAGGCTTCTCTGATTGCTCTTTGGCAGTGATCTCATTGGCTTTCTACGTTTGCTGCCGGTAGCATAAAACTTCTTAAAAATTTAAAAAAATTGCTCGGCAAAGACCCTGGCTATCTCCTACGATTGTAGCCGCTCAACGTTGACCTTTTTCAAAATGGCTCAGCGTCTATGACTTATAATGTATATCGACATCTGTTATGGTGGTGATCTGAGGTAAAGTTAACTACTCGTAACGTGCGGATATCCAAAACAATGAAAAAAATCCCTAATCCCTGCGTCAATCCACCACTTTATTTTTGCAAAGCAGTTCTTTCGAAAAATAGACCATATTTTTTTAACTACTCTTGGGTTTTCTTCGAAGTTGTTCCATATACCTTGTGTGCTAGTTTCTTCCTCTTGATTCAGAAAATTTGGGAGCCATGCTTATTAATCTAGAGCATGGTCTCCTTCCTTGCATAAGTTGTGTCAGTTTATTTCTTGACTGATGCTAGTTTTTGATGGGTTTTTTTCGCTTTCTTCACAAAAAAATACATTACTGTGTAACCTCAATGAGTTCAGTACATTCTTCGCTCCGAATCGCTTATTCGAAACCGTTTCTTCCATTTTGGTAAAGAGGATTGTGTTTGTAGCTGGTGGTAAGTCACCGTCCGTCACAGTTCGTCACCTTTAAGAGTTTCGAATTTTATTTTACTTAGTTCCAAACTGCTTACAAAAATCACAAGGCTAACTTTTAAGTTTTATGGCTGGTCTATAGACGATTGTTACAAAATACAAGGTATTGGGTTGTACCACAGTCGAAAAATCCTCTCAGTTGGAAATAAGAAGTTCTCGAACATCTGTGCCAAATTTTTATTTTTTTTTTTATGAAATAAAGTGGTACGTGTGCTTGACTTGTGCAAATTTTAAGGGTTCGTTAGCCGAAACGGTGGAAGCCGAAACGGCCCAACAAAATCGGTGCCATAGGTTGAACAAAGCATGGGAGTATCCCCAATGGCAATAAGTCGACACCGTTCTCTCAAAGGACAGGTTAAGAAACTCGATAAGTGGGCACCCCAGAACTGAACGAATCCCAAAAACTACGCCGCCTGGAAATTTGTGCATCGCTTACATTAAGAAACCAAACTGAACCGTTTTTGAACCGGATAGTCCCCTGTGATGGAAAGTGGATAGCGTATGATAATCGTAAAGGATCTGGGCAGTAGTTGGATGTAGATGTAAAAAAAAAAAACCCCCCCAAGCCCGATCTTCACCCGAGAAAGGTTATAGTGACAATAAGGTGGACATCGAAATTACCAATCCACTTTTCATTTCTTCAACCAGGAGAAACGATAACACTATCAATCCTTTTGCTTGACAATGCTAGACCCCATACCTCACAAGTAACGCTGCGAAAACTGCAACAGTTGGGATTTGAAATTCTTCCACATCAACCGAACTCTCCTGATATTTCCCCAACGGATTACCTATCTTGATTCATTTTGTGGCAGAAGGTCTACCGGAATAGATCAAAGGTCATAAGACCCTTTGAAGATTTCATTGCCTCAAAAAGGTTGCACTTCTACGAAAAAGGAATATTTGACCGTGTATCATTATAATTATTATTACAAAAATATTGGCTTTTAAATTTGTACTATAAAATCGGACATTTCATGTGATGCAGCCCAATATATAATTTTTTGAATTTCAAAAACTTCGACTTAGTTATAAATAAGTAAACTAGTGTTTTGTGTTCTTTTGCAATAAAATTTTGAAACTCTGTCTGAACCTTCGTCTTTATTTGTTTTCTTGAATAAAATCGTGGAATTTTAAAGGCCCATTATTCGCGAATTCTTAAATAATAGCTTATTTATTTAATTTAACAAACTAGTATTTGTTGTATTAGATTTCTTCTGTGATTTTACTAGTATATGATTTGAATATTCTCGTTTGAGTTTTATAAAAACTCAGCGCAAATCAGGATACTATATGAATTTCATCCCAATTTAAAGTAAGAGGAATATGGAAATATTTCCGAAAAGTTGAGAGGTATGTCCACAATCCTGGGACAATGTCACCGAATCGTAAAATAAAATGTACCTATTGAATTGTCATGCATTTTCCGATTAGCATAATTTTTTATTAACAGCCATAATCTGACAGTTATTATTGTAATTTACCATCGAATTTCTGTATCTTCATTAAAAACTTACCGTAATACGCATCCTAAGCCAATCACATGCAAATGTAGAGATAGATATTGTATACATACTCGTACATACGAGTACTTACAATCCTATCTATGTATACCAAATAAATAATGGCTTCCTGAAATATAGACGTCATCATTGGGTTCATCTGCGAAAACGCGTGAATGTGAAAAAATGGTTTCACAACCACACAGTTGCGCGAAAAAAAAGGTCTTAAAATTGATTGCATAATTTCCTACGCGCCAGATACCACAAAACCTAATAATGTTGATCAATAATGTCGCAAAGTTGTTCGCTTAAAACATTCAACACGCCTGGCTATCACAGACCACGTCTATTGCTTCCGTTTTTTTTTTTTTTTTTTTTGTACTGTTGGGTAATTAATTACTCTGTACGAAACAAAAACCGTTTTAATAATGAAGCGAATTATTTTTAATTGCAGTAGGATTTCGCGCATAATTTAGCAATTGAGTGCTTTTTATTTTAAAACATAAAATATTAACAAAATAAAACAAAAATTAAATTATTTGATTTATGTGATGACAGCCGCAAAAATGAGAAGTACCTAGGATTTAACAGTCAATAGGTAGGCAGTATAATTGCTGTCATGCCAAACGGAAGAGGGGGTTGATTTCGAGCGGGTCGAAGTTAGTTGAGTTACATTAGGAATAGGGTAGGGACTGTTTACGGGTACTGGTCTGTGTCCATTTAGACTCGAACTGCTAAACTTATAAGCGCGAGTGCTGACCAGTAGACAAAAGTAAATAACCGGGATGAATTCCCCAGGTGGAATAAACTATGGAGTAAAATCCCGGAACAATTGAGAGCTACTCCGACATATTTGGATCTAAGGCCGGTAAGGATTTCCGAGAATAAGTCAGGATTTTGGTGGTGGATGAGCCCTTATGGACCAACGGTAACGCTCATAACCCTGAATACATTACTGGCTTCGGTCTTGCCGATCATTCTTCTTAGGGGTATCAGAGATGGAACTGGCTCTCCAAGTTGTGCGTTGTGCTGCGGGGTAACTGTCCGGCCATGGAAAAATATGAAAGTTACAAGGCACAAACAAGCCTCGGATACGGATGGATCTACTGTTGACAATCCAAACGAAATAAGAACAAAGGATGTTGCACGTAGAATGTTTGGAACCCTAATAGAATACATGCAGCTGAACAACTAGCGGCCTTAGACTGCTGCAAAGCATACACCAACTCAACTCTTAAATATGGTTAGACGAAAGTATGGCCGATGAATGGGTATTTCGCATTATTTGTCAGATCCTTAAGAAATGGGACCCTCTGAACTGCGCCAACTACAGAGGTATTAGCGTTATTAACATCACATACGATATCTTTTCTATCATATTGTGTGAGCGTTCGAAGACATTCGCCAACAACCATATTTGGTGCTATCAAAATATCAAATCAATATATTCATTGAATATCAATAATGACGGTGCTTTGCAGCGTACGTTAAGAAGCGGCAGAATAGCTGCGGCAAACTTTGACTCTATTGACAACAGCATACTAACAGGTGGGAACAGAAACAATACCTAACATATTGAAATAAGCTTTAACATATGATACAGGCTAAGAAGAGCAAATATTTCTCCCGTAGAACAACGGTTTGAGAAAGAACACATAAACATGAAGGATATCTGTGTCTCGGAAGTGTGATATGTATACTGATTTCTGCCCATGTCGAAGTTCTGGTTACAATCTGAGCTTTATTTCAAATTAAGGTTTTTCATTATTGTCATTTTGTTTTCATATTTTGTCAGAAAGGCCTCGTTCGAAAGGTCGTATTCCACGGATGTGGCGTGGGGTTCTGCAGATCGATGACAACTCCTAAATATCCTAAGGCACCTCCCTTTTCAAGTACCTTCCTGGCTCTTTATGGGGTATGTTATTACGACTTTATGTGTCTCCCTTTTGAAGGCTTGGTCTAATTTATGTGGCCACAGTTTTGGTAATACAAATACCAAACCGATCTCCATTTTGTTGGTTTTCAGACTTAATTCAGTTATAACCTCTTAGCGGATGGTAACGATTAGTATAAGACCTCGTAGAAGTAGCATCTTCCGGCAGGTGCTGGTACTTCAACAAACGAGAATTAGCCTCTGTAGCCGAACATCTTGCAGATCTGTTAATAGGCCCTACTTCACGCCTCTCCTTGGAGCCATCTGGGTATCTCATTTGAGATTGCGAAATGAAGGGAACAAATGGCGAGTTTCCTGCGCCATAAATCAGGACTAGTGTCGGAAAAACAAAACAAGACCTTATCCGGACTACTCCGATATATTTGGAGCTCAGGCCGGTAAGGATTTCCAAGACCTAGTCAGGGTTTGGAAAAGAGATGGTGGCGGACGAGCCTTATATGAGCCAACGGCAGCGTTCACATGCCGGAACGGGTAACCGACTTCGGTGTAACCGACCCCACGTCCTAGGGGCATTAAAAATGGAACTGGTCCTCCACGTTGGGGGTTGTGCCGCCAGGTTAACTTCCCAAACTACGCCAACGCAAACTAATGCTGTGAGGAAATTCGACGTCAAACGGCTTCTATCGCAAGAGATCGCCAAGTCCTTTTCCGATCGAGTGTCTTAATCTCTTAAGAGGTCCAATACCGGCAGCATCTTAGACCATTGGAAACTCTACCAAAGCGCCATCAGAGATGCCGCTTCTGATGTCATGGGTTTCACTCGTGCACCACAATGAAACCCCTGGTTCGATAATGAATGACGGTAAGTACATGCAGCTAAGCAAAAAGTACGCAATGCGGCACTGCAAAAAACGACTAGAGCTGCTCACGAGCTTCTCAGGAGGAAGAAGAGCAATATCTAGTTTCGGCATTCCTGCCGAAGACTCGTCCGTCTTTACAGGATGACGATAGAGAATGCACCCTGCTCCATCAAGGTCGGTAAAGATTTCACCGAGACCTTTGAGTTCAAGAAAGGATTTAGACAAGCCGACGCGCTGTCATGCGATTTTTTCAACATCACCATTAATCAGGATTTTTGAAAGATTAGTGCAAAACTCACGAGCAAACACAAGAGGCACTATCTTTCAATAGTTCGTCCAAGTACTCGTATAAGCAGGCGATATTGCCATAATCGGGAGAAAGCAGCGTGTTGTCAGTGGCGCTTTCGCGAGTATTGAGACGGAAGCGACGAAAATGGGTTTAGCGGTTAATGAGGCGAGACCAAGTATATGCTGAAAAGCAAAAAGAACAACCAATACCGACGTCTCGGGCAGAACGTCACTCTCGATAGATATAACTTTGAGGTAGTTAAGGACTTTGTCTACCTAGACTCCGCTATAAATACAGACAACGACACCAGCGCTGATATCAAGCGAAGAATAATTCTTGCCAACCGCTATTTTCTTGGGCTAAGAAGGCCATTGAGTAGCAAAACCCTCTCTCGAACAACAAAAGTCACCCTTTATAGGACCTTAATAATCCCGGTGCTGCTCTATGGCGCAGAGGCATGGACATTATCAAAAATGGATGAGGGTGTTCTTGGTTGCTTCTAGAGAAATATTCTTCGGGCGATATTCGGTCCCGTGTGCATTGACGGTGAGTGGAGGAGGAGATACAACAACGAACTGTACGGACTGTACAGCGACATGGACCTAGCCAGAAAAGTGAAGATCCAAAGACTGAGATGGCTGGGTCATATAGAACGTAAGAGACCAATGCTCCGGGGCGAAAAGTCTTTGAATCGCTTCCGAGGAACAGCGCAGTAGAGTAAGGCCGAGGCTCAGGTGGCGCACGCAAGTGGAAGGGGACTTCAGCCAACTTAGCGTGCGAAACTGGAGACAGCGAGCCAGTGATCGAACTGGCTGGAGACGCTTGTTGACTGAGGCCCAGGTCCACCCCGGACTGTAGCGCGACTTAAAGTAAAGTGACCCCTTAGCAGTATTACTAATATTCGTGCCTCATCTCCCGATTTTGAAATCTTCCACTCTATGTAAGATAATTCTTTGAAAACCTCCGACAAAATGATACTTTCCAATTTTAAGATGTGTTGAAGAAAAATTAATTCTAGTGTGGCTGGCATACTGTTACTTTTACAAAATCCAAAGAAAAGGCAAAAACTAAAAATATTGAGCAAAACAAAACTGAAAACAAACTTTCTCTGATCCATTAATAACCACACGTAGCACGAATGTATGTTAGATAAAAAAGAACACGGCGAAATATGATACGTGAACCAGGTGCAATTATTTGCTCAAATAAATATACACAACACAGTCGCTTTTACGTTTTTACCGTGAGAACTTTTCTAAAACGTTGTGCACGTTGGAAACACATTTGCACCAGCTGGCGACGACAGATCACCTTCATAAGTGATTTTGCTCAAGTTGAAAGATTTAACCCTTCCGTCGACCTCTCGGAAACGAGGATACTTTCGTTTGGACTTATTTAATTTTTGAGTGAATTTTCGTCTGTGCGCTTGTATTAGGCGAATGTTCTTTAGCAAAGTTTTTGAAGTTACTTGAGGCAGAAAATCGTGACAGCACATTCACCTCCTGGTACTTTGTGAAAAGCGTTAAAAAGCAGTATATAACATTTCCCATTTTCACTTTGAATTAAGTAGAAAAGTGTTTGAGAAAAGAGAATATGTGCCCGCAACGATGACATAAAAGGATAGCACTTACTTTGATGTGAGTAAATTACTTCCTTTTTTAAATCAGAATTATTATTTTCAAACCAAGATGATTCTTATTCTGTCAAAGACTAAAGTCTCTCTCGGCTTACAACGCGAGTTTAATTTTCAAAGTCTTCCAGCAAGTTCAATTATTTTTAGTAAATCTGTAAGGCAACTTATTTCTTCATTTAAAAGACAAAATTAAAAATCAAGTATTTATGGTCTACCTAAACATGGCAAGATATGTTAAAGCTAATGAAATGAGTGACCTTACATAAAAATCGGTCCATCACAATATTTGCAAACTACTCTGACAACAGAATTTCATAATTACAATAATTGGTAATAAATTCCTTACAAAAAATATACCCATTCGTACATGCAAACTTTTAGAACTCAATTTATGCGAGCAAAGTGGATCACATTATCACTAACGGTTTAAAAAGCACCAATGCGCAAATAGTGAGTGACAGTTTAAAATTAATTATAACAACGGCTATTACAATGGGTCGCTTCATCAATGACCTAGCATGCCCTCAAAATTTGCATTATCTATACGAAAAATGTAGATCGAAAATAATATAGACATACAAATAGCGTTGGTTTGAAGACAAATATGTTAAAGGTCCCTTTTGAGGCTATTTCTCAAATCTTAGAAACATTTATGAATTGATAGACACAGCTTCAGTGATCGAAGTGGATAAAGTTTGGGTGAATTTGCACTGTATCTCATTCACTGCTCTACAGGTTAGGTGTTGTACCTGTTGATCACCTGCCAGACCATAGAAAATCTCAATATTTAAGAAGCAACAAAAAGCCTTGGGTATGAATGAATCTACTTTTGACAACACCTACAAAAAAATTAAAGATCTGTTAGGTCCCTTAATAGGCCATGTGCAACCGGACAATTAGCAGAGGCCCTGGACTGTAGCAAGGCAGATATTACTGCCTCCCTCAAATGTGATGGGATGGGCTGGACAAATCGAAGATGTAAAATTGCAGAAGCTACTGCGGCAAAATCAGCGCCTCCTATTAGGAAGCGGATTTGTTGTTGTGTGCAGACTTAGGCAAGAGGTTTTGAGTTTCCGGCATGTGAATGAGCGCCCGTAATAATTCGTATCAAGGCAAAATTTGCTAATATTAGCCTAATATGCGTGCACACTCTATAGAGGAGTACGATGACAATACCAAGGAGCTTTAAGAAGAGACCAACGAACAATGCTCCAGCTATAACATTAAAATTGTTCTATCGAATTGTGGTGATACACTGTCGTAGCTAGTACTCAGTTTCATATTCATACAGACACTTAGAGAACTCGTGCTCAATCCATCAGTCAATACACCACATTACGGTCGACAAAAGGCAATTCCCCAGTATTATGGATCTCCGGACGCGCCGGGGCAAACATCGACTCAGGCCGTCGCAAGTGCTAACTGAATCAAATTTCACCTAATCTTTTAGAAGTCCACTTCCGCCAGCATCAAACATCTAAGACCAGTCGTAACATTGCCAAAAATGTATGTTCAATTAGGGAAAACCAAATTCAGCAAAAATGAATGCACCGTTGTCAGCGAACACGTTAAAAGTTTATGAGCAGTGGCACCAACGCTTAGGGCACGTTAATGCTGCAAAAATCTAGTCAATATGTTCGAAAGATTTGGTAGGTCTCATTAAAGTAACTAATCAGTATGAATTCTCTTGCGCCGAGTGCCAATTAGTGCCATCATGTTGATCTTTGTGGGCCAATGGAGTCAATTTGAATAGGTAGCTGTCGTTATTTTATGTGTATGAAGGACAAAGATAGTGGATTCAAGGTGGTATATCCAAAAAAAAAAACAAAAACACTGTGGCGCTGGCAGCCCGGTATGGGCCATGGCCTAGCTTCTTGACACTCATTTGTGTTGCTCATGTTATCATTTTTTGGTCACATCTGAGCGGGGCCTACGGTTTATCGCCGAGTCCGAACGGCACTCCTAAGAAGCTCTTTCGTAGGCAATTTTACTTTCGGGAGTTTGCCATTGCCCGCCGAAAGGGTGATGGCGATTTTCCACCTTAGCAAAAATGTGTAGTCGTTGAGCATTTGGAGAAATGTTTGGCGAAGTGCAAAAATGTATGGTACCGTCAAGGAAAAAAAATACGCTGCGACAATGGTACGGAACAATGTTATTCTACGTTCACTGCCAACAAGCGTTATTACTTTAAAAAGAATTGCTCCTTATACGCCAGGTTAAACTCTTTGGCCAGAAGCATTTTTGGCAGCCGTTTATATTCTAACTCGAAAGACAATTGCGAACAACATAGGCCAGACACCATTCGAAGGGTTGTTTGGAAAAAGCTCACAGCTGGATCACGTTTAAGAGTTTGGTACAGCGGGTTCCATTCTCATTCCCAGAAATGTAAGCCGAAAACAGGAGGATGCTAAACAAGAAAAATCTACTTACTAGGGTATGAGCCTACACATGATGTAATATTCTATGAGATCTTTGTTAGAAGCGAATATGTTACTTTCTCTCAGAGCTACGTGGAGAATGAAAGCGAAGCCTACTCGTCAAGGAAAGTGTACAACCAAAGATTTTAAGGCAGAAAAGGTAACACTTGCAGCAAGTCGGGATTCAGAAGACATCAATAAGCAATAGGCGGAATCGTCTTCATGAATTAGTGCAAAAAAGGCCATTCCATGTGAGGAAGAAATAAGTTCAGAAGTAAACTAAAGTAATGAAAATTTCGACGAGGAAGGAAGATATTTGGGCAGTAGTCCGAAAAAGCTGATTCGCCACGATGCTGAGCGAGGATACTTAGCCACGATTACTGGGAAATCGTAGAAAGACCAAAAGATTGCAAGAAATTTATTGGTTTATAAAAGATATTTAAACTCAAAACCACACCAAATGGAAACCCAAGATACAAAGCACTACTTGTGGCTAAGGGATATTCGGAAAGCTAAGAAGTTGGCTTTAACCAAAAATTTTCACCAGTTGTGCGTTTTGATTCAGCACGCTGTGTATTGGCACTGGCAGCCATACACGACATGCGGATTATTCAACTTGATGTCAAGACGGCCTTATTGAACAGAAGTCTTAACGATAACATCTTTGCCGGCGGAAAAGAAGTATGTTTGGCTTAAAACAGTCATCGCGAGCATGGAACTCGAAGTTTGTCGATTTCATGACGAATTGTAACACGTATCTATCGAAATCGGCTCCTTGTATTTTCTTTGGTGACATTCGTGACAAAAAGGTGATTATTTTACTGTTTATTTTATTTATTTTGATGATAGATTACTTTTGTCTTGCAGTAAAATGGCGATAGACGCACTGGTTAAGAAGCTTCGTTTTGTACTTCAAATTACGTTTGGCAAAGGAAATCTTTATATTGAAATAAAAATTAAACCTAATCGGGAAATGAGGACTATAGCCATCCGACAGACAATCAGATTGTGCAGAAGTTTTACACGAAACATTCAAAATCAGTTTTAACGCCTGCTTATATTGGCACTTTTCTCTTGAAGGTGAGTGATAATGAAGTTAAAACTAGTTTCCCTTATACAATATTTCGTGTGTAGTGGGAGAGGTTTGTCGTTTCATGGAAATCCTAGGCACATCCACGTCAAGGCTGTATATCGCATGTTTTATTACCAGAAAGATACTCATCATCAAAGCACCAAATATAGTTCAGATAAATGTGAGTTTGTTGGCTACACGAACGCTGATCGTACAAGAGACATAGAAACAAGACAATCAACAACAGGGTATGCCTTCCAAATTGAAAATGGTTTAGTTACATGGAAGAGTCAAGGGTAACCGCATGTTACTTTCTCAACGATCGAATCGGAATACGTCGCTTTATATGACTGCGGGAAAGAGGCAACTTGACTTCGTAGACTTTTTGCTGAAATCAATTATGAGCAATGGGGAAGTATGACGATATTTTGTGATAATCGATGCACAATTCAGTTGGTTAAAAACCCTGAACACCATCATCAAACAAAACAAATCAATAAGGCAATGCACTTTACAAGGAAGAAACACCGGGAAGGCGACATTGAAGTTGAGTAAGTGAAAAGCGAAGAACAACTTGCGGATTTTTTCACCAAGCAATTGTCTTTAACTAAGTTCAGATCAAATACAATATTTTGTTCAAAAAAAAGTTTTAAAACTTAATTGTTTTTTTTATTGATACATACTTTAAAACTAATTACCGAATTAATGTCCTGCTGTGGGAGTACTAAGATTTGCATTAAAATATATTTGTTTCTCTTCTTAGCATAATATCTACGAGCATGTGCCAGGAACATTTCCATTAGATTTAAGATCTCTTCTTTTTTTCTTCCATTTGTTATTCTTTTCATTCTTTTGTATGCCAACTAATAAAACCGTTTAAATAAAATTACACTTGTCTACAACATCGTAACGACCCGAGTCTATATTGGCTCTTCAAAATGTTCGGGCATCTGAGAACATACTAGAGGGTTGCCTTGCTTCGATCGGAACGTGGTCAGTCAGTTGATTAATCAGGAGTTCTCCAAGTGCCTTTGTGAATATCGAGATGTGGGAACCCAGTGCTAGCTTCGACAATGTTCCGTCCCGCCGCAAAGTCGATTAGCCTGAATCCGTTATCGAAGGTAGTGTCGTGCAGGCTATACCTTCCCATAGTACTACCAAAGATGTTCTCTCTTCCTAGTTTTGCATTAAAATCACCGAAGACAAATTAAATGTCATAGCTAAGCCATAGCTCTAAGGTTTTGTTTAGGAGCTCAAAGAAGCTATCTTTTTTTTTGTAATATGTCTCTTCTCATGTACCAAGCGAGCCCTCTACGGCATCAGACGTGGTTGTTAAGTGCGGTATTATACTAGATCATAGAACCGGTAATTTGTTGTTTTCTTTTGTGAAAAGTATGCTCAGTACTAATCTCGGTAATTTGTTTGTTTTCTTTTGTGAAAAGTATACTCAGTACTAATCTCGGCGTAAAAAAAAAACTTACCCATTAATTGTTGTTAGTAATTCCCGCCAGTATGGCGGTAAACTCTCATAATCGGTTCGATGGCTTGAATGCTAACAAGCCAGTGCATTCTGATCACACAGTGAAAAGAAAAAAAAACAATAAAGGAAACAATGTTACACGTGATCTGTGGCCTATATTGACAGTTCCATCACAAGCTGCTGCAGATTTCTCGCGATTTCTTATCATAACCAACTCTTCAGTCGACAATGATAAAACTCCCATTGCAAATCGTAATTCTATCATTATAGGCAAAGGCATTGATGCTGTTTCCACACAGTACAAAGAAATTAAAGCTCTAAGGAATGGCGACCTCCTCATTCAGGTAAATAACAGGCTAATCGCTAAACGGTTTGTAAAGTGCAAATCGCTAGGCCACTTCCCAGTCAAAATTAAATACTATCAGTCACTTAACTCATGTCAAGGTCGTATATTCTCCTTCAACATTATTACTCTAGAAGAGAGTGATATCTTGGACTCTTTAAAAAATGCAAAGCCACCGAAATTAAAATTTTTTCAAAAATGATGCCGGAATAATGAAACCAACAGGGGCTGCCATCATAACGTTCGATGCACCAGAACCCCTCCCGGAAATCAAGCTCGGATAGCAGATATTGAAAGTAGACCCATTCTATCCCAATCCCATGTCTTACAGGACATGCCAACGTATAGAACACACAAAAAATTATTGTAAGGCATCAGTTACTATCTGTGGCACCTGTGCTGAAGTCACGCCTCATCTAGAGGAATGCGAGAGAACATACTGCGTCAATTACATGACTGGTGAGCACTCATCTAAAGACCGTAATTGTCCTACCTTTCTTAAAGAAAAAGCCATAATTATAATCAAAACAAAAAAGGTGCACCGTAAAAGAAGCCAAGGAAGAATATAGGAAGTTCGGTCATCTGTACGAACCTAAATTTCAAGCCAACGCATTCAGAAAACCCATTGCAGAAATCATAAAGAAAAGGATTTTTCTTTAAACATCCAGGTTCCAAACATGTAATTGACAACAACATAACCCCGAAAACAACTATAATAACAAACAACACCAATAATGACACCATTTCCACAACTACAATAACCACAGAACAAAACAAAAAAAAAACGTATATCCCTTTCATTTTCAAATAACTTACAAATGACTATGGAATCCGATCCCACGAAACAATCCGTTCCCAATCCAACACTCTCTTCAATTACACCTAACAGTTCTTTACCTTTCCATCAACACACCCTTCGTCGGAATCATTAACGCACCTACATAACATTTCAAGAACTCTCACATTCAACAGCTCATCTCTTACCTCATCATCTGATTCCGACAATGTAATTCAAGCTACAGGAAAACTCCCACAGTCAAATCTTAATCAACGAAAACCAAATTTTTAATAAGCACTCTACAAATTTAAATACAATATATACAAACTAAGATATGGATAGACTAAAAAATAAGAATAACATAAAAATCCTTCAGTAGAATCTTCAAGGATTTTTCAATAATCTTGAAAACCTGGATATCCTCATCCAAAAATTGCCACCAACAATCATTGCATTGCAAGAAACAAAAGTCTTAGTACACAATACACCTACTCGATACAAAAATCAGACATTCCACACACTTACTCCTGCTCGCCAAATGGGTTCCTTAATCAGACTGTCAAATCAACCTCTCTCAACCTCTGACGCTGCAAAATCTCGCACAGTATTGTGCTGGGAGACTTTAACGCTAACAACTCCTTATGGGGGTCCCCGCACACCACCAGCGCTGGAACAGTTATAGCAAACTGGTTACAAAACTCTGATCTTGTGTTGTTAAACAATGGATCAGCTATTCCTATTCATTGAGACCTCTGTTCCGTTCGCTTTCAAAAAAATTTTCACCCTCGGTTTATTGAAACTAAAGCGAACTGGGCCAAATTTTCCGAGAAAGCCCAACAGGCAGATAATTTTATCCCAATTTCTCAGAAAGCTGCTAATTTAAAAAAAAAAAATTATAAGACAAGCTGCGGCCACGTCGATTCCAACAACACACCCTCCCTCCAGACCTACTCAACCTATTTGGTTTAACTCAGAGCTAAAACATTTGACCGAAGACAAAAGGCATGGTTGAACTTAAAAACACACCCATGGATTTGGAGAAAGCTTTCGAGAGAGTGACTGTGTTCGGAATTATAGAACAACTTAATCAGTGGGGTATTCATAAAAATTTCCTTAGAGTAATCAACTCATTTATGTCGAATATGGTTTTTATCGTGAGGGTTAATGGACACTTTTTAGCATCTACGCCCTATATAATGCGTATGTTGACTCACTATTCGTGGACATCGAGTCAATCAGCGTACACATTAGAGCAACTGTAACGTATGCGGATAATATCCTTCCAAATGAAGTTAATGACGCGTTAGAGCAAAGCTTACTAAAAGCACTTAAGTGGTGCGAAAATTTGGGAGCAAAGTTACCAACTAGCATTGCATATATGTCGAGAACACCACTGCGCCAACACACAAGTCAAAATCGGAAATGTGACCCTATCTCTTCTGGACAAAGCAAGAATCTTGGGATTAACTTGCACTAAATCCTAGAAGTGGAATGCACATGCGAAAGTAGTAACAGAAAAACTGGGAAAAATTCATAGTTTAATGAAAATAGTCTGCAACAAACACAAAGGACCGCACATAAACACAGCCATCAACAAAGCGCAAGTCCTAATTAAAGGAGCTACGCAACATTGTCTAACTATATATTCACACTGGACTAAAGGATGCGACAACCAGGTACAAATAAAAATAAACTCCATACTACTTGCTGCAGTTGGTGCACTACCCTCTACACCCATCGACGCTTTGTTAGCAGAAACTAACACTCCCAGCTTCGCAGATATGAAAATGATCGCTCAGGTTAAAATTGCTGTAAAAAGGCTCATGGACTGCAAGCACCCGCTACATGAAATATGTAGGAACGGCAGAATTTTGGTTAAAAAAAGTAAAATCAAAAGCGCGCTCTACAATTCCTTGAAGCTTCTCACAAACACGGCGACTCCAATGCCCACCAATTACGACAATAGCAAACCACCCTGGATGTTCCCAACAAAGATAGTTAACACCTCTCTGGACATTACACTAAAAGAACATACACCAGCGGAAGTATACCGAAAGAAATTTTCTGAAATAATATCTACCGGCAAATTTGATTGTGTCTTATATACTGATGCTTCCTGCAACAATGGAGTAACTGGTTACTGCGTCTACAGGCTGGACCATAATTGTGACAGGTTAATTTCACAACAACTCACCACACCCAATCAAAACTCATTCACTGGAGAAGTAATGGCATAAGCGGAGGCAATTGAATTTGCAAAATTAAGAACGGAAAAGACAGCTATATGCAGCGATTCCCTCAGCGCCATTCGCAGTATCCGAAACAACAAAAGCAAATCTCCCATCATCCTGAGCCTTCGAGCTGTTATGTCTTCAAATTACCCGAGAATTCATTTAATATGGTCACCTGGACATGTTGGGATTCCGGGAAATGAAAAAGCAGTCGAAGGCGCCCGTGAAGCCATTAGAATGCCTCTTCTGTACCCCTTGCCACCATTTGCATTAGCTGTATGGACTCAACTCCTTACGAAATTTCGTGAAGATGCAGAAAATCGCTGGAACCAATCTAACTCGTCTTTTAAGGACTCATAAACCCTCACTAGCGAAAAATCTCTACAACAATCCATTGAGTCGATCACAAGCAGTGAAACTATGCAGGTTAAGACTAGGGCACACGATGTTCAATAAAGCCCATTTGTATAAAAAGGAGTCTCCGTCAGTTTGCGAGTCATGCAATGAAATTCGCAGCGTATATCACATACTCCAAAGCTGCCAAATCACAAGACAACATTTATCAAACAACGTTCCAAAGCTGGAAGAACTAATTAATTCATGTATACCCCCTGAAACATCAACCCTGTTCCCACTTCTAGCTCAACATAGGATTAACATAATTTAATTTAAATAACGTGCTTAAGTTCCCACTTTAAAAATTAGCCGGTAATGTACATTTTTGTATTGTAAATATTTATTTGTAACTCGCACAATATATAACAGCCATATGGACATAGTACCCCGGCGTTATACTCCGGACGATACAAATTTATTTGTATTGCTTCCCTTGAAAATAAAATAAAATAAAATAAATGTCTCTTCTGCTTTTGCAATGATAGATGTCGCAGTTTTTCATCTCCCTTTTTGATTCATTCCCCACCATCCCTTTCCAAGATCTTGACTTATTCCTGCAAGTCCTTTCCAGCCTGAGATCCGCAAAGATCTTATTTGTTTTGTTCCAGGATTTTACTTTACCGTTGATTCCATCTGGTGGATTCACCCCTGTTCCGTTTGTAGTGCTACTTTTTTAGTTTGCTGATTATAAGTTTAGCAAGTCGAATCCGGATGGACACCGACGAGTGGCTAACGATTACCACTTGTAGGTAAAACAAGCACATTTAATGTGTAGAAACAGTTGCAACACTGGATGTCGCCAGGTTGACACCTATCAGGCATTACATTAATTGCACAAATTAACAGAATATCATATTAAATTTACAGCCTCCTTCAACTCTTATCTTGGATTTTGAAAATTCATTCGATATCAAACTTTTGTGTAAGAGGAATACAATTTTACATTTAATTATATTATTTCACTTTCAAAGTCACGTCTTCTGAGTTATGTTATCATAACTAGTGAAGTATACGATGGTTATGTTATCAAATAAAATCGAGGTTGATACTCGTAATATCTTAACTTTTTGCTTCCTACTTTGTTAGAATAATCCCATGCAGAATTTAAAATCCTGGGAAGCCGCGTCTTACCCAAATAACATAGAAATTTCAAAAACTCCTGAATGCTTTTCTATTAAAATATTTTTAAGAATCGTAAGCTGAACATGGGCTGACGTGTTAAGAATATGTCAGTAAAGTTTTAAGTGTAAAATAGTGAAGTTTGATGTCGAATACGATATGTTCCAAATGAAAACCGAAAATAACCCGGCATATTCAACTGTATGTAGAAATTTTCAAACAGTTCGGTGGAACGGGCCATTTATGAAATGCACTGCTTTCCAATCAACTTATTAAGAGGGCGATTCATGTAAATGGATTTCTATGGACTATCTAGATGTCGATAACTACATGGTGCAGCAAATTGTAGAAAATACAGCTTACAAAGAAACAATTGAATGTCTTCATCGTAATCACAATGCCTTGTCCCCAATATAACAAAATGAAATATATTGAAGTGAAGTGATAAGTTAAGAGTGCCATTAATTTAAGGAACAATGATCCATAATCGATATTTTGCTTTGCGATCAAATCTAGTAGTTTATAGTGCCGACACCATTCCGAATCAGAAAGAATTGATAAACTTTGGAAGGTGAGACCCATAATCAAAAAACTCTTCAGGGATATCTTCGTCATTGACGAACTAATTATCCAATATTGCCTTAACAAACCTCAACCTGTGGAATTAAAGAATTTGTACTGGCGTCTTCATTTTCAGAATTGACGGGAAAATAGCTGTATCACGTTAGATGGACAATAAGACAATGAATCTTATATAATTTTCGCAAATGGTCTAGAAAGAGAAAAGTCTACGAGACAGTGTGGCAGCCAATCATATAGGTAAGCAAAACATGAATAACAACATGAGAGGATTTGGCTAATCGAATATGCTTGTGCCGTATGTGCTGCGCATATTCGCTCCCGCAAGTGGATGATCAGAGTTATCCATTAATTGTCGGATATTGTTGTCACCAACTCGTGCTTATAATAACATTTACCGGAAATCGAACGTGATGTTAAAAAAATTAAACAGCTTAGAGAATTCTAGTTGGATCTGAGAACCTTACCGATCAAGTAGAATATTTATGATTCAGATAGTTCATTGATGCTACACTACCATCACGGCAACATTAATCGGACTATATGCCAAAAGTGCTGTAAGAAGGTGACATTCTGAAGACCTGTGTTTCACCCTTAAAAGGAACTGTTTTGCGGAATTTTGTCAGGGGTTATGATTATGATTATGATTTCAGAATATCTCTGTGAATACCATTATGAAATGTTTGTTGTTTATTCCAATGGAGAGGGTAATCTTTTACATTTTTAAGGGAATTTGTTTTGATGGGACGTGTTCAAAGTGCTCAATATTTTTTTTAAATATATTTTGTTTTTTTGTTCTTTAAAAAGGCTGTCAAAATGACAGAGACGCAAGGGAAGATTTGCAGCATGTATAGATTCGGTTATAAGCGCTAACACTTGTCAGCGTTCATAAAATGCAGACCTTAGTGATGCTGTTCGCTCTGGACGTCCACCCACCACAGAAGACGATCAAATCTCGGCTGCAGTTAACATTGCCAGGCATTTAATGATGCCTGAGAATAAATATTTCATAAATATCTGTATACATGTCTAAAAATAATACGAGGGCGGGTCAATAAGTCCGTGACTTTTTGAATTTCTGACCTCTTTACTGAGACAGCAACACTGCTCCTGTCAACAGGCATCTGTCAGTTGACTCCTGTCAAAATTTAAACTTGCTGCGTCAGTTAGTTTGTGTTTGACAGCTATTTTTATCAGACTACTCACTAATTTGAGGAGAAAATGGAAAAAAGTGAATTTCGTGTGCTTATTAAGCATTATTTCTTGCGAAAAAAAACCATTACCGAGACCAAGGCTAAGCTTGATAAATACTATGGGGACTCTGCACCATCGATTTCAATGGTAAAAAAGTGGTTTACTGAATTTCGTTGTGGCCGTACAAGCACTGAAGATGCCGAACGTCCTGGACGCCCAGTTGAGGTCTCTACACCCGAAACAATCGAAAAAATTCACGATATGGTGTTGGCCGACCGAAGATTGAAAGTGCGAGAGATTGTGGAAGCCGTAGGGATCTCGCATGGCTCAGTGGTTTCAATTTTGAATGATCACTTGGGCATGAGAAAGCTTTCCGCAAGATGGGTGCCGCGTTTGCTCACAGTCGACCACAAACGCAATCGTGGCAAAAATGGCAAAAATCCATAAATTGGGCTATGAATTGCTCCCTCATCCACCCTATTCTCCAGATTTGGCTCCGAGCGACTACTTCTTGTTCCCAAACCTGAAGAAATGGCTTGGTGGAAAAAGATTTGACTCCAATGATGAAGTCATCTCGCAAACAAAGGCCTATTTTGAGGACCTCGACAAATCATTTTTTTTGGAAGGTATAAAAAAATTGGAGAAGCGTTGGACAAAGTGTATAGAGCTCAAGGGAGACTACGTTGAAAAATAAAATTATTTTTTTATCAAAAAATCTGTGTTTTAATCCAAAAGTCACGGACTTATTGACCCGCCCTCGTATTAATAAAGCTATAATATATTATTAAAATATAATTAAATATACAGGATGTCCAGGAAAGAATATATAAGCCTGAAACATCTCATATGTGGGCTTTGGGGCGCTCAAAATAAAATATATGTATGTAACATAAACATAAAATAAAATGTGTGTTTAACTTTAACCTTAAAAAAACCGCAAAACGTATTGAACAACCTAATAATTAACGCTCGGAAACGTATTACTTAAAAATATATTTTTTACTAAAGGAAGTAATTTGAAATAAAATTTTATTGAACTTGGAACCAGGGCTCTCATTTCGTAAAACAACGATCGTCTGACGACGTCGTTTCGACGATTGTATTGCTTCGTGTAACACTTAATAGTTCAATCGTCCGGACGACGTCGTTTTGGACGATTCACTTATGCTTCATATAACTCATTGAACTGTCAAATAACAACGATTGAACGATTGCTATTTTACAATCGTTTCATACTCAATGGTTAATTGTTGCTTAGTTTTGTTTATTAAGTTTTTAATAAAAATGGGTCGGCATTACAATGTGTTGTTTCTGGATGACGAAGAAAGTAGAAATTCTGTCGGACTGTTGCGAATGCGAAGGACGCTTAGAGATGCATCGGATCCTCTTTCACTTCCAACGAAAAAGTACAAAATAATCAAAAGAGGCGTTTGTACTAGTACTGGAAACGGTAAACCTAAGGAGCGGCTCACGGTTAACATATAAGTTAGCACACGTTTGCGGTAAATGCGATTGCAATTTAATGTGAACAAGTGTATTTGGAGTAAACAAATTAGTTTACTTGGCCACCTGCATCTATAACAACCGCTAGTTTGTCTGATTACGGTTTGGGGTAAGCGAGTTGTTTGCTCCGGAACACTTGGCCACCTGCATCTGCATTGACCGCTATTAGTTTGGATGGAAAGTTTTGGCGATCTGCTGTGATGGTGCACTTTAATGAGCTCAAGTCAGTCTTGTGTTGATCGTGTCAATCACAGGTCTTCATAGAAGAAAAAGCGGTGAATTATGAGAAAGAAAAGAAATTGAATAAATAAAAATAATTGTTTAAACAGAGAAAATAAGTTGTTTAATTGGCGCCCAACGAGCAGGGACAAGTGTTAATTTAATTAATTATTAATTAATTGATTGTGATAATTGTTTTGCGTACATTCGATTTTAAATTTAATCTTAAAATTCTGAGTGTTGTTCAATAAAAGCATAAAGAAAAAATTGAATAACTAAAAGACAATATCTAAGAACAAAAAATAGCAGATTAAAACATCGCAAGGTGCGGATTATTTGACAAAAGCAAAAAAAAGATTAATAGTACTCACAAATCGAAGAAGCAAGAGCAATAACTACGAACAAAATAACAGAATAAGACAAGTGGAACGTGAAGTGTAGTTTATTCAGTGATTATAAAAAAAACACCGAGGAAAAGTACTAAAATAAAAAGTGGACTTGACCAATTATTGTACAAGCAATATAACAGTGGACATCATTCAACATCCACCAAATTTCAACGAAAAAGGCAGCCACTCCTTCATCGAATTGGGAGAAAAAATTGGTGAATCTTTTCCAGTTTCATTCATTTATTATGATCAAATAGAATAACAGAATTATAAGAATTAAATTATCATTTAAGTAGCGTCTTTATAAAATTGAATGAGTTAAGTTTGTTTTGAAAATATTTTTTATTATTATCATAATCGTTATAATTACCCTAATATACTGTTGAATTATAACTATATTGCAAAATACTCTTACATTTAACTACAAAACAAACGTCTATTCTTTTATAAATTATAAGAACTTATTGTAGGTTAGTAACGTAGTAAATTATTTATAATTTTGAATTGAGAAATAACCTTGTAAATTAGTCATGGACGAAAATCAGCTCCGTTCTGTAATCACAATTGCAGGACAAGCTGCAGTTGAACAAACTCAGCAATCGTTTCAAAATACCATCAGCGATTTAACCAACAGATTAGCCAATCTTGAAACACCAATAAGGGTTGTTGAGTATGAGGCCGTGACAATTGATTCACAAAAGAAGTGCGACGAATCCTTAGATCTTGTTAAGTCTCTACCAGATTTTGATGGGGATCAAGCGAGATACGTTTCCTGACGTCAAGCAGTATTTGTTGCGCACAAACTGTTTGAGAGCTACGAAGGGAGCTCAAAGTATTATCAGGCCGTAGCAATAATCAGAAACAAGATTGTAGGTTCTGCTGACTTGGTATTGTCATCCTTTAATAATGTTCTTAATTTTAAATCAATTATTGCTCGACTAGATTTTACCTACGCAGACAAAAGACCGGTATGCCTCATTGAACAGGAAATGTCTACCCTCTAACAGGGGCAACTATCAATTGTAGAGTTCTTTGATGCAGTTGAACGTAAACTAACACTTATTATCAACAAAACTATCATGACACACGAAAGAATTCACGATTTAGTTGCTTCACTAAGCCAAAAGTACCGGCAGGATGCACTAAGAACCTTTATATCGGGATTACTGAAGCCAATGAGTGACGTCCTATTTTCGTCCAGACCAACCGATATGCCAACTGCATTGGTACTTGCACAAGAGTTGGAAGCTAATCAAGTGAGGTACGCGTTTGCAAATTCGTTCGCAGATCCAAAGGAACGCATGATACATCCGATGTACAGAACGAATTACGGTTACAACTCAGCAAACTCACCCCATTACAATCGTAATAATCTCCAACACTTTAGATCAAGTCCAATGGAGACAGATCCGTCAACGTCACGGTACAACAATAATACACATAGATCGGCTTTGCAACAGAATAATGGTAAAGCCTTTACCGCGCTGCATAACAGCTATGTTAGCAATATCCATCCCAAAGGTAATCCACTCGTGACAGTGAAGCGACCTGTTCTCTCAGGTTCTCGAGGTTAGTCATCGAGAAAACAGAATGGTTCCCAGTAATGAATGATAACAAAAGCTTTGAAAATAACTTAGGTGAGGAATATGATGATTCATTTTCGCAAACATGCGCTGGCGTTGATAATAATAATTTGGAGGTGGCCGACGAAATCAATTTTTTAGGGGTAGGTCCCTCCTGCCATTCGTGTGCAGAACACTGGCAGGCAGGAAAATCAAATTACTAATCGATACTGGTGCTTCAAAAAACTACATTAAAAGCCTAGATCATCTCAAATGCATCAAGTATGTACAGACTCCATTTGTGGTAAAATCTGTACATGGATCCACTCAAATAAAATACAAATGTGTAGTCAATATCTTTAATAGAAGCATACTCGTATCATTTTTCATACTTCCTTTCCTTGATACGTTTGATGGTATCATTGGATGTGATTTTTTGCACTCAATAGGAGCACGTCTTGATCTGAAAGAAGGCATTCTTAAATATAATGGTGGGGAAGAGAATTTGTTGTATTTCTATTCCGGAGATGTAAACCATATATCTATAGACAAGGACAAAATACCTAATCAAATACGCGGCGAAATTGCACTTCTTGTAAAAAAACATTTTAAGGTTTTTGCTGATACGAACGAGTTACTGCCATATAATACAAACGTAGTCGCTACAATTAGAACAACTGACAATGAACCAGTATATTCAAAGACCTATGCTTACCCAATTGCAGCCACACAGTTTGTTAACAGCGAAATATCGCATCTTCTCAAAAATGGCATAATAAGACCTTCACGGTCGCCCTATAACAATCCAATTTGGGTTATTGGCAAAAAGGGACTGGATGAAGATGGAAATCGGAAAATGCGGTTAGTTATCCCGAAGTCTTCCAAGCATTTTTTCTTTTTGTTTTTTCATATTTTTTCCAGCATTTATTTGACGAGAATATCTAAGGGTTTCCAGGAGGTTATATGACAACAATTTTGAAATCTATCCTAAGCATTAATTCTTCTGCAGCCCTATCCTCAAAACTTGTATCTAAGGTAAAATATAAATTGGTAAATTTGAAATTTTAAAATTCTCATTGTATCCCTCCAAAAAAGTTTATAGAAATCATAAATTAATTCTTCGTTTATGTATCCCAGACCAGTAAAGGTCATTATAAACATATTGTATTTTATAAATTCATAGACAAAAGTTCACACCATACATGACTTCCCAACGTTAAACCAAGTCGTTGAAATGTGTCTCATAATCTATGTATCTTTAGCATCTTTATTAAATAAGTTTTTTTCAATATAAAGTCAAAAGGAAGACATTCCCCTTTTCCTATGGATAAATTGTTGCCTTAACGGAATGTCAGTAATAAATTTTGTTTCAATTATCCAGTATCTCATCTTTTAAAACCCCACTTACGAATATTAACAAAATCGCCCTCGTGCGATATGCGACTAACCTCATGCATCATCGTGCTTCCTTTGGCATTCAGTTGGTCTGATGCTATCGGCGCGCATAAGCATCTTCCTCTGGATCGTAAAATATATTGAGGCGACCCTTCCTATTTCATCGTTATCACAGCACCAAAGTGGTAAGTCCTTTAGGTTTTTTGCTCTCAAAAGCTCTATTGTCCACAATCTGGCACCATGTCGGTCTGGTCGACTAAGGAATGCGCGACGACCATTAGAAAAAGGGGTGAACCTGAAGGGTACTTACTTGTAGTCCGCTCGAAACTGGTATATTTCTCTCGGAGTCAGAAGGCGAAGGGTAACGGCTCAGGAAGCATTGGGTAGAAAAACTTTAATTGCTCGCACTATTTGTACAACGTATCTATCTGTACATGGACGACAAAGACCTCTAAGTAAAGACCGCCGCAGAGGACAACTAAGCAAGGGTTTAACACTGTTGTAGTTGCTGTTGATGTAGCTGCTGCTGCGGCGATTCGAGCATTCAAAACGTCTGATGGCCCCATAAACCACATAAACGCTCGGGACACTGGCAAAGGTTAAATTATCTACTGAATCATGTAATTTCAATCCACTCCCTTCATCTGGGATGTTATGCCTCACCTCCTAGTTCGTAGCGCATAGATACAGACACATACCCGTCCCAAACAGTTCTATGATGGCAAATTAGCATAATTTCCCCGATAAGAAAATTCTTGATGGCGAGCTTTGGTTCTAGTGTACTGGTGCTATTACTGCTTCAGATACTGGTACTGGTGTTGATACTAGCGCTGGTGGTGGTGTTCTTCGGAAAGAGTTCATAACACATGCGGCAGAGACACACCAGTCACGAATATGCGGTAGCATATCCCTCGTATACTCAGGCAATAAGACCAATAGAAAGGGTGCTGTAAGCTTGGGAGGTTGGAGAGTGGTAAAAAATTAATGCATAATGGAGGATTTTCTACTGGTTGTGATGGTGTTGTTATTTCAGCTGCAACAACAATCCAACTCCCACATTAGCGAAGCTGGTATGCTTAGGGAAACACTTTTTTTTTAAGTAAATCTAAAGCATTGTACCCTGTTACATCACTGTATCTGTACCACATCCTTAGTCTCACTTCAACCTCTGCGAACCATGTAAGCACACATGTTGAGAACTGGAACTGGGACCGATGCCAGATCGCCACTTCATATCCCATCGGCCCTTGTATATTATTTATATAAAACTTGCATAGTTTTATTCTACTTCAACGTTTTTTGTGAAATAGGAAGTCGTTGTACACCTAGCGCTCTTAAGTTCTTTTGTTTTTAATAGAGCGAGTATAGAGCACGTTACTGGATGGAACGAGTATGTGGTTAAATAACGTTACTCTTAGAAAATAGTTACGTTCAGAATACAGAGAGACTCATTGAAAATATTTAATTGGGTTATGTGCAGAACTTATCTTGAGTTTGAGATTATGTTTTAAGTGCTTAAGGTTTAGCGCTTTGCAATTCTACATGACAATGCATCTCAGTTTTAGCAATGAAAAGTTGAGCGAATGAACATAATGGAGTGACTTGAGTCCTTAATCAGGCTCAAGAACTGATTATGGTTCAGATTAGATGGTGGCTGAAAATATTTTTATGGAAATCTAACATTGACTTTTACTATAAAGAAAGTCAGACTGGTAGATCGAAACCATTAATGGGGGAGTAGTCAACACTCTCAATTTTTAATATGGATATCAGGATTACTCAGTATAACCTTAAGTCACGAAATTGTAATGTGGAAAAATGGCAAACTATTTATGAAGTTTCCTCTCCATAGAAACCCATTTTTTTGATTAATATGTCTGGGAGAGTATCATTACATGATGCGCTTTTATCAATACGAGTATACCATTATTTTTTTAAAGATTTTCTCTTATTTTTATTTAATATCTGTTATTGTCGCCAAAATCGACAAAAAAAAATCACAACTAAGCTTTAATATTATCTAGTATCCCAATATTGGAGGAAAGAAAAACTATTAAAAACTTTATCAAAATAAAAAAAATTAATTAATGCAATTAATTATAAATTAACTTTTATAATTTACTCTTGGTTTCAGTGGTGCTCTTCGTGGTTTCCGAAATTCATTGAGTTAAAATCTAAAGTAACTGTTAGTAAAACATATCACACGATTGGCTTGAACGAAGGCAAGCTTCGTTAAAGTGAATGCGTTCAGAAGAGCATTCCGCATGGAGATCAAGAGTCTGTTTACACGATTCGTATTAGAACTCTGTTTATACGGGCGTGCGTTTGTAACATTTTCCCCTCCGTACGACGATCGGAGAGAGTAAATACTCATATCGGATTTCCAACGACACAATCATCTTGTAGTGCATCTAAAACTGCAATCTCTGCAGCTGATATTTTCCAGTTGAGGTGCAGATTACGGCACTTCGCACTTGCCCATCTTTATCCTTTATAGCCTCTTCCACGATTCCTTTCGGCCAGCAATGTCTTGGTAGGTTAGGATTAGGTTTGGCCTTTTCAAACCAATTGGTGCACCGGGTCAATGTTGGTAGTACCTCGGACACCCATCTCTTCCAAAATGTATCCGCCAGTAGTTGTGAATGACGCCATGACGATCTGACATATTTATCCGAGGTGTCGAACAAGCCTGGAGGTTTGCTTCTGGATAAATGGATAAACTTCCATTTTGTATGCTGGGTGTCTTTTAAATTGATGCGATCGTTAGCTTCACGCAATTCATTTTCAGCTGCCTTCAAATTTGTTCCATTGTCACTATAAAATTGTAGGGGGTGACCTCTGCGAGCGATGTAATTTCGGATGACCATAAGGCATGAATTCATAGTCAAGCTGTGTGCTACTTCAATGTGAACTGCGCTACAAGTAAGGCATGTGAACACAGCCCCAAATCTTTTGTCCGTACGTCTTCCAATAGTCACCGAAAATGGGCCAAAGAAATCAACCCCAATATATGAAAAGGGTATGGAGAGAGTCGCGCTGCAGGGGTTCCATTTCTGGAGGCTTTGGAATCGCTATACTTATCTTGCATATCTGAAACTTGCTGCCTATAGTTCGCAAAAGGTTTCGTAGCCCTGGTATTTGGAAGATTTGAAAAATTTCATTTATGACTGTCTCATGATTTTCATGTCTAAACTTCCGGTGATACCAATCAACTATTAGTCTAGTTACACTATATGGTGCGTTTTAGGCATGATTATAGGATTTTTATTTGTACTGCTAACCAGTCGACTCGCATTCGGATTATCATCTTTTTATCTACAAATGGCGACAATCTACGAAGTAGGCTTGCTTTAGGCAAAGAGCATTAGGGATTGAGCTAGGCGGTAGAGGATTTGATGTCGCAAAAAGCAATTCGTCTCTGGTCAAGAAAGATATGTGTTCATAGTTCGCATTAATTCGGTCGTGTTTCGCTGATACTCCCGTTAGTTTCTTTTATTGCAGGATACTTATGAAGCGTTTGAATTATCCCATGCAAGACGTAAGGCGTTTCCATCTTGAAAAGCGATTGAAATCGACGATTGGATCATTAAATCGAACGGCTAGATGTTGTTGAACTTCGACATTGTGTCTTAGTTCATCATTCGGTGTTTGTTTTTATGGAAGTTCAGTTGATGGCCAGTTGTGAGATGGTTGACTCAAAAACGTTGGTCCGGCGAACCACGGACGAAATTCTGGATGTTGAATCCACTTCGTGGCCAAATCGCCATCGTTTTCTTTAGATGGTACACACTTCCAGCTTGTGACACGTTCGTTGTCCCTTGTATTTCGCCCATCACATCACAAATTGCTTATATGCTCTCGGATTACCATGAAGCCACAATAAAACCGTATTTGAGTCCGACCAATAATTTATTATTTGTATTTCAAGATCGTGAACTTTAACCATGGCGTTTCCAAGGTGAGATCCCAGAACAGCTGCCATGAGTTCCATTCGAGGTATCGAAATTGGGCGTAGTGGAGCTACTTTGGTCTTAGAGATAACCAGTACTACTTTAGTTCCACATGTTGATTCAATCCCAAGGAATGCTACAGCAGCGTAGGCCTTCTCACTCGCATCTACGAAGACATCTAGTGCTACCTCACTGGAGTCCCTGCAGGCTAATCCGAAATAACATCTTGGTATTTCAACTCTATCAACATTTTGAAGTGTTGACATCCATCTGCTCCAGGCTTCTTAGCATTCTTGGGGAATGCATATAAACTGTAAGAAAGTTCAAGAAGCCTAGCGGGTCGAAAAATAACATGAGCAGTCTCAAAAGTAGCTTCCTGGTAGGCAGTTTCTCTCTTCTCAAGACGTCTTCGCTGGCCTTTGTATACTTCAAGTTGAACGTAAATGAATCTGTGCTGGTATGCCACCACATCCCCAGAACATTTTCTGCTTTTCCTGCTTGACAAAAGTTATTAATACTTCCGGGTTCACCCAAAGCGACAGTTAATGTTGCTGAATTCGAAATCCAGTTCCGGATATGGAAGTTGACGTGCTTGTGAATTTCTCGTACATCTTTAGCAAGGTTGATGGCTTCTTTAACAGAGTTGACTCTATCGAGCATGTCGTAAAGATAGTGCCGCTCAATAGTAGACTTCACTGCTCTTGGATATTCTTGGTAGTATTGCTTAGCACTACAATTTTTAACATATTGAGCAAACGATGGTGAACAACTTGCTCCGAAGCTCATTAATTGCAGTATATAGACATCGAGTTGGCGATTTATTTCTCCATTCCGCCAAAGAAACCTTTGGGAGTGTTGATCTTCTTGATAGATGGATATGCTGTGAAACATTTCGTTTATGTCGCCACAAGCTCAATGTTACCAATTCTGTAATTAAATAGAACGTCTATCAGGGAATTCATCAAATCCGGAGCCTTGTTAAGATAGGCGTTTAATGAGACACCATTGCATTCCGCTGCGGCATCCCATACCAATCTTATCTTGTTAGGGTTGTTCGGGTTCCTAACTAAGAATATTGGCAGGTTCCATTTACGTTGATGGCCAAGATCTTCATTCTGAATTTTTTTTATATAACCTTTAGCTTCCAGGTTGACAATGTGGCTATCTACGAGTTATATGGCAGCATTATGTTTCCAGATTTCCGTAGAGGTTTTTCTATGAAACGGTCTCGGTCACGTTTGATACTATTCTCCAGTTGTATATTTGAAATCGTATTCAACTTATGCCCTTGCATTTGTGTCACGCCTTCGTAGTCGATCTTCATATTCTCCACGAATACCTTTTCCAAAGCGACATCACCATCGCACTCACATATATGTAAGTTGACACTCTGGACTGTTGAATTAGTTTTAGATCTTGAGCCAAGTTCTCTAAATATTGTCCACCCAAGTCGAGTTTTAGTTGCAGCAAGCTCGTTTGATTTTCCTTCTCGAAAACTTAACGGCATTACCAAACTTCTGTTGTTAAGTCCAACTATGACATTCGGAACAACGTTGCGGTAAGATTCTACTGGAAGCCCCTTCAAATGTCTGTATTCATCTGATCACTGGTGATCTCTGGCATTTTTAATTTTTGAAGTGATAAATCAAGTTTATGTACCGTGCGAACATTTCTTTGTGAATAACGATTGTTAATTTTGCCCTTAGGAGCCAAATGCAATCAGTACGTAAAGTTCCATCTCTCCATCTGCGGCACCTTCAACTCTGCTCAATCAAAGTCGGACCCGAGCCGTCATCCAGGAAAGTATAGACATTAACGGAGGAATGTGTTCCGAAAATTGTTATAGGTACGATCCTATATATCAAGGATCAAGGACATTGTCTACCCAGGCTTCATCTTAAGTTAGTAAGCATATAAACTGAGAATTTCTAGGAACTGTGGTACAGTTAAGCTTATATAAGGATTTTGCATATATACGTTAAGGATACACGTAACGCTATTCATTATTTCAATGGAATTTTTTGTCGACTCAACGATTTTTTTATGTACATTTATACTGTGAATTACAATATAAAGCAGCTCCAACACAACGCTATGATTTACGCATTTACTGAGAACTTTAAGCATAAAGCGACAAATACAAAATATGGCCTTAATCATTATTACCCATTTGCTATAAGATTAGCCGATTTATTGTGGAAAGTAGCGAATATCGGCCTCCAGTTTCTCAGATCCGGCTCACATGCGTTCTTATTTTTTGAAATGTAGCATCCGTCCTTGTTTACCGAAGAATGTTGGTGTATGATAGATACATGCTCTTTTTAATTATAATTGCATCCGGATAAGGTGGCTTTTTTGCAATCGGAAAGTTTCCCCTCTTGCTTTCCTCAACGAATTTATTCGTTCCCATGCTTAGATTGGAGTGTACACTCTGTTTGCCTACACGTGCGCAGATCCCTCCTATCCGCCACATTGGACGCACCCCAAAGAGATCTATCAAAACTACACACAGATCACTTCACCTACTGTTTGAACAATTTTGGTCATAATATCATAATAAAGTTGAATTGCAAATAATTTGTTCCAAAGGCTAAACTAACATTGAAAACTTTTCACATCATAATTGCTTTCAAAAATCCAACCATCGTTGCAAGGTTATTTGTTAAATGGAAATCTGGTTTCAAGGCCCCATCAGTGACTTTTCAACTCTAAAAACAACTTCTACCAATTCCGTCAGCCACAAAGTGAAAAATTCTGTTGAAAAAAAAAATAGTTTTCCACCTTTCTTTGTCCTTGCTTAAATTTATTTGTCATTTCAATACAATTAATTGAAGTTGACAGCCTTTTTTTCATTATTTCTTTGGTGCTGTATAATTCGGAGAAAGTTATGATTACTGAGGAGATTCGAGCGTGCACTTAATTGACCCAAATTTAAATTCTTTGCCCAGGATGAAAAATAGTCCTTGTGCTCGAACTTTTCCTTTGTATGTATGTGCATGCATTTTGGGGCATCAAAAAAATAAGTAAAAATAATTCTTATCGAATTTGCTTTTGCCGTTTCCTTCGTTCTCTTATTTAACTTTGGCCTACCAACCAAGAATAATTAAATTGAAGTTAAGTTTGAGATTTTTGTTGTTGGCTTTGAATAGTTGTTGGGGCAAAGTTTAATGTCTCTCCAGTTAATAGAATCAATTCGGCGATTCTTCCAAACAATTTATTCAGCATTTTTAAGTGAATAGTACGAGTAAATGCCGGCTATGATAAATAATACACCGCATTACGGATGGGTTGGAGTACCTTCGTTGACACATTTTATGGCTTCCTGTAGATATCTAAATCAATGTGAATGCTCATCCGGAAGAAACAATGACATTCAATCCTTGGCCTTAGTGTGTACACTTATGTCGAAGAAAAATAACTTTATAGAATTTTGAATCAAGAGTTGACTTGAAACAAATATTTAACGTTTAGGGTTTATTTGACCATATGTACGGTTAAGTGTATGCTGTTGAAGTTAATTATTTAACTGAGATGCACTCATCCAAAGGATTAAGCAGAGTGCACTTCAGCACCTTAAAGTGATGTTTTCGCGATATTTCATTTTTGACACCCTAAAACCACTCATTTTTCGGCACAGTCTCTCTTTTATAAGCTTACTTTTTCGCAACTAACTTAAGCCTCAATCCAAGTTTACCTTGCCCTTCTAGAAAGGTCAACTTTCATCATTTTTGATTTGACAGACGGACAGACAGACACATTTCATTCGGATGTACGGAACCCTGAAAAGGTATAGACTATATGCTGGTAACTTTGAAGAGAATCTCAACTGCTAGCACATATATACCAAATCCCATAGAATAGTAAGAGTAACACTCATATCAGAACTTGGAAAGATTACCATACCTTCCCCGAGAGTTTTAGAGCTATGAGTGCGACTTCCTTCCTGTTGAAAAGAATGTCCAAGTTCCATGTGAACAAAACTTCTTTTTGAATGCACCCTAGGTCTTATAACGCGGTCCTACGAGAGAATAAAGGCGTACTCTAAGAAGAATAGGTATGTGCTGTGCACTTTCATAGACATTGCGTGTGCTTTCGACAACGAAACTTTTGACGGCATGTGCTAGGTCTATAGTCAACCATAGCTATACCATATGCAGATTATGTACCTGTACTGTCTGTTGATTCACGTATAACGTCTGTGTAAACATGTTACGTCGAAAGCCTCTAAGTCGCTGTCGGGCTTCTGACAGTGAAAAGGAGCTGTTGGCAAGAAATGGAGCCTCTCATCGACAAAAGTTGTCTTTTACAACAAGCTTTCGCGAAAATGCATCACTGCTGCTTTACCAGACTACCATACATCTATCCTGCATAAGGTTTTACAAACCAATCCATGGACACATTCATGAATGTCCCTCCTGTTAATATTAATATCATGAGCATTGGCATTTTGCATTTGGTTTAAAACGCACTGTAGCTTTAATAACGCTGCCCGCCAGCTGTATTCTGACTCTGGTCTGTTAAAACGACAACAAAACTCCTGTTGCCCGAAAAAATACCAAAACTGAATGCGGTTGGTTTCCCGGGTTGCTTCAAAAACTGATTTAAAATGCGGCGGCAGCATTTTTCTCAAGACAGCAACGATAAACGAAATTCAACTCCTAGTTGAAAACTTTGCGCCTAGTCACATTTAAATCTAGTGTATGTTTTCTGGTTATGGAGCCATAATAACGGACTATTTTCTGTTGAAATTGAAGCAAGACATTTGGTTACAACAAGACAGTGCCACTTTCGTACTAGCTGTGAAAACGTGTCTTTATTGCGAGAACGATTCGGCGAACAGTTAATTCCCCGCTTTGAACCGGTGAATAAGCCTCCTTGTTCATCCTCCTAGAAATCATCTTCAAAAAATAAATGCAAAGAATGGTTCTTTTGTAATAAAGAGCACGCAATAAAATTTTTTTTTTAATTTTTTTTATTTTTGTAAAACATACCATTAAAGAAATAACCCTTTACACGTATGGTAACACTAGCAAGCCGGAAAGTCAGATAGGAAGTTCTCCGTGCTATTATCATCACTCCTGCAACAAGCGTGGCCCTGCAGCAAATAGACGTAGGGAACTATTTGTTTCATGCGCGTGCATCACGAACAGTCATTCCACCTATTAACACGCTGTATGTACGTATATAATGGAATCTTTCAGCGTAATTCTGATCATTCTCTCGAAAGCGGATTAACTTGAAAATTTGCACACGTGTCAAAGACCGATGACCGATGATAAAGCACCCCACTCTGTTTAAATATAAATTTAATTATGTTGTTAATAACTTAAGTTTAATTTAAATTAATTTCAGATTCATTAATCATAATTGATGGTTGGACTTTCTATTGCTGGAACACAAACTTTTGAAAAGTACCAATTTTTTTCTATTTTTTAGTTCGGTTTGCTTTTACGCTTTTTTTAGTTTTTTTAAACTTTTATCTATTTAATAGCTTAACTCACAAAAACCTATCCGTCAATATATGATAGATGTAACCGGAGACAATTCTTCGATAGTTTCTGCATATAAGTTCTTAGGAGTAATCTTTGAGCATTGACTAGCAGTTAGTTGACAATTCTATGAATTAAGCTTACCAAATGCATTCGAAGAAGCAATACATTTTCGAAATATCTTAGTAATATTCACGAGCACTGTACCTCTTTCGGTCCATCTTTTTAATATACTCGTAGTCGCAGATACGTCTCCCTTTCATGTAATTCACAATATAAGAGATTTCGATTAGGAATGTAAGGAGTAAAGAAGCAAGTCTACCTATTTTAAGCTAGAATGAATTCATTTTCAAATTCTAATCAAAATAGTGTTGAGAACAGAGAAGATGACTTCGTACTGCATGCCAATGAGACCTTATATCAAAAAAATATGTAAGATAGAGTGTAGTTCTTTTTGGATCACTTTTTGCTTTCTTTACTTTTCATGTATAAATAAGAAAAATGATCACCATAATGTAAGTAGCTGTTTTTCTGGTGCTTCTAGGCAAGATTATCTTAGAATGATTTAGCGTGTGCAATAGTTGCTTGTTTCTTTTAAGGTTGAATGGTTTCATCTACCTGATCATCGATTATTTCGCAATCATCAATGTGTAGCAGTCTATTGAAGTATTATTTCTACTTTAACAAACTTCCTCCTCGCGTAAATCTAACTACTCGTAATTTTTAATTTGTCCAGAAACTCGCAGGAGCTGTAGTCATCTCTTTTCTCGAAGACTTCGGCTAAAAGTCATAACATCACTAAAACATTAGCAGAAACTTAAGGTATTTTGCGCACGTCATACATGTGAAAATTTTCCACTGCTCGGACAAGGCCGAGAAGTCAATAGGCCAGAATGTCGAAGGCACACTTGCAATAAAATACACTGAAAGCTCCCAAAATATTGATTTCAGTATACGCATACAATGATACAAATCTTTATATGGAGACGGGTAGTGCTACAAACCCGTTAAAGGTGGAATCGTTCTACAGTGTGGAGCTTATATAGATAGATCAGCCATGTATAATTTGCTTATTGAGTTGAAAACACAAACATCACCGATATTAAGCGCAGTTGTGAATGAATACAACTCAAAAGTAAGTTTCCCAAATCAAATTGTAGGCTCTGTACCCTTTCAATGAAAATAAACAGCTTACTACAGTCGAAGTCACTCTTGATGTATCTTTCATGACCTCCCCTCCATAAATCCTTTGAAAAAAGAACTTGTTATCTAGACTGAGTATTCTAAGGCTTATAAACGATGTTTTTGTTTATTTTTGAGTAAATGTAATCTTTAGGTAGCACCCGATTTGGATAGTTTGGTTTCTAATTAGACTTATCCTCTAAATGGACCACAATGCTTTTCCAAACTGCAAATCTTTTGCACGCATCAAATTCTAAGTTCATATGTTATACTTACACTGTTTTTTTTTTTTTCAATGTTTTATGGCAGCATCAAGATAAGCCTTCCCTCGTAGAAGAACAAAATAACATAAAATAAGTAATAAGTAATAAAAAAATTTAAGTTAAACGGTTTTATTGAAAATAAAGATAATAATGATGTGGATAATGTACTAAAAACTAAAAAATAATTCAGTAGGTCGTAGGTACCAGTCATCATACCACTCCCCTCATCAATCTACGGTATTAATCAGACAAAAAAATAAAATCGTTTTTTGTTTTCAAGTTTTTAGTTTTTATATTTCTCATTCTATTTAGTTCATTTAGTGCCACATTATTACAAGGTTTCTTTCCTGACAATTTGTTGCAATTGAATTCCTCAATATATAATCCTTCCAAAGGCTTTACTCGACCAGGGCCACGTTGCTTGTCCTTCTACTGACAATTTCGAGCCTAATTACACAACTGCGCGGTCTACAGTGCTGCCTTTCATTTTGTGGACAGTGGAAGCTCATGACAAAATTAAGGGCAACATCCTTCCGTCAGCTGTCCCATAATTGAACCTTACACCGTGTACTGAGTTCTACTTGTAAGGCCCTTTCATTTGATACCAATATTGAGGGGGTTGTGAGAATATACTATGTGTAATCCGCCATTTTGTAGAGGCGGCCATCTTGGATTTACAATGATACTGATTATATTAAATAGTATTTTCATCAAAACTAAAGGTGTGTAGTAAATTTCAGATGAATCAGTCAACAACAAACAGGGCAAGCTAAACCGTTTAAAAATGCGAAAAGTTTGTAATATTTTTGCGTTTTTTGGTTGATTAATCATTTTCAAAGGAACCGCTTAAAAAAAAACTTCCGCAATCAAGATCTGTCCAGAAACTTCCCATATTTATATATAGGAGATTGTCTCTGGTCTTTTCATTTTACAAGGTATACTACGAGTATATAGCTCTGTGCATTACTTACACTGTACTTAATTGGCACTGAATATTAAATCGCAAATTCAGTACGAAGAAAACAAATTTTTCGTTGAATTTTTGTTTTCGATTTCACCCTCTCGCCGAATTTTAAATTGTAGTTCATGAATAATTCAAAGGAAAAATATCCTCCAACGATACACCATTTTCCTGTCATACAGAAAATGTAAACAGTAGTGATAATTCGAAATGTACACTGTGCTGCGCGCTATGTTGGGATGACACTGTTTTATAGAGGCTTATGACAACTACTGCATACTATTTTATCTACTCCTAGACTGCAGTAAAGTTAATAGAGTCTGTGAATCCGTGAAATAGTTTGTTTTAAAGAGTTTTTAAGTTCCTGTGGAATTTGTTTTTGATACCTCTTTGAAGACTTAGAGACAACATTTTTCAATAAATCCTTTACTGATACTGTTAGGGTTATGCTGATTTTAGGTATGTTTATTTAATGGCCTTGTTCAAGTGTTCAATAGACAAGAGGGTTAATAATGAGATGTGACTTAGCACCGTAAAACAGGGTGAAAAATAAATTATATGAGAAAACAACCTTATTCCACAAGCATTATCTTTAAGAAAGGCAGTATGAAAATGAAATATTTAGAAAACGGTTGACACAACCCATAACTGGTGGAAGGCCATTAGTGTTAGTAAGGTCCCTTTTTCTTGGTATCGATTTTGTGATGGCATTTTAAACCTTGTACTTTGAAAAGGATAGAATCCTTCTAGATTATCTTCCCTTTGATTAGTGTTTCCGTTTCTATCTTTTACATTTCTTACCCACTACATTGTTGCAGCTTTACTGATGAGTTCCTTACTTTTGATGCATTTTCGTAAGAAAATATATCGGATGTCGCATGCTGATTTTATTGTCGTGAACAGGTAGAGCTAAGCACCTCAAACGTAGGGCCCTTAATGACTTTCTGGTAATATCACCATTTCATTATTCAAAATAACTTATTTTGTTTAATTGCAGTTTAAATATATCGCGACTTTAATTCCAGATTAAACAATACCTCATGAGCGAGTTGAAGCCATGGAGGGCAATCACGATTTTTTGAAAATGCCTTTTGACTTTTGCGCGTAAGTCATACTGCATACCAGCTTCAGCATTTTCTTAAACTTTAACATTGCAACTGCCATTAGTTTATTGCTATCGATTCTGGGAGAAGCCATTGTATAACAGATTCTTGCTTTTTTCCTCAGGATACATAAGCATTTGGTCTTGAAGTAGATTAAATAAGGAGTTCCTTCATATTGATTTTTTAGCATATACTGTAAGCCACTACTAAGTTTGATTTTGAGTAAAATATATGAAATGTCATTAAATAAGCGTTTATTTGTATTCAATCGACAGAATACATTTCGCAATTAATTTTTTAATGAAATTCCTAGCATATTCTCACCTTCGCTAGATCTTATGAAGCGAAAAGACACAAAGAATGCAACAGCTCATGCGTAAAGACTGAGACATCTGAACTGCTAAACGAAAGCGAGCAAGTTATATAAGATGTAAGAGTATCTTGAAGACAATGTTGTTAATGTGATCCAGTTAAATTGTTGGTTAAAATGAATTCCTAAATTTTTGATTTAAGTTATAAATTCAACAGGATTATGATAAACAAAGAGCGGCAAATTCGAAATTTCAAAGTTGTTATCACACATTTGATTAAAAATCCATTACACTTAAGGACACGAAAGGCTTGGGAATTCTTTTATGTAGAATAGTTGAACATGGTCTGCATTAAAATGATAAGCACAGAGCATCATTCTTTTATAAATAATGTAAACCTAGGACAAATCTTTGGGGAACACCAAAAGTTACTAGCAGATTCAACAATCTTTTGTCACCATAATACCCAGTTTGGTCCCGATTGTTAAAACAAATCAAAGATGTTACAAATTGGTAGAAATTGGTAATACATGAATGAAAATATTCGTCTGTGAAGAGTCGGTGTTCAGAGCGAGCAGCATCAGCAAGATTTGTATTTCCTGAACGAAAGCATGTAAACCAACGCTAGCAAGTGTCTGCGCTTATAACCGAATCTCCATAAACGCTGCGAATCTCCCGTTGTATATATGTCGCTTTTTTTTAAAAAACAAAAGCTAAATTTGCCGAAAATACAATTTCTTATCATTCATTTTAAAAAAAAAATATTGAGCACTCAAAAAACGTCCGATCGGCACATGCAAATTCTCGTAAGAATGTGAAGGAGAACCCTCTCTATTAGAATAAACAACGAAAAATTTCATAACGATATACACAGAGATTTTCTGAAACGATAAACAGTACTTCCAAGAAAAGAACCGCAGGACCTATTGAACAACCCAATAGTTCCCCGATATCTTCAAAGGATAGCCCTTTGTTCTCAAAAAGTACCCGCGACGTCTATTAGAATAGTTCGCGAGATGCACGGTTATGTTAATACAAAGGTCAAAGCCACTACAGTGCTAACCATGACATTAAAGCGGTCCAGGCAACTTTTAATAACTAAATAAAGTCGCTAGAAGGCTTCATATGCCCGAAACTCAAGACTTCTTGCCTAAGGCAGACTCCAACAACAAATCTGCATTCAAGTATGCCCTTCTCGTTTCATCAATAACAATCACCGTAATAATTTTTTTAGATAGATAGTTTTAATTCTCTTTTTCTCCGGCCCATACCGTGACATTGCTTGGATGGCACGTGGCCTATTAAGGGACTTAACACTGCACGTACAAATTCGAAGTTCGTTGTCCTTATTTTGTCTTAAAATGACATTCGATGCAATGGTAAAATCAAAGTCTCACCTAAAAAAAATGCAAGGAACTCGAAAATAATAACAGAGAAATTTATTGGTTACTTGGTTAACGTTCCAAGCTGATTATAGAAAACAAGCCGGTGTGGATCTATAGAATACAACTTTTGGGTTACACAAAGAAAACGAATACTAATACTCGTATTTTATAAATTTTTCAAATAAAGTCCTAAGAGAATTTGTCCATGCACAGTGATAAATACAGAGACCGAGAAATTCTTACTGTCGAAAACGAAGGAAATAACTTTGTAAGAAAACACAAAATTGGACTAAGTGGATAGACAGCACAGTTCCAAGAAAATAATCAATTGCTTAAGCAGTTGGATCTAAATCGGTAATTAGCACGCGTTTGCGATCCCAAGAAAAGAAAATATTTTCACAGTTTTATTTTAATGCTTGGGAGCAACAAGGTGGCGATCCAAATCAGTGTAGGCTGCCTGCAAAGTGTGGATGTCCAAAATATTGGAGGCATGTCTTTCATCGATCGCAATGTGATCAATTTCGTTTAGAGTTTCATGATCCGGAGATCATGATGAGGAGACAAGGTGGTTGCTATAGTGATATTTCGTGCCGCCATAAAATACTCGTAATAAGCTCATGTCCCTTGCCTGATGCGGCGTACTTTGGCTATGCTTGCCAACTGTCCTAAATACCCATTGATATTGAAATCGACTAGAATCTACTTCTTTTTCATTTTATTTTCGCATAAACCGTAATCTTTTCGAGAAAACAATCAAGCTTAGGTTGTTACAATCCCTACCACTGATTAGCATAACCCTTATCCATACATAAGACTAAGTATATCTTCTGCAAATTGTAAACACATCTCTTGTGGAATATCTTTTAATGACGTGTAAAATAAACCTGAAAAAATTGTCTCATACAATACAACACTTAAAGTCTATCCGACCACTTGAACATGAGGTAAAATTTTTTTTTCTAATAATACAAGCATGAATATTATCAGAGCCCATAGCTGTGGAATGGTTTGTTACTCAAACTCACCGCATGAATCAGCTTATGCTCAAATTTGATGGAGCAGTACGTCGTTGACTCTCATGTTGTTAAGGGAATTAACGTCTTCATCAGCTTAAGACCGTAAAAGATAAAACTGTCAAACAGATTTACATATTTCACATATTTTTTTATATCAAGCTGTAATCACATTCCTTTTGAAAATATCTTTTGCACATAAGAAGTGGTGTTTCTCCTTTTTTTTATCATTTTGATGCTACAATGTTAACTCCGACAAAATTAAGTGAACAACATAATTAAAAGGAGGTCCTTAGCATTTGTCAGTCATTTTGATAATTCTGAAAAGTAACATGGAAATTTTAATCACACATTCAGACGAAATCCAACACAAGGACATTGCCATAAAAAGTAAAATATCCTGCGAGGGCTAAATTAAACACACCAAACTTAAATGAAAAATTCTCTCCTGTTTGTCTGTCTGGCTGCTCGGAATGAGTCTACATGTGGAAGTAGACTCAGAACCCTTGAAATCCTTTGAAAATCCAATGTGCTCTACTCCTCCTTTTAAATATCAATTCCTTCGCATGATGATTCAACAGACGGTGGTTAAGATAATTTCAAAATACATTTCAGTTAAAAAAGCAGATCGTCATGCAGAAATATTTCACAGGCGAAAGTGCAAGCTACTTGAAATGCTTTCATATCTTAAAGTTGTGTTATACTCGTAGTTCCTTAGTGTAGGGAATAATGGCTGTAAGCAATGTGTAAATGATTTAACTGAATTGTATTTCCACAACGAAAATCCCACTTGCAAATTTCCGTAGACACACTCGTACGTCTTGGATTGGATTACGTGGTTAAGCAGTTGGGGCACAATATTGTAATCAGAGTGGTTTTCATTTGCTGTTTTCATATACGTACGTTATGGGTGGGTTAGGTGTTGTAAAAATAGGATAGGCACTGAGAGGTGCCAACTTGGCGATTCTCAGTGTTGTAGCTGTTTCTATGTTACCAATCAATTGTGTTTATTAAACCTCCAAGTGGTAATCAACTGGTATTGGTAAATGTCTATCAGGACTTTAAAAACCTATAACGGTGAGTGCTGATAAGCTGACAACCATGGCAACACTATAAATGGAACAACCGATGAATTCCCTAGGTGGAATTAACGGATAGGTAAAATCCCGAGCACAATAATTAAGACTTTATCCGGGCTACTCCGACGTATTTGGAACTCAGGCCAATATGAATTTCCGAAACTAAGGCAAGGTTTTGAATAAAGATGGTAGCGGATAAGCTACCAATAGACCAACAGCAGCGCTCACATCTTCGATCGGGCCTTGAAAGTTGTGTCGCCGAGGTAACTGCCGTGCAGTTGAAAAATCTTCTGTTACGAAGCAATAGTACGTGGATTCGGACGAATCTACTATTGGCAGCCCTTGAAAACGAAATAATGGCAACGAACTTCGATTGTGAACGTGCAATGTTTAGCCCCTGAATAGGCCACGTGCCATCCAAGATATTCCATGGTGTGTGCTGGATGAAAGGGGATGAAAAACTATCTCTTTGAAAAATCTTCTATGGCGATTGTCATCGACGGTAACAGGAGTGCCTATATGGATGCAGATTTTTTGTTGATAAGCACCAACGCTCCGGTCCGAAAAGTCTTCGAATCGTGGCGCACGCAAGTGGAGGGGGTGCTCAGCCAGCTTAGCGTGCGAAACAGGAGGCATTCAAGCTCTAAAAATATTATTGACGATTCAATCAAGTCTGCTGGTGATGAAACTATATCATTGTTCACTGGTTTGAATCAAAGTTTGAATCGTGTTGTTATTTGGTTATTTTTTAAGCAAGTCAAATTTTGTTGTTTCCGATTAAATTACTTTATATTATGCGGGGGTCGTGATTGGCATTTAATTCCCACGCATTTTTTTAGAGTAAGAGTTTCGGTATGTTTCCAAAATAATGTTAGTAAAGCTATAAGTTTTACAAAACTGTGCCTGCAATAGCAGGCAATAGCATATTAGGTTTTAATCGCTTAAGACTCCTTTAAGTTTGCCCATTCAAAAAAAAAAAAAAACACTGTGGCGCTGGCAGCCCGGTATGGGCCATGGCCTAGCTTCTTGACACTCATTTGTATTGCTCATGTTGTCCTTTTTATCTTATCACATCTTAGCGGGGCCTACGGTTTATCGCCGAGTCCGAACGGCACTCCTTAGAAGCTTTTTCGCAGGCAATTTTTTTTGCTTTCGGGAATTTGCCATTGCCCGCCCAAAGGATGAAAACCCGATGTGTCTACTTTTAACATGTTGCCATTATCGACAATGATAGATAGTAAAATAATTAATCCATTTAAACTCTACATTGAGCTCCAGAAACAACTAAACACATTGACTGCCATCGGTATCACATTAGCCAGATATGTTTCCGTGGTGGGGTAGATATTTAAATAATGCTCTAGCATACGTTGTTATTCGCTTGGAACAAAATTTTATATAAACTGATAACCCAACTTTGTTCACGTAGAACTTGTCTTGAGCGTGATTTTCTATTGTGATTGTTCATATTTTGTAACCTGTTCTGTTGTTCTCTCTGGATTGTCGTGGGGTGCGCATCACATAGAAACATTATATAAAATTCTTTAAAATGAATTGTTCGGTATGTTCACAGAAAATTGATCGCAATCGCACATCTAAAGTAAATTGCAGCGACTGCAAGCATTTTTTTCATTTCGCGTGTGTAAACATCACAGAAAAAGAAGCTGTTTTTTTTTAATTCAAGTGGCAATCCACTTGATAAATGTGCTATAAATGTGCAGTATTAAAACGCTGTTCTCTGCATAGTGGTAGTACTGTGGTACCCAAACATCAAAATAACAATGCTCTGATCACAACTACCGCAAATATACAGCAAGTGAAAAAAGGCAGTGCAAAAACAACAGCTGATGAGAGCAAAGGTGAATGCACTTTACAGATGATAATACGCTGAGCTCTCGAAGTTGGAGGAGAAAAAAAACACATGTTTTCTACAACAAATAAAGGAGCTGCGAGCAGAAAATACGCAAATTTAAATCCAAGTTCAATGTTCTGGAGAGCAAGCTTTACTTGCAACAAGAAAACCTTCTCACCCAAAGGTAACACACGACAGTAGGTTCACTGCTATTTTCCTTATCTTTTTGTGACCTTGGAACAGTTATTATTTGTGTGTATTGGAATTATGTTAGAAGTTGATAGCAACACACGCCAATAAGTAAGAAAAAGATACAAAACAGGGTTAAACACATCTTGGAATCTGAAACATTGCAAAAGTGTGTAAGCAAATACGAGTACAACACGATGACAATCTTTTTCACGCAATTACTCGCAGTAAAAAGTGCGGGGCAGCCAATCACGAACGCATAAACAAAAGGAGATAAACCAGCCTATTATCCGTATGCATTACACAGCGTTTTGCGGTCTAGGGAGGAAGAAAAATAACTCACAAAAATGCTTCGGGGGTATTTAAATTTACACGAGAAAAAAAATGACGGACAGACTATCGTTTGCATTTTTACTGAGGCAAAATTAAATGGGATTTGGAATTTGAAACATAGCAATAGATCTGCGCTATTTGATCTACTGAGATGTTGTTGTTGGTTTTTGTACGACAGGTTCATGGGAAGTGATCCTTCTTGTTATAGATATTCTTTGCTCTGGATGAAAATTTTACCCCGTTTCTCTTCACACTTCTTCTCCTTCTTCCATAAAAAGAGTTTTACCCCTGGCTAACCCTGGGGTAATTAGTGCAGTGTGCGCTGGCCCATATGGTACAGAAACAATCAAATTCTTGTGAGACAGGTTAAGGGGGGGAAAGTCACTTCTTTAAAATCTTTTGATGATCTTTTTACGAATAGTTCCTATTGTAATAATAAACTTGTATTGTTCACCAGAATATCAGAAGCTTGAGAGAAAAATTTTCAATTCTAGCCACACATCTTGATTCTTTTGCGTACACTCCCGATATTGTTTTTGTGTCTGAAATTTGGATATACGTCTTTGAAAAAAACGATTATTCTATTTCCGGGCTCTGCTTCTTTGCTAATCCAAATAAAAACTACATTTTGGGTGTTTTATTAAAGAAAACTACAAGATTATCGATGTGTGTTGATTTCATGAGTGCAGATGTTCTAAAGGTTTCCCTTGAAATTAATCGTGAAATATGTACATATATGTTTTTTAATGTATCTATATAGGTAGATTGCATATGTTTAATGTTTTAATGTCTGTAAAAGAGTTTTCAGATTTGTTAGAAAAGGAAAATTCCAAAAACCTTATTATCATTGGAGATATCAGTATTAACTTTATAGATAATAGTGAAACGGTAACTAGTTACTTGGCATTACTAGCTCCGCATGGAATAGCATGCTTTATCATTGATCCCACTCGGACTGTTACGGGTAGGATTTTAGACCATATTTACGGATGTTCTAGAAACATGCGGTCAGTGGGTGCATAAACGATTTATGGATAACTTACCACTCTTTGACCGAACTCTTAATAAATATATCAAATAGAAAAGATTTTAAAATTTCCGAATCCCTCAAAGAAAAATGAAAATTAACTTCAGGAAGCTTAAAACCAGCTGACTTATGAGCATTGGGAGAACGTTTACACGTGTAGTGATGCATCTTCTGCCTATAAAGCTTTTATTGATTCTCTAAGAAAGCACTTTTTGAGTTGTTCCTCATTTCTGCCCTCCAAAAAGCTGTTAAACAGACTTAAACCTTGGATATCGAGGCTCTTGTTTAAAAAATTTGTATGAAAAAATAAACTCAGATTAAAAGGCAATAAGTATCCTGATAACTTGGGTTAAAGGGGTGGCCGTGGTGTAGTGGTACTAGCCATCGCTTCTCACTCGGAGGGTCAAGGTTCAAATACTACTCATGACAAGTTTTTCATTTGTGTAATTGGAACTCAGTCAGAAAAATCTGCGTATGAAGGCATAACACTGACATGTAGATTTGGCTGTCGAAGAGTTTCAATCACAAAACAACCGTTAAAATTTACAACCTGAATCATTCCGAGTGAAGAAAAACTCTCCGTCCTATTCGGACTCCCACCCCTGGAGAGTCAATATCAAAACCAAATATGTCTGAGTTTCAAACCACTACATCACAACAATGCTTTCTTTTCTCCTCCTTCTACGTTTCCGCCCGCGCCCTGGCAACAGTATAAGGGTATCATAAACCCCTTGGGGCGCGTGTAAATTAAAAAAAAATAAATAAAAGTAGGAGGTAAAGGACATTGTGCGTGGAACTTAAAAAGGAGATACCAATTTGTCGAGATACCTTCTACAGTACTCAATTCAACTCGGCAAAAGGAAACCTGCAAGATGAATAGAAAACTGTATAAAGTATACTAAATAAATCAACACTTTCTTACGTGTTAAACTTACTGTTTAACGTGTCGATGATTACGATTTGTATGATGCATTCTTGCTGTTGCTAATGCATTTAATTGTTATTTTGCCAGTATAGGCTGCTACTTATAACCTTGCTCAGTCCAATCTTCTTGTTCTCCTTGTCCGTCCGTTTGTGCTGAAACATTGCAATGTACTTGTTTTGTTTTTCAGCCGATAACTCCTCTTGACCTCTAAAAAGTTATTGGTACCTTAAAAAAATCGAACTCGTGCGGTGCTGATGATATCTGTAACTTTGCCCTAAAACAAATTGGATGTTTCATAGTTAATGGTTTGACATATATTTTTAATCGTTGCGTGTTTGCAAGAGTCTTTCCTAATGGCCTCAATGCACAGATGTCATTCCATTGTATAAAAAACGTTCAGCTACTGAGATAGGCAACTATAGACGCATTTCACTCCTTCCTACTTTCAGCAAAGTTTTGAAAAACTAATAAGATAGTGGATTTTCTAACTAAAACAAATTTCTTTCCGTCCAATTTGGAATTCAAAAAGGAAAGTCGACGGAGGATGCGCTCTTAGAGTATTGTTCCCAAATAATGTCACACCTTGATGAAAAAAAATGTACAGCTGGTCTATTTGATATAACCAAAGCTTTCGATATGCTTATCCACAATTTATTGTTGTGAAAACTAGAAAACACTAGTGGATTTAATTGGTTCAGGTCATATCTGAAAAATAGGTGGCAGAGTAACTCTCTAAGATAGTTGAAATTAGGAGTGATATTAAGTTCTTGAGTCTGGGTGTACCTCATGGCTCTGTTTTGGATCCAATCCTATTTATAATCTATATCAATTCGCTATTCGATCTTAATGTTAAAATTTTAAAGGGTTCATCTACTGCATTTGCGGATGACATAGGCTTCTCTTATGGTTTCTGATATCAATTGAGATCTAAATCTATTTACACACTGGCTTGCAATACATAATTTAGTCATAAGCTTCAAAAGCCATTGCAGCTTGTTGCTCATTACTCTTATATTTAGTAACAATTTGTTATTGTGTATTGATATTTTTAATAAATAAATATTTAAAATAATGCTTTTTAACTTATCTTCCGCGCATAAATTGGAGGAAAATGTGTACTTCCATGCACCTGAGTGCGAAAAGTACAAACTTTATAACTGCTATTGTTCGTCACCCTCTCCCACTTTTTGTAGTAGTCTAAACTGTAGTGATAAATGTTTTTTAGTTGAGATAGTCGACGACTTTAAGTACTTGGGACTCACCCTTGATTCAAGAATAAGTTTTTTTGAATCACGCAGACTCATTGAGAAAATATGCACTTTTAAACATTTTTACTTTTTGCTTAACTTATACTCAAATAAGCTGTTGAAGATAATTTACTATGGAGTTTTCTATTCTAAGCTGCAATACGGAATTACTTGTTTGGGAGGTATCTACATAAATAAAATACAACCGTATCTGATTTTACAGATATACATTTTAAAGAAAATTTGTCACAAACCTGGTAGATATCCAAGCTCTCGTTTGTTCTGCAACCAAACAATTCTTCCAGTTCGCCATTAGTATTGTTTTAAAGTGTTAAAAACGTTTTTCATGAAATCATTTTCAAATTATAATTTACGTATTATCTGTACCCTTTTTCCGTACCACTGCGTATCGTAATTTCTTTTCTGTCTTATCTCATCGGTTGTTTAATAAACTCTCACAATCGATCAGAGCAATATCAATACCTGGAACGTTTATGATATGCGCTAAAATGTGGCTCTTCGGTTTTAATTTTGTTGTTTTAGAATCTCTAATTTCTGATATTCTGATATAATTATATCTTTGCTTTTATTATTTTGATACTGCTGCTCTCAGCAACTACTTTCGTTTGCGTTTCTGATTTACATAAACATAAACATACAATTTTGAAAACAAACATTATTATTTATTTATAATAAAGAAAGAATACAAAATAACTAAAATTCAATGTTATTAATAGACAAGGATAAAAAAATAATAAACTTTTCGGGAATTCCTTTTTTTTATATTACCTTAGAATGTTTTTCATCTGTTTCACAAGCTTTTTGTTGAATTTGGAGTTCATTTATGCTGTGTTGAGACATTTGTGGCACATTTCTAATTGATCTAAACAATGTTTAAAGAAAATAAAGGTTTTCTTGCTTCTTTTCGACCTTTCTCTTATGTGATCCAATTAAGACTACACTTTTCACTAATTTTGCTTACGAAATCGTTCAACCTACCTTTCAAGTGATGTATTTTTTGTAGGATTTGTTGTGGTCAAGCTACAACTATGAAAATACTAAGGAGCTAAACAAAGCTAATTCTCTAAATTTTCGAATGAGTGTTTTGTTCTGGTAACAGCTCAATCCCTAGTTTGAGTAACTCTGTGATCTGATAAATTAATTCTGGATTTTCCCTTGTTGTAAGCGAGAATCGCTTAAGGCTTAGTTAACAATCGTTGTATATTTCGTCTTTGGCTTGGTGCTTCAGGTGTATTGGAGCGAGTGTGCCTAAAACATGATTGCAATTGGTATAAAAGTGGTCTATTGAAAGATATCATCCTTCATTTAGAAGGCCCAGAGATTGACAGACATTTTCATCATTCATCATTCACTCGTAGCGGATTTGCCGCTATAAACTCTCAGTGCCCAGGTATATCCACCAATGAAATACTTTACTCCATATCGATTGTTTTTTATTATTTTCAAAATGTAACGCAGAGAGTAAGGCTTGCAAACGATTTCTTGACATATCTGATCTAGATAGCACCGCTTTGTTTCCCAATAATCCTCCATAACTCCAAGATGTACCAAATTCTGTATTTCTGCATAATCTGTTGGTATCCATTGATTCATCCGACCATTTTTCGGTTAACGTTTAGTTGTAATTGTCTGTTCAGCAAATAATTTTATAAGTCCATCGTCAACAATATGTGAGTAAATTTCATTAGGTGAAACCTGATTCGAAATTTCAATCTGGAAATCATGTTTCTAAACAAATTGTGTCTGTGATCTATTGTTAACCTCATCGTTATCCGATAAATTTTGCTGTTCATCATTGCCTTCAATCAAATCTGAAATATTTCCGTCTCCATCGGATGAGCTTTTATATCACTTTTTGGCCGCGGTTTTAATGGGCTAGAAAAAAAACTGAGCAGCAAAGCCTTATCTTATCTCGAGCAGAAAAGATACTTTTCAAAACTAGCATCATTCCTGTCGTGTGGTGTGGTGTAGAGACATGCGCACTGTCAAGAGTGATTGATTTTGTTCGGTCGACTTAAACGGAGCGTGAAGGGGAAGGTATATCGAATAACCACAATATACTGTAATATAATAATTCTACAACCCTTTGGGGCCCATGCTCTTGGCCTCACTTTGACCCTTTGATTTGATTGCCCCAAAAACAATACGTCAGCAAACAGCAGCAACAGCATTTACTCTAATCTCGAATTTTATCTTCCAGACAAGATAAAACTTGAGAGCAGGAGTCAGTTAGAAGACTGTCAAGTAGTTGAGTGGATATTATTTAATTTGTTATAGAGTTGAATCAAAAAAAGTTAAGGAAGTAAATGTTTTGTTTTATTAGTAATTTAAAGAAAAGGCTATGACCTTATAACTACATCGTTAGTATAACGACGTTGATATAATCAGAATGCATGTTGCTAGGTCATATAGATCGTACACGCACCATCTTCAGTTCCACCCCATTTGGTCAACTCCGTATGCAAATGCCTTTACTAAAATGGCACATGCAGGTGGAACGCAACCAACTTCGTGCGCGTAGTTGGGGAAAGCTAGCTGTGGATCAGGTGGGCTCAAGAATCTAGTTAATTTATTTTATACCCAGTACTTCTAAGATTCGATCAAAAATAAAAAGTAAACTTTATGTTTAGAGCCTTTATCGTTTTTTAATATTTTACTTTAAAATAGAATAACAATGATATAAGACTTTTATACTAAAATAATAATTGCATAATGTTAAACAATGATTAGTAGAGACATGTCCGGTATCCTAATCCATCCTACATATCCCTTACTTGGTGCACAATCTAAAAGTAACCAACAGAATGATATCACCAATTATTCGTATATTTTAGTAAGATTTCGGAGAATTTCATAATATCATAGCTTCAAGTTGTTATAAATTTGAAGATACTTTCCTCGTTTCCATTTTGTATGGTCTATCTCACCCTAAAATTCAATAAGAAGAAGTGAATATTTGCCTTCTATGCTTTGGTTGTCATGACATGATATGCAACAGTTTCTATTCCCAGTGGCAATTATAAAAAAAAAACACACATTCAGACACAAACAATAACATCAGCAGTTCGGTTTCTCTTAATATCGCTGTCAGATAATAAAATTAAAATATATAATTCCCAATACGGGGGCAGTATATGTGGCACAATATAAAAAACTCAAAGTGCACTGGTATTTTGCGTCAATCTCACCACACAATAACACATATCATTGTATTTCGTATTCCCTCACGCATTTAAATTGATATTTTGATCAGCCCCTGTCCTCCGTAAAATTAATAACAAACCGGAAGCTGGACACGAAAAAATGTATGCATACTCGTACATTGGACAATGTGTATACTCTTATTCACATATATTCGTATCACTCCATCTGCGAAATTTTATTGTGTCCAGAGCTTGGTAAAAATTGCGTATGCAAGCAGTCGAACTGGAACTGCCATACCGCCACTGCCATACCGCCACTGCCACCGCGCTGTAACGATTTATAAAGGCCATAATAGATATTCAATTTATTTTGTGGAAAAAGCGCAAACACACAGAGACCCGGAATTGGCGACCCGGTTAGTTGGCATAGCAGTCGTATATATCTCTCAATGATTCTGTCGTCCAAAAAACCGACCGCGCGTCAACCACCCCAAAACTACATGAGATTTATTTATTTATGGACGCACATCCCTTAAGCATTTAATAATAAAAACAACCACATAAAGCGATTATCATTTTAATACATCAGATGTGCCACGCTGTGTCATATCACAATGATAAATAGGTGGCATCCTACACCCTTTGACTTGGTTGGCAAGATATAATCTTTTGGTTTGTCCCTACGTTTACGCGTGTCTCTGTTGCACTATACGAGAGTTTCTGCTCTGAAAAAAGTAAACGACACATGCTAAGCCTGAATGATGATATTTTTTTCGGTTGCTACTCATGTTAATGTTGTTGCTTGTTTTTCATTTTCAAAAAGAAAAAAAAAACACTTTCATGTGTACATTTGAGCATGGGGAATGTTTGACATGAAGAGCGTAAGTGAATTGGATATGTCATCGGATTTGCTGTTCACCTATAAGCTATTTGCATGTATGTCACAAAGTATCCAAATGATTAATTCATGTAATCAACCCGAAGACGTTTCATTTTGACATTTCTACAGGACTGCCTTGCACATGCTAAAGTTGATAAGTGACAGCCTAATCGTGGAAAGAATACTGCTCTTGTTCGCTTGATTTAATACTTGTTGTCGAATGACTTGGAGCCTGTTACAGGAAGTTACAGTTAATAGATTGTTGTTTTTGGATCCGATCTAATCTTTCTTATTCAGCTTTAACAAGTTATAATATTGACAGGTAGCGTGTTTCGTGTGACTTGCTAGAAGTCATAAAGCAGCATATGTAGAAGATGATGGATTCTAAAACAATCCTACATACATGCTCATAAGCTCGCCGATGTAGACAATGGCATCAATAATTTTAGCTGATTATAAGCATGTTAACAAAGGTATTAAAAAAGCTACATACTTTCTTAGATGTATTATTTTTACTAATTGTTTAAGTGATATGTCAAAGCAGAAAAATGTTATTGCCAGATACTCCGATCAGACTCTAACTACCAGCTGACTTCTTCAACTAAGAAATTTTGTAATAACGAAAAAGGATATTCAGAGGTATCTTAATAGACTGCAAATGGACAAATGCATCGACATTTAAGCTTGCCAACATCATTAGACGTAGAATTACTTGCAATCGCTCTTTTTATTGGCCATATTGATCGGATGGACGCCATACTCTGATCCGATTCTTACCCTGAGGGACGACGCAGCTGAGAATAATAACGTCTTGAGTGGCCAGACAAGCGGAAAAGGATCCCAACTTAAAGTGCGGCACAGAAAGCCGATAGCAAGAGGGCTTGAGTATACTTGCGTATTCTAGGCTTATGACTAGAGTGGTGGTGAGTGAAAAGTGTAATCGAAATTGTAAGGTCAAATGGGTAAATTCTCAAGGTGTTCCAAGGAATATGAAAAGAGAATACCGTTTGCTCTCAAGAAATGTACACCGAAGTGCAGGGAGGTGTTCGTAAGTGCAACCTCTCCGATATTCTGAGGTTTTAAGCAAATCTAACCCTACACTATTATCTTATACTCTTACTGAAAATTTATCCTTTAAATATATGCGTGTAAGGTAATAGATGGGAGCTATGTGGATTTTAATTGATTCAAAATAAATGTAGCCCTACAATTAATGTATCATAAAATATCTAAATTCAAAATAAAATTTGTAATCATTTTTTTCAAAAAAAAAAACTTATTTACCTTCATTTCTTGCAACTCTGAAACATTTTTTTCACATACTCGTACATAGTGGCAAACAAAGAAAAGTCAGGTCATTTCATCTCAAGTCAGTAGCTTTCAATACATGACCCAACTTTTTGAAGGAGGTGTTTGCACATTTTTATTTTTACTATCTTCATCGAACCTTATTGGATCAATTGTTCAAAATGCAAAGAATCGCATTATATTTATGATTTGTAAACAACATTCCCCATCTGTCCCATAAATAAAAATCCGAAAAAATAAAGTCCGGAAATCAACCCCGCCCTATGGACGAATTTGCATACCCGCGATCTAACTACTTTTTTACCGTATGGCTGCAGTGTGCGGGAGCGCTGTCCTACTAGTAGACAATGTATTCTCTTTGGTGCAGTGATATATCTCCTAATAGTCCTGGTAAAAGCCTGATACGCCTGCTATCTAAGTGTTGCTTTCTGTCTTTCAAGAATGTTATCGTAGAATTCCAAATGCTTCCGTGAGTCTCCGGTTTGTAGCTCCTTACTGGTGTATGATTAAATGCATGCCTGCTGAATGTACTCGTAGAATTCTACTGATGACAGCCCTGATAAGATTTAAATTTCTGCTTAATTGCCTAAGACTTGTACACGGTCATTTATAAATTTAATTAAAAAGCATTTGGGACTTTTGAAAAAACTTTTCTTTCAGCATACTGTTCGAACAAGCCCTACTTCACGCCTAACCTTGGCGCCATCTGGGAATCTTACTTGAGATTGCGAAGTGAAGGGGACAAATGGCGAGTTTCCGGCGCCATAAATCAGGATTAGTGTCGGCAAAACAAAACAAAACAAGAACTTATCCGGGCTACTCCGACATATTTCGAGCTCGGGGCGGTAAGGATTTCCAAGGCTTAGTCAGGGTCTTGGAAAAGAGATGGTGGCGGACGAGCCCTATATGGGCCAACGGCAGCGCTCACATACCGGAACGGATTACTGGCTTCGGTGTAGCTGACCCCTCGTCCTAGGGGCATTAAAAATTGAATTGGTCCTCTAGGTCGGTGGTTGTGCAAAACTAGACATTGCTCTGTATAGCTCGTCTCTATAGACGTTGTCATACGCGGCCTTAAAATCGATGAATAGGTGGTGTGTATGGATCTGAAGTTCATGGGTTTTTTCCAAGATCTGTCGTAGTGTGAATATTTGGTCGATGGTGGACTTTCCTGATATGAAGCCACACCGATATGGACCTATCAGGTTATTGACGAACGGCTTCAGGCGTTCACAACACGGCAGACAAGATCTTGTATGCGATCTTAAGGAGACTGATGCTTCTGTAGTTGGCGCAGTTCAAAAGGGTCTCCTTTCTGGAGAATCGGACAAACAATGCTGAGGTTACATTCATCGGGTATACTTTCGGCTGACCATATTTTACAGATGAGTTGCTGTATGCTCCTTACAAAGCTATCGCCTGCCGCTTTGAAGAGCTCGGCAGTCAGGCTCATCGCTCCAGCAGCTTTGTTGGACATAATCCTAGATGTAGCTATCTTCACTTAAAGTCGGGTGGACGGAATTGTCAGTCATCATCGTCAAGGTTGAAAGGTTGATTCTGCCTGACAGCGGTATTTGGTTCGTCATCGCCGTTATACAGTCTGCAGAAATGAACTTTCCAAATCCTCTGCATCGACTGCTATTCTACCATAATGTTCCCTTGTACATCCCTACAGGCTTCGGTTTACCTTTTGGTAAATCTTCCGAACCTCATTCATGGGGAATCATCTCTCAATCTCCTCGACCGCGCGTTTCTCATGCTCTTTCTTCTGGGACAACAAAAGTCGCTTTTATAAGACCTTAATAATCCCGGTCCTACTCTATGGTGCAGAGGCATGGACATTATCAAAAATGGATGAGGGTGTTCTTGGTTGCTTCGAGAGAAACATTCTTCGGGCGATCTTCGGCCCCATCTGCATTGACGGTGAGTGGAGGAGGAGATGCAACAATGAACTCTACTGTACAGCCTAACCAGAAAAGTGAAGATCCAAAGACTGAGATGGCTGGGTCATGTAGATAGTATGGACACCAATGCTGCGGTCCGAAAAGTCTTCGTATCCGCTCCCGAGGGACAACGCAGTAGAGAAAGGCCAAGACTCAGGTAGCGCACGTAAGTAAAAGGGGACGTCAGCCAACTGGCTATAGACGATTGTTGACTGAGACCCAGTTTCTCCCCGGACTGTAGCGCCACTCAAAGAAGAAGAAGATACTGTTCGAACTTTCCATTAAAACTGGAGAATAACTGCATTCAAATATCCTCCACAGGAGGATTTGGTTCTGACAGGGTAATTTGCGACGACCTTTCGACACTTATTGGGCAACAACTCGGCCATAGCCTTGGGAATATTCGTTTTCAAAGTATCAAGAGTTTGGGGAATGTGTGCATAACCCCACAAAATCAAGGGGCGATAAATCACACGATCTAGGTGGCCAGTTCACATCACCAAAACGCGAAATAAATCGTCCAGGATTTTTTTTTAGAATAAAGTCATAACATATCGTGAGAGATGCAGCAATGTCTTGTTGAAGGAGCATTTCTTCCATATCCATATCTTTGATTTTAAGTTATCATTTGGAAATAGTAATGAGAATTGACCGTGACGGCTACACCTTACTCATATTCGAAGAAGTGCACACCAATGACACCAACAGACCTCTTATGCAACAATTTCGGGTGCTAACGTATCCACAGAGTAAAAATGAGCCTCATTGCTCAAGAAAATGTTGTGTGCAAATTGATCATCCCAACGCTGATATTCAACACCCAAATCGGTATGTGCGTTGTACACGCATTGAGTACCGTGAGCAACTCAATTGTTAGGTCAGTTGAACTTTATAAAATTATAGACGCAAATCCAAATGCAAAATGCCATATTGTGCGTAAGACAAGCCAAAATGCTGTTCTCGCCGTGAAATCGATAGATTTGTTTTTTTTTCAACACTTTCACTAACCATAGCCATTTTTATATAGAGCGTTAAAGATGGATAGACCTTACGATATCTGTAACAGAGCAGGTCCCTTCAAATATGCTTACAGTTTTGCCTACTGTACGCTCAGATGAACGATTATGACGAAAATTATCCACTCGTAATGTGCGAAACTCTGCACTACTACTACAGAATTTTTTTTTACTTTTTATAATTTTTAGCCACAGTGAAACGATCCATATTTTACAATAGCAAACCTTAAACTAAACGAATAGTTTAGTATCTTTCCAGATTGTAATTACGGAATTCCAGACGCGCCTTTTTCCAAAACAACACTTTCGTAGATGACCTATTCTTATTCTGTACTTTTCTCTTCGGATGCCCCCTCTATAGGCTTAGAGAACAAACATACCCTGCAGCGCTATGAGCAGCCCTTTTTGCCAGCATCATAAAATCCAAGAGTTCACTATGCGCAAATACACCATATAGAAACAATTTCGTATGGCAACTGTGAGAACTCAACTGGATTCTGTAAAATCCCAGCAACGAATCGAAAAAATACCACCCATGTGTTGTTTGTAATCATTCATTGCCTCAAGTGATAGTATTTGAGTACGTCCCATTTCTAACAAGACTCAGCTTAACGAAATTGATTGTAGCATCTTAACTCGTCCCAATTTCCGTAGTGCTGCCGAAAAACTAGCGGAGGCCTAGACTGCTGCAAAGCAAAAGTAATGGGATAGGCCGGATAAATAGAGGATGGAAAACTGAAACGGAAAAGAGATGGCAGAAAGATGACGACGCTAAAGATAGCTTCTATGATCGCCAAATCAATTTCCTATCGAGTGTTTCTAAATTTCTTAAAAAGTCCTCTGCCGCCAGCGTGAAGCATCGAATACTTTTGGCAATACTGCAAAAAAGCCATCAGAGATGCCGCATCTGTGCTTGCCACGCAGCTCAGCAATATGTATACAAAGAGGCATAAAGGACTAAAGCTGCTCATGAACTCACGAACACCGGCTTCTTATGAGGAAAAATAGAGAACATGAGAAGCGTGCGGTCGATGAAATTGAGAGATGCTACTCGAGGAATAAGATTCGGAACTTTTACCAAAATGTAAAAACAACATGCCACGGAAACAAACCCCGAACGTAAGCCTGTAAGACTCATAGTCGATGCTGAGGATTTGGGAAAACCGTTTCTGCAGACTGTATAAGGGCGATAACAAACCAAATACCGCTGTGAGGCAAGAATGAACTTTCAACTTGGACAATGTAGACCAACAATTCCTTCCACCCGAAGCACGCACGCAAAACCAAACTGCCGAAACTGCATTGGTAAAGAGCATACATCTCTAAAGCATCTCATCTCTAAGATATGGTCGGACGACAGAACCTCCTCAAAGAGACCCTCTGAACTGCGCCAACTACAGAGGCTTTAGACAAGGCGATGTGGTGTATGCGATTTCTTAAACATCATACTTGAAATAATAGTGCAAATTTCATGCGCAAACACAAGAGGCACAATTTTTCGAGAGTCCATCCAATTACTCGCATATACCGATTATATTGGCATAATCGTAGGAAAGCGGAGTGATGTTAGTGTCCTTTCACGATTGTTGAGACGGAAGTGGCGAATATTAATTTAGCGGTCAACGATTGCAAAACCAAGTATACTCGTATACTGTCAAGCAAAGAGCACATTATTTAGAACATAAAGATAACGTCACGGGCAAATGTATGACAACTGTTAGTTGTAATTTAGGTTATGTTAATTAAGCAATAAATTTGTATAAACAGAATTAAGAAAAAGAAGTCGTATTTAGTTATTCCCCCACCATACTGGTATACTCGTATTTGTACAAGCACCGAATATATCCGATCAAGATAAATCCGTCCTGATCATACCGCCGGAGCAATAGAGTTCTGACATTAACAGACACCTAACACCGACATTTCGGAGAGAACGTCACCTGCAACAGGTATAACCTTGAGGTAATAAATGTTTTTGTCTACCTTGGCCCCGCTATAAACTGAGACACCTACACCAGCGCTGAGATCAAACGAAGAACAATTCTTGCCAATCGCGGTCTTTTTTGGGCTAAGAAGGCAATTGACTAGCAAAGCTCTCTCTCGAACAACAAAAGTTATCATATATAAGACCTTAATAATCCCAGTCCTGCACTATGGCGTAGAGGCACGGTCATGGCTGCTTTGAGGTAAAAATTCTTCGAGTGATTTTCGGTCTCACCTGCATTGGCGATGAGTGGAGGAGCTGATGCAACGATGAACTGTATGAACTGTATAGCGACATTTACCTAGCCATAGGAGTGAAAAGCAAACGATTGAGATGGCTGGGTTATGTAGAACAGATGGACGCCAACACCTCGGTCAGACAAATGTTCGAATCCGCCCCCGAGGGTAAACGCAGTAGAGGAAGACCGAGATTCAGGTGGTGCATGCCATGAAGGAAGCCTTAGCCAATTTTGCGTGCGATACTGGAGGCAGCTAGCTGGAGATGCTTATTGACTGAGGCCCAGATCCATCCCGGAATGTAGCTGCACACTAGGTAAGTAATTTTTTTAGTTTATTTTCGGGTGGCATCGATTCAGTCAAACAGTTTCTGAAATAAACCAAGTTGAAACAGATAGACATGTAATTATGGATAGTTCAACACATACTTTTTCCATCTTTCTGACAGGGAGGAGTAGCGGGTGCTCCCCTCAATCTAATCATTTGTGTTTCGTAGAGACCCTGAGCACTCGGTTGATGCAATTTACAATGCACGACATCCCACCAAATACACAACGTGAGCTTTTTTTCACGAATAAACAAAACCCGCGTGATTCCACTTAGCCAGGATCGACTATCTATGAAAATCATAGCTCAATCGGAAAACACCACTTAGAACATAATTTCTGTCAATGTTTTTGTCGTAGATGGGTCCCATGTTCTCCTGTGACTAATGCAAACTTAACCTCGCTTTACCATTGGGTAGTACTCTTACCAATTTGGTTTTTTCCATTAAAATCAATTGGATTCAATGCTTTGTATCGTCGGTGTTTGGGTTTTTTTATGTCTGTTTCTAATTATGATTCGGCAATTCAGGGTGGACATAGCCAATGTACGAGGGCCAAAAAGCTTTCCCTTTTCTGCGAACATCCACGTTTACAAATACAGACCAGCTGTTTTGGCACCCCAAAAAACAGGTAGATCCCCGCCTACACCCCTCAGATATCCCTGATCTAAAGCCAGCTGGCTACGAACTAGCAACATCATTCTTTTCTCATCGCCATCAGTCGACCACAATGTCCCTATTTAAATCCAATTCAATTTCATTTGGTTAAAATTCCACCTCCGTAAGGTACTGCTTTATTGACAGAAGCCCCAAACTGAACAGCAATTCGACATTAAACATGTTTGATGCGCTGTACTGACGCCATGCACAGAATTGGATTGAGGATATAGGGAAAATCCTCATATTGAAATTGTTTTTTGGCCAAGCCAAAATCTGTCCCTAATATTTATACCGCTAACACCCTGGACTTGTTTCTAACTTTTCACTGATCAGTACACACCTAATGTTCTCTCACCTCTAGGCTCGTCGGACGGACGGACTTATCCGGACTACTCCGATATACTTCTCGTACATTGAACGCGCAGTTGAAAAAATAATTCCTAAAAGAAGCGTTTAATAATACAAGAAAGACAGTTGGAACGGACTTAACACCTTCTTGAGGATTTTTAACTGGTCATTTTGTTTCCTCGGAAACGACGTGGATCGGATTAAGAATATCAGACCAAAAGAAAATATTAAAGGAAAGAGCTGTAAAGTGGTTTTTCAGTCCTACAAAACCAACTCAACAGGGTAGAACCGAAAAAATATCAAAGAAGCCAGAAATGACTTCAACGTCTTTTTTAAATGTGTGAAATTTCTATTCGACCAAAAACTGAGGTTAAAAAATACTTTAATGTCCCAAATTTAGTGAAAATTGTTGGTCGTTAGTCAAAAATATAAAAAATGCATCATCGCTCATTTAAGTTATAAATACTTCAGCTTTCAATTCTTAAGACAAATCCAATCTTCTTGCTTTCACACACATGTAGTAACAAGAGTACTTGAAGATTTCATTTCACAAACTCGATGGTCTAGATGGTAAAGATTCTCAATTCTCAGCCGTACAGGTTTTGAAGCAACAGGTCCTCTGGTGATCTGATGGCATGGCTCACCGATAAGTGGAACCAAAGTTTACATCAATCTCGCCAAAACAAGGTAGCTGCATCTGATATTTATAAGGAATTTTACAGAGGTAAGCATCAGGCTCTGGTGTCAAAATGCGTTTATTTGTGATCGACGGTTCTCTTCTTCAGTGGATTAGAAATTACCTTTCGGAACGTACAATTTGTCTTTAATGGTTTTAAGTGTAATATTTACAATATAGTACTGGTGTACCCCAGCTCCCCGTTCTGTCCCCAGCACTTTTCTTAGTTTTCATTATTAATCTCTTGTCCACTACTTTTAATCCAATACATTCCTTTGCGGGCAACAGCATACTCTGCATCTTATATTCGTTTCTTTTCCCACCTCTTCGGCTGGAAAACAGGAACGGCAGCTTATTTTAGGCTCATTTAATTCAGACTTTACCAGTAAAACCATTTGGGGAATGTGTTTCAATGAAAACATACGTTGATATGACCACATATTCAAAGTCGCAAAAAATGCTAAGGTGGATAAAAAAATGAGCACCACAGTCCAGCACCTTTGCAGTTCGAGAGCACAACTAACCCACAGGGCATTGTATTAAGTGAATACAAATTCGTTTTAAATATTTACGATTGAATCTCTACCGCTTCTGAATAACGATCCCATCATGAAGTAACAACTCTTAAAAATCTCGCTCATGATTCGTATAAATCAGTTATGCTTTTAATACCTCCGCATGGTAACATCGATTACTGGTCGGTATCCATCTCGACTCGACTTTTGAAATTTATAAGCGCGAGTTCTGAGCAACAGGCCAAAAATTGCAACACTATAAACGGGAAAGCGGATGAATTTCTCAAAAGGAATTCCGGAACGGATGAGACCATATCCGGGCTACTCCGACATATTTGAAGCTTATGCCGGGATGGATTTTTGAGACTAAGTAGGGTTTCGGAAAAGAAAATGGTGGCTGATGACCGGTTTATAAAAAAATTGGAACCATTCACATCCCCAAACAGATTACTGGCGTTGCTTTAACCGATTCCTCGTCCAAGGGTATCAAAAATTGAAGTGACCCTCCAGGTTGGGGATTGTGCCGACGCACAGTGGTCGATTTAGGGTCATTGGTTGGACTTAATTCGGATTTTACTTTTTATATCAATTAATTTTATAAATTAATTTAAAGTGATTTCCATAACTTCAGTGGGTGGTATCTTGCGTTGTCGGGTTGGTAGATGTCGCAATTGTCTTATCTTTGGATCAGAAGATATAAACATGGTATGAAACACATCAATATTTGTTGCGATTAGGGACATCTTTCTTGAAAACGCACTTCGAAAAATTTTGTAAACTTTTTGACGGGCTTCTAAGACATCTTCCAAAAGCTGTCCGGAAGATGATCACTTTCAATGATGTCAGAACTGTGCAACAGAATTTTGCGGACACTTACAAGACTTTTTTACTAATTGTATTTCTATTCAAATAGAAGGTAGGGAATTAATTGGTATCAATTTTCAAACCTGAAGTTAATTTCTTTAAAACAATTGAAAAACGTGCTATCAGTTTCAGGTCTAAGCCTATTATTTCAGCAGTTTTTGCTGGAACCTTAAGATCCTCAATTCAGATCTAAGTTCATTTTGTAATAATTCTTTTCCATTTTTAACTGAAAGTTTCTCTTCAGCTTCTCTTGCATGCAAGTTCAATATTGTTCATGTCCTTAGGAGATGCCTTGTATATATAGCAAACTAAGCTAGCTCTACTCTTCATAACAGCATTCCATGTTTTGCCATCTACCATTGTTTTGAACAAAGTATGATTAACTAAAACAGTCTTGTCGTTAAAGCTTACCTTTGTGGCTTCTAGACAATTTATTTCGGCTTCCATGTTGTTGAAATCTCTTGTATCAATATTTTTTTTTGCGAATTCGAATGTACCGGATGGCAGTATCTTGGAGAAAATGTTGTTGAATTTATCCAGATATCTTAAGTCCCAGAACCAACTTTACTTATTTCTAAAGGTACTTGAATGCTAGCACAATATCAGTATCACTTGCCTCAGGATTTAACAAAAAGTTTTTGCCCATAACGCCCATAGTGCCCTCTACTACCTCAGAGCCCCATTTCCACGACCATACTAAAGTATCACCGTTTTCTAACTAGTTTTCAAAAGTTCCGATGTGTAGCAGACAAACGTTGTAGTGTCAAGTTCAACTTCACACAAGGTTCCGGTTAAAGTCAAAATATTGCTTGTTGGATAACACTCTTGTTTTATTTCTAAAAAAGCCTGGGTAAATATGTTTTGTCAGTTTCAAATCGGTAATAAGGGCTAAGGCTTCTTCACGTGTATAAGTGTTTTAAGTGTTTTAGGAGGACCCTCGACAACGCTTTTAACGACTTTGGCTTTAGAACGCTTTCATTATATTTTAAGCCTAGACTCTACAGCAAATTCTAATTCTTCCGCCGAACTTCCATAAGATTTCGAGTTTTTCGTTTTTTGGCTCTGTTTCCACATTTCTTTTCCGGTCCTCCTCGTCTGTTGTTGGCACTTGCACAAATTGCTACTGATGACGTAAAAATATTTTCACTACGAATGAAGAAAAAACTTCCTGACATAACCGAAATGGGCACGAGTACGATAACTTTGGCGCCAAGAATTGATATTTTGTAGAGGGGTTAAAAACTAGCATTTTTTACTATGGGAGGGGGGGTCTATCTTGCTCCGTTGAGGAGTTACAGGCAATTTTAGAAAAAAATGACTTAAAATGGGAAAGAAATTATTAAAAAAAACAACGGTAACACTTACGATAAAGTACTGTACAGAATATGAAAGCCCGAAACTTGTTCTTTATTATAAAATTTACATCAAATTATTCGTGTAAACAGTTTTTGAATAATTCACATTCAAACTCAAATTCTTGGCAAAAAATTAAAAAAAAAAAACTAACAATATTACTCAAAATTGTGAAACAACGTGCCAAATTGTTTTTTTGTATTCAATGCGCGTGTTAATTCTCAATCGAACACAAAAAACCGCATGGCTTTATTTCCTCTAGTTTTTGAGCAAATTGAAATTGAAATTACTACTTATTTTGTTTTTTGGCATTTATGTACGTAGTCTTCCTTTGAATAAGTTAATGAGTATTATTTAAACATCTCGCAGACGCCTATATCAATAGTTTTCTTAATTAAGAATACATGGGTGACCCGCTTCGGGGGATTAAGGGATTTCAACTCTCTTTCCGCAGGCGGCAGGTCCCGCTCACGCAACTTCGTTGCTCCGCTCGGGGTATGTGCTTTTCGTCAGGCAGGCCCCTATGTCATCAATACTCTTCATCCACAGTACTCATCACAAAATTACAAAGTTTCCATTAATAACAAAGTTTCACTAATGCGCATTATAGAAAATTCACATGTTCCAATGTTGCAGTAAATTATTTACTTTGCGAAATATCTATGTTTGTACGCATGTAATATGTAATGCACTTGATAATGATGCAAAAATATAACCGAACAAACGTTTGGCTTTTATACCGTTATTTCTTTTTGTGATAAGGCGTATAGTTATTGTTATTCACAAAGGTCACTCTGTGTTCAACCGTAGTGCGAATCAAGTGATAGTGATAGAGGCTTAGCAACCTCTAATCCATCCTGAACGAAATAACTTCTCAGTATTTTGTTGGTTCGGAGATTTGGTGTCGACCAACGAAAGAAGCATTGAATTTTTAGAAGAATCTAGTTTAATTCCCACTAAAACATCCATTCCCCCATTGTGTTGCAACTTACCTGTGAAGATAGAAAAGTGTAGAAATGTAAAGTTTGGTTGGATGTGATGATGCTCAAAGAAAATCTCTAAAAAAAAGGTAAAAAAAATTGTAGAAATACAATCAACCCATCTATCGGTACATTTTTCCATGGACCTCAATGTCGGCTAGAGATTTATGAGGTGCTTGCAATAATTATCGCTTTTGTTATCAAAATGCCTGTGAACACAATTTTTCAGGTAAATTAATTAAATCTTAAGCTACAACCTAAGGATTTTTTAAAAATATTATTACATGTACGAGTATGTTATTATTTTAAAATTAGCATATAATCGCTTGGCGCCATCACGACAATAAAAGTGAGCTTAGTAAATCTACTATAATAGATTACTATGACTATTGTCGTGAAATAGCCGAAATAATAGCATCTCACGTCGATGTTAACATTGGCGGCGAAGGAAAAGCTGTACAAATCGACGAGACCTTTCTTACAAAAAGGAAATACGACAGAGGCCGAGGTGTAACCGAACAAATGAAAATCGTAGTGTTGGGGTTATTTTATAAAGAAGATAAGGTCGGACGCTTCTTTAAAGTGAACTCCAAAAGTAAAGAAGACTTGTGGCCTTATATACACAAATACGTTAACCCCAACAGCAATCGTATTTGTACCGACAGTGTACGCCAATACATAGGTATTGAGAAAATGTTCCCTACTTCTACGACTCATGAAATTACAAACCACAGCAAAGGCGAATATGTTGACAAGACCGATGCAACCAATACTATAAATGATCTTGAGAATCAGAATAAGCTTCTGAAAAAATCAATTTTATGCCGCAATACAACGCAGCACCTTGACCAATATATGGCACTTTCTTTTACCGGAAATACTGCCTTGAAAAAAATTTTAAGGACGACATGGGCTCCCAAATCACGGAATTTTTAATTCACGTAAAAAAAGTTTACACAGGTTTTTTCAAAGGTAAAGAAAGTGTGGGTTTGCAACTGAAGGACTTCGACCCTCCGACCGTTCACAATGAGCACTAAGAATTTTTTTTACCACCGAAACAACCTCGGCTCTTCACCATCATCGATGAACTCAACGAACTCGACATTGACACCAGTACGGACGATGACTTCATTGACGAAACTTACATACCTTTTTAATACTCGTATGTACTCGTACATTGAACATTTAATTGACTACTCTTAACTAACACCTAGGGTCACGCTAAATGATTTGCTGTACTTTTCTTACAAAGATGACACTATCATCAATATTAATCCTCAAAGTGAGATCACCATAAATACCAAAAAAAAAAAACGTTTTATAAAAAATAGTTATTTTGAATTTTCTCAAAAACTAGAAGATATAAAGCTATGCGGTTTTTTGTGTTCGATTCAGAATTGATATGCGCATTAATACAAAAAACCAATTGGGCACATCATCTCACAATTTTGAATAATATTGATTTTAAAAAATATTTTTTTTTTATTTTTTACCAAAAATTTAAGTTTGAATGCGAATTATTCAAAAACTAATCACACGAATAATTTTATGTAAATTTTATGTTAAAGAGCAAATTTTAGGCTTTCAAATCCTAATCAAATAGTACTTTATAGTAAGTGTTGGCGTTGTTTTTTTAATAATTTCCTTCCCGTTTTAAGTCATTTTTTTCTAAAATTGCCCCTAACTCCTAAACGGGGCTAGATAAACCCCCCTACCATAGTAAAAAATGCTAGTTCTTAACCCCTCTACAAAATACCGTTATCAATTTTTGGCGCCAAAGTTATCGTACTCTCCCCACGAAATGGTGCCCTTAAACAAGTACCTGTAAGAGAAGAAAACAGAATGTTGCGCTGAGTTTCGGCACTTTAATTAACCATTATTTTACGGATAATAGTCCAATCTTCAAGTGAAAAAAATTTTCACGATGTACACTTTATTGAACTTTTTTGTTATAGACCCAGAAACAAAAAAAAAGTTAGCTCGTCACTACAAAAAAATGTACCACAACATTTAGTTCATAGTGACAGAGCTTTACTTATTTTTTAATGAAAATACCCTGAATCTTAAAATATTTACAAACAGCACACTCTGACATATTTACTACATATAATAACCCCACTTTTAGTTCACTATAACACTTTATAAACACCTGTTAACGAGCGAAGGGCAAGAAGACTGAGCAAAGCTTTATGCATCGCATTAAGAAGCTTCCAGTTGATAAAGGAACGGAATTAAAGAATTCACTTGGGTGCTTGACTTTAAGCCTACCGGTTTTTTTTTTAACACTAAGTCGACCGCTGTGTGACGAGGTAACTGTCAAACAATGGAAAAAGATGAAAGTTATGAAGCAAAACCAAGCATCGGATACGGATGGATCAAATGTCAACAACCCACACAACCGAATTAACATGGCAACGGAATTCGGACATGCACGTGGAATATTAAGTCCCCTAATAGGCCACGTGCAGCCGAACAACTAATGGAGGCCCGAGACTGCTGCAAAGCAGCCATTACCGTTATCAAGGAAATGTAATGGGATAGGCCGGACAAGAAGAGAATGAAAAACTGCTTTATCTACTGCGGCGATTGTTATCGACAGCAAACGCAGCGCAGATGCAGATTTGTTGGAGCCAAATTTAGACAAGAAGTCTTGAGTTTTCAGTATGTGAACGAGCACCTCGTAGCAAACCGTATCAAGGCTAAGTTTGCCAACATAAATATTATCACGCAAACGCGCCCATAGAGGAGAAAGATGACGACACCAAGATGGTTTCTATGAGGTCTTGAACAAGACCTACGAGCAATGCCCTAGCTATGCCATTAAAATTGTCTTCTGCGATTAAAATACAAAGCTTGAAAGAGAAGACTTTTTTGGTAGTACTTTCGGTAGTTATAGCCTGCACGACACCACCCCCGATAATGAAATCTGTCTAATCGACTTTGCGGCGGGTCGAGACCTTTCCGTAGGTAATGTGCGGTTCCCACATTTCAATAATCACAAGGGGATTTGGAGAACCAATGGACAGTAAGTTAGATTGACCACATTGCGATCGATAAGAGACGCTACTACAGTATAATGGATGTCTGAACGTTCCGAGAAGACAACATTGACTCAGACCATTACCTTATCATAACCAAGGTATTGTTACGGATATCCCGAACAGCACAGAGAAAAACTAATAGGAATGAGATCCTGAAGATTCACTTAAGATTAAAATCCATGCCACGGACACAAACCCCGAACTGACCTCTATAGAAACGAATAAGGGAAAATCAGAGTAGAGCTGCAGTCGATGCAGAGGATTTGGAAAGAACATTTCTGCAGATTGTATATCGGAAGGACAACACCAAGTATATGCCGTCAATCAAAACAGACACTCACCGCCAACGTCTCGGACAGGACGTCACCTCTGACAGAAGTAACTTTGAGGTAGTAAGCGACTTTGTCTAACTTGACTCCGCTATAAGTTCAGACATCGACATCGGAGTTGAGACCAAACGAAGAATAACTCTTGCCAATCGCTGCTTCTTTGGGCTTAGAAGGCAAGTGGAAGTAAACCTTAGCCAACTTATTGTGCGAAACTGGAGGCAGCTAGCAAAACGTCGAGCTACTGGAGACGCTTGTGAACTAAGGCTCAAATCCACCCCGAAATGTGGCGCCACCTAAAGCAAAGTAAGTAAATCAATCCTTGCCATTTCCTTTTAAAAAATTATTACATATAAACGTTGACCAGGACTGTATTGTATGTGGACGAAAAGTCTAAATTCGTGTCACTTTTTCGAGCTCATTGGCTGGTATCTCGCTAATATCACATGTAACGTTGTCATCTAAAGCTGCAATTGACTCTGGCTTATCGAGGCATTAAATCGCACGATCTAACCTGCATCGAACTCATTTCTTTATTGGTCTGTCGATTCGCGTGCTGTGTGGCATGTAGCAGCGTCTTGCTAGGCCACATGTCGACTAGGACCAGCTCGTACATTTTGCCCAAAAACAAGTTCAAAATAATTTCAGAAAATACGAGCCAATATTTCCGCCGAGCCATAAACCGCAGTATAAAGTTCATTTTTCGATGGTATTGTCTGAGGTTGCTCATCGGGCCAAATTCGGAAGTTTTATTTATTAACATACCCATTCAACCAGAAATGAGCTTCGCCGCTAAACACAATTTTCACATTTTTCACGGAGTACGAATTTTGATAGTAAAGTTCAATAATTTAAAAGCATTGTCTTTTATGATGAAATGGCAGTGTTAACTAAGAATCTTTGACTTTGATATATGTCACCAATCATGCGTGAGCTTTCAGATATAGAACACTGAATAACTAAACACCAAAACAATCACCCTTTATATTGTATAAGACTCTGAGATTATTGTTGCTGTATACGTACAATGGATTTAACTTTTGAAATAATTATATGTATATGAATCAGGCATCTCTGAATACAAACCATTTCCTCTTCCTCATTCTTTGATTTTGGATCAGCGTGACCATTTATTTTTAATATAATTATTTCATAAGTTAAATTCATTTTATCATACTTCAATGAATTCAATCGGACTTATATTGAATGACTTCATCATATACAATGCATCATGCAAAATTTAGGCCACAAGACTTGGACGAAAGTCCTCCTATGGCTTTTGAAGTTATTAAAAAAAGAAAACATACAAACAATGCGATTAATTTTTTTCTCAAAAACAAATTATTTTGGTAAAAATTTCAATAGAATTTAAAAAAAAACCGGCCCAGAATCATCTTAATTTAAAAAAATACTCGTAGCACACGCTTCAAGTATGTACTCGTACATTAGTGATAATTTTTGTCACTTTCAGATTAATTTTTCAATGATCCTAATGACATGATACAACACTCTATCAAAATCAATCGGTGAACATTACAAATCGTCTTTCTCAGGAAGTTTTTTCGTGATACTTCCGTCGCACCCATTACGGTTAGTTTTTTTTTTTCGAACCTACTGCCTCAACAATAAACAAATTCTCCTGAAAGAATAAATTTTACGCCCCAACCCTTCTGGATTATTCTACATTGCTGCTGTCATAGATTCATCAAAGGTTTCTCACAACCATATTATCGATTTTTTGAAGAGTTGAGGACATAACTTCTAAATGAAAACAAAAAATGGATTATCCACGGGAGAGCAAAGTAATATCATCAAATGTCCATTACTTATAAAAAATCATTTAAAGCGTGTCATAAGCAGTGCACTATACAAGAACACTGTAAAGGACTTTTTCCTCTAGAAACATCAGAAAGCTATTAATTCATCCGTCCCGGATATTTGATGCATAAACGGTCTCAGTTTCATTGCATATAAATTATACTTTTAAAGAAAGACCACCTTGAATGCTACAAAATGTCAAAGGTTTTGAAGGTACTCATGCTATTTTTTTTCTCTCTTCATTTTCCGATACCCTGAATGGATAAAGAAAAACTATTTGCTTTTATGGAAATGGTTTATATGTATGTTCTAGTACATATAACTTAACTACTGTATTTGTATTCCAGTGTTTTTTTTTCAAGGTCCACATCAGAGGACGATGCACCCTTATCGTGTATTTTATCTGTACCATATCTCCAAAGGACATGTTTCAGCATATTGGAAGGTAATTTTATCTCATCTTAAAATGCATCGCTACTTCCGCAAGCATATTGCTGAAGTCGTCGGCCATTACCTTGGAGTCCTGATGCACAGGACGTAATGTTCACATCGAAATGGCGATTTGATAGGTGATTTGCATACCAGCTACATGGGACAACCGAATAAAGACTTCAAAATGTTGAATTTGCCTGTCTGTGAAGTTATTTTAACAGATAAACGTAAAGCTGGTCGTGATTTTTAAGGCAAAAAAGAAGGTGTGCTATCTTTTGATACTACGAATATAAGTAAAATACCATTAAAAATAGATTAAAATTTTTGTCGAAATATACGGAGGACATCGGAGTATAGTTAAATTTAAGATGATTCTTGTGTTTTAGTGAGATAAAATCTTAATGGTTTTGGAAGAATGAAGTTCAAGATGTAATTAAAAAAAAAAGAAATCCAAAAGGGTATAACTTCAGTTTGTGGACTAAGCTGTTCGCAACTCATTTACAGAGGCAAGAAGAAGCGGATAGGCCACTTAAGAAGAGCCCGAAGAGATGATGAAACTCAGCGGTCTTTGAACTCTTGTGTCGATTTATAATATAAAGGTAGATATCATACGTATAAGACATTACTTGATTACTTACTTACTTAGGTGGAGTTACAGTTAGGGGGTGAACTAAAAAGCTTCTACAATTAGCCCCCTAACTAACTGCCTTCAGTTACGCACTCCAAGGCGCGTCTAATAAGCTAAAAATATTTCTCTACTGCATTGCCAAGGCATTGGTGTCCATTAACTCTACATATTGTGACCATTTTAGTCAACTGGTGTGCAGTTTTCTGACTAGGTTGATGTCGCTGTATAGTTCGTATAATTCTTTGTTGAATTTTCTCCTCCAAAGCTCATCAACGCAAATAGAACCGAATATTTTACAAAGGACTATTATTTCGAAGCGACGGACTATATGTGCACCTTCTTTCAATAGAGTTCACGCTTCAGCACCATAAGATAGAGTTGTGACGATTTCTTTCTTAACTCAGAGACACGGCGATTGGCAAGAGTGATTTCTCATTTAACTCGAATTTAGGCTGAGGTGTTCAAAATTATAGTTCTCGACAATGATGTTCAATTCGTCTTGCATATCTCTTCTTGTTGACAGCGTATAGATGGTTTTGCCTCATTTACCATTAGAATCATACTGGCAGCTTCCGTTTCAATACCGGTGACAGTCTGCTGTATTCTTCCAATTACGTAGATCTCATCGGAGTTCGTTAGTAGATTGTGCCTCCCGCGTTCGATTATGGGTTCCGCACAATTGATACAAGTATAATGTTAAAGAAATCGCATATCAGCGCGTCACATTGTCTAAAACCTATTTGGACATCTGGTCCCTATTTTTGTGGGTAGCCGTGGCTTAAATGAAAGTGTATTGGCTTCCGAATCAGGTTTGGCGTTTGAATAGACATTCTTTTTTTAGATGATTAAAGCCATATGTGATGAGTTCTTAACTTAACTTCTTTCTTTCTCAGTCTCACTTTGCTAAAATCTAAGCAAGTACTTCGGCACTATGTAAAGCAATACCTACTTGAGTGCTTAGTTTAAACAACAAAAGAGTGGCAAGGATACCAAAACTAGACATGAGTATACTTTGTATATTCCTCGTCTCTATAAATGCTGTCATATGTGTCCTTAAATTGTATTACATAAAAAGATAGTGGGTATCGATTTTATGACGAATGGTTTCAGAAGTTTACACAGTGTGACAGATAGATCTTGTATGCGATGTTGAGGAGACTCATAACTTTGTATATATTTGTTTTTCTTTTTTTGTGTATCAGGCAAACGGTGTAAGAAATGAGTTGCTTTCTTTGACTTCAACTTGGATCTTTGACATCTTACTACATATATAAGGAGTTCCATTCTGCTCGACGCCGGGATGTTGGGTATCTTCGCCGTTATTCAGTCTGCAGAGAAACCTTTCCCCTATTTTCAGTACCGACTATGAATAGGAAAATGGTTTTAACCGCCTAGATGGTTTTATTCCTAAATTCTTTGATAGACAAAATTGAGCCGGTGATGGAATTGCGTTATGTGTTAGAAGAGAAATACAGTTTGAAAAAATTTAATGTAGCCATATGAAACGGGAAAGATATGACTGTGTTAGCAATTAATCGACCACCGAATTTAAACGAATACAACTTCATAGAAGAATTATAAAATCAAATAAATGAAGTTAGCAGATAACACAACCTCATAATTATGAGAGACATGAACATAGATGTGCATAACGATGAACACATTTATGCGGTAAAATATCAAGAAATGATAAGTTCTAAAAGGCTGCGAAATGTTTCTCTGTGAAATACTACAATAGATCTAAATAGATATTCGAGTACTTATACCGATCATTGTTTAGTACGAAGTAAATATAGGGAAATTTATGCAGCTACCGTGGAATTACACATATCTGATCATTAAGTCCTAATGTGTGAAATAACAGCGCAAAATCCCAGATTAAACAATTTATAAAACAGTCCTTAGTAAAAAAAAAAAGTTAATCAGCAATTAACGAGAATAAACTGAAGTTTTTTGAATAATTCAATAAGTGTAAATGATTTTTATGAGAAATTTGTACAAATATTCAGCGAAATATATGAAAAGTCCTACGAAAATATTAAAATAAAGAAAAGAGAAAAGCAAAATGTGTGGATAACTGGTGAAACTTAACCTCTATGCAAAGAAACCGGTAAGCTCTACAATATGTGAAAAAACAAGTTATAACAAGAGTTATAAAAATCAAAATAAATCTTTTAGAAATTATATCAACAAAAGAATAAAATCGATAAAATCATAATTTTAATAAATTTGCTGAATAAATGAAGGACCCAAAAACACCTGGCACTCCAAAAACATCGATAATTTATTGAACTGAAGTTTCCCCTAGAGTCAAATACTGAAAATAAAACAAATAAATTCGCCATACAGTCTATTATTCACAGATGCAACTTAAAGACATGTAATGGCAGAAAAACGATTGCAATAAAATCTATGTTCTTAGGATATCTATAGGAATATGAAATAAAGAATTTTATGAACATGATAAATATGAATAAGTTTCCTGGAGTAGACAGTATTAGGGCTAAAGCTAAAAATCCCACATTCTAGAACCTGCTGTTACACAGTTATTAAATATGTCAAAATAGCCATAGTACGACCTAATCATATATCTGGGAGAAAAAATGATACTTCGAACTATCCTTTCTTTATTTTGCCAGTATTCGGCAAGATAATAGAAGAAGTGATGGCGAGAAGATTGCAGGATGATCTTGACAGATATAAAACCAGTAATAAGAACCAGTATGGGGTCTTGAGAAACAAAAATGTTGATCAATTGAGAGAAGCACAGGTTTTGTGCTAAAACACGTTGCCATCGACAATAACTCGGTTAAAACTTTTGCAATCGGTTTCAAATTTTTGCATGCTTCCTACTTACTTACTTAGGTATCGATGCAGTTGAGTATGAACCTGTGCCTCAACTAAGAAACATCTCCAGTTAGGGCAATTTTTAGTAAACTACCTTGAGTACCCCAAGTTCACTTTTATTTGTTGGCGTCACCTTAGCGGTCGCTATTATACACAGCTTTGTACTCTGGCGTTATTCCAAAGAATCCACCAGGAGGAGCACTTGCTTTCATTCACTCTCCATGGCCTTCCCATCTTAGGTGCATTAGTTTTCTGACTAGATCAATGTTGCTGTCTATCTCGTAAAATTCCTCGTTGGCTCTTCTCCTTCAAAGCCCGCCAATCTAAATGCGACCAATTATTTTATGATGAAATCCTCTCTCGCAACAATCGAAGATAAATTTATCTGCTTTCAATAGAGTCTATGCTTCAACGCCGAAAAGAAGGACTGGGATAACCAAAGTCTTGTATATAGTCATCTTAGTTATTAATGGTAGAATATTACTACGCCTTGAGAACCCTTTTCATCGATATAAAGAGCACAACAGGGTGTTTGAGAATAATTTAAATGTGGTTGGGCTGAGCCTCCCATTTATTTAGCTAATCGCTAGCCTTTTAATAGGACTGAAAATCGTACAAAACTAGGAAACAAGGGAATGTTGGAAAAGATCTAGTTCGATGCTAGATGTGTTCACTAGGGAAAGTCGTAAGGAACCTTCATGGCTAGAGATCAAAAACTATTCTATACTCCACGAAATTTAACACTGACTTTGACTAATAACCCACTCTCCTGGATTCACTCCTACTCCAGCTTCAGTAAAAGATATAAATACATATATCACCAGTAAACACGAAATTCCAGATGAAAATAAAAAAAGCTAGGATATAGGCTTATTTCCCGTTATCTGCAGCCAAAAGATAGATAGGTAGATAGATAATTATTTTCATTTAAAATTTACAGTTTGTTATTGCCCAATTTACACATGTCTTACTACTTAACAATTATTTTATTTTATTATGTGTTTTAAATTAATGCCTAACAAAGTATAGAGGAAGACAACGAATAAAAAACCCGAAGAAGGAAAAAAATAATAATATTACTATAATAGAATAGTAAGTTGATAAATAGTGCAGAAGTAAATGGAAAATGTATAAAATGAAAATTAATAAATAAATGAGTTACTTAAACATTAAATAAGTAAATATTTATAAAAAATAAATAAAATAAGAATAACTAAATAAAAAAATAAAAAAATAGATAAATAAATAAATAAATAAACAAATAAATAACTAAATTAATTAATTTATTTATTTATTTATTAATAAGTAAATAAATAAATAACAAGTTAACAAACAATCTTTAAAGCTATAACATTTAATTGAAGAATAAGGTAATCTACAGAAAGGCAGCATCTGCTCATAAAAGCTTTATTAAGTTTGTGTATTCTATCTGAAATCAGCTGAACGTTAGGTTTAGCATATTGATCTCATATGAAGTGATGACAAGGGAGATCAAACATAATTTTTAATAATTTGTTTAGAGGCACTTATAACTTTTTAATGTGACATTGAGCACAGTTACCCCAGATCGGGCACCTGTACAAGAAAATTGGTTGGAAAATTACTTAATGAATAATCGTTTTGTTACCATTTGATAATAATGACTTCCGGTTTATAAAAGGATATAGCGTAACGACTACAGTTATTGGCACCTCAAATTTTTGACCCATTATTCAACAGTGATTTTCTCCTTAACCCTTGGTCCAAATAGTTAATTTGTTTTTTGTTTAGAACTTGCACATTTCTGCGTCATTATTTTGGAGATATTCCTTTTTAGCTAATTCTGTTTTATAAATCTTCGATATTTCTTTTTCATTAGGGGCTTATAGTTCTGTAAATTTTTTGTCAGTACTTCCTTTTATATTTTTAAATGAAAATTTTTTTATTTACTATAGTAATATATTAATGAAGTCGCTTTTAAATATATGTTGTTATTATTTTATTAATAAAAGAGGTGCCAATAACTGGCTCCAGAAAAACAAAGGGTTCAATTATTGGCAGGGGGTGCCAATAAACTACAATTATTGGCACTGCCAATAGTTGTACTTCTTTGAGTGCCAATAGTTGTATCTTTCAACCGTTATTACTTTTAGTTTGAACAAAATTCCGAAAAAAAATCTTAAAAAGATACGATGGGGACGATCTTCAAAAGGCTTGCTTGATATAAAAATTGTATTTGTATATTGCAAATATGTATTGAATTAGAAACTGATTTTTGTTTTCTTCCCTCAAAAATAATATAAAAAGTGTTTATTTAATTAATTAAATAAATTTAATTTTTTAATATGGTTTGTAAAGCTCAATGCCGGATAATCTATTTTCTTTTAATTAAATTAATAGCTATGTTCCTTTAATCTTTAAAGTAAATGACAGTTCCTTAAAAAAATAAATATGTATTTATTAATTTATAGATACTATATTTATCTATTATTTTATAATTTAAAATAAAATGTTAATAAACCATTAATTAAAACATCATGTTTTTTCTGTTTTAAGGAGTGCCAATAATTGCAGTTTTTGGGTGCCACTATTTTTAGCAGGGTACCAATAATTTTAGTTTTTAGTAAGCTTTTTTTTAAATTGACATTTTAAATAGATTTTCAATTATTAAATCTTTATTTGTAATACTCAATCAACGCAAAATTTAATATTTTATGCTTTGGTATACAACAGACTCAAATAACTTTAGATATAAAAATGCTATAGTTGATCAAAATTGAAATTTCCTTAGGGGTGCCAATAATTGTAGTCGTTACGCTAATACCTTAATAGCAATATTTAGTTTATTGAGTGTTTGGGTGTTGTGTTCCTTAAATGTCAGCTTTGAGTCAAGGTATATACCTAGATACATTGCAGAGTGTAGGTATCCATTTATGTAAATAGATCACTTGTATCTTTTCGGAATTTACCTTTATTTTCCACTTTTTGTAATACGAGTATCTAAGCAATATCTTCATCGATTTTAGTAGGTTTGACTCAATACATAAACCAAGTTCATGTGAAGAAAATGTTGCGGTGTCGTCAGCATAGATTGCAGTTTCAGTTAGAAGTGGGGAATCAAATGTATATACGTTATACAAAATTAGACCCATAATAGAGCCTTGAGGTACACCAGCGGGAGAATCAATGATGTCAGAGACACTGCTACCAACTTACATTTGACCCCGATTTTAGGTAAGTTTTTAAGAAAAACATTTTTTTATTTGATGAAGTCCACCTGCTTTCCGTATTGTTAAATTGTCTAAAAAGAATTTTGTCTCTAGAGTTCTAACGTCAAGGGTATTAAAGGACTCCACAGCTGTGTTTACAAGTATGTCGGTACTTGTACATTGTGATTTTATTCAAAATTTTAAGCAAGTGCTTGCGCTTTGTCGAAATCTGTAAAGTTAACAGTATTGCCACTACTTTGAAGGTATGGCATTTGTCTGTTTTGATTTCTTATGACTTTAGCTATATTTCAGAAAGGTTTGGAAGCTTTGTCTAAAGTTCTTTACTTTTTGTTTCATAATTCGTTACGTTCCTCTTGAACAAACTTATTTATTAATTTGCTCAAATGTCTAACTTGGTTTTTATAAAAGGGTAACAGATAACCGAAGGAGTATTTTGTGGTATCACATGGTCGTCAATATTTTCATTTTCATTTTCACTATCCGGAAAACACTGCTAATGGCTCCAATAATTTGAATCCTTTTTATTAGAACGCATTTTAGAAAATGTTTTTAGTTTCTTATCTAAAGACATGTTGTTCTCAGAATTTGGCGAACTTGCGCGCTTACGAATTTTGGGAAAAAAAACATGGGAAATACAATGAGGATATAAAGATTGTACAAAGATCTATGCGTAAAGTATAAAAGCTGCAACCGAACATCTGCAGCCAAAAGGCTTTTTTCACATCACCTTACACTGAAGACAAAGGCACGGAAAAGATCCTACATAAATTTTTCAGCGTGATGGGAAAAACTCTCCAGGACAATAAACTTACGTATGCAGTTTTCTTTGATATTAAACAAGCCTTAAACAATGTCAAGGTTTCCGCTATAAGCAGAAACTCAAACAATGCTAAAGTTTATCCTCCATTATTTCGCTCCATGGGTGGCATCTTCCAATAGTTCTACCAAAGATGACCTCTCTTCCTAGCTCTGCACTAAAAGCGGCAAGGACAATTTTAATGGCTCGTAGATTGTTGAAGAGCTCATGGAAGGCATCTTTGGTGTCGCCATCTTTCTTCTCTGTGGGGGCGTGGGCGCATATCAAGCTCATGTTGGGAAATTTAGCATTAATGATGATTGCTACGAGGCGCTCATTCACATGCCGGAAACTCAAGACCTTTTGCCTAAGTCTGCCTCCAACAACAAATCCGCTTTTGCCGTAGATAACAGTTTTTCATCCTCTTTTTTTTCAGCCATCGCATTTCTATGATGGCAGTAGTCTAGGGCTCCGCTAGTTGTTAAGAGACCTAACATTCCACGTGGTTATCCGGAGTTCGTTGTCCTTAAATCGTTTGCATGGATTGTCAACAGTAGATCCGTCCATATCCGAGGCTTGTTTATGTTTCGGAATTTTTAATTTTTTCCCCGGTGGCACAGCCCCCAACCTGGAGGTAAATCAATTCAGTAATATCTAAAAAGTCTAGGCTGCTAAAAAGCCCTACAACTACTGGCCACCACAAACAGAAAGTCCTTCTGATTTGGGTGGGCATAGGTCCTAGTGGGTATAAAGGCAATGAAAAGCAGATGAACTAGCCCGAAAAGGATCCGCATCCAAATTAATGATGCCAAAACCATTCTGTGGGCTATCACCACTTAAGGAAGAAAGAATTTAAACCTGGCTAGAGGAAAAGATGCTACATTTCTTTCAGGGCACTCCTGTGTGAAAAAACACCTGTGAGCATGGGCATCGACAAGACAATACATGCAGACTGTGCAACGAGGACGTGGAAATAGCAAAACACATACTATGTGACTGCAATGGTTTAATCAAGACACGTCAATGTTACCTAGGTAAATTCTACATCGAAGAGGTGGACATAGCTGCTAGCTCACCTAAAGACTTAGTCGCCTTTCTTACAAACTGCGGCATCATAGATGAACTTTAAATGGAGGACGTCACAATAGGCCCATCTGTGGATGCAGTGATCTGGGATACATTATACCACCTATCTTAACAATCTAAGTCTACATCTAAAATCTAAAACCATTTTGAGGATAACTAGAAATTTTCAAAGGGGGATGTTATAACACCTCTTCTGTGGACCTTATTTGTTAACCAAACCCTTCTGAATCTAAAAAGAAAAGTAATAAATACAATGAGAAATTCTCGGAAAATGAGACAAGGTGAGCTTACTCCATTTATACATAAAGACATATTGACGAAATTTTACCTACCATTACTCGATACGACAACTCCCCTTCCATCCAAAAGGGCTTAATACAGAGGTATCGTACTAGATAGTAAACTGAGTTGGAAGCTCAATGTCAAAAAAACGATAGCATTCTATAATTGAAGCCCCATAATTGAGAGAAAATGAGGACATAACCTCATGACTAACTGTGGGTGTACACAGATATCGACAAACCTATCTTACTCTACCGTAGCTTAGTATGATGAAAAATCACAAGTAAAACTAGCAACCTTGATGAGTTGATGACAAAGGCACAAAAGATTGCATTTATTGGCCCTTGCTATAAGAACAACGCCAACAGTAGGCCTAGAACATATATGTGGTATTGCCCTGTATCGAGTCGGCTTTATGGATGGCAATCAAACCCGATGGGCAAATCCTCAATTTCTTCAAATAAACTGTGTTAATGACAAGAACTGAATGGTGGAAGGCTCGATGTTCATCTACGTGAATGGATCAAAGATGTACAACAGATGGGAACCTAGAAACCGTCACTAGGATCTTCTACGATTAATTGAACTTAACACTCAACCTCTCGGTAGAAAGGAAATGTCCGACAAGGATATTAACATATTTATTGATTGCCAGAATGCCATTGACGCCGAGATTAAGTCGCGGGCTGTAAAGCCTTGTCACGGAAAGCTTGGTTCACTTTGCGTTTAGCATACGTTTACGTTGTGCTGTGTTTTGGCGACAAAGAAATGGTAGTAAATATGCAAATAGGCTAGCTAGGTTGGATGCAAGTATAGCAAACGATATTTGTAAATAAAAGCCAATGAAAGGTGGACAAACTTTTTAACAAACAAGTATTGCCGAAATTCAGCTGAACTATCTACATTCGTTCGATGACTCACAGGCTATAATCTTCTGAGGCCGCACATAGTAAAGATGCGCCTTGCCAACGACGACCTTTGCAGAGACTCTAAGGATATAGGCTCACAGGAGGATATCGTCCAGTTTCTATGCTACTGTCAAAGTCTCCCTTATTTAATTCAAGGAAGTTAATACTTCCACGACTCCTAAGTGGTATTAAGTACTTCACTTACATCTCTTTTCAGATTATCGGATGCATCAAGATGGTGTGTACCCACTAAAGGATCAAACTACTAGGAACCCCAAATTAATTCAAATCACCGAGCAATTTCAATGCCCGTTTCTACACAGAAATAAATGTGATTAGATAAAGACTGCTTTCGGCTTCAGATTCCACATCAACCCGCTCACCTAATCTAATCTAATTTCACTTCCATTTTGCTTAAATTATCTTCTATTTTCTAGTGAACTTAAATTTTTTTTTAAAAAATGGTGTCGAATTGTTTTTGTTTTTGTTTTTTATGAGCTTTCTGCACGCGCGACTCAATATCAGGCGGCATTACAAACGTGTTGAAAAAGTTGGCTGCATATTAGTGCTTGTATCTCAAATATCGCACATGGCTATCCGTTGGGAGTTTCGAACTTCTTTGTCTTACACTACTCACTTTGTCCTACAAAAATTTCCGACAATCGGTCGAATGAAAAGATTTCCTACTTGACTTACATCGCCAAGTAAAAAACTTTATCTTTAGCTTCCCTAGGAAAAATCAACTTTCTTTCATATCTTCAGTATCTTATGGAAGTATGTACGTAAGGAAACTCCATGCCTCTACTAAAATCAATTAAATTCCATCATAAGTTTCTAACATTCCAGGCATCTTTTACAGCAGAAAACTTTCGAAGAAAGCGAAAGGAAAAGGATTAAAAAAAATTGTTCACTAAGATTCCTCTCAGTCTTGTTTGTTCAAACGGAATATTCTGGAAATTATTCCACTCTTTCTAAAACCCATCGCCAGATCGGAAAGGAATAGCCTTCAATTAAAAAATTCCACATCCTTGAATATATCAACATGCGTTGATGGGTGTAATACGCATTACACCATCACATCACATAATCCCTTCAACACCATTCATCTCTATCCGTACATCGGATTTCAATAAAATTACTCATTTCATTCGGCACTTGGCAATCGGCACTCAGGGCATAGGATACCCACATCGACCTCGTCTCCTCGTCTTACATCCCGGTGAGACGTGAGCCAAAGGATCCGGATCAAGAGTTGGAGCCGGAGTACGACCAGGAGTAGGAGCATAAGCAAGAACAGTACCGGGAAAAGGAACAGGGGTTGAAGATATGAAACGAGTATTCTCGTACATAGGACAATGTGAAGAATGGAATCCTCTAAGTGGCGAGAGATGGTCTCAAGTTTGTCAAAAGGTTTTTGGGGGAGATTTACAACCATTAAATGTCATCCTTTAAGTTTGCTGGCATTCGGAGAACATGACTTTGCAATTATGTTATTGTTCCGTGATGATTTATGCATTAGTTTCAGCTTTACAGGCACTTTCAATGTTTCTTTCCATGTCGGCTGGTCTCAGAGATAAGGGTTCCTTGCTTTTAGTTGGTGCAGAGTGGATATTAGAACGTGCACATGCTCAGGTGAGTCTGGCACATGGAATGGACATGTGGGCTAAGCTGTTCATAGATACATACATATATAAGGCACGGAATCTGGGTCTGCTGCTCCTTCTACTGGTTAAGATTGAGGAAAATCCAATTCCTTCGATGGGAACTCGTGCATGTGATATCTATGCAAATTCCATTGCTTTATCTACCCTTTTCCTCTCCTGCTTCATTTGAGTTTGGTGACATTTTTGCATTTCTTTGTCTAAAGTATCCGTCACTACCTACTCGTAAACATAGTAAACGACTCAAGTTTCTTGAATTGTATTATTTGTACTTATTAGAGTTTTCCTGTCCTAGAAATGGCGACTGTCGTAATCTGTATAATGCTGACTTCTTGTGGAAACATATTTCAAGAATGTTTGTACTGCTCCCTTCGCTTGTAGTTTTAGCAAAAAGAAAAAAAACCAATACGAAACTGAGATTGCTTCAATCTGTCTTGGGTAATAATCGGGGTTGCACTTATCATTCGAAATTGTTTTTGCTCCTTATAACCTTTCGACTTATTGACTTACTCATACGAAAGCTGACAAATTGCAGTTTTGTACAAATTGCCATGAGGATGTAAATTTTATCGTGGAATGAGACAGACATCTTCACTGGGGAAATCTGGTTTCATTTCATTATTTTTACCCGGGGTTTGTTTGGCCTTTCACAATTCTGATGGCTTTGGTATGTCGAAGAGATATTTCATTATTGGTAAATTTGCTGCCATATAGAAATAAACACACTTTAAGAAATTCAACTGAATTAAATTATCTTCCGAATTCTTCATCTTTATTCAAAGCAGATAAAGTATTGTAGTATAAACGTTGACGGTTATGTAGATTCTATAGCTCTAGAGACTTTTCTGATATCGTACTGAGTTAGCACTATATGGATTGGCATGTGTCAAAGTGAGCTAAACACGAGCCAAAGTAAATACCACAGTCAGGTCCACACCTGAGCCTCAAGCAATAAGCGTCTTCATCCAGCTCGCTCTTCAGCTGGGTGCCTCCAGTTTGGCACGCTTAGCGACTGACGCCCCCCTCAACTTCAGCTGCCCTTTGGGGCGGATTTAAAGACTTTTCAAACCGCAGCATTTACTCGTATGAACCAGCCAACGCAGTCGTTGGGCCTACACTCTTCTGGCTAAGTCGATGTGCTGTGCAGCCACCACAGTTCGTCATTGCATCTGCTTCTCCACATCTATGCACACGAAGAATTTTGCTCTCAAAGCAGACAAAAGTACCCTTATCCATTTTTGATAGTATCCATACCACTTCGCCATGGAGCAGGACCGGGATCATTAAGGTCTTATATAGGGTAACTTTTTTTTTCTTAGTTGAAAGAGGGAGCGATTGGCAATAGTTATTTTTCGTTTGATCTCAGCGCTAGTGTCGTTCTCTTAATTCAAAGCGGAGCGGAGCCTATAGACAATGTCCTCAATTACTTCAAAGTTATAGCTATCAAGAGTGACGTTCTGTCCGAGACGACAGTGTTGGGTGTTCTCTCTGGTCGACGGCCCAAACTTGGCCTTGCTCTCGTTGAGCGTTAAACTCGTCCCAATACTTGCAAAAGCTCCACTGACATCACGCTGCTTTCTTCCGGTTATGTCAATATCATCGGCGTATGCAAGTATGTATTGTAGATTGACAGAATATCGCATGACTATGCATCTTGTATTGGCGCGTGAGTTTTGCACTACTCTTTTGAGAATGATGTTAAAGGAATCGCATGACAGCCCATCGGCTTATCTTAATTCTTTATTGGATAAAGGTTTCGGAGAGTTCTCATCCAACTTTAAGGTAGCAGTGTGCATTCTCTATCGTCATCCTGCAAAGCTGAATGGACTAAAGATGCTGTCATATGTGGCCTTAAAATCAATGAAAAGGTGGCGTTTGTCGATTTAAAGCTCATGGGATTTTTCAAGGGTCGATGGTTAACTTCGCTTCCCGGAAGCCGCACTGACATGGACCAATCAAATTGTCGACGGTGGCTTCAAGGGTGACAAAATAAGGTAGATAAGATCTTGTAGAAGATATTAAGAAGACCGATGTTGTTGCGGTAAGATTTACCACCCTCCTAGCATCATAAACGACCAACCAGAGGAGGTAGGACGGATGGTTTATTATTGAAGCTGGCAAAAGGAAAACGCGAGACCAGCGTCCAAGGCTATGGTGAACAGGAGACATTGACGAAGTAGTCGGCTCTTGGCCTTGTGTGGTGTTGTCTCTTCCATCGAGTAGTTTCATTGGCCTTAGAAGGCACCTGTTGATGCAGAATAACTAAAATGGATTTCCGCATCTTATTTTGTACAAAGTGTATCCGATCGAGAATCGAATCATCTTCTTTGTACTGTACAGGAAGGGTAGAAAGAATTGGCAGGACGGGATTGGTTTTTTTTAACTTGCCTCCAAGCTGCATGGAATTGAATATTAAGAATAGAGATTTGTGAATTTATTTAATTGAATCAAGTGTTTTATTTTAAAGAACGCAAAATGGGCTTGACTCCCACAATTTCAGCACCTCCGTTCCATCCCTGTGTCTCCTGCCCCATCCGTTTTTTTGCCGTACCCCTTCGTTTTATGTCCGTTGTCTCTTTGGAAAAGTATATTAGCGGGAAGAGTTGGTGGGTTCTTGAACTTTGTCTTTATGTTTTTATGCTTGTCGGAAGGGTGCACCAATAGGTTCAAGAAGACAGAGATAGAAGTCTCTATGAGAGTGACGGGCGGTTAATGTTACCGAAGCACATTACAACTAGAGCCAGGTGGACGGTCTGCTTATAATGAATTTTACCGTCGCTCTATTTGTTGACGGACGGTCACCCACAGGAATCCTCTAAACAAAAAAAGTTGTAAAAGGAAAAAATTATTTTGCAAAGACTGGACCTCTATTTTTGTGCACTACCGAAACTCGAAACAAAAGGATTCACCGGGATGTCGCTTAGTTTGCATTGGGTAGCGTTCCTGAGATAGAACTTCTTCCACAAAAGCTCGTCAAATGAGTAGTACGAGTACCTTGTTTCACCCTTACTTAACCCCACCCGATAATTATTAGAATCGAATAATGATCAGGATGTAGGAAGATCTGGTGTTGCATTGGGGCTGAATGCAACTCCAATGTCTGATCGTGGGAAAATATTAGCTCAGGCAAAAGGGAAATCCGAATCTTGAAGGAAATTTCCCGATATGTGGGAAATAAGAATATGGTAGGCGTTAGTGTGTGTGAGATAGGGAATGCAACGGAGGTCCAAGGAACGATGGCACACTTCAGCGGACGTTAAATAGATTGGTAAGGTAAGATTGAATCTAGTGATTTTTTTCCTTAAAAGAACACATTTTTCGAATGGAATTAATATTTGGGGCCCGTTTCTAACATCTTACATATATCAGCTCCATTGTAGTACACTAACAGCGATGTAACACCATTTCTGTCTTAAAAAAAACTGCAAATACTCTTGTAGCCATCCGAGGCCCTCTACACAGAAAACAGCGCTTTCATGAGGAAAAGCGCCAGAATTGCATGAACTTACCTTCATCTACAGCGTTCAAATTGTCCGGCCATCGCACTCCCCCACCTAATTAATAATTTAACAAATCATTCCATTGCATAAGCTATATAAAAATATGTATGTACTCAAATAATACTCGTACAAAACCCTAAAACAAGTGAATATACTTTATTCACACAACGGCCTTTGGAACGCAATGCATAGTTTCGACACCATGATATTAACTTCCGTTTTTATGCTTATGAAGAGTCAACATTACTGCCAAAACTAGACATTGCTCTGTATAGCTCGTTTCTGTAGATGCTGTCATACGCGGCCTTAAAATCGATGAATAGATGGTGTGTATCGATCTGAAGCTCATGGGTCTTCTCCAAGATCTGCCGTAGTGTGAATATCTGGTCGATGGTGGACTTTCCTGGCCTGAAGCCACACTGATATGGACCTATCAGGTTGTTGACGAATGGCTTCAGGCATTCACACAATACGGCGGATAGTATCTTATACGCGATGTTAAGGTGACTGATGCCTCTGTAGTTGGCGCAATGCAAAGGGTCTCCTTTCTTGAGAATCGGACAAACAATGCTGAGGTTCCATTCATCGGGCATACTATCGTCCGACCATATTGAAGAGTCAACATTATTTGTTGTGTTAAGAAAAACGAACGATTTTACTTAGGTATAATTTCAAATTACTTTATTGGGACTTCCTTCTGCTTCGAGTTCAATTCGAAAAGGAAAGAGGAAGAAAAAAGTATAAAAGTTTGACATTAAGAAAGACACTGGCATGTAGATTTGGCTGTTGTAGAGTTTCAAGCACAAAACATCCGCTAAAATTGATAACTTGAATCATTCCGAGTGAAGAAAAACTCTCCGTCCTATTCAGACTCCCACCCCTGGAGAGTCAATATCGAAACCAAATATACCTGAGTTTCAAACCACTACATCACAACAATGCTTTCCTTTCCTCTATCATTCCGCCCGTGCCCTGGCAGCAGTAAAAGGGTATCATAACCCGTTAGGCGAGCGTAAATTATAAAAAAAAGGCTCAAATTCATAATTTTTATAAGAGATGTTTACAATATCTTAAGTAATCAAAATTTAAAAATTATATTAAAAAAGTTTAAAGTTAAATTTAGACCTCAAGAAAATATATTACAATTCATTAAAACATTATCAAAATTTACTTTTTGAAAAATCATACCCATCTCAGTGAAATTTTTAATTCTTTTTGCGACTGCAACCCGAATATAGTGATAGCGCACATCAATATGCTTGGTTCTTCCTTGGTTCGCTTGATCAGTTCCGATGAGTTTCGCACTTTGGCTGTCGCAGAACAAGTCAACATGCCCGACGTGTAGTTGAAGCTCGAGTAAGATGTTACAAAAGTATGTTATATCCTTTGCCACTGATGAAAGTGTGATAAACTCGGCCTCTGTACTAGATGTGGCAACTATTTTCTGCTTTCGAGAACTCTAATGAATTGCTCCACCAGCGCGGCGTAAAAAAACACGAAACCGGACTGTGATTTCCTATCATTGGTATCTGCTGCCCAGTTAGAGTCCGAAAAGGCTTGAAGCTGTTGATCTTTTCTGCTGTAGACTATTTTTGCTGTGTTGGTTCCGATTATGTATAGAGCTACGTTCCAATGCTGATGCCTAGGATCCTCAACATATTGAGAAAGAGCGTTCACAATGTGCGATATGTCTGGTCTGCTGAAATTGGCCAGATAAAGCAAGAGGCCCACTGGTTGCCGATATGTTGTAGAGTTCACTTTATCGTATTCAACTTTGACGTTCGGTTCCTTCTGAATGATGAGTTTGACTTATGAAGGTAGGCATGCTGGTTTGGCTTCATTTAAATTGTATGATGTAATTAGATTGTTGACGTAGCCCATTTGTCTAAAACTCTCACCGTTTTTTCTCATGATCTCTACCCTTACACATAAAGTTGGTTCACCCAAACCATGGATATCAAACTCCTCTGATTGCGCGGCTTACATCGATGAGTAATCTTTACTACTATTTGTGGCCAAAAGAAGGTCATCGACGTAGACGGTGATGATTGTTATAAATTGTGTCTTGATTTTGTAGTACATATATAAATTTATCGATGACGTGAAATAAGGTCCAACAAAATAAGACCAAATGTAAAATTTCGCCATATTTGGCTTTAAAAATGGCAATAAGGTCAAATTGGTTTTATTTCCATTTCCAAATCGAAATAAGGCCAAATTTGATTTGGAAATAAGGCCAAATTTGAAATTTAAGAAAAAACAGCAATATGTTTTTTTTTTATTTACATGGATGGTTTGCCCACCTACCTTGGACATAGGCCCCTGCCTGACAGTTGTCGGGGTACCCTTAGCGCAGCGACGAAGTCACGTGAGCGTCAAAACTACCACGGAAAATGGAGTTTAAGGAAATGAATCGCGCGAGGCGCAGCACCTAACTCTTCTTGGCTGGCGTCTAAGACCAAACATAGTCCAACCATAACACCATATTTAGTGCTATTTCCATTTTTTTTTTCGGCATAATTTCTTTTTGCAAGGCGAAATAAAGCAAAATCGAAATAATTCCAAATTTTCAATTTTTGGCTCTTCGTTGGGCCTTATTTCATGTCACCGCATTTATCATATGATGACTGATTAAAATTAAAATCTTTCAAGGTTTTATCCAACTTAAAGATCCACAGCTGGCCAGATTGCTTAAGGCCGTATATTTCCTTCTTCAACACATATACTTTGTTCGCCTCGTCGTTGGTAAAAACCTCTGGTTTCTCCATTAAGATGACGGTCAAGGAAACGTCAAGATGGTATAACTTCAGATTGCGCTCTGCTGCAATAGATAATGTAAGTCGAATGGAGTCTATCCTTGCCAACGGGGAATATATGTCACTGTAGTCGACCCCATGAATCTGGTCTAAACCTTTGACCACTAGTCTGGCTTTTCTTCGCTCTTCTGTGCCATCTGGAAGATATTTACTTTTGAAAACCCATTTCGATTTAATTACTTGTCGCTTTGTTGGCCTGTCCCACCAGCACCCAAGTTTCGTATCGTATAAGGGACTCATACTCTTATTGTATGGCCTTATACCATTCTTCCTGATGTTCATTACTTTGAAGCTGTTTAACATTCATAGCATCGATTCCAATGCTGTGAACTTCTTCTTCATAGTATTTATGCCTTCTTATTTAGGTTGCTCCTCCAGATGCTGCCCTTGTCTAGATTGGCTAGGCGGTTGATCGAAATCAGTAGCTTTCCTCTCAGGCCGTTTTTAACTTACTTTCTTTACTTAAGGTGGCGCTACAGTCCTGGGTGGACCTGGGCCTCTGTCAACAAGCTTCTCCAGCCAGCTCGATCCCTGGCTAGCTGTCTCCAGTTTTGCACGCTAAGTTGGCTGAGGTCCTCTTCCACTTGCGTGCGCCACCTGAGTCTTGGCCTTCCTCTACTGCGCTGTCCCTCGGGAGCGGATTCGAAGACTTTTCGGACCGGAGCATTGGTGTCCATGCGCCATGACCCAGCCATCTCAGTCTTTGGATCCTCACTCTTCTGGCTAGGTCTATGTCGCTGTACATTCCGTAGAGTTCATTGTTGTATCTCCTCCTCCACTCACCATCAATGCAGACGGCACCGAAGATCGCCCGAAGAATTTTTCTCTCGAAGCAACCAAGAACACCCTCATCCATTTTTGATAATGTCCATGCCTCTGCGCTATAGAGCAGGACCGGGATTATTAAGGTCTTATAAAGGGTGACTTTTGTTGTCCGAGAGAGGGCTTTGCTACTCAATTGCCTTCTTAGCCCAAAGAAACAGCGGTTGGCAAGAGTTATTCTTCGCTTGATCTCAGCGCTGGTGTCGTTGTCTGTGTTTATAGCAGAGCCTAGGTAGACAAAGTCCTTAACTACATCAAAGTTATATCTGTCTAAGGTGACGTTCTATCCAAGACGTCAGTGTTGGCTGTCCTTTTTGCTTGACAGCATATACTTGTTCTTGCCCTCATTGACCCCTAAACCCATTTTCGCCGCTTCCATCTCAATACTCGCGAAAGCGCCACTGACATCACGCTGCTTTCTCCCGATTATGTCAATATCGTCAACTCAGATGAGTTGGTGTATGCTCCTTACCAAGTCACCGCCTGCCGCTTTGAAGAGCTCGGCAGTCAGGCCATTCGCTCCAGCAGCTTTGTTGGACTTAAGCTTCGATATAGCTATCTTGACTTCATCCAGGTCGGGTGGACGGAATTGTTGGTCATCATCGTCCAAGTTGAAAGGTTGATTCTGCCTGACAGCGGTATTTGCTCCGTCATCGCCGTTATTCAGTCTGCAGAAATGGTTCTTCCAAATCCTCAGCATCGACTGCGATTCTACTAGGATGTTCCCTTGTTCATCTCTACAGGCTTCGGATCGGATTTTGTTTCCGTGGCATGTCATTTTTACCTTTTGGTAAAACTTCCGAACCTCATTCCTGGAGTAGCATCTCTCAATTTCCTCTATCGCGCGCTTCTCATGCTCTTACTTCTTCTTCCTGAGAAGCCGGTGTTCGTCTCTCCTCTTCCGCTCATTGAGCTCATGAGCAGCTCTGGTCTTTTTTTGCAGTGCAACATTGCGTGCTTTTTGCTTAGCTGCATGTGCTTGCCGGCATTCGCCATCGAACAAGGGGTTTCGTTGTGGTGGACGAGTGAAACCCAGCACATCAGAAGCGGCATCTCTGATGGCGTTTTGGCAGTGTTTCCAATGGTCTTCGATGCTTGATGCTGGCGGCATTGGACCTCTTAAGAGATTAGGAGACACTCGATCGGAAAAGGACTTGGCGATCTCTTGCGATTGTAGCCGTCTGACGTCGATCTTTCTTACAGCATTAGTTTGTCTTGGCGTAGTTTGGGATATCCGCAACCGTACCTTGGCTACAACAAGGTAATGGTCCGAGTAGATGTTGGCTCCTCGGAACGTACGGACATCCATAATACTGGAGGAGTATCTTCCGTCGATCGCAATGTGATCAATCTGGTTGACTGTTGATTGACCAGGGGTTCTCCAAGTCCCCTTGTGTATGTCGAGATGTGGGAACCGCGTGCTAGCCACGACAATGTTTCGCCCCGCCGCAAAGTCGATTAGCCTGAATCCGTTATCGGAGGTGGTGTTGTGCAGGCTATATTTTCCGATCGATCCACCAAAGATACCCTCTCTTCCTAGCTTTGCATTAAAATTACCGAGGACAATTTTAATGTCATAGCTAGGGCATTACTCGTAGGTCTTGTTAAGGAGCTCATAGAAGGCATCCTTGGTGTCATCATCTTTCTCCTCTGTGGGTGCATGCGCGCATATAAGGCTAATGTTGGCGAATTTAGTCTTGATGCGGATTGCTGCGAGGCGCTCGCTTACATGCCGGAACCTGAGGACTTCTTGTCTTTGTCTGCCTCCGACAACAAATCCGCATCCAAATAAGCGCTGCTTTTGCCGTCGATAGCAATTGCCGTAATAGATGTCGCAGTTTTTCATCTTCTTTTTGTCCGGCCCATCCCATCGCATTTCTTGGATGGCGGTTATGTCTGCCATTTTTAACTACAAACATAATAATTTGGCTGGAACTCTTCTTCATTTCTTTCATTATTAGGCTCTTCTTCCAAGAATCGAACATCTCTGCTTCTAATAACTACGCGGATACCATACCATGTGCCATGCTCATTGCTATGTCCCAGAAAAAATATGCATTGCATTTTCGCCACAAAATTTCCGAGATTCTTTCCTTTGTCCAATGCGGAATTTGTCCAGAGTTCCTCCGGAGTTACTTGGCCACTCATCTTTGTTGGACACCTATTCCGAATAAAGGCTGCAGAACTCATCTGTTTCTGCCCACAAAATGTCAGATAACTTCGCTTCCACCTTTATGCACCTCGCCATTTCAAGTAGAGTCCGGTTGGCCCTCTATGCTATTCCATTTTGTTGGGGCGTATACGGGGCAGAAAGCTGATGGACGATTCCATTTCGTTCCAAAAATTCTTCAAATTTTCACGGAGAACACGTCCCATTATCCGTTTTCATTTTGTTTTTCTGACATTGCCTTAAAAATTTTGAAATTATCTAAAACTTTGCTTTTCTTTTTCGGGAATAATCGTCGATGTAGGTAATGAAATACAGTGATCTGCTCAGAGATTGAGATCTTATGGGACCACACAAATCGGAATGGACCAATTCTAGTCTTTTTGTCGTTCTTTTCTTTTCGATTGTTTAGCACAAATGCACGAAACATCGTCATCGTTTCTAAACTTTCCTGGTAGACCAGTCACCATTCCTGTTGACTGAAGTTGCTTAAACGAGGTTATGTTTAGAGGTTATGTTTATATGGCCCATTCTTCGCTGCCACAAGCTCAGCGAATTGTCGTTTTGATATGCATCAAACACGACCATGATGCCGCTACTTGCCGCTTTGCTTACCGAGATCAAGTTTTCTGTTAAGTCTGGTATGTATAGAGTAAAAAACAATTGGATATCTTCTCCGATTCTGTTGAGATGCGATGGCAGTTTTGCTGTTTCGATCCCAGCTATTTTAACTCGCTGTCCGTTTGACGATGGAGATGGGGCAATAATTAGCTCATTGGACTATCACGCAGACAGTCTGGGTTCGATTCCTGGCTGGGTCACCAACAATTTTTCAAATCGCCATCACCCTTTCGGCGGGCAATGACAAACTCCCGAAAGTAAAATTGCCTTCGAAAAAGCTTCTAAGGAGTGCCTTTCGCACTCGGCGATAAACCGTAGGCCCCGCTCAGATGTGATAAAAATGACAACATGAGCAACACAAATCAGTGTCAAGAAGCTAGGCCATGGCCCATACCGGGCTGCCAGCGCCACAGTGTTTTTTTTTTTTTTTGTCCATCTTTTGTCCAAATCTCAAACTTTTTAAAAAGGGACTTCATGGAGCACATGTGTGTAGTCGCACCAGAATCAAGACACCATGTTATCTCGTCTGTTGAAACTCGAAATGCGGATTCCTCTTTTACGATAAAACCATATTGCGTTTCTTCTGTGCTACTCAACTGTGCTATCTTTGCCTTTTCTTTATTTTGATAGCCATCTTTGGCCATATGGCCTTTCTTACCAGTTAAAGGGAAAGGAATTACCCCTGTTGTTGAAGTTTTCTGTTCTTCTCGGTTTATGTTTCACCTTTGTGTATAACGCTGTGCTCAGTTATTCAGTCGAGTCCTTTTTGCGATCGCCAACTTCCAAAAGTCTGGTGCATACGACGTCTACCTCCGGGTACGCGTTTTGAGCATCAAATTTCCCGGATGTATACCCCCATGCTCTGGTTGACTTCCATCTTCATGTTGTTGAGCCGTCCGAACCCTTCCGCCTTCTGTCTGGGTCCTTTGCGATCGTAGATTGTACTGAGGAAGTCCCAAATCTCTTTAGATAACAACTTGTCCTTGACCAAATATACAATATTTGGCTCTATCGCCAACAGTAATTCCGCCGCAATTCCATTTCGTGCTCAACAAGTATACTAATAAATTCCAAACTATCATCAAAAATATAATATCGAAATTCATTTTTTTCTTCGGTTTTGGTAATAATTATTGAAAATACATATTTAAATAATATACGAGACTGTGTGTGTTTAGTCAAATTTTTCTATATTCTAATTTGGATCGTTTAATAATTATTGAACGTGTTAAAACTGTGAAAACTTACTTATTTTTTAGTAGCTACGTTTCTGGCATTATGAGTAGATTATGGTTGGTATGTGGTATGTGGTTGGTTTGCGTAAGCAAAGCAAAACTGGCAATTCTTGATGGACAAAATAAAAAACTCAACAAAGGAAGTAGGCAGTTCTGCAAAGATCAAACGATAGGGATATCGCCCGTCTGGTGCTTACAATAAATTAAAATACTATGAAGTAGCTAGTCTCGTACCATTTTGGTCAGACCAATCTCATCTTGAAAAACTCAGACAAGACCGCCAACCTGAACTCAAAAACAGAGACCCTAAGCACGACGAGTACAAAGTTAGATGGAGCTGGCGGAAGCTTGCCCACTAACGCTTTAGTAACAGCAAGTGGAGAAACTGTGCTTGTAACTGCAATGAGAACTTTACAGCATGGCACACAACTAATAACTCCAACAACCAAAACCGATTTAGGCCAAACTTGGCGGCGAATGGAGCAGGAAGGAGGAAAATAAAGGACAGAGCAATAAAAGTAAGAGAGATAGACGCGATGGTTGCTCTCGAGAGGCCGCCGTCGACATAGAGGTGGCAACAATCCCTATAGTACATAACCCTGATTTTGCAAGCAAGAAATGAAATTCCTCGTACTGCAGGCAAGCCTTCACAGAGCTATGGGAGCCTGGCACACTTTTAGCCACCTTTGTGCTAAAGAGAACACCGCTATTGAACTTATCCAAGACAAATAATTGTTATACTTTTGATTTAAAAAGATAGATAGTTTTTGGCAAAAGTAATTTTAGACCATGCCATGCTTATCGGAAAGCCAAATGGACGAAAAAAGCTTTGCTAAAGCTGACAGTAGAAACAAAAAGTTCCTTCCGCAGTTAAGAAGATGCACTCTGCGCGTTTCTAGACAATGAGGGTGTTTTGATAAAACTGGAAGTAACTCCATATCAAATGTTTTGCTCCAGAGAATTATCAATCAACCGACCCTAAACTGGTTGAAAGCGATGCTAAAAAACTTGATAGCAACTACTTCATCAGGACCGGTTTCGGCATCAGTATCATCTGTAAGGGGCTATCAGAAGAGATGCGTACTATCGCCCCTCCTTTGGTCTTTGGTCGTACATGGCCTGCTTAACATATTAGGAAACCAGGGCTACAATACAGTTGCCTATGCCGATGACCTAGTCGTCATCATTGAGGACAAAGAAGCAAACGAAGTCACTCACGTATGCAAAGTGCCCTTAAGATAGTCGTAGACCAGAGATATCGTGTCATAAATCCAAACAAGGCTTTAATAGTTCCCTTCACTAAAATAAGAATCTTAAACCTAGGTTCAGTTTCACTTAACGACACAATCGTTGAGTACTCTGACGAGGTCAAATATCTGAAAGTAATCCTTGATAATGCTAAATTGGAACCCTCACTTAAAAAATAAAATAACAAAAGCAACCAACACTTGATGGACCTACCGTCACAGCAGAAAGGGAAATAAAACCACCAACCACAGTTTTCCATTTTTCATAAGATTTACCAGGCAGGTTTAATCTGTTTCTGTTTGGATTAGCTTGTCCTAAATTCCAGTAGAAAATGTAATATCTAGAATCATTGGAGGATAACATTATAAGTACTGTTTCTCAGGAGTTTCTTGGTGTGACTCATAGGCCGCACTCAATTCGGCAAGTTATTGGTGACGTGCATTGCCCTTTCAACCATTTTAGTCTATGAGTTATGAATACAAAAAGAGGAAGGGATATATTATGAAACCCAAAGTGAAACTGAAACGTCTGTACCATCACAAGGTTGTCTCTTCTCGGAAATACTATAGATATAAGCCCACGGGATGCACTTGTGCCTTGTGAAAGCAAACAACCAAAAAACAAATAAAAGGTAATAATTTTCTTTATACGGAATAATCAGATATGTATTAATCAACTCTAAATCTTAATTTACTGAGGATATGGGACTGAAAAGTATCGAAGTCAATAATTTTAGATTGATTTCTTTTCAATCAAAAAATTCCTTTGACAACGAAACTATATATGTATGTACCTATAGTATATGTAATATTATTCGTCTGAGATACCTAACTTCCTTTTATTTTTAAAGATAACACATCATATCAGCCTACAGACCATAACTAGAGGTTATTTATTTCCTCTGTAACGGCCCCGATTGCAGGTACGTAAATTTAAGCTAAACCTAAAACAATGAACTTCCCTAATTGCAAGCAATTTCCATGGGATAGCCACTCTAACGGAAGTATCAATCGGAAAAATCCTGCGATTGTGTTTGTTTTGTAATTACGAACGGAACCCCAAATAAGGCACGATATACGACTCACAAAAGTAAATTAATTGTACCCAGCATAATGCCAATCGGAACATTGACACGACCCAAAATAGCCCTGAAATCGGAGGCTTTAATTGCAAACCACGTGGGAGTTGTTTCTGCATAGCACAGGCTACAATAATTATAGGTCCACAAATTAATGATTAGTTGTCCCACACAGGATGTGATTATGGTAGTCAAATTCATTCAATACAACTGTCGATCCGCCGGATGTTATACAAGTGTGCTCGTACGTTCGGATACAATTATGTATGGATACTTTTGTTCCTGCCTCAATCGCATACGCACGTATGTACTCCTCCATATGTACCCGTATGTACATACCTACATGTCCTAACTATGCTATTGTGTGCATCTGTAAACAATGATATAATGATTTACATTTGCCTTCGACGTTGATTGATGTACTATTAGTGTTGTCGACTAAATGCCGATCAGGATGGGTGCAGAAGCCACTCGCATTACGGACTCGAACTTCGAATGCTGATGTTGAACCGACCCGACTGCCCGAGCCCGCCTGGCCCGAATTAAATGCGAGTTTTCAAAATAAATCTAATTGAGGGGAAAATCTCTGACTCGCGAGATGATGGTCTGATGTGATGCGTTCCCAGTCATTATTTATGTTCCAACTATTTGTTTGTATGAGTACGACTGTTTTTCTGTACTACAAATATATCCTTTTATATTGGTAGGCCTACTTGTCTGTGGTGCGGGGTGTTTAGTGGTTTTGATGCTCTGCCTCTACTCTATATAGGATTCAAATACGAGAACTGTGGCTTGCGGTATAGTTTGATTGAAAAACAATGATAATATGATTTGCATGGGGGATTTTGAATACCTAAAATGAATATCATATGTGGGTTTAAGTACGGTTCTGTAAATAATTCAAACTTATCGAAAATTTTGAATAGTACTACGTTAGATCCATTTTATATTTTTCTCGGGAACAGATGTGTTTTGGAAAATTCGGTTTGTTAAATTTGATGGGTATGGCATACATTTCTGAACCATGAAATTCTATGGAAGCCCTTTATGTTAGTAAGTTATTATGTGAGATTTATTTTTAAATTAAATAAATATACTAATTAAAAAAACAGGTATTTAACATGATAAACCGTTCCTGGAGATCCTGTGTCAGCATTTCACATTGGAAACCTAAACCCTGTCATTCCAAATAAAGAGTTCACTCTCCCCCTTCTCATTGACCATATCTTTCAAAATCAATAAGGACAAATAGTTAAATTAAAGTGGCTCTGAAAGAAATATAAAATGTCATATTTTCTTACCCCTAAATACATATGTATATATGTATATATGGACAGTGAGATTAATCAAACATTTAATGTTGCTTTACAAAGATATGCCTATCCACACTATGATACTGATTTGCCATTAAATCCCGACTTGATTCAGCCCTAAATATTAGATTAGGGCGTTTTCAGTGTAAGGAATACATACAAACGTATCGCTGTCATTAAAAATGACAAACAAGCCAGAAGACTTGAAACAGTTCTCCAATTCAATTTGTAAATTATATTTTCACAATCGTACACTAGCTATGAAACTGTTTTGAACAAATAATGAATCAATATTTTTCGGTTAAAATATGAAATTAAATTGATTGCCCTTCTAGCAACTGGAAATCCCATATCATGTGCATCACTCAATCATCCAAACAGTCAAAATCAAAAAAATTATTTTCGCCGACGTGCATTTCGGAAAATACTCGTATTAATATTCTCCAAAAAACCACCCATCGCCCTTGTTTACAATATCCATTTGTACATTTTTAATAAAATCATCATTTACACTCTGCACATGATTGTACACATGTATGCGCTTACAAAATAGATATATGTATTTATTTAAAAAAAAAATACATATATAAGTACATGTATAAGCTCATATATAATCAATAGATGCAGGTTCAATTTAGTGAGCAACGTCGGATATTGGTTTACGAGCTGGAAACCAATTCGTTTAAAAATACGAGTATATATAAATTAAACCATTTCCAATCGATGACATAATCGCTAACCAAAGCTCACCACACCATCAACTTTAGTAAAAATCACTTGATAAAAACGAAAATTCATTACAAAACAACCGTAACACAAATAAAGCGAACGAAAGGTATAATGCCTTGAATTTGGTTCAGAATTCATTTAAAAATCAAGCTAAAAAAAAATGCCATCACACAAGGTGTACTCTACGTAGGGTAATTTTTTTTTGTACAATCCAGCTTTTCTATCTCCACAGGGGACATTATCAATTCTGCAGCAAAATCACCACTAGCAACTTTTAAAAAAAAGCAACGCACAATCCTGTGAAACAATATTTTAAATTTTCATTTGAAAATAAATTTTAACTAAAGCTCTAGGCTGTGACAGCAAAAGCAATTCCACGCACCCTCTGCACGACGGCCTCACCCACTGAACTCAATTAAAAGGAATGCAATAAAGCCAGGACAACAGAATGGAAAAAAGGAAAAAAGACAGTCTACAACTGATTAAAAAAAAAAAAATTCTTGCATCCTTTCCTCTAAAATCTATTCCGGATCCGAGCATACATACACATGCACACACAGATGTGAATTTATTAAAAATCTACACCTCTCGGCGCAACAGAAAATCGAAAAAATTCAAATCTCAAACAAAAATAAAGTCGTCGTCCGCAAACAGACAGACAATCGGCAAATGAAACGGAAATCACTTCGAAGAATGAATTTTAAATTCCTTGCACGTATGCATCTTCAAGAAGTGAACGCATCCATATAAACGTATCCTTCAAATAATTTTCGTTGCATTTTTGAACGATGCCGACTTCAGTACGTGCAATTGCCGGGCACCTGATACAGCGAAAGTTTAAACGACACATAAATCAACACCTGTGATCCTACGCCATTTCTCATCCTGTCCCAGATACTTTTTTGCCATCACCCTAGAAAGGGTGAAACATCTCTAGCGGCAAAACTCGAACAGATTGTCAAAAAGAAATGCAAATCACATGCTTACAGTGGTATACCGTTGCAAGGATTACGCTGGCGCTGGTGTAAACACGAAAGGACTGATGGCAGTAGCATTGGTGATGGTGAACGTTTAGTTAGTTCAAGCCGGGTATTTCGAAATCCATCTTTCTCTGCAAAGTAGAAAACTTTGAATCCCAAAAACAAACCTTTATCGAGTCCAGTAGTGTATTTCGGCCCTACCTAAGGATGCATATCATAAATATTTTTCTAATCCTCCATATCGCCATCAAACTTCGCCGTCGTAGAAGATAGAAGAAGAAAAAAACGGGACAACCTGTGCCACTTGATTGGATGACCTGTTACTGAAATTCCCCTTTGATCCCTTCATGCCGAGTAGTTTTGCATGCAATTGCCCCTGATGGATCAGTGCTTCCACTTTTTTTCTTGTTTTTTAGACAGTCAGTTGTCATTATTGATGCCCGAGTTAGACGGACATAGTTGGCAGGTGTTGAAGCAGAGTGTGTGCAGTTGATACCGTTGTCGTGTTCAATTTTGATGACAAAACCTATAAATGAGTGGCTTCTTCCCGGAGTTTTTATGCATCCTCAACCCCTCTTAAAGGATGGAGCGATTTACTGCCGGGTGAACTCTTTCCCTTAATTATGCGTTATAACTCAGAACTACGAAAACCTACATTTTCTTACGGGAAAAACATTGTAATCGGGTGAAATAAGTAGAATTTGGCATTTTTTACGACTAAGTCAATGGTGAAGTTTGTGTCAAAAATATGACGTACAACAGAGTGCTTAAATGTTTTTATTGTTTATGTTACCGTATGAAATTTCAGAAAAGATGCTTAAGAGGGCCATTGATATGACACCAAATGCTAACACATGTTACAGTGCACCGAAATGTTTCATGTGTATGCCTTGATGTTAACACCGATATATTGGCGTTGACAAAAGTGTCAAGAAAATCAAAACATCCTCAACAACATCAACACATGTTTCATGTAAATATATGGCGAAGGATGCGAACATTAAGTTATTTTCAGTGCAATCATGGTAAAGTTATCATGAAAGGTTGGCCTCTAATTGTGCGTTGATCGTGAGAAAACATATTTATTGGAAAAATAGGTTGCGGCGATTCACTTCTTGAGGTTCCAAACTTCCAATAGCTCGCTTTGACTTATTTTTTCGGATATCGGTGACAAAACTGATGCAGTACGCTTTTATTCTGCGCACGTGTCTCTTTGAAGGAAAATGAATGAGTTTATTACAGATGTTTCGGAGAATTCTAAATGACGAATTCCCCTCATCGGAGACGAGGTCAGTTGGTTCTCCTGACAGATCAAAATCCCTTAAGTTGAGCAAAAATGGGGGTCCATTTCACCAGTATGTTAATTTTATTATAGCCCATGTTGATGTTCCACGGGAAACTTAATCGGCGGGATTATGTTGGATAGGAATGTACTTCCATATAGTGACATCTGTCAGGATCTCTCTGACTCTGTTTCGCATAAAAGCCTCCAACTTCAAAGGATCAGCACGAAGCCAGCACAGAGTAAAAGTGGAATCCGCCCAAGCGAAAGTGAGAATACAAGTCCACTCAAGAGTCCGTTTATATAGTATAAAAGTTTGGCCAATGTAACAGCTCTACATAAATCCATCCCATAGTAAAAAAAATAAAAATAATCGTTTTATGGCCTCTGGTGTTTCGGACTGGGATAATGAAAGAAAATTTATCGGTTTGAGAGACTCTTAACTCCATCTGTTTCATCTACCTATATGATAGAAGAAACGATATCTTTCATTCGCGAAAGGGTACGCCATCAAGGAGCTCCTCATCGTTTGCCACTCACCTCCGTAAATGAAAATTCGCTTCTGTGAAGCGGAAATTGGACTGTCGACATACATTTCATGTTCCATCATCTCTGCTGCTCGTGCATGTTGCTCACTAACGTCATCGACTAATCTTATCGTGATTCGGATCGCCAAATACTCCGCCAATGCCGTAGCAAATGTAACGGATATAAGTCGATAAGTTTCTAAAACTTCGGATTTTTGTGACGTAGATCAGCTGGTTAATTCTATCTACCTCTTTAATCAAAATTTGGCAGTACATATTCTCCAAATCTCCAGTGAATGTGTTCCGATAGTATCTCCATCTGAGCGAAATATTATTAAAGTTTTGCTGTAGAGAGGCACCGACCATTGGCTGATCATTTAATGAGCTAGAACTATGTCTTCCTTAGCAGGCAAATAAAATTTGGGATCCGCCAAAAACCAACCCACTTAAGTTTCCCAAAGCTGGAAGATGTCTAGGCAGCGATCTATGAATGGTGAAATTTGCATACTTATATCCAGCCTTAGTGCACTTTCCACTGTTGACCAAATCTAACCTAGAAACTTCGGTAGAGATTAATTTTAGGGGAAGGGGTAAAAGTTAAACTGCTTCTTCAGCTATAAAGCTTGCCTCAGAACCTGAATCCAATAATGGCGCTAAGGAAAAAATTTCTCCGAATGACATATATCTTATCACCAGAAAGATCTTTTGTACCACTTTGTCAGGCTATAAAGGCTAGTAGGTTTTCTACCTTCCGAATGAAGTTAGTTACTCTACCAGCAGGGGAATCCCTTATTTCAGCGGTTTCAAGTTATTCCCTGAAGAAGGTATTCCTCCTGATTCAGTTAAGGGTTGGACAGTCACACAGAATGTTTTCAGCTGTTTTATCTTCTTCAAGACAAAGTCGGGACTCCGGAGAGTCGACTATTCTTATTTTGTAAAGGTGATGGCTTCAACCGTGATGGCCTGTAAGGTATCCTACTAGGTTTCTGATGCCGTGCCGACTTAGATTTAGACATCTATTGGCATTTTTATTGAAGTGCCCGATAACTCGTTTGGCCTCTCGTAGACCTGGAGTATGCTTCCAATATGAGATGCACTTCGAGTGCTCCCAGCTATTTATAGCTAGATTGACTGCACTTTTGGGGATAAACGGAGTGTCTGAGCCCTTTCTGGCCAGTTCGTCGGCCTTTTTATTACTATCGATTTCCCCATGACCACAAACCCACAATAGTTTGGTCTCGTTCCTTGAGCTGAGTCTTTGGAGGGCTTTGAAGCGTTGCATAACAGATTTAGAGTCAAAGATGTGCGAGCTAAAGGCATTTATAGCTGCTTGACTATCCGTGAATATACGAGCATAACCAATTGTCTTGTAGCCTTGGTTGCTTAAATTAACGAGCAGATCGTCTATGACCATGGACCACAGGAGAGGCGAGAGTACACGTCCCTGTGGACAGCCTCTTATGGCTGATACTGATGCCGAAATCGGTCCTGATAAGATAGTAATTACCCGGCTTTCTAGCATCGCTTTGGTTCAATTTATGGTCGGTTGGTCGATTTTTCTCTGGGGCAAAGATTTTGATGTGGAGTCATATCCAGTATTATCGAAAGCACCTTCTGTGTCCAGAAACGCGTCCGATGCATCTTTCTTATTACGAAAGGAGATTTATATTTCTGCAGTGAGCTTCAGCAAAGCTCTGTGGATTTGCCTTTCTGATATGCCTATTCACATGGGTGCAGTGGCAAGCTATTTTCTAAGCTTTCTCTGATGTGAACGTAAGTAACTTTTTCCATTGATTTCAAATAATATGGTGTCAAGCTTATAGGACGGTATAATTTAAGTATGACTTAAGTCTTGTTGCCTGGCTTGGGGATAAATACTCGATCCAAGTACGTATGTAGCCTCAACTCTTGGTTGTAAAACATTTTCTCACTCCTTTCGGAACACTTTAAAGGTTTTCATTTCACCATAGTTTAACCACAGTTTGCCTTGTTTTACAGCTATTTTTGAAGGAGGAGAGCATGATGTCTTTGAGCCTCGTCAGCATCGGCTGTTGTAAGTGGCGCTGACGGCAGCAGCTCAACTTTGGCCACTAAGTTTTCGCGATACGTTCTCCAGTTCGCTAATCTGTAATCATATCGTACTAGCGTGTGTGCGTGTTCAGTGTTGCATCTTATCCTGAACATAATATGCATATGGTCTGATAGAGATGCCTCATCGGACATATGCCAGTCTTTTACAATGTTTTATAGAAAAGGAGAACAGAGAGTGAAGTCTAAGACTTCCTCTCTTACAGAGTTTTTAAAGTGGGTTTATTACCCTTATTAAGTAAAGATTTTTAGTATAAAGAAATTCTAAAATTCTTATCTTTGCAAAACTTTTCACGTTCTTGTGTTGCGTTCTTTGTTTTGGCCATCAAGAATTGCCTTGGTAGAACTCCTAATCTGACAGAGCTCGCTATATTGCTATACGAGGCTTTGTCGACGGTAGTGTTCCCGGTCGGAAATCTTCTACCACTTGTTTTTTCGCATAAATTTGGGCTTACTCGTATTTGCAGCCGTTCTTTACCCCAGCCTTCGCTGTTCTATTCATGTGAATATGACGAACTCAGGGCCAGTCTTCGCCACTTTGCAAGAGATTTCTGGTAAGTCTATCTTATCGGGCTGCCATTCATCTGATAAGGTACTGTTGCACAATATGTTAGTTTCTGAGACGGAGTCTTTAAGAAGAGACAAGTTCTATTCAAGGTCCTCCAACTCTGTGTCAGTGCTTAATGACTTCGCCCGATTGGCAGATGTCATGTGGGCATCGACAGAGTGTTCTAAAACATCCCTTCTTGATGATGCAGTATTAGAGGCATCATTTTCTATAGTTTTTTGGTTATATTTATCAATTTTGTAGTCCCACGAGTGGACGGGATGACTTGAGTGCCAATTACATACAAGCATCCAGGCGGAATCTGGCCGATTGAGTGTGCTGTTTCTCTATCTGGTGGCAGGAATGTGGAAACTTCAGCATTTATCGAAGAAGTAGATCGTGTAAGGGTTAGGCCTTGCGTGCTGGAGAAGCTTCCCCGTCTCATATCTGTCAAAAAAGAAAAGGGAAAGGGCGAATAATGGTTTTGTTGGGAGCAATAACATCATCGCTGGCTGTGGCACTGATCCATTGTATGGATACACGCTAAACAATTCAAATACTTCAAATACTTAATCTTTGTATGGGTTTACAGCAATCAGGGATTCTAAGCTGCAAAAAGCGATTGCATTTACGAATTGCGTGTTGCCATTTATTACAAAATCTGATTCATCTGACTTAGAACTGCTTGCAGTAGTATGCAATGTACTTCGAGTGGTTTTAGAACAGTTCCGGGTCTACCAATTGTCGAAAGCTTCAAGAGTGCGGAACTAGGTTTCCAAAAAACTGCCTGACTCAATAAATGCCGGTTATTCCTTGCTATCAGTTTTGAACCCTTACTTCTTTTCTCAAAGATGTTGTGTTTTCGATGGTGATTCTTGCAAAAGCACAAAAATAAAGAGATCATCCCAATGCTCATCAGGCACCTTTAAGTTACTTCTGCTTCCGCTGTCTGTTGTGAGAATGATGACTGGTTGAAGAACACCTCAGCTCCCTGGTCACAAGGAAGTGAAGTTTTACTTGAAGTAACGCTACAGTCAAGGGCGAAGCTGGGCCTCAGGCAACAAGAGTTTCTAGTTACCTCGATATTTCCCTAGGTGACTCCAGTTTTGCACGCAAAGTTGGCTAAGGTACTCTTCGACTTACTAGCGCCATATGAGTCTCGGTCTTCATCTACAGCGCTGTCCCTCTGGGGCGGGTTCGAAGACTTTTCGAACCGGAGTAATGATGTCCATCCTCTTTTACAACCCAGCTGTCTCAGCCGTTGAATCTTTACTCTTCTGGCTAAAGCGTTGTGGCTCACTATCTTATTTATTTATTTATTTCAATCTACGATCATACGATCAACAGATACCGAAAATATAAATTAATAACTTCAAAAAATAATACAAAATAATATAAAAATACAATTCAATGGTTATGTAGTTAAACAAATTGTTAAAAATATTTTTTGGCAAGGACAAATGTAAATCAGAAGTGTATATGTTAAAAATTTTAGAACTTAAAGATATAAGTCCACGTTGACCATATAACGTATTATGAGTACATTCAAAAACAAGTGGCCTGGGCCGTAGAGCTCTTGAACTAGCATTTCAATTCAAACAACTAAGCAAATTCTCACTGTCGATGGTTGCACATAAAATATCTCTTACTAACATGACGTTGTACATTTTTCTTCTCGTTTCAAGTGACTGCATTCCAAGAAGGAGACATTTGAAAATATAAGAATGGTGAACCTGATCGCCATTACTATATTGTAAAATAAGTGACGCAAAGCAAATCTTAAAAACTACTTTTGGACGATTCGACCTATAAATGAAATAGTGGAAGGACCCCATGCTTGTTGACTGAGGCCCAGGTCCCCCCCGGACTGTAGCGCCACCTAAAGTAAAAAGGAAGGACCCCATGCAACACAAGCATAATAAAGAATAGAACGAATGATGGAACAAAATAATGCCTTAATAGTATAGGGATCTTTGAAGTCTGTGGAATTTCTTTTAATGAACCCTATTAGAGAGTTTGCTTTGGCAGCAATGTAATTTATATCGGGGTTTCCAATAAGGACTTGACAACTTTGAATTTATTTGCGAACGCTCTCTTTCACTAATCATCAAACTGTCACTGTCAATTTATTCAGTAAGCTCAACATTTTCATCATGATAAAGTACACGAACGAGCAACGTCTGCAAATTATCAAAATTTTGTACCGAAATTCGGAGTCGGTGACTGCAACTTTAAGATCGTTAGTTCCCCATTTTCGGTCGTAGTTCTCGCCCTAGTAGACAGGCAATAACAAGTTTAGTGCAAAAATTGGAGTCTACATATTCGTTGTGTGATGTTGCCGAGTCAGTGAGACAACGGGTTCGTCGAAGTGTCGAAAATATCGCTGCCGTTCAGGCGTCCGTAGCAAACGATCCAAATCAATCAATTTCACTGCGTTCTCAAGAATTGGGCATCGCTCAGACCACATTATGGCGTATTTGCGATTATTTTTGGCGCGAAATAGAAGATATGGGCTTGGACGATATGTGGTTTCAACAGGATGGTGCCACAAGCCACGCAACACATGTTACAATCGATTTATTGAAGAGTAAGTATGGTGAGCGTGTTATCTCAAGAAATGGGCAAGTCGATTGGCCTCCTCGTTCGTGCGATTTAACGCCGCTTGGCTATTTTCTGTGAGGCTACATTAAATCATTCGTTTATGTCAACAAGCCGACGACGTTGGAAGAGCTCAGAGCCAACATTGAACGCGAAATAGCGGCCGTTTCGGCCGAAATGTGTAACTGAGTCGTTGAAAATTGGGTCCAACGAATCGACCGCTGCAAATGTGCCCGCGGTGGCCCGCGGTGAACGAAGTCGAGTTCCATTCATAAATGTTTTGATTGTTCAAGCCGATAATAAAGGTTTTAAAATATCTCGAATGGTTTGCGTTTTATTTTAAAAAAAAGTTGTCAAGTCCTTATTGGAAAACCCCATATGTAAATGAAAAGTTAATTTTTCATCAAAAATCACACCAATAACTTTAAAATCGTCAATAGCTCGAATTTGGGAGTTATTAAAAGTATAGTTTGGTTAAATATAGTGAAGAGTCCTGTCATAGCTCATGCAAGCGCATTTATCGATATTTAACGCTAAGTCATTTAAGCAGCACCACTTAGTGAAACAATTTAAATCTTTTTGAAGCATTAAACAGTCATTTATAGTTGATATTTTTGCAAACAATTTAATATCATCTGCATACATAAGGCAATAGTAATGGTTTAACAGAGTCGGTAGATCATTAATAAAAAGTAAGAATAGAAAAGGACCTAGATGGCTGCCTTCTGGAAATCCCAAGGAAACAATGATTTCTTTCGAAAAATAGTCTCCGATTACAACAAATTGTTTTCTGCTATGTAAACAACTTTTAAACCATCTTAGCAACGGACCATAAAAACCATATGACTTCAGCTTTTCCAAAAGAATTGTTAGATTGACTCTACTAAATGCTTTAACAAAGTCTGTATAGATCACATGGACTTGTTTATGGTGTTCTAACTCAGTCGTTCACTGACCACGGTAGTGTATAGATCGGTTTCGGCTTTCTTTGGTGAATTACGAGTAAAAAAAAATTATAATTACAAATTAACAAATAATTTCTATAGTTGAAGTGGCGTTGTGCGACAGTGCGCGAAAGCAAATTCTGCTCTATCGGGTGGTGCGAGTTCGATCCCTGCCCGTGGTGGAAAAAAATTTTTTTTGTTTTTTTTTTTTCTTCTCATTAATTGGAAGTAAAAAATAAAATTGGTGATAGTGACACGAAAAAAAATTAAACACGTGATGAGTGGCAAAGAACGTCCCGTTACCCCCATTATGGGATTAGTGGATGGCACAACAAGTGCTATTATATCTGGCCACCTAAAAGCAGTGACCAGTGAAGGAACAGCTAAAAGGAGAAAGAAACTACATCTTTCAGCAAACTTAGCAAAACGCCCCTCTCTGTGCACTTCTACTGAAATGCTGCTAAGTAGTGAATTGGGGGGGGCGTCAACGTCTGCGGCAGCAGTAGCAGCACAACAACAAAAACGTCATTTGTCGGATGACGAGTCCTCATATGTCTCTGAAAGAGGGGGACATTATAAAGGGGGCAATAATAGCTTTGCCTCGTTAGCAGCTTCGGAGTCGGAAGACGAAGAAGATGAATTAAATGCCATTAGTAGCAGCATCTTGCAACTACAAAAAAAGGTGCTTGCTATTAGGGCTAAGAAAACAAAAAAAGAAAAGGTGCCTCCAATCAACACCTACAACATGGAAGTCCAGGACACCAAGGACTTGTGTAAGTCGGCCATTGGTAAGAACTTTAGCATTAAAAGATTAGGGTTAGACAGGCATGTCATCCACTGTAATTCAGTGGAAGGCTACAAAAAAATTCAAAATCTGTTGAAGGAAACGACGACGGAGTACTTCACGTACACACCGAAAGGTGATAAATTGAAAACAGTTCTGCTGAAACGACTGGAACCGTCCACTGATCCCGAGGAGCTCTTAAAACTGCTTCAAGAGAAAGAGTGTGAAGGTCTCAAGTTTGTGGCGGTTAAGCCTTTTACCACTCCAAGAGCAAAAAGGGAGAAGCGGAAACTACCGTTCTTCCTAGTTCAGCTTACTCCTACAAGCAAACTGGATAGTCTAAGGAGTATCAAAGTCTTAGACTACCAGGTTGTTCACTGGGAGAAATTAAAAAGGAGCGATAACATTATACAATGTGTTCGCTGCCAAAGGTTCGGCCATGCCGCATCGAACTGCCAAATGCAGCCTCGATGCGTTAAGTGTGGAAAGAACCACAATTCACAGGAATGTTCTTTGGGTCAGGACAAAGAGTCAGACAAAAGCCAACTCTTATGTGCTTTATGCAAGAATTCGGGACACACCGCTAACTATCGGGGTTGTCCCAAGTTCCAAGATATTAAGAAAGTAAATATGGCCCGTCAGCAGAAAGCAGAGGTAAAGCGCCCATCTGCTCAGCTTCAAACTCCAGCCGTCACTCCCCGAATTACCTTCGCCCAAATGGCGGCAGGTGGGGGTAGAATGGTACAAAAATCCGCGGTTGCTTCCTTGGCCCCAACGCCAAGAGCGCCGGAAGCTGCACCTGACATGCTAGCTATCTTGCTCTCTATTCAAGGGCAGATGGCTCAGCTTCAGCGTCAAGTACAGGAACAGGCTAAGTGGGTGGATCACATCTGTGCGCTGCTGCCGGGTCTAACGCACCTCATATCGTAGTGGGTACGCATATGGTGGAGCAAACCTTGAAGATCCTTGCAGTGAATGTCAATTCACTGATTAGGATCGAGCGAAGAGCCGCGCTGTTTAAGTTGCTGGAAAACCAAGTTCCTGATGTACTTTTTGCAAGCGAAACTAAGCTAACCGATAAGCACAATCTGGAACACAGTAAATATAATATAAGAAGAAGAGACCGACCCAACTCCACACAAGGAGGTGGCGTCGCGATATTTATTAGAGAACAATTTAAATTTAGAAGAAAATACAAGGGTGTTTTGCATGGGTTGCAGGTGCTGGAGGCGTGTGTCGTGCGCATCCCTCTCCGTAGCGGAAAGTGGTTGTACATGGTCTCTGTCTACGCGCCTGATGCTTCTCAATCCACGCTATTTATCTCAGAGCTCGATAAACTCTTTCGACTCCTTAGACTGGAATCGGAGGAGAATTATTATATAATCGGCGGGGACTTCAAAACTGACTGGGAGTAATTTACAAATGCTAAACTGTCTGCATACTTTCGTGTACGATAGTGACCATTGCGGTTTTAGTACCGAAATAACAATTCCTAACGAAATTGCGGAACTGCAGGAGTTTGTTCCTAGGCATTCTTACAATTACAGTAAGACTCGCTGGACGCACTTTTCTAGAACGCTGACTAGAGCACTGTCCTCGAATTTGCTCTACCCACCATCCAATAGGAATCTGTCTAACGAGGAGCTGGACAGATACCTGAAACAAATGGACCAAACTATTAAACAAACGATGGACATTACAATACCTCGGTATGAACACACGCCCAACGAAGACCTATTCCGCAATGCTACCATTGACGCACTACACCGACACAAAAGTAGACTTCTGATAAGACTTAAAAACTTATACAGACAGTTTACAGACAGACAAGACCCAGAGATTAGGACACTGAAGTCATCAATTAAAAACCTCCAAATATTGATAAGAGAGAACTACAGAGCAGCTGTAAGCTTGTACTGGAACAACAGAATTCGGGCTGTAAATTTTCGCAGCCCGAGTGTGTTCCCCCAAATAAACAAAATATTTCGGAGAAAAAATCAATACGACCATCAGTGTCTTAAAATTCCTCGAACGATGGACAACGAACGAATACTGACTACGGCAGGCATAGATCCAAGTGAAGCCGCAGATGATGATAATTTCTTTGTGATCGAAGATCCTCAGGAGAAGGTTGAGGCCATAGGAGCGACTTTTCAGGAAGTGTTTAAGTCCAATGACGTCATTGGTTCAAATCACGACCTGGAGAATCAAGTCCTTCTGCAAAATTTTTTCCTGAGAAATGACATACAGAACTGGCGATTCGAGAGCTCGGGTTTCACCCAGTTCAGTGACGAGAATATGGCAAATAATGTCATCGCCAATGAAGGGGACCTACCCCCGTTCATTTCGAAGGAGGAACTCCATGAGATCTTCGACACATTAAGAAGTAAAAAATCAGTGGGAATTGATGGAATACCGAACATTGTGCTTCGACATCTCCCTCTAGAAGTGGTAGACATTTACACCACCTTGTTTAACAATGTAATGAATAATGCGTATTATCCAGCGCATTGGAAAACTGCGGTGATTTATCCCATCCCTAAAAGGGGTAAAGATACATCCAATCCGGCGAATCTCCGATCGATAAGTCTCCTTCCGAATATCAGTAAGGTGTTCGAAAAAGTAATCAATAGAGTCCTGACTAAGTGGGTTGAGGATAAAAATATAGTTCCGGATAATCAATTCGGTTTTAAGTCGGGGCATGATGTCATACATGCCGCGTCTAAACTGGAGTCAGATATCCAATGGAATAAAAGCAAAAACCAGTGCACTGGAGCCTGTCTGGTTGACCTGGAAAAGGCCTTCGACACCGTATGGTTAGAGGGACTTTTCTATAAGCTGACCAGACTGGGCATCAGTAAGCCACTTTTGTATATTCTTCATAATATGCTTACCTACAGACAGTTCATCGTAAAAAATGGCGATGCAACTTCTGCCGGAACATTTCACATTAAAAACGGTCTGCAACAAGGTGCGGTTAACTCGCCGATCTTATTCAACATTTACACAAGTGATTTGATAGGTTCACTTCCTCATAGCATAGCGTACGCAGACGATCTGATAGCGTACAGATCAGGTCCAAAAATCAAAGTCATTAAAATGCTTTTGCAACGTGACTTCGAACAAATAAGGCGGTATTGCGATGACTGGAAGTTGAAAATCAACTTTCAGAAGTCGGAAACCATTCTGTTTAGGACGCCGTTGTCTGGTGCCTCTAGGGACACCAGAAAAAATTGGCGAAAATTCTCGATCATTGGACAACACGGCCAGCCACTTGCTTGTCGAAATGTAGTTAGATACCTTGGGATCTGGCTAGACCAATATCTATATTTTAACAAGAATGTAGATGCTGCTCTGGCCAGAGCCAAAGGTGCTTTTGCCCTTACAAAGAGACTGTTTTATAGCAGCCAACTCGATGCGAGGGTGAAAGTTATCTGCTACATGGCCCTCATCCGGCCCATGCTGGTATATGGGTGTCCCGTTTGGTTTAATGTGAGAGCAAGCTTGATGGAAAAGATTAGGGTGTTTGAGAGGGCTTGCCTTAGGGTCTGCCTTCGCCTTTACAGAACGCCAGAATCGGAGTACATAAAATTCTATCCCAATGAGGTCCTATACAACAGGGCGAATCTAAATAGAGTGCACAACTTCGCTATTAAGTTGACTCGAAGGCATATTGCAAGAGCAATGATCTCGTCCAATAACCTGATATCTGGGGCCTACTACCCCAACTACTTATATCATGAGAGTGTGCGCTTGAAGGGCTTCGTCCCCCCTGAAGCGTTCATTTATCTTGACATGAAAGGGCTTATACAGGATAACTTTGCGGTGCCGCTAATCTTCCACGTAGCTCGTGCAGTGGGTGAGGGGCGACTCAACTACAACAAAGACGTCGCACACGGCAGTATCGAACGTCTCAGGTTTAGTAGGGCGGTTTCAAGCCGCGATAAAAAAGATATTTTTTTGCAGCACCAAAATATTTGGTGGTTGAGTGAAGAAGATCTGATTCCTTCGTCGTTTCCTTCAAGTCCGAGTTAGCCTAGTCAAAAGGTTTTTATTTTTATTTATTTTTTCCTTATTTTTCCTTTTGGAATGGCCGACTTACATAGGTTAGAGTAGCTTTAAGTGTTTAAAGTTAGCAACCTTGGGTTTGCTAATGATCAGATTAGCAACTTTAAGTTTGCTAACAATTAGGCTAGGTTAGATATAGTTAGGCTAAGTAGTTTAAGGTTAAAATATAAGTTTTATATAAATACAAAAAAATTGTTCGGGCACTAAGTTTTTTCTAAATACTTATTTTCTTAGTTTAAGTAGATGTATAAGAATAGTAATTATTATTTGTAATGACGTCGAAAGACATAAAACAGTTATATACAATAGTTTAGCTTAGAGTGCCCGTTTGGAGGGCCATTAAGTTAGTATAAGCTAGTTAAGTTATTTTAGGCTAATATTTAAGCATTTTTTCTGTTAGCATGTAAGTATAGTAAATGTTAGAAGAATAAAATAAAATGCATTTAAAAACAAACAAAAAATGGTGTTCTAACGAATTTATACAGAAATTAGTAAATTCCACTAAGTTAGAAACAGTAGATCGACCCTTCCAAAAACCATGTTGGTACTTGCTGACATGTTGCTTGATAGTGAAAGTGAATTTTTCTTTGACGAGGCATTCTAAAGGTTTTGGAATCACTGAAAGTTTAGTAATTGGCCTATAGTTTGAAACAAGATATTTTGAGCTAAGAAGATCGTACAGATCTTCCACTAATCAGGAAAAAATCCATCTGAAAGGGAATGGTTAAATAACACTGATAAGGGAGAACTAAGGGAGCTAGAACAATATTTTAGAACGACGAGATAAAATCCCAGGATGTCTGGCTTTTTTATAGGTCTTAAATTACTCAAAGCTGTTCTAATTTCACTATCATCAAACGAATGATAGGAACAATCAACAAGTGGTGGAAGAGACTGGACATAATTATGATCTATAGAAGTTGAGCATGAAAAATTATAAATACTTTGAAAGTATTCAGCAAACATATCTGCAATACACTTAAAGTCGCTAGACTGTAAATCATTAAGATGCATTGTTGTTGGAAATCCAGTACTATTTCTTTTTATGTTAAAAACTTCCAAAACGATTTTGGGCTGTTTTTAAGATTGCTTTCGACGGAATGAATATAATTACAATAAAGAAATTTAGAAAGAAAACTAAATTATTTTCTAAGACAAGAGAAAAGAGCAAAATCTTCATTAGAGCAGAATCTTTTAAACTTTTTATGAGCACAGCTTTTAGCATTTTTTTAATTTGAGAAGATTTTTGTTATACCAAGCAGGGTGAGAATTTACTTTTTTGCTTATTATTGGTACACAGTCCTAAAGCACACGGTTAAAAATAATTTTAGTATGTTTAATTTCTCTGTTAGACTTTTGCCCAGAAATTCATTTCACCAATTTATATTATGAAAATAGTCATTCATACTTGAAAGATTATTGGAATTAAATTGATACGAGCTTATTGATTTATTAAAATTAAAGAAATTATTGTAGTGATAAGATTTGATACAAATATTTATAGCTGTGTGATGCACAGTCAGAGGTAAATACTAAATCTAACAATCTGTTAAGTGAATTTAGGACTTAATTTATTTGATTTAAGTTCATAGCCAGTAATGAATCAATTAAAAAATTTCAATATCAGAAAAAAACATAATCGGCATTAATTTTGAGTCGTTAGTTTGTGACCAAATTCTGTCGCCACAATTAAAATCTCCAAGTACACAAACATTATAGTGTTCAAATTGAGGTAACGCGGCAACCCTTTCAATGTTTTCTATATGCTTCTGGCAAGTAGCCAACGAACTTCTAGGTGGAATGTAACTGATGAATAGCAGCAAACCTCCACCAACAGCATCTATGCGCACATACAGCAGCTCAATTTGAAGACGACGAGTAACACAAACAACATCAATATCAACTTCATTGGCTCCAAGTATGCGCCTTGCAGCTATCAACACACCACCACCACAAGTCTTGGTGACATCAAAACGATCGCAACGGAAAACGAAAAATAATGACATGTCGAATAGCTCTTTATTTTTTATGTCATGATACAGCCCTGTCTCCGTCAATGCGAAAATATTACAATAACTTTACCCCGGGGTTAAACCAGGGTATCTTTTACTTCAATCGCACACGGGTTGAACATTTCGGGGTAAAATTGTGTATACGTATTAATCGATTTTGTTAGTAGTAGTATTTCCGATAATTTTCTTACACCTAAAATTGACAACTTATGTGTGTATTAGTTTTACCCCTATGTTCAACCGCTTCATCTCTGGATGAAAATTTTACCCGTTTTCTCTTCACACTTCATCTCCCTCTTCTATAAAACCAGTTTTCGGGGTTACCCCGGGGTAATTAGTCCAGTGTGCGCTGGCCCATTGAGCTATTGTTGTTTTTAAGTTGGAGTTTTTTGGAGGAGATTTGAACTTTCTCACACACACATTTACTGGTCAATTGTTTTCATTATTAGCGTCATTTCATTTTATCACTGGAACACCAACTTTAGAATTATCAAATTTAAACTTGGACACGTCAGCATATTTTTTTATTAATTTAAAGCATTTCACTTCATCAGAGCGAAGGTAGATTTTGGAAGAAACATATTAATTTATTTATTCTTCAGTAGTTGATACCGAGAATCTAGACACATGCAACCATTTAATTGGATAAAGACATTCATATCAGCAGGCAAAGAGTCAACACCAACAATGACAGCACGACGCTTATTGCGTTTATCTCGGACATTTTGCCACTCACTATTTCTGCTCGAGTTTGGTGGTAAAGCATTTTTGCTGGTAGTAGCAACTGGGGCAGCACAAGCAGAATTGTTTTCGAAGACTATAGGAGCATTTGAACCTGAAACAAAATGATATTGTTTGAAGTTCAGAACCAATAGCATATGGGGAAATATTTATGCAAGGGTCAGTAGGAACGAAATTAACTTTGTTGTTGGGTTTAGCACGGACATGATTTAAGATCTCACTTAAGTTACGTTGAAGAGTGTCCAAACCACACATTTTCTTAGTGAGCACATCAACAACTGAGACAAAATCATTTATTTTCGTAAATACCTATAACTGTCGAGATGGGAATTTAGAGCACTCAGAACAATGGAACGACAAATCAGAGTTTTTATTTGCAAGTTCTTTAGCAGCAACTTCAGAAATTCCTGCGCAAATTTTGTGGAACGACTTTCCACAAAATAACCGCACTTAATTTCCTCATCAAGAAGGGGGAAGCATAAAGCGCACTTAATACCAGTTTGTTTAGCCATTAGAGAAAATAAACAACCGCACAGTTTGAGAAAACACTGTCAATGCACACGAAACCGAAAAGCACCCGAACAATTTTCTCATCAAAACAGTCAAGGGCATCCTTATCCATTTTTGATAATGTACGAGTACATGCCTCTGCGCCATAGAGGAGGACTGGAATTATTAAGGTCTTATATAAGGTAACCTTTGCTGTGCGAGAGAGGACTTTGATAGTCAATTGCCTTCATAGCCCAAAGAAGCATCGATTGGCAAATGTTATTCTTCACTTGATTTCAGCTCTGGTGTCGCTGTCTGAATAGAGAGCGAAGCCTAGTCGTTAACTACTTTAAAGTTATATCTGTCGAAGGTAACGTTCTGTCCGAGACGTCTGTGTTGAGTGTCCGTTTTGCTTGACAGTATATACTTGATCTTGCCCTTCCGCTTCCGTCTCAATACTCACCGAAGCTCTTCTGACATCACGTTGCTTTCCTCCGATTAAGTAAATATCATCGGCGTATGCGAATAGTTTGACTCACTTTCAAAAAGTATGTATCAAAGCGTGAGCTTTGCACTATTCTTTCATGAATGATATTAAGGAAATCGCATGACAGCGCATCGCTTTGTCTAAATAATTTTTTGACATCAAAGGTCTCGATAAGATGTTTATCGACCTTAATTGAGCAGCGTGAATTCTCCATCGTCAGACAGATGAGTTTGGCAAAAATGCCAAAGCTAGGTATTGTTTGTATAGGACGTCTCTGTCGATGCTGTCTTAAGCGATGTGTATCGATCATCATCATGGATTTTCTCCAAGATCTACCGCAGTGGACTTTCCTGGCCTGAAGCCACACTGATATGGACCTATCAGGTTGTTGACGAACGGCTTCAGGCGTTCACACAATACGGCGGATAAGATTTTATATGCGATGTTAAGGAGACTGATGCCTCAGTAGTTGGCGCAGTGCAAAGGGTCTCCTTTCTTGAGAATCGAACAAACAATGCTGAGGTTCCATTCATCGGGCATACTTTCGTCCGACCATATTTTACAGATGAGTTGGTGTATGCTCCTTACCAAGTCACCGCCTGCCGCTTTGAAAAGCTCGGCATTCAGGCCGTCTGCTCCAGCAGCTTTGTTGGACCTCAGCTTAGATATTTCTATCTCCAGATTGGGTGTACGAAATTGCTGGCCTTCATCGTCCAGGTTGAAAGGCTCATTCTGCCAGACAGTGGTATTTATTTCGTCATCACCGTTATACAGTCTACAGAAATAATCTTTTCAAATCCTCAGCATGGACTGCGATTCTCCTACGATGTTCCCTTGTCCGTTTCTGCAGACTTGGGTTCAGGGCATATTTTTTCTACCTATTCGTAAACTTCCTTATCCCATTCCTGGAGTAGTATCTCTCAATTTCGAAGACCACGCTTCACATACCCTTTTTTTTCCTCCTGAGAAGCCGGTGTTCATCTCTCGTCTTCTGCTCATAGAGTTCGTGAGCAGCTTTCGTCGTTCTTTGCAGCGCCGCATTGCGTGCCTTTTACTTAGCTACATCTGCTTGCATGCATTCGGCATCAAATCAGGGGTTTCATCGTGGTGGTCCAGTGAAACCTAACACATCAGAAGCAGTATCTCTGATGACTTTCTGGGAGTGTTACAATTGATCTTCGATGCTTGAAGCTAGCTGCAAGGAACCTCTTAAGAGATTATTTAGCAATATCTAGCGATTGTAGCCGTTTGTCATCGAAATTCCTCATAATATTAGCTTGTTTTAACTTGGTTCAGATAACCGCAACCGTATCTTGGCTACAAGGTAATAGTCTGAGTCGATGTTGGCTCTTCTGAACATTCGGACATCGATAATACTGGATGAGTGTTGGCTATCTATTTCCATGGTACTATCAAAAATTCCCTCCCTTCCCAACTCTGCATTAAAATCGACGAGAACAATTTAAAGATCATAGGGACCTAACATTCCACGTGCATATCCGATGTTCGTTGTCCTTAATTCATCTACATGGGTTGTCAACAGTAAACAGACCCGTTTGTATCCAAGGCTTGTTTATGTTTCGGAACATTTGTATTTTTTCTATGAACGAGCATTTATCCCGGCGGCACAAACCCCAACCTGGAGGGCCAGTTGTAATTGGTCCATAAAAGGCTCATCCGTCACCATTTTATACCCAAGACCATGGCTTACTCTCGGAAAAGCTAAGGCCTGAGCTCCAAAAATGTCGGAGTCGCCCGGAAAGGTCTGTTTCGTTTCAAGATATTTATTCACCGTTAATCAAAGAGCTTCAGATTTTTGGCGTGTATTTAATAACACGTGTTGTCAGTCATGTTTTTTTGCGATAACTTTCTTTTATAACGCCATAAAATATAACTATAGTATTACGAACTGCATATACTTTGCAATAAAATTGATTTCTGCTTTTTCAAAGAAGTACACTCCGCAGTTATTGTCAAGTGGGAGAGCAATTTAAATATAAAAAAAAGTACAGTCTGACAATTGAGCCGATTACACTGTGGAAAAGTGAGTTTGGCCTTATTTCACTTTGGATTAGTGATTTTTTTAAAGTGAAATAATGCCAAACTTTAAAATTTGGCCTTGTTTCACTTTCAGAAAGCGAAGTAGGCCATATTTTTAGATATGCTCTTATTTCGCGGCACCTTATTTTTGACGAAGTGCTGTTCACAAAACAATTGAAAAACTCGGAATACATTAAGTTTTTTGGACTCCAAGCCACACAAGATATAGAGTTCATACAGGTGAAAATATAATCATGTTTGAGGTGAATGGTGAAATAGATCCTAACGGGTCGATTTCTCATCAACTGTCATCGAAGACAATCCCATTTCCTACTATTTTATTCAGTGATGACTTTGTTAATAAGCAAAATTGTCGATTTGGAAGAAGGAAAATCTAAAAATGATGTGTCAGCTATTGATGACTCAAAAATTTTTTGTTTTATTCGATTTAAATACACGCACGATTATTGTGCCATTCTTCTTCAAAAACGAAGAAAATCAATGTGTTACAATGTATTATGTTGCCCGATACAGAGACATGACCAACAATTTTTTGCTTCCAAAAGTGCATTCTCATGCTCTCAATTAGATTTTAAAATAATGATACCACGTGTAATACTGCCACCGAAACCTTCGAGTTATTGAAGAAAGTGTTTGATAACAATATTTTCTCCAAAAATGCAACTGTAACCTAGTTTTCAAGACCGTTTGATTCACTCTGGTCTATATTTATACGCATAACAACCATCTTAAAATTGGATGTCGATATCGAGTGTAACATTTGTCAGATTAGACCTAAAATTAATTAAACATTATTACCATAAGATCGTCAAACCATATTTAAGAAGGTAGTAATTGAATAGACTACTTCTCCAAAACTCTATTCAAAATTAAATGAAGTGCCTTACACTCTTGGAATTACAATAGTCTCCGAAATATAAATTCTATGAGTGATTTTGGCAAGGGCGAAAAATTTAAACAACTAATAAAATAAGCCACCAAGAAAATTACTATGACGATGGGGCACATTTTTAACTTGGGATGGTTTAAATGATATAAAAATTCTTTAGAAAAAAGCCCTTGAACTTAAAATTTTCTTATACATTACAATCGTTCGTTTAAATTCAACATTTATCATTGCAATGTCCCCAGATACAAAGGATAAAATAAAACATTACTTAAATCAGCGAATGTATCAAAAAGCAGTACACCCATACCCAAATATCTCTATATGTCAGCAAGAAACCGATAGTGAAACATCTTCAGACTGAGTCAATCTTCTATTTTGCCATTTTCAAAAAGCAATAAAAGCTCAAGTTCCAGCAAAGTTTTGAAGTAGGAGCTGAAATAAAAAAAAATTGAAGCACTCAAATTCAAAAATATAAACTCTCCCTTTCTTAAGTCTCAAAGAAAATTACTAATCTAAAACCCAACTGTTCCAACTCCAATTAAAAACGGAACAATGCCCAATCATTAGAAAGGTACTCACAAAGTAATTGCAAGTAAACAATTTTTAGCTCATGCCTTCTATAATCTTCTGTCCTGGTCGAATTGAATCCTTAAGTTCAACATTCGTCATTTTAGGCATTCACTATCAACAATACCGCCAGTAAAAAGTTTAACGACCCAACCTAATACCCGAATTGTTCAAAATCGCGTCTCCTACTTCGTGAGTAAACAATCCTGTAACACAGTGGTATAATAAAACTCCCTTTCAAAGCAAATTCCCCGAAACTGTTCATCTCGTTTCTAAATGGGAATTCCAATAGCCTAGCTCTGTTGGTCCCGTGAAATCGTTTGCCATTTTCGCAATGTTAATCTCGTCACGACCTTATTACAGTCAACCATTACATACTAGGAGATTAACTCACTTTTGCGGTGAGGACGATGAGATGGATTCTCCTGCTGCCTAGTTGATATCGATTGACAGAGCTAGAGTCCAGAGTGCTTCTAAAGTTATTGCAACATAGAATAGGTTAAACGAAATAAGCAAATTGTCGGTGTTAATTAGACGTTTAAGCGTCCATTCTCATGTTTTCTCTCTCAAGGGGTATTCAAGTTGACTGACGTTTAGGTCAACTCAGAATACAGTAACAGTGGATGAGATGTATGGGTACTTCGATAGACACGGCCAACTGCAAACGGATGTGTTCAGAATAACAGGCAAACATTGAAATTGCAAACGGGAAAATCATTTTGAACACGTCCGGTAGCCTAAGGAGGCAATAAACTTCACCAAGTGCCATGTGCGTTGATGGTAACGAAGAAAAATATTTTTCAATAAATGTATGTGAAATGCTGTTGCTGGATGCTGTTACGAATAATACTGGAAGGGTTTCGCAAATGAATGTGCAGAAGTAGTAGTAAAACTACTACGAGTATAACGTCCTTAGACTGAAAGCAAACAATTTTCTGAAAACGGGAAATTGAATTCAAAGGAGAAAAGAATTTGAGGACGAAACTGTGCATCTGTGAATATCTAAATATGTATACCAAATAAATATAAATATGTATATACCATGCAAACATATAGCAGCGATTTAAAGGATATCTAAATCTATAATAATGATCGCTTACTAAGTGTTATTCTACTAGTATTTTAATAGCCCATGCTCGGCTAAGAAATTCAATTACATAATGTAAAGTTATCCTGCATTGTTTTCTTTCCCATCCTGTTTGTAATATGCTCAATTATTTAGTATTTTAAATATCATTCAAATAACATTAATATCGCGTATACTTTTAACAAAGTACAGCTTTATTTATTAAGTAATTTTTAATTAATTAACAGATAACAATATTGGAAATAGGCGAATCGTATTGCAAACTCTGTTGACTTTCTCGAGATCAAGTACATTTCTTCGGTATTCCTTACCCGTTAAGTCAATTTTCACCTGAACATCTCCGCCATTTATGTTGGCATTAGTATACGTTGTAGGAATTAATGCTGGAGTCAGTTTATTTTCCCTGCTCATATTCCTAACGTACACTTTTTATCCCACTTCCGAATAACTGTAAGAACCCTTCTTTTTCTGTCACCATATTTCTTTCCTTTCTCTTATTTTTCATATCTCTGTCTCTAACCTTGAGGTCAGTTTCAATTTTAGATAAATCCAATGTCACTCACAGTCGGTAACTTATTGCGGAATTGTATGCGAAGAAGAGTTCTAAAAGTGTTTTACCTGTAGTGGAATGTGGAGGACTAGTATATGTACTTCATTAAGTACGCATATAATATATCTTCCTTCCCCATTTTTCCCTCTAACTGACTTATCATCATGTCTCTATTTGTTCGCTGCACCTCGCCATTCATTTGGAGCCAGTAACGTATTCTTGTACGGATTTTTATATCGGATCCATTGCAATATTTTTTAAATACATCACTTGTCAGCTGGTTTCTATCATCACATGTTAATGTTGCTGGGAAACCCAACCGGGAGAAAATTGATTTTAAAAGTTGATTGTATCTTCAGCTTATATGTGTGTTTTGTTATTTGTATATCTTGAATAGTCTACCAGAACAAACAAATAATCATTGCTAGGGAGAAGGCCAAAAAAATCGAGTGTCACAACGAACAATGTACGAGTAGCTACAAAACTTAATCTATCCTTCATTGCTACTATGCCCGGATATTTGTCGTGTGCAGCCTCAAGCACTTTTCCCCGTAATGCGCATAAATTAACAATTTTATTATTCCTATATAGTATACCGTGATAAAAACACAGCTCTGTTTGAAAAATTTTGTATTTGCTTACCGAGTACTCCCACTTATTCTTGTACATACCGGTTTCATATTTTAGAATCTCTTCATCAGTTGAAGAAACATTTTTAATTTCTTTAAGTGGCACTGAAATCGGCCAACTACCTATACATTCAATAATTTGGTTATCAAACGCTTGCGTAGAGTTCGTTTTGCAAAGCCTTGAGAGAGGGCCTGCAATGTTAGTTTTCCCAGGGCGATAAACTATCTTGAATTTAAATGCTTGTAGCTTAAGAACCCATCTCTCAATCCTAGCATATGGTTTTGATTTTTTGCTAAATATGATTTAAAGAGGTTTGTAATCACATATTAGTTAAAATTTTGTGCCATTCTTAAGTTTTCTAAAGACCAAACAACTGACAGTGCCTCCTTTTCAGTTTGACAATATCTTTTCTTACAATCAGTCAGGTTTTTGCTGCCACATGCTATCAATCTTTGACCATCTGTTTGTATAAATAAATACAGCTCTAAGATCTTCAGGAGATGCATCCGCAGGTGACGTGAAATAAGGCCCAATAAAATAAGGGCAAATATGAAATTTGGATTTATTTCGCTTTTGAAATTAAACTAACGCCCGTTTGGCCTTCCTTCCACTTTAAAAGCGAAATAAAGCCAAATTTGGAATGGAAATAAGACTAAATGCAACTAAAACACAGCTACAGTAACAATGGAAGCCTTTCAATAATTGAAAGTTGTAAGAATCTGCTTAGATAAATCTATGTTATAGGCGCCTGCTTGGCAGTTGTTGAAATACCCTTAGCAGAGCGACAAAGTCGCGTGTATATAAGGGTGCAATCATTTTAGCGAGCGAGGCGAGCTACTTACACCAGAAATTTGGTTCCATTATAGTTTGTAGGTGGTCGTGGCTCAAGTGGTAGTGTTTTGGCTTCCCAATCGGAGGGTTCAGCGTTCAATCCCAACAGCGACCGAACATCATGTGAGATGAATGGTTGTCTTAAATAAAACAACAACAAGTCAATTTATACTAATAATTAGTCTCCCCATTAAATGTTGGATGCCACCCACAGAGCCCAAAGATCTTTCTCTCTCTCTCTATACTATTTTACAAAACACTTAACACGTGCTCCGGCATTTAAGAGTGTTAAGTTATTTAAAATATATATATATATATATATATATATATATACATACCAAACATAAGTCTTTTATATCTGAAAAGTCCTTTACTAAACATTGGTCTATAGCAAGAGTCTGTGTGAATTTCTATTTGGTAAAAAGCGTTCCTTATATCTAAATGGGAGAAACACTTAGCTTATCGAAAACTTGGAATTGATTCATTGTTGGCAATTGATAATTTTCGCGGCTTATTGCTTCGTTAGCACGTCGTATATCTACAGAGATGCGTATCTCGCTGTTTTCTTTTAACAATGGTACTTCTATAGTATCAAAATCCATAAATTCTGCTAGTTTCAAGTTTACTTTATTTTCAAGAGGAATATGCATTTTTCTATGTGGTTGAATAATCCTATTAATAGGTATTACATATATACTATACATAGGTAATCATGATATCTTTGAATTGAGAATATGATTGAATTATATTTATTTGAAGTCTTATCCGTAAGAACCCGAGTTCAACTGCACTACTTTTACCTATCATGTTTCGTGTACCATCCTGGAGAACATAAAAAGTAGACGTCTTTCTTTTGCTATTGAAAGTTTATCAAACTGAAATGAACCGACAATGGGCCGTATGCAGCCATTCAAACTTTGTTGTAAGCGTCCCTGCTTTTCGCACTACAAGTTACAGAAACTTTTACTCCATTGCTTCATGCAAACTATTTAACACTTTGCCCTTAGAAATTCGATCCATAAGAAATTTGTCCGCATTTACTAAAGTAGTTAAATCATAGCTTCTTAGTTTTAATCATCATGAAATCGAAACTCTGCTAAGTTATTCAATTTAAAATATAATAAAGTAAATAAATAAAAATGATTCGCTCATTTGGTCAACTATGTATTTACCTGTTTCTGCCATTCATATTTTATTTTGTATGTATCCGCTTTCATTTTGTTAAAGACTATTTTTTTTCTCTTCTTTCCTCTTTTTCTTGAATTTAACTTCGGTTTTTCTACCTTTGTACATCCCACATAAAGTAATTTTCTTTTTTTAATGTGGCATCGTCTCTATTTTTCATAAATAAAGGTGTCACCAACTATTCTATATGTATCAAATGCATGTAAAATCTTATTTTAAATTTGTAACTTTTTTATATACATATGAATAAAGAAATTTTGAATTTGAATTTGAATTAGTAAATCCTTCTTCTAAAGGATGTTTAAGTTAATACCTGATTTTCATATGCATAAAACTTAAGTAAGAACAAGCATTTACTAGGGGACAAAGAACTTACTACTTTCAGATGAACTTCACTAGTAAATACTTAATACCGTATGCGTAAAAACTAGTAGGTACTTACACTTATGTAGTATTTACCTGACTATTTTCAAGTTGCTGAATAGCAACCTGAAAATTCGCTAGTATATACGTTCCTGCTGCTGCAGCTATTATAATTAGGATTATAGTCGTGAGTCTCACTTTGAAGCAATCAGGTCGCTATATTTATCAAAAGGGCTGAATTCTTACGAATTTATTCCGAAAAAGTTTACAAGAAGCGAAGGTTTATGGAGTCTAATTTCAAAATGCTTTACTGTGTTGAGAAGGAAAATGTATAGTGGTTAAGTGAATACTTTATTGGCAAAATTTCTGTATGACTTTACTCGAATGTTTCGTAAATTTTTGCAAAACAGTTGGGAAATAATACAAAATAAGCATATACTACAAATTGTTCGATGAACTGGTAGTATTTACTTAAGTGCATTTAGTAATTATTAGAAGTATTTGCTGGCAAGTCAAAACTAATGTTTATGCAAACCAAATCTAGTAAATACTTAAAATATAAGCTTCTACTAGTAGTACTAGTACTTACTTAGACCTTTTACTACTAGCAAATACTTAATTTTTATGCCCAATGTCCGAAGGTTTCTGGCTCCCATACAGCAAAAGAGTTTTATTTGTATCGTATATAAGCTTTTACTTTGCAGTCTTTCAGGTTTCACCAAGTTTTGTCGGTGATAACGTTGCACTTGCTCCCTGAATTAATCAACATTTTAATCATGACCCCATCAATTCCATTTATAGTTGAGCTTCTTCAGTCACGTTTATGTCGAGCTTCGTTTTTTTTTTGTTTGAAACATCCACTCATTTTCATTTTAAATGCATTTTTATTTTATTAATTCATTGATTCTTACAAGCTATAAAAAAAACGCTTAAAAATTAGCTTAAATAACTTAAAACTATCTTATTGTAACTTACTGGCCCCATGAGGGCACTCTAGGTTAAACATAGCTTAGTCTAAATGTCTTTCGACGATCCTTACAACATATTTTAATTTTTACATTAATTAAAGCTTAAACTAAGAAAATTTATTTTATTTGAAAAAAACTTAGTACACGGACTTTTCTTTTTATATTAAATCTTAAGATAAAACTTAAAAAATACCTAAAAAATAATTCTTAACCTAAATAACCTACTTAGCTACTTAATCTACTTATCCTACTTAATCTATCTTATTGTACAAGTATTATTTCTTTTTTTTGTTTAAGAAAAACTACCGGAAGGGTACCCATCTCTAAGTTTTTATTTTTTATAATTTTTTTTTTATTTTTTATATTTTTTTTTTTAAGTTTTTATAATTTTTACTCTTAAATCTATTTTAACCCTACCTACATCTATGTAGGCCGGCCATGGCTAAAAAAAATTAGGCTGACCAACTCTGCTCCCTAATGGAGCTACCCTGCACTAGAGGAATTCGATGATAGAGCTTCCCCTTCTTCTGCAAGCCACCAAAATTGTTGGTGCTGCCGAGCAACATCCCTCATGTCGCGACTCCATTCTGCCCTACTAAACCGGAGACGCTCCGCACTGCCGTGTGCCACGTCTCTGTCGTAGTTGAGTCGCCTGTCCGCAGCTGTTCGAGCGACGTGGAAGATTAACGGCACCGCTAATCTATCCTGGATCAGACCTTTTTTGTCGAGGTAGAGGAACGCTTCTGGAGGAATAAAGCCGTCAAAGCGAACTCTCTCGTGATACATATAATTGGGGTAGTAAGCCCCAGAGATCAGGTTGTTCGACAAGGTCATTGCTCTTGCAATGTGCCTTCGAATCAACTTAATAACAAAATTGTCCACTTGTCCATTAACCTCATTAGGATAGAATTTTATGTACTCAGACTCTGGTGTTCTATATAAGCGAAGACAAGCCCTCTCAAACACCCGAATCTTTTCCAAAAGACTTGCTCTCACGTTGAACCACACGGGACAACCAAATGTAAGCATAGGCCGAATAAGGGCCATGTAGCAGATCACCTTTACCCTCGCATCGAGTTGCCTGTTATAAAACAGTCTCTTTGTAAAGGCAAAAGCACCTTTGGCTCTGGCCAGAGCAACATCTATATGTTTGTTAAAATACAGATATTGATCTAGCCAGATCCCAAGGTATCTGACTACATTTCGATAAACAAGTGGCTGCCCGTGTTGTCCAACGATATGAAACTTTCGCCAATTCTTTCTGGTATCCGCGTCCTAAACAGAATGGTTTCCGACTTCTGAAAGTTGATCTTCAACTTCCAGTCATCGCAATATTGTTTAATTTTATCGAAGTCACGTTGCAAAAGAATGTTTATAACCTCAATCTTTGGACCTGATCTGTACGCGATTAAGTCGTCTGCGTACTCTATGGCATGGTGAAGTGAACCTATCAGATCACTTGTGTAAATGTTGAAAAGGATTGGCGAATTAACCGCACCTTGTTGCAGACCGTTTTTAATGTTGAATGTACCAGTAGAAGTCACATCGCCATTTTTCACGATGAACTGTCTATCTGAAAGCATATTGAAAAGAATATACAGCAGTGGTTTACTAATGCCCAGTCTGTTCAACTTGTAGAAGAGTCCCTCTAACCGTACGGTATCGAAGGCCTTCTCCAAGTCAATCAGGCAGGTACCCGTGCACTGTTTCTTGGCTTTGTTCCATTGGATATCAGAAACCAGTTTAGACGTGGCATGAATAACATCATGCCATCTCTGAAATGACCCATAGGCCCATATTTGATACCACTTTTGTCTCTTGCTGGACATCCTCTTATCTTGTAAATGTTAACTACTACCACATCTGGTACATACTTCAGAGCCTCTAAAGAAATTTATTTGTTTCTCAGCACCTCAACTTTTTTGAATCTATTTTATTTGTTTCATCAATCCCTCTTGCGTGTTGGAGTGCGTCCTTCTTTTCAAATTATTTGATTTCCCTGTCAATAGCTTTTAGTGCATTTGCTTCAGAGATTATTTGATCAAGTGTGAGAGAATTACATATAGTATATACATTCTTTTATGAAGATATTTATTTCTTACGTAGATTCACAGAATAACACTTTTCTACAAGTTTATCAATCAGATTTTTCTCTTCCATTTCTCACAATGAGCTCTTACAGAACTAGGATCCCCTTCGTAATCAAAACTATTCAGAATTGATAGTGAAGTTCCGGCTTACGACATTTTAGTTGGATCTGTAAGAAAATGGTTTCATTTGCTTATTGTTATTATGTATCATTAGTATTTTTCAACTGCATGGCCCTCTATAGCTTGCTAGAATTTAATTGCATGGCCCTTCTAGTAAGCACCAGGTTTTTATACAAGTGTACAAGCATATAAATATAACATCTTTCCTTTATTTTATAGCCATAACAATCTATCAATCTATTACACACTGATTAAGTGTACACAACTCAGCTATTCTGTTTATCCTCGTCGCCACTTGTAATATACTCGATTATTTAATATTTTAAATATAATTCAAATAACGTTGATATTGCGTCCACGATAAATGCTGCCTACTTTTGTTATGAATTTTCTAGATTTTCCTGTAACAAAGTATTATGGTGTACATTACACTGGTATGGATTATAAGGTGAAATGACACATATTTTAAAAAAGGCATGTCAAAGATTTAGAGGCATTCATACTAAAACCGACATGGTCCTACAGACAGAAAATTCGGAAAATTTCTCCTCGGCCGCTGGGACGCAATCAAACACCGAGTTATTTAGTGACTAACTTCAAGTTGCTTTAGATGTGGGGTCTCTTCTAATTTGAAATTGTAAGCCTAAGACAAAATTCGGGACTTGTCAAAGTTATTGAATTAACAAATGCATGGACAAACACTGTAGAGATTTCCTTATTTCAAGAGTCAACAAAGTAAGGGACACCTGGAAACATTTTGAGCTGAAGACAATAAGTGTTAAATATCCAGTATTGCCCTTACCTATTCATACTCACTTACTTAGGTGGCGCTTAAGTTTGAGGTGAACCTGGTCCTCAACTAACAACCTTCTCCAATCAGCCTGGTCTTTAGCTTACTACCTCCAATTCCATCCAAGTTGGTTTGAATCGAAGACTCTGCGGACCAGAGCATTGGTGAGCATTCACTCTATACATGGCATAGCCATCTTAAGCGACTAATGCGCAGTTTTCTAACAAAGTCGATTACGCTGAACAGGTCGCATAGTTTTTCGTTGAATCTTCCCCTCCAAAACTTTTCCAAGTCTGCAAAATTTTATTTAGTTAGTGATCTTAACACTTGAACGACGATATGCATATATTTTCCGTCAAGTAATAAGTCATTGTCAATAAAAGAGACTATTATAGATCTAATCATCCCAGTCCTACTTTATGGTGCAGAAGAATGGACGTTAGAGAAGAAAAATGAAGATATTTTGGGCCGTTTTGAAATCCCAATGATTGGCATCCACTAGTGATATTTGTAGTTTACGGTAAAGGGATTTAGTGGCAAGTTTTTCGAGCTCAACCGTAACATAGGCTGTTAAGAAAAGTACACATTAGTCATGTTAAATTATAAGGATAAATAGAGTGAATGAACCCACTACCACAGTGTCTGCGATTTCAAGCCTGGCCCTGTTAATTAGTACAATAAGATCGTGGTAACCCTATTCGATAACCTAGTGACATCAGCAAGCATTATCAAAGAATCGTATCCAAATTTTTGTCTACACCTATTCGTTAACGTAAAACTTCTTCTCCATTCCTTTATTTACCGCGAAAAATGTGCATCGATTCTGAGTGGTTTTCTGGAGTTTCTGAAGAAGGGGTAAAGTTATCGCAACAAAATCACAAAGAACAAAGTCCCCCCCTTAATTGTAAGTAAGTTGGTGGTTAACAAACTAATGATAGCATTAGGTTATGTAAGCTAGTAACTTACAATTTTTATGTTATAAGATGAAGTATGAACAACAACAATTCTATGTGTGGTAGAATTGGTAGAATTTCGCCCTACGAAATACTTCATATTAAATTATATACACATATACCAATAAGTGTGAAAAACCCAGACAGTGCTGTTAAATTGCATAGATTCAGCAGAAAAAGCGGTAAAGCTTAAAGAGGAGTTGAAGAATACAGAGAAATGACCTTAAGTAAGTGGCCTCGCTTACCACAGCCGCGATAAGGACTGGACACCGTCAATTTTCATTATTCATATTCTTATTGAACTAAGGCCAAGAAAGTGCTTGTCACTTTATGCACCTGCAGCTTTAATCAGAAAAAAATATTACTTTCTGGCCGGAGATCTTAACGCTTAACATGCTAGGCATAGCAAAATAATTTACCAACAACTTCATTTGTACCCGACGAATATCCCATCAGCCGGTTTTTCTTTGGACTTGTACATATGTTATAAACAGTAGACTTAAACTGACAAACATGAATTTTAACACACGGAACTGCTTTCGAACATTCGAATATGATAGACGTTTTCAAAAGAACAAAGACACACACTATTCCTATAGTTAATTACTTTGTTGATTGCCAGACCAAAACAATCACCACACGGTACGCATACAAAAGTAAAATACTCTCGAGGCAGACCAACAGAAACGACTCGGTGATAATAATACCAAAATTAATCATTTTTTCTACGTTTTGGCCTCTAGAATCCAACCGAATATGTTCAAACAGAAAGATCATAATGACCGACAAAAACCAGAAAACATCATCATCAACCTCCAACGGACAGTCACTAAACGATATTTTGGCAATGGGACCAGCACTTGAGAAGTATTTATTTGCCATTCTAACGAACTGACGCATTCTGAAATAGGTTTTTGTGACAGATATAGAAAAAAATTTTAGGTGCATCGATACATCAAGAAGACGCTCAATATCAACGGATACTATTGAGAGAGAATCGCTCTTTGCCTATGTGCATGCTTGGGAGTGCATCTTTCGAATTGCGAAAGTTTGTAAGAAGCCATTCCCTATAATATAAATACCAATATAGCTACGGCATGTTCGAAACAAAAACAAAAACCTAAGGACTATATTGGGATCCCTGAAATTATGATTTTAGGTACAAGATTAACTTTAACTAAGCGTTCGAGTTTATTTACTATCGCACGTCTCTTTGACCCATTTGGCTAGCTTAATCCAGTAATAATATCAACAAAAATTACATTACAAAAAGTGTGGGAAAACAAAATGGGATACGCAATCACCAGAAGATACAAAAAGGGTTGGAGAAAATTTGGCGAAGAAATTTCAGTCATTACACAGCTGCGAAATTCAAGATGAATTGGCACCGGAGGCAAAATAGGATCTTACGAACCACGTCTATTTAGCGATGCATCTTACTACGCTTAATCCTATGCTTGTTATTCAAAGATTTTCAAGGAGGATAGCTAGTTTGTAGTAAACATTTTGATGACGAAATGCAAGGTAAATCCAGTTTTACCGAAACTAACTGTTTCGCGAGCAGAGTTATGTGAAGCAGTCATATCAGTAAAGCCCTTGAAGAGCATTAAACACAATTATCTTAATGAAAAATGTGCAAACATTCTTCTACATGGGAAACCGTGGTTAAATCATTTGCGATGAGCTAAATGCAGCCGCAGTTCATATCGTACAATTGATGCAGCTAGTAGCTCTCTCATTCGAGTGGTACTGACCAGACGCAGGTAACAGTACATTGCGTCCTCTTAACCCATACTTTGGCAAAGAGAAAATGACTACACGACTTGAAGGTTGGTAAATTTAAACAGCACGGTTCATGGTGGCGTAACACTTACATTGAATTACACTCTAAGGGCATTTTTGGTTTTTGAATAGTCGCAACATCGTACGTTGGGTAGTTCATCAATGTATTATATCATCGTTGTATTATAATGATGGGTGCTTTACCTGGTAAGAGAGTATGTCCTGCTAGGGCGTTTTCGTCCACTGGGCTTACTATGCTGGGCCATTTAACGTTTTTCCCTCTAAGCATACAGATCATACTTCATTAAAGGGATACATAGGATTTTTAACTTTTTATCACTTTCCTCCCCACGCTTTGAAAGTTTGTGAGAAGCGGGTGTAAAGACAACAAAATACCACCTGAAGTATTTAATTTAAATTAACTTATGAAAAATTTAGTACGGTTCTGACCCAAATAGAGTCATGCTTAAACTCTTAACCATTATGCCTGTTAACATATGATCCTGATGACTTCATGGTCATTGCACCAGGACAATTTTTAATACGAGATCCACTGCAGGCCCTCCTTCAAGCTGAAATTAACTTCAAATATTGGTACGAAAATTTTGGCGGCAATGGAGTAATGAATACTTGTCACGATTGCAACTATCTATCACACAACTGTGTGATTCTTAAGTCTTGAAATTGACTTGGTCAACCAAAAGACCAGATACAGCAATACCAATGTACAATTACTTTATTTGTTACAAATTGCTAAGAATCATATGATCATCAGATTAGATGATATTCCTCCGAGCTTCATCGCGGGCCAGAAATGTTGGATCTCTGAACATCATCAATTCTGAAAAAAAATGTCTGCTTCTGTTATTGACATTTGGTCATCCATGTAGAAACCCCTTTTTTTATTTTTCCATATATTCTTCAATAAGAAAGGTTATAAAATAAATATTCTATTTAATAATTCGAGTTTAATTGCTCTTTATCAACACCCGAGCTCGATCCATCATCTTTGAAAACAAGAACTCAACAATATCTCTTTCAATGAGCAACTGTTCATTTATTCAATTTAAGTCGCATTCGGCAGATCGCGTTGGTCATTCAATGCGATATCAATTTTTTTTCAAACATATAAATCAAAGTAAACATCTATAGTATGTTACGAGTACCTACTCCAGAATTAAAAGCCAAAACGTCAAACAAGAAAATTAGCTTTACGTTTACATGAAAGTTTTTATCTCCAAACCGATATTATTACGTAGGATATTGTGCTTTTCATCATATTAAAGTTCATTACTTACGTCATACTTTTTGCAAAACGTCCTTTTTGAAGTAAGTTATCTTTCAAGAATAGCTCTGTATCAACACTCCAGTCATTGGTTTGAAAAATATAAGCATCCATTGATCTGAAAGTACAAGCTAATAATTTAAATCTTGGCATTCACTCCTTTTCCATTCTAAGGACGTTCTCCAAGAATCCAGCCCAGTGAGTCTTGTACTTTTTTTTATCTAAGGTACTGTAACCAATATAGGGTTTCTGCTTGTCTTCCTTTACTATGCTATTTTCATTCATACTGTCCAATGGACCGAGAAATATTGTTAGCTAAATTTTGCATCCGAAGGATACATCTGCATGTGTACATATATATATTTACCTATACAGAAAGCAAAGATATATTTTAGTCGTAAAGGGCTTATGTTCACAACATAGACACGTATAACAAGATGAGGGATAAACTAACGAACAATCAGTTACGGTTAATACAAAAAGTCATTTAATGATCCTTCAAAAGAAAATACGAAGGGACAAGAAGACATAAAAAAAACAACTGGAAAAGGATTCAACTGACCAGGAAAAATATTTGTTTTCCCTCTCTTATTCGTGCATGTATGCGAATTTCTTTGGGCCCTCTTGAGAAAATATTCGAGAGTCATAAATTACTCAACTGATGTACGATTTACTTTCACTTGGTGAACCCTTTAGAATTCGCTTGATTTTTTTCTTTATATATAGGTACATAAATATCGGCTACCAATTTCTTTTCAGTAGAAATATTCTTTTTTCTCTCTATTAATTCAGAAAAAGATAATACACTTTCCAGGGAAAAATTCATTGAAGCGAAAGATATAAGAAATATTATCATCCTAACCGAGGCTTCATTCATTTTCCAACATTGGATATAATGAAGAAAAGTAAGATTGTCAGAGTGTGGATAACATCTTAGGCCGAAGATTAGACGAAGAAAGTACAACAGATCATTCGTAGATACATGTTATAGGTTTTTGACAGTGATACTATGTAGTTGTTTAAATATAAAGCACAACAAATCATTCAATTGAAACGATAGACTATAGAAACGGAATTCTTTCAAATAGTTGAGGTAAATAAAATGGTACATGTTTTCAAACCACTAATAGAGCATTGTTATTTCTTCATTAAAGATGGGTACCAACTAAGAATTCTCCAAAATTTCCTGCAAACTGAATTCACACTTTACCATAATACTTCGGTTTTAGACGAAATTAAACAACATGCATGCTTAAACTCCAGAAAAGGAATTAATGAATCCTAAACAATTTGTATACAAGTATAAAGGGAAAAGGTTAAGCAAATTTCAAAACTTAAGGTCTAAAATCAGGGAATTTCTTTATTTATTTATTTAAGCTTCGAAGACTTCAAAGTCTTGCAATCCGCTCCCGAGGGAGAGCACAGCAGAGGAAGGCCAGGACTCAGGTGGTGCACGCAAGTGGAAGGGGACCTCAGCCAACTTAGCGTGCGAAACTGGAAGCAGCTAGCCAGGGATCGAGCTGGCTGGAGACGCTTGTTAACTGAGGCTCAGGTCCAACTCGGACTGTAGCGACACTTAAAGAAGAAGAAGAAGCTTCTTAATTGCTAAATAAATCTATCTAGAATCTTTCGATTCTAAATTTAAAACTTAAAACTAAAACTAAAAATGTGACAGGTTAGGTTTATTATTGTTTTATATTTACTATGCATAGAAACTAACAAAGACATTCTTAACCTTATGGGTCAAGGAAAATGGAGATCGAGAGAAATGTTAAGGGAGTAAGATATTGAACAATAAGTGGGTTTTTTTTGATTTCGTATTTGTTGCTTTTTACGCTTCGGCGTAGTTGTTTGTTATACCCAACATTCTTGATATTAGATCAAAGGGGCCGTAATTAATGCGGTGAGTTTGGATCAGGAGAAGTGGGACGGGTCTTAGACAGCAGAGATTAAAAGTAAAGGGTATGCATGCTTATTAGTTTTACCATATGAATCGGTCCACGTTTAAACACAAAGTGAGAAACTGATGAACCTGCATGGGACTGTTTCAATTCATGTGGATTTATTTATAAGGTAGCCAAACTTGGTACCAATATTTGAGAAGAAGCCTTACGAAAGTGATGTTCAGGGACCTTGTGACATAAGGATTGGAAAATTCTTTTGACCAGCGTTTAATAAAGCCAAATGTAGAGTTAGATTTATTTATAGTGCTGTCAATTCCTGAGTCGAAATTTAGTTATCTGTCTATTCCTATATCCTGTTCTTCGGTAGTGAAAGGAATTCGCTCATCGTAGATGAAATAGTTTCTTTGAGGGAGCGGCAGACGTTTAAGCTCCAAAAAGTTTTACTTGCACCATACCGAAAACTTATTTATCTCATGTCGTCAGCGAAAATGGAGAGATGATTGATCCAAAATGACTACCCTAAGAGACACCAGATGTTGCTTTAACGGGGGTAGAATATTGAATGTCTGAAGAAAACTCTGTATTCTCGGTCTTCTTAATAGGATTTTATCCATGCCACAAAATAAGGAGAAAAAACAAGTTTTCTTAGTTTGAAAATTATAAGTTTGTGTGAAATTTTGTCAAATGCTTAGCTGAAATCTGTTAACATTTCAAAGACAAGACGTTCTTACATTTAACGAGATGAATGACATCTCTGTACAGTTTCGCATATAGCTTAAGTAAATAGGATCGGTTACAAGTGTTTGCGAAGATTTGATATACTGACAGGCAAATAAATTTGCAATAGTTTTTGGATCGGCAGAAGATTCACTAAGAAATTTGAGAGCAGGTGGATAGCCGTCTAACTTTCTTTTGGTAGAGGTGCTTAAGGAGATTAAGAGACTCACAAAGTTCAGAAAAATTTTTATATAAAAATCGATAATACTATACTCGTAATCAAATCGAGTTTTTAAGAATTTTTGTCACAACTTGTTTCTGTCAGTCAAAAGACTCAATGGATTGAGATGAGTGAATTTAACAACAAGGTCCGTAAAGGTAGCGTTTGAGGTAATTGATAACACATTTTAACTGAAAGTTGTCAGTATGTGTGGGTCAAGATATTTGTGTTGTGAATCGAGGGTAGGCGAATTACAAGAACGAGCGAGTGAAGAAGGGATAAGTTCTTCGAGCACCTCGCAGGAATTAGGTTAAATGGAACTCTGTTTTGACGCGACTTTAAGGGTTTGGTGATAGGAGGGAGAAGATTTGCTATGGGAACTCTGGTGTTCCTTTTAGACGGGAAGGTGTTACTAAGCTTTATCTATCATATCCTTCGTTGGGTGATGACCATCTTTTCCGAGATGTATATGCAGTCCGATGATTTGAACATCCAATCATACTTAGTGGGTACCTACATATATTTATTTCGAAACTCTAGGCGCTTTTGCTCTTTGTTTTGCCAACTTGTGTGGATTTGACGTTTTATATACAAAATCTTTTCCTAAAAAGATCTTCGATCCAGGACGGGCTTGCATGACGTTGGGCAACTTGGAGGGAGAAAAGAGAATGTTCTGGTTTGCTGGTAGCGATAGAAACCATTTTATTTAATTTTTGTAATTTGTTGTTAGATTCACTGAGAGTCTTAGATGCCCCGAAAGCCCAAATTATAAGCAATGGTCTTGGGATAGGATTGGTAATCGAAGTTCCATTAATCTCAGAGAGCTGAACGGGTGCTTCAATAGTAGCGGCTGTTGAATGAGTTGGAGCTGAAGTGGTTGACAGTGATGGATAAAGTTCGTTGTGTAGATATTTGCTATAGGGGCTAATTACAGACGGTGGTGCATGGATGCAGCTTCCTCGCTAAGAATATTTCGATCATGTTAAATGGATCCTATACTTCCAGCGTATTCAGCATGCTTATGGTTTAACAGAGTGGATTAGTCAGGCAAAGTTGACACAATTTTTCCCAGCTGAATTGAAATTGACTGAATTGCTGGTAATGTGTTTGGCCAGTGAAACTTATCAAAATCAGATAATTTGTTAATTTTGAGCGAAGAGATTGATCAGCTGATTTTATAGTGGTTACGCTGTTGTTGATTGAATTGTTTAGAATATCATTGCTCTTGGTAATGAGTTTTGTAATATTTTTTTTCCAGTATATTGAACTTGAACTTCACATTTCAGCTCTGCAATCGAGTCTGCAAGCCCAATTTATTGCTGGTTATTACATTTTATAGCCAGCATTGCATGTGCCAAAGAGACATTTCAGCACTCCACACAGAAGAAGCGAAATATGCGCTAATACTCGTCGAGATGAATTTTAGCATTTCTGCTCAAACCAGTGATATGTAACGGATATTCTTTCTACACATCCCATTACCTGTAATCATTTCCACTGAGCGCAATCACCAAATCCACAGATCGACTGTTGAAGAAAGACCAACTTAATTAGGCCGAAACGAAACGTAGGGGACTCTTATTGTCTATATTGATTCGATCGCTTATGTCATAGTAGAAAATGTGTAATTTTCTTCTTTGGAAGAGAGCTGGACATGTAAAAGTAGGTGGAGTATCGTCTTCTGCTCCTCCTCGCCCTGCAGCTTCAGCACAAGTTGTTTATAAAACCGCCAACCCTTCTTACATTAGGTAAGCATTTATAAGGCAGCGTCCATGGATGACACCTTTGATTGCGCTGAAATGTTTTCTAATTTGAGATATCAAACTTTTAGAGCAATTCAGATACAGTTCTGTCCAGATTTGTTTAGTCGCAAGATATTTTGACCCAAATGATTTGTTCATCTGTCGGCGTCCAGTCTTAGGATTTATTTGCACAAAGCAATTGATATACCAATGATACCTTTTCCAGGTAAGATCGGTATATTTTCTCCAATTTTGGCAAATTTTTCGGCTCTACAGTTCCCTGGAATACATCTACGTCCCGGCACTCAATATAGGTGAATGCTGAACTGCTTTACCATCTCAGCACTCAGCACATGATCAGCACTCTTTAACGGTTTTAGAGTATAGCGAGGATGGATTCAGGAAACCGATAACGGCTTGACTATCCGAAAGGATGCAGATATCTTTTGCAGATATAACGCTTTTCTTTAGCCAGGACGCTACACTGATTTGGAAAGCGAAGTAGAGCCTTCCGATAAGCTTATCTAAGGAAACACCGGCATCAACTCCAGTCTTGAATGCATCCGGGTAGAGATGAACTGACTTGTCTCCCATGAAGGCATTTTACTTACAGAAAGATCTAGGGGGATGCTAACATGAAAGTCTGTGTCAAACCAATGTGGGGGCGTAGTGTAGTCGATGTTCTCTGGAAGAATTTCTAGTGTGTTAAGAATATAAGCATGTGTAAAAAGTTTACTTGCCAACTGCAAAGTTACTTTAGGGCAAAAAAAGAAAGTCCACAGCAATCAGCCCGAAGGGCTATTGAGATTGTGCAGTAAGAATTCTTTAACGGTGTAAAGATGCTTTCCTGAGACAGCTATAGCAAAGTCATCCGTATAGGCAACCACCCTACTTTCAGGTATATCAGCAGTGTTTTAAACACTAAACTTCAGAAAAGAGGTGAAAGGCGTACCTATTCTGACACATTTTTTGGGAGAGGCCCCACCCAGTTTGGGGTTGGCTATCCTGGTTTCTAACATGAAACTGATCAACCCCTCAAGTGAGTCATCTATCTTCAAAATTAACAGCGCTATCGTAATTGCCGATATGTTGGCGTTGTCAAAGGCACGGTGTGATTCATAGGCATGAAGAGACAATACAATGAAGAAAATTTAAATAAATATTAAATATTAATGCCACTACGTATTCATAGTTTAAGAATATTTATAATCATAATTGTAAATACCAATGTATTTATGTAAATAAAAAAGAATACTGAAATAAATAAATAAATAAATTAAAATGAGGTGGTAATAAAAGACAGGCGGAATATCTTTAAGTTTACGTTCTGTTAAAGAAAAAAATCTTGTAGTAGAGTCATCTTCTGTGCGAATAATGCGGAAAACCTTATTTTGTAGATTGTATAATGGCGAATAAGCGCACAATTTCGCCGTCAGTTAAAATGTTCGATTTAGCCTATACAGTGATAGTACAATAGAAACTTGAAAATGAAGCAAGGATAGCAATATCTAGGCTGAATTCAAACAATGTGGATGGACCTGACGTACCGAGGTATTTGAAACTGCTGGGAATAACTTGGTCGAAATCATACAGCAGCTTCTCTCGCAATATTCTCGGATGAGTAAAGTGCCTGATGAGTTGAATCTCAGTATCCTTTGCTACTCCGCCAAGGTCGGTGAGAACTTAATTGAGACCTTCGATGTCAAAAATAGTTTTAGACAAGGTGATGCGCTATAATGTGTAATATCTTTGCAACTAAACACTGAAGGCACAATCCAATCAAAATCTGTGGAACTACTACAACTACGAAGAAGATTTTCACAATAATGACTATGCTCAGCGGGATTTCACCAATGCGTTCAATAGTATTGGAACAAGAGCTATAGCCTCAAGGACAGAGGCATGAGCGCTTCCGGTTATTTTGCTACCAAAACTTTTAATAAAGCTAGCTATTTTCTCTAGTAATAACAATCATATTTATACATTCCGAGTTTGTAGGGCAATCACGAATACTATTAGAGAGATGATGTTTAAACATAACTCAGTCTGTAGCATTGTACATATAAAATTATTATCATTGTTCATTTGAGAAAAACAAACATTGAACAACTTTAACTAAAAATTATTTTATAGAGGGAGTTCTCCGAAGGAGATTGGAGACCGAACGAGAGAGCGACACCGGAGCTCTACAAGACTGCGTATTTTTAGTCTTAATATTGCACCTTGTTTAATATTGGATTAGAATGGTAGATGGTCTGAACTCAATGCATTGTGCACGATGGGCCTAGTAAAGAAAGCAGATGTATTTGATAAAAAAAAAATAAAGTAGACAAAGAAAACCATAGAAAACCTACTAGAAGATCGTGCATCATTGATAAATCGTAGAGAACATTACCCCAAGAATGATATTGCATCTGAACATTTTAAAATATTTACTTACTTTACTTAAGGTGGCGCTACAGTCCAGAGTGGACCTAAGCTTCACTCAACAACCATCTAAAGCCTGCTCGATCTTTTGCTGGCTGCCTACAGTCTCGCAAGCTAAGTTGGCTGAGTTCCCAATCCACTTGCATACGCCACCTGAGTTTCGGTCTTACTTTACTGCTCTGTCTCTCTGGATCGTATTTAAAGACTTTTCGGATCGGAGCGCTGGTGTCCATCCACTCTGCATCATCCAGCTATCTCAGCCGTTGGTCCTTCACTCTTTTGGCTGAGATGATGTCGCAGGACAGTATATACAGTTCGTCGCTGTATCTACTCCTCTACTCACCGCCGATGCAGACGGGACCGAAAATCACTAAAGAATTTTCCTCTCAAGTCAGCCAAAACCAACCTCATCCATTTTTATTAATGACCATGCCTCTGCGCCATATAGTAAGACTGGGATAATCAACGTTTCCAATTACAATAGTAAATAAAGTTGATAGTTTAGCGTGGTGCTTTCAGCTACCAGATTTGACATTTGTGACGCTGTGTGATATTGCTTTTTACCCTTCTTTGGTTTATCCATCGGACTTGCGTGGTAAAGATCGGCCAAATGAATTGAACCATTTTGAAAATATATAATGTAAAGGGATTCAATGTATTTTTCATGTTATTTCTTTATCATATTTATTTGTTTACACTTTAATCCAAGAGTAACTAGCTCCGATTTTAAAGAATCGGCAGGGTATTCATCTAATCAAAAAAGAATAACTTTAAATGGCATTTCGATTTTAAGGTCATGAGATAACAATTAACACTTTTTTTAGTTTTGATGCACTAAGGACAGATGTGTATAAATTCATAAATTCGCAAAACATGTTTATCCCTTTTGAAATTTTTGGAATAGAGTAATCCGTAATATTTAATTCTTTTAGGAATTGATGAACAACAATGAACAGTTTCTATGCAATATATTTTTGCATTGGAATTGGTATTTTCTTTCCACATCGATTAGTATAAGTGCTAATTACAACTACGCTTCGATAAATTGCTTTATTAAAGACGGGCTGTGATAAATCAAATCCACCAATGCCAAACCACGTCTCACGACCAACTGCACCTTTGTGATGATTGCTCTCACTTCATCATTGATCTCAGGTTCGCTGGTGGCTGTTTAAGAAAAATTAACATATTATTGTATAGAGTATTGAAAGCCCCCACAGATAAGAAATTAAAAAAATGACGACACCAAAGACAGCGTCTACGTGTTCTAATAGCTTTAAAAACCTACGAGGGGTGCCTTAGCTATGGTATTAAAATTGTCTCCGTGCACAACATCTCCTCTGAAAACATATTCAGGTTAATCGACCCTGCAGCGAGGCTAAACATTGTCGTAGCTAGAACCCGGTTAACACGTCTCGATATGTACAAGTAGAGATGGAGAACTCATGATCAATCGACTGTAAACATTGACTAACCACATTGCGATCAACGTAAGACACTCCTTTGATATTATGGTTGTCCGATTTTTCCAAAGAGCCAACATCAAATATGGAAGAGCAGTGGCAACACTCCCAAAGAACCATCAGACATGCCGCTTCTAATGTGCTGGGTTTCACTCGACCACTACAACAAATCTTCTGGTTTGATAACGAATGGCGGCAACCACATGCAGCTTAGTAAGATGCATATAAAGCGGAGCTGCATAGAAAGACTAGAGCTGCTCACGAGCTTTATGAGCAGAGGAAAGGACGAATACCGAACCTGTAGATGACGAACCAAATTCAGCTGTCAGGCAGAATGAACTTTTCAAATTGGGCCATGTAGACCACCAAGTCTGTCCACTAGATCTGGATGAAGTGGAGGTAACCGTATCCAAGCTTAACTCCAAGAATGATGGTGGAGTAGACAACCTGACTGATGAGCTCTTCAAAGCGGCATTCGATGATTTGGTAAGGAGTTAACAGCAACTCATCAGGTAAATAAAATCGGACGAAAGTATGCCTGACGAATGAAACCTCATCTTTGTTTGTCCGATCCCCAAGAGAGGTGATCTTCTGGACTGCGCCAACTGCAAAGGCATCAGTCTCCTTAACATCGCATATAAGATCTTATCCGCCGTATTGTGTGAACGCCTGAAGCCGTTCCTGATTGATCTGTCAATGTATGTGTGGCCATCGACCAAATATTCACATGACGGAAATTCTCAGATAGAGCGTCACCTTCGGCAGATATAACTTTGAGCTATTGTAGTTAAGAACTTTATCTATCTAGACCCAGCTATTAATTCAGTTAACGCAACCAACGCTGAGATCAAACAAAGAATGAATGTTGCCAATCGCCGCTTCTTTGGGTTAAAAATACAATTAACTATCGAAGCCCTCTGTCGAACAACAAAAGTGACCTAATAGTTGGTTTTAGTTTTATTAAAAACAAATTAATAGAATATATTATATTATATTATTATTATTATTATATTATATAAATATTTTACAGTATTTTTTTTTAGCACAAAGTCTTTAGGTTAAGCTATAAGCTATATATAGCATTATATGTATTTCAAAATATAGTTTTATAAATTAAAACAAAAACCGTTACATAAATATTATTTTTTTCTTTAAAAATCACCTTCTCTTATTCGTTTTCGTCTTTGTAGAGCACTTGTGGTGTATCTATATAATACATTCCAACCAAAATCACCATTCAAAATACCCATCAGTTCCTCCTTTCCAAGCGACCTTACTCCAAAGTACTTTCTCCGAGTTTCATTTAATTTGTACGCAGAAAGAAAACTAAGTCTGCATCCATAACAACTCGCAGGTTCTTGCTATTCCTTGATGCATTAAGCACTATATGTTATCGTTTGTCAATTTTCGTCAAGCGTTCCTGTTTTATTCCCATAACTTTCATTACTAGTATAATCCAAGTGCAGCTTTAACGGGTGTACAACCTGTTTCCGGATGTAGCATGTAATTTGGAGTGCAGTTCGGTAGTCCAAAGATGCGTTTTATGCAATAAAGTTGGAACGTTTCGACGAGGTCAAAACTAGCATATCCCCAAGCCTGCGCAGCGTGCAAAATCGCAGTCTGTAGAGTAGCTTGAATTATTTTTTTGATTTTCTTTGTATGCAGGTGCTCCACACTGAATTTGGGGCTCGTTTTGATTCCGACAGTTTCATTTTTAAATGTTTTTCCATGCTGAGATAAGCTGTTATCAGAACACAGAGATACTTTTAATCTCTTACAAGTTCAACGAGCTCTCTTTGGTAAGCCCAGTCTATTCTCGAGAACCGTCCTCCTTCATTTCGAAATACCAGAATTTTCGTCTTTTCAGAATTTACCGTTTGATTTCAGGACTTTTAGTACTGTTCCAGCCTATTGAGCTGTTAACTGTATAGCCTAGAAAGACAATAACGTCAGCAATGACGTCTGCTGTGTCCTTGATAAACAGGATACACAGTAACATGGTCAAAATACAACGATGGATATGAACGTCGTTGGAAATTTAAAGTGACTATCCCATACCGCTGCTTTGTTGTTCAAATACAGAGCTTTGATGACTACTTACACCCATTCCAAATATCTTGTAAACAAGCGCTTCGCGAGGTATTGAATCAAAGGCTGATTTAAAGTCTACAAACATGGCATACAGTATTTTATGTTTTTGCTTGTATATTTGCGCAATGTTTAGCGAGGCGAAATTTTGGTCTATTCTACCTACATTTCGTTAACCTGCTAAAATTTATAGCGGTAACTGATTCGGAAACGGTTTTAAGGAAGGATATCCCCGATTTTCTAAGGCTTTTTGGCAATTTCACACTCTCAAAAAACCGATTAAAGTCGTTCGTAAGAGCTTGTGCGAATTCGATAGAACAGTTCTTGTAAAATTCTTTGTCATACTTAGCGGTTTTGATGGCTTGAAGTATTTCTGCGAGTTCGAATGGAGCATCTAGATCAGCGGTACTCACTCTTTTTTCATAGCGGCCACAAAAACGTCTTAGGTATGGTGCCGCGGGCCGCAACATAAATTGATTGACCTATTTATGTGTAAATAAAAAACGTAATTGGGTTTTATTTTAATGAAAAGAAAAGTAGTCTTATTGAATCATTTTACTCTTATACGTAAGTAGTCCTATGAATACTTATAAATTTAATATTCTCGTTATTATTCTTATAATATTAATATAATATTGTATTAATATTCTTATAAATGCTTACATATAAAGTTGAGATTTTTGAAATTGCTAACATTTTCCAAAGATCTGGCTTGTCACTGCACGCTAATCTTATAACATCATCCAAGTGGGCGTCCGTTAGTTTGTTTTTGTACATATTCTTTATGTGTTTCATTTGCGAAAACGACGAAAATAATGTCAATAAAATTAGGGCACACTTTTGAACAGTTTTATATTTTTCGGGAATAGTATTCCAAAGTTCCACGTATTCAAATTTTTCCCTTTTTTTCTTTAAATAGAATTTCTAGGTTAGTATCGTTTTTAAAATGGAAGAACCCATCGAACAACTCTGTATAATTACAATTTTAAACTGAAGCCAGCTGTGAGATGATCGTTGTTTCCAGATTCCAAGGAATTTCTGTTAGCAATAAACATTGTTTTATTTTTCTTAAATCTGGAACCCGTGTTTTAAATTCGTTTAAAAGTGCATTTATATAATTTGAAATTGTTGAGCAGTTGTTAATTTCCGCCGTTTCTCATTTCTCAAATTGCTTGCATGTCATTACAGCTTGTTTACTAAATGTGAACATAAGCTATGTGTCATTCTCCAGCAAATGTAAACCGGCATTTTCTTGGTTCACTCTTCTGGCATTTATCTGACATTTCCATCTGTAATCTGCAACGTGCATGCATATAAAAAACTGACTATGACCGCCAATAATGTCTGCGCATGCGCATATTACTATATAAGAATGGTTGACAATTTATTTAACTATGCCAAGTGTCCTACTTAAACAAGCTTGAGCCACGAGTTGAGTATAGCGGATTTAGATGCTCATCGATAATGTAAGGTTCTGCGTACTTAATTCTCAGAAATGTTTGTGCGGTATTTAAAAAAGATTTGAAGTGTAAGTGTAAATGATAGTGACGCCATATTTAAACCCTTATAAACCCAGTCTTGCTCTATGACGCAAAGGCATTGTCATTATCGAAAATAGATGAAGGCGCTTTGAGTACTTTCAGACAAAAATTTCTCCGGGTGATTTTCGGTCCTGCCTTCATAGACTGTGTGTCTAGATGCGACGACGAACTGTATGGGTTTTAGAGTGAACCATACTTAGCCAGAAGAGTAAAGGTCCAACGCCTTAGATGGCTAGGTCATGTAAAGCGTATGCACACCAACCTACAGAGCGAGTCCGCTCCCGAGAAACAATGGAGTAGAAGAACCTCCGGCTCAGATGTTCCACCTATGTGTAAGGGAACTCAGTCCACTTAGCGTGCGAAACTGGAGACAGGAAAATATAGAGCTGAATGCCTCTCCAGCCAGTTAGGTGAGGCCCAGTTCCACCCTGGACTGTTATGTGTAGGAGGATTAGGACAAATAAAAGAAGAAAGTAATGAAGTTAATTACATTTCATGTTATACATACCTATACAATACGTCATCAACCATTCGATTGCCTAACAACTAACATACAAGTAAAGCATGTAGTGCACCGATCTAGGTTGTGGATGTTAAGTTTCTTACCAGTGCTACATAAAATAATTAAAGGATTAACGTTTAATAAAAAGCTTATTGGTATTAGTTTAAATCGTATTGACTACGTATAAGACTATTGTAAGATTACACCAAGTATGGTGTTTGTTTTTGAAGGGGTCGCGAAATTTGTAAGCTAAATATTATAGAAAACAGAACTATGTGTTCAATTTTCTCAATTACTTCAGAAGAGCAATTTCAAATCTATTTTATCATTTTACTACTTAGAAGATATGGTGAAGCCAACTTAAATTATAATTTAATCGCACAATGATAATCTTATGTGCAACATATGTATGTACGAGTATGTGCTTGAAACGCATAAGTTAAATAGTTCATCAATGCATAGCAAATACCATTGTCACCACGGTTTTCCTCCTGACAAAAATTGTTCGAATTTTATCCACTACACCATAGGCATCAAAATACAAACATACAAAATATGGTATATTTAGGAATTTTTTGTATGTGTATAAAATAGATAATTTGGTTTCCTCAAGCTAAAGATATCCTGTTGCATCTTAACGATAGAATATACACAACTACAGAACCCACTCAAATCAGCACTTGAGAGCTTCCGTGTTTCAATTTCATTTCATCAAAGATCCGGTAAAAAATTTACAAAGCAAAAATGTACACACTGTCGGAATCCGAAATAGAATTTGCCCTGCGTTATTTTTTGCTCTCGCAATATGAAACTCAGTACTCCCTGTTCAATTATTCCCACATATTAAGTTTCATAAAAAAAGAACAAGCTCACAGGCAATGTTTTTTTTTTTGCACAAATACTTGTACGTCTGCATTCCTATGCGATTGTAAATTATTACCGTTGCGCAGATATAAAACGACACCGGAAAATATGGAAGCACTGACTTTTTTTTATCGAGCTTGTGTAAGTCAAAACAGCGAGTATAAACTATGCGGCGTTCATGGGGACGATATTGCATCCTGTTTGTTTGCTTCGTCCGATGCATTTAAAAGAATGCGAGGATTTTTTCTTTCTTGTTTTTGATTTTATTTTTTTTATTACTTCCTAGCAATAAGAGTGAAATTGTGACATTGGAAATCCTACGCCTTTAGGGGTCCTCATGAATACAATGGCGGTGATGAAATCAACACCACTTTATTGAAATTCCTTTATTGCGTTTTATTTACTTACTGCCTGTCATCTACATACGAGCGCAAGTACTATTGTACAATGAACTGGTAGGTCGTCTTTCAGGGCTATCCTGGGCTCTATATGAACTTGTTACCATGCAGGGTAATGCTTTTAAGTTGAATGGAAAAGATTGAGCTGTGTGTCGAGTGGTGTCTTCTTATTGTCGTTTATTGACATCAACCAAAAGGATAAAAAGAGGCCGAGGGATGACTTTTATTCACGTGGATTTAAGTTTATTTGATTTTCAAGGGGTTTTTCCAGGTTTAAAATTGATTAATGGTTCAATGGACTTCAGTCTATTAAATGGCCCTTCAAATGCTGGTAAATGGCCTATATTGTACTTTATTATGCTCGTTAATTATTTCCTCTTCCTGAATTTAAAAACTGTTTGCTGGAAAACTTGACCAAATGGAAACTCTGATAAGAATGAACACTGTTTTCAATCAAAAGGTCTGCCTTACAAATTGTACGCCACTTAAAAATAAAAACCATTTATCACGTGAGAAAAGAGGAGAATCGTCGGAAAAACGTAGAAAAAGAGATATTAACGACAGTCTTACTTGTGACATCTTATCTCACAGAATATTCTACCAAATACTTATATGGAAACTTTGAATATATGTTGTTGATTCAATATTCAAACTATATTCGAACTCACCCAAATCTAGTAGGATTCTTCCATCATTTATATCTTTTTATTTACCCTTTGTTATTTGTGTGACATGTTTTGAGCGCTTGCAGTACCTTAATTTTTAGAGTTACCTCCACAATCGTCCCAGTAGCTACCTAAGTACCTTGCCCCGCATAATTCAGTCACGAGCGAGTTTCTCATAAAAGCGCCAAAGAAATGTACAAAGAATGAAGTACTGTTGATAATGAACGAAGCTGCCACTGTGGAAAAATATGAAATCCACTTTCTGTGTGCTCAACATTGATTTCAACCAAAAAGAAGGAAGCTGAATTAAGTGATGAAAGGCGGCCTCTCGGGAAAGCGAGTTTGTTCGAACTAAACTTTCAAGGTTCTGTCGAGTTTAGAGCATTGTTATGAGGTTTTCTAAGCACAGTATTAGTGGCATTACTCTACAGGATTCAGGCAGAGGAAACGTTCGTTTGATCGTCGTCATTACGTCACTCTTCTAAGTATCTAAGTCAACGGCATTCTTGTTTATCATTTTAAGGGATGCTATGCTTTTGCTAACAGTAATTTATTTTTTTTGCATAAGATCGACACATAAGCATGGTCTTATACTTGAGGAAGTGCTAGAGGAGCTTGAATGACTGGATGATACTGATGAGGTTGAAGGACCCGTTATTTCTATTATTCTGACGATCGAATATGCGGTTCCACACAGAGATGAAGATTATGTCCATTCTGCAGCAGCAAATTTTGCTCATTTGCCGTAAAGAATATTACTGCCTAGTGTTGAGTATATATAAAAAAAACAAAAAACCACTGTGGCACTGGCAGCCCGGTATGGGCCATGGCCTAGCTTCTTGACACTCATTTGTGTTGGTCATGTTGTCATTTGAGTCACATCTGAGCGGGGCCTACGGTTTATCGCCGAGTCCGAACGGCACCCCTTAGAAGCTTTTTCGTAGGCAATTTTACTTTCGGGAGATTGTCATTTCCGCCGAAAGGGTGATGGCGATTTGAAAAACTGTTGGTGACCCAGCCAGGAATCGAACCCAGACTGTCTGCGTGATAGTCCAACGAGCTAACTATCGCGTTATCGCCATCGCCAGTGTTGAATATATGTATACGTGCAGGAAATAATGAAGATCCAGGCGTGGGTGAATCACCGCAGGCAGTTCAAGAACTTCAAAAACAAAAGCTACAATTTCAAAGTCTTCAGTAACACGGGGAAATGATATGCCAGATTTCAACTGCAAAATATTGTACAAAAACCCTGCTGAAGCTTTTTTTGCGTTTTTCTCTGAAAACCTCATTTAAAATATAGCTGAACAGACAAATTTATATGCGGGACAAAAAGGGAATCACTCTTTTTTTGGGTAGGCGTAGAAGAAATCGAAGGGTTTCTATGTATCTTATTGCTCAGTAGCAACCACCCAGTACATATGACAAAGATTGTTTTTCTTCACTTATCTCGAATGCAATGAGACGTCATTGATTCGAAGATATTCTCCAATAATTGCATATGGCTGAAAATACGAAATTTTATTTGAATTATCGCTTATACAAAATCCGACCCATGTTTTATACAAGACAAGACAATCATTTATTATTTGTATATTTTTTATATGTAAGTGGTAAGGAACTTAAGTTCACACCCAAACCCACCAATTATTATTTTCCAAACTTCCAAAACAAAAGTCGTTTCTTAAGCTTTTAGAACAAAGTTTTAAAAATTTCGTTTCAATATTCGCTCAAAATAGTTTTGGACAGTAAGGCTCGTTTCACACGTATACGGTTTGGTTCGGTTTAGTTCGTTTTCGGTAGCCGCCAAAAACAAATGAAAACTCTTCACAAACACTCGGTTAGTATTAGGTTTGATTTCACAACCGAATAATTAAATATGCAGTCGTCTTCTATGTCTACAATTCTCACTATGGAGAAAAGACCAATTATTGATATGTTGCTTCTCTGTAGAAAAAACAAAAAACGAAAGAGGAACAATCGACTAGGGTGCATCCTATCCTCATCAAATGGATGAGATTTGGTGCATTTTATACCATTTTACCGAAGTTAAGGGAGCACGAAGACAAATTTTCCAATTACTTCAGGATGTCTAGGACATCATTCGATGAATGACATACGAGTATGAAGCTGAAGGACTGTCTTCAACGCCAAGATACATTTATGCGGAAATGTATTTAACCGGTTCAGGTGTTGGCCATAACTTTGAGGTAAGTTAGAAAGATCAATAATGAAATGAAATTTATTTCGAGTTTAACAAATTAAACAAAAAATGAAATAGAATATTATAATTTTACGATATATTGTTATATTATTTAATTTAAATTTGAATAATAATCTGAGCTGTCGTCGGAAGCTGAAGGGGAGATGTCGCTTTGGTTTGGGCGTGAAAAAGAGTGAGCAGTTTTCTCATAGTACTGAACAGCCGATATTTGCAGTTCAGTTTGTTGCTGAGAAGGTGGATGCCGGTTGTGAACAGGTTGAGTCTGCTGCCTGATGTTCTTAACGATTTTCCATACCTCCGTTTAAAAATCAATTGTGTCAATCCTTTGAAAAATGAAAGGTGCCGATTTGGTGGTTCTCTCAGGGCTGAAATCGTATGGAAAGGACTGCGATTTTAACGTTTTTCAAAAATGTTAACTGTGGACATCTATTGTTAACAGTTCCATAAATATGCCTGAAGACAAGTGCCTTCCAGGCTCGCAGCATCCAAAAATCCCTTATTATCTCATAGGAGATGATGCTTTTAGTTCCAAAAACGCAAAAACAGTATCTCCAAAAACCATACGGTGGAAATATGTAGTTTGACACTCAAGAAGAGGATATTCAACTATCGGTTATCCAGAGCTCGTAGGTACGTGGAGTGTACTTTTGGAATACTGAGTTGCAAATGGAGAATCTTCCATCGTGCAATTAACTTAGAACCTGACTTTGCTACGGATATAGTGAATGCTTGTGTAGTTTTACACAATTTCGTACGCGACAGAGACGGCTTTGAAACGGAAGATATGTTGTGCATTGCAGGTTTTGGAAGTCTCCCAAGAAACCCCCGAGAGGAAATGAGGAAAAATCGGGTAACAGCTTCCGCCAAATATGTAAGAGATGTACTCTCTTGACTGAGAATGGTTCAGTCAGTTGGCAGTTTTCGAAAATCTGAATATGTGAAATTATTTTCTAAAAAAAATGTAATGATATAAAATATAATATTTTATTTATTTATTTCACTACTGATGCCATTTTTTCGTATAAATAGGTTAGTTTAATCCGTGTTAATAAGTTAAAAAGAACCCTTCAAATGTTATTAAGATATTAGTTTAAAAGATTTCCCATAATACTCGTACATATAATATTTCTGAAAATCAGTTAAATATATAAAAAAAAATTGTTTATAATGTACCTATATTACAATATGTTATATATATATATAATGTTCAATACCTACGTACCGATATCATTTTTTTTTAAGTCTTCAAGAATTCATAGCCGTCTATAATTTCCGTACAAACGGCTTTCCATGCTTCCAGCGTCTTAAATTTATCTTTATATTTTGGATTTGTTTTGTCACATAGCACTTAAAGTGATTGAACTGATGAAATCGGTCGATCAATATAAATTTCAAATGAATCGTTCATATTTCGAACAACAAAATTTCAAATGAGCAAATTAAAAACTTAACCGTATATGTGTGAACAATCAATTGCTTCTATGAACCCTGGACACGAATAGAAACAGAATAGAAACCGATTCGTGTCGAAGGGGCTTTCGGTTCTATTAGGTTTCTATTACCAACCGAAAACAGACCGAATCACCGTTGAAAATCACAATATTTTTGGAAACTGCAATCTTTTGAATGGGAATGGAAGATCCCCTGGTATGAATAGAATTCGGAGAATAAACATGATTTCTCCAGTTCTATATCCTGTCAGAATTCTGCAGTCTATAGTAAAAGTTTTTAGACATTTAACCTTGAGACATGTACCATTACACAATTTAGGTGGATAAACGTTTCGCAATAAAATACAGGACATCCTTCTTTTAAGACAAATTTATTTTGGGGCAATCCAGAAGGCTGCAAGCAATTGAGAAATTCTGTTGGGAAATGTAAAGCCTCTTCCTGGTCTAGCACGGTGTCGTCAGGGTAGTATGTTTGCGCCCGTGTATTAATTTGTAGAGATACATAATTAAGTCGTTCGCCTTACCTACTTGATCGTTAGTATGTGACAAAATAGTCATCTCCTTGAACCAAGTTATAGTCTTAGAGCTTATATTATTAATTTCTGGATAAAAATGCAAAGGTTTTGAGTATCTATGTAACTCTCCCATTGTTTTGTGACATCTGTCCATTTCTTGTTTTAAGCAACAACTCTGAAAAATATTTGTTTTAAGTTCTAATCTATTCACAAACAGCCAGACAAAAGATCTTTTCAATGAAGCATTGATTTCATCAGCACGTGTCCCTCTTGCCACCACTGGAAATAAAAGTCACCAGAGAATAATTTCGTGCATCCACCGATGGGTGAATCCGTACTGCGCAAATTGAAAACTTGTTCGACAAGGTAGCCTTGTCCCAAACTGTTAATGAGCAGTCACGTATTAATTTTCCAGTATTACTTTGTTGTGAAATTCTAAAAACAGTGCTTTTGTTCTCAGTAGCAATCGTTAGTAGTAGCAGGAAGATTGTCTTGCGTATTTAACGTAAGTTAATTCAGGGTTCGATATATTTGTAGGCATCGGAAGTCCAAAATCTGAAATGGATTTTCCCGAAAGTTCTTCTACTACCTTATACAATTCTAACAACTCTTCATCAAAAATATTTTGATCATATTGGACATAATCTGACATTAATTGTCGTCGTCGTTGATTCAGTATATCTTCGGCCATACTTTGCTCATACTTGTTCCAGAGAGATACAATATCGGTCACTGGACGAAACGTTATAATAATGGCAAACAAAAACCTTAATGACCTCGATGAACTGCAAATAGTAGTTTCAGTTAATGTGTTGTCCCATTAAGAGTCATTTTCCAAGAGACCCATCGCTTTGCATGCTGCTTTACAGGTATTATTAGTTACTCCTTTATGATGGGCCCATTACAATGTGAAGTAGCATTCTCAAGTGAAAACATTGACTGTTTTTGGGATGAACTACATAGACCCTCCCAAGAGTATCAGTTTTTGTTTAACTCCAGGGAAACCTTCAACTGGAGTCCCTTGTTTCCTCCGTTGAAAGGTTTTAATCCTGCCTAATTTTGTTCACTAATCATACCGGCAAATGGATAACTGGCAACCAACCCATGTTTCTGCCACTCGACAGTGTACATGTGGCAACATTGTACAACGCTCGGGACTCTACTGTAAAGCGCCTACACACGGGCCAATTTCAAGCACAATTTTGTAAATTAGGCACGTGAAACTGGGTTATCATTTCACGATAACGAACACCATTAATTGATATTGCCTGAGCAGCCGCATTTTCGAAGAAGAATGGTCCGATAATGCCTTCAGTCCAAAATCCGCACCAAACAGTCACGCGTTATGGAAGCATTTGTTTCTCAACAATTACTCGTGGATTTAATGAACCCCAAATACGACAATTTTGACGATTAACGAAGCCATCAAGATGAAAATGAGTTTCATCACTGATGACGATTTTGTTCGACTGTAGCTGACAAACCTGACAATGAAAATGCGTTGTTCTTTCGTATAGTGCTCTTTTTATACTAACCCCAAAATGTCAGCTGTCACATTGTAATTTTTTGTCCGTTGTCATCACTGTACTATTAAACGGCGCAAAATTCAAATTTTGCCGGAATTATGTGACACCCTTTATAAGACAAATACGAGTACATACTCGTATGTAATTACATAAGAAACCTACAATAGTCCAAAGAAAGAAGAGAGAAGAAAAAAAGTTTGTTTGATAAAAAGGGATATGCCCGCACTCCACTGGTGGGCTGTGGATTGCAATGACCTACGCATATCTGTGATTTATGTAAATCTGAAATAATTACATTTTTGCTTATTACTTCCGTTATAAGAATCACAGAATAATGATTGATACATCAATCTCTTCACCAGGAAATGTACTAATCGATGAATAATATGCAAATCTGTTCAGCCATTTTGTAGTAATATGTGAGCAAAGCATAAAAAATGCATTTTTCAGTTAAAAAATCATATAAAATGGATTTTTGGCCCAATAACGTACTTAAAAACCATCCTATGTAATGCCTCTACTCACGACAAATCGATTGATATATATTATTTTGAGTTGTCATTACGTATCTACTCCCTACTCGCGGACAAACAGGAAAATGTGTTCTCTTTTACAGATGTACTATAGAGAAGAGATTATAGATAGGTAGAAAGACTATCATCGATACTTGTGTCACCCATGGCCAATATCTGCTCAAAAACTGTGTTTTCTCAAGCAGAAGACCATCTCGAAAGTTTTTCGCAATGCGTTTCAGTGAAATCAGACACTACCTTATAAATTTTTATCCTTTTTATCCTACCTTTAATTATTTATCTTATTGTACATATATGCACTAATAAAATAAATCAATAAAATGAAATGAAACTATCTGTATTCAATTATTCGCATATTCCACCTTTATATCTGACAACTGTTACACCTTTCAACAGTTCCCTACACCCTGGGTTAAAAGTAATGGTCCGTTTTGGTGAGCATGGTTGGTGCAAGGAGCCACCCAAACCTGGAATCGCTAAAATTTAGCCCACAGTTTTCAATTGGGAGTCGTGAGTACTGCGACAATTCGTCTTAAACTAGTTTAAGTGTGAATGGAGGTCATTTTGAAAGAAACAATTTTTTTTTACATTAAGAATTAATCAATAAATGTTTGTGGAAGAAATGTTGTTATTATTCGTTAAAACCTACTTACATCTGTAACAGTATTTATGATAGTTCTTAGTATATTTAATTTTTATGACTAATTTTAAATACATATTCTACTTCGCAACGCGTCCTTATCCCTAGATACAGTGGAAAAAAATGTTTTTCCATGGATGTAATAAAAACTCGAAAACTTCATAAATCAATATTAAGCAGATGAATTTCAATCAAATTCTCCATAAAGCTAACAAATGCTCTACCTCAAGACTACGTTCTTGCATCAACAATATACTAAAATACTGTCCGAATTAAAATACAAATAAAAAAACAAACCGTACAAACCTTCCAGTCAACGGACCAAAGGGATGCTGGTATTCATCAGGAATAAAAGCAAAAGGAGGACAAGGGCATTCTGCATTTCAAGATAAAAAGTGGACACGATGATTGTCAAACTTAATCTAACAGCTGGGCTAAGGTGATGTCGCACAGTACACTTCACGGCACAATACCGCCAGACGACAACAACAAGGACCACTACCACAACGACGACGACGATACAGGTGGCTAATATATCTATGCCCCTGCACATGTCCTGATATCAACAGAATGAATTTCCTGCAACCAACCCAAATACATGATGTGTCTATTTCTTTATGTGTGCAAATCCTTTGAGTGAGACAAATCCTTGAACAGCAACTGCAAATGGGTCCATATTCCACCGCCTCCAATGGATGGCTGTTTGTGTAGGGTGTGTAAATTTTGTATCCCCTGGTGGAAAACACATGCACTTGACGGCAAAATATTTTGCCCGGCACCACCCTACCTTTAGTTGCCCCTTGTTTTCTTTTCATTTGTGCTTTATTACATACAATGAATATTTCAGGGCTTAGAAAGTCGTAAACACATTTGAAACAGAGATGCCACTTGAGGAAAATTATCATGAAAATGATTCGAATGAATTAAAAAAAGAGTGAAAACGAAGTTAAGGTCGAATAGGCCTTAAAACCTGAGCTTATAGGCAACAAAACTCTTTTAAAAAAGGTTAAATAGTGTTGTTAGTATTTTTTGGGATGGATGGATGTACGTGAGTGTACATACATACCATATGTGTATGGTGTTTGTACGGTACAGACACATTCGGTTTTATATTGTCCTCATTATCCGGGATTTGTACTTCTTGTATTACAACACTTTACGAGGTGATACCCAAACGACGGCGAAGACAGAAGACAGAAGAAACTTTAAAGGAGTTGAATGAACTAGTTCTTCGTCCAAATGCTCTTTGTTCAGAAGTCGAGTCTTAAATTTGGAGTTCCTAAATCTTCCATCGAAATTCGCTTAATTGATTTCAAGTCACTCCATATAGCCCAATAACTTTCCAAAATGATTTCGGGGATTTTATTAACATTTTCAACGATTCGCGCTACGGAAGAATAACCGGAAAGCATCAATTGACATTTCACCTCTTTTGAAACAGGAACACCACACAAGCACCAATAGCGCCATCATTTTAGGCTGTTTTTTTTTTTAATAATCCAAGAGTTTCTGTGCCAGTTTTTCTGTGCAAGAAGAAAAACATTGATTCAAAAGAATCGGCCGTTGTAAAAACGATGACCATACAAAACCACTCTCACTAAAAAAAATTCACACAAGCCTCATAGAACCTTTGTTTACAAACGACGGTAGCACTATGGAGTACTACAAAAATATCGTACTCGTATATCACATCAATTTGGATTATTTTGGGAACCCCATTGCAAATTTTTACATATATAACCGACTTTGCAATAGATGTCCTATTTGACGATGTATGTATGTAAAGTAAAAAATCTTTAGAAGATCATCGTTGTACATTACAACATTCAAAAACGCTTGCCAATTATTAGTCATTACTATCAATATTGGTGCTCAGGTTGAGCTGCGTTCTGCAAGCTACATGCACACTTGTTGAGTCGAGTATTCATCGTTTAGTGGGCAAACTCGAATCAACTGGCATGGTAACCAATCAAATACCACCTGCACGTCATTGAAACGTGAGGCCTGCAGAAAAGATTGCTGCAGTGAACGAGATTATGCACAATAATCTGAGGCAGCGCCCAAAAACATTGGCCCGTAGTACTTTCTTTCAAACAAACAAACCTGGCACCTCATTGACATGTGATCATATATAAACTTAGCACTGAAAAAAAACTATTAACTATTCGTTAGTGACTAAATTCCTTTACTACTTCATTATATTGGACAGGTTTGTGATTATAAAGCAAGCTGGCCGTTTTCTTATATTCCGGCGAAGTTCTTGGATGTTGTTCCAAGTTTACCTATCTTACCGAACTTTAAATTGCCATATAAGTTAAATCAAATGAAGCTTACAATTTTTGAGTTTCTTTCGCTTATTGTATGAAATTAAATTGTTCAGGGCATTCCACATCTTGCTATGTATACAATTTTTTTTATCTGCACCGATTTGTAGAAAGTGGCATCACTAATTAGAAACGTTTGGAGTTCATTGCAATAGCAAATGTGTATGAAATGAATGCAGGACGAATATGTAAACCGCAAATGCATGATGACCCGGGGGAACAGGTAGAAGTGGTACAAAACTTATCACGAGCGAGTCGAGCATCTTGTGGACACAGAGGTGAGATTGCAGGGTGTAATGTATGTTCCTAATTCTCAATGGGAGACACGATATTTTTCTGCTACTCTTTTGAATGTTTCCACATTTTTTTTCCATATTCACGTTTGTTTGGACTCCGTCTGAGTTTTTCAGCGGGAATGTTGCAATCTAATTTAACTGTTCCTGCAAGTGGACAATTATTTAATTTTTTCATTTAAGTTTTGAATGTAAAATGATTCTTTTAAATGGATGTACGCTGTAATAGTTTTATGTTGTCGTTTAAGGAATGTAGAAAAAACGAAAGTCTGAACTAAGCAAATACTCGTATTTGTTAGATATTTGTAATTTCTTCATTTTAAAATAGGTTTTCGGTTCTTTGTTTTCCGATGGCAAACAAAAACGACAATAGGATAGGAATAAAGCATACTGTTGTTAGAAAAATCAAGTCTCTTCAGATGGAAACTATATATGTAGTACGGCAGTCGCACTCAAAGATTATCCCCATTACAAAGAGCAACCTAAGAATGCGGGCGGATGTCGGAACTTCCAAACATAAAGAATTGTGCTCTCAAGAAGGCACGTGGTTACTAGCAATGGCAATTCGCTGTCATTTCTACTCTCCAATGATGCAAACGGGAACAAAAATAACCCGACGAACATTCTTCCGATCGCCCGAGGGCATTTGCATTCATTTTCGTCAGTGCCTAACTGCCGAAAGGCAGTTTGGGATGATCAGAGTCTTATACTCTGCAAGTTGTGCGCACCTCTTTGTTTGCAGCATGTAAAGGGTGTTTTTTTAAAACCCGCTTCTAACTTCTGACGTTTATATTTATTAAATATTAAATCAATTGCCACATAACAAAACTGTCAGTATCATTTTTATTCAATACGTTACCAATTTTTAAGAATTTAGTTCCAATATCATAGTTATGTGCGCCAAACTTATAGCGAACTTACACCATATTACACCTAACATAATCGACCATCTGAGACCGTTATGAGGCGATGAATCTCATTTTTGGCTCAATGGGTATGTCAATAAGCAATATTGTCACATTTGGGTTGAAGATAATCCACATTAGATTATCAGAAAAAAGTTACACCCCGAAAAATGCACAGCGATCTGTGGGCTGGTGCAGTCATCCGACCTTATCTTTACCGTTTCTGCTTCAATAGTCACAAGCGCTTCAAGGTCGCTATATGGCTCCCATATACGTAGTATATGTAACATCCTAACATTATTTCATGAAATTCAAGGTCTCCGTTTCAGTTTTGTTATAACCATCTTGATCAAGAGGCCCTCATTCTCCATTGTTATCTCACATAGTCATATATCAGATTTCATAAAAGGTTAAACGAAACTCAATCGGGGAAAGCCCAAGTGTTGTATTGTGGTGTTTTCCGTTGAACTTCCTCATAATGGCTCGTTGGCTTTGAGCTGTTATGCAAATCCGCATCCGTATCTGAACTACAATATAATATCCGAGTCGATGTAGCTGCTCGGAATGTAACACTAGAAACGAGCTTTGTGTAGATCGCATAACGATCTATTTAGTTGACGGTTTGTTGATCAGAAGTCAACCAGGTCCCTTTATGGACCTAAAGGTATGGAAACCATGTGTTGGCCAGTGTGTAAAAATTATGTTGGCGAATTTCTTTTTTATGCGAATCTTCATCAAGCGTTCGCTTACATGCCTAAAGCTCAGAACTTGTTCCTTATAACTCGGAAATTCGTATCTGAATAAACGCTATAACCGCTGTCCTTGCCGCACTGGTTATCTGTAAGACTCTCTATATAATCGTATCACAGTTTATCATTCCCTCTTTTCGTGATTCACCCTTTTACACTTCTTGGATGGCAGTTAAGTATCTCTTCTAGTTATTCCGCTGCATGCGATCTGTGCAGGGTTTGAACATTCCACCTGCAAATCCGAGATTTTGTGAAGTTATTTCCCACCTATAATTTGAGAACTTCCTTCGATTCTAATCGGAAAACAAAAAGAAAATGGAATTATTTTTGAGGATTTTAGTATAATTTTATTAACATTATGAATAGCAATGAATCTATCATTATATGAGGTTATAAGCCGTAATTTTGGACGCCGTGATTGAATTATTTTAACGTTTTATTTACCCAACGGTGCCTCACTAAATCAATAAACATTGCGTGTGAGTTGCAATTGATGTGTTACAACTCCGGAAGCGTAAATAAATTATCTAAATTAACTCGAGGTCTAGGTCTTCTCAAGCCCAGACTAGATATTAGTTACACTTAAATCATTTTTTTAAATATTTTAGTAAATAAAAATGTTATGTAAAAAATAAAGAATATTTCAATAAGATTAGAGAACGATACGTTGAAAATAAAGCATATATACGAGTATCTAAATTAACTCGAGGTCTATTTATTTTAGTAAATAAAAATGTTATGTAAAAAATAAAGAATATTTCAATTAGATTAGAGAACGATACATTGAAAATAAAGCATATATACTACAAAATTCAAAATTGAAAATTCAATAAAGTCATAAGAGTTATTCAATATTATACATATTTCGTTTTCTTTTAAAGCAACCTTTGGTCCTAATCAAAAGGATATTCTTATTTCTTTGCTTTTCATTTACTTTCTGATTTGTTTCATCAATTTTATAAAGATTTTCATTCGATTGATTGTAGTTATGTATGAAATTTAAAAATCTAACTCGTTTTGCATATGATTGCCATGAACTTGAATTTGTCTTCCTTTTTCTTAAATTAAATATCTTACCAAACTTAATTATGAAATAATTCTTACAAGTTTCCATTCAAAATAATTTCCGTATTCACATTTCTAGAACACAACATCATTTTCTTTATATTTTCATTTACTTGCACATTTTTCCTTTTTTTGTCCTTAGTTTATATTATATGTCGGTGTAATAAAACAATCCAGAGCTAAGGACTTTCTTAAAATCATTTAATGCTCCAGTTTTTTCGTGCAAATTTTTTTAAAATCGATGTAATGATTTGGATGCCTCTTTCCGCGAGCCCATTTGATGTAGGGTGGTACTGTAGACTTTTCAAAGCACTAATGCCATTAGCATCACAAAACGTCAAAAATAAACCTGCACCAAATGGAGGACCGAAACCAACTTTTTAGACAATCCATAGATTGAGTAGCAGTAAAATAATTGCTCTATATCAATTAGATTCAAAAATCTATTCCTTCTAGCTTAAAAAAACTTTATGTAATCATAATCAATCATAAGAATAAAATTCTTCTAGCCAATCAAATTTCCTTTTATCAAAAAAATATCTTTGATTTAAATCACATACTGAACAGGTTTAAATACATTCATCTCTATAATGGTTCATCGTTGGCCACCACGGTCATATCCTCCATTACGTACTTCATTACTTGTATTTAATTTGTATCATTTTAAGATTTAGTTACTATTCCGGAAAGCTTAATAGTTAAATCAGACAGACAACGCTACGCATTTAAATAACCAATCATTGTTCTCTTATAGGTTCTACAGACGGTAATCGAGAAAGAGCCTCAGCGTGTTTAAGTTCTGTTCCCTCATTTTACTTAATTTCATACGAATATTGCGCAGCCGATACTGAAAGTGTTTGTTTTTTGTGTCAAAAAAATCCTAGAATCCAGTAAAATGAATTTGTTGCCATACAAATATGTGTGAAATTTTCGAACAGCCTAAACAATTGCTAATGCTTCACGTTGAAGCTGGGAATATTTCTTTTCTGAGTCATTGAGAATAGACGATGCAAGAAGTACTGACCGTTCCTCGACTTTAATCATATGTAAGATGGCGACCCCTACACCATATGGACTAGCCTCACATGATATAATCGACATCTTTGCATCGAAATGTACCAGCATTTGATTTTTCATAAGTAAATCCTTACTTCCAAACAAACAAACAAATTTTGAATTCTTACGCAAAAGATCATAAAGCGGTTTAAATTCAAAATTAAATAACCTTAAATAAGAATTCAAACTTATAACATTGTGAGATGGAAGCGCACACTATATTGCATTCATTTTATCTTTAAATTGCTTAATTCCTTCTTTACATATTTTGCAAACTATATATTTTACGTTTTCTTGGAAGGACATACATTTCGCTTCATTAATTTCAACTTGGTACGCGTCAAGTCTATTTAAAACGCCTTCAAGTCTCTTCTTCTCAAAATCCTCTAAATTTTAACCTCCAATGAAGATATCATTTGAATTACCAAATACCTTTGGTACTAAGTGTAAAATTTGATCTATAATAGATTGAAAAAGCGCGGAAGCTGAGCTCAATCCAAAAGGAAGTGAAGTATTACGATACAGACCGTTATGCGTATTATTAGTAAGTTATTCTTGTAATTTTTCAGATACCTTTATATGTTGGTATGCACCTGACAAGTTAAGTTAACAAAAATATGCACAATTGCTGAGACCTACGAAAATCTCATTGATTTTATAGTACGTTTACACCGACCTGAATTCAGCATTTCCGACAAATTCAACATTTCAGCCGAAATGCTCCATACAATTTCCAGCATTTCGAAATGTTGGATTTCAGCGAAATGCTGCATATCGTCTCTGCATTAAAATATTGTCAATTCGAACAAACATTTTTAATTATTCCGCACGTCATAGAGCTTACAAAAACAACTTTGAAAGAAGTCAGCTGTTCCAATATTTACAATTATTAAAAACTATATGCCTCAAAAGTATAAAACAAGGAGGAAGTGGAAAGACAGCAGCTGTCATATAAATGTTTTCGTTCTATGTAAACGGTGAAATGAAAATCCGAAATTTCATATCGAAGTGTTGAATTTCAGGTTGGTGTAAACGTACTATTAGGATCAGTCTGAACAAACTTATTTTCGGAAACTTTACAATCTTTAGAAATACGCAATTTATTTAACACAACTTTTATAGATAATGCCCATCTACTATCACGAACTCCCACTAAAATACCCTCTGTAAAAATCTGTCTACTCCAATTTCTACAGCAAGTAAGTAACTTAAACGACATAATACAGTTTGAAGAATATGGATGAAGCATCATCCTTTTAAATTACCCCCAATTTCCAATTTTTTCAAAGCACTATCTACATTTTGCGAAAACATCGAACTATATTTATTTTAGAAATGAAACATATCTTTAAAACTGTTTAACCTATTCACAAAATGTTCCAGCCAATTGGGCATAAGGATGTCCAAACACGATCTTCCTAGTAATGGCGTAAAATTTGTTTTCGATTGAATAACAACTACAGTACACTCGCGGTAACGTGACTATATGACAGAGTTGTAAAAGAATGCAATCATTTTTGATTGCAGTCATTGAAGTCACAGAGAAAACTTCTATGTATTGACTTCAATCAAATGAATTCAATAACATACTTTATCACCATTCATTTTGAAGTCATTGATTGATAATTCATTTTAGTGAATTCAATGTTTGCATTCAAATGACTGCAATTATCTGTGATTTCAGTGAAGTCATTGAAGTCTTTTTAAAGTCATGGAAGTCATTTTGAAGTCAAAAACTATTGAAGTCATTTTGAAGTCACTGAAGTCATTTTGAAGTCATTGAAGTCATTTTGAAGTCATTGAAGTCATTTTGAAGTCATTGAAGTCATTTTGAAGTCATTACAGTCATTTTGATGTCTTTTTTGAAAATAAGAAAAGTACATTAAGTTATTTTCACAAAAAAACAATGTTGCGCAGTTAAAGAAAACAATCAAACAACCATAAGTACACTTAAGTATATATATATATTCAGGGTCACTTTCATTGTATCCCAGATCTCTGCGAAATTTAAACAAAACAAGTTATGCGAATTTAGTCAAAACTCAACGGATATAACTTACTGTCGCACGGTCATTACATCATATTCATTGTCAGTATCGTAATTGTCTTTATATTCTTCAAATATAAGGACAATTTGTTCACATTCTGATATACAACGGTCACAAGTAGTTAATTGCAAAACAGTTAATTGATTTAAATTACATCGCAAATCTACATGTTCTGCTAAGCAGTAAAGATTATTTCGACCAAACTAATCAAAAAGGTTTCAAATATTTCGTGGTATCGACAGCTATCTATTCTGTAAATGAACTCAGGGCAGGTCTTTTCGATAATTATTTGTATGCTATTAAGATTTTTTATGATATTCAACAGAGCTGCGATCATTGTTTATGCTTTAGTTTAGAGACAGACTATTGCAATTGTCGGTTCAGCAAAGTAAAGGAAAACTGAAACTTTAGTTGTCTGGCTGTTGCGTAAAAAGAAGTTTCAAATTATAGTGAAGTGTAGTGTAAGATTATGAGTACAAGTGGTGATAACGTGAACTATCCACTAACGTGAACACACAAATTTTTATATTAGCTATCCAGTAACTTGAATACGAACCTTTCGATAACGTGAACAGTTGCTCTTGTTGACTGCGAATGTAAATCTTATCACAAATGAACATGTCCTAACAAGAAAAAGGGGTAACTGTAACTGTTTAGCCAACGATTTACATTGTGTATAGTGTGTAAGTGCGTTATGTTCTCCCTAAGAATATCCATTTTTCAAGTGATTTTTCGTGCACGCGGTTGGTTATGCAGTTGAAATTTTTAAAATAATATATAAATGAATGAAAAAAACTTTTTGGAATTAATTTTTAATTCAAATACGAGTATGTTCAGTACATATAAGCTCTCACAACTAATCGTTATTTTACGTTACCGCGAGTGTACTGTAATTCAAACGAAAAATATTTATTTTCATGCAAATCCCAAACCCAAACCTTCAACACAAACCATACGCACCTGTAATAAGACATAATTTTTTATCAGCCATATACAAATCGCAATGTAAAGATAACATAGGGGAACTAAAAAAAAGTTTTTTTTCTACGGCATAAGTTTGTGAATCAATTTGAAACAAATGTATCGGGAATATTTTGGAAAATAACTTGGACAACGAGACAAATGTTGGTCCCCACACAAGGTTCGAAGACTTGCGCGTAGTCAAATCGATGTTGAAGTCAAAGAGGATGAAAATGGCTTCCGCTTGGAATACCGATGACATGGATTAAGCCAAGAAACCAACTTGATTATTGCTACTGTAGTGCTGTGATTGTAAGAGGTATGAGCCGATAAAAACAGCGCTCTTGGGCTTACCCAAACGTTCAATCCGCTAAGCTACCAACACTGCATAGAAAAAATTTGCCAATACCGGTGTTTACTTCCATATCAGAGAACAACTGTGATGATGTTAAAATGTAAGATAGTCGAAGTGAAAGCAACAATGAAAGTGAATTTGAAGGATGTAGTCCTCCACTTTAAGGTTTTTGGTTTTTTCAGGGCGAGCTGAACGACTTGATTCGAGATTTGAATTTATGAATATCAAATTGCATTATTTGCACAGTCATCTACATAAATTTCTTGACAACCTGGGTGATTATAGCGAAGAATAAGGGGAACGGCTCCACCAGGACATCAATATTATGGAAGAAAAATATCAAGGCCGGGGGATCGCCATATGATGGCAGACTAATGCTGCAACTTACAAAGAGACCTCCGGACCAAAAACACCATAGGAAATGGCTTACGAAGCGTTTTTTTAACTCTTATTATAATTTTTTTTAATTTTTTATGATAAATTTTATTATTTTTTGTTTCATGTATAGCACTTTGTTCGTTTGAAATCATTTGATAAATTTAAAATAAACGTTTTAAACAATATTTTCCTCTTTTTTAAAATGAAATTTTTAGTATAAATGGATTGCCTTTATCTAGAAAAGTAGAGTCGATTCAACAAAAATATTATTATTTTCGTATTCAGAGGACCAAAATTAAATAAAATTAATTAATAAGTCCCATGCCACAGCATCAGTGTTGCCCTGTGTTGCCAAACCTGCTCATAACTGAAGCCGAAGCTCTAGTATCAACTTCCGTAAATACTAAACTAGCATTAATTTCTATAATAAAATTGCATGCATTATAAATGTATAGTACATGTCCTAACTGTATCTTTTCTATACTTACTCCGTGCGGCTCATGACGATCCTTCTAAACGGCACTTTCTAGCATAATGACCGTTGCGTCCACAATTGTAACATTGGAAGGACGAATTGATATTGTTCTATTTGAATTTGTTGGTGAACCTTCTTGTCGTCTCTCTGCTGATAACTGTGTTTTTTTCTATTCCTGCGGTGTACGACTGCAATGAAACTTGACGATTTGATAATCCACACAATTTATGGAATTGCACATTGACATCCTTTATATCTATTAAAGATTCGTTTATTAATACCAAGAAGAAATTGGTCTCGCAGAAGGGCTTGAAATACATATAAATCAAAATGAAAAGTTCCGAACGGATTGGTTTTTGTGAATATTAGTATTAATAACTATTATACAGAGATGAAAATAATTTTGCTCCTAATAATTTCTATCATTCTGTATACATATTTATCCGAACGGAGCAATTCATTTACTTCGAGTAAGAAACTGCTCCGCCCCGGAATAAATTATATTTCTCGCAAAACTTTTTTGTACGAAATTGAGCTACCAATGAAAACAAAGTCCAACAAATTTGATCTAAAATAGTATAATTTTCTTATTCAACTTATCAGAAATTATAAAACAACGTTAAACTCTTTCTAAGCAACAATTAGTACATATGAGTCAGAAATGAAAACAGAATACATGTCATTCAATACATTATAACATAAAAAACTATATTGGTGCTGCAGCCCGGTGCAAACCAGGGTCTAGCTTCACGCACCCATTTCTGCTGCTCGCGTTTATTTTTTTCACTCTTGTGTTTTATGCCGAATTCAATTCAAACGGCTGAGAGGCTTTTTCACAGGCAAAATTTACTCGATGGTTTGCTATTGGCAGACTTGATACGTGACACCATCATGCTATACCTATCACCATCCCTGATATGCACGAAAACTGTAAAATCAATTCGAAAGAGGTAGATAATAATATTGATAATAGTCAATCAGCAGTATTGTTGTCATTTGTCACTGAAGGCAATAGTTGTAAAAGTGCTGTGAGTAGTAGCTTTTTAACTTTAAATAGGTTCCAGGTCAATACATGAAAACAAATTCGGACTCTAATTGATTACTCTAACCTCTAGAGTATTGATTTGAATAGTGCTAAGTACAATAATTTATATTTCTACGAATGCAACTGTACCATACGGAAATCTAAAACAAAATTTTAACAGATCAGCAAGAGGAGGACATGGATGGTTCATTAATTGCGCTGATTCGTTAAAAGAAACAAAAGACATCGAGATGTCTCAGCTCGAAGTTCTACGGTCCTGGCTGCATTTGGTGACGAACTTAAATAAAATACTAGATTCCAAGTCACTGTATCACGTTATTTGACGCAGCCGGTGTTCGAAGCCTTAAATATGCCAATAGTGAATTCTCATAACATTGTAGAGAATTTCAACATTGCTGTTGGGAAATTACGGAGTGATATAAAAAAAAGGGTTTCTATTAAATTGTTATGTGTCAAAATTGATTGCGCTTCCAGGCTCAATAGAAATGTACTAGGAATAAATATACACTTTGCTGAAAATGATTCCATTACAATTGAAACGTTACGAATGGTTGATATGAATCAACAACACACAAGCAATGACATCTTGTCGAAAGTGATGGAAGTTTTGTCGAAGTACGACATAAGTACTATACCAATCAAATTCTCAGTGTAACGACAGATAATGCGAGTCATATGATCGCAGCAATTCACCTTTCTACGCAGCACTTACCTAAGAAAGTAGGTCGTCGATAGAGAAAAACTAGATTCAGTACTCCAAGTATAGTTGAAATTAGCTGTAATTTTTTGCACGCGTGTTAGCGATTGTCGCAAAAATACGACCCAAATCCGCTTAAGTGTTCATCATGAAAACTTGGTAACACAGGCATGCTTTGACGTTTAGTGGTGGCTCATCTGTCGGTTGGTGAACAAACTTAAATTGTTTTGAAAAATATTTGTAGGCGAATGTTCATAATTTCTGAGAATTCATTGGAAAAACTCATCCAATTTTGAAAGCACTGTTTTACATCTGCTTAATAGATACCGTATATTAACTGACTTAGCGTTTATCGCTATGTTTTTGTTGTAATCAATATGCAAATTACTTTTTAAGCAGACAGCGGATTTATATACGAATACCATGACTTTACAACGTTCTCTTTAAACAAATAATTTATAAACACCATACACATAGCTTTGTTCTGTTGCGTTGTAGCTCACTTGTTTCAGCTGGTGCACTCTCATCTTAACGCCAGTTGCTTAAATTTCTCAACTGTTAAACGAGGATAGCCCCAGTTTCTCTGATTTATTTTAAAATGTAAAGAATTTGTACGCCGGGTACCTTCCTTCATGGTCGAAATGATAAATAGGAGCATAATCTGTGCATAATCTCCTGTGTAATAAATTTGAGAATTGAGCATCCTATGTAAAAGTGATTTAAGTATTCTTACAAATCTATTGCTAGAGGGAAAAGAAACAGCGCTTATTCGGATGCGGATTTGTCAAATGCGGCAGGTTTAGGCAAGAAATTTGGAGCTTCCGACTCGTAAACGAAGGCCTTATGACATTCTATATCAAGGCCATATTCGGTAGCATATCCCTAATATGCGCCTAAACCGCAAATCATGAAACGCCTAATCAAATTGATCGCATTGCAATAGACGTTAGGCATGCCTCCTGCGTTCTGGATGTCCAAATTTAGCGGGCAGCCAATAAGTTACAAACAATTTCTTACTTTATCTCTGATGAAATATTTCAGATTACTCTTGGTGAATTACTTAAGCCACGTCGAAAACTAGCTGGTTTGGTCCCTCTGATTACGCTTGCCAAGTTAATTGAGTCAACGCAAACAAGACCAAAGATCAATAAAAGATTTTCTTTCACTTAAATATCCTCAGAGTGTGCTTATTCGCTATTAGAAGCTGCCCATCCACTAAGCATGGTTCGGTATAGCATCTTTTTAGTTGCTAAATCTTTTCAATTCAATTGACTTCTTATTTTATATCCCCTAATGTCATTACTAGAGTTCTGTGCAGAACCTCGGTAGATAAATTGCTCTATGTTATAGTTGTCTAATGACATATGTGGCTGTACAATACTTTTATGACGGCAACATATCCGGCTATAACATAAGTAGTAAGCGTTTTTCAGTGGTTATTTTCCAATTGACATAAAATGCAAAGAAAAAACAATTTAATGCTGAAACCTTTATTGAAATTATTAATTGGGATATGTCTTCTTTGTTAAAATTTTAACATCGCTGTAGGCACTTTTACCTTATTTTTAAAATGGAAGAGTATATTCGTTTTGTTTTATTGTTTTTGTTTCGGAAGTATCATAATGGAAGTGAAGACACTAGAGAAGTCCAAAATTTGTACGAGTATGAAGAAGATGTTCTCAGTGAGTCAGAAGAGCTAGAATATGAACTTTTGAAGTTCAGCGGCGAAATCGCAATGCTATGGTAAGTGAACTCGCAAGGAAACTGATAAATGGGTTATTTTCAAAAACACTTAATGTCGCAACACAACATCCTTGAGATGGACTTTACACGCTAAATGTGTTACTGCCTGTAGAAGCTATTGTCTCAAACTATTGTCTCACTCAATTCTACTTTCAAGAGCTCTGCAGATTCAAATTTATAAATTGTAAAATCTACAATATTATCTATTACACCAGGAAAACACTCGCTTTCATAGAGATAAGACCACCTACACGCAGCTACAGGTGAAAAAATTATCAATCCGTCTTATTTTCCAGATTAAACATCTTCAGACTTACACTTATCCCGAAGTCTGCAAAACATCCTTAATGGAGAAAGTTGTAGGTCTCGTGACGATGTCCAAGAGACTCTTGGGATATTTTTTCCGTCAAACCCATGCATTGTGTTTAGTGACGGCATTGAGAAGTGGCCCGAGAAGTGGACAGAAGTATTGTCTATTGAAAATAGAAGCATTGACGATTCAATTCTTGCAATGAACTAGCATTAAGCAGATAATTTAAAATCGCGCAAAACGTTACAATCTGATTGTGTTCTTTTTTATTGGTCGGGGCATGCATTTGAGCTACGTCTGCCTTAATACTCCCTCACATGTTAATTTCCCCCGATTATCTGCATATGTATGGCGTCTGCTGTTGGTTTGTAAGTTTCGCACAATTATCGATAATTGGTATGTAAGCTTCCTTATTCCACTCTTCATGTCGATTATCTGATCCGATTAACTCGTATTCGCCGATGACAATGACGTAACCGGAATAAAGCTGCGTGATGTCATCGGACTTTGAGTGCGAAACTGGAACCAGCTAAAAACTATCGAGCTAGCTGGAGACGCTTGTAGGCTGAGGCCCATGTCGGGCACCAACAGTAGCGCCATCTTAAGTAAGTTAGTAATTATACAAATATGTTTAAGTGTTCAGAAATTTCCAAGATGTGTAACTTTTGAAAAAAAAACAACGAAGGTATTTGGCTGAGTCAGACGGTAAACAAAAAAAAAGCCTCTTTTATTGTGCACCATGCATTGTCGGCGATACTGAAAACTTTATTACTTGTTTACAGTCACGACCAGACGTCAATGAAAAGCATCAAGTTAAAAATCCAACTGAATTTATTAGCCAGCAAAAACCTTAAACAAAACCGTTGAAACTATTGTCCCAGGCGGCCCGGGCTGATTTTTGTGACAACAAAAAGGTAAGCTTCCTTGACAATAAAATTAATGAATTTCAGCTGGTCTTACTATTTTTAACCCATTTGCTCTCATCAGTAATATCTTTAACCGAATTCATTTAATCAAATCATTGTTATTAGTAAATTATAGAAATTTATTTTTTTCACCCAGTGCACTTGCTTCTTAATTGCACTGATTGCATGTAAATACAATATTTATCAACTCACGCGCATCGTTCTAAAGATAAAGGGGTTATTAAAATTAGTATGCAAATACGACAGCGAGTAGTTTTTCCATTATTATATTGAAAGTGAGGACAACTACGAGGACACCCGCCACAGTTTGCATCAACCCCTCAAGGATTTTACAAATAACTTTCAATTATCCTTACACGGAATGTAATACACATTTGGCGATAACATTATCGCCAACAGCATGAGAACAACCACGCACCTATAACACGAAGGTGGTAGATTTCCTGCGATATACGAGTACCATCTCTTCCTCGTCACGAACAACTAGTTGATTGCTTTAAATTAATTTCAACACGTTTCTGCTCTATTCAAATATGAATATCATTAAACCTGACCGATTCTTGAAAATCACTCCCCCAAATACCCTCATTAACCTCCTGCTATTGCCTGACGTGCCTGCGAGCTGAAGCCCTACATTTCAAGACATGACCCTTACTAAAGCGAGTTAAAATCTTACGAGTCGAACTTGATTGATTCCTTTAGGCGCAAGCCATTACAATTTATCAGATTGTCAACTAGGCCAAATGGAAAGATGTTATCGATGGCGGCGTAGGATTTCGCCGAAATTTCCTTTTGTCAGGTGCTGTAGCGCGATTAGATACAAGGTGTAACTCAATCACTCCAGCTCTCAACCTCGGAGGCAAATGTATCCCTATCTACGAAAGGGACAGCGAATGCGAATAAATGTCTTCAATTTGTGTATGTACGATGGAAATGGTTTTTACTCGTAAAGGTAACTGGTTGGGCTTGAATTTATGAGCGCACTAAAAATACAATCCATTTGTTTGAATTCGATTTTAAGGAGCCGATACAAGTGGAAGGATATCGTGGTTCAATCCAAGAAGATGGTTTACATTTATTTCGTGTGTGTTGCTGTTAATAGCAAATCAGGGATTTCGTCAGGACAAATGGCGGGTGATTAGAGCTTTTGCCTTGTCGTTTGTTGGCATAAAGGGAGAAATTTAATTTCCTCTCAAAGAAATACTAAAAGGTTGGGTTGGTTGGAACCGTAAACGAAAAACAAGGATTATACCTGACTTGAAAGCTTAAGTTTGCAATCCATTGTCAAGAAGTGTATGTTCTATAAGGATGAGCCCAAATCAAATTGAAATTCATTAGGGAAGACGAAAACCAAATGGAATACACATTTTAACTCGTATATGTTCAATGATTTCGATTATCTAAAATTCAATCAGTACCAAGATTTCGTTAATGTTAAATTGTGCCTGCCAGATAAATAATAAAGACGAGCAATTTAAAAAACAAATGCTTTTCCCATGATATCATTATATTTGAACTTCTTATCCATAAAACGAACGTCATTATTACTACCTAACTCAGCATGCTAAATGGTATTATTAATAAGGTGGGCAAATTTATTTTTTTTGTTTACTGCATAAACGGTAATATTCGTCGTTAAAGTGGAGCTCCTGGGCCAATTATATTCTATACGACGGTTGTCGTATAGAGAAAAGGTCTGTCGCCACGGCACACCTGGTTCTGCTTTATATGCACTGTTAAATCATCCTCTTCATTATATTTATACCATGGGCTACACTCTCTACGCATCTTCAGTTTAAAGAGTAGTGATTTTTCGTAAAATAAGTATTAAAGTTGTGATAAAGGATAACTTTAGTTGCGGAGTCGACTTTGCCTGTTCCCAATTGTTTCGACCAGAAACTTATCCAGGAAAAGAATGCGTTCGGGTCCTCACAGATGGCTTTAAAACCGGTTTAGAATGCAACACAGGTGTCTTCACTTTCCGTTAGGGAAACTTATGTTTGTCTTTCTGGTAGGGATATACCTACGTAATATTGATGGCAACGAAATGTATTGTGAAAAACTATTGTAGAAGGCAAAGACGTTGCATCTATAGCGACACCCAAACTGGGCTTAAGGCCCTACTAGAACTTTCAGGCTAGTTCGAGAATGCAAGACTTCACTGAACCCAGTTGGTAATTTCATTAAGTTTTGTTTATATCCTAAGTCACAATGCAATCACGTAAAATCGTCGAAAAACTGGTTAGGCATGTTATTGAGGAAAATTCTACATGCCCCAAACTTACTTTAGACTGTCTGGGTCTCGATTAAGATTGACATAATTGCGGGGTTGGGTTTAATATGATTATAACTGCAAATGAATGCTTCTTGACGACTCCTTACGATAGGCGGGCCTCAGGCTGCTTACTGGCGACGTGAAGGGAGACCCACCCTTTTGCTAAGCTCTTAGGTATGCTGGGCATAAGTGTCACAATATCCTGTCATGTTTGCAGTAAGAGTGCTGACGGCAAAGTAAAGCATAACCTTTGAAAATGTCCAGACCCCACTCTCGATATAGGCTGGTGCTGTACGCACTTTATCACTGCAGTGCTTTTTCATTTTTCAACGCAAAACTGAACAATTTTATTTTTCGTCTGAGTACTCTTGTTTCGGAACACAAATAAGGAAAACAGTATTTGCTTGTAAAAGCAATTACGACGATCAGCAGCCTTTCGATCTCAAAACATCGAAAATAGCTCTTAGCATTAAGTCCACTGTTAGATAAAGCATTATAACTAACGAACGTCAGAAAATATTAATTAAGTGACCAACGTAAAGAATTCTCTGTGACTATTAAATTAAATTAAATCAGAAAATCGACCTGAAATATATTACACTGTGAAACTATTTAAAACAAACTTGAGCTACAGGATTAGTGATACCAACATTTGGGTATTGTCTCAACCCAAGTAAATGTTATAGTACTTTTTTTAATTTATTTTAATCAGAATATAGGTACAATGGCGTATACTTGTATACTTTAAGGCTTTAAAACGGACCTTCGGATTATCGCTGGCAATAGAAGCCGTGGTTGTTACATAATTTTGCGTTTCATTCATAATTGCTTTAGACTCAACTTTATTAATTAATAATATTCTACGTTTATTTCACAATACATGTGTGTTTGATATAATAAAAGCTTCCACAGTATCTATTGGCTTGTCCTTTACAAAAACTGAGGGATCTACGTATGAAAATTTCGGATCACTAAACATTTCAATTTCTTTCAATTATTTTTGTTACCACAGAGCTCTTGACGGAAAGTATACGTATAACCATTAGTTATTATATTTTCTGTTTATTTTTTGTTTTGGCTTCTTGCACATTAAAAGAACTTTATTACTAAGCTTGCAAAGCTGGTCAAGTTCTGAGCAAATTTAAGTTTTCTGAGGTCTTCATGTATTTGTGAGGTAAGACAGCAAAGATTAGGGCGAGTATTTTTCGTACTAAGCAAATATCTATTAAACAACTGCCAGCTTCTTTCAAATATTTGAATTGATACGAAAAAAGAAATTTTTGAAAATAATGAAACTTAAAAATAATTTAATAAAAATACTATTCGATAAAAGATCGAAAGACAAAACAATCGTAGTATATTAATAATTTCCTTTGTATTGTCAATTATCTACAACATTTTGAAACAGGCAGTAAAGTTATTCCAATTATAACAGAAATTTCAATTAATTAGGGCCAACATCTCTATTGAAATTCAATTCCATTGCTTTACCAAAAGGACTCCATTTCAGCTCTAGTGACGCACTAAATCCCTTCAACAAACTCCACAAAAAACCTCAATGAAACCAAACAATAGTGTTGACATTCGATTTATAAAGAGAAACTGGTCGTCTGCATTCTCTTTGATTCCTCGTCTAAATTCCCATGGTACATAGAGATACATGCTGCCACTGTAGAAGCCCTTATTTATAAGCCTCCCCCTTCTAACTAATTGACAAAGTTGTTGATGTACGAGCATGAAGAGAAGAGCATGAATAACAGTAAAAGTTGGAGAAGGAGTAGAATGTTTTCTGACTGACTGTATAGTGTATACGGCAAATGCCATTTTCTGTTGCTCCCATGTTTAGTTACAGTCAAGCCGCATCCGTTTCCCCATGTGGTATCATTTCAGTTGAAATTTTTTAATGAGGCAAGATTGATGCGGAAGTTAAGTTGGCCTTTTATTTTTGCACATCGCTCCTTTGAGCCCTTGCAATAGTGACTTTTGTATGTATATGTGCGCCTTTTTTTCCCCCTTTCTTTTTTGTTTCATCCCCTATTTGCCAATGATTAAAAAAACTTTAAAGTCAACTTTGGAGTTAAATGAAAAAGCGTTAAACGCTACGGATGCATAATGCCAGCAATTAAGCTCGTGCCGCGTTTTTTCTAGCTAATGGCCTTTTTACGTTGGAAGGGATGTGTAATGAGTAAATAGCTTGCATAGGATATACTCGTACTCGTTACTCGTCCTTTTCCTCGTCGCTGCTCTATTGACGTGTGCGTGAGTTTCCTACGTCAAGTAAACAGTTGAAAAGAGGATGAGGTATGGCGAGTAGCATATCTCATTAAAATGACGGTTTTATGTCGATTCCCGTAATTGGAAATTAAGTGGCCGACTGACATTTAATTAATGGACACATGCTTTGCTCCGCTCAGTGCTCGTCGGTCGTTGTTCAGTACGATGAGGCACTGTGCGGATGTACTCGCACAAGTAACTTTGAAATTTTCTAATTAATTGTATGATGCTTTGTTAGGGGATCTAATTTGAATTTGATCACACCGAGTGTGAAGGTTGTAGGACTGTAATGTACACAGTTTTGACTGGCAAATTATATGGTCGACATATTTGATTGAGTGATTTGTGGTGTTTACTTAGCAAATTGTAACCAAGCCCAAATGTCGAGTCCATGTTATTTACTTTAAATAAAAATCATGCTTACGAACATTTAACCTTTCCTAAAGGAACGTATCTGACCGCCTTATGCTCTTACACCTATAATACAACAAATACATATAGAAGGAGAGTAGTAGTATATAGACAAAATACTACTTTTAATAGAATTTTGTTTAAACGAGCCTTAGAGCTTCTTCATCGTATTCAGAAGTAAAGAGCTCTATGATTGTGTCAGAACTTTGTAAATGCTAAAAATTTGAATAAGCTAACGGCGATTCTCGTATCTCAGCGATGCACCAGACTGCTTGGCCGGACTCTTTGCTCAACCACCAGATTGCGCGATTCCAACAAACCTTCTAGAAGTCAGTATGCAGATCCCACTTTTCCACATCCATAAAGGAATTTGACCCTCCCTAGACCAATTGTTTGGCCATTGAACCAGATTAATTAATTGATATGTGAAAACAAAAACCCGTTACTCTTTTATTGCCAATTATTAATCGAGCCGAATTTTCATTTCTTTTAAAGAACGAAAGTTCTGTTCCGAAAGTCTACATCTATTAATGTTGGCCAAATAGTGTTTTACTTGGTTTGCAACATGTGGACGAACATTGTCATAATGGAAAACAACTGATGCGTGTCTTTAGGCATATTCTGTTTATTTTTGTTTCAATTTTCGACTCAGATTAATCTGTTTTTGATGGTAGTAGTCCCCAGTACCAGATATAAATAGTTTATAGTACACCTTTCCCTTCTGATCCCATTAAATGCAGAGCATAAACTTCTTTCCATGGATATTGCGTACTGGTTGCGATATTAATGGTTGGCAAGGGTAAACTCATGACTTTTTTCACTTGGGACTAATGAAATAGATCCAATTCTTATCGACAGAGACAATTCGATACAAAAAGCCTTTTCCTATGGTGTTTGGCATTTCCAAGGAGATTTGCGTTTTATTAAACTCATTTTTTAAAGCTAATCGAAAAATGGATGGCAACGATTAGTATAAGGCCTCGTAGAAGTAGCATCTTCCAACAGGTGCTGGTTTTTTAAATAACGAGAATGAGCCTCTGCAGCCGAACATCTTGCAACTCTGCTAAAAAGCCCTACTTCACGACTCCCCGTGGCACCATCTGGGAATATCACTGAAGATTGCGAAGTGAAGGGGACAAATGGCGAGTTTCCTGCGCCATAAATCAGGATTAGTGTCGGAAAAACAAAACAAGACCTTATCCGGACTACTCCGACATATTTGGAGCTCAGGCCGGTAAGCATTTCCAAGACTAAGTCAGGGTCTTGGAAAAGAGATGGTGGCGGACGAGCCCTATATGGGCCAACGGCCATTTAAAAAAAAAAACATAAGTTACGAAGCATCAACAAGCGTCGGCTATGGACGGATCTACTGTTGACAACCCACGCAAACGATTTAAAGGCAATGAGCTTCGGATATGCACGTGGAACGTTAGGTCTCTTCATAGACCACGTGCAGCCGAGCAACTAGCGGAGGCCCTAGACTGTTGCAAAACAGACACAACTGCCATACAAGAAATGCGATGGGATGGGGCGATTGCTATCGATAGCAAAAGCAGCGCTTATTTGGATGCGGATTTGTTGTCGGGGACAGACTACGACAAAAAGTCCTGAGCTTCTGGCATGTGAGCGAGCACCTCGTAGCCATCCGCATCAAGGCTAAATTCCCCAAAATTAGCCTTATATGCGCGCATGCCCCCACAGAGGAAAAAGATGACGACACCAAGGATGCCTTCTATGAGCTTCTTAACATGACCAATGAGCAATAGCCTAGCTATGACATTAAAATTGTCCTCGGTGATTTCAATGCAAAGCTAGGAAGAGAGGGTATCTTTGGTGGAACAATCGGAAAATATAGCCTGCACAACACCACCTCCGATAACGGATTCAGGCTAATCGACTTTGCGGCGGGGCGAAACATTGTCGTGGCTAGCACGCGGTTCCCACATCTCGACATACACAAGGGGACTTGGAGAACTCCTGATCAATCAACAGTCAACCAGATTGATCACATTGCGATCGACACAAGACACTCCTCCAGTATTATGGATGTCCGTACGTTCCGAGGAGCCAACATCGACTCGGACCATTACCTTGTTGTAGCCAAGGTACGGTTGCGGATATCCCAAACAACGCCAAGACAAACTAATGCTGTGAGAAAATTCGACGTCAGGCGGCTACAATCGAAAGAGATCGCCAAGTCCTTTTCCGATCGAGTGTCTCTTAATCGCTTAAGAGGTTCAATGCCGCCAGCATCAAGCATCGAAGACCATTGGAAACACTGCCAAAACGCCATCAGAGATGCCGCTTCTGATGTACTGGGTTTCACTCGTCCACCACAACGAAACCCCTGGTTCGATGACGAATGCCGGCAAGCACATGCAGTTAAGCAAAAAGCACGCAATGCGGCACTGCAGAAAAAGACCAGAGCTGCTCATGAGCTCTATGAGCGGAAGAGGAGAGACGAACACCGGCTTCTCAGGAGGAAGAAGAAAGAGCATGAAAAGGGCGAGATCGAGGAAATTGAGAGATGCTACTCCAGGAATGAGGTTCAGAAGTTTAACCAAAAGGTAAAAATAACACGCCACGGAAACAAACCCCGAGCCGAAGCCTGTAGAGATGAACAAGGGAACATCTTAGTAGAATCGCAGTCGATGCTGAGGACTTGGAAAGACTATTTCTGCAGACTGTATAACGGCCCCATAAGCGGAGCAGCAGCGATGCAGTAAAAATGTGAAACTCGTTACGCATAAGTTCGTATAACGAGGAAAGGGTTAATAAAAGGAAAAGAAGAAGAAGAAGAAGTTTAACGGCGATGACGGAACAAATACCGCTGTTCAGGCAGAATCAACCGAAACAACCTGGACGATGAAGACCAACAATTCCGTCCACCCGACCTGGATGAAGTGAAGATAGCTATATCGAAGCTTAAGTCCAACAAAGCTGCTGAAGCAGACGGGCTGACTGCCGAGCTCTTCAAAGCGGCAGGCGATGACATGGTAAGGAACATACATCAACTCATCTGTAATATATGTTCGGACGAAAGTATGCCCGATGAATGGAACCTCAGCATTGTTTGTCCGATTCTCAAGAAAGGAGACCCTCTGAACTGCGCCAATTACAGAGGCATCAATCTCCTCAACATCGCATATAAGACCTTATCTGCCGTATTTTGTGAACGCCTAAAGCCGTTCGTCAACAACCTGATAGGTCCATATCAGTGTGGTTTCAGGCCAGGAAAGTCCACATATTCCACATATTCACACTACGGCAGATCTTGGGGAAGACCCATGAGCTTCAGATCGATACACACCACCTATTCATCAATTTTAAGGCCGCGTATGACAACATATATACGGGCTATACAGAGCAATGTCTAGTTTCGGCATCCCTGCCAAATTCGTCCGTCTGTGCAGAATGACGATGGAGAATGCACGCTGCTCCATCAAGGTCGGTAAAGATCTGACCGAGACCTTTGATGTCCAGAAAGGATTTAGACAAGACGATGCGCTGTCATACAATTTTTTCAACATCGTACTTGAAAGAATAGTGCAAAACTCACGAGCAAACACAAGAGGCACTATCTTTTAAAAGTCCGTCCAACTACTCGCATACGCCGACGATATTGACTTAATCGGGAGAAAGTAGCGTGATGTCAATGGCACTTTCGCGAGTATTGAGATGGAAGCGGCGAAAATGAGTTTAGCAGTCAATGAGGGCAAGACCAAGTATATGCTGTCAAGCAAAACGGACAACCAACACCGACGTCTCGGGCAGAACGTCACCCTCGACAGATATAACTTTGAGGAAGTTAAGGACTTTGTCTACCTAGACTCTGCTATAAATACAGACAACGACACCAACGCTGAGATCAAGCGAAGAATAACTCTTTCCACCCGCTGTTTCTTTGGGCTAAGAAGGCAATTGAGTAGCAAAGCCCTCTCTCGGACAACAAAAGTCACCCCTTATAAGACCTCAACAATCCCGGTCCTGCTCTATGGTGCAGAGGGATGGACAATGGACATTATCAAAAATGGATGAGGGTGTTCTTGGTTGCTTTGAGGGAAAAATTCTTCCTGCGATCTTCTGGTCTAATAGTAAAGTAATGTATGTACATATCTATATACCTACGTATGTACGATAATTGTTGGGCAGGCCAACCCAAAAAAATGCAGCAGCGCGTTATTCATAATCTAACAAACATAATACACATCAAAATGCCAAATTTACACACACATTGCACATGAAATGAAACAATAGCCTAAGCAGGCCATACACGATTCAATTCAATCATCAACTTAGTCAAAACCACAGTATATAGATCAGACAGTAGGTTCACTGCGCAATATTTTCCTTATCTTTTTGTGACCTTGGTACAGTTATCCTTTGTGTGTATTGGTATTATGTTAGAAGTTGATAGCAACACACGCCAATTAGTAAGAAAAGGATACAAAACAGGGTAAACCACATCTTTAAATCTGAAACACTACAACAGGGTGTTTGTGAAATAAAATTAAAAAATTGATAAATAGATATTTATTTCGTTTGTAAAATTTGTACAAGGTTTGCCACCACACAATTTACACACAGAGATATGATATTTAATATATCTTTCAACTGAGAAAATACTTTACAATATTGTTCACAAACTTTTTCGTATTTTTAAGTATTTTTAAAGGGAAAATAACAATTAAAAACACTCTTATAAAGAAAAAAAATAAAAATAAATAAATTAATTAATTAATTAATTAATAAAAAAATAAATAAATAAATAATAATAATAAATAAGTATATAATAAATAAGTAAATAAATAAAAATAAAAAAAAAAAGATAATAAATTCATAAATAAATAAATAGGTAGATAAATAAATTAATAACAAAATGTAATAAATATATAAACAAGTTAACAACAAAAACAGCAAAATAATTAAACATTAACTATAATAATAAATATATATATATATATATATATATAAATGTATAAATAAGTAAATAAATAATAATAGATAAACAAGAAAACAACAAAAACAGCAAAATATTTATACGTTATATATTTTATATTAACAACATTACAAATAGATAAACAAATAAGTTAACAAAAAATAAATAAATAAATAAATAGCGATTTACTTAGAGCGATTTTGTTTAGAATTTCAACTTAAGCTAAGTGGCATTTAACTCATTAACGAGGGGATTACCAGGTATACTACATCTCATAAGAAAAGAGTTAGTTAGCTTTTCTATTCTGTCAGAGACTAATTCAATATCAGCATGTCGATGCAATTTAGAGGTAAAATAGTACCAAGGTAAGTTTAGTATCATTTAATTAATTAAAAAATAATACTTTTATTTTCATAAATGTGCAACGGTAAAAAGTTTATTTTTGTTATCAAATTATTTAACATCTTTGTTGTACTTCTTTATTAAAAAGTATATTCCCACCCTCACAAACAAAATAATTAAATATTTTTTATCCTGTCTGGCACAACATTCATAAATAAATTCCAGTTTCAGTAATTCGTACAATTTTTCTTCAATAGTACAGCTCGTAATGAAATTGTTGAAATTGGCAGAAAATTTATTTTCCAATTGTTCAAGAGCCTCCATATACTCGTATAACCTTGGTGGTCTGACTTAATGGAATTATCATATTGCTTGAAGTCGATGAAAGTTAGAGAAGCGCCTTCTTCGTGAGCTCGTTGTAATTCACAGCCATGGTGCTCTCTATATTTTCTTACAATCCAACCTCCAAAATAGTAGAATGCATCAATTTCCCCAAATTCCATTGATTTGTAATCGGCGTCTTACTTTAAACAATCATTTTTGCCAGAAGTTTCTTTAACAGTTCAAATTACAATATTTCTTTTGGAATTTCTATTTGACAAAAATCCATAGACATAGTTGCTTCACAATTGCCAAAAGAACTGATTTTTCCCATGTTCTTAACTGACTGACTAGTTTTTTTTTTTTTTGTTTTTTTTGTTTTTTTTTTTTTAATTTTTTTCTTTATTGCCGTCATAAAATGACCTGCATTTTCTTTTATAAAAAATATACCTAGCTGACGAAGATCATAAGGGTTGAATGACATCTTTTATTTTAAAACCCAGAAATAATGCAACACGTTTTTTTTCCTCCAAAATTATACCTCATGTAATCATAATTTTCAAAAGCAAAGGAGTTTTAAAAGCAAAATAATAAAATATCATTCCTAGCGGCATGAATATCATTTTAAATACTATATATATTCTATATTATTATTTAAACATTCATTGTGGGTGATGTCGTTTTATTTAATAAAACGCATTTGTTTTTAACCGTTTCAGATAAATAAATGACTAGTTTAACTATAAAACATATGAAAAGGTGAATTAAAAATAAATTCATTATTCTTAATATTTTTCCATCATTTTTCTTTTGAAAAAGTAAACTAGTCTTCGTGAAACATCCTGTAATCAAATACAATACGATGCCAATTATTAACACGCATATACTCATAGTAAAATGTTTTGGGGTAAGCCAATCACGAATGCATAAACAAGAGGAGAAAAACCAGTCTCTTTCCACTTTGTCCGTATGCATTACTATGCGTTTTGCAGTCTGGGGAAGGAGAAAAATTACTCACAAAAATGTTTCAGGGTGTATTTAAATTTACATGAGGAAAAAATAACGGGCATAACATATGCATTCTTACTCAGGCAAAATTAAATGGGATTTGGAATTTGAAACAAAGCAATAGATCTGCGCTATTTGATCTAATGAGACGTTGTTTTTGGTTTTTTATACGACAGGTGCTTTTTCCAGGCTCAGGGGGAGTGATCTTTCTTGTTATAGATACTGTTTGGTAAGAGGTAACAGTGGTTCACAAATATTCATAAACTCTTTCTCTCCAACACAACATGCTGTGATATCACTCACTGCAAATCTCCCATAGCCGAAGCTGCCGCGATTGGCGACAGATCTTTCAGATAATTTGCAATGATGTTAAAATCATGATCAAAAGCGGCGATGGCGATGGCGCGATAGTTAGCTCATTGGACTATCACGCAGACAGTCTGGGTTCAATTCCTGGCTGGGTTACCAACAATTTTTCAAATCGCCATCACCCTTTCGGAGGGCAATGGCAAACTCCCGAAAGTAAAATTGCCTACGAAAAAGCTTCTAAGGAATGCCGTTCGGACTCGGCGATAAACCGTAGGCCCCACTCAGATGTGACTAGAATGACAACATGAGCAACACAAATGAGTGTCAAGAAACTAGGCCATGGCCCATACCGGGCTGCCAGCGCCACAGTGTTTTTGTTTTTTTTTTTGTTAAAATCATGAAGAACTCTATGGTTGTTTTTTGGAATACTTCTTACCAGTGCAAAATTACTTTGCGTTTTCCGAATTACTATTACATCATCTAAAAATAAAAATTCATCTCAATAGAAGAGACATGGTTCGTAACCTCCTCTTTTCCACTCTAGACCTTTTAGAGTCAAAAACCTACTTTTTTTCTGCGACGTATCCCGATTTACATCGACTACATTCTTTTGGAACTTCCGAGCAATGTGTTTCCAAGCCTTTTTTTTAGGTCGGTCCTTTTGTATTAACTACTTTTGTAGTTCTATAAGCACTCCTTATTCCAATATGTATTGATCAGATTAGATGTTTCTGATGGGGTTAGATATTATTATAAAGAAAAAAAATTAAAAGTTGTATGTTTTGTATTAACATTGAATTATATGGTATATCCACGCTTATCAAGCCCTCTCCGAAAAATACACAATATTTCACTTTCTCCAATATATTTTAAGAATTTATTTTTTATTTTGAAAAAAATAGAACGCTTAGCACTACACTCAACAATAAACAACTCTTATATATTGTTCAAGAAATGTCAAATTATTTTCCGGATTTTCATCCACTTTCATGTCGAGTCATAAACATAAACATCTATGCCCTGATATTAATTTGGACATGGATTTTTGTGTCTCCACTAAACAAATTCATATCATGTTTAGTTTATGTTCTGTAGAGACGGGCTGTAACCTTGATCCATCCAAGATATGACCGTAGATATCCCAGACACAACAAAATCAGTTAAAATCACCAAATTTTAACGTCGTCATCATTTTTTTTTTCATTTTAAATGCATTTTTATTTAATTAATTCATTGATTCTTACATGCTAGACAAAAAAACGCTTAAAAATTAGCTTATATAACTTAGAAAACTATCTTATTCTAACCTACTGGCCCCATGCGGGCACTCTAAGTTAAACATAGCAATTAAATTTTGTCTTTCGACATACCGAACAGATATATTTTTTTTTACATTATGTATAGTTAAGACTAAGAAAATATATTTTTGAAATTTAAAAAACTTAGTAAATTTACATTTTTTTTTTGTTTTATTATATTATTAAAACTTAAGACTAAAAAACTAAGAACTACCTAAAATAAATCTTAATCTACTTAACCTACTTAAGCTATCTTATTGTTTAAGTATTATTTCTATTTTAACGTCGTCGGGAATCAAAATGTTGCCAAGCGTTCGTGTTGTTCAATAATGTTCAAGCCTCGTTCTAGCTAATGCTTCTCATTAAAAAATAGCCATTTTGGTTGCGAAACTATATGTTTTGCATTCTTTATGAATAATGGTTTGTTTTCACAATAACGTTTAATGCAGATATTTTTCTTCCATTACAGACCGCAATCTTATTTTGTTTTCTGCATTTCGCTTCGAACTTGATTCGGCTGCTGACCTTGATGCCCTCGTAAAATTTGGGTTAGTCGTTGTCCCTTTTTGTACATGTAAAATTTTGAAGCCGCAACCAAATATAGGTAAGTTACGTTTTTGGCCCATCACTTACTCGTCGAATATTGAAGTTAATACTAAGCACGCATGGCGTACGAATCAACGACTCATAGCACTTTAAATATTGCTCAACCGCGAGCGCACAGTGCTCTTCCAAACATTGACCAGTGCGACTGCCGAATCCCTAAATCAAATGATGTCCCTTTCATATAGCTCATCTTGTTAGTTTACGAGTAATTACAAAAAATTTGATGTAATAACATAGTAGATGTGTAAATATGAAATTGATGAATTTGACTAACAGATGGCTTAACTACAACATGTGGTTCGTGTCAAGGATACAAATATGGTATCTGGAAGGTAAACATCTGATAACAAAATCCAGTATGTCATAGCCTATGATTATTAAATATTTTCTTTGATTTAAAATGTTAAATTCTGCGCCAGAAAAGGACCATTTGAGGAGGCTCTATTACATAATTTTTAAAAAAAAAAAAAAAACTCTATCTAATGTTCATGGAAATTTATGGTGAAATTGCTCCAACTGAAAAAACTTGTGAACGTTGGTTTGTTTTTTTCAAAAGTGGTGATTTTGCCAATGACAACAAAGACCGTGGAAGACCATAGAAAAAATTGTTAGATAAAGACACGACTCTGCTCGCAAAAGCATTGCTAACCTTACAACTTTTCCCAAACCAAATCGTAGATCGGCAAAGATCGATGATACAGCTAAAGTTCTTTAAACGTCCAATTAACAATCTTTGTAGTCAATAATTTGTTTGAATGGCTAATTTTAATTAAACGAAACCAGAATTAATTTGCAGTCAGACTGATTTCTCACAAATAAATACATATAACAACTCTGCAACAAATTTTATTTCTTTCAAACAGTTGTTCTTCGAGCAAAAACAAAAGTTAGTAATCTTTAAAGAGTAATAGAGAATGGATGTCATTGTCCAATTGGAAGATGCAAGAATCAACCTTACCAAGCTTTTATTAGATAAGCTAACGGTGGAAACGATTGCAGGGCAGAACGGCAAGACAAGAGCCTCTGCACTTCCATCGAGTATAACTATACCATCTTAATGGGCTTACCATAAGTAGAAGACTTATTGCTGAAAGTTGAATGCAGCAAAAGCTATCGTTTTAAAAATTAAAAAGTTCAGAATAAAGGAAAGTGGTTAAGCTGCAGATGATACCGAGGAAGCAGCCCGTCCTGGAGCCAAGCAGACTCCGGAAGCTTCGTTGGCCACTGGTTCTAACCCGAAGACAAACAACAACCCGAAAGCAACAAATTTAAGTCCGATTGCATAACAAAAAAGGAGAATTACTGACCTCAAATCTCAAAGCAAGTGTCTCACACATTGATAGGGCATGGATCCGACTGTTTGGGGTGATGCAAAATCAACAAGAGAGTGAAGCACATCAATAGACTGGCCAGGCCAACATACATATACATATGTGAAAGGAGTTGTGTTCATTTGAAATAAATCCGCCTCAACACGCACAGCCATCTCATAAAACCGAGCCTCCCTAGCCTGCTATAGGAGGCTGAAACTTAGAAACGAGTCTACCCCACAGGATCACGTACTGAACATGGTATCAAAGTCCTGGAAATAAGTCTCCGTGAGTTTGGTGAAAACATCAGAGTTACAAGGCTAAATTCTTTCAGGTTGAGGAGCATGAAAAGGTAAGTTGAGCTCCGTGTGTGAAAAGTTGCTTTCCGAATGCATCCTCTGCTTAAGATGCAATATGCTTAGCAACGCGTGCGCTTCAAAATCTGGTAGACGAGAAACAGGGACTGCCTGCAAGACATACATATATGTATATAGGTCGGCTCACTTCTCAACGCTCTCAATAGTTATGATGTCAATTCAGAAGCATATGCGGATGATGTGGCTGTACTGTCTGTTGGATCGTGATAAACGATTCGGTCACTAGAAATGGGCCTTCAGTTAATCGTCTCAAAACTGAGGTTTTCTCTTTACAAAAAGAAGTAAGTTGGTTGGTCTAGTGGTTGAAGAGATCACTACCCGTTTCTTCAATGAATATATTTGTGTCTAAGGTGCGCATTCATTTTAAGATTGACCTAAACAAGTTGCTGTGCGAAACTGTAGACAGGGCGCTCAAAGTCGAGCTTAATAGAATCTGGCGTTAATTGAGTTCCACGTTACGCCTGAATTGTAGCGTCATAACAAAAAGTCTAATTTGATTCGATCAGATCTCTAATTAACTCCGCATTCAGTAGTAGTAGTGGGTTAAGAATGAAATAAATGATGGGCTCTAGCACGGAATCACATACACTAAATAAGTAAAGGTGAATTCGAAAACGCCTCACTGCAGTAGTGATGCAGCCTTAGGCTTGCATCACGTTCTATAATGCAGAACTTTGTATCACTTTTTACACAGAGCAAAGTTGTCTCATCTGATGCGGAAATGTCGTAAAAACAGCATCATTAAATTTTTTGACGCCGCGCGAATTGGCGATTCTTCCAGAAATGGAGAAGGAAAAGTAAGCAAATTCAATTAATTAATATAAGATAATAAATATATACAAAAATAGATACAATAATAAAGCAATAGTACGATAATTAAAAAAGGTGTTTTTATTGTTTCACAGTGTGAATTTCAGTAAACCTCAAATCAAATTGCTTATTTCAACACGAAACCAAGTTCAATAGTGAAAAAAAGAATAAATCATTTCTATGGAAAAGTACTCTATGAAATGAAAAGTGATGACCCTGCACTGAGTTTCCCGAAGGATCAGATTCATCGTAAGTTCCACAACTTGTTCATCACGTACAAAAAGATCAACTCAAGAAATAAGGCAACCAGAACGGAGGCAACATATTGGGAGTTTTTCGACGACATTGACCAAATCTATGGCGTCAAGACGCTCATCATCAACATATGCTGAACATGTTAATACAACCAGCGAATCATTGGCAGTCTTGAGTGATGAAGATTAGGAACTCCCAGTGTGGCAACAAAGTACCCAGTGCACTTCCAAGCCCTAGAGTTTTTAGTAGAGGAGTCTAAGAAATAATGGCCCTGGAGAGAGAGAAACTCACTCCAGAGCTTGAGTGCATTCAACAGCTTAGTGACCTTAAAGGCATTCTGCAGCAAATGTTAGGGCATTGATTGATCTCAGCCCAAGACTAATAATATAACTAATGTTATTCAAACCACAAAGTGTAAAACATTGTGATGTATGAGTAAATGAACTGTAATATTTTGATTAGGAATTTTTTATTTAATAAGTGAAAATATTTTTGTTTCCTTAAAGAGTTTTTTTTTATCCGATGTACAGTTTTACCAGGCAGCAAAAAGTGTTGTGGGATTGTTCCTTATTTGTACTCCTTCAGCTGTTTCTATTTTCGGATCAATTGCTTCTAGTGATTTATAAGGATCATCATTTTCAATGTCACTTGTTGAATCGGGTTCCAATTTTCTGCATGATGTTGGTTTATGATGAAGTTGTGCAGCATTGCGCACGCAAATACATCCGCGACACCAGCTATTGATCTCATATCTATATAATCTAAAATTTTGAACTTTTTTTTCAAAATTTAGAAGGCTTACTCGATAAATACTCTTGTGGAACTAAGATAATAATTAAAATTATTTTTCTCTCTGGTCAGTTGTCCATTATCTTTGAAGGGAACCATCATACATTTCGTAAAGAGGATAGGCTGAATCATCCAGGAGGTAAACATTTTGAGGAATTTCTATTCGGGACTTGAGATTGCCTTGCATACTGGACCATTTCTCCACACATTAGCATAGTGACAGCTTCCTGGCAATCCAATAAAAGCGTCTAAAAAGCGAAATTTGCTGTCACACATAGCCTAAAAAGGTTAAGGATAAAAATAAAAACCCAAATGGAATCGGTTTGACCTGTATATTTATTGTGGAAGTTTCCTTTCTGTTATAATAACTAGTTGGATCTGTTTTTGGCGTAGGTAATCTAATATGGGTTGCGTCCACGCAACTTTGTTTACAGTTTCTTTTCCGACATTCGACATCGGAAAGAGTTCTAAAGCTTACTCTGCTGTTGCTTAGTTTCCATAGCGTTATGAGCAAACATTTCTTTAAATAGTATCCAATTCATCCAATGTCTGCCAATTTCCAAAAGGGATGCAATGCACTCTGCAAATCCTTAAATAAATATGCACTATTTATATTTAACCAAAAATAGGTAGGGTTGTTGAATTTAAAACATAAACAGGGCGGGTCATACGGAAATGACTGTGAAATGCATCTTCAGGGTATTTATCGATCACTAAGCTCTCCCGTCGCCGAAATTCGACGATTTACAAAAGCAACAGTTGTCGTGTACACAACAAAAGTGTCGTCACTCGTCACTATGTTTCTCTTTTTTTCATTTTGTTTGGTCTCTATCACACTTAGAGTAGGGAAACTCTTTTGCAATCGTAGTAGTGACTTTCGCAGTCACAAACTTACATAAAAAAAAACAAAACAATACATTTTATAAGCCAAGGCAGTCAAACAAATCCCTTATGTAGAACCCCATGCACAAAAACGATTCGACTATACGCTTATCTCTAGCATCTTTCCTTTTCTTTACTATTGACTTTCAAAGGCAAGCAGACTTGAAAATGTTTTTTTTTCTCTCACTAAAACTGGCCATACACGACGAACATGGTCGCGCGATTTGTTCGTGTTCATGGTCTTGTTCGACGTTTGTGGTGCTCTTGACGAACTGATCCAATGTTTATGAAAAATTTCAAAATTTGTGGATTTGTTCGCGAGCATGTTCGCCGTTTGTGGCGTTCTTCGAAAACATTTTCTTTTTTAAATAAATTTTGTTAAGTGCACATCAGCGGAAGATAAAAAATGGCAAGTTTTAGCAAAACGTTTCTTTTGGAGTTTATCAAATTTCTTAGAAATATTAAAACTTTAGTTCCTCGAAACTTTGTCCAGTTGCGAGGAATCTTAAAGTTAAACGAACATATTCGTCGTGTATGGCCAGCTCAAACTACGTAAATTTAATTAATCAATTCCTAGTAATTCACAACCGATTTTACTACTATCTCACAATTAATCTCTTATCGTTCACAAGACTTAAGGGCTGAACAGGATGTGAATCTGAAGCTTGAATCTGTATCTGTATTTCAAATTGGGTGATATTCAACTTCGAGATACAGATCCAAGATACAGATTATACATATATTGAACTTTTGAAAGTCTCAAGCTTCAGATTCACATTCTGTTCAGCCCTTAAGCTCTTTTTCTGTGGCTTTCCAAAAATCAACTTAACTCACGATGTTTCTCTTCCTGTACTTATACCACATTTGTCGGGTTCTAGTTCTTTCTCGTATCTTCTGGTTTGAAACTGGGGTAATAAATGAACTCACCAGAGAGAGAGAGAGAGTTTATTAATGATGTATTATCCTAAGGTTATGCAACACTGGATTCCTGATTTTACAACATCTATATCTATAGATATATGTAAAAACAAAAATAGGCAGCGCGTATTTATATATAGATTATTAAGTAATTTGTCACTTTTGGAATTGTTCGCATCTTCAAAATAGTTTTAAGCAATATTCTCGTCCTCTTAAAACGTAAAGTTCTCTTTTTGTCACATTAATTAAGAGCTGGTCATTTTCAAGGTTTTTTCTGCCAACAGGAATGTTTACTAAAATTTCCATTTCAGAAAATTAGCTTTTATTATTTAAGTTTTTAAATGTATCTTAATCATTCTAAGACGCAAACAAAATGGCATCAGTTTGACATCTGCATAAGCTGGGCTGTGCATCGGCATCGCAAATAAGCAGTGCCGTTTAGTGGTGGCTCATTTGTCGGTTGGTGAACGAACTTAAATTGTTTTGAAAAAAAATTGTAGGCGAATGTTTGACATTTTTGCTAATTCATCCGAAACGACGAAAATGTTGGGGGTTGTGCCGCCGGGGTAACTGCCCGGCCATTTAAAAAAAAACAAGAAGTTACAAAGCATCAACAAGCCTCGGATATGGACGAATCTACTGTTGACAACCCACGCAAACGATTTAAGGACAATGAGCTTCGGATATGCACGTGGAATGTTAGATCCCTTAATAGACCACGTGCAGCCGAGCAACTAGCGGAGGCCCTAGACTGCTGCAAAGCAGACATAACCTCCATCCAAGAAATGCGATGGGATGGGCTGGACAAAAAGAAGATGAAAAACTGCGACATCTACTACGGCAATTGCTATCGACGGCAAAAGCAGCGCTTATTTGGATGCGGATTTGTTGTCGGAGGCAGACTAAGACGAGAAGTCCTCAGCTTCCGGCATGTGAGCGAGCACCTCGTAGCAATCCGCATCAAGGCTAAATTCGCCAACATAAGCCTTATATGCGCGCATGCCCCCACAGAGGAGAAAGATGACGACACCAAGGATGCCTTCTACGAGCTCCTCAACAAGACCTACGAGCAATGCCCTAGCTATGACATTAAAATTGTCCTCGGTGATTTTAATGCAAAGCTAGGAAGAGAAGGTATCTTTGGTGGAACAATCGGAAAATATAGCCTGCACAACACCTCCTCCGATAACGGATTCAGGCTAATCGACATTGCGGCGGGGCGAAACATTGTCGTGGCTAGCACGCGGTTCCCACATCTCGACATACACAAGGGGACTTGGAGAACTACTGATCAATCAACAGTCAACCAGATTGATCACATTGCGATCGACGCAAGACACTCCTCCAGCATTATGGATATCCGTACGTTCCGAGGAGCCAACATCGACTCGGACCATTACCTTGTTGTAGCCAAGGTACGGTTGCGGATATCCCAAACTACGCCCAGACAAACTAATGCTGTGAGAAAATTCGACATCAGACGGCTACAATCGCAAGAGATCGCCAAGTCCTTCTCCGATCGAGTGTCTCTTAATCTCTTAAGAGGTCCAATGCCGCCAGCATCAAGCATCGAAGACCATTGGAAACACTGCCAAAACGCCACCAGAAATGCCGCTTCTGATGTGCTTGGTTTAACTCGTCCACCACAACGAAACCCCTGGTTCGATGATGAATGCCGGCAAGCACATGCAGCTAAGCAAGATGCATATAACGCGGCGCTGCTTAGAAAGAACAGAGCTGCTCATGAGCTCTATGAGCGGAAGAGGAGAGACGAGCACCGGCTTCTCAGGAGGAAGAAGAAAGAGCATGAGAAGCGCGCGATCGAGGAAATTGAGAGATGCTACTCCAAGAATGAGGTTCGGAAGTTTTACCAAAAGGTAAAAATAACATGCCGCGGAAACAAACCCCGAACCGAAGCCTGTAGAGATGAACAAGGGAACATCGTAGTAGAATCGCAGTCGATGCTGAGGATTTGGAAAGATCATTTCTGCAGACTGTATAACGGCGATGACGGACCAAATACCGCTGTCAGGCAGAATCAACCTTTCAACCTGGACGATGATGACCAACAATTCCGTCCACCCGACCTGGACGAAGTGAAGATAGCCATATCGAAGCTTAAGTCCAACAAAGCTGCTGGAGCGGATGGCCTGACTGCCGAGCTCTTCAAAGCGGCAGGCGATGACTTGGTAAGGAGCATACACAAACTCATCTGTAAAATATGGTCGGACGAAAGTATGCCCGATGAATGGAACCTCAGCATTGTTTGTCCAATTCTCAAGAAAGGAGACCCTCTGAACTACGCCAACTACAGAGGCATCAGTCTCCTTAACATCGCATATAAGATCTTATCCGCCGTATTGTGTGAACGCCTGAAGCCGTTTGTCAACAACCTGATAGGTCCATATCAGTGTGGCTTAAGGCCAGGAAAGTCCACCATCGACCAGATATCCACACTACGGCAGATCTTGGAGAAGACCCATGAGCTTCAGATCGATACCCACCACATATTCATCGATTTTAAGTCCGCGTATGACAGCATCTATAGAGACGGGCTATATAGAGCAATGTCTAGTTTTGGCATCCCTGCCAAACTCGTCCGTCTGTGCAGGATGACGATGGAGAATGCACGCTGCTCCATCAAGGGCGGTAAAGATCTCACCGAGACCTTTGATGTCCAGAAAGGATTTAGACAAGGCGATGCGCTATCATGCGATTTTTTCAGCATCGTACTTGAAAGAATAGTGCAAAACTCACGAGCAAACACAAGAGGCACTATCTTTCAAAAGTCCGTCCAACTACTCGCATACGCCGACGATATTGACATAATCGGGAGAAAGCAGCGTGATGTCAGTGGCGCTTTCGCGAGTATTGAGACGGAAGCGGCGAAAATGGGTTTAGCTGTCAATGAGGGCAAGACCAAGTATATGCTGTCAAGCAAAAAGGACAACCAACACCGACGTCTCGGGCAGAACGTCACCCTCGACAGATATAACTTTGAGGTAGTTAAGGACTTTGTCTACCTAGGCTCCGCTATAAAGACAGACAACGGCACCAGCGCTGAAATCAAGCGAAGAATAACTCTTGCCAACCGCTGTTTCTTTGGGTTAAGAAGGCAATTGAGTAGCAAAGCCCTCTCTCGGACAACAAAAGTCACCCTTTATAAGACTTTAATAATCCCGGTCCTGCTCTATGGCGCAGAGGCATGGACATTATCAAAAATGGATGAGGGTGTTCTTGGTTGCTTCGAGAGAAAAATTCTTCGGGCGATCTTCGGTCCCGTCTGCATTGACGGTGAGTGGAGGAGGAGATACAACGACGAACTGTATGGACTGTACAGCGACATGGACCTAGCCAGAAGAGTAAAGGTCCAAAGACTGAGATGGCTGGGTCATGTAGAGCGCATGGACACCAATGCTCTGGTCCGAAAAGTCTTCGAATCCGCCCCCGAGGGACAGCGCAGTAGAGGAAGGCCAAGACTCAGGTGGCGCACGCAAGTGGAAGAGGACCTCAGCCAACTTAGCGTGCGAAACTGGAGACAGCTAGCCAGGGATCGAGCTAGCTGGAGAAGCTTGTTGACTGAGGCCCAGGTCCACCCCGGACTGTAGCGCCACCTAAAGTAAGTAAGTAACGTGGATAGCTATGTTATTGTTGTAATTAAAATATGTTACAAACTACTTTTTAAGCAGATAGCAAATTCGCAAAACACACAACTAATATTAATGTAAATAAGGTTTTAAAATCATGTTGTTTAATTTACTCTAAGATTTTACACAACCTGCACCTAGATTAACTAGAAAGTACTCGTATAAAACAAAGTATTTTAAATAAGCATAGGTACGAATATACCTATATTGTAATACAAAGAGGAGCAATCAATCTTTTAATGTCAAAATTTTTATTTATATATAACATTTTTGTTTGGAGGTGTGCAACTTATATTAATTTTAAAACTTTTAAATTTTTGCAACCGTCAAAATTAAATCAATTGGTTAAATATGTCTAATCCAAATATAATAGTTTCATCAAATATTGAAGAACTACCAGCTTCAGAGAGTGAATCACAAGCAAATGACATCCAAACAACATCTCTTCAGTTTGTTGAAGAACAAATAAATCCCAGTTCACACCGTCGCGGTTGTCGGCGTCCTCGACGTCTTCGACAAGAAAGGTACTTAAAGAAAGCACTACGAAGAATCTTGAGAAAGCAAACAGAAACAATAAGAGAAATAAAATTATTACTAATCAAACAGAATGAGCTCTTGTGGAGAAGATATTATTATATGGAGTAAGAAGTTGATTAGATTTAAGATAGCAACACACGCGAATAGCAACATTGGTGAGCTGGCACCCCAATGTATTCAACTAAAATAAATAAAAAGAAATAGATTTTTAAAAATTAATTAAAATTAACGAAAAGGTATATTATTTGTTAATTAAAAACAGTTTAATTTCACTGCGGTGTTCTGGACACGTTGGCAGCCCGCATTTTGCGCAAGCTGTCTTAACTTTTCTGTCGCGGTTTCTGGGACAAATGGCACATCTTAAATGCTTCTTTAATTTTAATGGTAGTTCTTTAACTTCTGGCTCCTGGATGTCTCCTAGAACGGCTCGAATACTACCACCAACTCTCTGGTTAAATTTGTTTGGAATCGGAGCCTCATATATGGTTCTGCAAGTTGTAACGCCAACTGTCGCAAGAAATGTTTACGAAAATGTTAATATAGCCTTGCAACAATAAACAGGATCATAGAATTAATCTCGGCTTGGTCTATCATACCATAAAAATACCGGAGTGGCCAACATCTTGTACCTCTGCTGACACTTTAACTGTGCATCATTTTGTCAAATGTGTCAACACCGCCTTTATTTACATTATAACCATGAATTATTATTGGTTTTTGAGTTAGCTGTGGTTTTTTGCACGCATGTTAGCTATCGTCGCAAAAAGAAGACCCATCCCCGCTTAAGAGTTCATCATAAAAACTTGGTAGAGTAGACATCTCTAAATTGTTTTGAAAAAATTTTGTAGGCAAATGTTTGACATTTTTGAAAACTCATCGGAAGCACTGTTTGATATCCGCTTAATAGATAGGGGATATAAATTGACTTAGCGTTGATCGCTATTTTATTGTTGTACGAGTAATTAGCATGCAAATTACTTTTTAAGCAAATAGCGGATTTGCAAAAGAACGCGACTATTATTGATTTTTTTTTTATAATACATAGTAGATAATTATAACAGACTTATTGGGGTTCGGAGTGATACAAGTGTATTTTGTTGATCAAATGCAAATTGAGAAGACAATGCCTTCTTGCTTTTCATAGGTAGAAAAGATTTAGATATTTCACCTTTATTTTTACGAAGCGTACCAAAAGTAATTTATTTGTAGTCATTCAACATAGTTTCAGCAAGCAGAATCGCAGTAAACAAATTGTCATAAGAAATATTACGACCAGAACCTCGAATGTACTCGTATTCAGCAAGTTTTTTGAAGTAGTCTTTCCACGAAACGCCAACAATTGTTCGTTAATTGTCAAGTAAAATCGGGGTTGATAAGACTCTCTGCAGTAGACCAAACTGCTCGAACAGGAGCAAATTTTTCTTCTCTTGAATCAACAACGATTCAAAGACATAATACATTTTTTTATAGATGCACTGAAAGGCGACCACATTTATTGACTGTTTTTCCGATTTCAGTGGCTTCAGTCTATTTCTTGATTTGTTTATAATGTTATCAATTCAATTGGCTTACCGAATAAAACTATGAACGCATCTCTTTTACAATCGATACTCCGAGCATCACCTTTTGCAAGACGCTGTATACTGATTATATTTCGTCGTGGTGTCCTGCTTCTTGGCGGTGGTACTCAAGACCAAATGTGTCCATTTCCTCTCAACACATATCCCTGCAATTGCGTTAACGGAATATCTTCGTCGTCACCAGAACAATTAGAAATTATATCATCTTGCTACGAATGCTGTGGCCCAGAACTGAAAGCTCAGCTATCCATTTGAAAACAGCAAAAAGAAGAGAGCGATTGTACAGCGGGAATGTGTGAAATGGAGAATTTTTTGTTTCGTTCGAGTGCTGTATAACCCCTGTTGCTATCCTAAGGTTAAAAACTAAACTTTTGATCGACTAATAAAATTCTACGTAATAAAAGTTACAATTTGCTTTGGGTCATTATTTGCTTTGTCATTATTGTTTATTCAAGTACAGAACCATGCAAAGATGAGCTGTGGTAAAACTTTTCACTCGGTATTTGATCTATTAGATCCTGCTTTATCGCTTTGATTTAGTATTTAGCCTTTTTCAATGGTACTGTGAACAATGTTAATTTTAGAACCGTAGCATAAAAGATCGGGAATTAAAACTACCCACAAGGCTCGCAGATGCACTCAGGTGAGGGGTGCATAGTAAAATGCCTTGACCCGGCGTGTCAGCTCTATCTAAGTGGATCATATTTCCTTGAATCCAAACATATTAGCAATAAAAACATCAAAACCAACGACAAACAACAAGTGATACAGTTATACGAAACTGTAGCTTTGTAGAAGAGATTTCGAAGTAAAGAGTCGAGAAAGGAGTCGCTTGCAAATCTCTAATCTAAGTTTTTCCAAGTCAAGAGCAAAAACCGGAGAAGATCTTTTCCGCACTTGAAGGGTGAATACCTTGACAACTGAAAAATAAACTTGGCTTTCTGAAAAATGGAAAAATAGCTTTGATTGGGGTATGGATACCATACATACGAGTAATAACGCTTTTCCTACGCAAAGAGTATCTGAGCCGAAGCCAAGGAAAATGTTTTTCGAAGCATAGTAAAATAATTGACAGAAGCTTGTACAGTGCAGCCCTCAGGGCGCTGACATTTTGATTTCATATGGGATAATGGCTTCAATGACCCATTCCAGGGTCAGGCACTGAGAGATGTCTGCCTGGCGATATACATACAGTGTTGTAACTATCTTCTACACATCAATTGTGCTTATAATACCTCTACGTGGTAACCTTCGGGTACTGGTCAATGTCCATGACCAGCAATGGACTTGCTAAGCTTATAAGCGCGAGTGCTGACTAGTAGGCAAAAATAGCAGCACTATAAACGGGACAGTGGATAAATTCCCCAGATGAAATCAATGGTGGAAAAAATCTCGAAACAAATGAGACCTCAACCGGGCTAATCCGACATATTTTGAGCTCAGGCCGGTAAGGACTTTCGGGACTTAGTTGGGGTCTTGGAAAAAAGATGGTGACGGAAGAGCCCTTAATGGACCAACCACTCACATCCCAGAACGGGTTACTGGCTTTCGGTCTAACCGACCCCTCGGCTTAGGGGTATTAAAATTGGAACTGGCCCTCCATGTTGGCGCTTGTGCCGCCTTGGTAACTTCCCGGTCATGGAAAAAAAATTAAAAAGTTCCGAAACATAAACAAGCCTCGGATACGGATGGATCTACTGTTGACAACACATCCAAACGATCTAGGGACAAGGAACTTCGGATTTGCACATGGAATATTAAGTCCCTTTACAGGCCACTTGCAGCATAACAACCGGCGGAGGCTTAGATCGCTACAAAGCAGACATTACCGCCATCCAAGAAATAGCGATGGGATGAATAACTGCGACATCTACTACGGCGATTTGTATCGATGGCAAAAGCAGCGGCTATTTGGATGCGGTTGTTGGAGGCAGACTTACGCAAGAAGTCTTGAGTATCCGGCATATGAACGAGCGCCTTGTAGCAATCCGCATCAAAGCGGAATTTGCCAACATAAGCCTGATATGCGCACACGCCCCCACAGAGGAAAAAGATGATGCGACAAGATGCCTTCTACCAGCTCTTGAACAAGACCTACGAGCAACGCCCTATCTGTGAGACTAAAATTGTCCTTGGCGATTTAAATGTTAAGCGAGCAAAAAAGGGCATCTTTGGTAGCACTATCGATAGATAAAGCCTGCACGACACCAGGCTAATCGACTTTGCGATGGGACGAAACCTTGTTGTTGCTAGCACACGATTCACCCATCTTGATCACTCCTCCTGATCTATCAACCGTCACCCAAATTGGCCACAATGCGAACGACGCAAGACACTCTTCCAGTATTATGAATGTCCGAACTTTCCGAGGAGACAACATCGACTCGGACCTTGTTGGAGCCAATGTATGGTTGCGGATATCCCAAGTCATAATTTAGCAATCATTTTTTGCAATCATAATTTTTAAGTGAAAATGAATGCAAACATTTTGAATGCTTGAAGTCACCTTGAAGTCACTAGCATTCATTACATTCACTTGAAGTCAGTGAAATCTTTGAAGTCATATGAAGTCGTTTAAGTCTTTAAAGTGTTTCAAGATATTGAATTTGTTTTTTTACTGTCGCCTACCAGAAGAATAAATAAATAAAACTAAGGACTAATGAACAACTAGTACATACGAGTAAATTACAGAAAAATGTATGCACAACTTTGTCTTAAAGCAATACAAAATATAGTTTAAACATAAACAAAATAAAAATAATTTAAATCAATATGTATATTTGGTTTAGACTTCAAAATTCAGTTAAGCAGTATTACTAGCATTGCTAATCTAGCAGTACTTATTATTAAAGGCAATTGAAAGAATTAGCCGATATGATAGATCCTAAAAATAGGCACTAAACCGTTAGTTACATTATCTTACTTGCGTTCATATGTGTTATCTACAGGGCACGTATTGGATTTGTGTATTGTAGAACTACCTTGATCAAAAAGTTCCCACCGTATGGCGCTCCCATTGTTCCGATTTGAGTTCTGTTTTTCTGTTCAGTTGGTTGGTACATCTCTTGTTGATATTCCCTCTAAATCTTAGCGTCATATCTTGACATTTGCAAAAGTTACATAGCCAAGAGTACATGTATCTATGTGTGTGTTGGCGATTTCTTACAATTTTAGAAATGAATTTAAATTTGCAACATCGAACTTGTATTAGATTTTGCCTAAACAACGCATTTAATGGTGCACGAACGTTGGAAATGTTGGAAAAGTGTTTCGGCAACGATTCTCTAAAGAAAACGGTCGTTTACCACTGGCACGAGCTGTGTACCACAAAAGTGGTCGTGAGTCAATCGAAGATAATGAACGCTGTGGCAGACCATCGACATCGAAAACCGACGAAAACATTGATGAAGTAAAAGAAATGTTGGTCAATAACAAACAAATAGTAAACAAAGATTATTATTTGGGCGTTATGAGACGTTTGCGTAAAGCAATTCACCGAAAAAGATCAGAATTGTGGGCAGAAAACTCGTGGATTTTGCACCATGATAACGCACCGTCGCACATCATTATTCGTACTTTTTGACGAAAAATGCAACAAATACCATCCAACAGCCACCGAATTCACCTGATTTGGCTCCCTGTGATTTCTTTCTGTTCAATCGGGTTAAAAAACCACTACGAGGAACGCGTTTCAACAGCCGAGAGAAAGTAATGGAAAAATCGCAGGAAGCATTGATGGACATACCGAAAACCGAATATAAAAAATGTTTCGAGGATTGGATGAAGCGCTGGCATAAGTGTGATGCAGTCGATGGGGATTACTTTGAAGGGGACAATATAGATTTAGATGAATTTTCTGAATAAATTTCGGGAACGTTTTGATCAAGGTATCAAAATATCAAAATTTAAGCTATTTTCTTTCTTGTTATCTACGAGTATATATATAAAAATGGTGAGAAAAATGTATAGTAATTCATCAATTGAGAACGGCTTGGCCGATTTGGCTCAATTTTTTTTTCAGTTGTTCGTAATTGTTAGGAGAAGCTTTTTACGAGGAAAACCTTCCGAAAAAGTCGGGAAATTGTAAAAATCGAAAACATAACGAAAAATTGAGAATATGTAAAAAAAAATTTCTCTCATGAACGATTTTAAATTTTGAAATACGTTTTCGTGTCACTAAGGTGACGAAATGTGTTATTTTCTTGTTGAAATTGATTCGAGTTTCGAGTTTTATTAAACTGATTCCGGATAGTCGAATAACACGCATCACAGCCGCAAACGGTTAGAAAATATACGATACGATAAATTGAAATTAAATGCGATATTTATCAATTCGACGAAAAATGTATGAAGTATTCATTGCATTCATTACGTAAGTTTTTTTTTCGAACAGAATTTTCTTTTGAATAGGATTAGTCAAAAACGACTTTGTTGTAATTTGCTCGAACACGATACACATTGGGACTCAACCCTCGACGATATAACTATTTCTGCGTCAGCGAATCAAATTCGTACATTGTTTGCGATCGTCATAACCACATGTCATCCGTCGAACCCGTCCGCATTGTGGGACAAATACAAGGACGAGATAGCTGACCACATTTTGCACAGAGTTCGCACGACAATTTCGAATTTCGATCTTGAAATTAACGACGAGATGCGCAACAAAGCGTGAGTTCTGATCGAAGACATGTGCGTATTCAGGTGCGGCAGTCTGCTGTCGACATTAGGAATGCCAGCGCCAAATCGTTTGATGCGCGATGCATTCAATCGCAAGGAGAGCAAGACCATGATCGAGATGGGCTGGCCGAAGGAGTCCGAACAAATGTGCCGCTGTTGAATGCCGAGCAGAAGAATGTGTACGATTCGCTGATGAAGGTTGTTGACGATGGAACGGGAGGCATTTACTTTCTCGATGCTCCCGGTGGGACAGGCAAGTCATTCGTCATTTCATTTATTCTGGCAACAATTCGGTCAAGATCTCAAATTGCGTTGGCTGTTGCATCCTCTGGCATTGCTGCCATATTGTTGGAAGGCGGTCGAGCTGCACATTCCGCTTTGAAGCTGCCGATGAATCTTCTCACGGTTGACAAGCGGTTGATGAGAGAATGTAAAAGCATCATTTGAGATGAATGCACGATGGCGCAAAATTGAGTTTTGAAGGAAATTGACCGAACGATGAAGGATTTACGAGGTAATTCGAGACGATTTGGTGGGGCTATAATATTGCTCTCCGGAGATTTTCGTTAAACGCTTCCCCTCATTCCGAGATTTGTAGTACTGCTGCCGATGAATTTAATGCATGCCAAAAATCGTCGTCTTTGTGGCGACATGTCAAGAAGTTGAAATTAACCACGAACATGAGAGTCGCGTTGCAAAACGACCCATCGCTTGGCAATGGCCAAATTCCTATTGATGTTTCGACTGGATTGATATCGTTCCCGGCAAATTTTTGCGAACTTACATCGTCGAAGGAGAACCCATCATCAAAGTGTTCCCCGGCATTGCACAAAATTATAAAAATCCCGGTTGGATTAGTCAACGGGCAATACTAGCAGCGAAGAATAAGGACGTCGATAGCTTGAATTTCATTATTCAAAATCAAATCGCTGGAGAACTACATTCGAACAAATCCGTTGACAGCGTGACCGACGAGGATGAAGCGACCAACTATCCGACGGAATTTTTGAAATCGCTTGATGTGCCAAGAACTCCGCCGCATGATTTACAGCTGAAGGTTGGATTGATCATAATCATGTTGCGGAATCTGAATCATGCGAAATTGTGCAACGGCACACGGTTACCCGTCAAGAAACCGATGAACAATGTGATTCAAGCGACGATCATCAGGGGCAAATTCAAAGGAGGGGAAGTCCTTATCCTACGAATTCCGATTATTCCAACTGATCTTCCATTTCAATTCAAGCGAATTCAGTTCCCCGTTCGATTGGCTTTTGCGATGACAGTCAATAAATCGCAAGGCCAATCATTGGAAGTCTGTGCTGTCTGTCTGTGCTGTACGTTGCCTGTTCTCGTGTTTGTAAACCGTCTTCGTTGTTTGTTTTTGCGCCGGAAAACAAATCGAAAAACATTGTTTATCACATCGCTCTCTACTGATTTCGATTTCAATCAAATAAATCACATTGAAATTTGAACTATCTGTGTTTTATTATCACTCTCGAGTTTATCTGAAGACGTTGAATAGGGGCGAGGTGGAGTTCGCCGGGTCCGCTAGTAAAATATTATTTTCCGGTTCAGTTACACACATACATATTTGCAAGCTTTATTCTTAACGAGTCAAACTATTAGAACATTACTATATATAAAAATCAATGTTTTTTTGTTTGTTTGTCCTATATAGCCTCTTAAATGGTAAGAGATAGAGCACTGATATCTTTGGCAACTTTGTTCAGAATTCTGTGAAAAAGTTTTGGTACCAATTTTATTTTTTTATTTTATTATTTCATGCAAAACTTTATAAATAGTCACAATTATATTGATCGGACACATGATTGATGAGTTACAATCGAAAATGTTTTTTTTTTTTTTTTATCTACTTTTGCAAATATTAACGTAATGTATAGAAAAATTGTTGGAAATATTGAAAGCTGTAATTTTTTTGAAGGCATTTTTCCGATTGAAGCACCAGTGACGAGATATAGAGCAAAAATATCAGTGTATTTAAAACTTGATAAAAATATCGAAAGGAATAACTCGATGCAGATTATGTGAGTTTTTCATACAGTTTTCTCACAATAACCTAGGGCACTCAATGCCCAAAGCGGCTTTTAATTCAAATTCTAATATATACCGCCTACCCGCCAGTGTGGGGATGGATCGTTTTTTGCGAACTTAGCCAACATGCGTGCAAAAAAACACAGCTAACATAAAAAAGGTATTTATGAGTAGTTTCCGGTCGCGAGTGGGATAACCCGATCATTAGGTTAGTAATTAGAATAGATTAAAAGAATCCTAGAGAAGCAACTCCGCTGATTGAAGTTGAAGATTGAGTAAAAGGATTCATTTCACATCAGAAGTTCGAGTGCGAGTTAGTGAGTTAGTGTAAATAACAAATATTTTTTTGTACGGCAACTGGAATTTTTGTGGGATACGGGTCTAGGGTTAAATCATAAGTGCCTTGCTCTGCTTTGAAATATTGAATTTTTTTATTGATTGGAAAACATTATTATTGACAACAGTGATAGTCCATTCGTTGTACTACGTATACACTCATCGGATATACTATTCATCTACTTTTGGTGCATTTTTTTTGGTGAGTTTTTCATGGAGTTTTCCTACATTGCATCGTCAATGGAATCGAATTTAATTTTAATTGCTTTCCAATGCCGAATTTATGTATTTTTTTCAGTTGATTTGAACCCATTTGTCGATAAAATTCGTCAACAACGTTTCTTTCAATTGCACGCACAGCTCGGTCTAGACGAACACTGAATGATTCATGGATGCCATTATTGGAGCCATTATTATCAAAATTATGATTACAATTTTCATCCGAGTGTGGTTTTTGGGAAAATCAACAAATTATGCGTGCATTGTAAAGCACTCAAATTAAAGAAATGTGCCGCGTGGCTGGGAAAGTTAAATTGCCAGAGTTACATCCACCGCCTAATCCATTATCGACATTGGTATCAGTTAACACAAGCCAATCGAAACATTTCTTGGGAAACATTCGGAAGTACAATTCGTGTTCCCAAATGGCATCGTTCCGCGCAACAAATATTATACGCGAGAATTACATGCCAACCTTCAAAGTGCAGGGCCAAATTTATCATCGTACTGGGTCATTACTACCACTTTCAGACGCAGATCACAAATTTCTTGAGATTTATTTCATGGAAAACACAGATGAACGAATCGATCAACGCTGTCGATTTAATAAGGTCACTAGAAGAGAAATTGTCGCTGAACTGAAAACTTTATTCGATCAACACAACGAATTGATTCAACTGTTCAGAACTGCCCTTGAACGAATGCCAGCTGACGATTACAAAGTTGTAATTAATGCAGATAAAGCACCCGTTGGTCAACACGCAAGACAATGTAATGCTCCAACGATTCATGAAACAGCAATGGTTATAGTTGGCCAAGAACTCGAGTCACGCGATATTATCTCCATCGCAGAAATAGTAAGGTCCAACGAGTCCCAGAAACGCATCGCTTATACGACGGATTGCAATATCCAGTTCTATTTTGGCAAGGGGAAGATGGGTATCATTTCGGAATCTAAATGAGAAATCCGCTAACCGATACAGAAACGAATAAGAAAGTCAGCGCTATGAACTTCTATTCGTATCGGCTAATGATACATGAAAACGATAAAAATCACATCCTGAAATGTCATCAATTGTTCCACCAATATATTGTCGATATGTATGCGAAAATCGAGACCGAACGACTTCTCTACATTCGCTTGAATCAAACTAAGCTTCGCTCGGAAGAGTACATCCATTTACTGTCGTTAATGATGGCAATGTCAATCAATTCATTTGATTTACCCGGCATGCCTCCGCACGTTTTAACATTGAAAATTGGCGTGCATATCATTTTTCTCGAAACCTTAATCCGCCACGACTTTGCAACAGTACCAGGTGTTGCGGTAAATTTCCCCGCAACAAAGTTTACTCTCTTTCCTGTTCTTGTCCCTTCGTTCCCTCTTTTCATTGAGTGGGAAGACCGAGCTCTGGAGGAGGGAGGAGTGGAGGGCAGCCATGGTCCCATCAGCCATTGGCCCACCGACCACAGATCTCGGAAAGCAACCCACATAGGTTTACGGGCTATTGATACCCTCAGAGGAAGACGAGGTGGTTCGGTCGGTGAAACCCTAAGGACGGTAGGGAGACTCACGGCGAACCAGGAGCCCAGGGTGCAACAGGAGGTCCACCAGTAACACGTTGTCGGAGCATGTAGGCTAGACGAGAGACTCGCACTGGAACTGGAAGGCACTTTTGTGACGATCAGCAATAGTTGAGGGTCAGAAAGAAGTTTTTTTTTCCTGCAGTTTTTTTGAATTGCTAGAAGCAAATTTTCTTTTAGAAGAAAAGTAAAGTAAAGAAAAAAAAGTAGAGGAGAGTCGCAAGTTTTTGTGTGAACGGAAAGAAAAGACAAGAAGGGAAAACGGAGAAAGGATAAAAGCATTTACAAAGGAAAACTGTTCCAGAAGGGGCATAGAACCGCCAGAAACACAAAAAAAAACCACCTAAGTATATTGCAGAATTCGAAAAATGAAGACTCCGGAAGGCCGCGCGTGCGTGGAAAATTCTCGAGAAAAGACGAGACACGCGACCAATTAAATTTTTTCCTTTGTGCGTTCGGGACTGTGGAAATAGCGGGTCACTCCAGCGACGAGTGTTCCGTTTATTTCAATTTTAATAAATCGTCGGCCTCCAACGGAGCATTTATAACGTTTCAAAACCTTGTCTTTTTCTTTTTTTTCGGGGAAGATCTTCTTTTGTTTTGAAATTCGGTTTCTTTGGTTTCTGTTAATCCAAGGTTTCGTGATTCCTTAAAGATCACGTGGCGCTAAACTACGTTTTGATTTTGTTTCCCAGGCTTAGCTGCCATCAAAGCGCTATTTGGAGGTCGAACGAGCCCCGTCTTGGAATCAGTGCGGATTCCAACAAATTATTTTTCATTCTTAGCAACGGCTGACAGTTGCCGGGAATTAATCCTAACACAGGCTCTAAGTGAAAAAAATTATGACCAATATTTTGAATAGATTCAAAGGAGAAGATGAATTATTGCCTGGCATTCCAATGATTCCGAATTCAAACGTTTGCATTTTCCGGTGCGACTCGCCTATGCAATGACCATCAACAAGGCATAAGGGCAATCTTTACAAGTGTGTGGCCTGAATTTAGAAAGTCCGTGTTCACGCGTCGGAAAACCTTCTGATTTATTCGTATATGCACCAGACGGCAAACAAAAAATATTGTATATCCAACAGCACTTCAATAAACAAAATAAAAAATAAAAGTGTTCTTATACTCGTATATACATATGCGGACTTTTTTAAAATTTGTTTTTTTTTAATATGCGTAGCAACGCGCGCCGGGTACAGCTGTACCTGTGATTTAAAAAAATGGATTCTGAAGAAAGCTCTGACCAACCCCATCAATGCTATCAATGGCAGTTGATACTCGTATCAGTGAACCGTTCACTGCAAATGTTAAGGTTGTTACTTCAAAAAACAAGAGGACGTACTCTTATTTTGGTGATGAATCAACAGACATAAAAAGGCTGAAGCCTGGACCAGCAGATGTAGTAGATTTAGATGGTTCAACCAACAGTGCATTAACAACCGTGGAACAATTTTCGGAGCAAAAGGTGCCTTAGACAGACGAAGATATTTACGAAAATAACTTGCTATTTGCAGGAAGATTTTTCAAAATCATTAAACAGGTTCGTGCTCTTGTGTTAAGTTTATACATAGTTTGTAAAATCGACTACATAAGGTATATACAGGGTGATTCGAGACCTAGCAAAAAGATTGCAGGCGGTGATAGGACAGTGTGAAATAAGAAAAGTTAAAAACATATCAAAAATTTAAAGTATAGAAAAAGAACCATTTGAAAGCCTTTATTTCATCGAAAAAAGATTCCTTTATATGGTTAAGGAGTAAAAATACATTTTAAAGGGCAACAGACTTAAATCTCCTATAAATTTGTAACGTGGGATATAGGCCTTAGCTTCCATACGATTTTTTCTTGTTTCACCTTGTCGTTTCACCCCCTGAAATCTTCTGTTGGGTCCTGAATCACCCTGTATATAAATCATCATCGCCAATAGCTGACTCAATTGTCCGTCTCTCCGTTCGTCCGTCTGCCCATTTGTCTATCTGTTCGTCGATAGGGTTTTAGTTAAGTGTTGTGTTTGCCATTCAAGGTTTCAGGGATCAAAGCAGGTTACATCCGATTTCATTAGGCATTTGCGACAAGGACACCCTGAAGAGTTCGTCGAATATGAAAAAAACTAAGACAATTAACTTGAAGCCGTTAAAATCCAGACAGAAACAGTTTTAAAGCCTAACTGTTGGGTTCATTAAGAGCAACATGCTCCCTATATAAATTGTGGAGGACCCTTCATTCAGGAACCTAATTCTAATTATGAGCAGACCAACAGTATTAAAGACTATAGACGAAACATTTTCGGCAATGATTGGTCGGATGAAGCAGTTTATATTAAGCATTAAATATTTCTGCACCACTGCTTATATATGGTCGACGAAACATCGAATTTTCTTTAAATATACGTGTCATTCGTTAGATGAATTATACCAAAGAAAGTCAATTGCATTGGCATGTAAGCGCTTTTATGGGTCCTATACATATGATCATGTGAACGATATAATTCTGCAAATACATAAGGAATTTGGTCTAAATTGCAATAACGTCGATGCAACAGTTACGGACAATGCGGCAAATTCTGTATGATGCGATAAATCTCAAAAACACAACAAATGGCAAATGTAAAATATAAAAGGAAACAATGGCAAATAAATTATTATAACGTTTTATGAAAGAAACTCGGAATAGTTGTTATTTATTGTCCGCAATATCTTTTCATCTTATTCTTACACTTTTTAACTGAACACTTACTTTAATACCGATTTAATCGTTATACAATAAAAGACTATTCAAAAATGCACAAATTTGTGATGAAAATAAAACAGGCCAAAGACTTCAGAGCTATTCTGGGCTCACAGCTAAAGTATCTAGTTATCACAAGATGATAACTAGACTCTGTAGGACTCAATTAAGGATATACTTACTCATAAGGACAACATTAATATATTATGCCTTAGTAAAATCAATTGCTGAAGCACTGGATTTTCTGCAAGGAGAAAGTGGTATGGTGTATGGCTACTTACTTCCAACTTTAGCTACAGTAAGGAATACATACCGGAAGTTCCACTTCAATAATCCTCTTAAAACGTAAAATTGCTAGAGGAAACTCGAAGAAAAAGATTTCAGATCACTTTGATTTAACACCAGAAGTCAATGATGCTTTTGTCGCATCTGTGCTCTGCCCGCCTGTAAACCTAAAATTGATATCTGCACTCAACCCTTGCTACGAGTGTATAGAGCTCAAGGGAGACTACGTTGAAAAATAAAATTATTTTTTTATCAAAAAATCTGTGTTTTAATCCAAAAGTCACGGACTTATTGACCCGCCCTCGTATAATGACACAAAGCTAACGGAAATAACCAAATTGGTGAAGAGTGCAATACAGGCCGAGTTCAATGTCAACTCAGATTCACCGCAAAACAATAATATACAAGACGTAGCAACTGATAGCTCTCTTCTTGTTTTCTCTTACCCAGGTAGAAATTACATTTTGATAAAAATATTATTTTGAAGAAGAACATTATACACATGTATCTTTCCAGATAAGTCTTTGCAAACATGAAGTACGAGTACTACAAATCACTCGGCTGAGAATGAGTACTTTGCATACGAGTATCTCACAAATCCAACCACTTCCACTGAGATGCTCAATCAATACCCAACAATTAAAAAAACATATCTCAGGTACAATATACCATCTACATCTTCATGAATATACCCCGACGTGGATCTCTTTCAGACAGCAATTTTGAGAAATTGCTGCTCCTAAAAGACATCAACGTTTTGGATTTTTAAATATACAAAGTTTTAATAACTTACAGTAAACTGTGCCTTTTGTAAGCCCGGCTACATATTATGTACATTTAAAATTCTCTTAATAAGAAGTTATTTTATTAATTTTGTTGTTTTTTTTATGTCATAATAATGAAAAAGAATATTTAAGTTATTGTTACGTTTTATAATAGTTTTAATTCCTATTTATTCTGTATCTTTTATTTGTATTTCTGTTTCTATAATTATTGCTGGATTCATACGTACATGGATTTACATGGATTGTTTTCATATAATATTGTACATGAATATGTATATGTATGCAATGAATACAATGAAAATGTCTGTTCTTTATTTATTTTTATTCATTTTTCAATTAGTGAATTAAAAGACTTGAAAGACTTCAATGGCTTCAACTGACTTCAATGACTTAAGATACTTCAAAGACTTCACTGACTTTAAGTGAATGCAATGAATGGAGAGCGTTCAAAATGTCTGCATTCATTCTGACATCAAAATTATGATTGCAAAAAATGAGTGCTAAATCATGACTTCAAAATGAATAATGATTTTTTTTTTTAAATTTAAGTCAATATTGAAATCATTGAATTGAAACAAATCCATGTGAATTATAAAAAATAGATGGGGGTGCTCTTGGTTGCTTTGAGAGAAAATTCCTTCGGTCCAGTCTGCATTGTCGATGAGTGGAGAAGCAGATACCACGGCGAACTGTACGGGCTGTACAGCGACATCGACCTAGTCAGAAGAATGAAGAGCGGATGGACACCAACGCTCAGGTCCGAAAAGTGCGAGGGAGAGCGCAGTAGAGGAAGACCGAGCAAGAATTAAGTCGATATTTCTAATGTGAAAGTAATGTCAATACTGGAATTCTTTATGCGTTTTATGCGTTTATGAAGCTCAAGATTTTCAATTAATCTAATTGAGCTCTGATTATATTACCTATAGTATAACGTTGAACAAGTTGTTGTTGCTTTGGCCAGGTCACAAAAAAGTTTTACTCGGATTCGGTTGTGGATAGTCATACACATTTCAGCCTCTTGGATTATCAATTCACCGCTCCACCACAAAAAACTATAACCGCATAATCAGCATCGCTGAAACAGTGTAAATACGTATTATTGGTAAAATTATAAACTATACCGTGATCAATGGTTCCTTTGACGTATTTAAATATACTCTTCACTGCGCTTATGTTGGTCTTATCTGAATTTTCCAAGTGCCTGCTTACTGAACTGATGGCAGGTCTAGTTCCAACAGCCAAATATAAAAGTGATTCCACTGCCTTACGAAATGGAAAATGAACTGTATAACGACCTCTACTGACTGCATTCGGTGTATTCTCAGATGGGGTCGAGACTGGTTTTGAATTGTTTATGTAGAATTTATTCAAAAGTCTCCTCGCATATGCAGTTTGATGAATAATCACTGGGCCGTCATGCCCTCGCGAAATTTCCAGCCCAAGAAAATAATTCGCATCTGTGTGCGTTACTTCAAATATTTTCTGAAGACATTTGAGTTAATCTTTTGCATCTTCCCTACTTAAAGGAGCCCCAAACCATCATGGAAAGCCTGTCAACGCAAATGGGACCGAACAACTTCTCTCTCGAAACGACCGTGGGTCCCCTTTCGATATAGTCCATAAAGCAAAAATGGAATGACATAGGTCTTACTAAGAGTCTCCGTAGTTTTTCCGTATAGGACTTTGCTACTCAATTGCCTTCTTACCTCAAAGAAGCTTTTACAGCTAAAACTATTTTGCCAGCTTCTGTTTCAATACTCTCGAACGCACCGGTGACAGCCCACTGTGCTCTCTCAATTACTCGTATGTCAATATTATGGTCGTAACTAATAGTTGCACAGACTTTTGAGATTGTGCCTCCCGTGTTCGCTTTTGAGTTCCGCACAATGCTTTTTAGTAAAGTCACATAAGGCGCTTCACATTAATTTAAACTGTTTTGACATTAAAGGTCTCAATTAGGTCGTTATCGACGAAACAGCGAACGTTTTTAATCATCATTTTGCACAGACAGACGTGTTTGGAAGAAATGCCAAATCTAGAAAAGACCTTGTATAAATATCTTTTTAAATGCGCTCTTAAGATCAATACAAAAATAGTGCGTATCAACCTGAACTTTTTGAGACTTTCCTGGTCACAAACCACCCTGATAGGGCCAAATAGATTCATACCATCATATTATATGATAGAAAAGAGCTTGTATACTGTAAGGATTTAAGTAGGCCACGGAGGCATAAGTGATGCAGGAGTAAGTGGCAATGGCACCCTCGCGATTGCTTGGCTCTGGCTCATCGGACGGAATTGGTTCTTGCCAATACTTCATTCATCCTAACTCAACTTACCCTTTTGTTTTGTGTCAAGATATCAAGAAAAAAAGCTAGGATGGAAAAAGAGACAGTTACGTTCTTTGACTTAACGGGCGCACTCAAAAGATAGATAAAGTGAAAGATAAAAGACACAAGAAGAAAGTGAAGGAGTTATGTAACATCTGAGTGCTATCACCACTGTGCAACACCTGGACGCACGCGGTCAAATCTAACTAGACCTATGCTAGCCTAATCTACCAACCCCAAGTTTGAATAACGAACTAAAACTGAACCTAAAACTAACTTAACCATATAAATTCTACACCGAAACACATATACCAGTATCACATGCCCTGAAATAAGCCGAATGTTGTTGGCTGAGGAAAACCAACCCAGCCTCACCGGATTCCAGCCGATTATGTGAATGGTATCCCCTAAGCCGTGCCAAACCGAAGTTCCTCCTAGTCGCCATCTGTAAAAATGATCAACGGAAGTCCGCATGTCATTTCCAGTCATGTCGTCATAGTAGGGCATCACAGTCGGCCTCATCGGTGGACGGTCAGTCTACCCATTCATCACTTCTGCTAAGCTTTTATTCCATAATTGAAACAAAAAACAAAGTGTTTCAATTCATTTCATAAATTTCAATCTGAATTTATTTAACGCAAACTTATTTTACAACTTACAACTTAATAACTAATGAATTGTATTTTATAAAACTTAAGTATGGCTAGTCTAATTCAAGCCAGAAACTAAACTTATGTATGTCCATGACTTGCCGGAACTTAACCGATCCCTCGTAGTCTTGAAAAATCTGTGATTTTTTTCTTGACATATTATAAATAAAAGTAAAATAGAACTCAAAATAAGCTTCCAAATAACCCAAACTTTAATCTTAAAAATTTCATAAAATGATATCTATATATCTACTTATATCTGCGGTACACTTTGTATACTTGTTTAACTTCCTGATTTCTGAACCGAAAAAATTGAAATAAGTTGTTTGATTTTTGTTATTTTCACAAAACTTCTACATTGAGTACGGCCGATGAGTTACGGCAAGAAGAAGAACTCGTAAAATGCTATCCTCCAATGATTTTTAATCTTTCATATTTAACTAGAATTTAGGACGAGACAATCTCTTTCTGACCAATTAGAAAACAGGTTAAACTTGACTGGTAAATATAATGAGTATTAAAATAATGTGATTGGCTGTTTTGTTTACCCTTTTCCGAAAAAAAAGAGCTGAACACAAACTTGAAGTGATTTAGAAAAAGAATTCGTGGTTCTAAAATTGTTGCTATTCTTTAAAAATTTCGGACAATTTCGGCCCAATTTCATTCAAATTTTCCTTAAATGTAATTGTATTTTGCACACTTTTTTTTTAAATAACTTAAAGAGACATGAACCGATTTAAGTCAAGATTCTGCATGAAGACTCTCATCTGAAAAAAATCCAAGTCGAAAGGACCATTCGTTCGAGTTATCGCGGGCCAAAAAACTGACACATACTTGATCCCGGAATTTATTCAGAAAATTAAAAATACAAATTTATTCATCTAAATCTATATTATCGCCTTGCAAATTTAAATTCATTTCTAAAATTGTAAAATATTACCAACACACAAAGAGATAGAAGTACTCTTGGCTACGTAACTTTTGCAAATGTCAAGCTATGACGCTAAAATTTAGAGTTAATATCAGCAATGCATGGGAGCGCCACACGGTGGTTATTCCGGGAACTTTATGATGAAGGTGGTATACAGACATTTTCTAAGAACCTATCTCAAAACACTATGGACATCTTAAAACGTAAACATATCACAAAATTTTCATATTCGATTTTCGAGGGTGAGCCAATCTTTGGCTTCTTTTCGAATGCCATGTTATTCTGACACTGACAGCTCTTATCCGCTTAAAAAATTTACAAGGAATCACTACTATTCCCGCGTTCGTCGTGTGCGCTCAACGAAAAATATTGCAGCTTTTGCCGAAAACGTGTTCCTAAACCTAAGAACCACTTAGAAACTTAACAGTCTTACTAGCCTGACGAGAACTTCGCATAAAGATCTTGCATTATTCGCTCACAATTTCCAATTAATTCAAAAATGACCACCTGCTTTGTTATTGCTTCTCTGTTTCAGCTTAAGAACGGGTCTTAATAAGGAGTATTTCCATCTGAGTTGCTAACTTAACAAGCAAAATTGCCGTATTTGGGGCTCGATTCAGACACTCATGAATAATATTGCTCAAGCTATTCGTGAAATAGGGGCCGATTCATCGAAAATATATTTAAGTACTGGGTTGGCAGGACGGCCAAGCTAGTATAGGTTAATAATATACAATAGTTTGTTGGAAGGTTTACTCTTTTCAATAAAGCAACAATCGTTAAATAATATTAAACGTGTTTTTGGTAGCCATTTAAAAAAGATACCAACTTACTCTTTATGGTTTTCAGACTAACAAAGCATTGTATAGTATTGACATATGTATGTACCTGTCCATCTCGTCTGTCTATGCAGAATGACGTTGAATAAAGCTCGCTACGCCGTTAAAATCCGTAAGGAGCTAAACAAACAATTTGATGTCAAAAAGGGTTTTAAAGAAGGTGCTGTCAAGTGACTTCATTTACATCATACTTAAAAGAAATGCTGTCAACAAGAAAGGTCAAAACATGGGCGAATTGGACAGAACGTCAAAGTTGAGGTAGTAAGAGACTTATCAGAAATGGCGTAAGTCGTGTTAAATGGCTCGGTCATACAGAAAAAATAGACACAAATAGAGTGCGCAACTGAAAGATGTGGTTTGTTAATTAAGACTTTTGATTAGCCTTACCAAATCTTTAAGTGAATCAAAGGTATGCGGTGTATGAAAACTAGTTTAAGAGAATTTCATGTTATTTTGAAATTCATTAGATGAGTCCTATAAAGCAATTTTATAAATACAATCGACTGAGTATAAATAGTAAATTTCCTATACAGTTGCATAAGGGAAGTAGTTAAATTTGATCTGCATTCTATTTAACCAGATAATCCTTCAGTTAAGCACCCTTTTAGGTCCTAACCCCTACTACTCCCAAATTTTGTTAAGCTAACGCCCTTTCGCTTGTTTGCCTAGCTAACTCAATTAACTTTAATAAGAGCAGGTTTATATGTGTATGTGCATGCAGATTCAAAATACCACCGCTGGCATTAATTAGAACATTTCAGAAACGTCCAAAACAAAGAAATTAAAGGTAAATCCTTCACACAGAGGTATTAAATGGTTGTATGGAACTGTTTGACAGGACTTTCCTTGGACATTAAGCTACAGAATAGTTAATCCCTTTACTCGTCACTCTCCGTTCATCCAACGGTATTTATATATTTATACAGCGGCGCAATATGTGTGTCCAAGAAATTAACTTTTGCAGGAATATTGGCAGTCAATTGGACATTATTGTATTGCAACCCAAAAGCGTCGAACTTGTGTAAATCCGATGAGATAACTCATGGCTAAATTGTAGGACACAGCGACCGGTCGAATATGTCCCCCACACTGTTTTCGAGTGGTTGATAAGTTAATTGAAAATGTGCTTGACGTATGGTCTGTAGCTAAACATTACTGATTTGAACCTGTATGAAAACACACGGTTTTAATTAACGCCCTAGAGCCGCAAACATGCATATGGATGAGTTTGTAGGTATTAGGCAAGATGCGTACAGAAATGTTCTTTGCTTTTCCCAGGAGGATATGTTAGTAATGAAATTAGTTTCTGTTGGAAATTGATGTAAAATTTATTTCAACGGGAAGAAGAAATTACGACGGCAAACTAAATACTTTGTAAATTCAAGGCGAAACTTATGTGACTTTTTTATAAATATAATAGTTTTGAAAAACAAGTATCAATGAACATGATGAAAATTACTAGATTTGATAGGTGGACGGAAATAATTGAAGATTTCCAAGATGTACTTCAGATTTATCTTGCAGCGCAAGTAAGTGGTTAAAGTCTGAGAATCTGAACAGTACCTAAACTGCCCGGCCGTGGAAAAATCTGCAGTTACAAAGCAACTACAATCCTCCGATCTACTGTTGACAACCCCCGCAAACGAAATAGGGACAACGAAGTCCGGATCTGTATGTGGCATGTTAGATGCCCCAACAGGCCACGTGCCGCCGAAAAACTAGCACCATCAAAGAAATGCGATGGAATTGGCTGGACAAAAGAGGAAGAAAAACGCCGACATTTACTACACGAAACCACCTTCGGTAACGGATTCAGGCAAGTCGACTTTGCGGCGGGGCGAGAAATCGTCGTAGCTTGCACGCGATTCTAACATCTCGACGGATATCGAACTTGGAATTTCCCACATTGCGCAAGGTGCTCCTATAATATTAAGCATCTCCGAACCTTCCGAGGAGCTAACATAGACGCAGACTGAAGGGTGAGCCAACAGCTACTATGGAAGTTTTCATAAAATTAAACACACATTTATTGTGAAATCAATATAAAGTTTTATTGATTAATAAAGTTAGGTCTACATTTAATGGCATGTACTTGCTGGTATTCTACATCAAACCAAGGATTTGTTACTGATAGTTAAACGAAACCCAGAAAATCAATTTAGGCGTTTCTGTTGCTACTGGTCTTCGTTTTGGAATTATTGAAAGATTTCGGGGCATGCATTCCATGAAGAATCTGATGTATTTTGCGATTGCAGCTTTTTTACGTTATAGCTGTGTTGCATTCGCACTATATGGTTTTGATCCGAGTCAATGTTGGCTGCCTCCTTGTGCATGTGCTTAAATATGAATGGGTTCATATGTGATGTACCGTTGTATCGTTCATGTGGCCACCATGGCTTCTGTTGCCGAATCGTTGTGCGTCTGGAAAGCTGTCTAGAAATCCTTTTCCAGAATTCAACGCGCAGTTCAATTTTCACATCTCGTGAGATTGCCTCTACGTGATAAAAACGCTCTATATTCATTGAAAGCCGGGGTCATACCCAGTGAGAATGGTGAATGATTGATCACTAAAACTGACGGATAATCTACATCTATCGTGATGAAGATATCCGTTTTAAAAGTCGAGTAAGTACATGTTCATCTTTCAAAGTACTGCGTTAACTGTTTAGGAAGACACATGAATTCGAACAAAAACGAAGGAATAAAAAAAGAAATTTGCGTTGACTATAGTTTTGAGGTCCGCACTTTATCCGGCCCTCGTTTTAGTACCTTTTTCTTACCTTCCTTTGACTCTAAATTAAGTTTCTGTCCTAAATAAAGGACGAAACAACGTATATTTCTTCAATCAACAAAATGCCCATAATTGTATATAAAAATAGTCGTTTATGGAAAATGGAGTCTCATATTTTAGTGGTATAGAGAAAAAAATAAAAATTAAAGTAACCAACAAAAGCAACAGGGTTACAATAATAGAGCAAATGAAGTGAAGTTGTGTCGTAGAAAATATTCACAAATCCTATAAAATGACTTGTTTAATGAATCTCCCAAACGCTTATGAAGAGTTTCGATATCTGCCAATACTTCCAGACAAAACAGTAGTTTTGTATAGTTCATAAGTTCATATTTCTTCAAACCTGAGGCTTGCTGGAACCCAACTGTGAATGCCCTTTTTTGCTGCCTATTATAAAAGTCCGTGGTCTGGACAACATCCAATAAATGACGCCACTTGCCACACACCTCGTGAAACCACGTTTATATTGCGAGAGCGATAAAGTGAACAAAAGCTTTGGATCGGTCCGTTTACATTATGTGACATCATACCTGTAGACTTTTTATATTGGGGGTAGGTTAAGCCCAAAGTCTAGATGGATAAGCCGACTACTTTTGAAGAATTAGACGACAACATTAATTGAGCCATCGTTATTAAAAATTGTATCTTCAGGATGGACCATGCAGTTACACCAGACAATTGAAAAAATTATCTTCAAAAAATAAATGTAATAAATGATTCTTTTATATGATAATAAAGATGTTTATTTGTTTTCCTGGAAAAAATACCTCTTAAGCGGCATATACATTGGTCAAATACTCATCAAGCATGGGAGAGTGTATTAGTGAAAATGAGAGACGTATACGTTGGGTGTCTGCTTGAAGCAAAATCAATATGTTTGGATTTTTCATCAATCAAGTAGACATGCTTGATATAGTGTAAAGCAGCAGTTTTTCCTCTTCATCTCTACTTATAGGCTTCTGTACGGGTCTTTTTGCCTTGAAACGTTCTTTTCAGAATTCCGTACGTCCGAATGAAAAACAGAACCCGAATAGGATCGTGTATGTGTCTGTCCATTTGTAACAGCCTCAGTTGGTCTCAAATATATTTAAAAATAAGTACATAGTTTCAAAGTTATTTAAGAAAATAGAGAAAAATTGTTTTGCATTCGCACCATAACTGCAATATGGTGGTGATCCGAGTAAATGTTGGCTGCCTTCTTGTGTATATTGCGAAAAGGAAGTCATGTGCTTACTATAGCCATATTTTGTTCCTCTACAAAGAAAAAAGGCTTAAGTCCGTTCCAAGACCTGGTGTCGTGTGGGTTTTGCTTATCAATTGTCTTACTTTTACTTACTTTAGGTGGCGATACAGTACGGGGTGGACCCGCGGCTCAATCAACAAGCGTCTCCAGCTAGCTCGATCTTTTGCTAGCTGCCTCCAGTTTCGCCCGCGAAGTTGGCTGAGGTCCCCTTCCACTTGCGTGCGCCACCTGAGTCTCGATCTTCCTCTACGGCGCTGCCCCTCAAGGGCGCATTCGAACACTTTTCGGACCGGAGCATTGGTGTTCATCCGCTCTACATGACCGAGCCATCTTAGTCGTTGGATCTTCACTCTTCTGGCTAGGTCGATGTCGCTTTACAGTCCATACAGTTCGTCGGTGTATCTCCTCCTCCACTCACCGTCAATGCAGATGGGAGCGAAAATCACTCGAAGAATTTTCCTCTCGAAGCAGCCAAGAGTACCCTCATCCATTTCTGATTATGTCCATGCCTCTGCGCCATAGAGCAGGACTGGGATTAATAAGCTCTCATATAGGGTAACTTTTGTTGTTCGTGAGAGGGCTTTACTAGTCAATGGCCTTCTTAGCTTAAAGAAGCAACGATTTGCAAGAGTTATTCTTCGTTTGATTTCAGCGCTGGCTCTTACCCTGGCCTTAAAATTGTATGGCACAATTTTAACGTTATACTCCGAACGTTGGTCATATCTCTTGTCGATGAGCTCATAGAAACACTCTTTGGTGGCGTCGTCTTTGTCCTCCGTAGGGGCATGGGTGCATATAAGGCTTATGTTAGCGAATTTAGCTGTGATGCAGATTGTCATAAGACGCTCTCTGTCTGCTGCACATAGCAAATTCGCATTCGAATTAGCGCTTTCATCATAGTGTATACACAGTTTTCCATCTGCTTGTGTCCGCCTATCCCATCGCATTCCTTAATGACAGTGATATCTGCATGAGATCAGTCAAGAGCCTTTGCTGATAGCTCGGCTACTCGTGGTCTGTTAAGAGCCCGAATATTCAACGTGCAGATCAGAAGGCGCTTGTTAGTCGCAAAACTCGCTTCGAACTCAATTGTTGAATTATTGAGCCGGTGTAGCCCAATTTCCTGTTTAATCGCTGCGCAGATTCCAGTTTGTTAATTTGAGAGTGGCTTGGGGTGCATTTTAGGATATATTCCTTTTCTCATTTACATCAACTATCTGTCCAGACTTACTTTTGGGGCGCCCTTAAAGCCTTCGCAGATAATTAGACTGTTCATTAATTTATTTAAGGCAGTGCATTAAATTAAGTATTTGATATCAACTGGGATCTAAGTCTTTTTGGTTCGCCGAACGTAGTTTGAGCGTAAATTATGTGTTTTAATCTGCGTTGAAATGTCAAAAGTATTATTTGTAAACCTTCATGTGGTCTTGCCTCGACTTCCAAAACTTTTTGCTCTTTCTTGCAGAAAAATAGTTTAAGTTTAAAAAGTAGATGAATTTAAGTATTTAGGACTTATCATTAATCCTAAGCTGAGTTTTTTTTAGCCACATTTAATCTTTTAGCTAATATTTTCGTTACATTCTTGTTTCTTTTTTTCCCTTAAAAATGCTTGCTATAAAAAATTTTCAAAACTACACAAAGTAGATAGGCATTTTTAACTCAAAGCTTCAATGTGGCATTGCGTGTTGGGAAAGTCCTTGTACAATAATAACAAAATTCAACAGCTTTTGATTCTGCACAAAAATGCTATAAGAAAAATTTGTCGTTAAGACCGTTGCCATCTCAGTTTCTCACTGCTTCAGGGTACGAAAACTCTTTCAGTCCGTCACTTGTTCTTTTTAAGACCAATAAATTTGAATTTTAATTAACAAAACAAAACTGTTCAAAGGATTTACCTGTACGTTTTGCTGGGTCTTTATGCAGAATCACTTGAGAAATTTGACTTGAATCTGTCCATTGTTTTTTAAGTTATTAAAAAAAAAACATATACAAAATACAATCAATTTTTTTCTTTAAGATGGTACTACAGTACTGTCGTGGTACTACTACTACAGTACCTACTGATCGAAATCTATTAACATTGCACACATTTAAGGAAAATTTAAATAAAATTTGGCCGAAATTATTTGAGTTTTCAAAGAACACTTGATCACAAATCACTTTTTCTTTTTCGGCAGAAAGGGAAATGAACTACAATTTTTTAATCTGCATCAGACTTACCACTCAGGTTTTATCTATTTTCTGACCAATTTCAGATTAACTTTTCCTAAATTCTGATAGAAAATGGAATATAGAATACCATTGGAAGGAAGTTCTTAGTGTGACTCATCGGTCGCACTCATTTCGACTAGTTTTTTTTTTTAGAAAAATACGGTTTTAACGTGTACCTAATACATACATACAAAAAGAATGTCACGTCATTGCATTTCAAGTCCAGATACAACCCAACTTATAAAAACAGATAAAACATTAAGCTAAAAATTATTAAGCATTTAAGGAAAATAATATAAATATTGACTACGCACTTTTAAATTTTCCATTAAACCTTGTATAATATCTTATTTATTATTCAAAGTGCAAACCATTGCTTTTTGTGCATGCCAGAGCTCGGTTTTGAAAGACTCTAATGATTTTAACGTTTCATTCTTTCCTTTTCTTTTCTGACTTGCGCAGCTACCTCATCAATCCTATGGTTCAATGATCCAATATTGTTATTTATAATGAGTAAATAATATTCTATCTCCGTCCCTAAAAATAAAATTCCATTTGTCCATGTCGGGGGACCTTAGAGGCAACGGGACGTCTCATGTGTTTTATATATGGGACTGTCATTTCTATCAAATACATCAACTTCGACCTATCCGGAATCGTAAGGGACGAAACGGATTCTTTAGTCAGGAACCTATAGACTTAATCTCACATGATACCCAATTATCCATAGCAGGCAGGATACGATTACTGTGTTTCAGTAATATAAAAGCGCAACTGTGTTAAGAACAAATCTCGAACTTTGATATGAGTCGAGGTCGACATAAAAATCTCTGCCAGAGCTGTAAAAAAAATTGCAATGTTTTGAGTATTGCAGTAAATAGATTAAAAATACAAATTTTGAAATCTTTAGACTTCGCTTAAGTCGTTTGACTTCAAAATCTAAATCCCATTATTTTTTGAAGCCCTAAATAATGCAATCACCTGAGGCAGTCAAAACACTTGAAGTCAAACGACTGCAATACTTTTTGATTGCTTGAATTCTTTGAAGTCTTTTTGAAGTCTTTTTTATTCTTTGCATTCTTTTAGTCATCTGAATGCATTCAATATATTGAAGTCTTTTGACTGCTTGAAGTATTTTGATTGATTTGAAGTATTTTTTTAAGATATTAAGTATTCGATTAAATTTTGAGATTCACATTTCAGATATAAGTTTAAAAATGTGTATGCACTCGATACAACTATAAAACCAATTTAAGATTGTATCTCTTTGCATTAATAAAACATGCCTCTAACAGTTTTCTGTAAGTCATAAAAATTAATTTATTTCCAAACAATAAGAACATAATACACACACAGAGAACAAATCAAGAAAAATGCGAAGTGTAGGCCTAAAATACAAGCTACCTTAAAGTACCGCTCTCTTTTCAGTTAAGTTAAGAAATCAGATAAGACGTTGAAATAAATATACATAGTTGGTACACATTAAGTTTCGCAGTTGAGCTCACAAACAATTACTAGAGTACCTTTTGCCAATAGCCTCGGTTAAAATTTTTGATCACTCACTACTGATTTTGGGAGAATAAGTGTAATAGTTTCCAAGTAACGTTCTTATCTGGTGTAAACATAGTCGCGTGTGAGTTAAACGTTTTTTATTTTAAGTGTATAACTAAGTGTAGTGAAAATCATGGACTTTTGATCAGACGATAATGCAGACGATCACATCTTCTGTTTTGAAAGCTACAAACAAAAATATAAAAGATCATCTTTTCTCTGCAAATGATTCCAGCGTCCGTAGTAATAAAATAAGAAAACTTGAGTGTAGCTCACCAGTTTTGCCATCGGAGGGAGAAACATCTGCATCAACATTGAACGCAAACAGGAAAAGGATCAACGTGATGTTATTGTTATTTGTGGTCAGAGCTTTAAAATAATAAAAAAAAAGTGAGTCAACTTTGAGAAAGATTTGCAAAAGAATTTGTAGTTTTGAAAACTTTGATGACAAAGTTGTGTTTGTCCTATTTACTTAATATTTTGTACTTTTGTGCATTTATGTATTTGCATTGGTGCTATTAATTTATTAATTAATTAATTACTTTCCGTTTTTGCAACTTTCATTACACTCTTTAAATGCCTGATTCTGTTAAGCTTAGAATGCTGCTGATGTGATACAAATTATTTACAAAAATTTAACAGCGAAATGTTTTTGAAAAAAATTTATGTCCCGTAATATGAATTGCTTGCAAAATATATGCATAGTACTCGTAGCAACAACTAGATGAAGTATTGTTTTTGTTTTAATTTTTTTTTCTGCATGAGCCGTATTATGCGATTTTCAAGCTCGTCATGATAAATTGCTGGGTGTAAGACCTAGATTCTAAGAAAATAGCACAATTACAAATATAATTTAAAAATTTAAGTTCAAATGTCTAGGTATATGACTGAAACAAAATCTATGTTTTTAATTCCATATAAGCTGAATGATACTGAGTTCCAGCGAAAAAGGGATGGATTGCTTGTTGAATGTAATTTATGTGAAACAAGACTAAAAGGTTCTCGCCAAATAACTTCAAATTATATCCGACATTTGAAGGTAAGGCATCGTTAAGATTTCGATGCTTTTCAACAAAGTAAATTGACTGCTGGAAAACCACAGATAGTTCTGTAAAAAAGGATCAGTTTCGAAAACTTGTAGCAGAGATGATTGCAGAAAATATCTTGCCTATTGCTTTTCAGAACTAAAAGTTATGAGCCGCCCAACCACCTTAAAAGTCATAGATGAAATGTTTACATCTACGTTTGAAAAAATCAAAAGCGTTATATCGCAAAATAAATATTTTTGCAGATGTATGGTCGACAAAACATCGTAACTTTTTTGGCTACACATGTCATTGGTTGGATGAGTCATTTCAAAGGAAATCATTCACACTTGCATGCAAACGTTTTTCGGGATCACATACGTATGATCGTATAATTGATATAATAATAGAAAGTCATGCTAAATATGGATTAAATAGTGAAAGTGTTGTAGCAACTGTGACTGATAATAGCTCAAACTTTGTAAAGGCATTTAAAGAGTTTGGCATTAAACATAAAATCTATGCTGAAGACGATGATATCACAAATTACGATAGTGAGAATGATGATTATGAAACTGAGGTTTTACAATGTCAAACCCAAGCAAATGTCTTTGAGGACACATTTCCAAAACATTTAAGGTGTGCTACTCACACTATCAATCTCCTTGCTACTACTGACTTTTCCCCAATTATACGGCAAAACCTCCAAATCTCAAATAAATATCAAAATGTAAGTTAATCATACAAATAATCTTATGCAAATCGTCAAATAATGAGTTATTTTTCAAAACATTTTATGTTCATTTTCTCAAAATAAAAAATAAACTTTTTTTTATGTAGAATGAAAAATAAGAAGTGTGACGTTCTGTATAAGATACTTTCCTAAAAGAAGTTCGATAGTTAATATTTAATTTTAACACATTAGTTTTTTAAGATAATGCAAAAATGTTCAAATTTGTGGAATAAAGTGCAGAGGCCAAAGAGCTCTGAGGAAATTGTTGCAACTTTAGGCTCGCAGCTAAAATATCCAGTTGCAACTAGGTGGAACTCGCTTAATGATTCGGTTAGGGACATCATAAAACAAAATTAATGATTTATGCAAGAAGTTTATAATTCCGCACTTTCTTGAGCTTGATTTTGAGTATCTAGAAGAATTTCTAAGCGTAATGAAGCCCATTGCGGATGCGGTAGGTTTTTTTCAAAAGGAAAAAGAAATGTTCTATGGGTTTTTGCTGCCAACTCCAGCGACAGTAAGGACTCAGTTAAAAAACATTCAAATCAAAAGCATCGTGAAAATCTTCCCTGTAGACATGGTAGTCAAATTAGAAGAAGCTTTATTGCAAAGATTTCATCATCATTTCAATTTGACACCGGAACTACATGACGCCATTGTCGCATCCGTGCTTTGTCCGTCACTAAAGTTGAAATGGATTTCTGCACTCAACCCAAATTTTAGGGAAACCAAAATTTGTGAAATAAGTGCTTTGGTTCGAACAAAACTGAACGCCGAAGATACTACACCAGTCATTACTGCACCAGCTCCTGAAAATCGTTATTTCGAATTTTCTCTTACAGGTACGAATTATTTATATCTACTCGTATTAACTAGTTTTAAGTTGGTTATGCAACACAAGTTGTTTTTCTTCAAACCTACATATGAAACAGAAGATACGAGTACTTCTACCAATTGTGAAAATGAATTTTACGATTCGTATCTTGCACAGAGGTCAACTTCCTTTGAAACATTAAATATGTACCCAACAATAAAATCACTTTCCTGAAGTATAACGCACCCCTTCCATCTTCAGTAGCAGTAGAAAAGCTTTTCCATTCGCCGGATTGCTCAATGCTCCAAGGCGTGGAGCCCTTTCAGACGCCAATTTTGAAAAATTGTTGATCCTGAAAGTGAATAGTGATTTCTAAATACTTGTTGTACCTACATTATGTAATATGTTTTACGTTTCTGTTCTTAAGTGAAGTGTGACTTTATTTAATTTTGGATTAACTTTTTTTGTTTTAGTACTCGTAGTATTATATAGGAGTATTATAACTCCTGTAAATTGAAATTTAAAAATTACTTCTACTTTGAACTAATGTTTTATGTATAATGTTCTTATTGTTTGGAAATAAACTAATTTTTTTGACTAACAGAAAACTGTTAAGGGCATGTTTTATTAATGCAAAGAGATACAATCCTAGCTTGGTTTTATAGTTATTTCGAGTATACACATTTTTAAACTTATATCTGAAATGTGGATCTCAAAATTTAATCGAATACTTAATTTCTTAAAAAAATACTTCAAATCAATCAAAATACTTCAAGCAGTCAAAAGATTTCAAGCAGTCAAAAGACTTCAATACATTGAATGCATTCAGATGACCAACAGAATGCAAAGAATAAAAAAGACTTCAAAGAGACTTCAAAGAATTCAAGCAATCAAAAAGTATTGCAGTCTTTTACTTCAAGTACTGCCTCAGGTGATTGAATTATTTAGGACTTAAAAAAAAAATGGGATTTAGATTTTGAAGTCAAATAACTTAAGTGAAGTATTTTGCTGAAATAGTAATAAGCAATCAACTGCGACTTCAGCGAATGCAATACTAAAGTATTGCAGTCTTTTACAGCTCTGATCTCTGGTCAAATAAAGAGTCAAGTGTACGCAGCACTCATTTGCTACTCCACAACGTTTCAAAACTCACAGTAAGACTCTCTCACATTTACGAGTATAATTAAACTCAACAGTGACGCTCCCACTAGTTTGCCTACCTTTGCCATCAGCACATGCATGTCATTTTACAGACTTTTTGCCTCTGCCGTTGATTTGCGAGTATATTGTTGAAAACTTTAATTACAGCGCATTATCTTGCTTACATGTTCTTTTGACATAAAAGTTTTCGGAAACAATGTTTTCTTTGCGGAGCAACAGGAGACTTATTTTCTTATTTTGCACAATCTGACAAATTTGGCAATTAAACCAAAACAAGGCCGCGCTGATAGGCGTTTTCAAGTCATCTTACATATATGCCATGAGAAGGAGGCTGCTACCTACAAGTTTCAGTGAGTCTTTTTCTTTTGGATTGGGCAAATGATACTATGGCTCAGCACTTCAGGAATACTTTCTACCGACCAAATGACTTGCCTTGAGATTTTCTTCCTTCTCTTTGGCAAGACTTCTGCTCATTGTTCTTGGTATAGTTGAAATCATAGACTTAGTTGGGATTGATGTCACTGGTCTTCAGCACTTGATGCTTGTTTATAGGGCATTTTGCGATTACAGCCACTAAAATCAAAATCTCTTCATAGTATTGGAGAGTCGTTGTACTGTTAAGGATATTCGTAGACGTTACCTTGGCCTCAAAACACTACTGGTCCGAATCTTTGTTCGCCACTCGAAACAAAATAATTTTTGTTTAAATTAACTTTTGAAGATTATTTCTGCCAAATGTTGGCCATGTTGGGGCTGAATCGTTAAATTAATTGTTCACCGAATCGATCTCGCAATAAAGCCATGGTACCAATGGCTACATGACAAGTTGAACCGTATTTTTGGAACCAAATGTCGTCACGAATACAAGCTTCAGTTTCACGTAGCAAATAGTCCGCTTTTATGGCTCAATAACGAACGCTCTTTACAGTAACACTATGGCCGGCATCAGCTTTGAAGGAAATGGATAAATCATCCCACCAGCCCATAAACCACACCAAACCACTGTTTCGTACAAGTGGTACTCTACGGGTTGTTCCGAACCACAAAGAATTACGTAGCCATTAAGACTGAAATTTAAGCCGAAAACAATAAATCTTTTCAAGAGTCGGCCGGCACGAATTGGATTTTGTATACTTTTAAACCAAGATCCTCACCTTAAATACGCCGAGTTGTTGCATACGACAAATTGAGAACGGCGCCGAAAAGAATCGGCTATTGACTTTCAAACTTTATGTATGTATATGAGTACAAATGGTATAGCGAATTGTGCGTTTGGTAGGTCGATTATGTGGACCATAAGTGACTCTAAGAGCATGACACACAACACTCGTAGAGCCCGAATTTTCGTGATACGAAAAAAAAAACTAAAAATTTCCAATCATGTTGCTTAATATTTTTATGAAACCGTGGTACTTGAAAATCTATTTTCTTTTATTTCCGGATTGCATCATAAATCAAAGTACTTTAATAAATAAGTAAATAAGTGCAAATACCTGCTTATAATTGGCTTATATAAATATATATGAGTTGCACTAATTAGATGAATAAATCTGTGGATGCCTATATTTACAGATATTTAAATCCATGAGTCTATGAATCCCTGGGAATGATTATAGAACTTTTTTTTTAAACTACACTAAACTAAACTAAACTTAACAATACAAATTACTTTTCTTTGAAATAGAATGAACAAAAACCAATTATTTTCGGCATGTCACAGCCTTGTTACAAGCACCAAACATCCCATATAGTAACGGACTACGATTTCATTCATGTGGCTACCTTGGCTGGCTTCGCAGTAGCATAACCTGTCAACCGAATTTTCCAGAGCGTTTTGACTATTTCTGGTTCTGTCTTACGTGGCATGTCACCCCACCAGCTGAACCCAAAGTTCATTCAAGTTAAAATCAATGGATGGTCGATATTCCTGAATTGAGTCTAACACTCTCGGTAGCATTCTCGTCGGTACGTACCGTACTAGGACCATGGGTACTGTCTGCAGCCAAGGCAGTCTCACGAACTTTAAGCACAAACTGGAGTGCTTCATATTGGTCAAAACTTATTTTCAATAAACACACTGTGTGGCCAAAGCGGCCTTCACTTTTGAAATAAGTTTGCAATATTTTTCAACGTTATTCAAGCATTTTATTTCGTTCTACTGACTGAGACTCATGTTTCGAAAGAATCAAAAATCAAATCTCAAAATTACATATGATTCAAAAGGAAAAATGTATTTGACCCACCACATTACATATTATCGCTGAATAGAATCGTTGGTAGATATATAGTAGTCGTCCGCCATGGGACATGAAAATCACTCTCTGAAAATGTTCCATTGGCGTTTGACGCTTTTAAAGTGAAATCTTCACTCCGCATTTTGCTTCAGAATTGATTTAGAATTCAACGCCAAATCAAAGTTTGACATTTCAAAAAAAGAGAAAACGTTTGAGAAAATTTTGTTTTCGCATTTGAATTAATTTATGAGCAAACCGAAAAAATTGTAATAAACATGCTATCGGAATTCACAAATCTGAAAAATAAAATTTGACATACATACATATTACATTTTGTCATAAACAATCTGACTAATATTCGTTTTGAGAGAGTTCTAATTTCGGATTGAAACGAATGGAAAACAGATTTAATAAGTATGCCGTTGAATCCAAACTCCAACAACCTGTTAACTTTACATTGTGTTATATTCAGAGCAGTGCCGTTGTTAACCTTTTCACAGGATTAACCTGGCAGTGATTTTGTTTCACTTTTTCTTACCTCTAATCCATTCCCCTAGTTTATGGGCTTCGCTAAAGCAAAATATCCTCCCTTACGTTCGCTTCCATCACACCCATAAAGAACTTGAAAGCTAAACTTGAACCCTAAGTGCATTCTCATCTCCCGAGTTTTTAATAAAAAATGATTAATGTGGCGAAAATATTTTACAAAAAGAGCATTCATGTAGTAAATGTAGAACAAAGCTATAGGAATACACCCACACATGCCAATATAGGAAGGTGTGCGCATAGGTTGGAAAGGAAAACACAGAAAAGGCAAACTGTATAGTATAGTCCGTATTGCTGTGGTGTAACTGATGATTCAGCTTCTTCTTCTTCTTCTTCGTGTTTATATCCTTCATGGCGTAGCCAGCACCTTCATACAGGTGATTTTACCTTACCATCTATTACTACCAGCGCTACTTCTGACCCATAAGATTATTGAGACCTTAAGGGGCTCTTGAGCTACACAGATAAGAAACTTGATATTTCGAATGAAAACATCCTTTTCCCTTCACTTAAACAAAAGATGATGAGGGTGGATATAAAAGCCATAAACTGATTACACGTGCTGCAGAGCAGGTTAGCGTAGAACAGTATCTGCCAGCATCTACTAGCTCATAATAATCGTGCTTTATGAGCTTCTCAGGATTGTATGAAACCTTTAGAGTAAACAATTCTCCAACACGGCGAAGAGTACAAGGCATCCTAATAACACTAGTGTGAGTACAAGAACAAGTAGTTGGGTAAGGAGCTCTTGTAGATGTGCCATTTTTGCAAGATCACTTTCGAAGTAGTTGCAAGTTTACAAACAAGTTTCAACGTCCTCCAGGTCGTCGTCCACGCAAAGTAAAATATTCTTTTGGGAGCACCAGCAGTAGAAGTAGCAACAGCAAAGTTTATCCTCTTTAAAGTTAAAGCGTTGTGATGTTTTTTTAACCACACCTCGTACGATGGATGTAGGTGCATCTCATTATTTAAATTTATTGTAGAAGAAATATTTTGAGTGCTCTTATGACGAAAAGTTGCAGTTTGCTTGCAATATCTTCTGAGCTTGGAGAATACTTGAGGTATTTTGAAGTCTTTGAGGCAGCATGCAAATTTTTTGCTTTTGAATTTGAACTTTTAACTCTTGGGAAATATGCTTGATGGGACTAAAGTGCAGGTAGATACGTAGAAAATGATGGACTTAACTTGGGCCCAGCAATAAAGGATGGCAAATGGTCAGCTGCCCCATATGCTTTTCTTTTGTGATTCAAAAATATTGCAAAATAAAGGGTTTCACTTGCGAATAAATTCGACAACTTTTCGATTATTTTTTGTAGCGTAAAAAGTTTTGAACAAATTTCGCAGAATATTGTATTGTATCCATATGTACGTATCTTTCAAGTATTTCTGTGGATTATTAATAATTATTAAACATTAATCTAGGAGTCTACTTAAACTTGCAAATTTTTATGTAACCATACTTACACAACATATTTGGTACAAACGATAACATACTCGTACACGAAAATAGAAATCAAATGGTATAGGTACAATCGTACATATGTATGTATATTGAATTAAAGTGGAATAAATACGATTAATGATTTTTGCATCTTTGCAGTCGAATGCCTTTAATAAGTTATTATGTGTCCAGAAGAATGCCAAACAAAGAATAATATTTGCTTCCGCCCTGTACTTATTCAACATTTTCTTACAAAAAGTAATTAATTTTTTTTAACTAAGAAATTAATAACTAAAACTTTATTTACTGACTTACTAACTGAAAAATTAATAACCATAACCTTAACTACAAAGTGGAAGGTAGGTTAAATAGGTCACGACCGAAACTGGGGTTTGAAATTTCCAGGTGAATGCTGCGGATCTTCTCTAAATTCCTTCTTGAAGCGAGTGGAGGAATTAAGGGAGTCAAGGGAGTTACCGTTTTCTCATCTTTTCAGGTCAACTGTGGGACTCTTCGAGGGGAAGGCACTCATTTGGTTTGAAGCGAATAGAAAATGAGTATTGGTTTCCGAACTGAAGTTGAAGTTCCTCTTTCCAAATTATGTTGATCTGCTCTTGGAGGAGATTAATGTGACGTATCCAAGGGATACACCTATCCATAGGTGTCTACGTGGCTATCATGGAGAATATGTTTGGCTGGGTCTCTGAGCCGTTAGCAGAGAGTCGAAAGTTGAGGATGGTACACACAACAAGGTCCGAAATCATTGGGTAGAAAAATATTGTTGAATTGGGTAGAAAGCTCAGCTCAAAAAAATGTTGATTCCTTCGTACCATCACCAACTCAACGAGCCCGAAACCACTCAATCAAACAGACGGGTGAAATGCAACAAATGGCTTCTTTCGAATACCTATTCCGCTCTAAGACTTTGTGTAGGTTGTGAAAAGGGAATCGGAGTCTCGCATCGGCAGGGCGATTGTGCCGACAGAATTAGGAAAGTTGCCTGCTAGTACGAATGACTGATAAGGTCGTTTAGTTAGGTGTTACGGTTGAGGCACAGAAAGATGACGTAGATACGTCCTTATTCAAGAGTTAGTGTTTATGGAGTTGGGATGTTAGGACTTTAAGATTAAAAAATTTCGAGTGCGGTCATCTATAGGGATGGATGGCAACTATTAAAAGTTTAAGAGTTAGAGTTGGGAAAGGTGAACATTAGTAGAGTGTCGTTAGCAGACAGTGGAGGTATAGAGGTTGCAGGATGTTTGCCTTTGCCAATAGTAGTGCGGGGGAAATCGATCCTACTGGAATGCCTTGTGATTTCAAATCTTCCACATGTTCCGATACTGGGTCCCGACCTCGGGCCCGGACGAGAATTTTCCCGGATCTAAGATCAAGCTTGTGGAATTTTTCGAACCAGGTAAAAGTGGCATCGATTTCAACAATTAAGAAGTAGCCATTAAGAAGCCAAGTGCCACGATGTAAAAAACAAAACGAAGTCAAAAACAAAAAAGAAAGCTACTACAAATAACAAAACATAAGCCAAGACAAACCCGAAGAAGAAAAAAAAAAAACAGAATCCCACAAACGAACAAACAGGATTATCAAAGAATACGAAGAAAACATCTCGGAGACAACACTAACATATTCCATGAGGATCTTAAAATCCAGAAGCAACGAAACCGAAACAAAGCAACGAAAGACGAAACGAAATGATCAACCCCAAAGCAAAGAATATCTATAACAAGAAGAATCACTCCCCCTGAGGCTGGAGAAATCCACCCGTCGTACAAAAAACAAACAACAACGTCTCATTAGATCAACTAGCGCTAATCTATTGCTTTGTTTCAAATTTCAAATCTCATTTAATTTTGCCTGAGTAAGAATGCATACGATAGTCTGCCCGTTATTTTTTCCTCATGTAAATTTAAATACAAATAGCGATGGCGATGGCGCGATAGTTAGCTCATTGGACTATCACGCAGACAGTCTGGGTTCGATTCCTGTCTGGGTCACCAACAGTTTTTCAAATCGCCATCACCCTTTCGGCGGGCAATGGCAAGCTCCCGAAAGTAAAATTGCCTACGAAAAAGCTTCTAAGGAGTGCCGTTCGGACTCGGCGATAAACCGTAGGCCCCGCTCAGATGTGACTAAAAAATGACAACATGAGCAACACAAATGAGTGTCAAGAAGCTAAGCCAAGGTCCATACCGTGCTATCAGCGCCACAGTGTTACACTCTGAAACATTTTTATGAGTAATTTTTGTCCCTCCCGAGACTGCAAAAAGCTGTGTAATGCATACGGACAAAGTGGAAACAGACTGGTTTTTCTCCTCTTGTTTATGCATTCGTAATTGGCTAACCCCAAAACATTTTACTATGAGTAAATGCGTGTAAATGATTGTCATTGTATTGTATTTGCTTACACCTTTTTGCTATGTTTCAGATTCCAAGATGTGTTTACCCTGTTTTGTATCCTTTTCTTACTTATTGGCGTGTGTTGCTATCAACTTCCAACATACTACCAACACACACAACAAGATAAGGAAAGTATTGTGCAGTGAACCTACTATTTAATCTATATACTGAGCCCCAAAGACAACAAAACAATGAACAACAACCGCCGTGACTGTGGCGGGAAGTACCCATCCCCTCAATAGTCCCGCCAATCAGACAGGAGCGACCATGTCCATGTAGCCAGAAAACAGATAAGTACCCATCCTCATAAGGGAAACATTATCTTCTTTTGTTTTGATAGTGTTTTCCCAATTTCTCATAAAAATTTCCTGTTTAATGTTTTTGTCCAGCTTTTTTCCCCTTTTTCGGTGTTTTTAAACATAGTTTTTTAATTTCCACCAAATCCAAAAATTTAGTCGTCAATGTAATTTCCTTTATTCGCCAACACCTCAAGCATTGAGTTAACTTTTCAATGCTGTCTCTAAAAACAATTGTTTGGCTTTGACGAAAAAATACCCCAAGAGCCTCTTAGACATCATTCCGAGATCTAATCTTTTCAATAGCGGTTTCAGCATTAAATTAGTTTTATACATATGCATTATGACAATTGAAAAATAACCCCAGCAAAAAGCACAACACTTTTATTGAAAGAAATCCAGGTGCGCAACGATCTCAAACCAATGAAGCAGATATATTAAAATAGTGAGTTTCTTCAAAACATTTGCAACTCACTAACAGCAATGCGGAAACAAGTAAGACAGCAGTTGAAGTTAAATGGGATGCATTGGCGAAAAGCATTCACAAATTTCTCTACGCAGATCACAAATTTCTTCAGATTTATTTCATGGGAAACACAGATGAACAAATCGATCAACGTTGTCGATTCAATAAGGGCACTAGAAGAGAAATTGTCGCTGAACTGCAAACTTTATTCGATCAACACAACGAATTGATTCAACTGTTCAGAACCGCCCTTGAACGAATGCCAGCTGACGATTACAAAGTTGTAATTCGTGCAGATAAGGCACCCGTTGATCAACACGCGAGACAATATAATGCTCCAACGATTGATGAAACAGCAATCGTTATAGTTGGCCAAGAACTCGACTCACGCGATATTATTCTCCATCGCAGAAATAGTAAGGGCCAACGAGTCCCAGAAACGCATCGCTCATATGATGGATTGCAATATTCAGATGAGAAATCCGCTAACCGATGCAGAAACGAATAAGAAAGTCAGCGCTATGAACTTCAATTCGTATCGGCTACGTGAAAACGGTGATATTCACATCCTGAAATGTCGTCAATTATTCCACCAATATATTGTCGATACGTATGCGAAAATCGAAACCGAACAACTTCTCTACATTCGCTTGAATCAATCTAAGCTGCGCTCGGAAGAGTACATCCATTTACGCGGTGCAGTCAATTCACTTGATTTACCCGGCATGCCTCTGCACGTTTTAACACACATACCAGGATCTTTGTGAAAAAAATGATGGCCAATATTTTGAATGGAAAATTCAAAGGAGAAGATGTACTATTGCCTGGCATTCCAATGATTTCAACAGACTAACCATTCGAATTCAAACGATTGCAGTTTCCGGTGCGACTCGCCTATGCAATCACCATCAACAAGGCACAAAGAATCTTTATAAGTGTGTGGCCTGAATTTAGAAAGTCCGTGTTTCTCTCATGGGCAACTATATGAGGCCTGTTCACGCGTCGGAAAACCTTCTGATTTATTCGTATATGCGCCAGAAGGAAAAACCAAAAATATTGTATATCCAAAGCACTTATATAAACAAAATAAAAAATAAAAGTGTTCTTATATATACATATATGCTGACTTTTTTAAATTTGATTTTTTTAATATGCGTAGCAACGCGCTGTTAATTTTAATATTTTAACTCCGTTATATTAATATACATGTGTAATCCGTAATTTATATATATACATATGTAATTTTAATATATTTGAACTCCGTTAATTTTAATATTTTGGCTTTAATTTTAATATTTTAACTCCGTTAAAAAACTTATGTTAAATTAAATCTAATTACAAATCAAAAATTGTTCACCGAAATAGTTATTATTTTTTTTAAATTTTAATACATATAGTATATGTATATTAAGTTTTTTTACTCTTGTTCCTTTTTATTTAATTTTAATTTCCCAAATGCTTTATCTTATTTATTTTCACTTTTCTTATTATTTTTTTTCACATTACCAAAACTCGATGGCCTTCTTTCACCAGGTTCACACTACATTTGCCCGCCCTGTAGCTTAGTAGCAGACAAGCTCAAGCCAATCAACCTTTCCATTCTTCCACAAAAAGAAAATACGGTATCCTCATCCGATCTTTCTCAAAGTTGACAATACATAAACAAACAAAACATACACAAGCCACTCTCTCTCTAAATTTCGACCTCCTGTCCCAATTTATTCTAAGAGGGTTTCTGTCTGCGATCAAAAAACAACAAATTAACAAAAATCCCTTCTGCGTAGCATTTTGAAAATCTATGTTTTAAGACATAAAGCCCAGACAAACTCCTTTTCAAATTATTTTTGCTGTTAGCAGGTTTTCAGCTTTCGAGACGATTTTAAATTACATTGTAGCCGTTACAAACTAACATTGTAGAAAAGGCGATTGAGGAGAAAAGTCTGATCTCCAGTTTTTCTTGACGTCCACAAACTGATAAAATTGCTACCTAATGCACACGCTAAAATTTTACAATCTTACATATCGGACAGATACTTTCGCATAAAAGAAGAGAAATACCAGATTTCGACAAAAAGCTTACGAAATGTCTTTGAGGCTTTCACACCGAATACCGACTAGATTTAGTTTGGCATTTTAACATTGGTGGATATTCGTTCATACGCACTCCTATTTTTGCGATTGTATTTTTGATAAAAAAAAATTGGTTTTTGGCATAACCTAAATCAATATGGACTGGCCCGATCGAAACAAAATTCCGGAGGCGGAAGTATAACCTATTTTTATTAAATAAGAAATTTGAAATCGTTTAAACAATCAAATATTTTTATAAAAAAAAATACTTGCCAAAATTGGAGTGCGTATAAACGAATGCTAAAACAGTAAGCTGTGGCACTTTCGTGTTTTGCAACTCTGTTTTGACAACTACTCTGTCAGCTGTTTTGCTGACATGGTGAATGTTTTAAAAAGTATGTCTGCTTCAACAAACTCACAGTTTCGTGTAGATTTTTTAACTGACATTCTTGCTGAAATGATGTAAAAATGATAGTGTGTCGCTTGAAATAAAAACTGACGATTGAAATGATGACGCAAATGATGACGGTTGAAATTTTTTGTGGATTTTGTAGGAATGACGGTTTAAATGATTGGCATCGTATTGTTTTGGATTACCGGGTGTTCCAAGAAGACTAATTTACTTTTTAAAAAGAAAAATGCTGGAAAAATATTATGTATAATGAATTTGTTTTTAATACACCTTTTCATATGTTTTAAAGTTAAGCTGGCCATTTATTAATCTGAATCGGTTATTAACAAATGCGTTTTATTAAATAAAACTACATTACTCTGAAAGAATATTTTAATAATAATATAGAATACATATTTAAAATGATTCTATTTTATTTTATTTGGGAGAAGAATTCATGTAAATCCTTTTGAATCATGCCGCTATATATATATATTATAGAATAATATTTTATTATTTTGCTTTCAAAACTCCTTTGCTTTTAAAAATTATGATCACCTGAGGTATAATTTTGGATGAAAAAAAAACGTGTTGCATTATTCCTGGGTTATAAAATAAAAGATGTCACTCAAACCTTTATGATCTTCGTCAAGTAGGTATATTTTTTATAAAAGAAAATGCAGGTCATTCTATGACGGCAATAAATAAAAGGATATTTCTTGGTTTTGATCGAATTGAATTACGCCTTTAAAATCATGGATTTTCAAAACCCCATTAAGAGTAAATATTTTTTATTGCATTAAGATTTGATTATATAAAAAAATAGTATACGAGTATATATTTTGACAATTCAGTTTTAGTCACGCTATTCAACCAAAAATTATTGTGATATAAGGTTCAGTTAAGAAGTTTAGAAATACAAAATGGGAAAGCATTTAGTCAGACCATCAAGGTTATTTATGGAGTCCCTTGAGCAACTGAAAAATAAATTTTCCGCCAATTTCAACAATTTCATAACAAGCTGTAGCATCGAAGCGAAATTGTACGAATTATTAAAATCTGAATTTATATATGAATGTTGCGCCAAACAGGATAAAAAATATTTAATTTCTTTATTTATTAGGGTGAGAATATTCTTTTTAATTAAGAAGTACAACAAAAATGTTAAAATATTTGATAACAAAAATAAACTTTTTAGCGTTGCACATTTATGGAAAAACAATTTTAATTTCACTTCACAAACACCCCGTTGCAATGTTTCAGATTTAAAGATGTGTTTTACCCCGTTTTGTATCCTTTTCTTACTTATTGGCGTGTGATGCTGTCAACTTCTAACATAATACACACAAAGGATAACTGTGCCAAGGTCACAAAAAGATAAGGAAAATATTGCGCAGTGAACCTACTGTTTGATCTATATACTGTCGTACCCAAGGAAGATAAATTCAAGAATGAATAACCAAAATTGAGCAAATACTCGAAAAAATTTAATTCCTGGAGTGGCAGTGTGTAGCATACATAAATGAGTATGACTGCCAGCCCGAGAACGTCAGTTGAAATGATTGAAGCTATCCATTATTAATTTTATATTTAGTTTTTTTCAAATCCATATTTTTATGTTGTTTTTTCTATTCAAAGAGTTATTTTTTTTGTCTTGCTGAATATTGTTATTGATATATATTTAAAAACTTGTTTGTTTAATATACCTTAAGCTTTTAATGAAATAAGATAGTATTATTTTATGTAAGAAAACAGCCACTTTCTATAATTCTTTAGCAGTGCTTTATTTTTAAAATGTATTAAAGTGAGAAGCGCTACAAAAAATTGTGTTCTTATTTTGGACTATTTTTTTACTGGTCTTTTTTTGAATTTTTGAAACGGTACGAATGAGTTATTATTGGATAGTGTCAACATATATGTCTCTTTCGCACTTCGCCAGTGGTGCCAACATCAAAAGATGTGCTTAGAAATACAAATTGTGTACAATTTTGGCAACAGATAGACTTCCTCGCCACGCTTTTCAACAAAAGAAAACAAATATTCAGCCTTATCGGCGATTCCGCAGGAAATCGCTTAACCCGGGAATTTATTTTTTTCCCTGGAAAAAATTCCTCCTATCGCCAATCTCCTGGGAATCGATTTTCCCCGGGGAAATAAGTTCGAATCACTTTCGAAATATTTTGACAGGGATATTTTGTGAAATGACTTAAAGTCAACGTTTATTGTTTATAATTTTAACTTCCAAAATGCAAACGATAGCTTTCAGATTAAGGACATAATTTTCAATACATCGGCAGGTTCCTCACTAGGAGGTTTTGTTGCTCCAAGGCAATCAGCCTTATGGGCAATTTTGTTTTCCTCTGGAGACGATTCCTCCTATCGCCAATCTCCCTGGAATAGAATTTCCCCCGAAATTAAATTGGAACTAATTTCGAAGTATTTTAAATGACATAATTTTTGAATTGACTTCAATGGTTTGGTTTAATCCAGTGGAACTGCTGGAGCCATCTTAAGTTAATACGAAAATGTACTTGGGTTGAATGCTTTTTGGTTACTAGGTATGTAAATTGTGAAAAAAAAAACAATTTGTTGTCATTCATAACATCTATTTTATATGATGTTAGGATATGCAAGATACTCTTTAGAACCGTGGCTTTTGACCCCATAAAAGTAAATTCAACACTGCACTTAAAAGCTGCAAAAATATAGTTGAGCGAACGATGGGCGATCTCAAAGGCCAGTGGAGGTGCATATTAAACGCGCGAGAACTACATTACTCTCCCGAAAAGGCAGTTAACGTGTGCTGTGCAATGTTTAAAATATGCAAGCATTTCCAAATTGACTCTTTTTGGAACTCTTTTCGACAATAGTCGAAAATGGTAATGAAATCGATGAGCTTCCCTATATACAGCAATCTCTGTATATAATAAAAGAGAAACTAGATAAGCAAAAACAAATGGTTATTCTTTATTTACTTGTCTTTTATCTTTTGTCTACATCAAGTAGATGACCTTATTTTAAAATTATACATGAAATAAGAAAAAATCTTATATTCATAAAAAGAAAGTTTACTTACAAACAAATATCGGAGAATTTTTTCGAGAGAAATGTCAATTATTTTCCCTCAGAAAATAAATCTACGATGCCTCCTTTTTTCCCGGGAATTGTTTTTCACTTTTTCGAAGTTGTTTACCATTGGAGAGTGTCGTATGGAGGAAAAATTCCGGGGGACAATTTGTTCGCGATAAGGCTGATTGAAACTATTATTTATATACTTATCACGTCATATATCTATAATCTAATATATTCTTCATATTAGAAATAAAAAAAATTTAATTTAACCATATTTTCAGCATTTTTAAGATATTTTCTAAAAATAGTTACCAACCTTCGTCGTCCTGCAAAGACGGAAGAGTTTCGCAGGGATGCCAAAGTTAGACATTGCTCTGTATAGCTCGGCTCTGTATATGCTGTCATACGCGGCTTTAAAATCGATAAATAGGTGGTGTGTATCAATCGGAAGCTCATGGGTTTTCTCCAAGATCTGCCGTACGGTGAATATTTGGTCGATGGTGGACTTTCCTGGCCTGAAGCCACACTGACATGGACCTCTTATGTTGTTGACAAACGGCTTCAGGCGTTCACACAATACAGCAGATAAGATCTTGTATGCGCTATTAAGAAGATTGATACCGCTGTAGTTAGCGCAGTTCAGAGAGTCTCCTTTCTTGAGGTTCAATTAAACAATGTTGAGATTCTATTCATCGGGCTTACTTTCGTCCGACCATATTTTAGAGATTAGTTGGTGTATGCTCCTTACCGGATCATTGCTTGCCGCTTTTAAGAGCTCCGCAGTCAGACCATCCACTCCAGCAGCGTAATTGATTGTCTATATCGTCCGCGTTGAAATGTTCATTCTGCCTGACAGCGGTAAAACTACCGATCTCATGCCTGGAGTACATCACCCGATTTCCTCGACCGCGCGCTTCTTTTGCTCTTTCTTTTCTGTGAAGCCGGTGTTCGTTTCATCTCTTCTGTTCATAGAGCTTGTGAAAAAATCTATCCTTTCTTTGCAACGCCGCATTGCGTACATATGCTTGCCAGCATTTCGTTGTTGTTGTCAAGTGAGACCCATCACATCAAAAGCGGCATCTCTGATGGCTTAAGAGGTTAAGGGAGACTTGATCGGAAAGGGATTTGGCGATCTCTTGTGATTGTAGCCGTCTGACATCGAAATTCCTCATCGTATTAACTTGCCTTGGCGTTGTTCGGGATATCCGCTAGCGTACCTTGGCTACAACATGGTAATGATCCGAGTCGATGTTGGCTCCTCGGAACGTTCGGACATCCATAATACTGGAGGAGTGTCTTGCGTTGATCACAATGTGGTCAATCTGGTTGACCGTTGATTGATCTGAAGTTCTCCAAGTCCCCTTGTAAATATCGAGATGGAGGAACCGCGTGCTGCCTACGAAAATGTTTCGTCCCGCGGCAAAGTCGATTAGCCTGAATCCGTTATCGGAGGTGGTGTCTCTTTCTAGCTTTCCATTAAAATCACCAAGGACAATTTTGATATCATAGCTAGGGCATTGCTAGTAGGTCTTTTTCAAGAGCTCATAGAAGGTATCTTTGGTGTCGTCATCTTTTTCCACTGCGGGGCATATGTGTTAAACAAAATGAATTATTATTGTGCTACGGCAACACTTACACTTTTACTTATATTATGCTTATTATGTAATATTGTAATATTTTGCGGTGTATCTAACATATTCTTGTCTTTTTCTTCTTCTTTTTCTGACACTTCAATAAATTACTTACTTGTGGATAGTCATCGTGTTTTTTCTAAATCTTCTAATCCGCTGCCATCGTTCTTTAATATAATATAAATTCTACAATATGCGCATATCAGGCTGCCAAATTATGCTTTGATGCGGATTGCTACGAGGCGCTCGGTCGTATCCCAGAAACTCAAGACTTCTTATCTAAGTCCGCCTCCAGCAAAAACTCCGCATCCAAATAGGCGCAGCTTTTGCCATCGCCATGGTAGATGTCGCAGTTCTTCATCCTCTTTTTGTCCGGCCCATCCCATCGCATTTCTTGGATGGCGGTAATTTCTGCTTTGCAGCAATCTGGGGTCTCCGCTAGTTGTTAGGCTACACGTATCCTGTTAAGCGACGCAACGTTCTACGTGCATATCTGAAGTTCGTTGTCCATAAATCGTTTGCATGTGTGGTCAACAGTACATCCGCCCATATGCGAGGCTTGTTTATAATTCGGAACTTTTAAATTTGTTCATGCCCGGGCAGTAAACCCGGCGACTTAAGCGATATTTTAGCTCAAGAATATAACACGAAAGCTACATTTGCTGATGAGCAATCATGCTGTTCAAATTCACCAATAGGTTATTCCCCGCTCGTGGACCAAACGAATCTAGTGAGAAGATTGAAAACTAGCAAAAAAACGTTTAGAACTAGCAAGAAGTTTAATTACAGACGTGTTCTTATGCAAATCCACTATCCGCTCAAAAAGTAATTTCCATGTTAATTACAGCAATAACATAGCGATCAACGCTAAGTCAATTTATATCCGCTATCTATTAAGCGGATATAAACAGTGCCTCCAAATCATATTTTATTCGTTTCGGATGAATTTTTCGGATGAATTAGCAAAAAAGTCAAACATTTGCCTTCAAAATTTTTTTCAAAACAGTTTAAGTTTGTTCACCAACCGACAGATGAGCCACCACTTATCGCCATAGAGATGTCTGTGCCTCCAAGTTTTTACGGGGATGGATCCTTTATTTGCGAAGATAACTAACATGCGTGCAAGAAAAACACACATTTTGGTAAGCACTCAGATTAAAGAAATTTGACATAAGCCATCTTACTTATACGCATACAAACATTTTGAATTTTCAAATATAACAAATCAGAGTGCTATAGAATTCGAGGGAGTGCTAATTTTGGAGTGAAACCAATTGAAAACGCCATAAGGCAATTTATATACTCGTACCTACTCTATCCATTAAGCGGATAAAAAACGCTGCTTCCAAGTATTATTTTCTTCGTTTGGGATACATTTTTCCAATGAATTTTCAGAAATGTCAAACATTAGCTTGCAAAATTTTTTGGAAACAATTTAATGGCATTTTTCATTGGTTACACTTATGAATTAGCACTCTCTCGAATCCAATGGAATTCTATAGCACTCTGATTTATATGAGGATTGGTCGAATTGCTTATGCGAAACTGTTGTATTTTTCTGACAAGTGCTTACCAAAATGAAGCAAATAGAAATTAGCGGATTGCAAAATAACAAAATTATGCAGAACTCGGCTGCGTTTCTCAAATAGAGAAATTAATATTTGCCTTATAGATAAACAAGTTTTAAGTGTACCGCTTTTTCTATTTCCATTTAAATAAAATTAAATTTGTTTGATTTAAACGTGAAAACATAATTTTCTCAAAAGTTTTTGTTTTTTATATAAAGTGATGCAATCTGTGTGGAAATGTTCACTCTGGAAATGTCAAACAAATGCCAATGGAACATTTTCAGAGTGCTATCTGCACTTTAGAGTGAAAAAAGAGCGTTTTTTTGTCCAATCGAAAATGCCATACATTTTTTCACTAACCGACAGATGAACTGACACTACATGTCTAGACATGTCTGGTAGCACAAGTTTCTGTGATGAACTTTTAGGTAGATTTGGGTCGTCTTATTGTGACGGTCGCTAAAATACGTGCAAAAAAACACAGCTTATGTAATTGTTATTAACCTTAGTGTATCGACATTAATCATTTTAAATCCTATTTATTAATTTAAGTCAAATAAAAATTACTTATGGTGCCATTTTATACGGGTTTAGAATAAAAATTCACATGGAAAAAACAACAACATCTAAGACTGTATAGAATTACATATTTACGAGGCTACCTCGATAAAAACAGTTGGATGGGGAGCCTAAAATAACACAACATCCATCATGCAAAAAAAAAATTAGAAAATATGAGCAAAGGAGTCGGTTTTAAGGTTGTTGAAATTTTTACAAATACAAAAAAAAACAGAAATGTTTTTAGATTTCTAAATGTGATGCCACATTTTGAGGATGAAATGACATAGCCCCGATAGGTGCTTTTTTGGTGCACACTTTGTTAAGCCTATATACGAGGGCGGGTCAATAAGTCCGTGACTTTTGGATTAAAACACAGATTTTTTGATAAAAAAATAATTTTATTTTTCAACGTAGTCTCCCTTGAGCTCTATACACTTTGTCCAACGCCTCTCCAATTTTTTTATCCCTTCCAAAAAAAATGATTTGTCGAGGTCCTTAAAATAGGCCTTTGTTTGCGAGATGACTTCATCATTGGAGTCAAATCTTTTTCCACCAAGCCATTTCTTCAGGTTTGGGAACAAGAAGTAGTCGCTCGGAGCCAAATCTGGAGAATAGGGTGGATGAGGGAGCAATTCATAGCCCAATTCATGGATTTTTGCCATGTTGTTACACGATTGCGTTTGTGGTCGACTGTGAGCAAACGCGGCACCCATCTTGCGGAAAGCTTTCTCATGCCCAAGTGATCATTCAAAATTGAAACCACTGAGTCATGAGAGATCCCTACGGCTTCCACAATCTCTCGCACTTTCAATCTTCGGTCGGCCAACACCATATCGTGAATTTTTTCGATTGTTTCGGGTGTAGAGACCTCAACTGGGCGTCCAGGACGTTCGGCATCTTCAGTGCTTGTACGGCCACAACGAAATTCAGTAAACCACTTTTTTACCATTGAAATCGATGGTGCAGAGTCCCCATAGTATTTATCAAGCTTAGCCTTGGTCTCGGTAATGGTTTTTTTTCGCAAGAAATAATGCTTAATAAGCACACGAAATTCACTTTTTTCCATTTTCTCCTCAAATTAGTGAGTAGTCTGATAAAAATAGCTGTCAAACACAAACTAACTGACGCAGCAAGTTTAAATTTTGACAGGAGTCAACTGACAGATGCCTGTTGACAGGAGCAGTGTTGCTGTTTCAGTAAAGAGGTCAGAAATTCAAAAAGTCACGGACTTATTGACCCGCCCTCGTATCTAATGATATCTGCAGAGATGAAAAAGAAAGTTATTGCAGCGTTTATAATTGATTTCGCGGTACAAACAAATCAATTAAATCAATTTATAACAACCCAAAATGTACAAGTTACTAGACTCCTACAACTATTAAAAGGACGGAAGAAAGCTCAGAATCGCAAGAAATCTCAAAAAGTCTGGACAAAAGTAAGTCATGTATCTAATTAATTATGATTTTCAATACTTACTTGAACTAATTTCATTTGCAGCCACGTTCAATCGTTTATTGGATTTTTACTTCCCACGGCGTAAAACCAATATGCGTCGCTCGCAGCTTGTTGGCCATTTCAGCGTACACGTGACTAATTTTTCTGTTGCCACGGAGCTCGCCAATTTTCTCCTCCCATAATTCGACAAGAATTTCTGGTGATTATTTTGAAAAAGGGTCACCTCCTCCGTTTTGATGAAATTTCAATATACGAGTATGAGAATAGGCATTTTTCTGATAATTGCAATTTTTTTTTTAAGGCCGGACTCTTATAGTTTCAGAGCATATATGTACATATTGTAATATTTTGGCTAGGGTTCAAAATGATAAAACGTTATTCTGTTTCGAAACACTCTATTTATTATTGTTTAAAAAGAACTTTCAATTAATTCACAAACAATTTCACTACTATTTCACAATTCAAATCTCTTATCTTTTACTAAGTAAGACTTAGGTTCTTTTCCATCGCTTTCCAAAAATCAACTTATCGTTCGCAGTTTCTCATCCTGTATTTATACCACATTAGTCGGGTTCAAATTCTTTCTCGTAACTTCTGGTTTGAAAGGTAATAACTGGACTTTCCAACGTGGAGAGTTTGTATGATCCTAAAGTTATGCAACACTGGATTCTTGATTTAATCACATATATACCACAACTTATTCTCAGTGCTGTGAAAAAACAAAAAACAAAGTGTATATTGCTGCAGCTAAGTATACCCCAGCTGAAAATTGAGCTAGAGAAGCGGAATCTCTCCGCAGCTGGAGGGAAAAGTGATTTGATTCTTCGGCTACAAGAAGCGATCGAAAAAGATGGAATAGATCCTAAATCCATGTCGTTCGACGTAGAAGAGGAGCTTGTAAGCACAGTGGTTGACATGTCTGCCATGATGGAATTGCTCCTTGGATTGAATTCTAAGTTTGAAGAACAGAAGAATTCTTTAGAAGAACAAAGGAGAAATATGGATTCTAAGCTAGAAGAACAGAAGAATTCCATTGTTGCCGCGCAGAAAGACACTGTTGAAGGGTTCAAGAATTCTCTAGAAGCGAAATTCGAAATAATCGATCAAAACTTAAATATGCACGAGGCAAAACTCGCAAAAGTTGGAACCGAATTCCAGGAACAGCTCGTGAAAGTCGAGGAACAGTTCGGGAAGGTTGAAAACAATATTGAGAATCTTGCCAAAGAACTAGAGAGAGTGAAGAAACAGAAGGCCCGAGAAATTTCTACAGACTGCTCTAGAAAGAAAGAGATGCAACCGCCTGTTTTTGATGGCCAAACATCGTGGCCAATATATAGAAGACAATTTGAAGCAGCTGCCATGACCAACAACTGAAACGACGGAGAAAAGTCGATTGCGCTCACGCTGGCACTGAGAATTACAGCTGCGGAATTGCTGCAAACCACCTCAGAAGATACGCAACTCAACTACGACGCTTTGGTTAAAGCCATAGAAATTCGCTTCGGAGATTACCATATGCAGCAAGTATACAGAGTCCAACTGCACTTCAGCAGTTACAGGCCGAAATCGAACGGTTGGCGCATTTATCTTATCCTAATGCCGGAGAAGACGAAATGGCTGTAGAGGCGTTTACCCAAGCGATTGAAGATAGGCAGTTGCAAATGGCTGCAAGAATGGCTGGAAAACAAACCCTCCCTGAGACCCTAGCATTTGCCCTGACGATGAAAGCTGCCGACCAAGCATCTCAAGGAATCCACCACGTGAGAGAAGTGACAACCGTGGAATGCTCCTGCCAACGAGCAGACGTCGTGGAGCGGAACAGTGCGCGTGCAGGACAAGTCCGTTGCTGGAACTGCAACAAAATAGGACATCTGCAGCGTCAGTGCTGGGCTCCACTTAACGAACGCAGTTGCCCTCAGTGCTCTGCTGGGAGGCGTAACAAAGAAGCATGTAGCAGGGAAAACACCTATACTGCAAGCAGCGTATCATCAAGTCAACAGGCGGGAATACGTGTAGGGACCAACTTCGAGGGGCGGAAGTTGGTTTCTGGAATGGACGACCCCAAGATCAAAATCCAAGTCTCCCAAACAAAACGAAGTAACAAGAGTCTTACAGCGGAAGCCAACATTGGCCAGAATAAATGCGTGGCCACCATTGACACCGGTGCCACCGCTTCCATTATAAGAAGGGACATCGCTCCTGATTCATGGCTGCGCAATACCAGTAGCAACTGTCTAGAAACAGCAACAGGACCGACGGCGAAGGTGTATGGAGAGGTTCTACTTGCGATCAATCTGGCATGACTAACATTCGCCCACGTATTCCTAGTGGCCGATATACGCAACGAGTGCATCATTGGACTTGACTTCATGAAAGCGTATTGTTAGAGATTAACATGAAGGTTACATGCATACGTGCATAAGTATGTAAATCGGTTCAACGAGCGACCTGCGCAACGTATGTATGCATAAGAATATCGTATACAAAACCACCCTTATACATCATATCAATGGAGCAAGAGGAACTCAAGAGAAACCCGTATGGTGGTATCATAAAGTGCAAATAAACAGATACTCGTATCTATTTGCACATTGATCATACGAGCAGAACAGCGGCGCCTACAAGAAATCATCATTCGGCCAGCAGAAGTTTTTAGGCACAAGCACTGTAATAACCACTTCAACCGTTTTCATCATCGTCGACGGAGCCGACGATCGTGTTCAAACCGACAAATGAGAGTGCACACGCCACACCCCTTTTTATAGTGTCTCGATGAGCGGTACCTGCGACCGAGAACAATGTCAACGAAAGTAAGTGGAAAGGATGTTAACAACTTTGGTTGTGGTTCGACGTGATATGCAAAATAGCGGAATTTTCCACCTGAAAAACAATCACTGGGCAGCTGTAGTAGCAAACAAGGGAGTTATAGCAGATTACGAGACATTGTGCATCTGAGCGAGCATCAAAAATACAGTCCATTTCTTTTGCTAAATAAAGTTTTTCTAATCTAATTTGTGCGGATTCAATTTGTTTTCTTTTTCAGTTTGAGCTTATCAAACATTTGGTCCTAACCGAGCCGAATAATTTTACCAGTGCCAGTGGAAATATTAAAAAAAAACCTTTAAATTAAAAACCCAGTGCAGTGCCTTTGTCTTTGAGAAGTAGTGCGAATATTTAAAAAAAAAAACCTCGACTGTGCTTCAATTACGAATATATTGCAGAGTGCAAATTATTTAAAACTCTAAAGTGTGCACTGATTCCGTGCAAAATTGTAGCGATTTCCGAAGGGTCGACCTGGATTGTTGCGGTTTTGTGCGGTCTTACGGTAAAGTGCAGATTTACTTGTGCAGTTAAATTTACCTGGAGCTATGGGCGACTTGGCACGCAGAGACGTTTGTTTTTAGACGAACCATACGTGACAAATGAGCAGGGTCGACGTGCGGTCGCCTCCTCTTCTTTCAGAATTGCAAATCTGAAAGAATTTTTTCAGTTTCTTGAGCGTAGAGCGAGCGCTTTGGATTCGGCCTTCTTCGATATTGAGCAGAGCGCATGCGGAAAGGAGAGCCCAAAGGAAAGGAATGTACCTCGAGCGAGCATCCCAATACCGACATCGGCACCGAGGTGCTCACTGTGCAAGGAGCCATCCTCTTTGTCGCTGCGGGGATTTTCTGGCATTGTCGATACAAGCCAGAAACGAGAAGGTGCGGAATTGGAAGCTGTGTACAAACTGTCTACGTTCGGGACATGTTGCGCAATCATGCCCCAACGGAATGTGTCGAAAGTGCAACAAGAAGCACAACAGCGTCTTGTGTCTAGATCAACGAGCATCAGGTGTCGGGCTAGCAGCTGTGGCGGGTTCAAGTGCGAGCCCAGAAAGCGAGAAGACAAGTACCGTGCTACCCCAATAGCAATCAATTGAGATAATGCCTGCAGCGAGAACAAAATGGCAGTGATGATGTGCAATGCGCGCTGCTAGCTACAGCGTGCGTCAGAGTGCAGAGCAGAGCAAGACAACCCGTTGAGGTAAGGGCGCTACTAGACAGCGGAAGTCAAATCAACTTGGTCACAGAGCAGTGCGTGCATCGTTTGGGTTTAACCAAACGCCGTTGCCTTTTTGACGTGCGGGTCATCGGATCGAGCATTGCCCTGCGTCCGACCGGAATTGTCAACACGAGCATTCGGTCTACTATCGACATGAGCTTCAATCTGGAGTGTGAGATGTTTACCGTCCAGAAGATCACGTCCTGCCTACCTGGAAGATGCTTATCGCAAGTGCAAGCGACTGAAGCAAGCGAGCTTAAGTTGGCCGATCCCAAATTTAGTGAGCCAGCTAGAATAGAGATGCTGTTGGGAGCACAGGTGTGGGCGGAAATAATAAGAGATGGCATCAAGAGGTTCAATTCCGGGTTGACGGCGCAGGATTCATACCTTGGCTTGATCGTTTTCAGTCAGCTTCAACCAAAACATGAGCGTGCAGGCAGAGCGATGTGCACGGTGGCGGAATCTTCGGATGTAGAGCTTAACCAACTGTTAAGAAAATGCTGGGAGGTTGAAGAGCCGAGCTGGAAATCTGCGCTGTCCGCGGATGATGAATGGGTCGAAGAAAACTTTAAAAATACTCATTACCGTACTGCAGCTGGACGTTACGTGGTAACGATTCCAATCAATCCCAGAGCGCGAGAATTGAGCTCCACAAGAGCGGCAACTATGAACAGATTTCTACAAACCGAAAAGCGATTAAGTGCAGAGCCAGAGCTGAGACGAAAATATGTGGACTTCATGCGCGAATACGAGGATCTCGGGCACATGAAGCAAGTTTTTGGACCAAGTATGAGTGAGCGGGCATACCACATTCCACACCATTGAGTAAACAAGAAGTTTCGGGTTGTCTTCGACGCATCTTGCAAGAGCGTGAGTGGAGTGTCATTTAACGATGTGTAACTTTCATAACTCGTTTTCGGTGCTTTAAGATTGCAGTTTCGGCAGACGTCGAAAAAATGTTCCGCCAAGTGAAGGTGAATCCAGAGCAGTGGGGGAGGGAGAACCCAGCCGAGCGACTGAGAGAATATCGTCTAACGGTGGTCACATATGGCATGGCGTCTAGTAGTTTCAATGCAGTTCGAGCAATGCATCAGTGCGCAACGGATCATCAGAAGCCATATCCGTTGGCTTACACGGCCATCACGACTGATTTCTACATAGACGACATGCTAACTGACGCAGACACCGAAGAGGAGGCGACGCGCAAGTGCCGACAAACAATTTCTTCATTGAGAGCTGGCGGATTCAAATTGAGCAAATTCATGTCATCAAGTCAGCACGTGCTTTCAAAGCTTAGTAGCACCTGGACGAGCGAAAGAGTGCTAACTTTTCCGGAAGATCATAATGCTTCGATGTTGGGCCTTGTATGGGACTGTGTAAGAGATGAGATTTTGTTTAAAGTTCGAGAGTGCGACAGCAGAACTTCTACCACTAAGAGAGCAGTCGTTAGCGCAATCGCAAGGTTGTACGACCCAAATGGCTACCTTGCGCCAGTGATAATCAGTGCGAAGATCCTCATACAAGACCTATGGCGCTCCGGAGTTGATTGGGACGAGCAAATACCCGCAACCATTTTGCCTCTATGGCAGAAATACTATGGGCAGTTGTCACATTTGCAAACAATAAGAATTCCGAGATGGCTGGGCAGTACTGAGCAGCACAAATTGGAGCTTCGCGGTTTCGCCGATGCATCTACCAGAGCTTACGCCGCAGTTGTCTACATGCGTGCAACTTCACTCACCGGCAAGACAACTTGCAGAATTATCGCATCGAAAACCAGAGTAGCTCCGATCGAAACGATTTCTATGCCTAGACTGGATCTGTGTGCAGCAGAGCTTTTGTGCAAGCTAATGATGCAGGTAAACAGTGCGTTTGCGTCGCAGGATTTGGCGAGAGCTTACTGGTCTGATTCCACGATTGCCTTGTGCTGGATTGCTAAGGTGCCATGCGAGCTGAAGACATTCGTGGCCAACAGAGTGAGCGCTATCCAAGAGCTGAGCGGAGGTCGTCGTTGGAGACATGTGCGGTCCGGTAATAACCCTGCTGACCAAGCATCCAGAGGAATCCCGGCAGAGCAGCTGGTTCTCTCCAAACTCTGGTGGCAAGGACCGCCATGGTTTGTCCGAAAAGAAGAGGAGTGGCTAAGTGCAGAAGCAACAGCAAGCGGCCAGCAACCGCAAGAAGCGTTGGAGGAGCTTAAAGTGCCGGTCGTTGCTAGTGTCATAGTACCAACGTTGGCAGTGCTAACCATCGGCGGAATCAACCTTCTAGAGCGAAAGTCAACGCTTCAGAGGATCCTGAGAGTGACAGCCATTGTAATGAGATTCGCGAGAGCATGCTGAAAGGGGCGTCAAGCAACACAGAGCGATCCAGTGACACTGGAAGAGCGAGACGGAGCCCTGGGCTACTGGGCAAAGACACAGCAGCATTGCTCATATCACAAGGAAATTCAACGACTTTTGCAGAAGTCTCCATTGGATGGTTCGAGCAGCATAATCACGCTTAATCCGTTCTTGGACCCTCAAGGAATCGTGAGAGTAGGAGGTCAGCTTCAGAATTCAACGATGCCCTACGAAACGATTCACCCCATTATTCTACCGGCGAGGAACAGATTGAGTGAGCTTATAATTGGGGAAGCGCGTCTGAGGACACTACATGGAGGCGTGCAGCTGTGTATGCAATACATCAGGCACAAATTTTGGATTCCATCCTTGAGGCGTGCAACCAAGACACATATTTCGCGGTGCATAACCTGTTTCCGGCAGAGCAAGACAACATCAGAGCAGCTAATGGGCAGCCTTCCCAAACATCGTGTCCAGCCAACAAGACCATTTAAGCACAGTGGAGTTGACTATGCTGGCCCGATGCAAATAAAGGCAAGGTCAGGGCGATCGAAAATCATGGAAAAAGGCTACAAAGCAGCATTTGTGTGCATGGTTACTAAGGCCATACATCTGGAGCCTGTGAGCAATCTGACGAGCGGTGCATTTTTGGCAGCTTTCCAACGCTTTACTGGGCGCCGCGGTGCATGTTCAGTGCTTTGGAGCGACAACGCGACAACTTTCGTCGGAGCGGACGCTGAGTTAAAGAGAAGCGGCGAGCAATGGAAGGACAGACTACCAATCGAGCAAATAACCTCTTTGGGCACAGAATGGAAGTTCATCGTTCCAGGCGCACCACACATGGGAGGCATCTGGGAAGGTGGTGTAAAATCTACAAAGCATCACCTGCGAAGAATCATGGGCAAGCAGATTTTTACATATGAGACATTGGCCACGACTTTGGTGCTAATCGAGGCATGCCTTAACTCTAGGCCTTTATACGCGCTCTCAGATGATGTAGATGATCTAAATGCGTTTACACCTGGGCACCTCCTTATTGGAGAACAGATGGTGCTACTTCTTAGTGCTGATATGAGCGACGCGCCTCAAGGACGACTGAAGCTGTGGGGTATCGTGAATCAGATGCAGCAGCATTTTTGGAAGCGATGGAGCCGCGAATACATCCACACCATGCAGCAACGCTTCAAATGGAACAAGAGCACGAATATTAAGCCAGGCGATTTGGTGCTGGTGGAACAGGAGAATGTACCACCTACAATCTGGCCATTGGGGCGGGTAACAGCCGTCCATCAGGGCAAAGACGGACTTGTGCGAAGTACGACGAAAGTCGTATCACCCAAATTACAGCATGACTGGGAAGGACCCTATAAAGTGGTAAAGCGCATCAACGATGTTGTCTATCGCATTCAACGAAGAAGAGGCAAGATGAAAGTGGTTCATGTGGATCGAATTCATCGCTATATTGGGTAGAATGTCGAAGAGTTTGTTCGGGTCGAACAAGTTTAATAGGGGGATATTGTGGTATATATGTGATTAAATCAAGAATCCAGCGTTGCATAACTTTAGGATCATACAAACTCTTCACGTTGGAAAGTCCAGTTATTACCTTTCAAACCAGAAGTTACGAGAAAGAATTTTAACCCGTTTTTTCCCTGTTATTCACTTCTCCAATTTTTTTAAAACGATCATTCATTAAAGTACGATTATAAGAATCAAACTTAAACAAAATTATTTTACTATGAAAGTTACAAAAATTGTTATAATTATAATCTTTAATGTAAATATGTATACCTTTATGATGATGAACAAAATAGTCCTCGATAAAAGATGACAAAATCCAGAAACAAACGCATTTAAATCTTCAGAGATAAAAACCAAATCAAGTAATTTATTAAGTGGATTTTTTTACATAATTAATTTGATTTAAATTATTACTAAATAAAGAATCAATCAACAAAATATCTTTATCAGATGGCAGTACAGTTGGCATTAATTTATTTTCATTATTTATTTATAATCATACAATATTGCCAAAATTAAAATCACCAATAACAAGAGTTTTATAACTAAAAAACTCAGATAATGCGGCAACTCTGTCGATATTCTCCAAATGTTTTGTGTAAATAAACATTGAACTTATTGGTGGAATATAGCTAAGAAATAGCAGCAAACCTTTGCCAACAGAAATACTTTACCAACACAAACAACATCGATATCAACAGCGATGGCTCCAAGTTTACACTTTACAGCAACCAAAACGCCACCTCCATATGATTTAGGACATCAAGAGAGTGTGACCAAAGAATATCTATATCAAGAAGGATCACTCGTAGTTCAAAAAACCAACAACAACGTCTCATTTTATCAAATAGCGCAGTTCTATTGCTTTGTGTTGAATTAATTAATTGAAAGATTTACAACCAAAAGTATTTTTATTAAAGATAAAAGAAATTGTACAGCCTTCTTTGCGAGATGCGTCTGGTTCTCTTATGGAACTCGGGATTTTTAACCAATTTGATGCTGCTCATGTTGTCGCAAAATATTGTTGTCGCACCGCAGTTTTGTTTGAAAATACCAAGCTCCTTCAAAAAAGTTCTTAACCACATCTCTTCTTTTGCTGCAGAACAGGCTGATACATATTCAGCCTCGGTGTATGATAAAGACACGGTTTTCTGCTTTTCACTATTCCAGCTTACACATGATCCATTCAACATGAATAGATGTCCAGTCCTGGATCGACGAGTTTCCACATCACCAGCGAAGTCAGAGTCACAATATCCGGTTAATTCTGCAAATTCTGCAAATTTTGAATATTCGATTCCATAATCCGTTGTTCCCCTGAGATATTGAAGATTCTTTTGACGCCTGTTATGTGTGTAGCAGAAGGCTTGTCTAGATATTGGCTGAGCACATTCACTGCATAGGCAATATCTGGACAAGTGGCAACAGCGAGGTACATTAGACTTCCAATAGCCTCTCGAAATAGAAATGTTGATCTGTCGTCTTCTTTTCTAGCTTCAAATTTAATTTTCGGATCAGCAGGTGTACTTATTGGTGATGAAGAATCCATATTGAAACCTATCCAATCTATCCAAAACGATTTTGTTTGATGAGAATACAAGGCCGTCATCAGCGCAAGAATCAAAATGTCGTTGCTATTCCTCAAATAAACACATGGATCTCCTTGGCATTGTTGAAGATTAAATTTGTCAAGAGTTTCTTTAAATTTTGCGTTCCAAACTCGGGGAGCTTGCTTAAGACCATACAAAGTCTTTTTCAACTTCCAGAGTTTATTATGATGTTCTGTGTCTGGAGGTGGAGTCACATAAATTTGGTCTTGTAATTCCCCATACAGGAAAGCAGTTTGTATGTCAAAGTGAAGTTGCTTATGAGCTGCTATTGAAAATAAAACTGTTAAAGAATCAAACCTTACCACTGCAGCGAATGTTTCGTTGTAGTCGATGCCTGGTTTTTGAAAACATCCTTGTACAACAAGCCTTGCCTTGTAGCGACTTCGCAATCCATCTGCATCTATTTTTCGATTGAGAATCCACTTGGTTTGAATCATCCATGTTTGACGTTCAAGTACTTCGTATGTGTCCGATTCGCGTAGTGATTCCAACTCTTCAGTCATAGCTCGTAGCCATTGAGATTTTTCATTGCCTGATATGGCCTCATCATAAGTCGGACTTCCTTCGGTTGTAGTTATAGCACACATATTGGTGGTGATTCTATTCCTCAGTGGATAGCGCTTAACTGTGTCACTCTCGTTATCCTTAGGGGTAACATCTAGAAGATCATCCAACGGAAATGCAACTTCAGCATCAAAATATTCTAGTTGATCTTCGCTAGACTGGCTTTGTTGAGAATTTTGCGGAGACTCGGATTCAAAGATGTTAAAAGGCAGTACGCACATATTTGATGCTTCATGGGTGTTTGCAGATTCGTTGAATCGGACGTCACGAGCAATCAATATTTCGGATCCATTATACAGTCTATAGCCTTTAGTTTCATGACTGTATCCTACGAAAGCAGCATGCTTACTTTTTGCATCTAGTCCTTTACGGCGCTCTTTTGGAATATGATAGAAGTCACTGCATCCAAAAATAAACCGATTTTTGTAGCTGGGAGGTTCATTATTCCATAACTCAAAAGGCGATTTCCGATTGTTGGATTGAACGGGGCAAATATTTTGAATCTGAACAGCTGTATTGACAGCTTCTGCCCAAAGTAACTGTGCAGCACCACAATCATAAAGCATCGAGAGAGCAGTCTCCTTAATGTACGGTTTTGCCTCTCAATGAAACCATTTTGTTCCGGAATGTATGGTGTTGAAGTCTCATGATAGACACAATGTTTTGCCAAAACAGATTTAAACGATCTGCACACAAACTCAGAATCATTGTCTGTTCTAACCGCTTTCACAGTGATGGACTTGGTGCGTGCTTTGGTCAGGAACTTGTCAAACTTTGATGCAGTATCAGATTTCTCTTGCAGGAAATAGACTTGTGTGTAATTTGAAAAATCATCTTTGATGAGCAGAAAGTACTTGGAACCTCCAAGAGAGTGAATCTGCATTGCTCCACAAAGATCTGCATGAACTAACTCACCTGTTTCCTTCTTTCTTGATTTTTCATCTCTTACAAAGCTCTGTGGATGAGATTTTCCGAAAGCACATCCCTTGCAGAAGAATTTTTCAGGTTGACTTATAGAAAGTTGTTTGTTTAGTTTTGATTGCTTGATTGTGTCAATGCTCAGATGTCCAAGGCGCTTGTGCCATCTTTCAGTACTGGAACTGATGGAAACATTTGCAAAATCTGGTTGAACGATACTCAGACAAAGTTTATACAGCCGTGAAACTTCACTACGTTGTCCAACTAAAAGAATCTGTCCGTTTTTTTTAACTTCTGCATGACCATTCTTGAAACTCGTAGTTGCACCATGCATGTCAGCTGAGCTGACTCTGAATAACTTGAATGCAATGCTGGGAACAAAAAGTACATCAGTAAGTGTATGAAACTGAACCTTACCAGAGACATCAGATTTGATTTTCACATCGCCGATTCCTTGTGCATACACAGTCTCCATGTTTCCAAAACAAACTGGATATTGACGTTCACCAACAGGTCGGAAACTAATGAACGCTTTTCTTTGGAAACACATGTGTCTCGATGCTCCAGAGTCAGTGTACCAGTCTCTACTCCTTTTGTTTGTGAAGTGAGCCATTAATATCGACGATGTACGTTGTTTGCCGTCTTTTTATTGTGATAGTCGAGTGCGGCATTCTTTCTACCAATGCCCGCGCTTCTTGCAAAAACTACATGATGAATTCTTCTTCTTGTCTGCTACGGACATCTTTTTCTTATTGCGATGAAGCAAAGCCTGTTCTGTAGGAGAATCATCTGGTATTTCCATGAAAAGCATCTCCTCTTTCATCAAACGCTGTGTCATGTTTTGAAGAGTTTGTTCCGATTGAGCCACGGAATCCCGTCGTCTTCCGACTTTCGGTATTCATAAAACTTCTGTTGAAGTGTGCTGAGTGAGACTCCGGATCTTTGCTCATAGATGGAAGAAAGTTTAGTCCATCTTAGCTGCAGAATCACTTGTGACCAAAAATTGCAATTGGTTAAATTCCATCGACGAAGTGATTATACTCGTAAGTTGCGCCTTCTTGTCTTTCTGAATCCGAGCATCAAGGGTCAACTGCTCCGTTGGCTTTTTGGATTCAACGAGAACGTCGTCCAAATCATGTGCACGTACATACACCAATACTTGGAACTTCTATTAAATTTCTGCAAATTAATACCTTTGTCCATCTTGGTTAAGTAAAGCCTTTTCATCAGATGTTGCAACAATTATTTATTTTCGTGCTGATAACGTGTTGAATTAATTAATTGAAAGATTTACAACCAAAAGTATTTTTATTAAAGATAAAAGAAATTGTACAGCCTTCTTTGCGTGACGCCAGAAAAAAGCCGCTTAAAAAGCAATTTGCATATTAATTACAACAATAACAAAGCGATCAACGTTAGGTCAATTTATCCCCACTATCTATTAAGCGGATATAAAACAGTGCTCCCAGATCATATTTTCTTCGTTTTTGATGAATTTTTCCGATGAATTAGCAAAAATGTCAACCATTCGCCTACAAATTTTTCTCAAAACAATTTAAGTTTGTTCACCAACCGTCAAATGAGCCACCACTAAATGCACTGTGTTCATCTGTGCCACCAGATGCGGGGATGGATCGTATTTTTGCGAAGATGCAAACATGCGTGCAAAAAACACACCATCGCATGCATCGATAGCAAACGTAAATTCTCTTAGTTTAGAAGAGAAACCACTCATATTCTGGTAGTACATACATATTTCGTTTTTATTGATAATGGGAAAATTTGAACAGAGATCATGATTTGTATTAAAAATTTATGATGATGATGATATTTGTGTTATTGTTTTGTTGTTGCCAATGTCGCATCGGAGTTATTTTGGAGCAAAATTAAATTTCCTCACGCACACATTCTCAGGCCAATTATTTACATCTAATGCACAATTTAACTTATCCATGGAAATACCGAGTTTAAAGATTACGAATCTTAAATTAGACAATTAGACACAGTATCTTTTCTTATAAATTTAAAGCATACAATGTTTTTAGGGGCAATGTTCAATTTGGAAGACACATATTGTTTGATTAATTCATTGGAAGTTGATGCAGAAAATTTGGCGACATGTAACCATTTGATAGGGGCAATGACATTCAAATCATCTGGCAATGTATCAACACCCACAATAAAAGGGCGGCGTTTACGATGTCTAAAGGTAACTTTTTGCCACTCACTTTTTTCACTCACATTTTTGGCTATAGAACTATTACGGGCATTAGAAATAGTAGTAGCATAAGAGCAAAACGGGCTTATGTCAATAAGAGGCACAGTTAACTTAGGGGCTGCAACACTACAACTAGTCTGTTGCCGGGGTTGAGGATCGAAAGGGGGTACTAGAGCAAAGCTCTTTTACCACGGTCACACGGTCACTTCACTATAGCTAGGTCTTAAGCGAGAATTATTTAAGAATTCACTTAAACTAGATTGAAGAGAGTCCACATTTTCTTCGAAAGAGCATCGACTTCGGAGACTAAATCATTTACTTTTGTAAATAAATATCTTATTTGAAAGTTATAACATTTTGAACAATGAAAAAATAAGGTCTTTCACATCGCAATCGGAAATTCCAGCACAAATCTTATGAAAGGATTTTCCAGAAAATAATCCACACTTAATTCCCTCATCTAGTAAGGGATTAAGGCATTTTGCGCACTTAAAATTGGTTTTATTTGCCATAATATAAAAAAAAAAACGCTTCCGCAAAGCTCAGAGAGAACTCACTAAGATGACCATATTGAAAGCGTTTTCAGTTAAAAAATTGTGCTGCAAAATTCAAAAGATTTGCTCAAAAATTCGCTTACAACGATGGATTTGTGAGATTCAAGAGATTTTGTGCAACATTTACTTCTTAAACTTAAACGCTTCACAACTCTTTAATAACATTATTTGGCTCGCCGGAAGATTTAATAAAACAGTGAGCAAAACCGTCTTAAATGAGGCAAGTTTTCAACAACTTCATAGCCCTCTTAGAACACTCAGTACCACTAAAATGCTCTTGTTATCGATATGTTATCCCCGTAGGCTTCTTCCAGCACTTTCAATGCATCCGAGCAAGAAATTCCGCTTAAACGACAAAATTTCAAACAAACAATATTTCTGGCAGCTGACAACAAACTAGTTGATAGATGGCGCTCAAACTGAGCGTCAAAAAATGTGACAGTTGTACCAATAAGTTTTTTTTAAGCAACCATTAACTCTGACCATTTGAATGACTCAGTATGGGTTATATTTTGACGGAATGTATGTTTTAAAATGTGAATATCTCTTTATGTAATAAGCTGCTGGAGGAGGTTGGCTTCGTTCAAATCATGGAGAGTTTTGGAGAGCATTGTGCGTTCATTATCGAAGAGTTTTGAAAGTGACAATTCGATAGACCAAATGTAAATTTGCTTCGTTCATGTATGCTAAACTTCCGCGAAACATTCGTGAGGTGAACCCAAACTTGTTTGAAAATCCAAGAATCTCAGTGCAGAAAACAAAAGTTCTTTAGCGACTCTCAAAACCTATCGCTTATGAAGTCATAATGAACGCCACTTTTTACGGCCTTTTAAAATTAGAACTTTTATTGATGTATAAACTTTTGAAGAAAAATGTTGAAGAGGATTCGAACTTTAAACTACGTCCTCTGTTGAAACAAACCCCCTTTAACTTGAATTGGTGTGTAAATAAGTAAAAATGTCTGCATATGGCGCTAGGAAAGCCATACCATTACCCAAGGTTTATGTTTGGTGCGTCTTAAGATGAAAATTCTATATTGGACGATAAATGTGAACTAAGAAAATTTGGGCACATGAAAACAAATTATTTTGTCCGCTGTTATAAGGTAACTTTTGAGTCATGACTCTTTTTGACAGCTCTCTTTTAGGTTTCCATTCTGTGAGGCGCGTGCACGGTGATTTTTGAGTCACGACTCTTTTTGGCAGCTCTCTTTTATTTCTTCTTTCGCTTTAAACACAAACTATTCGCTGTCCCTGACCCCCTTCACCAACAAATTTCTTCTGTTTTTTTTTTTGCGAACGGCCCTTTATGATGAAAGAATAGAAATAGAGCGATATAGAAAAATAACGAATAAGGAGGGAAAAAACGTCAAAAAGAGTCATCGACATTTTGCCTCACGACTCAGAGGGTTACAGATTTTCTATCTCATCTTCTTTCTCTTTGGCACTTGTGTGAGTCGTGACTTAAAAGTCACCGTATAATAGCGGACTACCTGTAAGCACATCGATCTTATTTTTAATGAAGTGAAGATGTTGTGTGACAATTCGTAGAAACAGAGACCTCCCGACGTGACCCACATGGAATTGTTATCTTCGGGGATACATCAGAAGTAAAGTCTGTGCTAATAACCCACTGTTGATCATAATCCTACATGTAAATATTCGCCATGAATTATACCACATCGAGCCAAAAATGCCGCAGTACTTCCCATGTTTAAAAAATTGTATGCGACCCAATGGTTGCCATTTGGACTAAATCTTTTTTTTAAATAAAATTGAATCCCCTTTATTTTTCTTTATGAAAAACTAAATAATACGAGGGCGGGTCAATAAGTCCGTGACTTTTTGAATTTCTGACCTCTTTACTGAAACAGCAACACTGCTCCTGTCAACAGGCATCTGTCAGTTGACTCCTGTCAAAATTTAAACTTGCTGCGTCAGTTAGTTTGTGTTTGACAGCTATTTTTATCAGACTACTCACTAATTTGAGGAGAAAATGGAAAAAAGTGAATTTCGTGTGCTTATTAAGCATTATTTCTTGCGAAAAAAAACCATTACCATTAATTTTGAATGATCACTTGGGCATGAGAAAGCTTTCCGCAAGATGGGTGCCGCGTTTGCTCACAGTCGACCACAAACACATGTGCAGTTGCCATGGCAAAAATCCATGAATTGGGCTATGAATTGCTCCCTCATCCACCCTATTCTCCAGATTTGGCTCCGAGTGACTACTTCTTGTTCCCAAACCTGAAGAAATGGCTTGGTGGAAAAAGATTTGACTCCAATGATGAAGTCATCTCGCAAACAAAGGCCTATTTTGAAGACCTCGACAAATCATTTTTTTTGGAAGGGATAAAAAATTTGGAGAAGCGTTGGACAAAGTGTATAGAGCTCAAGGGAGACTACGTTGAAAAATAAAATTATTTTTTTATCAAAAAATCTGTGTTTTAATCCAAAAGTCACGGACTTATTGACCCGCCCTCGTAATACAGCATGCCTATGTTTCAGGTTTTAAAAAAGTGGTAATTTTGAGTTTTGGGCGTCACATCCGCTACGGTTTCTTCACTTTTTCCATTATTCGTTTAATTCCTCATAGAGGGAAAAACACAACTATAGTTCCATAAAAACGGTTCCCCCATTTCTTCAAAAGCCATTGTGAATTTTAAATTGCTTAACCCACCGTGAATTACATCGTTATTCTGTCAAAATTAAAATGTTAATGGAAAAATCGATGTAAACATAAAACTTGAGCGTTTCTTATAGGGTACCTAGGAAAATGGACTTCAACATTGTGGAGGATATATTTTCTGGTCAGTAAATATGATAATTATCCCTTTATACATTGCTTATATTTTTCTTTTTAACAGAAATTATTGAAGAAGACTCTTCTGAACTATACCCCGACCTCGAAATAACCACCGAAAACCAATGTTTTCATTGCTTTTTAAAATTCGAATCACACATCGATATGCTGGATCACATCGAAGCTGAGCACTTCACTTTTGTATGTGAAAAATGTAACAAACATTTTCCCACCGATAAAAGACTAAAGAAACATTTAAGCGATGCTCATTTAACAGGAAAATTTCCATGTCCATTGTGTCGTAAGTTCTGTCTTTTTCATATAAAAATTTGATTAAAAACCCATTTTTTTTTAGATAAAGTATTCTCGCGCAGAGATCACTGCAAGGATCACATCTACACACATTCTGATAAGCCACTATTTCCCTGTAAATATGAAAATTGCAATAAAGTCTTCCGTAAATCTATTAATCTCAAACAACATGAACGTACACATACAAGAGGCTATCGAAAACAATGCCCTATATGTAACGAAAGCATAGTACAATTGTCCAAACATATGAAGTCACATTTACAAACCAAAGAGCACGCATGCAATAGGTGCGACAAGACCTTTAGTCGACGCTGTTATTTGCTGGAACATGAAAAGGTACACTTAGGCGAAGTGGGATTTATTTGTGAGGAATGTAAACTGGAGTTTAGAAGTTCAATCGCTTTATACAAGCACAAGCGAAGCAAACATAATGCGGAACGATACACTTGTGAATTTCCGGAATGTAACTCAGTCTATAATCGCAAAGACAATATGATGTCGCATATGAGGCGAAAGCATAATCTAAGAGTAGTGGAAGTCATTAAAGAGAGTGAAGGAAATTAATCAATTAAAGTACAATATTTCAAGTTAACCAATTTACTTGCTAAACTATTTTCAAACAAAGTGGGAGTTGTGACTAAAAATTTGTATTATGGACCTAAAATGTTTGTTTGTTGTCCTTCGTAGTAATCTACATTTTTGTTTATTTAGATTCTGCTCACAAAGTTTTTTTTTATACATAAATACACTAGTTATTAATTGTTTACACAGATAATTACTTGTAAATAGAAACAAGTGAAAAAGAAAGATATTATACCCGATTTGTTGCAAAATGGAAACAAAACAAAACGCAAACGCTTTCAGTATTCAAATAATGATTAATGGAATTGATATTAAAAATATACAAATGACCATTTTCAAGATTCACTGGCATAAATATGCATGTGCGAAATATTGTACATTCCAGTATAGTTATAAATAATCATTTAATAAGTTATCAGAACAAGTTTACGTCCAAATTGTGCTTTTACTTACCCAATCTAGTCAACAAAACTATTTTTTTTTATTTTCATGTGTGAAATTTTAGTTATAATAAAGGTATTACAAATTTTAGTTCTTTTTTATAATTTACAAGGAATTTATCTTCGCACACAGGCACGTTAGTTTTAAATGTATGGCTGTTTTAATGGCTAGGAAATAAAAAGTTTGGCAGGCATTTCACAAGTAATTTAAATAGATTAGGACAGAATAATGATGTTGAAGAGTTACCCCGAAAGTGGGCTCGGGGTAAACCGGGCCTCGTCGCGTAGGACGACGATCGTCTGACGATGTCCTTTCGATGATTGTATTGCTTCGTGTAATACTAAATAGTTGAATCGTCCGGACGACGTCGTTTTGGACGATTCACTAATGCTTCGTATAACTCATTGAACTGTCAAATAACGACGATTGAACGATTGCTATTTTACAATCGTTTCATACTTAATAGTTAATTGTTGTTTAGTTTTGTTTGTTAAATTTTGAATAAAAATGCGTCGGCATTACAATGTATTGTTGGAGGTCCTAGCTGCTGGTGGCTACCAATGGTTGACTGGTAACGACTTTGGAATTTCTGTTGGCCAGAGTACCCTTTCAGAGATAGATTGCGAGCCCATAAAAGCGTTAGAACTAAAGCTGTGTCCAATCTGGATTACATGGGATATGGGCAACGAAATAAGAAAGGAAGAGACAAAGCAGTGGTTCTATCAGAAATATGCAATACCAGGAAGTAAGTATAAATATCCATATTTTCGATTCATCGTATTGTACTAACGATTTAATTTCCATAGTTATAGGATGCGTAGATGGAACCCACTTATATTTTTAAAGGCCGCGGGAAAATTAGAATATTTTCTTCAATAGAAAATGAAGACACAGCTTAAATTGCGATGATTGTGAGTCTTCTCTAAAATGCGTATAACTGCAATAAATGCTAGATACGCTGGATCCGCACATGACTCGTTGATTTGGAAGCATTCCAACGAGAGAACCTTTTTCGTTAGGAACTTCACCGAACGCAACCATAATTATTGGCTTTTGGGTATCTACGCAATTATTTGTATCCTTGTGTAATCCTCACATATAACATTGTAGGTGACAGTAGATACCCTCTTGAGCCTTGGTTGCTGACACCCTATAGAGCATCTGCTGACCCAGCTAAGATACACTTCAATCAAATTCATTCTAAGGTAAGAAACTTAATAGAAAGATGTATTGGAATTTATAAAGGTATAATCAATTGCCGTTGTCTTGTCGTGTCGTGTTTTTTTGACTGTTCGTACTATAGGTCGATGGAGAATCTTAATGGAGGAAAGGAAGGTACCACCCTAGCAAAGTTGCTATTTTTGCTAATGTTTGCGCCGCATTGCACAATATATGTATCTTCTACAATATGGACAACAATATTGCAAATACCGAACCCGGAAAATGAGACTGCAAATAGAGATATTTCCAACAACCGTATGAAGGAGTTTGCACAAAGAATTCGAAATTCAATAAAAGAATCGCAATTAAATTAAATATAATTGTTATTATTGTTCATTCTTTTTGTTAATTCAAGCTGCTCCGCTGTGATTTCGTTTTTTTTCTCAAGAGGCTTTATTACTTGGGCGTGAAATTTTGTTTCTTCTTTGGTGCATTGTTTCAACAGCTCCAATACTCCGCTTTGGAAATTGTTTTCTGCTTCCACCTGCGTTTTCAGCAAATTTAGTTTTGGGTCTTTTTCCAAAACTCGTCGAACACGTTTTGGTGTGCTGGTGGTTGCATGCGGTTGTTTTTTTCTGTAAGGTATAACAAATTACATTTCAATTTCATTTATATTACCATTATCTGTGTGAAATATCACTGTTTACCCAGCTCAGTCACTTCTTCGACAGCTTTTTTGGGACTTTCTATTATCCCACGTAACACCTTTTCGAGCTTGTCCTCATTCTCATCCACATCCGTCTCACAGTTGTCATTTCCTGGCTCTATGTTAGTACCCGGAGTGGAAGAAGAGACAAGATGCTATTGCTATTTGTCACGCCGAAGGAGTTCGTTCGCGGAGAGCTGTGGCTATTCAGAAAGATACAGCAAGAGGCCTTTCAGGATTGCGTCCTTACAAGCTAAACGGGAAGTCAGTTCTTCAAGCCTAATTTATTCATTGTCGCCGTTTATGGATGACGAAGGCACCATTCGTATGAGATCCAGAGGTCAAAAGGCGTTTATTTCATATGCTGCTCGTAATCCTGCGAAAAAATCACCCGCTGGTAGACATCTTTATTTAGCAACACCACGATCAGAATTTACGAGCGTGGATCGTGAGTATACGCGTGGCAGTGCAAAGGGTGAAGTCGAGACACAACATGTGCAAACGAAGGAAAGAACAGCCGATGGCTCCGTTAATGGGTCAACTTCCGCGAGCTGGACTAGCATTTGATGAGAGGCCTTTCACGCACGTTGGAGTAGACTGTTTCGGGCCAATGCTTGTGAAGTTTGGCAGAGGAACGGCAAAGAGGTACGGGATGATATTTACTTGCCTCACCTTTCGAGCGGTTCAGATTGAGCTGCTAAACGATCTAAGCTTAGACCAGTGCACTATGGGACTTCGCGGCTTTCTTGTAAACCGTGTCGTAAACCGTTACATATACAGCGACAACGACTTGGACTTCGTCGGTTCCTGAAACGTTTCGGAGAAAAATGTCAAAGAGATGGAAGCCGCGCTAAGCGAGTACACGGCGAAATATGGGGGGATCCTGTGGCGGTTTATCCCAGCATGGATGGGTGGGGCGTGGGAACGTCTAATTCGTTCGATCAAGAAAAATGTGGAATTCGTTCTTAGAGGTGTCACCCCACGAGAAGATGTACTGCGTAATGTTCTTATTGAAGTCCAAGGTCAAATTAATCGTCGACCACTCACACGCATTCCTGTCGACCCGGACGACACGATGCCGCTTACACCGAATTCGATACTCTTTAGCGAGGCCGATAGACACGTTACGGCCCCCGGAATCTTCTCCGAGAATGACGCCGTCAGAAAGCTGTATAGTCGGTGGTCTCAAAACCTGATGAAACAAGTCATAAGTCGCTTGTATGCGGAGTATCTGGCTGAGATAACTCGGTTGTCAAAGTGGCATACGATCACAAAGCCAATAGAAGTCGGTGACGTGGTTATCCTTATCCCCGGAGTCCCCGGAGTGTCATCGAGCCACAAGGCTTAGATACTATATTATTTTGTTTTTGTTAAGCCTTTATTTAATAACACAAGTTTTGTTACATACCGCTGGCAACTCCTTTAAACCATGTTTAGAATTATTCCAACCATCACATAGCTTTTTCCCTATCTTTGAAGAATTTGCAAGTGCAGTTTACAGCTCTATTTCTTTGACTGTCATACCAATACGCTCACACCTTTGAGCGGATTGAAAATTTACCGGGTGACAGGGTTCGAAGAGAAAGTGAAGAAAAAAGATCACTGGGATTTGCTACGGTCACACAATTGTGAAAGTTAAAAGTAGTTGCCACTGGTGCAATTTTAAGGGTATACTTCCCCGAGACCTATGTAAGTTCATAAGATTAATTAATGATAGTCTAGAAATCTATTATTATACCTTTTACTGATAGAAAATAAAATCATAAACTGAAGAAGCCTGGTTGATGTTTGTTTGGGTGCATGGCCAAGTGGAAATTCCTTAGGCACGCAACAACACAACACAGCGCATCGCCTTGTCTTATTCTATTTATTCAAATTCTAGTCTAGACACACATATTGTGTTGGCTTTTAAACACATATCAATATTATTGAATTGTTTTGATGTGATAAGAGTCAATGAAATTTTTTTTTATAATTTGGAAAACCTATTGAGGTATTTACTTACTTACTTTAAGTGGCACTACAGTCCGGGGAGGACCTGGGCCTCAGTCAACAAGCTCCTCCAGCCAGCTCGATCCCTGGCTAGCTGCCTCCAGTTTCGCAAGTTGGTTGAGGTCCTCTTCCACTTGCGTGCGCCACTTGAGTCTCGGTCTTCCTATACTGCGCTGTCCCTCGCGAGCGGATTCGAAGACTTTTCGGATCGGAGCGTTGGTGTCCATACGCTCTACATGACCCAGCCATCTTAGTCTTTGGATTTTTCACTCTTCTGGCTAGGTCCATGTCGCTGTACAGTCCGTACAGTTCGTCATTGTATCTCCTCCTCCACTCACCGTCAATGCAGACGGGACCGAAGATCGCCCGAAGAATTTTTCTCTAGAAGCAACCAAGAGCACCCTCATCCATTTTTGATAATGTCCATGCCTCTGCGCCATAGAGCAGGACCGGGATTATTAAAGTCTTATAAAGGGTGACTTTTGTTGTCCGAGAGAGGGCTTTGCTACTCAATTGCCTTCTTAACCCAAAGAAACAGCTGTTGGCAAGAGTTATTCTTCGCTTGATCTCAGCGCTGGTGTCGTTATCTGTATTTATAGCGGAGCCTAGGTAGAAAAAGTCCTTAACTACCTCACGCTGCTTTCTCCCGATTATGTCAATATCGTAGGCGTATGCGAGTAGTTGGACGGACTTTTGAAAGATAGTGCCTCTTGTGTTTGCTCGTGAGTTTTGCACTATTCTTTCAAATACGATGTTGGGAAAATCGCATGATAGCGAATCGCCTTGTCTAAATCCTTTCTGGACATCAAAGGTCTCGGTGAGATCTTTACCGACCTTGATGGAGCAGCGTGCATTCCCCATCGTCATCCTGCACAGACGGACGAGTTTGGCAGGGATCTCGAAACTACATATTGCTCTGTATAGCTCGTCTCTATAGATGCTGTCATACGCGGCCTTAAAATCGATGAATAGGTGGTGTGTATCGATCTGAAGCTCATGGGTCTTCTCCAAGGCCTACCGTAGTGTGAATATTTGGTCGATATAGACCTATCAGGTTGTTGACGTACGGCTTCAGGCGTTCACACAATACGGCAGATAAGATCTTATATGCGATGTTAAGGAGACTGATGCCTCTGTAGTTGGCGCAGTTCAGAGGGTCTCCTTTCTTGAGAATCGGACAACCAATGCTGAGGTTCCATTCATCGGGCATATTTTCGTCCGACCATATTTTACAGATGAGTTGGTGTATGCTCCTTACCAAGTCATCGCCTGCCGCTTTGAAGAGCTCGCAGTCAGGCCATCCGCTTCAGAAGCTTTGTTGGACTTAAGCTTCGATATAGCTATCTTCACTTCATCCAGGTCGGGTGGACGGAATTGTTGGTCATCATCGTCCGAGTTGAAAGGTTGATTCTGCCTGAGAGCGGTATTTGGTCCGTCATCGCCGTTATACAGTCTCCAGAAATGGTTCTTCCAAATCCTCAGCATCGACTGCGATTCTTCTACGATGTTCCCTTGTTCATCTCTACAGGCTTCGGTTCGGGGTTTGTTTCCGTGGCATGTTATTTTTACCTTTTTACCCTCCTAAGAAGCCGGTGTTTGTCTCTCCTCTTCCGCTCATAGAGCTCATGAGCAGCTCTGGTCTTTTTTTGCAGTGCCGCTTTGCGAGCTTTTTGCTTAGCTGCATGTGCTTGCCGGCATTCATCATCGAACCAGGGGTTTCGTTGTGGTGAACGAGTGAAAGCCAGCACATCAAAAGCGGCATCTCTGATGGCGTTTTGGCAATGTTTCCAATGGTCTTCGATGCTTCATGCTGGCGGTATTGGACTTCTTAAGAGATTAAGAGACACCCGATCGGAAAAGGACGATCTCTTGCGATTGTAGCCGTCTGACGTCGATCTTTCTTACAGCATTAGTTTGTCTTGGCGTAGTTTGGGATATCCGCAACCGTACCTTGGCTACAAAAAGGTAATGGTCCGAGTCGATGTTGGCTCCTCAGAACGTACGGACATCCATAATACTGGAGGAGTGTCTTGCGTCGATCGCAATGTGATCAATCTGGTTGGCTGGAGATGTGGGAACCGCGTTCTAGCCACGACAATGTTTCGCCCCGCCGCAAAGTCGATTAGCCTGAATCCGTTATCGGAGGTGTTGTTGTGCAGGCTATATTTTCCGATTGTTCCACCAAAGATACCCCCTCTTCCTAGCTTTGCATTAAAATCACCGAGGACAATTTTAATGTCATGTTTACATGGAAGTGCGCAAACTCTTTTGTTAGTTCAAGAAACAGTACTACATACGAGTACATATATCAACGATAACATCTCACTAAAAACGGGACGGGACATACAAACATTTTGACATTTCAAATTTGAAAAATCAGAGTGATATAGAAATTCCATTGAATTCGAGGGAGTGCTAATTTTGGAGTGAAGCCAATGGAAAACGCCATTAAAGTTATAAATTTACTCATCTCGTAATTTTGAAGGTAACAGTGGTTATTTAATTCAAATGTGAATGTTATTAATTTTATAGCTTTTTAGGTCTTCAAAAACAAATTTTGACAGCAGTGTAATTTTTCGAGGGTATTTTCCGAGCCAAAATTTTCGCAGAAATTTACGTGGCCCTCGTAAATAATTTTTCATGTAAAATTTGGCAGATCATTTACGCGATGCTAAATTTATACGGTTTACTTGGTTTACGAGGCTTTTACCTGTTTAAGTGAATACCCTTAATAACTTATGTTATAAAATTAGTCCGCTATTACACAGTGACTTTTTAGTAATGACTCTTTTTGACAGCTCTCTTCAATTTTGTTATTCCTTGAGGTGCATGCTTACACTTTTTGAATTGTTCTTTGACTCCTTTAATAAAAAAATTTCTTCCGTCTTTATTTTGCGCATCACCATTCATCGGGAACGAATAGAAATAAAGCTATATAGAAAAATAACGAACAATCATCTTTTTATAGTAAACTAGCTGTACCCGGCGCGTTGCTACGCATATTAAAAAAAATCAAATTTTAAAAAAAGTCAGCATATGTATATATAAGAACACTTTTATTTTTTATTTTGTTTATTGAAGTGCTGTTGGATATAAAATTTTTTTGTTTTTTCGTCTGGTGCATATACGAATAAATCAGGTTTTCCGACGCGTGAACAGGCCACCTATAGTTGCCCATGAGAGAATGCGAGGCAATAGTATATCTTCTCCTTTGAATTTTCCAATCAAAATATTGGCCATAATTTTTTTCACTGAGAGCCTGCTACTGTTGCAACGACGTGGCGGATTAAGGTTTCGAAGCAAATTGATAGACACGCCGATTTTCAATGTTGAAACGTGCGGAGGCATTCTGGGTAAATCAAGTGAATTGAGTGACATTGCTATCATTAACGACTGCATCGCGTAAATGGATGTACTCTTCCGAGCGCACCTTAGTTTGATTCAAGCGAATGTAGAGAAGTCGGTCGGTTTCGATTTTCGCATACATATCGACAATATATTGGTGGAACAATTGACGACATTTCAGGATGTGATTATCAGCTTTCTCACATATCATTAGCCGATACAAATGTTGACCAACGGGTGCCGTATCGGCACGAATTACAACTTTGTAATCTTCAGCTGGCCTTCGCAGCTAGCGCTCAGTTAATGTTAGCATACTAATTTTAATTATATGTTAATAAATTATAATAATAATAATAATAATAAATCAATTCGTTGTGTTGATCGAATAAAGTTTTTAGTTCAGCGGCAATTTCTCTTCTAGTGCCCCTATTAAATCGACAGCGTTAATCGATTTGTTCATCTGCGTCTGGAAGTGGTAGTAATGACCCGACACGATGATAAATTTGGCCCTGCACTTTGAAGAAGGTTGATGTGTAATTCTCGCGTATAATATTTGTTGCGCTGAACGATGTCATTTGGAAACACGAATTGTACTGCCGAATGTTTCCCAAGAAATGTTTCGACTGGCTTATGTTGCCTGATACCAATGTAAAAAATGGATCAGGCGGTGGATATAACTCTGGTGGATGTAAACTCAGCTGCGCAGAACATTCTATGTGTTCCTCTCTTAAATTTGAGTGCTTTACAATGCACGCACAATTTGTTCATTTTCCCAAAAACAACACTCGGATGAAGATTGTAATCATAATTTTGATAATAATGGAACGCAGCCAACTCCAATAATGGCATCCATGAATCAGTCAGCGTTCGTCTAGACCGAGCTGTGCGTGATCGCTGGACTTCGAGTTTTTGCTCACATTGCTCGTCTAATTCGCTGCTCGTTTGGGAGGCATATTTTGTAAGTATAAATCGCAATTTGAAATGCCACCGTTTTCAATACAAAAAATTAGTATAATTCTAAAGCAATTGAAAGAAACTTTGTTGACAAATTTTATCGGCAAATGGGTTCAAATCAACTGAAAAAAATACAAAAATTCGGCGTTGGAAAGCAATTATAATTAAATTTGATTCCATTGACGATGCAATATGGGAAAACTCCATGAAAAACTCACCAAAAAAAATTCCCCAAAAGTAGATGAAAAGTATATCCGATACGTGTGAATACACCGTCTTGAATATCACTGTTGTCAATAGTAATATTTTCCAATCAATTAAAAAAAATACAAAAATTCAATATTGAAAAGAAGAGCAAAGCACTTATGATTTAACACTAGACCCGTATCCCACAAAAATTCCAGTTGCCGTATAAAAAAATATTTGTTATTTGCACTAACTCACTAACTCGCTAACTCGCACTCGAACTTCTGATGTGAAACGAATCCTTTTACTTAATCTCCAGCTTCAATCAGCGGAGTTGCTTCTCTAGGGTTCTTTTTATCTATTCTAATTACTAACATAATGATCGGGTTATCACACTCGCGACCGGAAACTACTCATAAATACCCCTTTTATGTCATCGCAGTGCCGATATCATATTTAAAGCAATTATTACCATACAAATTCGACTCTGGGCATTCAGTGCCCGAGATATGGTTTTCGGGTCATTGCCTTTGCAGTCTTGTTATAATTACAATAACAAATTAAACTTCTCAAGGATACATTTTTGTAATCCAAAACACTATTATCTATGTTTGTGTGAGTTTATTTGGCATGTTTGGCGTGGTCCAGTGTAAGATATATATTAGAACTTGAATTGAAATCCGCTTTGGGCACTGAGTACCCGAGATACGGGTCTAGGATTAATGTAGGAAAACTGTATGAAAAACTCCCAAAATCTGAATCGAGTTATTCTTTATGATATTTATATACGGTTTTAAATACACTGAATAGAAGATTTTGAGTATTTTTGCTCTATATCTCGTCACTGGTGCTACAATGCCTTCACAAAAATTATAGCTTTCAATATTTCCAACAATTTTTCCCTATATTAAATTAATTTTTGCAAAAAAAGATCACAAAATAAAATAAACATTTTCGATTGTAACTCATCAATCATGTGTCCGATCAATATAATTGTGACTATTTATAAAGTTTTGCATGAAATAAAAAAATAAAAAAAAATGGTACCAAAACCTTTCACAGAATTCTGAACAAAGTTGCCAAAGATATCGGTGCTCTATCTCTTACCATTTAAGAGTCTATAAAAGACAAACAAACATTGATTTTTATATATAGAGATTTAAAACATATATAGCATGCACCAGTTAAATTTTTCCTGCCTGCTGTGTCTCACTAAACTGATGGACTTCTGTAACTTCTGTAAATATTATTTTACGACCAATGACAATCTCAATTACAATTTTTGTAGCAGTGCCTAACCTGCGAGCTTCAATCATTGGCTTGGCTAGTTGTTCACTCAATTGCCGTATAAAATGACGTCGGTCTGTTGTTCTTCTAGGTAACATTCTGTTATTTCCATAAATAATTCTATATGCCGCGAGTGAGCTTACGTCTAATATGTTAAAGAACATAGCCATTGGCCACCTTGAACATCGACGTTGACTTGTATATCCTCTTAGCACTCGGTCCATAGTGTCAACGCCGGTTTTATATTTATTGAAGGGCATAAGAACACATCATCATTTTGTCGTGAAAACCAAAATCGGTCGAGTACTGCTCTCGTGACCTGTTTGGAGCTATGATACTGGGTACTAGTATATACGATATATATATTTTTTCAATTGTACCAACAATGTTGAGCTTCCATGATAGCAAGTGCTTGGCAGGGAGTACAGTCGAGGATGCAAGTTCCTTTACTACTCTTTCTTCCTGATTTTCGACTCGGATGTTATTTAGGTATTTTGCCCGTGTAAATTAAGCCATTCAAAAGATACGTGTTTTCAGCATCGCAAGTCCACAAATTTTGTATGCCATACCCTGAATGTTGCTATTCGTCTTGAACTGACAACTGACAATCGTACTGACTAACATATGTCTCTTATATTAGAAACAAAAGAAAGACCTTCACATTCTTTTCGGGCATTCCCGCAACTGCTCTCGTCCCAAACTGGCTTTTGATGTCTTTTGTTTGTATAGCAATTTTATTTTCCTAGAATTACTCATATATGCAATAACGATATTAGGTAGGTTTTTTTGGCATCGGTATCAGCTCTTATTTCCACTCTAAGTGTAAATTACACTAAAATCCTTACCTACTTTTACGCTAACTTAATGCAAGATATTTATCATTTGTTTTTTCATTGTCTTTATATGTTATGGCGATGGCGATGGCGCGATAGTCAGCTCATTGTACTATCACGTAGACAGGGTTCTGGGTTCGATTCCTGGCTGGGTCACTAACAATTTTTCAAATCGCCATCACCCTTTCGGCGGGCAATGGCAAACTCCCGAAAGTAAAATTGCCTACGAAAAAGCTTCTAAAGAGTGCCGTTCGGACTCGGCGATAAACGGTAGGCCCCGCTCAAATGTGATTAAAATGACAACATGAGCAACACAAATGAGTGTCATGAAGCTTGGCCATGGCCCATACCGGGCTGCCAAGTGCCAGTGTTTTTTTTTTTTTTTTTTTGTTATATGTTATATTGTTTCATATGTAATGTATTGTACTTTTAAAGGGATAATATTGTATGGTATATGTACATGTTGGGGAAATGTAATGAATGAGCCATAATTTACTAAAAGTTAAAAAATTAGCAAAACTCCTCCCCATATTCAGGTTGCGTAGTTATCAAGAAACATAATTGTTTGCATAGCCATTGAAATGCCATTTCACAAAAGAAATATTGTGTAATTTGGCCAATCCATATTACAAAAATGTGAGGAAGATCTTTCTTGATATAAGAATCGCACCTACCACATGTGTGTTTCTCGTTAAGCAATTCTGTTCTAAACAGCAAAACTTCACAACATTAAGCAGAAATAAAACTTTTACAGTAATCATGTTTGTGAAGTAAATTTGCAAATTTATTCCCCAGCTGATGTTAAATAATTAATCATATTGTGTTTACTAGAGCCGCATGAGTCGCTTCAAAATCGATGACCCCGGCAGCAGAAGCAGACACAGATCCACGTTGTGTTCATCACTTAAGGGTTAAAAAGACTCAATCGACTGTTTAACTTCTACGTCAAGTCAATCCTTCTAGTTTGTTTTTTCTCGTGAAGAGAACATCTTAGTTTGGAGAGTAAGCTGTGAGAAAATATTTCCGGTTTGCATTAGTTCTCTGCTGTGTGTTGACTCCTCCGAAATAGTTATTTTATTTTTTATTCTTTGTAACATTTATTCTCTGATAATTTTTTTTTCAATAACCGAGCTTGGTTATTGTAAATTTTATTTTCAGCTCGTCTGCTGTAACCTGTATAATTTAATTTAATTTAATTTATATCTCTCTTTAAAAAAAAAAATTTCATGCGTTTTTGATTTGCTATACAAAAAAATAAAACACTAGAATATCGAGCTGAATACTTACTGTAGAAAATGTACTCCATTGAAAAGAGAATCACTATCGTGTTGCTTTTTGAGGTCATCATAGGAACACCGAAACATTGCAAATTTATTAACTCCAAATAAGAACATAAGCTTGCAAAATTTTTAAGTCTTTTTGCGTAAAAAAAAAACTTAGAAAATCAAGGATCGGTCAAAAGACAAAATTATACTGATTTAATTTTTTTTATTAAGCGTGCTCTTTTAGCATTAGCGTTAACTATTAACATGCAGATAATTTGGCAGTACTTCCATTTTATTTCCCCAAAAAGTGACATATGTGTTAACGTGTCCATACAAGTCTTCGCTATCATGCAAGAATAGCTCTGGCAGCATTGTTTCTACCCGCGATAACGCAGATATTTTCTTGTGTTAAGTTAGCGCATATAGGTTAGGAAATTTTAAAACAGGGGTGTGTCATCACGCAAATACTAGGTGCCAAACCGGGCCCATCGCGATCTCTGTGGAACCATTTGAATTTTTCTTCAAAACCAAACATTGAAGTTAAACATTCATATTCTTTGCAAAAGCCAAGAAGGTATTTGAAATCCGTGCTGTCTATTTCCTCTCGATTTTCAAAAATGGATTTTTCTACGCTATATTGTCTAGCATTTACACAGTATGTGTGTTATGTTCCCACCCACTTGAAGCGGCATGGCTGTTGATGTTGATAGTGATATCTCTTCCGGATACCGATCTCTTCTGCATTAGCTCAGCCGTCCTGAGGACAGCCAGAATCTCTGATTGGAAAACCCTTCTTATGTCCAGTAGTCTTACAGGCACTCTTACCTCTGGGTCGCTTGAGAAGATACCAGAACCTGTTGCTTTCTCTGTTTTCGAGCCATTTATGAAAATTGCAATTTCGTATAGCTTTAGTACTGCATTTTCATAGCAGTCCTTCCTCTCCAAATTTATTATATCATACAGAATATCGAAATCGATTAAGGAAGGAATTTCATCGGTTAAAATTGGATTGGCCGGCAGTAGCTCCGCTAGGATTGTGCCGATTCCGAAGCTACTGCGCTTGAAGTGACTCAAATTAGTGAGTCGTATCGCACTGTTGCCAGCAAGTTTTTTAATTTGTAAATCAAGCTGTATGAGGTGCAGAAAGGTGTCCAATGCCGCCTTGGGGGTGGTACGGAGCGCACCTGTAATGGATTTGGAAGCCGTTCTTTGAACCACCGCTAATTTTTCGTAGATCGTTTTGATATTTGTTGCTTTCCACCATACTACTAGTGCGCCATATGTAAGTAAGGGTCTCACTACCACCGTATACAGCCATACACCAAAGAAGGTTTTAGGCTCCAAAATTGTCCTACAGTTCTTTTGCATATACTCGTATAAAGAGCATTATATGCCTTTTTGATTCTTTCCGCTGCGTTGAGATTCGAATTTGAATTCAGCATAGGTTGTTAGTGTGATTAACACGTTGAGTGGCAATAATATTTGCGGCTTGGTGTTACAGCGCTTTAAATAGAAGGACGCATTTCGTTTTTCAAAAATAATTATGCAATTTTTGACAACTGAGAACAGCCGCTCAGTTGGCTGATTTATCACTTAAAAGATTCATTTCCAATTGTTGAAAAATTTAAATACACAAATCATGCACAAATAATTTTATATTAGATGTGTTTTTTTGGCATCGGTATCATTATTGTACTTTTTATTTGTACTTTACTGATCTCGCTTCGTCAATCCTGATTTCGCGAAATCTCTTATATACTCGTAGCATTCACACTGCACTGAAATTCGAGATTTCAACAAAAAAAATTTACGAAGTCTCATTGTGGCGTTCACACAAGAATCGGTGTGAAATACGAGTAATCCCAGAAATTGGAGTGCATATAAACGATACCACTATACAAATATCAAACCGAATCTACTCAGAATTCGATGTGAACGCTTCAATGAGATTTCGTAAACTTCTTGTCGAAATCTCGTACTTCAATGCGGTGTGAATGCCGTTTTGCCATATTTCGACGTTGTACTTCTTTAACTGTCTCAAACACTCAATATACTCCTAATATAATACTTTTCGAATACAAACAGAAAGGCACATCACTAGTGATTAGAATAAAATGCTCTATTTTGAATTGGTCATTTTATACTTTTGACAGTTATAAATCGCCCGTTCACCTAGACAAGTTGGCAGAAGGTTTATCTGTTGCAAATAAACTTGAAACGTTAAAGTTCGCACGGAATTAGCACAAACAGCTTTAAATTATATAAAAATATCCAGTTAGTTTTTGTTTTAATTTTTATCTTGACATAATTATAGTTAAAAAGTGGTGAACAGATTATTTATTCATTCTTCTCTTCATTATTTATTTTTTATTTAACGCAGAAATGAGTTCGAAATCTGTTTTTGAGTCTCCTGACGAGAGCAGTGGGAAATTTGCCAGAAAGGCCAAGGAATCGCCATTCATGCTAGTGGGTAAGTATAAAAAAAAAGTTAAGTGTACCTGCGTGTGCAATGAAGCAAATTCAAGATCAAGAACAAGCCCATGAGAACCGAATTCACAGCATGTCTTGACCTTGACCTCTGACAATTTTCGAGTGTTAATAAAATTCTTGAATTAAATTGAATTTTTCGGTTTGCTATAAACGGTTATCTAATAAAAAGCATTTTGCAGGGCTCAAAAAGCAAAAAGAATTCCCCCCTCACCTTTCACATGAAATGTGACGTAATATTTGGTAATTTGTAAACCACTGTGATGAAATATTCTCAAAATTTATTGTTTGGATTGGCCTTAAAATACACATGCGAGTGCGAATATGTATGAATACTCAAGATGCTTGGTTACTACTTTCTTTTTTGATCGGCTTAAGCTAGCTTTCTGTAATGTATCATGCATTCATTATTATATAGTAAAGCTTATCTCGATCTGCTTCGAATACTCCACCAAATGTAGATGACTAATAATAAAAAGCACGTCAGAGGATGGCACGTGTAAAATTTTGTTAAAATACGTAGCGACCTTCATTGATTATTTTAAGATTTGCCAAAATGTATAAATTGCCTTTGTTTAGTGGAAAATTTTGTCTATTTCGTCAGCTGTTTTGGATGCTTTCTTCCGCTTTTACATATTTGTGTAGCCGTTCTTTTTTATCTCTAATAAGTAATTAATGATGTTAGAGGAAGTTATTTGTTGTGTATTTTGATTGCACCTGTAAAGGTCTTTAAAAACAATGCATTAACGTTTTGTTGCTAATCAAAACAGTGTTATCTTTAGCGAACGCAGAAAGTTTGTCAGCAAATTTCATGATCTAGGCACATGTGTTGGGTGTCTGCGAAAAAATGGTTGCGTAATTCACGAGTTTTGTGATAACGTATTCTGGTTTTCTGATTGGGTTTCGCTTAGAACATTTCCATTTAATTATATCCTGTTCGTGTATCTACTACATATTTGAATCATGTGAGTTGCATTGCGTTGTGCTCACAAATCAAGGTAATTGTCTCATTGCTGGAGTTATAATATTTTTTAGTTTTTTCTTTCTTTAACGTTGGTTTTGGCGGCAACAGATCATTATTGTGAGTACATAGGCAGGTTTTCGCACATATGTATATATGAACCTAATGCTGTAGGTGCGAAAATATTTGCATGTATTAGGTGATGTGACAACCGAAGAACGCATAATTTACGTCTCTACATATGTGGAGGATGTCACGAAATACATCAATTTTAACAGAGCCAAACGATTTTTTTGTTGACTTGCAGATGTGTAAGAAAAAACCTGTATGTCATCTGGCACGTCTTATGCTGATGAAAGCAATGAACTGATTAAATGTTAAGGATTTGCATATCTTGGCAACCGATTGCAAATTTATGGCTTCTGTTTAACATTTTTTACCATCTTAATTCTCAAGGATAGTGCAACAATTTCCTTCTCAATTCCTCTAAGTATTTTATGTATTAAATAGGTATGCATACATACATTGGATATATTTTTTAGTACATTTTCTAAAGCGTAGGAAAAAATTTTATTAGTACAGTGTATACTCTTGATTTCCATGGTCATTTCAATTAGTTGTATTTTTTTGTTTTTAATTTATAGCTATAATGTGACTATTTTATGATGTTTTTTTTTTTAAATAAGAAGCCGTACATACCTAAATTGTCTCTTTTGGTAAGGTTTGATTTTGAGCTACTGGATGGCTTAGTCGCTTTGTAACTAACAAAGGCAGAAGATAATGCCTTATGCAATTATGGATCATGTGTTGTTCTCAATTCATATATTCTGTACATATCTATAACTATAATCTCTATGTATGTAAAATGATCTATGAGACACTTTTTTAATTTGTCTCGGAATTTTATTTACAATTCACTAACCAACTTCAGTTGCGGATTCAAATCTCCTCGTTTCCGTTTATAAAGGTAGTCTACACAGTCTACCCGCGACAGTGCCGTGAAATAACGCCGAATTTCCATGTTCGGTCTTATTTCACTTTTCATTTATAAAGACATTCAGATAAGTTGACGTCAAATGAGGCCCAACGAAATAAGACCAAAATGTTAGCTCCAGGCGCCTGCCTAACAGTTGTTGACATACCCTTAGCGGAGCGACGAAGTCGCGTGAGAGGCTAAGCCCTTCGGAAAAAAAGGTTAAAATCCTGTTAGCGAGCGAAGCGAGCCAATCACCTCATGCCTTAATTACACCAGACTTTCTTTTTGGAAATATATTTACTCTGGGGTATTTAGCAGTATACTTCTCTCTGAATTTGGCGTTATTTCATTTTATGAAAGCGAAATAACGTCGAATTCCAAAGTTCGGCGTTATTTCACGGCACCTCACACGACTATTACATCATCGAGCAAAAGATGTTCATAGTAAGTGTTGAAATGAGGACTTCTTTGGATCTGAAAAATATGTTTTTGTTCTTTGAGCTAGTATACTTTAAGTCATTTTACGCGTTACTTGAGCAGTCCAAAAATATATTTCACAATAAAAAGTGTAGATTCTGGTAATGGGTATTGTGGCCCATTTGTCTGGTTTGTATTCATTCATCACTTTATCACCCCTTCTGTTCAAAAGTTTTCACCTTTCGAAGTTTGTTTGTCCTCTAAAGAAAAAGGGAATTATCGCGCGTCTATTATTCGTGCGTTTTACTAAATTCGATTTAGTTCGACGTCATGTTGACTTTGGCTTTCTTTTAAAAAATCTAATTGAAATATGTGGTTTTAAGCATATCTTCAGGTCGCTGAATAAATTGGTCACTGTTAGTCATTAGAGCGTGTATTGAATCTGCGGAAGCAACCATTTCATGAACAAATACGCTGTTTTATCGTTCGGATGTGCTTATATTATTTTCTTATGTCACTGAAGTAAATTCAGAAGTTTATTAAATGACGTAAAACGCCGTGTTAAACCTCTTTTAGTTTCTTCTGCTACCGATAGTTCTTTTTTTTACTTATGACGTGTTTCCCCTACTGGGTCCTAAGGCCTTAATTACGCCTACGGGTCATCGTTTGCGGTTTTTGGCAGTGAGCTTCTGCTCTCTCGAACACTTTTTCAATTTCCGTGACTCCTCCTCAACTGTTTTGCGCCATTTGTTTCTCGGCCAACCCGTTCGTCTCCCGTCTTGTGATAACGGGTTCTAATTCGACTTTCGAAGTTAGATGATTGTACCTGCTGGGTCCTGATCCGTTCTCTGGTAAAAATGTTCGTTAGAAATACGGATGGGCTAGAAAACCGGTAATATGGTCTGTTGCTCTGTTATAAGCCATTACTTTGCCAGGTACAGGAGAGGTACTGTCCAAGGCAAGCCAGATAAACACTCTCGAACATCTTCTCAAAACCAGTGAATAGCAGATGAAGTGGTGTCACGTATTCAATGTACTGTTCAATATGTGTAGATGTGGTCTACACAGAAGGATCCAAAGCATCGAGTATATTTTCCGGATCCATCGAAGTACGCTACCGATGTCTATGAGTAATTTTCCTTTGTTGCTAAGGTGATTGTTGAACATTGATCTGTTAGACTAGGTTATTTATTTAAGACTAAGTTATTTATCTTTTATTGAAAATGTTGTGTATATGTCGTTTTTAAACACATGCCCATGAAAAGATGCTACACTCCTTCAAAACCACTTAAAAACAAACTTAGCGTTTTTTGCTTTTTTTATTTGATTAAAATTTTGTCTTCTTAACAAGTTAAACTATTATTTTCTGCCTCGACGATGTTAACTTTCTGAAAGCAGTAAGTGCTTGTTTATCCAGTAATTCACCACTTCTACTACAGAATGCATTCTTTAATTGCTGTATATATTTAATTACACATATCAAGGCAATCGTTGGCAAAAATAAGGCATTGTTTATGATCATCAGATACGAGTATATCTCGTTTAAAATATGCGTGAGATATTTTTTTTCCTGGGTATTCAAATAAAATTAAACAAAATTACTTAACTTTCTTCTTTTTCTATTGGCCTATACAGACAGACTTTCAATAATAGCAAAAGCGCTCTCACTTCCTTCAATATAAAGACTATCATATACAAATAAATTTGTGCTCAATTTCTGTATGAATAACACGTGTTCTTATGGATGCTCAAAACTGTCAGAAAGTGCTAACACCAAAAATATGATCTAATCGATGCAAACAAATGGGTTCACTCTTCAAATGTTTGTTTTATTGTTTTAAAATTCTAATTTATCAACAAAAGGGAGTAATCAAAATGATTAGCGCAAGGTCGATTTTAAATCCATTTAAATCTCGCACTTTTGCTTAGATAAAGATTAAAATGAATGAAGATGACTGTCTTGAATATTTTGTAAAATTGTGTTATGAAAATTTGTAATTGGTGTAATGAGGAGAAAAATAAGGGAATCTGTTAGTTATTCAGCTAAATAAACTTATCTCAAGGCTAATACTACGGGATTTGTTACCAGTTACTACACTGCTGCAACAATGGAAAATCTTTCAGTATAACTCCTGCATTATTATATACAGAAAAGAAATGAAGTTATGTAGTAGTAATGCTTTGATTGATATACATGTTCAGATTTTTGTTGACGAGTACTACTTCATTGTTTGAAAATTGTAAGCTTACTCTAGGCAAAATTTGTTCACTACAAGGATAAGTGCACAACAAGCTATACTTTCTAAAACTGATTAAAACTTGTAGTCTAAAAGATGGAGGTTAGCACTATCAACGTGCTGGTCGTTTCTGAAGTGTGGCAATGCCTCTTTTTTTAGGAGACTCTTTTCACTTACTTCATTTTTCGACTTATTTTTCCTGTGCTTAGATAGGAGAACCTGCGGTTTCTGATGATTATAAATCGCGAGGGGATCAAAGACTATTTCATATACAAAAACATATCCAAGGTCTTAACTTATTTTTTTATGTTTGCCACCGCTTGAGAATTTGACCCCAAAGCTTTGATGAAGTACTCAACAAATTAACTACTTATTTAACGTTTTAATAATTACAGAACATATCTTTTTTAATATCAAGTTTTCGTTTAAATTCACGTGATGTGATTTGATACAATTTGTTTATTACTATAGGTGGGAATCCATTTAGAATCCAGTTATCCATTCTTTCTAATATTTTTTTCCCCACTATGCCAAGTTGGGTCCTAATAAGTTAGTTTTCTACAAACAAAAAATATGTTCTCTAGATCTAGAATGGGGTGCTGCCGTGAAATAGTTAAACATAAATGCTATATATACATACATAAGTACTTGGCTAGTTGAAGCATTATTTACTTACTTGGTGGCAGTTCAGTTCGGGGGCGAATCGGTCATTCTCTTCTTATGTCTTATGTGGAGTCTTCTAAATTTTTCAGGATAGGGGCTTACTACTCAATTGTTTTTTTTTTTAGCCAAAAAAGACAGCGATTGCCAAGAGTATTTCTTCGTTTTATTTCTATTGACATGGCTCCTATATACGAGTAGCTCGTTTCTATAAATTTTGTCTATGCGACCTTTACATAAATGGATTTCATCAAAGACACCTTTTCTCTATTTGAATGGTCTATTCTGCCTGACGGCGGAATTTTTGGCTTCTTTGCCGTTAAAATCAGTCTGCAGTACCGGCTTCTACAGGCTTCCATCATCATCTCCACAAGCTTTCTATACGGGCGTCTGCCTTGACACGTTTTTTTTACCTGTTGGTAAAACTTCAATACGTTACTCCTGGAGTACAACCTCTCCATATCAATATCGCACACTTCTCGGGTTCTTTTTTTTCTTTTGGACAAGCCAATGTTCATCGCATTTCTTCTGATCTAAGAGCTCACGAGTTTTTTTTTAAAAAAAGAACTTAACACTCAAAAGGGTATGAATACTCTTAAAATGCCAGAACACGTGTCAAGTTTTGGAAAATGGGATAGAGAGAGAGAGGGAGAAAGATCTTTAGGATCAGTGGTTATTTCGCTCCATGGGTGGCATTCAACATTTGATGGGGCGACTAATTATTAGTGTAAATAGACTTGTTGTTGTTGTATTTTAGACAAACACTCATCTTACATGATTTTGGTTGCCTGGAAAAAAGAGTGTCTGTCGGTTGCGGTTGGGATTGAACACCGAACCCCCTGATTGGGAAGTCAATACACTACCACTTGAGCCACGGCAACCCACTGCTCTCTTGTAGGTCACCTGTTTAGCTGCAAGTGCTTGCCGACACCATTGTTTATTAAAATAGGGATTTCGTGGTGGTGGCCGGATGAAACCCAGCACATCAGTGCTTGCGTAGTGATATTTCGGCCCGCCGCTAAGTCAACAAGCCTAAGTTCCTGTCCTACGAAAGATGTCCTCCTTTCCTATTCTGGCTGGATGTGCCATAACAATTTCCAACATATAAATTGGCAGTACAGGGAAGATAGGGATGTTTGTCCCTCATTCGCACTCTTTTGTTTTCCGTAAGGTGCTATTCCAACAAAAGTTCTTACAGGGTTTCCATAGTAAGCATTGCAAATTAGCAAAAATCTGAAAAAATAGTATGTTACAAGGGTTACATTTTTTTTATTATTAACAAACAAATCAATTTGGTATATTAGCCAGATTTGCAGTCAAAAAACAATCCATAAGGCTATAAGAAAAATAACGTCAACTTTCTCTCTTGTAAGCAGAGATGAGGTGTTCGATTTGTTAAACGATTGACAAATTCTATAAATGTTACTATTGTGTTGCATGTGATATTGACTGAACAGAAAATATGATTATAAATAATAACAAGACGAAATAAAAAAGAAAAACTAAACGATATAAAGCAGCCCAATCCAAGTTATTGGACAGTAAGCATTTTTTCGATCAATGTCACAATAAATTTGATCTTTTCATGTGCACTGTTGGCTCATTGGTTTTATGTCAAACTGCTCCCACCTTATTATTTTTGCAAACGTCTTATTATTTTTTTTTTTACTTTTCTTTACAGGTATTGCTGGTTTCATTGCAGCTGGTGCTTATGGCGCTTACAAATACAGGTCACGCGGTAACATGAGCACCAGTGTATTTCTCATGCAACTTCGTGTTGCAGCTCAAGGCGCTGTTGTTGGTACCTTAACCCTGGGTCTTGCATACGCTATGGCGAAAGAATACCTGTTCGATCAAAAACCAAAAGAAGAGTAATAATTCTTTATTTTTATTTTTAACCATGTAGTTTTTTAATAGTAAAATATTCGGTAAAAGTTTTAAGGTTAAAGTTGAAAATATTTTGTTATTTTTTTTCATTTATTTAAAAAAAAAAGTTTTCTTTAATTTAAGTTTTCTTTTGCCTTTCTTTTTATGTTTATTTTCAGTTTGAGCGTTCAAAAATCAGTTGGTCACTAGTAGGAAACATTTTATTATTTTTGTTGCTAAATAACATTTCCATCAAAAACTCTGAAGTTCGCTTACATAAGTATCATGTATTAAACTCAATATTAATAACAAACAAATCAATTATGTATATTAGCCAGAATTGCAGTCAAAAAACAATCCATAAGGCTATAAGAAAAATAACGTCAACCTTCTCTCTTGCTACGCAGAGATGAGGTGTTCGATTTGTTAAATGATTGACAAATTCTATAAATGTTACTGTTGTGTTGCCTGTGATATTGACTAAACAGAAAATATGATTATAAATAATAACAAAACGAAATAAAAAAGAAAAAGTAAACGATATAAAGCAGAAACAAAAATCAACACAAATATGTATATTTTTCTTTCTATTTATTTAATAAAACATAATTTTTCGAAATGAAATGTTCAACTTTTTTAAATCATTCGTTTAAAAGGTAACACGAATATATCAACCTAGAAATGGAGGTTATGTGTTCATTTGTCGCGGTATTACATAGACAGCATACTTAGGACAATGTGTCGAAGACTTTAAAAGGAGGTTCATTAACAAATATTGTTGAAAAAAAGTCATATTGTGTGATGAAAGGAAGGGTAGGGGGTGCAAATGCATCCTTTCCAAAATACAGAAGTCTTAAGAAAAGCCGAATTTATGCGTGTTAGATAAAAAATGGTGGGTTATCGTTGAACTCAAAACTTTTATTATACCACAATGTCATACCTCCAGCCCTTTCAAGTTGTTGCTTGGTCATTCTAAACTTGAAAATGAATACAAAAAATATACAATAGTTAATTGTACACCAAATATACAAGGGATATGCAATTTCCTGCGTTAAGTTAAGCTTGGTCATCTTGATTGGGTATTCCAACGCTATTTAATTTTATAGAATATATTGTCTTGTGCTAGGCCCATAGTCTTCAGGTACTTTTTCACACAGCGCTGCCCTGTGAGAAAGGTTGTGATCAGTCAAATTGTTATTTGACCTAAAAATTAAAGCGTTACCCACCCAAGGTGGTCCTTTTATCCATCTTTTTGAGTTCAAAGTTTCAAAAAATGAAGATTGAAAAGAACTTCATGTTTTTTAATAAAATAAATCATTTCTGATATTTTGACACATTACACGCGAGCTCTTCGATTCTGGCTAATAATTTTTTTCTTTCTATTTGTTTATTGTCACGCACGTGTTTTGTTGACAACAAAAAGTGAATTAAGCAATTTTTACAATGCCTGATTTTTTAGAACATAATTTTCTTTGCGGAATGAAATTTCAGCTGAGAATGTTGCACAAGGCCTTCGGTGACCAGGCTATGTCACAAAAAAATGTTTACAAGTGTTACAAACAATTCAAAGCTGCTGAAAAAACTTTAAAGACAAATATCGACCTGGACAACTATCAACATTCAGCCTTATCAGCGATTCCGCAGGAAATTGCTTACCCGGGAATTTATTTTTTTCTCTGGATAAAATTCATCCTATCGCCAATCTCCCGGGAATCGAATTTCCCCGGGGAAAAAAGTTTGAATCATTTTCGAAATATTTTGACAGGGATATTTTGTGAAATGACTTAAAGTCAACGTTTATTGTTTACAATTTTAATTTCCGAAATTCGCACGATAGCTTTCAGATTAAGGACATAATTTTAAATACATCGGCAGGTTCCTCACTAGGAGGTCTTGTTGCTCCAAGGCAATCAGCCTTATCGGCAATTTTGTTTTCCTCTGGAGACGATTCCTCCTATCGCCAATCTCCCGGGAATAGAATTTCCCCCGGAATTAAGTTGGAACTACTCGTAATTTCGAACTATTTTAAATGACTTAACTTTTGGAATGACTTCAATGTCAAGTTTATCGGTAATAATTTTAATACTTACGAGTGTAACGTGCGACAGCAGATTCGTTCTAACCCAGTGGAACTGCTGGAGCCATCTTAAGTAAATACGAAAATGTACTTGGGTTGAATGCTTTTTGGTTACTAGGTATGTAAATTGTGAAAAAAAAAAACAATTTGTTGTCATTTATAACATCTATTTTATATGATGTTAGGAGATGCTGGATACTCTTTAGAACCACGGCTTTTGACTCCATATAGATCCACCGAAGAAAATTCTAATGAAAGTAAATATAATTGAGCGAACGATTGGCGATCTCAAAGGCCAGTATAAAACAATAAAAGAGAAACTAGATAAGCAAAAACAAATGGTTATTCTTTACTTACTTGTCTTTTATTTGACGTAGATGTCCTTATTTTACAATTATACATGAAATAAGAAGAAATCTTAAATTCATAAAAACAAAGTGTACTTACATTTTAAAATTCCTCCAAACAAATATCGGAGAATTTTTTCGAGAGAAATGTCAATTATTTTCCCTTGGAAAATAAATTTGCGATGCCTCCTTTTTTCCCGGGAATAGTTTTTCACTTTTTCGAAGTTGTTTACCATTGGAGAGTGTCGTATGGAGGAAAAATTCCGGGGGAAAATTTGTTCGCGATAAGGCTGATTATGTGGTGAATAACTCGTCAAGGAAATCAAGTATTTTGTGCTCAAAACTTAGAGACATCGTCGACACGATTGATAAAATTATGCGAAAATGATATGCGATTCTTTTTCTAATAAGTACTCTCTCTGAAATTAGAATCGAGTGCTACTGTTGCCTACTGTCTCTACAAAATTTGCTAATTTTGAATTTGAAACTTAAATTTTGACATTTAAATAAGCAGTCTAGAGTACCCATTTTGTGAAAACAAAGGAGTATCTATAGACACTGTGTGTTTATATTAAACAAAATTGAATTTTATTTAATTGCTATTTATTTATTAAAACGATATACAGAACATTTATTTAGAAAATCAAGTTAACTCTTGAAGAGAACGAAGCAGAATGACCAGATGTCTGAACAACTTGTAACGACAACTCCGTGTTATGATTTATAAAATTGTTTTCAATTGTGAAGTCGCCACATATCCAAGTTGGTAAGTCCGGTATTACACGGTGACTATTGAGTACACGACTCTTTTTGACAACTCTCTTTTATTTCTTCTTTCGCTTTAAACACAAACGATTCGCTCTCTTTAAAAAAATTTTGAATTTTTCCCTGATTCCTTTGACCAAAAAATTTTTTTCGGTTTTTTTGCGAACCACCCTTCATGAAGAACGAATAGAAATAAAGCAATATAAAAAAATAACGAAGAAAGAGAGAAGAAAAATCAAAAAGAGTCATTGAAATTTTGCCCGACGACTTACATGGTTGGTGATTTTCTATCTCATCTTCCTTCTCTTTTGCACTTGTGTGAGTCGTGACTCGAAAGTCACCGTGTAATGCAGGACTAACCTAAAACTTTTTGTTTTTCGATAATTCGACTTTGCTATTCGAACTACATAGTGTCGATTTCGCGAACTCGAACGATTTCATAGTAGAGAAGCATTACAGAGTGGGGGCCCGGTTAACATTTCATTTGAATCAGTTCAGACCATTTTGAAATGTTTTGGGCCTGTAAAAAAATCAAATCTCTTTTGGTTTCAAAAACACTAAATTTACAACAAAAATTCAACTCATATGATTCTACAACCACGTTACTCGCCTGATTTACCACCGTGTGACTACTGGCTATTCCCTAACCTCAACAGACCGCACCGGGAAGACCGTTTTGATACGATTGAAGAAAAAAAAACCGAATCGATGATCGCTTTGATGGCCATTCCGAAAATCGAGTTTAACAATTGTTTTGAGGATTGGCATAAGTGTATTGTATCGAAAGGAAGGTACCTACTTAAAAGGCGATGAAATAGGTTTAGAAAAAAAAATGTAAATAATAAATAAAGAATTTCATAAAATTGTTTGATCACAGTCTTATCTTAGTGCGATAGTCATTCGACTTGCGTTCAAAAACTTAATGTCAGTTCAAAAATATTAATAATCACCCATATCATAGATTTGCTTCTCCCAAATATTATTTTAATGGTTCTTTTCCACTTTAAAAAATCACGAAACTATTAGTTCTTAACCGGCAGTAAATTTTGGATGTGGGAGGTATCCACATGAATAGTACCTCAATATGTTGCTCTGATGTCTGTCAGCACCTAATAGCTGCTGTATATTAAAAATTGCTATTAGAAGTCGATCAAAATTACCTACGAAATACCCTATTTATCGAAATAAAACAAACAACTGGACCACACGGGATCTCTCTAAATAAAAGAACGTAATACCAGGAACATAAATATATAAGTCCAAAACGTTTAACTTGTCGCCAAGTCATTCCCGCTATCGAAGGTACTAGGTACAGCAATAAGGGCCCGATAGCACGGACTATGATACGCACTGAATTTATCGACTGGATTGGGAAGATTACACTACACTAAACTTATATTTATCAAGCTTCCGAATTTGCAAAACCTTAGAGCATTTCTCTAAATTTTCTTTAGTGAATAGGTTAATAATTCCGAAATTTCACCGTCATGAAGAACACAAATTGCACTTGAAACTCCAAAGTCGCCCATATTCACAGCACCGAAAACACTTTGCAACTACACAGGTACTAGAGCTATCATCTTATCAAAATAGACCAACTAGGTAGTTGATTCTAAAAGCAGATTCTTTCGAACGTGTGCTAATAAATTAATTATTGGATCAGACTCATTATAATAGTATGAATTATAAAGTTTTAAAAAAAACATTTATAAGAGAGAAGATGGCATATTTAATTTTTTAAACTTTCCATTTATGGCTGAGTTCATTTTTGCAAAAATGTCGTCAGCGTATTCGTTAATTGTATGAAGAAAATTAATACTTCTTTGCACCTTTTTCCAATTACTAATTGCTAGCAATTCTCATTTTTCGTATTTATTCAATTCTTGTTGTGGATAATGCACGTAGGTCCGTATTTTTAAAGTCCATGCCACTTAAAATAATCTGGCTTCCAACCATTGTTAGAAAAAACTTGCACATTCTAACCTCATTTGCCACTTTTCTGTCAAATGCATTGCATACCTTTGTGAACGATTGTTGCAACAATGCAGTGCGTTTCGCGTTCATAAAAGTTTACCAAAACTGTTGCGGAATATTTACTGCAAACTTGTTCGGTTTTATGAACTCGTACTGAGTTCTATATTCAGAGAGATCCCTTTACTAATCTGCAAAATTAAAGCCAATAGTTGCAACTCAACGCAGTTTGGCCAAGTTAGTTATGCACAACGATTTTATTCCATACACAGACATGCTGACGCTTATAAACTCACTTCCCATGAAAAAAAAAAACAAAGTAACACAAAAAATAATCGGTTTTTACTTGTTTTATTTTGTATGCACACAAAATGTGACAAAACATGTTAAACCAAAATGATCATGTCGAATCGCATTTAAACAGTTGGGGCAGCAGTTGTAGCGGCTTGTTCTTCCTTAATACGATCCTTCTTGAGTGGTCCCATGAATGCCAATTTATCAGCAGCAGACTGGAAGCGACCATGACCCATCTTTGAGGAAGTGTCGATGAATTTTAGCTTGATGGCTTCCAAGGAAGCACGGCTTGTGTGCACTAAGAGAGATTTGCGCAGAGTGATGACGCGCTTCTTGGATCCAATGCAGCAACCCTTAAGCATGACGAAGTCATTGTTCACCTCACCATAATGGGGGAAGCCACCCATTGGTGTAATGCTCTTGTCAGTTAAATCGTATTCAGTTGAAGCATTGTTCTTGATGACCTGCAAATCGAAAACAGAAATTTATTAGGAGCTGCACCACCAATGCCAACAATCTAATTGAGAGGATGTCTTAAATCAGTCCTATCATTTAAATATCATGTTGGTGTCAAAAAAAATTCTATTTTTGGCTCTAGAATTGTTTCTCATCAAAATCTAAGTAAATAAGTAAAAATGAGGTTTTAACTCACCTTGCCATCCTTAGTGTGGATTCCAGCTCCGATGCGGTAGATCTTCTTGTTGATCTCGGTACGATGATGGTAGCCCTTCTGACCGGCACGTGCGACAGTGAAGGACACACGACTTGGATGCCAGGCTCCAATACAAGCAACCTTGCGCAGACCCTTGTGCGTCTTCCGGGGCAATTTCTTTGTGTGCCAACGACTGGTTACACCCTTAAAACCTTTACCTTTGGTAACGCCAACGCAATCGATCACTTCATCTTGACCAAAGACATTGGAAACCTGAACAGCTTGCTCTAAATTGTCCTTAACCCATTTGACTTTGTCTTCGATGCTGCCACCGTTCAATTGGATTTCCATGATGTGAGCCTTCTTTTGGCGTTGCTTGATCAAACGGATCTATGAAAAACAATGTAGCAAATAAGCAAAACTGGTTCACAGATAGAAGCTTGTTTTTGGAATGTCCATGATATGGTTTAACTGTATGATAATGGCCAGAAAGGCTACACACAGTTATTGGAATATATCAGGAATCGCCACCCGAAGGGCAATTTACTCTACGACGTTGCAGAAGAACTGCGCATTGAACATCACAGCATTTCCGCCTTTTAGGAACTGCGCCACAAGCGTCCACTTCGACTCCGAAGAGAAGAAATTTCTTGCAAGCTTTGCAATGCCAAGGACGTCGCGATATTGAAACAAAATAGTTGAATTTATCTACTAACCTGCGAGTGAGCAATAACACGGATGACTTTGCAGTAACGAACCATCTTCCTGAAGTCATTCTCGATGCTCTTCTTACCAGCTGCATCGGTCCATTTCTTGCTAGCCTTGGTGAAAGCCTTCTTCTTGCTCTTGTACCTATTTCGTTCCGAACACACGAAGAAGATACATAATTTGAGTGCGGAATTGTTTCACATTTGAGTGTAGTAGAAGTAATGATAAGAACGACCGCGCACGTGGATTTCCAGTCTCAGAGACAAGCTACAGTTCGACAAAAGAGAGAAAAAGGGGCAAACCTCATCGATACATTAAATGCAACGAGCGGAGATTCCACCCCCATGCCGTGCTCACTAAATTCAATAGTACCATCGCCACATGGGCGAGAACTATACGCTCACACGACTAAGCATCTTAGAAGCCCTCTCAAATTGATCGAAGAGCTTTAGTTTACAAATTAGTTAAATGCAAAAAAAAATGAAACTGAGTGTGCACAAATTGTATTTGAGTTCACCAATCAGAAGGAAGGCAGCAGAGATGGTATGTGGATATCGTCATAGGATTCAGATACCATCTTTCATCATCGTAAACTCAAAGCAATTGTAACGAATATGGAATGTTGAACGTGAATGACTGAGTATGCTTACCAGTTTTTGTAGAAGCGACGACGGCATTCCTCGGACAAGTGCTGGGCCCAAACATTGACCAACGCACGTAGACCAAATGGAGTCTCGATATAACCAACAGCTCCGACAACCATCATTGGTGGAGTTTCCAAAATAGTAACAGCTTCTACGACCTCCTTCTTGTTGATCTCTGTTAAAGAAAATTTCCATAATTTAGTTCACTGTTTTGCAAGATGATAAGCAGACTGGAAAGTAGAAAAGTCAGTCCGCCCTAGTTTAATCACGGTTAATCATGTTTTTCTAACCATAAATATCAGTTTTTTATCATCAGAACAAGAGTGTGTATCGTATATTTTTAGAAAACTTACTTGATCCAGGACGGTCAGCCTCGCGGACGATATGAGTCATACCGGCCTTATAGCCGACAAAGCATGTTAGATGAACTGGCTTTGAGGGATCATCCTTGGGGAAGGCCTTAACTTTACCACGATGCCTGGCTGAGCGCTTCTTGGGGTAGAAAGCCATAGAGCCATGGCGAGGCGCCGAAAATTTACGATGAGACTGCAAATAAAAATGAAATTCGTTGAATTAAAGCTGCTGAATTTCGTTTACGCAATTTTCGAATTTAGATAACACACGTGGCCACACACACGTTAAAAATTGAATCCGATTAGCCGACAAAACCATCGATTACAACAGTTTGTGACAATTAGTTTATATTCGTAATGAACGCGTACGTTTCAACATTTACCGAAATTATGAACAAAATCAATTAATGTCAACTCACCATTTTAAATTAATACAACGCGTCCTATCACTTCAGACGACGAAGACAGAAAGACGGAGTGTTGAAGATACTTTCATAAAGTCAATTCGTATATTTGTCAAATTAAGCAAATGGTGGAAATGGTTTTCCTGTCGCCATTTTTCTGAACAATGAAAAAACTTAAGGCGATTGCTCAAGTGTGTAATCCTAAATGAATCATAGATGACACTGTATCGTGAAATAAAATTAGTTTTGGAGAGCAGATGAATTTTCTTTTATAAATATATATATGGTTTACACACACAGAGGAATAAATTGTAACACCCTATAATTTGTATTTAAAATTGAATTTTCTTATATCTGAATTATCTATTATAAATGGTAGCTTCTCTGTCTGCGATGTTTCGAAGAAAACATGAAACGTCAAAAGATCCTTTTTTTTATCTGTGTGTTTTTTGTGTTGTTCAATGCTGCTTTAAGTGACCGGTGCCGACATTCTACAATGCCATTGGATGCTGGATGGTATGGTCACGTCCTTTTCCTTTGTGTTCCACACATTTTGGTGAGAGCAGCGGATAGTGCTTATTCAAAATGAGTCCCTTGGTCTGTCGTAAGATGCTTGGGGCTACCGAAACGAGCTATCCAGTGCGTATAAAATGCTGTTGCCACTGGTTCTGCGCACGTGTCCTTCAAAGGGATAGCTTCTGGCCACCTGCTAAATCGATCGATCATGGTCAGGCAATATCTGTAACTTTGGCACAAAGGTAGCACAATAAGATCGATATGAACATGTTCAATTCGATTATCTGGCACTTCAATTGAATTCGGTCTTAGCTTGTTGTGTTGGTGAACCTTAGAGCGTTGACATTGCAGACATATTCGTGACCACTGCAATGCAAAAATAAAACCTATTTGATCATATTCTAATAGTCATATTAATTTGTGTTATTTCTAGAAAAATAATAATTGACTAAAAAAAGTTAAATTAATTCATATCTTTAGCCCGCGCATGCGATTCAAAGTTTCGGGAATTTCCGAAAAAACAACCTTTGGATAAACTTTATATTTTATTAAGAAACAAATATGTATATTAATATTATAAGAAGGAATATTAAGAAATATTACATAAAATTCATGAACAATCAGCATAGTACAAACATTTGGTAATAGAAAACATTAATATAACACAAGAAAAAAAATCTAAATTATTATCATTTGACCACAAAATCTCGATTGCTCTCAAAACGCGGCGTAAACTTTCTGGATGCAATTTTCGCTTGTATTAAACCTTCTCTTAATTTTTATGGCATAAAGACATTGATGCTTCCGTCACTATTTTTACAGACCGTTCGACTGCTTGTGTATGATATGGAAGCTTTAAAAAAATTAAATTTTCGTCGCCCTGAGACTCAATAACTTCTTTTATTTCTTGATTTGTGATGTGTTGAAGAATTGGTGGATCGAAGAAATTTCGTTGCCAATCTATGAGGTCAATATACCTATTAGCATCATAATTGATTAGCGGCACTTCAAACACACGAGGTAGCTTTTCTGTATGAGGTGAACTTTGTGCTTTTAGTATCCTCCTGGCAGCGAGTTCCCTCACTGTTTTGTTTTCATCTGACAACATCGAAATAAGCAAATTTTCGCTGTGAGCAAAATAGGCGTTACGTTGAATTACGGGATCTACTATTAGTTTTAACTCTGCTGGCAGGTATCGAGAACTTTTAATTAATTTCCAGAAATTCCTAGACCCATCCTTGCAAGTTGGATTTGCTTTTATTTCAAACCATACTGGAGCATATACTTTCACACAATATTCAGCTAATAGTTTTAATTAATTTGATGGATTTGATGTAGCAATATATAATCGCAATATTCTATTTGCTATTTGCATGGGACATTTTTCCTGGGGACCTGGGGCCGTTACTTAATTCCACTATTTTTTACGTTCGTATCAAATTTGGGGATCGATGCGCGGGCTGTTACACATAAAATAAATGAATAATATTTTACAGGTTTGTAATTGACCTAATAAAACAACATATTTTCGCTATTACAAATCGATTTGACGAAGTTGTTGACTTGTTGCTCTACCTCCAGGATGGGATAGACCATGTACCATATCGAAAACTTTTCGGGATAGTTTTTGCCTGTGGATGTGTCGCAGTCGATTTTTACAAATGGTTTTACAAACATTTGAGACAGCTTGAGGGATGAGTCTGTGGTTTTTCTGGTTCTACTGTTAGCTGAGTTGTAATTACGATTACTCGAGAAAGAGCGTCTGCCACTGCGTTGTCCTCACCTGACAAATAAACAATATTAGTTGTGTATTGTGAAATAAAATCTAGTCGCCGTTATCTTCGCTGCGATGCTTTGTCCGATTTCTTTTGAAATGCATATTTTAATGGCTTGTGGTCAGTCTGGATGACGAACTGACGGCCATCCAGAAGATGTTTAAAAAATTTACTGATAGATACATTGCCAGTAGCTTGCGGTCGTAAGTACAATACCTGGTCTGGGCTGGATATAGTTTGCAGGAAAACAGTCCGATTGGTTGTAGGGTGTCGTTTTTTACCTGTTCCAGTTTTGCTCCAGCTGCAAAATCCGATGCATCAGTTGTGAGGACGAGTGGTGCTTCTGAGTCGATGTGATTCAGCATTATCGCCTTGCCGATGCTCACTTTGCACTGCACGAATGCTTTTTCTGATTAAGGTGTCCAAGGAATCGGTCGCCTGCTATATTTTTTGGACTTCTTTAGAAGCGCTTGTATGTGTGCGCATTAAGGCAGATAACGACGATAGTAGTTAACAATCCCCAAAAAGTGGATGGCTGTGGGAACTGTAGGATAGGCTGGACTCTGTCTTCAGGTGGTTTACTGCCAGAATTACTAATCAAATTGCAAAGGTAATTTACTGCTGGTTTTCCAAAGACACATATGTAGACGTTGATTGTAAGTCTGGACTTGCCCAGGGGCTGCTGGATTGGCGGCAGATGCCTTTCTCTACTAAAGACATGAACTCAGCTCTTGTCTGCCTGAGTGGACGTTCGGCGGTTGGTTGGCCAGTAGTTATTATCTGGTGTCACACGTTGGTGGGGTTTTTATGTATGTTTTCCTGTCGTGGGAAGTGAAAAAATCGTCCAACAGATCATTATACGTCGAAGGCCCATCGATGGTGGACAGGCCAAAGATGTCAGACGAATGAACTTGTCCTGACACTTTGCTCCAATTAGTTCCATCGATAAGTCGTCGTGCTTTTAGGTCGATGAGGAGTCCATACTACCATAGTAGATCAGCACCAATTATGGCTGTCTTGACATCAGCAACGATGAAGGTCCAGTTGATGGCGCGATGTAAGCCAAATTTGAGTGTAAGTGTTTTTCTTCCGTAAGTATATATGGTCGAGTTGTTGGCTGCATATAGAATAAGCTTCTCTGGACTGTTTTGATTAGCAGATGGTTGGGGTAGAACAGAAAATGTTGAGCCTGAATCGATGAGAAATTGTTGGTGGGCTGCCTTGTCATAGATGTGTAGACGGTATTCCTATTTCGGTTGGTTGCGTTGTCCACCGCCTGAGAAGACAACAGCGAATTTAGTTTAACGGAGAGTAGCCACAAGTTTTGGACATTTTTTTGCATTTTCACCGAACTTTAAATGATAGAAACAGGTTTTTGGTTTTTTCTGTTGTAAAGATGAGGGGTTATGTGGGCTGCTTCTCGATCTGGAAATGGACCTTTGCCTAACGTGCCTATTCGGGGCAGCTTTTAGCTCTTGAACCAAAGCTGTTAAGGTGATTAATGTTGATTCGATGGTATGCAAGCGTCGTCGTATGTCGCCTGGAGCTTCGTCGATTGCTTCCGTTGAGCAAATTGATGGACCAGATGTATTTTCGATAGTTCTGTCTGCAATGTCGGCTAGTGCATTAAGGATTCCGTGGTTGGCTTAAAGAATTCCCCGAACATTGCAGGGCATGCGATTCATCCATAGTGTAGAAAGCATCTCATCTGGAACGTTCTCACCAGCTAATCTGCGCATCTCTCTAGACTAGACTAGACATTTTAAAATGAAATTTCGGAATTTTATTTCACCGTTTACATTGAACGCAAAACATTTATATGACAGCTGCTGTCTTCCCACTTTCTCTTTTTTTTTTTAATTTTTTTGGTTTGGGGCACACAGTCAGTTGACTTCTTTCAAAGTTGTTTTTGTAAGCGGCGAATGACTTGCGGAATAATTAAAAAGGTTTGTTCGATTTGACAACCTTCTAAATGCAGAGACGAAATGCAGTTCGCAGAAGTCAACATTTCGAAATGCTGGAAATTGTATGGAGCATTTCGGCTGAAATGTTGAAATTTGTCCGAAATGCTGAATTTCGGGTCGGTGTAAATCACTATAAGACCTTGTTGCTCCGGCTCAATAGCAATCATTTAATTTTCATAAATATCTGTTAGTCCGGTATTACACGGTGATTTTTGAGTCACGACTCACACAAGTGCAAAAGAGGACGAAGATGAGATAGAAAATCTCTGTCTCTCTCATCAACCTTGTGAGTTGTCGGGCAAAATTTCAATGACTCTTTTTGACTTTTCTTCTCTCCTTGATCGATATTTGCCCATATCGCTTTATTTCCATTCGTTCTTCATGAAGGGTGGTTCGCAAAAAAAAAAATGGAAGAAATTTTTTGGTCAAAGGAATCAAGGAAAAATTCAAAACTTTTGTTAAGAGAGCGAATCGTTTGTGTTTAACCCCTGGGTTACATAGGATTTCTTAAGAATCAGGATGTGTATCTGTGTACACAATAGACCGAGTTACCTTACGTTCACACACGCAATTGAAACTAGAAATATTTGATACATGTGTTGAGTTCATGCACACGAGAGAGGAAATTTGTAGTCTGTTGTCGGTCTACTTGCAGCCGAAATTTTGCCCGCAAGTATGATGATTCTAAAATTTGTGTGATGCTTTCTTCTTCAGATTTTCTTCTTCAGATTTTCTTCTGTTTCATCTTAGAATTCTCTTTTTTTAAACGATTTTATTTCACTTTTAGGGTGAAAATTTTGAAATTCTCAGTGGATATTGCTGTGCATTTAGGTTTTTTTTTGTTCAATTAAAAGCGCCTTCACACATGCTAATTTACCAGTCCAAACTAGGATTTCGTACGAGTAGATACGAGTACCTAGTCATGTCGCTGCTATCGAAAAACAAAAATGTGAATTACATGCATTCAAATTTTCTTTTCATTTTCAAACATGTAATTTTACCTGCAACAAATGTTTATTCATTAAATGTTGAGGGTGAAGATACCCAATACCCATTACCTTATAGCAGATTGCTCAAAATATTGTTTTACGCTTCAAATCTCGATGAGGTTAATAAAAATGGATTTGTCCACATATGTACCAATATCTCATTTTGTTTTGTCTGTTTGCTTTCTCAGCATAATTTAATGATTTTTTCCGCTTTAACTTCGTCGCTGATGACGTTCAATTACAGAAGTGAAGGATCACGAAACCATAAGAGTTGAGATTGAGAATTACATAGAGAATACCAAACGGTTGAATATCTAAACTTAAAGGATAATTTCGATAGTAAATATTTATCACATGTACCTCGGTGAGTAATTGACTGTGAGTAAATAAAACTAGTTAAGGTAAGTGGATCAGGAACAGGTAAGTAACTAATGTACAGTTTTGCTCTATGAGTTTGTTGATTGTTTACATTATTTTAATTATTTATCTACCCATTTTTATTCTTATAAATTAATTGCGATCATTTTAAAATCGAAGATTATTCTATTAGCTAGAATTTTACATTTCTTGTTGCCGCATCTGTTAAATTTATTTGAATTTCGTTGGAAAAGTTGGAGGTGCAACAATTCTTTATTCAGAGTTATTAAAAGGCAATAATGCCTTCACCACATCATTGACTGCTAACAATAATAATTCTTTAGGAGAGAATAAGTGTTTTAAGTGTTTGTTGTGCAATTTTCCCCGATTTAACAAATATTAAATGTTGTCAATTGCCGGGCTGCCGGCAGAACAAAACTTATGAAAAAAACGTTCGAACCAAAAAAAACGTGAACCACGCAGATGGTGGTTAAAATTCGTGTGACGATCTGTCACTTGGGATCAGGGATGAAAAGAAAAAAATGCCCTGGGGAAATTTGGACTGGCAGCAAATTGTTTGCTGAACCTATCGGCTGCTCAGCCGATATTTTCTTATTATTATTATTTTTTTGTTTCTATCTAATTTTGTCTAAACTTTTTGATGGTCAACCAAGAAGTGGGTTACCCTATTTCATAGCTACGAGTATTAGCTCGGACTGTAGGTCTCACACACACATCCCCAATCACTCGCCGTTCAGACGGGTGCAACGGGCCAATTTTGGCTTTTGTGTGCACCACTCCGCAAATTTGCTGAAGTGTGCCAGCGTTTCTTGGACCACCGTTGCTTTCCCTCTCTCACACACACTCATGCACATCCCATTCTTATTTCCCACATCTGGGGAAATTTCTTCCAAGATTGGGATTTCCCTTTGGCCCGAGCTAATATTTTCCCACGACATTGGGGTTGCATTCAGCCCCAATGCAACACCAGTCCCTCTCAAAATATATTGTACAAAAAAAGGAAAAAGATAATTTGCCAATAATATATGGCCTAACCGATTTCCTACTTCCTGATCATTATCCGTTTCTAATAATGATCGGTTGGGGTGAAGTGAGGGCGAAACGAGGAACTACTACGACAGGCCTTTTTGGAGGAAGTTCTACTTTTGAAACGTTGCCCAATACTCACTAACGATACCCGGTGAATCTCTTTGGTTTAGTGTTTCGGTAGTGTGGGGCACGCAGATAGGGGTTCAGTCTTTACAAAACTATTCCTTTTACATATGTTTTTGTTTTTTTTTTTTGTTCCCCGGATTGCGGTGGGTGACCGTCCGTCACCAAGTAGAGCGTCGGTGGTATCAGTTATACGCAGAGGGTTCCAGACCGTCCGTCTGGCTCTAGGCGTAAAGGGTTTGGGTGGGAGTGACCGCCCGTCACTCTCATGGAGACTCCTGTCTCTTCTTCTCGTAGACCTATTGGTTGTCCCCTCCGACAAGCATAAAAGCAGAAAGACAGAGTTCAAGAATCCACCAATTCTTCCCGCTAATATACTTCTCCAAGGAGACAACGGACATAAAGTGAACGGGTGGGGCAAAAAGTGGATCGGGTAGGAGAGACAGTGATGGAGCGGAGATGCCTTCTAAGGCTAAGGAAACTACCCGATTGGAAAGACAGCACAACACAAGGGCAAGAGCCGACGACTTTGTGAATGGCTCCTGTTTACTAAAACGTTGGACGCTGGTCGCCTTCCTCCAACTGGTAACTTCAACGGACCGTCCGTTCAACCTGCTGTAGTTGATCCTTCAAGATACTAGGAGGGTGCACCAATGGCTGATGGACCCATGGCTGCCCACCACCCTTCTAGGTTTTGAAGAACCAACAGGAAGAATGTGGATGAGTGAGGCCGAAAGGAAAGGGAAAGGGTAGAACTTGTTGTGGTAAATTTTACCGCAACATGTTGATGCCGCCATAACGCCTCAAACATGCTCAAGGTGCGTTCGATTGACCGTTCTAAGAAAGAAGAAGCCCTTTAAGGAAAATCCTATATAACCCTTGGTAGAACTGGCCGACAGGGTATTGAATCACATTAAAAGCTTTAGTTATGCATCTAAACTTTCTGTATGGGCATCGAATGAATTAAGCGTAGTTTTTAGGTATCCTACAAGAGGTGCTTAAACAAATTGAAACGGTAAATTTTGAACGTAATGCGTTCATGTTTCGTCAGCAGAAAGGGGGTAGTTTTCGTCATGACAGGGCAAGACCATATTTGGAAAAAATGTAAGACATCGCAGATTTGAGTTAGATATTTTATCCGACCGCAAATAACTACCGATCTCTTAAAATTTTTGCTACGAAGCCATGAATCGCACATGACTTCTTATTCAGTGGATTTAGAAAGCTACAAAGAAGTAGGCAAACAATTTCAATTAATGAAGAACATATTATTCTAAGGTAGTTTTTGGATAAAAAGTGAAAATGCCTTTTTCTTTTCTTAAAAACAAAAAAATTCTCTTTATACATAATACTTACATACTGCGCTGTACCTCGGGGATTTGAAGATTTTTCGGACCGAAGCACTGGTGATCATCTGCTCTACATGACCCAGCCAACTTAGTCTTTGGATCTTCACTCTTCCAGCTAGGTCGATATCACTGTACAGTTCGTCGTTGTATCTTCTTTTCCACTCAGCGTCAATGCAGACGGGACCGAAAACAACTTTCGAAGCAGCCAAGAGCAACCTCATCCATTTTTGATAATGTCCATGTCTCTGCGCCATAGAGCAGGATTGGCATTATAAGGTCTTATATAGGGTAACTTTTGTTGTTCGAGAGAGGGCTTTGCTAGTCAATTGCCTTCTTAGCCCAAAAAAGCAGCGTTTGGCAAGAGTTATTTTTCGTTTGCTCTCAGCGCTGGTATTGTTGTGTGAATTTATAGCGGAGCCTGGGTAGACAAAGTCCTTAACTGCCTCAAAGTTATATTTGTCAAAGGTGACGTTCTGTCCGAGACGTCGGTGTTGAGAGTCCTTTTTGCTTGACAGGATATACTTGGTCTTGCCATTTTCGCCGCTCCCGTCTCAATACTCGCGAAAGCGCCATCGAAATCACGCTGCTTTCTTCCGATTATGTCAATGTCGTCGGCGTATGCGAGAGAATTGTCTCTTGTGTTTATGTATGAGTTTTGTGCTATTATTTCAAATATCATGTTAAAAGATCGCATGACAGCGCATCGCCTTGTCTAAATTCATCAAAGGTCTCGGTAAGATCTTTACTGACCTTGATGGAACAGCGTGCATTCTTTATCGTCATCCTGCACAGACGACGAGTTTGGCAGGGATGCCAAAACTAGATATTGCTCTGTATAGCTGGTTTCTATAGATGCTTGAAATCGATAAATGGGTGGTGTTTATCGATCTGAAGCTCATTGGTTTTTTCCAAGATCTGCCGTAGTGTGAATATTTGGTCTATGGTGGACTTTCCTGGCCAGAAACCATATTGATATGGACCTATCAGGTTGTTGACGAACGGCTTCAGGCGTTCAGACAATACGGCAGATAAGATCTTGTATGCGATGTTAAGAAGACTAATGCCTCTGTAGTTTACGCTGTTCAGAGGGTCTGCTCTCTTGAGGATCGGACAAAAAATGCTGGGGTTCCATTCATCGAGCATACTTTCGTCCGACCATATTTAAGAGATGAGTTGGTGTCTGTTCCTTACCAAGTCATCGCCTGCCGCTTTGAAGAGCTCGGCAGTCAGGCCGTCTGCTCCAGCAGCTTTGTTGGACTTCAGCTTAGATATTGCTATCTTCACTTCATCCAGGTCGGGTGGACGGAATTGTTGGTCTACATCGTCCAAGTTGAAAGGTTCATTCTGCTGACAGCGGTATTTGTTTCGTCATAGCCGTTATACGGTCTGCAGAAATGATATTTAAAAACCCTCAGCATCGACTGCGACTCTATTAGGATGTTCCCTTGTTTGTCTCTATAGGGTTCTGTTCGGGGCTTGTGTCCGTGGCATGTTTTCTTTATCTGAGAAGCCGGTATTCTTCTCTCTTCTTCTGCTCATAGAGCTCATGAGCAGCTCTAGTCCTTCTATGCAGCGCCGCTTGGTATGCATCTTGCTTAGCTGCATATGCTTCCCGGCATCCGTCATCAAACCAGTGGTTACGTTGTGGTGGTCGTTTGAAACCCATTGTTGACATTGGTGTTCGATGCTTGTTGCTGGCGGCAAGGGACCTCTTAAGAGATTAATAGAGACTCCATCGGAAAGGGATTTGGCGATATCTTGTGATTGTAGCCGTTTGACGTCGAAATTTCTCACAGTATTAGTTTTTCTTGGCATTTTTCCAGATATCCGCAACCGTACATTGGCTACAACAAGGTAGTTGTCCAAGTCGATGTTATCTCCTCGGAACTTTTGGATATCCATAATATTGAATGAGTGTCTTGTGTCGATCGCAAATGATCAATCTGGCTGATGGTTGATTGATCAGGAGTTCTCCAAGTCCTCTTGTGAATATCAAGATGGGGGAACCGCGTGCTAGCTACGACAATGTTTCGTCCCGCCGTAAATTCGATAAGCCTGAATCCATTATTGGAGGTGGTGTCGTGTAGGCTATATCTTCCAACAGTACTACCAAAGATGCCCTCCTTTCCTATCTTTGCAATTTCGCATTAAAATCGGCAAGGACAATTTTAATGTCATAGCTAGGGCATTGCTAGTAGGTCTTGTTTAAGAGCTCATAGAAGGCATCTTTGGTGTCTTCATATTTCTCCTCTGTCGGGGGGTGCGCGCATATCAGGCTAATGCCTGCAGATTTAGCCTTGATGCGGCGCTCATTTTTATGCCGTAAACTCAAGACTTCTTGCCTAAGTCTGCCTCCAACAACAAATCCGCAACCAGGCGCTGATTTTGCCGTCGATAACATTCGTCGTAGTAGATGTCGCAGTTTTTCATGCTATTTTTGTCCGGCCCATTCTATTGCATTTCTTGGATGGCTGTTATGTCTGCTTTGGATCTTTCTAGGGCCTCCGTTAGTTGTTCGGCTGCTCGTGGCCTGTTAGGGGACCTAACATTCCACGTACATATCCGAAGTTCATTATTTTTAATTCGTTTGCATGGGTTGCATGGCTTGTTGTTGCTTCGTAACTTTTTTATTTTTTCCACCGCCGGGCAGTAACCCCGCTGGCACAACCCCCAGCATGGAGGGGGGCCAGCTTCGGTTTTGATACTGCTAGGACGAGGGGCCGGTTGGCCCGAAAGCCAGTAACCCGTTTTGGGATGTGAGTGCCACCGTTGGCCCTTTAAGGGCTCTTCCGCCATCCCATCTCTTTCTAAGACCCTGACTTAGTCTCAAAAATTCTTATCGGCCTGAGCTTCAAGTATGTCGGAGTAGTCCGAAGAATGCCTCTTTTTACAACTTTTGGTAAATATCGAAATCGAAATTATTTGTGAAACCAGCAGGCTCGCAGAAAGTCTGAAACCAGCTCCTAATAGCGAAGTTGTTAGTGAGATGACCTACTTATTGAGGTTTTAAACATGCTGTTGCGTCCTTTAATAGCTCTAAGTCACCTGGCACCAATAGCATACACCGAGGATATAGACTGGTTGTAACTTTGAAAAATTTCTTAACTGTTGGCATACCTACCAAAACTCTGGCGACCCTTGTACCGAAAATCGGAAAAGAGGACTGCACTCTCGCCAAGAGATGAAGACCTATAAGTCTCTTTGTAAAAAAGCGTGGAGAGAACTATCGTGTTCCATGCTTCAAAATCCGGTAGGCAGAATGGAATCCGCACTAGGCATTAAGAAATCCGCGTTTTGCACTTTGATCGAAATTTATGGTACTTTCAATAGCTTCTGACGGGATGTAAAATTTAGGATGTTCTCTTTACAAGAGAAAGGAAGCTGACTGGATTAAATTATCGAATGCTAAGGGCATCACGATCTCCAAAGAAGAGCAAAGTATTTGTGTGTAGCTACGGCGTTCTGACTGTCCAATGAAGTTGTCTTCAACACAAAAGGGACAGCGAGGAGATCGCTTGGATCTACACGGCTATGGTAGGGCCAGATAGAGCCTATGCGTTAGTTGTCCGGTGTAGCAAACTTTTACAAAATCGCATCACTGCTGCTTTCACTAGACTCCAAACAGTTCTTTGCCGATACTTATATGTATTTTGTCCATTGCCAAGCCAAGTACAGTATTTATTCAAGACAAAAATTGAGTCAATAACAATTAGAAAAACCAGTACCGAATGTTGTCGATTACCGATGGTCATGTGCTCTTAAGATCCGGATCCGGATACATTTTTATTACAGTTTTTTTCATTTAAGTTGTAAAGTTCAACGAAAACATACACAGTGTGGCAAATAATACCCCGGACTGGCTCTATAAAACATAATGAAAGTACGATTCCTGTTTATTCTTAAATTAAAATGCCTGCTTTAGCTCATTTTACGGAATTGTCTGACGAGAAATGACTGCTGTGTGACTGGGTACATTATCGTGCAACAAAGTCCAACTCTCTGGATTGCAATATTCGGGTCGAATATGCTTCAAAACTTCAAGATAATATGCGGAAGTAACTGTTTCAACAGTTGGAACGAATTCTTTCTAGATAATTAATTTGCTATCGAAGAATGTGATGAGCATTGCCTTCATATTTGAAGGAATTTTTCTAGTTTTTTTTGCGCAAAAAACGTTTATGCCATTCGATAACAACTTTTATACTTAGAAAATCACAACGGTACACTTTTTGCATCAATCGAAATGTTTCTGATACATTTTTATCAAGTTTTGCGTGAAATTTAATGACCGTTCATTGCTCTATTTTAAAATGAAAAAAATAAAGTGAAAATGATGGTGCGAAAAAAAAATTTAATGGTTGTTAAATGACAACCAAATTTCATGAATTATTGACAGATAGATGGAAAGATACAAGCTCTATAACAGATGGGGCGTTTGGTTGTTGAGATATGGCTCGTGTCTGGGATATTATTTTCCGCACTGTATATTTATTTTATAAATAATTAGACCAGCGCAGAGGCCTAAACTCAGATAAGTTTTTTTCCCATATATTCGTATGTACTCGTACATACTCGTATATGTCTTAAAAGTAAATAAAATATTGTAAAATAAAATATTATTTTTTCATTTTATTTGAAACTTAAAATTACATTTGATAAAAAAACACAAAATATATATAGGTATGTAAGAATAAAATGAACAATGAAATGAGAAAAATACACATGAATATCAGATGTAATTAACAGTAAAAATAACTTATATTTAAAAATCTTCTATTCGCTTGCGACTAAGGTTATATTATCATTTCCAATTATCATATTTAGGGAATGTCTCAGCAATGTATCTCCTCTCTCCACCATGCTATCCAAGTTAATCCAAAGTATGAAAAATATTAGTGCAAAGAAAACAAATGTTATTAATCGATCAACAATATAGAGCCGCCTCAAAAGTTTCTTAGCTCCTGGCAAGGTTGCTGAAGTTTCATTCAACATGAAGGTGCGCATTCCTTTGATATAATTTCGTATGTACTCCTCCCAGTTCATTTGTTCCTCGCATATATCAAAGATCTCCTGATCTATAGTATTTAATTTAGAACTCAACTGACAGAATCGTTCGTTTTTGAATTCCCAAGTTTTTGTTGTATAGTACTGCAGAAGCTTCAACCCGCCGGAAATTTTATTTTGCACCTTTACCAAACTACAAGAGAAAGTTGTTATCAAAATGTTTGTTTTTTTTTTTAACAAAAGAAAACTTACAAAGGTTTTTGGCCGAAGAGGAATAAGACGAAATCTATAAAGTAAGCTGGCAGGTAATGGAAGAATATCACGCAGAATAAGTGCTCCCAGTAGTTTTTCTTGATGGAACCATTGGGATACCACAGGGAAAAACTCAGTGGAGATTCGTAAAAGAATCGTTTCCCAGATTCTATACTCTCACCCCAAGTGATTAGCATTTTGTTTGAAAGGCACACATTAATAAAATCAATGCCTGATGCGTTTTTATTGGCACGGTCCCATCCAGCGGCTATTAAAGCATTTATTGCAGTATCAACGGGAATAATTGTTGCCGGAAAATCGGGATTACAATGCATTGAACGAAGGACACCTCTGGCAGCACCAATCATTAGTCCAGTTGGTCCATTTACACCCTGAATCCACCCAGGCATGGGCTCTTTGCGTGATGCAGTCACTATAAGAAATAAAGAAAAAATAACGAATTATTAGGTTTTGCCTTTGAATCATTAGAATTATTGGTTAGAAAAAAAATATTTGGTTCATTCTAGCATGTGCATCAAAAGAATAACATATGTATGTACGCTAAGGTAAAAAGTTCTCGGCCTAGAAGCGCTAGGTGATGAGATAAAATTGTCCGCCAAGCGAAGAGAGAAGACAGCATCAAGAGTGTACTTGATAGCATTAGATGTTAAAAATTAGTTCAGGGTGTTTGCAATGTGGCTATTAACGTCACGTCATCGCGTGGAGTCATTAAGAAACTCGGTTAAGGTGTTTCTAAAATATTACTATCACTACGATAAACAAATAAGCAGGTTGCTCTTCTTTGCGAACTAACTCTTTGCTTTTATGTTTTTGCAAGCATAAATTTCCTTTGTAGTTTTACAAACATACATATAGCAAAAAACGCCTAGTATAGTTAGCAGTTTCGCATAACACTTATGGTTATCGGTGCAGAATCGCAAAAAGGAGAATCTTAGATAATGCCCAGCTACTCTCGAGTTCTATAAAAAAAATTAAAGTAAAATATGAGATTACTGGAAAGTTTTCTGCTCCTCTGCGCAATTTGGATACATCAATAGTGTACCAGAACTATTGAATTTCGAGAATGGTCCTCTCTCTTCTTATTTGTTTAGCCTATTGACGGAAAAGGTAGTGCATCGACTGGCGTAAAACCAGAAGCCCTTTTCTAAATAATTTATCTGAACCTTGGAATACGATAAATATAAAAAACATATAATATTGTAGGTACAATTATAGCTAGTACTGTTCATATTTATACGAGTATGCCAAATAATTAAAGCATTCATTCAAATTAGGTTGAACCATAACCAAACCCTGAACTTTAATGAAGGATCCTTTCAGAAAAAGTGTATGATACCCTTAAAAATTAAGCTATTTTGGGTTCTCATCGGATTAAAAGCAAAATTCATTTGGGTGTGAATAGCCATGTTATTAAGCGAGTACTGACTGAGTGTTCTTTCGTTTTTTTTTTGTTTTAGTATTTATTAAATATGATGGCGATGGCGCGATAGTTAGCTCATTGGACTATCACGCAGAGAGTCTAGGTTCGATTCCTGGCTGGGTCACAAACAACTTTTCAAATCGCCATCCCCCTTTCGACGGGCAATGGCAAACTCACAAAAGTAAAATTGCCTACAAAAAAGCTTCTTAGGAGTGCCGTTCGGACTCGGCGATAAACCGTAGGCCCCGCTCAGATGTGACAAAAATGAGAACATGAGCAACACAAATGAGTGTCAAGAAGCTAGGCCATGACCCATTCTGGGCTGCCAGCGCCACTGTGTTTTGGTTTTTGTGTTTTTATTTATTACATATGAACACAACATTTATAGTATACTTTTCAATGTTAAAGCTATAAATGTTATTGTACAATGGAGAGATTTCAGTTTGTAAAATATATGTTTATCTAACAATATGTTGAATAAGTTCTTATAGAATAAATTTAATTGAAAAGTAGTCATACTTTACCTATAATCTGTTAACAGGGGGAATTCACGACTTTTGTGGTGAAAAATAGGCAGGCGGTGATAGACATCACCCTTGCTTCAAATACAGAAGGGCTAGAAATCAGTGAATGGAGAGGAGAGTAGTCGATGTCGTATCACTGATGGATACGATTCAAGGTGAACTTTCAGAACAGAGTATGTAGTTTTCTAAGAAATCCCAGAAAGGCTGATTGGGTCAAGGATACAGAAGTGGTAAATACACATCTGGATACAAAATCAATCACCTATGATAATATTGATAACTTAGATAGGACGATTTGAAATATAAGTAAGGTACTGACAATGGCGTTCGTGAAAGCTTATCCAGCTAACCGAACACCTAAAAGGGGTGGTGGAATAGGGAAATAGGTCTAAAAAGGAAAGAGGCTAGGAAACTCAACAATAGGGCGAAGCTTTTCAAAAGTGGCAGTTCATGGAACGAGCACTATGATTGAAAAAAACAATTCAAGTACCTAGTTAGGAAGGCAAAAAGGGCTTCATGGCAGAAGTACCGCGAATATATCGTAGCAACAGACGAGGCTTCAAGACTGCGCAAAATCCTTTCGAAAGAAGCGAGCGTCTCTTGTTTCCTGAGAAAAAACGACGGAACGTGGAAGCCCATTTCCTCAGATCCACATTATCAATTGACTCTGGCATACTTCGGCACAATGAGAACATTCAGCTCTCTCTCCGAAGAGGAAATAGGTGTTCTTATTAACATGAACAAATAACGGTAGGCAATTTAGTCCTTTAAACCGTAAAAACACAGATTATAAAGTTACAAGATAACAAGAAGGATCAATCCACCCGTCGTACAAAACAACAACGTCTTATTAGATCAAATAGCACAGATCTTTTGCTTTGTATCAAATTCCAAATCCCATTTCATTTTTCCTGAGTTAGAATGCATACATTTTTTCCTTATGGAAATTTACTTGTCCGCAGAAATTGTTTGTGTGGTTTTATTTTATTTTCTGTGGTATAAATCTTCCGGTCAGGATGGTATTCTAGCGATTATGCTACAGAAAGCACCGAAAGTAGCAAATCAAAAATTTATGTTAATTCATAGACACAGTGTAAAAATAGGATACATTCCGATAGCTTGGAGAGAATATCTTTCATAATTTATTCTTTAAACCCTAGAGCGGTTATTCGAAATTCATATCAGGAACTGATGCAGTAATAGCTTTTTGACTGAGTCGCAGCATGCTTACATGAAAGGCAAATCTGTAGAAACCGCCCTACATAAGGAAAGGAGTCTAAACTTCACTTCAGTGAGTGTGCGATGGCCGCCTTTCTTGATCAATAAAGTGAAGTTCAGCGCCATTAAAAGCGCTCTAGTAGACGCATATATTGAACAGGGCATTACAAATTGGATTTGCAACGTGCTTCCAAGTAGGGTAACAAAATATTCCATTATACAAACCTCGGCTAGAATGTCAGTATCCAGGGGAACTCCTCAAGGGGGAGTCAGATGGCTACTCTTGTGGGTGCTGGTCATCAATGACATCCTTAAAAAGCTTAATTGAATGGGTAGTACCGCCACGGCATACGCAGATAACGTGGTCATAATAGTGCAAGAAAAATACTTAAATATTTAAAGTAAGATTATGGAGACGGTCAGCTCTTGGGTAAACAGCTTGGTCTCCCCTTCCCCTTCCCCTTCAAAACGGAACTGGTTGTCTTTACCAAAAAGTACAAGATACAACAATTTAAATTCCCATCTGGGTGTAATTCTGGACAAAAAACTGAATTGGAATCTCAAGGCATGTTATGCTCTTTTTATATACATAACAACTCTAGGAACAATTTGGGGCCTAAAACCTGCTATGGTGTATTGCCTATATACGGTGGTGGTGAGACTTACATACTTACTTACATACATATGGCGTGGTGGAAAGCAACAAATATGAAAACAACCTATGAAAAATTAGCGGCGGTTCAAAGAACGGCTTCCATAGCCATTACAGGCGCACTCTGTTATATGAGTTACTCATGATGAAAGGTGTCAAAAGAGAAGAAGGATCTGGTAAAGTAAGGAGCGTAACTAATTTCTTCTCAATTGTACTTGATAGTCGTCAGACACTTTTGAAATAGCTGATGTACAGTTGTGGTGCTTTCGAAATCCCGCCTGATAAGCACTAAGAATTTGTTTCGAAGAACTTCTAGGTCTGTATTCCATTGATGAGCTACATGCTCTTTTACTTTTTGAGATTGGTATAGTTTTGGCCTGTTTCAAGCACTCCGAAAACTAAATTTCGGTACAATATTATTACTGGGGGAACGTTTGGTAATATGATTTAAGTAAAAAGTGGATGAATGTTATTGACACCAACGGCCTTAAATTTGACTTTCTAACAACGTCGGTTTGTTCCACTCTGGAGAATTCAAATGACCCGGCAAGTGAAATTTAGATGTATTGTGGACGAGCCTTAAAAATTTTTTTATTTAATTCATCGGGATAGACCTGACCTACCTCGGACTTAAGGTTACGTCATACCCCTAACTCTTGCAAGTTTGTTCAAAGAGTTTTAGTTGAAAGCTTGAAATCGAAAAATTTAGCGTAATACGAGTATCTAAAGAAGACAAGTTTCTCTAACGTTGACATTTACTTTATTCCGTGACAGTCGAAAAAAAAACAAAGATCTCAGGAGTTCTAAGTCATTTCCATTTTATGTACGGAGCATCACGTACTTTTCTGGTTTAGTTAAGTTAAAAGTAGCAAAGATAAAATAATGTCTAGAAAACACAAGAGCAAAACTGGGTAGAAAATTCAATCATTGGCATTCATTAGTGATAAAAATGCCCATAAGAGTGCTGGTAAGACAGAGTTCTGCAGAGTTAACAACATCGAAAATCAACATCCTCATGGATTCAATAAATAAGAACGAACTCGCACAATTAAGGATATTACAATTACAGCCAAAGGTTTTTTATTAGACCTATGATTTGAAAAAACTTAAGTCGATAAGACCATTTATTCGCGAGTTATCGTGGGCCAAAAAACTTACATACACACACACACACATTTTCTTAAAACCTGTCCAAAAACTCTATGGACACGTTAAAACGTAAAGAAATCACAAAATTTTCATTTCCGATATTCGAGGTGACTTCCCTATCAGGAATCAGGAATAAAATAAACCTGTAGACTGAGACTTTCGTTTCTATCAAAACGAACACATTACTTGGGTGCATTTAATGGTAGCGAAATTTATAGTTCTAATAGTATAGATAGTTTCTGTGCCAAGAAAGATTATAAATTCCCTTGAATTTCTCCAATGCATTTGCGCATGTACTTAAGGTACAGAAGCATCATCAGCGAAAGTCTTTCGGTTCAGTAGACCGGCCTTTTATCATTCGCATCATCTCAAAAAGAAGATTTTAAAATGCAAGTCGGTCTTAAAACTTTCCCTTATAACGGGACCTGAAGCTGATTTAGGACCCTTAAAAATTCCAAAAATAAAGTTGCCCTACTTGCCGCTTACACATCATGTTCATCGAATTTAACTTTGTTTGTTTGCACTATTCGTCCTCTAAATCTGTTATATCGCACGATCTAGTAGGCTGGAACCACACGTCGACTAGGTTTAGCTCGTGCATTTTAGGCAAAACAAAAAAATTAAATCACTGAACGATAGCCGGCGCGATTAATGGAAACGTTGTTTTCACGATCATCACTGTAAACAGCACGAAACAGTGCATTCTTTTGACTACATTGGTATTTTGCGAAAAAAAAAAACGGACTTCCTCCAGCTTTTCTAAGGACCACTCGCTGAAAATTCAACGCTCTGGAAGGTCGTTCGGTTTCAGTTGTTGCACGAGCTGTATTTTGTAAGGTCTTATACCAAGATCCTTGCGCGAAATCTTCCACCTAGTCGAGTAACAGAATCCAAATTGCTGCGAACGGTGACGAATGGAAAATCTCTGTCTTTTTTAATACTGGCGGATACAGCAGTAATATTTTCCTTTTTACGGATAGGTGGCTTGATGTTCAATAGCGTGGAAAGGGTGCTGGCTTAAATTGATTACTTAGTAGATCGATTATGACGAAATTCAAAAATTGTAATTTATTGCACTTGCAAATTTCTAACTAACTAGAAGTATTGATTCGTCAAGATCAAGCAAACGATTGGCCGGCACGCGCTGAGAATGAACTTAAAGATCATACAAATATATCATATTTGCGCAGGTCAATTCCCTAAAACGTGTTCTGCTGGCAGGTACAAACTTTTACATCCATTACGACTTTGGAACAAACAGACCATGTTACCACGTTAGGACTCTCCTTGACTGCATGTATGTTCTACATGTATTTTAAAAATACTGACATTTTCTTTATAATTTTTTTAGTGGAACCGATTGCTGTTTATACAATGTTGTTTCCCATTCAAACAGGTTAAGCTCTGTCCAAAAATGGTAAAACAAATTGCATTTTATAATAAATAAATAAATTGTTATGACATAAAATGTTTAAACGTTTTAAAAGCCTGCATGTAAGCTGCGTCCATAATTCAGATCGGGAATTTATGGTCGTAGAATACTTGCGTGAATTTAATTCGAGCCTAACTGAAAGCTATTCGTAAAGTGACTGCATCAAATTGTTGTACTTGTACGTTTTTCAAAAGTCATATATGGGTAACTTATAACTACTGTGGTATATCTACTTTATTAGCCATTGGTAATCGGATGTTCATAAACTTTTAGTATTAAACTACGTATGTACATATAAGAGTAGTTTGAATAGTTGCATGGTATTGAAGAAGCAAACATTTGTGAAACCGTATAAAACATTCTTACCATTCATATAAAAACACACTCCAGTAGAAAATCTCAACTTACCAATAGATGGACGACAAACGACAATTGGTAACTTGTTGCCAAAAGAACTCACTAAACCTTCTGTTAATGCCTTACTATAGGCATATGTATTCGGCAGTCCATTTAACAGCCTGCAATTAAATCATAAAAAATCAAACAATGATATGGAATTTTTTTAGGAACAAACAAAACTTTACCCGGGTGTTACCAATGCCAATGCTTTATCATCCAAAGTACGCACCATCTCGAGAATACCATATGGATCGTTTGGCGGTATATATGCCCTTTCCTCCAATGTGCTCTCATTGCATTGACAATATGAAGTCGACACATGAACCATAGCTTTAAGATTAGTCATTTTCTCGGCTAACTGGAGTACTTTTCGTGTACCATCAACATTCATCTCGACCATTGGTCGCAGTGGCTGATCAAAACGCACATTTGCCGCACAATGGAAAACAACGTCCACATTCGAGATCAGTTCGTTTAAATCGTTCTCGCAGATACCAAGGCCGTCTTCAAGTACGTCGCCTTTAATTACTCTGATTTTATTCACCACGTCTGGATTTTTGTCCAAAATCTTATCAAATATCTGAAACGACAATTAGCGTGTTAAATTACAACAATAGAATCGACTTGAAAGTACAAACACAAATAGATCTTAGGTATAGGAGCAACGAGTAATGCAAGTTAGTTAGAGGCCATGCATGGTCTAGCTAAACAATGAGTAACATGTATGTAGAGTTTGACCAGAAAATGTATGTCTCTTTGCTTGAGGAAAATGCGGAAACTCATTAGAAATTGCACAATGGCTTGAATTAAAAGTAAAAGTAAATCTTGTCGAAATAAATCATTCTCAAGACCACTTAAATTGGGTGATTGTGATAGTTGTCGTATTGTGTGTGAAAGATGGCATTTTCACGGTAGTGGCGCACCATTTAATTAACGTCACAGAACCACACAACTACGCAATCGTACGTTGATACTTCGTATCATTATTCCAATTTGAAAATACTGACAATAAATCAATTCTGAAGGCTGGTCTGGTTTAAAAGAACGAATGCAATTCGATTGCACGCATGGTTAGATGTTGAAGGCATTGCTAAATCTTATGCATACCAACATGGTTGTATCCAACATATTCATATCTTAACAAATGTCGCTTGAGACAAATCTTTTAATTAATCTAATAAATTAGTTGGTTATTAACACTTGAGCTTGAAATGTACGAGAAGGCGGTAACCAAAACATGTAATTATCATGTTGAATGCATTTTTAATGGCAAAGTTAACACAATTAACATTTAAAACAATACGAGCTAGTAATACTATACACAATTGTAAAATAATAATATTTTTTTGCCACTTTGAGCCAGTATAAATATCCGGGGTAGACCGAAGTTGAATAAAAAAGAGCTCTGATTTTAAAACTATGGTTTTTATTAAGAAGGCAACTGATATATTCATGTGCTTTGTTTAGCACTATGCTGCATGCAAATTTGCATATTTATTTTAAAGCCTGGGTGATGAGTGATCGGATAATGGTTATTTATGGTTTATGCAAAATTCAAGTTCGTAAACAAATGCCTTCAAAATCTCGTTTTATTTGCATCAGGATGTCTACATACCATATAAGCTAGTATATATACTCGTATAAGAAGAAACACAGGTGCAGTTGAAGAAAAATTGCGTGGCTTCATACAAGTAATCATTACTACATATGTCAGGTTTTGTCAATGTCAAATTTTTTTATTTTTAAGCAAAAACTGTTGTATTAGCAAGAAAAAGTAAAAGTTTGATGGTATACTCCTATAACCACGAGCATACGTAAATGCATTCATGTCAAAGGAATTACTGTTAAAACATGACTTGGTTTTCTAGTTATTGTATTTATGTTAACTCCAATCGTTAGCATTCTCAGAACTATATTTTCGGATAAGTGGTTGAACGTTGAATGACATATGCAATCCGAAATTCGGATAGAGGAACTGAGCTTAAGCCGAGTATAAATGTGAACTTTTAGTCCGAATATAGAATCCTCTGATAGCAAGATTGACTAAGAATAAGCATTTCTTAAAAGAAACTCCTTGTTCATGCTCGTATAATTGTAAATCCAAGTTTTAAGTTTATTTCAAATTATGTAAAATTATTTAACTAAGCGGAGTACATATTTCTTGATACATTTATATTTAAATAAATACATACTGAATTATGTACTTGTATAAAGTTAAAAAATAAAAATAAATAAATATGTGCAAAATACAATAATACAAATTTGTTACATTATTTCAATTAGCCATTATATACAATACAATTTTATTTACAATGCTCATCATTTTGATGTTTATTTGTGCTCCTGTTTGCCTCATAGATATTAAAAATTGTATACCTAAAACGTTTTGTGTTTTCAACACGTCCGATTTCATATGGCTATAAGTCTTAAAGCCTAACAGCGTAAAAAAAGAGAAGAATAGACGGTTACTTTCTAAATATATACTATATGGCAAGAAGGAATTAAAGTACCAGCCCTGGAAGATCTATGGAATTGCAGCTTATAGTATAAGTCATTGGATTTCTGATAGGTTATTAAATTTGTAAGAAAAAAGCCGGTACGATCTTTGCAGGAAGCGATCTTGAGAAAAGTTGTAGCAAACACTCAAAGATTTATTGCTTTTATGTTTTCATTTAATTTACTGAAACATTTCCCGATTTATGACCGTAAAATGGACAAATATATATGGACATCTTCCTTCTTTTCTTTTCTTTTCATAAAATGTAATTTTGTTCTCTAAAACTAATTTCGTTTTCAATCTTAAATTTTGGTATTGTGTTCTTTTTTGTCAATGACATAATGTATTAGGTTTTACTTAAGGTTTCTGTGGTGGTTGATGAGACTAAATAGGTGCAGATTTTCTCAACATCTCTCCCTTTCACTGAATGACTTTAGATTAAGAATCGTTTCAAGAGCTATGTAGTTCTCTGATTTCATGAAAGTCTTTCCATCCATAAGGTCTGTCTTATTTTCTAGACTACCTTCCTTCCTACGATTACAATTGCTTCCGACGAAGATTTTAAAACCGGTTGGCTTTTTCATACACAATTGTCATCTCCATGTATTTTAGAGTTTGTGGCTCAAAATCGTAAGAAATCTCATTTCTGTCAAGTGGTTTTAAATGCGAACTTTACCATTTTTTCCGTAGCTGTTTGTAAGCAGTAACTCCTGGTTTTATGGAACCAAGGCTTCTAATAAGATACCTCCTGGTGATATAGCCAGTGGCATCGGTGGTTCTTAATGCATTCCATTTTACCTTACCGCTGACTACTCGTATGTATATGAATAAAATCAATCCATTTATTTCACTAATTTCTTATTTGGTATATGGTCGACCTAAATAAACAGGAAATACGAGTAAGCATTTTTTTAAAATTTAATATTTTTCCTTTAAATACACTGTTCTGTTTTTCTTTGTTATTTTCTTGTGTGTTATGATGGTTACAGAAACTTTTTCGATACGCGGATTTAAGTCGAAAATTTTATTTGTTTTTACAAAAATTTCGCCCAAGGTTAAGAAACGCAATAGTCGTCTACCCACATATGTATGCATATGTATTTGCATATTTGTTGGCAGCATTAATTCACAAATGTGATGACTAATAGAAACATTAACTGCTGATGGTCTTAACATTAAGCGTGCAAATAAAAAAAGAGGTCATTCGTTGACTTTGGAAATAATGTGAAGTTGTGGCAACACAACGGGAATACCTTTTATTCAAATTTAAAAAAAAAAACCCTGATCAAAATATTATATAAATAACTTATTTTAAAACTGTGTAAAATGTTAAAGCATTAAAAAAATTACTTTACTCACCATACATTTTAAGTACTCCTCCTTTCTTTTTTCAACACTAACTCCCTTCTTCTCTCTAATGAGTAGATACAAATATTTTAGATCCTGACAGCTACGCAATAATTTTTCAACTAAAACCGTTCCCATGAATCCTGTCGATCCAGTTATGAAAATACTTTTATTTGCATACCAATCTGCTATGCTTGACCTGCCCAGCGTTTCATTATTTATGATCATTTTACCAAATGAATGTTATTCTTTTAGAGCACCCTGTAATGACAAAAAGTTTTGATGTGTTTGTTTAATATCTTAGGAGCTTGTTATGTTAGCAAATAATCAACAGAAGAAATCATTGTCATTGCCAAGATCATCATATAACTGTAAATAAAGTTGGAATTCGGATGATTGTAAAGGTATTATTGAGTCTGACGTGATTTATGTCAGGTGTCAAGTGGAATAAGGCGGATGTTGGGCTAAATAAAAAAAAAAATGTACGTATACATATATATCTACAGATAGCAACATTTCATATTTATCTTCAATACTGCTATACCTACATAAAAGTAATGACAAAATTTTGATTGTCATTTTCAAAACATGACTTTCAATCAGTGTAAAGGGCCCTACAAAAACTTAAAGAAATAACTTTTAAATAAGAATGCTTACAGGTTGAAGCAGAAACTGGCGGGAAAACCTCTCTTCGATACATCGAGGCTAATGTATTTAGAGTATTTTATTTAGTCCCCTATTATTTTGAAATACTGATAATGCATCATATGTCAGTATTTCAAAATAAAATAAACTGGTTCCATATACCTATATATATATATATTCGTTTTGGAAACTGAAGAACGATTCAAATTTTCACACCCTGACCTTCATTGAATGCTTCACTTATGGAAAACAGCAGATCGTAGTAACTATTCGAGTAAATATAGAATTTCTATAGCAATTCAATTTTAAAGTACTAAGTTCGGAGCATTGAAAACTTTAAAATATAGGTACGTTTATATCTCAAAATTTGTATACTTTTGTTTCAAAAATATCTATGTGAAGGTTTTGGTGTGCAAAATTTTTTAAAAATTTAACATAAACAGTTTCAGTTTTCAAAAAGCTGATCCTAGTTTTTTTTCCATAGTGAACCGATTTTAAATGACTCGAGACCCTCCTTGTTCTTCGTAGGCGGAGATTTAAATGGCCACGTCGGAGAAACAAATGTTGATTATGAGGACTGCCACGGCGGTAAAGGCTTTGGAACCAGAAATTCAGCTGGCGAAGACATCCTTGTAGCGTGTAGGGCTTACGGCTTAACCATCTTAAATACAATGTTAATTAAACATCAACGACATCTTATCACCTATAGCAGCGGAGGCCACGAAACGCAAATAGATTATCACCTCTGCAAAATGTCGATGAGAAACCGTGTTAAGGACTGTAAAGTAATACTTGGAGAATCGCTAGTAAGCCAACACCGTCTGCTCATTACAGAATTTTTCACGGCGGAACCACCGAAAACACGGGCATCGTTTGGAAAGCCAAAAATCCGGTGGTATAATCTATCGAAGGAACGAAGCGCAAGATTTATCGCACTGGCTAAAGAAGTACTTCACAATATAAACGGTATTGCAGACTCACTTACCCCGCAAGAAATGTGGAACAGCATGCACGAGGAATGCATAACACTCGCAAAGTCCCATCTGGGGACTATATCGAAATACCATCACGTCGGTAAAGAAACATGGTAGTGGAATGACGAAACCAAACGAGCTGTGGCCGACAAGAAGAATGCATTCCAAGCGTGGACAAAATGCGATCGGAGCGACGATATCGAAAAAGCTCGACTGGCTCTAGAATACGAGCGTCTTAAAAAGATCGCAAAGAAAGTCCTGGCTCGAACTCGAGCGGCAGAAGCGGAAAACCTGTACCAGGAGTTGGAACAAATATCCTCACGATCGGCGGATAGAAGACAAGCTATCCAAGAAGTTCAAACGTCGTACAATACTAAAATGCCAAATATTTTTAAGCTCGCTGCACAGAGGCGAAAAATTCAATGGAAATAACCTCGCCGAAATACATCAAAAACGCAGAAGGTCGTTTACTAACAAATGAAAAGGAAATTTGTGACCGGTGGAGTTGCTTAACAAACAGTTTCCACGTGATATCGTGCCGACAGCTGATCTATTCGAGGAAGAAGTTTCGGACTTTTCAATCGAAGAAATAAGTATAGCAATCGGAAAAATGAAGTCGGGGAAAGGGGCGGGACCAGACAGCATTCCATCAGAGTTTTGGTCGAAGATGAAGAGGATCGGCAGCGTTTGGCTATCGAAACTTTTAAATAAATTAAAATGTGGACAACCTATGCCGAATCAATGGTTCCATTATACAAAGGAAAAGGCGACACTCGAGAATGCAATAACTACCGTTCAATCAAGTTTATGTCACACACAATGAAAAATGTCGAAAGAGTCTTAAACGAACGTCTTCGGCAAATAATGAAGCTCGATAAAAGCCAGTGTGGATTTGTTGAAGGAAGCTCGACGGTGGACGCTATCCAAAGCCTACGAATAATAATGGAAAAGCACCGAGATTCGTCTAAGGATTTACACATGGTATTTATCGACCTCGAGAAAGCATTCGATCGAGTGCCTTGGGATCTCATATGGGCCGCGCTGAGGTCTCAAAACGTACCGGAAACGTAGGTTAGAATAATACAAGACATGTACGGAAACGTGAAAACTGCGGTTAAAAGCTTTGCTGGACTAAAGAGAGAATTTCCAGTTAACGTCGGAGTCCATCAAGGAAGCGTCCTTAGCCCTTTTCGACTATCTTTTAAAAGACTGCATGCGCGAAGCAAATGTAACGCCAATTCTCTTCGCTGACGACGCAGTTATACTTAGCGATAACGTCGAAGATTTACAGAACGCCTTAGATTCATAGAGAAATGCGCTAGAGAGAAACGGGTTTAAAATAAGTCGTTCAAAGACGGAGCTGTTGACGTGCCCACTTGCGCATACGTTGCGATCTGTTCCGGATATAATGTTAGATGGAATAGTTCTTCCGAAAAGCACTATCTTTAAGTACTTAGGATCAATCGTTAACATGGAAGCAAAATGTGACGACGACGTAAACCACAGAGTGAGTGTGGGATGGATGAAATGGCGGGAAAATTCGGGAATCTTTTGCGACCGAAAATTTCCACTTAAATTAAAGGGGAAACTCTACACCAGGGTTGTTAGACCAGCTCTTATATACGGTTCACAGTGCTGGACAAAATGACGGCAGCGGAAATGAAAATTTTAAGGATGTCTAGTGGGGTCACTAAACGCGATTGCATTAGATCTACGCGTATAAGAGGAACTCTATATATAAAGAATTCGGTAACCGAACAGCTTGAGGCGAATAGAATAAGCTGGTATTGCCACGTTCAAAGAAGATCTGCGGAAAATCCGGTTAAAAAGGCACTATCAACTACGGTCACTCCAACTGTAAGAAAACGAGGTCGGAAAAAGAATTCCTGGATTTCTCAGATGGCAAATGCGCAACAACGCCTGGGGCTAACCACTGAAGCGATCCAGGACTGAGCATTATGTAGACGCGTTCTGCGGTCTGCGACATGAGCCAACCCCATAAGCGGAGCAGCAGCGATGCAGTAAAAATGGGAAACTCGTTACGCATAAGTTCGTATAACGAGGAAAGGGTTAATAAAAGGATAAGAAGAAGAAGAAGAAAAAGAACCCAAAATAGCTTAATTTTTAAGGGTATCATACACTTTTTCTGAAAGGATCCTTCCTTCCTTAAGAAGAAGAAGAAGACACCCTCCTTTTTCTATTTCATTCTTAGAACAACAAAGAACCTACATTCTGGACACAAGACTGGACTCCAATTGCTTGCAACGCCAACTTTCCGGTTGATATAATATTAAATTCAATTAAAATAGAAATATCCTCCGCCTTCGAACAGCATCAGTTTAGTTGTAAACGTTAACGTGATAGGACAGGATAACCATAAGGAAAAACATGGATGTAACCTTTACAAGTTTAACCTGAGCCACAACGCAGCAGAGGCAGCCAAAACGTATACAACAATACCTTGGACCTTGCATAGTAAACGAAAAGACCATACAGCGATGGTTCGAAGAAATGAATGCCAAGCGGACACACAGCACCACCCATCGGTTGTGCATTATTCGACTAGTTTGCGTCACATGTTGCTTCATGACAACATTTCAAACATTTTTACTACTTTTTGGAAAACGACTGGGCAAAGAAAAATGCTTTCGAAGAATTCCTTTAATCCGGAAATCTGGATTTCTACAGCGCTGATATAGAAGCATTGCATCACGCTGGGAAAAGCGTATTTTATGTAATAAGGTCTATTTTGATTAATATATATAAAAATCGACAAACTAAGAAGCAACCAATACTATACAAAAAAGTTTCAGTATACCAAATAACAGCCGGTCTATGCCAAATTTCTTGTGAATGGGTTGTTTTTAAATAAAGAATTTGGTACCTACTCATCTCCATTTTTTAAGTTTTTATTTTGAAATTCTTTTCACATGAGAATATAACAAATTATGACTGCATTTCATATTGGCAAGAGCTTGTTGGAATTTTTCATTAAACCACCTTCAGCAATGTAAATTTAAAAAGTTAGCAAACTTCACAAATGACCGATAATCAAATCTGCAAATAAGTTAATCAGCCGCCACTAACCTGTAAATTTATTTATTCTCGAAAATATTCTTCTAAAAATCTTTGTCTGGTATTATATTGTTCATATACTCAAAACGAAAACCCAATTATTGTATATAGAACAATTGTAAGGCCACACTATACCTGTTTCTAATTATCATACTTACAAAACTTCCGCTTTTGAGTTTCATTGCAAAAGTATGAATGTAATACGAAGCACATGCGGTACATGCTTAATCGTTGCTAGCTAATACTTTAAAGTAACAAATAACAAGAATTTGTAATATTGAAATCATTTAATTTAAGCTTGAGAGCAATGACCATTCACTTACCATTAAACTATCAACATAAGCATCCCATTGGTGAATATTACTAAATGTGAAACAATTACAATTTGTAATACTCGTAAGATATTGAAGTACTCGTAGCTTTAAAAGCAGCATGATTTGGTGCTTTGCTCTGTCAGCACAAATGTTTACATGTTCAATTGCCTTTGTTGGTAATTGATGACTTGTCAGAATTGAGATTGTTGTCTTGTATATTTCTAATGATTAAGACGGCGTGTTTAATTGAATCATATATTTAGCAATAATAATAAGAGTACAAAGGTGGATATTTGTATTTATGTATTTGTCACTCGTGACGAATTTTTGAATTTGAGTTCTGAAGAAAATAGAATAAAAAGTAAAGAGAGTGTTACTCCTACAATTTGTATTTCAACTATAACATTTACTTATTTTATATTCTTACCATTTTAAAACAAGGAGAAATATAACATTCAAGGACGTAAGGTTTTCTTGACGCATTCTAAACATTTTTGATATGTTAATATCCATTAATAAGTCACATTAATCTATTTCCCAACAAATTATACTATGAGCTTGAACTAAATGTCATTTATAGAATGTATATAGTACAACCCGTTGTGTATGTATTTTCGTGCATATGTATGAGTTAATCAATCCAAGCATAATCCATTGATTTAATAGATAGATCATTTTGATTTACATCAAAAAATTTGATAGATAAATTAAATTAAATATTTATATTAAATATTCTCAATGCAAAATCTGTAAATAACATGACTGTTCCTACTTACGAGTACTAACTTAGGTTGTGCCGACAGAAACATAAGTACCAATCAGTGTTCTATTTTCTCTATAGTCTTAAGTAGTCCCAAATCGTTAAAAAAACAATCATGCTGATGTCTGATTAAACAATTGGAGAAATGCTCTTTTAAAATAACTGATAATTTTTGGGTCTTGTCTAAAAAGATCTTATACATATAAAGTTCCACAGATGACAGCTCGCTGTAGTTTTGTATTCATCACCACACATGAGTTGCTACTTAAGTTTTGATCGACTTTGAAAAATTCACTTCAGCCAAAAAATTAAATAAAATCTTGATCATTTTCGTGCGAAGACATTTTTTTTAAATTGTTGACCTGGATAAACTCAACAGCCAATCAACTGGCTTCAACTTTTGGTGATAAAGCAACATCTTTTGATTCCCTATTTCCTTGTTTTGCGAATTTCATCGTGGTCGTTGTTCGCTCCAGGACAAAATTTATGAACATCATCCAAAATCGATTTGTATGATCGTCATGTGACTTCTCGTGAAATTAAGGCATGTTTGTATATTAGTTCCACTCGCATAGATTTAATATTGCATGAATATTTGGCCATCAAAAAGATTTGTTCACCTTAGGTAAAGCATAATTGCAATAGAAGCAAATGGTCGCCTGTTTCTTCATCATGTCACTACCGTGCCATTAAAGCAACGTAGAACTGTTAATTCGGAATGGTACACCACAATTTTTTCATCAGAAGTCTTTGAAGAAATAAGAAAAAGCAACTGCCGATCACAGATTATTCTTTACCATGACAATGAGAGCTCGCATAGGTCAGCTCAAACAATTGATAAATTATGCATCTTACAGACCTGATTTGGGACCCAATGACCAATGTATGTCCCTAGTCCAAAATAAATTGCAAGGTTCATGTTTTTCGACGTTTGAAAAAGTAATTCGAACTACCTCGTTCAGAGTGGGAAAAGTGAAAAATTTCTGAAATTGGTCTTAACGTAAAAGTTAATTGATATTTATGGAGAGTTCTTTTGGAAAAATTTAAAATCATTTTGGATTAAAAATATTTGTTTTTCTCAAAACATTAGTGGCAAACTTTGTATCATTTACTTATTTAAGAGTAGTTTTTTTATGTGAAAAAGCATACATCTAGTATTGTTCTCAGTAATTCTTTGAAGCATTATATTAAAAAGATTGTCGCAGTAAATATTTGTTTCACTTTCCGCCAAGGAGGGTCCTTTGGATCTGCACTAGACGTAAGTCTTCTTGATAGTCCTATCTTGGCCTGTACTCTCAAAGTCATCTTCTGTTTTAAAGAGAAGTGGGTTTTGATGTAATACCCATTGGAGCCTTGATAAGTTTGCAAGTCGACTGTTCTTTGACTCTGGTCTTGTGGATATGCTGCCTGTTGCGATGCTCAACTGCTGCTTTTGCAAAAATTTGAAATTAATTTTCTCTGTGTCCAGCATTAGAATCTGAGAAAAGAAAAAAAATACCCGGATCTTCGTACTCGTATATGACCCCAAAACCGATTGAGAATGCAGCGTTGGTGTCTTTATGTGGGAACCCAAAGTTAGATTTCAAATATTTAGAGATATACGCGATCCTAATGGAGTATTTGAGAAAAATCGTTGGAGGGATGCAAACAAGTTGCTCTTAGAGCCATACTAAATACTCTTACGACTTTTAAGGTAGATTAGGGATGGAAGACATCACTGAACTCAATCGAAAGACTTAATTCACTGAGGCTTGTCTATGTCCCAGGTCACATCGTGATCCCACGGGGAATGAGGTCGATTCAATTAATAATTTTTCAGTGCCAGAACCTACCTAAGGTCAAGTTTCGTACTCGATTAAGATTTTCATTAATAGTTGCGTTTCATATGGGTATAACTAAAGATGATATGACTCCCCAGGCTGGCGGCCCCCAGCTGATGCTCGCATCAGTCCCCACGTACTTAGCACTGACATGATCCTGAAGGCACTTCATTACTTAAACGTTTACTTATTTGCTTTTGTTAAAATACTAAAAAAAATTCGTTTAAAAGAAATTTATTTTATATAATAACTTCAACTGCAGACCATATTATGATTTTTCGTCTTTCCAATTTTAGAATTATCAGCGCAAAAAACAAAATTCTACACACCATATGTAGATAGAATCGCACATTTTTATGGAATATTAAACTATTGCCAACTTAGTATGGTAATTTAAAAGAACTCGTGTATACTAGAGCCATAAAATTGCGTAAACATTGACTAATACTTATCGAAAGTAACATTAAGAAGGAGTATGGCACAATTAAGGTGTAAATTAAACTTCAAGGACCGCACATATATTTATGTACGTACAAACTTTAATTTTATTTCATAAGTGTTTCTACGTAATGCTTGCTCAATAATAGAGGTTAATGAAATTTTCTAAAGAAGGTGGATGTAATCGTTGTAAACGGGGTGGGGCATTGGTATAATGTCTCTTCGCATATAAAGCACTATGGATTTCGTATGTTGAGTTGATAATTGTCACAAATTTACATCTATATATTAGCATGTTAATTAATTAATGTTGGAAGTTATATTAATGTTGGTGACTAATTTTGTATTGGCTATGCAGGAACTCTTTTCTGTATCTCTTGTTTGTTGAATATAGCATTGCATTTGGCTTTTTGATTAAAATCCCATGTCATTTTGATTTTACGATAGAGCAATAGACTGGTCTACAAATATGTCTATTTCCCTAATGCAAAATTTATACTACTATTCAAGATTACAATGAAAACCTGTTAGATTGAGTATAATTTCTTCAGCAACACAAGAATACGGGTATAGCTGCCTTGGAGGCTTTTTGTTCAAATTATTACGATGACTCTACAAAGCGTTATATGTATTATTATATAATTTTCAGTTCTCAAGTCAATGAATAGGTACATACGAGTATATAGCCTTTTAAAAATCCACCAGGCTCAAGGTAACATTGATTAGGACCTCACGGGTTTTGTTAATAAAGACTTTATGGCATGCTCAAACTCTGAAGTTGTAGTTGCAAAAACTCTAAAGGTTTCTCATTTTGATGGCTGAATTAATGACTATAGGGTACTTTTTAAATGAAACACTTTCATATATCCATACGCTGAATGTGAGTTAGCGAAAATGTTTCGTCCTTCTCTGCAGTGTTTCTTTGCGCGTTGTTGGCGCTTTTCATAAAAAAAGCATATTGAATGTGGCATGTTAGCCACCTTGCTAAAAATGTTTTCTTTTAATAAGGTTACCTTTTCCATTTATGTTGCTATTATTTTGTTTATTTATATATTTTAACTTGCATTGGCCCCGAAAATCAAAAAATTAAATTTTGTTGACATCTTTACATTTTAGCACGATATCCCTGTGTGTGAGTATGTGTTACCATATGCGTCAGTTTCTTTTTGGCCCACAGTAACTTGCGAAGCAATAGTTCCATCGATTTGAACGCATTGAAGATGATGTCTCTTTATCACAAGCATATGATCTAGATCAAAATTCGCCTTTTTGAATTACTTTTTGAGTCATTAAAAAAAAAACATCCACAAAATAGAAATAATTTTTTTTTAAATAGAGAACTTCGAAATGTTTGCTGTACTAATCAAATTTCTCGAATATCTGAAAAAAATTTGATCTGGAATCTTCTGACTTATGCAAGGAATACTTATACGAGTAGTAACAATTAAGAAGTATACATTCAACATATAATTTCGTTAATTAACCCAGACCTGAACTTAGGTTAGGTTAGGTGGCTATCAACCCACTTGCTGACTCAACAGTCCAAGAAGGTTTGTTCTTCTATTAGATTGGTATACCTACCTGAAAGGTAGGTATAGTGGTTTCAATTTTGGCGCGATCATCGGCCCTATATTCATCAGGAATATCTCTTTGCCCCGGCACCCAACTTAGGTTAATATTGAACTGCACTGTAATCTCTGTGAGAGATGAGAGTTCGGTGCTCCAGGGATCTGATAGCAGCCTAGGTTACCGAAAAGATGCGGACATCCGTCGTAGATATCATGTTTTTCTTCAGTTAGGGTTTCGTTAATTCCCAAAATTTTAGGAAGTGGAGACAAAGATCTAGTCTAACCATTTTTTTTACAACTACCCATACGTTAGTATCGGTCTTATAACCGAGATATATAGCCAACGGGTAATGCGAGGTTGGAGGCCCCTTTTATCCCCAATGACTTTTTTGCGAAAAAACAAAGCTACAGCTTCTTTTCCTTGAATATAAAGTTTGCAGTACTGGAAGGCTATCCGGAGACGGCAAAGCCAGAGTCGTCCGGATAGCCAATAACCCTGGTACCACCCGGATGCAGGGGCATAAGTAGTTTGTTGACCTATTAGCTCCAGAGAAGGATAAAAAGGACACTGACCTTAACTTTTTAAAAAAAAATATTTTTTCTTTAAATATATCATGAAAAAGATTCATCACTGAAACAGCAGGCTAACGGTTCTTCTACATTAAGCCTTAAACCAGGAGTAGTTGCAAATCTTTCAGTCTCCGTTAAGCAAAAAGCTTCATATTCGGTATGCATTCAAAATTATGAAGAGGCAGTGGCATCAGCTTAAACATCAAGTTGGTTGCGATTGTTCCGCCCAAACGAATAATTGGTGCTGTAGTATAATTATAGTAATAGAAAAAAAATCACCAACGATAAAAATAAACTGCAACTCTTTGTAAATCGCAGTTTGAGAAACATACTGTAAAAAACATACATAAAACAAAAGTTTTTACAACCTACGAAAAAAAGAAAACCCATTGACGTTGGTCACAATTGTAGAAAAGTGCTAGATGCACTTAAAGTACATCGGCAGGAACCGAACAGGCGTGGCTGATGCCCTTAGAGCCATAAGGGTATCTCAGTTATGTTCACATAAGAAGTAAAATTTTAATTATTTAATTAATTAAGTTGAATTGTCCTCCTATGTATGTAATTAATAGCTTCCATATCTTACTTTTGGGACTGCGACTACGACTTAATGGTTTTTATTTTATCGTGACGTAGTCTTTACTTTTCTATTTAATCGAAAAACAAAAACTATATATTGAAATATATTTTTGATTGTGATATTTCACATCTATGTATACTTTGTACAATACTAACAGAATATTTTTATTTGTGACAAACAAAAACCAATGGATGTGAGAAAATACAAATTCGTATTACTCGTAGATGCTGTGACTAATATGGATTTACCTTCTCTGTTCCCTTGTTGACAGTAATACAGTCAAACAATTAATATTTCACCTACGCTATAATGTGTAAAAGTCAGCTTAAGGTGAATTATTTTTAAAAATCAAATTAGAATATCTAAATGGCATAACTTGTAATTTAGCATGTGAATATTTGTAAACTATAGAAATCCGAATTAAATCTGGCATGCAAACTAACTTACTCATAAATATATGTACACGGTACAATAGCCTGTATCGCGGAATTCACTTTCAGCTATCGTCATCTGAATGCACTTATGCAACACACCCAATGACGATGCTTGAGTAAAGGGGAAAATATCTTGAAAATATCGCATCAAAGTAGGCCAATGTATTTGCGTATATCCATCCTATATGCATGCTTGTAAGGCCTGGCAAAATTGAGAAGCGGTCACAGGCATGTACATGTGTACTCGTAAGCATTGTGGATGACAACCAGCATCATTGCAGAGAGGAAAAAATACGAAAGTTGCTCCTCGAAGGTAGTATAGCTATTCAACTTTTTTTAAACTCAGTATTGTAATGGGGAAAAGTCGATGCTTAAGTGATGAAAGACAAAATATTAAGTGCAGTGAGCAAATATTTGCAGATGATACGTGCCCTTTCAGTATATTTCTTACGAATATAATTTGGTTCCACATATTATTAAATTTTGTGTTGGTGTTGGCTTAAAGTAATGATGTTCTGAATTTGACTCTGTGTTGATTTGAAGAACTATACCTGCATATTTAAGTGGAGTTCTGCTGTACTTAGATGGTTCAAAGGGGAAATCACAGCTAACACGCCTCTCAATATAGCGCAGTTTTTTGCTCACACGAAGTTGGCAAGATGAGGTTGTCTTCCACTGCGTTCTACTTTTAGGTAAAAACATTCCGGGCGCCCATGCGGTAAGGAGATCAGTCCATTTTAGTTTTTCAGTAGAGGTCGGCATCTCTGTACTCCGCTGTAAAAACGTTTTCTCTGTTCTTCATTAAGGTACACAGGACCAAAAATATCTCAAAAAGTATTCTTTCGACGCGCCCAAGAGCATTTTCATCCGATTTCGTCAGTGTCAAAGCTTCTGCACTGTACAGTTGGATGAGCAACGTCTTATACTATAACCTTTAGGTTACCAAACGAAGCAGCGGCTAAAAAGAGTGATGCTTCGCATGATTTCCGCACTGGTGTGGTTGTCGGAGCTGATAACGGAGCCGAGAAAGAAAGAAATCACAAGCGTAGATGTCAAAAAGTAAAGAATTTTAACCAATTGCTAGTTCTGCAAAACAGAACACAATTGGGGGAAACTGGTGGCATACAGCCAGGAACCGATTCGGACACTTTATTTTTTTTTCTGTAACTGAAAGACATTCCATCATAGATAGTTACCCGGAGAGATACGAAGAAGTTCAAACAAATTTCTTTCCATCTGTACAAAAACAATAGACCACTGGAATTTTTGAATGCTAGTTTGAAAACTCTCCAGAACTTGATGTTCCAAGTGCTAACGTATCGTATCGAAGCCAAAAAGGCCTTTGAAACACACAAAATGATATTAACTAACTTAAACAATAAGAATCATACATATACTCACATAAAATGAAGTAAGGGCAGCAATAGCTATACCCAACTCTAACAAGATTATTGACTGCATTGGAGAGTTAATAGAATTCATATAAAAACTTATTATGTGGGAAGTATGTATGCCTGATGAGTAGAACTTCTATATTCTGTCGTTTTTTGTGAAAGACTAAAACTATTCGAAATGATATGGTTGGCTCTAGTTGTAGTGCCTTATATAACGATTATACATCAAAGTCAACGAGTAAAGTCAAGTAGCATATTTGCCAAAGCTATACTTAATCAATATTTAATTTGGCAGAAAAACGAGTCCTGATAAACAAACTTTTTGCAAAGCGCTCGGTCAAATTGGAGAGAACTGCAGCTCGTTGCAGAACTACAGCGAAAAGCAACCGTACTGGTATTTAGCTTACAAAGAATAAAGAAGAAATTTGCAGTGGCTAAATTTTATCTCTTATTAAGTTACAGTCAATTACCAATAATATGCATGTACAATACATTAATCTGGTTTTCTTTTTAAATACTCTGCTAAAAGGTCATTTGCACTACAAATATTTGCAGCAACATCGTATCATTTATCAACAGTAAGGTTTAAATTGATTTATACTTTTTAACAAAGTGAGGTGCTAAGTTTTGGTATTTAAGCTGATAAAGAGAAATATCTTCATCATCGTCTAGTGCACTTAGGTAAGTACTCGTACATTTTCGCTGTTTACTAAATTACAATATTTGCCTTCCCAAGAAATGGGACATTAGCCGCACTATACTGGGAAGAATTTTCCTCAAATATCTCAAATTATTTGCAGCGAAAGGTGCAGTTTATTCGAGAATTTCAGCAAATTAACCACTCTCTTTCGTTATGTTCTCCTGTTAAAGAACTAGAGCAGAATGAAATTAAAGTCGATAACCTTTTTGTATGAAGCTCATTCTTATCCCCTTGGATACTTATTACTACTTATTTCTATATAAACAAGAAAAACTTTGTTCAGCTACTATACTGTGGCTGTGATTTCCAAAATGTAGAAAGGCCAATGCATCTTCATCATCAAATTCTAATATGCTTATACGCAAATTCTATATGAATACGCGTTTATCAATCATTCAGAAGTGAGAACGACCAATTAAAAAGAAATCGATTTTTAATCAAAAGTTTCTCTTTGTATCAAGCATTAATTTCACTATCATTATCGCTTAAAATATGTCATACGATGGACTACTTTACATGACTTTCCGTTAATTAGTAACATTAGGTCAATTAAAATGTAAAGGCCAGTCATTTAACACACACGTGTAACACCTAAAAAGTTACAAGAAAACTTATGTTTGCTAACATTTTAACTCTTTTAATTGAAAATGCTTCACAGGAGCAAACAAAAATTAACGTTGATTTTACACTTTGTTTTTCAATATCCCGGTTGCTAAGTGAGGAGTTCTATTTAAAGGTCTTGTTGAAGAAAATTTTAAACTTTATTGAAGGAAGAATATTTGGATTCTCAGATTTTTAAATATCTGAGAAAACATCAAGAAAGAATAGTAATTTATTTTTTAAGTAAAAATATACTTTACTTATAACAAGTTTGCCGTTAAAACCTTTGAACTCAGATGAAGGGAAAGAGTTACATACAAGAACAAAAAAAACCTATCCTATACCAACAAACGTGGTATTTTGCTATACGGATGACAAGCATTTTTTTTACTTCCCTGTGTTCCCTGTTCCTACATATATGTTAAGCTAACCAAAAAAAATAATAAAATGTTTACTATACCATATTATAGAAAAGAATCAGAATTAAAAAATCCACCGTTAAATTTTGTTGACTGGTTATCTAAAAGATTGCAATATTTCATTCATAACCCATCCCATATTATCAAAACTTATTTGTTTTAAACTTTAACACATTGTTTCCACACTCTTTTATTGAACTTACCAATTAAATTTTAATTATTAACTTTTGAACACAAAGAATCAATTATTACTAAATGCCTCATAAAAGGAAAGAACGACTTAAAAATTTCCTGGAACAATTGTTTAGGTTAATTTGAATGCTTTCGTTTTAATTTTTTTTATGTTACACGATAATTATCACAAACTAATTCTCGATACTAGAAGATCCCATAGAATGATTTAGTCATGCAAATACACTGTGATCACTGTAAGACACAAAACTCTACTGAACAAATATTCGTACTATGCGTAGGGGTCCGCACCTCCTATCGGAAAGTGAAATGTCTCAGGTGAGGTTTCAAAGGTGACTGAATTCGAATCTCTAAGGGACTGAGATCATATACAAGATACAGAGACTTCTGCAGCGCCCAGCTAGATCAGATAAGTTCAAGTACCTGATCGAGGTTTTCTTACCCCTAAGATTGGTGGGGCATTTGGGTTACTTTTTCTTTAGACATTTGAGTACATAAAATAGTTACCTACTGTCTTTGATTCTCTTATTCTCTCTCTCTTAATATAGTGTACCATAAATAAGTTTTGATATTGTTTAGCAGTTTTTACGAGTAGTAACTGGTAACTCTGTGTTTCCTTTTTCTTTGCACTAAAGATAGTATCTTGCAGTTTAAATGTTAATTGGCATATACTCGAATTTCCTAGTCAAGTATATTAGTTGGTGTTAGAATTTGCTTGCAGTTTTGGAATGTAAGTTTATAGACTTACTTGAATCAACCGGTTTTTTTTTTTTTTTTTTTAAGACATTGCTAACCCAGCTAAGGATTTCTTTGTTTTTCATATATAGCAAGATCTCTGGCATTTTCAAGTATGTTCTGTGAAATTGTGAAATGTTCTGCAGAGGTAACGCTTACTGCTACATTCACATCACAGGAAGATATGTACATACAGGTGCTAGGTAAATACTCATATGAAATATTGTAGTACGTTTATGTGTCTGCTTATATTTTAACACTTCATAGGTAATTCCAAGATCAAGCTTACTTTGCTAGAATTTATAAATATTTTGAGGAGTATGTTAATTGGAAAGGTGATGTGGACTTGCGCCAGTCTTCCTTTTTGCTAAATATATTTTTTGTTGTTATTAAGAATTATTGTAGCTTATCACAATTGATTATTTTTGTACTTTACACGATGAATATAGTATTTTTACCTATATTATAGTGTGGCTACTGCGTTTCTAAATTATAAAATGTGAAACTTTATTGGGAACCAAGTAGAGAACTCTAAGATGTAATGTTTTAATATGCTTCAAGATAAATATATAATTTAATAAATGACTGAGGAGTGTGAGTTTGGCCAGCTTGTCTCTCATTGAAGATGGAAAAGTATTCTTTTATGGCAATAAAGTGAAATTAAAGTCAAAGATCTAGTAGTACCTAGTGCTATAAGTATCTGGAAGATGTTGCATCACTATCTATTAAAGGTTAAAATGGATTAACTTAAAACTTTTGGTTTCGTTACTCTTTCAGAATACCCTTAATACATAGGTTAGGCTCTTCGTTGTTTGAGACACTTTTTTATCACCAAATTAAGGGAGAAGTTTAATTGAACTTGATTTGATTACTATTTTTTTATTTATATATGATGATGACACCGGCATAGTTGATGGATTTCAGCGGGCTGTTACCAGTGTGCTTGCGAGTATAGAAGTAAAAGCACGTAGATAAAGAGATATAGGAAGGCTAAACGATATAAGAACAGTCAACGAGAATAGACCTTCAACATTGATATTTTAGAAAAAAAACCTTATAATTGAAGACTGTATCTTTGAGATAGTGAAGAACTTTGCCTTGGTTCTGCAGTTACGAGTATTTCTAAAAACTAAGAATTAAACATTAAAAACCAATCAGTGCTTTTCCGTGGTAACACCGCAATTGTGTAATTAGGCCCCATTGCGAATGACTATTTCCGAAAAATAATCTTTGCCCGTTCGAGAAATGGTCTTACTTTTATCGATTAGTTCTCAATGGGCTTTCGATCTCTGTTCAGCACCGCTTCGGTTTGGAAATATTCCAACACGTACTCAGAGCGTCAGCGTAAAAGAACAGAAACTCACTTTTAACATCACATACTGTAAAAACTGTCCTTAATACTCGTAAACTGCAAAACTTGATACAGATGATAGAGGACAGTTTTGCTTCATAGGATCTGAATTCGGACCGAACTGTAGCCAGAATTAGACAAGAAAGTGAACATCGCCTTTGTATGGAAGATGAAGGAACAACAAAACACATGCTAAATAATTGCGTGACACTATTCGCCATAAGGAGACAAAGAAATCTTAGTAACTGAGGAGCTGCAAAGAGATTTGATGATGGCCTGGCTGTCGGAAAAGATGCGGATATCCATTGCATATATTAGGTTTTTCTTCATCCAGAGAAGGGCTTTCTTAATTGCCAGAATTTCCGCCTAGAACAAGCTACAGTGATTCAGAAGGCGTCCGTATAGAAGTAGATTGATTTGTCGTCCAAGAAGGCATTATCCTCCCAGAAGGATCTGGAGGGAATGCTTAAGAGGAAGTTTTTATCAAACCAGTGTTATGGTGTAGTCGATGCTCTCTGGTAGGATTCCTAGTGTGCTAAGAATATTTGCGAGGGAAAAAATTTTTTTTGTTCACTGCGAAGTTGCTTTAAGGCGAAAAGCTAAGTTAACAGCTTCTTTTCTGCTGAAAGAGTTTGTGCAAGACTTGAAGGAAGATCGACGATGGACGCTATCCAAAGCCTACGAATAATAATGAAAAAGCACCGAGATTCGTCTAAGGATTTACACATGGTATTTATCGACCTCGAGAAAGCATTCGATCGAGTGCCTAGGGATCTCATATGGGCCGCGCTGAGGTCTCAAAACGTACCGGAAACGTATGTTAGAATAATACAAGACATGTACGGAAACGTGAAAACTGCGGTTAAAAGCTCTGCTGGACTAACGAGAGAATTTCCAGTTAACGTCGGAGTCCATCAAGGAAGCGTCCTTAGCCCTTTTCGACTATCTTTTAAAAGACTGCATGCGCGAAGCAAATGTAACGCCAATTCTCTTTGCTGACGACGCAGTTATACTTAGCGATAACGTCGAAGATTTACAGAACGCCTTAGATTCATGGAGAAATGCGCTAGAGAGAAACGGGTTTAAAATAAGTCGTTCAAAGACGGAGCATTTGACGTGCCCATTTGCGCATCCATTGCGACCTGTTCCGGATATAATGTTAGACGGAATAGTTCTTCCGAAAAGCACTATCTTTAAGTACTTAGGATCAATCGTTAACATGGAAGCGAAATGTGACGTCGACGTAAACCACAGAGTGAGTGTGGGATGGATGAAATGGCGCGAAAATTCGGGAATCTTTTGCGACCGAAAATTTCCACTTAAATTAAAGGGGAAACTCTACACCACGGTTGTTAGACCAGCTCTTATATACGGTTCACAGTGCTGGACAATGTACGAAGCGTTTAAAAACAAAATGACGGCAGCGGAAATGAAAATGTTAAGGATGTCTAGTGGAGTCACTAAACGCGATTGCATTAGATCTACGCGTATAAGAGGAAGTCTACATATAAAGAATTCGGTAACCAAACAGCTTGAGGCGAATAGAATAAGCTGGTATGGCCACGTTCAAAGAAGATCTGCGGAAAATCCGGTTAAAAAGGCACTATCAACTACGGTCACTCCAACTGTAAGAAAACGAGGTCGGAAAAAGAATTCCTGGATTTCTCAGATGGCAAATGCGCAACAACGCCTGGGGCTAACCACTGAAGCAATCCAGGACCGAGCATTATGTAGACGCGTTCTGCGGTCTGCGACATTAGCCAACCCCATAAGCGGAGCAGCAGCGATGCAGTAAAAATGGGAAACTCGTTACGCATAAGTTCTTATAACGAGGAAAGGGTTAATAAAAGGAAAAGAGAGAGTCTGTGCAAGATAATTAAGCTACTGGGGCTTTCCTTACTCACTTTCTTACTCTAGTTTCCTGTCGAAAAATAGACCCAGATATTTCGCTGTGTCAGAGAAGACCAAGCTTACACCGTTGGTTAAGGGAAGGTCTATAATCAGAATTTTATATTTCCTAGAGGACAAGACAAAATCGGTGCTATGGGGGCTTATTCCCAATCCACAATAGTCCACGCAACATGTTAGTATGTCGAGATTATACTGCAGGAGCTATTTATTTATATAAAGATGTGGGTATCGAGTAGCAGGTTAGGTGATTTAGCACTTGAGGTGGTCCAAGAGCCATCGCTTTCTTCAAGCAGCTAGGCAACGAAGGACTTGTCGAGAGGAGTTTTCTTAGTCGCGATGCCTCAGAGGTTTCAATTATTATATAGAAGGTCAGTATACAAACAAAAAAAATATATATTTATGTAGATTAAGCAAAAAGCTCAAAATTCATATGTATGTGAAGGGAAGAAGGCAATTGATAATAACAATATAATGATTATAATAGTTGTAACAATTAATCAATTAAATGCTTTGTTTGAGATGCTACATCAGAATTTTATTAACTAATAAATGCATATCAGTTTCTGATTTCCTAAGATTGAATTGTTCACTTGTAGATTCGAAAATTAATAAATAATAAATATAGTGTGCACATAGTCAAGGAGTTTTGTTATATTTTTAAATAGCAATATTGTAATCTCTTAGTCATTCATCTTTACTAAAACTACTTTTCGTAATCGGTTCGAAATATGCAATAATTATGAGAATAATATATTTGAAATCATAGACTAAATTCATACAATTTAAAAATCATCAAAAAAGATATTGTTTTACAGTTTCCCTGATAAGAGATGAAGAAAAAACACAAAATTTTTATATAAATTTAGTCGCATTTAGTCTTTCAGGAATAACCACTTCTGTAGACTGTAAAACATCTACTTGACCTCGGTAATATAAATATGGCAATATCCAAATAATGTAGACAAGGCCACGGCAGAAGCTTATACATACAGTTGAAAATGAAATGACTTGCATGGAGCGATCGTGCATACCAAAGTATTTACAAACAAATCATTGGTATTGTTTGTTCGATTATCGTTAATATTTCTTATAAGATCATTGATTTGCATGGGTCGTGTAAACAGAAAAAGTGATTCACCGGTTTTGTTGTAATATGTGAAATCGCATCAAGTTGATTAGAATGCAGCGAAAAAATATTGTGGGTTTTTTTTATCTTAGGGAACGGAACAGACACCATTAAAGGTCGTGTCTTGTATGTTATGAATAAAGAAAAAAGTTTTTCCTAGAAACCATTTTATGCTGAAACTGCTCTCGAGACATTCAAAAATAATTCAAGAAACGGTGAGGAAATAGATTGGGTTTCTTGCATAGATGAAGAAACTTTACGTAATTCTTCGTTTTTTAATCTGGATTATGCAAGCAGCATTAATACTGGAATTGAAACAGTCTTACATATGCAAATATTTTAAGTCCCTTTTCAATAACCTAATAGGCCAATATCATGGCCTCGATGTTCACCTCGATTTTCAAATTTTATCATTATTATTAAGCTCACCCGCATATGAAGATTGGGTATGAAAGACGTCCGTTGACCTATCTTCGTTTAAATTGATTTCCTACACATTTCTTTTAATCGATTTTAAACGTATTTAGGAACTTAAGGAGAAATTCTTTGATAGATTTAAGGAAAAGACTATCTCATGGGTGGGAGGGGTTAAAAGAATTAATGGTTGCCACCGAGGCACAAAGACTTTAAACAAAGCCTTATACTACCCTATCTAGACTATTGTTGGAAGTAACAGCTTTCCAATTATGTGTCTGAAAATCCGAAATAATTCATTTTTTAACTTTTTTGCTTTTTTACTACTAAAGGAGAACAATTATATGAAATTCAGAAGGACTTTTTTTCTTTGCCAACGCAAAACAATAACATGTAACGATGTGCTGGCTTTCAGGTGAACCTTAGTAATTAGATGAATGCGTAAGCATATAAGAGTTTGCGAATCAAACTTTAAAATTCCTTAGACCAGTCATCATGCGAAAGAATATGACATTGTCTGATTTACGCAAGTCAATCTGGACCGCTTTACTGTCGGTTGTTGAGGAAATCAGTAAGAAAATTGATGCAAATCAAATTACTATTTTAGTCCTTCTTGACCTATCTAAAGCATATGAAACTGCGTACCATCATATTCTTTGTTTGAAACTTGGAAAAAAAATCTATTAATCACTGTCTGATGTCTTATTATTTCTTACCTAGGAGGCAGGCAGCCAAACGTTGTAGCTGGCAAGCAGTCTTCGATTTCGCAATTAAGTTTGGAGTAACATCGATCCTTGGACCAATACTTTTTTTCGCTTTTTGTAAATAAGTTGCCTTAGATTGTCTAGCATTGCTCGATTCATATGTTCGCAGATGACTGACAGTCAGGCATATATCAGCCATCCGGTGAAATAGAGGAACAAAGCCACCATCTTGATTATTAAGGATCTTCAGTGAATCTTGGATTGATCATCGAACAATAACTTACGTTTAAATGTCCTGAAGTATAGGGCTATTGTAATATGAAAAATCAAAATACTCGTAGATATATGTTGTCTCCCTCTAATTCAACTATCAAATATCCCGAATTTGAATTTCTAAAAAATCTGGGCTTGCTTTTTAATCGGACTATAACTTGGACAACTGAAGTAAATGCTACGAGTACTATCACTTAGGTATATAGGAGACTTCGCGCCTTTTGGTTACTCAGCACTTCATTCCCACAAGGGTGAAGCTCTCACTGATAGAAAACCTCTTATTGCCTGTCTAACTTTATTGCTCTGTGGTATTCTGTTGTTTCGATATTGTCTCTAGAAGAAAATGTCATATATAATAACATGGCTCGTTATGTATTTTACGAGTACTTTGAAAGATATGATCATATGTATCTCCTTATATTTCTGCACAAACCTATTCAAACAAAAAAAAATGGAGTATTTATATAAGAAATTAGTTCTCGCTCTCACGCTGCCTGACATCTGAATAATTAGTATTAGAAAAAAAGTATAAGAAAAATCAAAGGCATTATTTTTTGGAAGTATTCTCCTCAATAAATACCCGTCAATTGGAAGTTGATATATAGTTATAAATTTTAATTTTGAATATTAATATACTGGTAGTAGTGTTTTAATATTCACTACTACCTGTACATCTACGAGTATTATGTCTAGGCTGAACAATTTAAAAGTCACTTGTTGTCGTATTGTATTGCGTGTTTTTTCGAGGTTAATTTTCCTATTGCCATAAAATGCGCAATACCAGTTTAATGCTAAAACCATTATTGAAAACACAAAATCATATGAAGACTAAGTAACTTCAATTTTTTTGTGTTTAACCCTAGAAAGCTTACCTACGTAAATTTTACTCCCATGGTGAACAAAAAAAAATTTTTTCCGGAAAAGCATAAAGCGCTATGACTGCACTTTCAGAAATAAAAATTTGCCAAAACTGCTGTAAATTTACATTGAACTTATAAATTTTATTACCTTTTGTAATAAACTTTACATGAATTCCAACAGAAATTCTTTGAAAGACCTTATTTCCTTTCTTAATTACCAGGGAGTAAATTTTACTCCTAGTTAGCTTTAACCAAATACAAAATAAGGTTAGCTTTCAAGGGTTAAATCTTTATAAGGATTTTAAACTGAATTTTGAAATAGATGTTCGGCTTATTTTCCTTTTTTCGTTCCAAGAATAAAAGTGGAGCCAGTAGATGAATCCAAAATAAGTATGGAGAAGGTATTCTCACAAGTTGATTTGCAAAGTTTGAAGTGGCAATTTTGACCTACCTTGTTCGGTCAGGATAAAAAAGGTACACAAGGAGCTCCTGAAGCCCACCCCCGAAAAAGCTCCCACTGTTACTGTAATTCACATGACCATCCTTCGATACCAAATAAATATGGGAAAATGGTTATAACACCAACTATCGTAAAATAATCTTCAGCAAACAATCGAAGCTTGCACTGCGCTTCTGTCGCATCACAATCAATTTTTAATGAACCAAAGATGGGAAATGCGTTCATAACAATAACATTAAACGTCACCGCTATAAGCTTAGGCCATACGACAGACTCATTCAAGGTGTTACTGTCTGTATGGTGGGAATCGAATGGGATTGGAATACTCCATTTTTTTTCGCCAAAGCACAACATTTTTTTAATGATAACATTAAGAAGTTGTCTGAGAAATAGACACAAGTGTTATCTAGTGAAGGAAATCAAACTGAAGGCTAAGCTTTTCCATCTGTTGCAAATTAATTACCATTAAACAGACATTCAAAAGTCGTGAAGTAGTTATGTTACAACCTTGGTCTTGCTTTGCTCTAGCTGATTTGGGAATCAAAGGAAGATTGGAAATTTAATTCCATGGTGGGATAGCTTTTATATAAAAATTTAACTTTTATCGCTTAGTTTAACAAATCAAGTGTGTAATACATCAGCGAACTGTTTATTTTACTATTGAAATGATTCAGAAAAAGGCTAAGATTCTAAGGTTCTCAAATGTAACCAAACCCAGATTTTATGTAACCCAACAACTTTGAGAAATCGCTGCATTGATAGAAAAGTGTCAAAACTCAAATTTCGGCGTTTTTGATTTGAGGGGTCACAAATGGGGTCTGATGGTTGTCAGAAAATTGTGGAACAACGTCACAAGTGTAGGAGCACTCCCTAGCCAGAAGTGAGCAGTTAAGTGGTTTGTTTCTAACAAACCTTCACATTTTTTTGCAAATATTCAAACCACTTCAAAACTTGGTGGTGCATTAGACAGGAACTCCTTCATATTGTTGTCATATTTTCCTTTCAAGTGAACAAATATGCTATCCTTGAACAATAAAATATATCGTGAAGACATATTAAAAGAATTACAGATTTTGTAGTTTGAAGATTCTGATCTTTATCTAGAACTTTAAAATTACAATAGCAGGTGGAACATATCGGACTTTTTTTTTGTCTCAGTGGTCTATTCAAATAAAAAACAACAAGTTTTAAATATGTGTATGCTACACTGGATAATACTAGAATAGGATATCCTCTGCTGTTTCTCCCTCCTCGTTACACATGCGAGAGTTGTTGTCTTGTGACTTTGTGACTCTGCGGTGACTCGTTAGAAATTCGCTTACTGCATTTATCTGAAATGTAGGAGTTATATTGTGGCATGTAACAGAGCATGTGAAAAATAGGACAGAAAAAACAATCCTGTTCAGAAGCCATTTCTCTCCGTATATGGTATCCAACTTTTAATGGGGATACTAAATTATTAGTTTAATTTGGCTTGTTGTTGTTTTCTAAGCTACCACTTATCTTACATGATTTATTTTCATGAGAAAAAGATGACTTTCGGGCCCGAATGACTACTGTCATCCTGATCTGGCAAATATTATATTTTCTTTCTAATGCAGAACTCTTTTGCTTGTATATCAGCTTGGAATACAGATGTGCGATGAAGTATTGGTAGTTTATACGTTAATGCATGCTCCTTTGCCTGTTTAAATTCGTCTGTGGACCAAAGTTGGTGGTGGCCGTGGTGTAGTGGTACTAGCCATTTCACTTTTCACTCGGAGGGTCAAGGATCGTATCCTACTCATGACAAGTTTTTCATTTGTGTAATTGGAACTCAGTTAGAAAAATCTGCGTGTGAAGGCATAACACTGACATGCAGATTTGGCTGTTATAGAGTTTCAAGCACAAAACAACCGTTAACATTTATAACTTGAATCATTCCGAGTGAAGAAAAACTCTCCGTCCTATTCGGACTCCCACCCCTGGAGGGTCAATATCGAAACCAAATATATCTGGGTTTTAAACCACTACATCACAACAATGCTTTCCTTTCTCCTCCTTCTATCTTTCCGCCCATGCCATGGCAACAATGTAAGGGTATCATAAACCCCTTGAGGCGCGCGTAAATTATAAAAAAAAAAAAAAAACATAAGTAAATCTCTTTTTAGCAGGGGTTTATTTAGTCTCTAGTTCTTTCGTCTATGAAATGTAACATTCCAATTATTGAAAAGGTGTACTTTTTCAGACGGTTTTGGCTGTGTGAACTATTTTGGAGTTCTTCTCATCTACTGAGATAAGCATGTAGGCGTATAGATAAAGAGGAGGCAGGTTCATCAGAACTTCTAAAGCTGCGGGTGGTGCTTTTCTCCGTTCTATTTTTTCCAGGAGACTTCTGCTGGTCCATCGTGGGATTGTGGCTTTTTCTTTGATCCAGGGTAGCCCCACTTTACTTGAAAACCTGATGGAATCACCAAAAAGTGTTGGATTTTTAAGATTGTCCAATTTTATTTTCTTTCTTAAGAAACTATGGTATTCTTTTTGAGGATAACGTTTGGACAAAACTTCTTGCACTAATAAAACGCGTACTTACGACATCAGCACACCTTTGGGCACAGAATCCGTTATTGCTGAGTATACTTATAAGTTTATTTAGTGCAAGGGTGATTCCAACTTCACCAGAAGCTTTGAAGGGCAACTCTCTGGTTGGTCTATGGATTTTTCTTGGGAGAACACTATCGGGAGCAATTGTTGTGGCAGTGAAACATGTGAAGTGGATTTCGGCTCACAGATGTAGCGTCTCTGGACCACTTTCCGAATATTTGTCATTTGGTGTTTCTCAATAATCTGATTTGATTTGTGTTCTGTTTAGATAGAATTTTGTGAATAAGAGTGTGTTTTAAATGTCAGAGAGATCTTGACAGAACTTTTTCCATTATTCTCTTTATGTAAGTGTTTGAAATGTTTAGCCCATTCTCGATCACGTTTTGTCCTGTTTAAAATTCCTTATGATGTGGGTGACCGTGGCCCAAGTGGTAGTCAACTGTCTTCCAAATCGGAAGGTTCGGTGTTCGAATTCCAGCCGTACCCGAAAGACCTGTATTTTTTCAAGTAAGATGCTAAGTTGACTAGAATACAACGAAAAGCCAGCTCTCACTAAAAATTTAGTATTTGTGGGAGGCAAAGAGTCTACAACTTGTTCCTTATTCTGTTTATAAAGGTAGGGCCATTTCCGTAGTTCAGAATTCCAAGATAATTTTTTATAAATAAATTCTACTAGAAAATCAACTCCTTTGTTAAATTTTAAGCTGCCAGTTTTGTTTGTATGGTATAAGCATTCAATTATTAGCCGGAATTTCCTTCTTCCTCAGTAGTCCATTAGTTATTGCAAAGGAAAATAATCTAGGTCGGTGGGGTCACTCGTCAGGTAAGTTAAGCATAATACTGCGTCTATTTTATCGACTTTAGTGTGTTGCTCAATTTATTGGCATGTCTTTATTTGTGTATTCTGGAATTTGAATAGATGTTAAAAATGTTCTTAAAACTGCCTTTCTCTGCAAATACGAGAGTTTCGCCTCCAATCTTCCCTTTGGTGGCCATGAGGACTCTCTAGCTCTTATTCAGCTCTCCGGGCTAGGAAAACATCCTTGGTATGGTTGTCTCTTTCTAGAATGTCAACACAGGTGAATAACTTAGATACCTCGTATCCCTGAGCTACATATACACATACTCGTATTTGCGTTTTTAAATTACTTGATTCTGTCAACCTCAAACATAAGCCAATTTAAAATATTAACGGAAAGAACAGTTCAAATAATTCTAGGTTATGATGGCCTGGACCATATTGCATATACTCATATCAAACTTTTTGCAATGAACGTCAAAATTTTTTGGCAGTGCAATAACATATTCTTTGAAATTTTCCGATATATTTAAGTATGTCTACTTAATAAATCGTTATAAAAAGTGCAGTTGTAGTTATTAATATAGATTCAACGGGATAAGATTCCGCAAATATCTGCCTCTTATATTCCAATTAAACTGACTTTACATAGCAATAGTCAAAACAAAAATACATACGAGCAAATCTGGAGAAAAAAAAAGATAAATTATTTTTTTTAACGTGATCTTCTGAATGAAAAGAGGAACAGAGCTCTTCAAATCGAATCTGCTTCTGCTTCATGCGTCTGTAAACAAATATTTGTGTCCCTCATAAATGTCTAGTATATGCCGAGATAAGCATCTGTTGTTCAACCTGCTTTCTTAAAAAAAACTGTTGTAGATTAAAATTATGTTGTCGTTCACACTAGATACCGTTTCAAATATTTCATTTAAAAGAATGAATTTTAAAATCTATTTCATAAGGAATAAATAAAATAAAAAATTCAGAATTTGGTCTTTTGCGGGTTATGACTGAGAGTCAAGTTGACCATAATTGATGCTTTTCAGAATATTGACATAACAGATAGTTTGTGGCTTCACCAAACTTATTTTAACTACTAGACAATTAAAATATTCAACAAGTTGTTTGTCAATCGGGGTAAAGTACTCGTAACAAATTTACATTTTTTTTTGTGTAAGCTTGTAAAATTTCTAAAGATTTTTAACTGGACAAGTATTATACATACATATGGTATGTTAAGAACCTGCCCGCGTTTCATATTTGCCAAAAGATTTGTTGAGTAATGATGACGCTTTTATCGTGAATAAATAAAAGGTAGATATACATATGTTTTATATACACACATATAGGGGTTATAATGTAGATATAGTTTGACCTTAAGTGCAATAACTTGAAGAGGGTGAGCTGACTCATTTTTACACAGTGCTTCTTTACTACTCGTAGAAGATTCAAAATGGAACGTGATTTCAGTGGAATTGTTTGAGAAACTATAATTTTTACATACATACGTATTTACTTCTTACTTCGTACTTGGGTACGAAAGTATATAATGATCTTTGTTATATATGTAAACGAATATACTGTAGATGTGTTTATTCATACATAATATATTGTACAAGTGTTGTGTAGTGACACAGTAAGGCTGATAACACACCGGAGCGGACAGGACGTCTTTGTTGTCGTATTGGACAACAATCAATTGATTCTTATGAGTCAATAAACACTAAATGTGGAAATAAAAACTGTCTTCTTATCGGACAAAGACAAGACGTCGTTGTGAAATTCTTTAAAATTACATAAGAGATTCTACCTTTACAGTGAAACCAGTTTAAACATACAATATGTGGCGGCAACAATTGATCATGGAACGCACAAAACTTCACATAACTTATCGACAATAGATCTGACAGATCGCCAGGAGACGTGGAAAACATCGATTGGCGTGTAGATTTTTCTTCTTGGGGTAATCGCCGCTGACGGAGCACCCATAATTTCAGTTATTATTATTTTCAATATTAAATAGTTTTTAATTACGTTACTAATATATGTTGATAATTTCTATTTGTTCCGTCTTCCCACTACTTACTTTTTATTTTGGTATTAACTAAGTCTATCTGGACTAACTTCCATAAGCATAAGAGCATAAGAGTATTTGCACCCAGCATGCACGAGTGATAATCAGTTTTATTTATATATCATTTACAAATGTAAGTGTTCGTCCGAAAGGAGACCCTTTGAAATGAGTTAACTACAGGGCCATCAGTCTTCTTGACATCGCGTACGACACCTGAAGCAGTTCGTCAACGACCTGATTGTTCCATATCAGTGTGGTTTCAGTCTACCATCAACCAAATATTCACACTACGGCCGATCTTGGAGAAAACCCATGAGTGTCAGATCGATACGCATCACCCATTCATCTTTTTTTTAGGCCGTGTATGACAGGATCTATCTATTGCTTAATGACTAATGAGTAATGGCTAGTTTTGCCACGCTGCTCCATCAAGGTCGATAGAGATCTCACCGAGACTTTTGATGACAATACAGGATTTAGACAAGGCGATGCGCTGTCATGCGGATTATTCAACATCATACTTAAGAGAATAGTGCATAACTCACATGCAAACACAAGAGGTACATTTTTTCAAAAGTATGCCCAATGAATCGCATATACCGATGGTATTGACATACTCAGAAGAAAGTAGCGTGGTGTCTGTGAGGCTTTCGTAAGTATTATGACGGAAGCAGCGAAAATGGGTTTAGAGTTAAACGAGTGTAAGACTAAGAATATCTTCTCAAATAAAAAAAACCCCAACTGGACTGCAGTGCCAGTCAGTAAATAAGTATGTACTATATATATACATATAAATAATAAGATCCTCCATCAATAATCAACTATTGCATTGTCGGAAGAGATTTGCACTTCTGAAAACAAAAATTGTATGATACAACTAGCTGTTGCCCGCGGTTTGTACTCGATCTCTTTCCTTTTTGTAAGCCTGTGGCATGTCCTTTTAAAAAAACGCAAGCACTACGATAAAATTGGACTGCGAATATACAGCTAGGCAAAGATGAATATTTTTGTATGTTTCGGTCACTGCAAGCCACACGAAACTTTATGTATCGTACTGTAAAGTCATTCGAGGATTCCCGCTCAAAATCCCTTCCTCTGCACAATGTGGTTTGGAACTCTGGTGATACAAAAGACACACCCGCCACTTACTCACAGAAGCATTAAAACAGAAACATAAGTCAACATCGAATGACTTGCTTCGCTGGTACGCAAAAAGAGATAATAGGCGAATTCTGGTTACTGACGAGAAAATTTTCGGTGCTAAAGAATCGTTGAAGAAACAGAACTATCATGATGACTTTGAATTCGTTTCGAGAGTTTAACGTGGCCAAAACCCATCTTCTGTGATGGTTTGGTGCGGAGTCGCCCAACAAGAGGTTGCCAAGTTCCATTTCTGCGCGTGTTTTTTTTTAAAACAGTATTAACTTCAGACATTAATATCTGCCAAACTAATTGTTAGATTGCAAACTGGTAGTGTCATTTATAGCAGTTTTTACAATTTAATCGTGATAATGACATACTTTCTGTGGGTGGCCATGGCTCAAGTAGTAGTGAACTGGCTTCGAAATCGGAAGGTTCGGTGGTCGAATCCCAGCCGTAGCCGAAAGACTTACTTTTTTTTCAGTCAATAAAATCAAGTTAGATGTATAGTTGACTATATAACAACAACAAGGCAGCTCTCACTAAAAATGTATTTTCCCCACTTAATGTTGGATGCCACCCATGGAGCAAAATAATCACTGAGCCCAACATCTTTCTTCTCTCTCTGTCCAATTTTCCAAAAAACTTAACACATGCTAAGGCAGTATAAGTGTATTCATATCCACTTGAGTGTTAAGTGCTTTACAAAAAAAAAGTCCCCGGAATTCTTCAATAAAACGAAAACTTTTAATTATTCATCGACATTCATTTTATCCCTTTCAAAGGAATCTCCATTGAAGTAAAGCAAATATTCTAAAGCTTCCTCCGATCTTTAAAACACTTTTCATGGGCCTCTTTTGGAATCGCCTTTAGCTCCTTCTACACATTCTTGGTACTTGAGTCGTGAGAATGGGAAAACAGTCAGAAGGAGCCAAGTCAGGTGAATACGGAGCTTGCGGAATGGTATGAATGTTGTTTTTAATCAAATAATTGCGGCGCGTTATCGTGGTAAAGAAATCACAAGTTGTTTCTCCACAATTCTGGCCTCTTGTGACGAACATTTTCCATTAAACGCTTCAACACGCTCACGTAATACTCCTTATTTACTGTCTGGTCTGCCGGAAGAAATTTAAAGTGGACCGGACTATGGAAACCAGAGAAAACGGTTAACAAGGCCCCGAGTCACAGACCCATGTCTCGTCAACAGTAATGATGCCGTCGACAACATTTTGGCTCAAAGAAAGCATTTGTCATGCCCAAAACATCGTGCATAATTTTCTCTACCGATCCGAACGAGACATCAAGATCGGCTGCTATATCCATGATGCTCACGATTTCAGAAGACAATTTTCTTAATTTTCTCGATGTTTATGTCAGTCATACTGATGGATGGACGACCAGAATGAGGCAAATCATCAACCACAGTCCGGCCCGCTTAAAACTCTTTCAGCCATTCGTACGCTTTTTTTCGATATTGCCGAACCCCCGTAAGCTACTGTTAATGTTTTCAAGGCTTCTGCATGTGATATTTTGTTAGAAATTCAAAATTTCAGGCAATCTCTTTGCTCAACTAAATTTTACATTGCGAAGATCACAGAACACAACAAACACTGACTTGTTAAAAAGCTGTCAATCAAAAACTCCAAACAAATGGCGCTCAAACAGAAATTTAAGCACCAGATGGTAGATGGACTAACCTACAAATAAATGGCTTTTGGCAACATCTCAAGCACGATTTATTTAAATAAGAAATTCGGGGTGGTATTTGATCAGAAGGTACAGGCTCCAGCAACATTACCAGATTCCAGAAATTTATCTGCAAAATTGTAAAATATAATAAATGCCGACTACTATTCGAAAAATATTTAAATATTTGAAAGCATTTTGCGTTTGTTAAATCATATTTATGTTTATCAGTTTGCACAGGTTATAGATTCAAAAAGCGAGCCTCAAAAGCACAGCAATGATAGCAAACATCAAACTGAATAGAAAAACTTGATTTAAGTTTTTCAAATATTTTTCCGAAGTTGAAGGAAGTGTGATGGGCCTATAATTACCGACACTGGTAGGAGAACCCTTTTTGAGCAATGGGATAGCATCTGCATATTTAAGGTCATCGCCAAGACTCCTTCAAAAAACCAACGATTTAAAATATCGGCTAAGTTATATATTACTCAATATTACATGTTGTTAAGAATAAAACTTGAAATACCATGTACTCCACATGAATTGGATTAAGTATTTTTTATTTCAATTCAATGACTTTATAAAGGTCTTTAGCAAGTAAAACTACAATCATTTTGAAGTCAATAAATTGAACAATCATTTTTTGAAATTATTCGTTGAAATCACTTGCAATCACAAGTGAAAAACATTGTTAAGTCATATATTCAAAAAATGTAATATAAATAATAAGAATTCAACACACTAATGATTTTATTAATTTGCAACTCTTCTACACATGCACGTGTAAAGTTGCATCCAAATTTTGGATACCATCGTTATATCTGTATGCGTATTAATTAGCGTTTCAACGGCTAAAAAATTGTAATTCCAAATTTCTCACATCTTGGTGCACAGTAAAAAGTTTCTTATTAAAAACGAAATTATTTAAAAAGATATAAATTTTTGTTATAAATGGATTTAGGTTGGAAAAGCCATCGGTCAAATAGTTTCTAAATCTCATTACATGTTAGAATGTAGTTGTTACTAAATAAGTGCAAGTTCATTTAATGATCTTATTGAAATGACTTTTCCTCCCCCACCTTTCTTATAGGAATTTGAATCTTAAATGTATATATAGTAATTCATTAGTATTGCTCATGATAAAAACAGGAAAGGCTGGGGGTTTCGATGGCATCTTTCCGGTTTTTCTTGCACATAGCAATCGAAATACAAGGCGATGGCTTGTCAAATTCTACAGCAACTTAGTCGAATCATGCATTATCCCAACCGCGTTTAGGCGAACGAATTTCATAGCCATTCAAAAGTTCGGATAGTTGTTTTAAATTTTTCGAACACCTTATCGATAATCGAATAAACCCTACCATCAATGAGCTCGTCCATTGTACATATTGATCTGGTTCTATCAATTACGTCAAACACACATTAAATCCCACAGAAGGATTTGACGCTCAAGTGTGGCTGAATATTACACATGCGACCAATGTTGGCACTCGAAAGCACCATGATACTTATTTCCGGTACCATATAATCACCGCCAGTATGATGGCTTCATGTACTGTGCAACATTGCCCCACCTCACCAGCGCCGTTTAAGTAGACTATTGAGGAAGCGCACTAAAGCGCTGGTAAACACTGAAATAAACATCCACGCGGACGATAGAGAGAGAGAGTCTCGCCACCCAACCATAAAACTCATTAAAGGACTTGCGTATTATGATCTCAATGTGAATTCTACTTAGTCACCAGAATAGCATTATTGTCAGCTGATAATATCACCACCCTGAACACATCATGCCAACCATTCGGACTTGACCCATAGAGCAACCTCTGATCGACGGTCAAAAGGATTCGAACCACGGAAGATATGCAGACTCGCTGGGGAAGTGTTAATTTTTCCACTTCTCAAGAACAGACTACTGTATATTTTTTGCGGCCTTATAATCCCCTTTCTACGATATCATACCACACGTTTTTAATAACATTAGAGGGAGAAGTCCAACGACATCTTGAAATATCTCATTTGACTTCACCAAATCTTAAAAATAAGAAAACGTAGAAGTGTATATGACACTGCGGGGATTTACTGAAACCGCATTTTGTTTTTCAATAAAGGAACGTCTATATTTGAGTACAACAAATCAATTATCATTCACATTTCACAGCCAAACAACAGCTGTTGGTTACCTCACCTTATTCGAACATCTATTTTTTGCACCTAGCACTTCAAACAAATTAACATCAGTATTTTAGAGCTTCAAACTTTCGAACGCAACAATTATTTTACTGAAATTAAAAGTCAATCCTAAGTAATCTAAGGAACCATTTTCGAATATATGTACATATTTGGAAGTTTTCAATGTTTATAGACATTGCATCTCTCCAGCAATATGCGATATCTCTTTAAATGTAACCTTATTTTGATTCCCTTAAAAAATACACAGATCCAGTTTTCGTAAATACGAGTGAATCGCCATATTTATTCAAATAATTTGTTTCTGCTGAGCATATCGAAATTCTAGAAATAAACAGTTCGTATACATTTACCAATATACTCGTAATACAATAACCTTGAAAATGTGACACAATAAACTAGAACTCATTCGTTTAATACATCCGATATTTCATCTTAAAATCGTGAATATTTAATGACTCTAGACTAAAACGAATTTCTTTTGCGAAAATGCTTGCATTTGCATAAAATTTTGTCCGTTAAGAATTTACCCACCGCTGTGGTATTTGGAAAAACTTGAATGTGATTTTATACAAATTTGTTTATGAATTAATTTTTGGACTATGAACCAAAAATAAAAAGAATGTTCCCATCACCAAAATCAGTTGCCGCTTCCTATTTCTTAAGCCGCCTACTCCTAGACCAAATTAATTTAATTATGTTTATCATTCTTGTTGCTAGCACATTTATATAATTGACCAATTAGCCCTTAAAGTACGAGAACTTCCGCAACAAAATAATGATTAATCATTGATCTCAGCAATGTGTTCTGTAAACAGCATCATTCATCAATAAATACTTTGGCATAATCACATAAGTATCTCAGCTGATTAGTACCGAGAACCCGTCATTGAATTAACTGGTACAAATAATACTTATAGAAATATTATTTTGGCAGAATTACTCACTTGGTCGGTGGAGGTTTAGCCCTAATGCCAAATGGCATACATAATTGGACTTTAGTTATTCAGTTGTTACCTGAGAAATTGAAATGACTTAATGGCTAAACATTTTAAGCCTTGAGGAACTAAATTATTACCTTCACCTAACTAACTCTTCAACAAAGGCTAGATGCTTAAAGGTACGTTTTTGCACCGATTATTTACGGGGTGTGTGTTAATTGAAAACCTACAAACTGTCATGACTCCAGCTTGTTTGATTACGTGCAGAGCTGTATAAAATGCTTTATGAGTTGAAGATTTAATTTAATCAACATAAAAATTTTATTTCATGTACATATGGTATATGGATATACATATAAATGATCTTGAATGCTCTTAGCTTTTTGCATGGCGATGACTTATACGTATACTATATACTACCTAAAATGACTCTTGAAAAGTGTCAATTATTGTATATTTCACAACGGATTTTATTAGGAAAAGATACTCGTACAAATTAACAGATTTCGCAGGATTTGCTTAAATGAAAACTTATAATCAAACTTTTTCAAAAACTATATAAAAATGCCTTACGGGTTTTCAATAAGGTCGACCACCTTCTGTCAGTTGTCTGCTAAAACAACTTAAATCGATTACTTTTTTTTAACCAGATTTATTATTTACTAAGCAGTCGAAGAATATCAGATATTTGTCATTGCGTCGGCTTATTCTCCTATGATATGTCATTGCCATTCGCCGTACTCATAGAATATAGTAATTCTCGGAAGATGCAACTTTTCATGCCGCTATGGGTATGTTCTAACTAATGGTATTTTCTGGGACATAAGCAAATGCAATGTAATTGTTATAGTAGTAAGTAAGCTCCCCTTATTCTTTTCTCCAATTACGTCAAAAAACGCAAATTAAATATTAGTTCTAACTTATACTGGTCGATACCAGACTTGAAAAAGAATTCAATCATTTTTGCTGTCCTTATAATATTTGCTTATGAAATATTTGTTTTATTTTAATTAAATGACTTTAAAAAGCTCTTTGCTTCAACAACTAAACTCACCAATCATTTTGAAGTCATTCGTTGAAATAATTCTGAAGTCATTTGCAATCACTTAATGTCTTTAAGGCTTTAATGATCCAAAACTCTTACTGATTTCAACGAAATCAATTGAAGTCCTTGTGACTTTAAACAGACTTAACTTAACTTTGTTTGGAAATAAAAATATAACAAAACTACAATTTTACCTTCTGTTTTTAACTAACATGCGCTTTAATGGAGGCATTAATGAAGTTTAAAAAGAAACAAAGAGAATACTGAAGTGATTTAGTTGTATCTTGGTTTTGAACGCTTCTGGAGGAAAAAAAAAGTTATGTTGGTGGTTCTAAATTAATAAAAGGTTTTTTATTTAATTCAAATTTTGCGCCTAAAAATGGTGTTAAGAGTAGACTGATGAGCATTTGGAGAAGAGCGTTTAACGGATGTGAAATCTTAACTTAGTGTAAGGGGAGGTAGATCCCCACCCATCAAATTTTTTTTATTGTATTACCTCAGCCGTTAAAGTTATCTATAGTCACAGTGAAACAGCGTGTACAAACAAAATCAGTAAAATTACTTTTGCTTACTATTCATAAAAAAAAGAAAAACCAATTATAACAATTAAGTATTATTTAATATTAACTGGAAATCATCGTCAGACAAAAACACTCACAAGGACTTAAATTGATTCCGTTGAATTCAATGAGGTCTTTTTGAAATCACAAACACTGCAAAAGTAATTGCAAGTGATTGCACAATGATAACAATTCTCCAATTTCATGAAATTATTGGTCAATTCACTGACTTCTAAAAGATTGGTGATTTTAATTATTGAACCTTAAGAACTTGGTGAAGTCATGAATTCAGAAAATACAATATATAAATCATAAGAATTCAACACACTTATGATTTTATTCTTCTACAACTCTGTATTATTTTACAAAAGATTAAAAATTGTTAAGACCAATATAGATATCTTTGCTCTATATGTACATCATGTGTGGAGGTTACAATTTGATCGCATAAAAAACGCCGCTCATGCATAGCGACAAGGAGCCTCTGATCTGGCAAAAGTGCTTACGTAATTTAAAAAAATTGTCCGAAGTGCCCCGACCTAAACTTTACTGCTAGAGAGACTTGATGAGGTCAGCCACATGTATTTTCTCTCTCTCTCACATTGCAGACGTACAGCGCCGTGCAAAATTATAAACTCAAATCCAAATTTGCATCTTTTTATTCGAAAAAAAATGAATATAAATTGTTTTGCGAAGTAGGGATAAAAAACTTCAACAGTAAAGTTGAATCAAATGATGACTAACATAACTGCGAATATGGAATCTCTTCATTACATCCATACATATTTTGAAACTTGCATACACTTTGACAAGAGGGAGAGGATATTGAAGCAAAAAATACGAGATTCAGAAGCATTTTCGCGATTTTGTCTTAGGAAATTCAGGAATACAAAGATGAAGATACAAAAAATAAAGATATCAAAAAAAAAGTGGAAAATTCCAAAGAAGCAGACTGAAGACCTTTTCGTTAACTTCTTTCTCCACTGATTGTCTTTAAATGGATTGAATAAAAATGAAACCTCTTTTTATATACCTAAAAAAACATTTGCAAAATGGTCTGTTAACTTTAATTCACCACTGTTTTGGGTTTTCGGATTAGTCATTAGACAACATGGTGTCTATCGTGGAATTTTGAATAATTTTTAAGTAATATATTATGTTTATCTCCTATTTCAGCAGAAGATTCTGAAACACACTGTAAAGCATGTAAAGCATCACGAACACAACCGCTTTCATTTTGGGTACTACTTCATTGACCAAATAAACTGTCTGCGTCTTATCATAAAGAATGTGCTCCACATATAGATGTTACATTCTATGACCTGTTAGACACATTCATTTCAAAACATGCCTTGCAATGGAATTTCATCACGCAAACTGACCGGACATTTATAGGGGAGAACAAATAACAAAGGATCTGAACTGAAATGTAAAGAGATGAGTTGAAGGTAGTTCAAAAGCATTGTAAAAATTAATTGACGTCCTATGCAATGCAAATGTGATTGTGTTATGTCAACAACCTCAATGAGCAACAGCCTTTCAAGGGACAATCCTCATAGGTATTATGATTTGTATTTTTATCTATGTACGTACAAAGAAATATTAGTTGATCGAATCTTCAATAGATATCAAGCTGACAATAATTGATAAAAATAAACATATTTGGGGCGCTTAGAGCGGATAGAAGTATTTAAAAATGTTGATTGCCTAGCTGAATTGTTTTTATTTAGTTGTTGTTGATTTAATCAAAACCATTTTTTTTCTGTAAAAATGCAATAGTATGAACAGTATTGATTTTTTTTTTTTAAATGTCCTTCACACATTCACCTTCCAAGCGCTTCATTTTCAGTATTCTTTGTTGACTTAATTTAAATATTGTACGTTAATTTTGTTTTGTTTTTTTTTTATTGTAAGGCGGTCTGATTGCAAATACACCTTACTTGAGATTACGCTAAGATTGACAATGCGATAAATTGTGTGTCATTTTATCAACCTCAGATGTTTCGTAAAATATTTCTTGCCAGAAATTAATTCCTAATAAATTTTTCTCTAAGAATGTCGAGTTATAAATATTTAAAGCTGGCTTTCTGAATGGACAACGCCAAGATTAGATAGACCATAATCTTACTTTACTATCTTAATATTTTTTTAGTATTTAAGGGGTTATTTAATTCAAATTAATTTATATTCTATTTCACAATTAATAACGCAATGGTCAGCAAAATAATTATTACTGTTTTTGCCATTCTTTGCTGTAAGTATGAAAAAATTTACAACATATTGACTTTTACTAATTGATGTGTTACATAAACAGGTGTCCAAAGTATCTTTGGTATCACCATAATCAGTAAATCCCAGTGGGGTGCACGTGCTGCTAAATCTACGACATCCCTCGGCACAAATTTAGGATATGCTGTAATTCATCACTCGGAAGGTGCTTACTGCAGCACTATAGACACATGTAAACAACAAATGAAGAATATTCAATCGTATCATATGGACTCATTGGGTTGGGCTGATATCGGCTATAATTTTGGTATCGGTGCTGATGGAAATATCTATGAGGGTCGTGGTTTCAATGCTGTTGGTGCACATGCAACTAATTGGAATAGCAAATCTATTGGCATTATGTTCATTGGAAACTATCACAGTGAGTAGTTTTAAATAAATAAGTATGATGTTCTTAAATTTTCATAATATTTATTTAGACTATAACCCAACTTCTACTCAAATATCAAAAGCTAAGGAACTATTGGCATATGCTGTTTCCCAAGGCAAATTAGCTTCGAACTACATTTTATACGGACATAGACAAGTCGGTAGTACTGATTGTCCTGGAAATAATTTATATGCTGAAATTAAGAAATGGTCAAATTGGAAGGCCTAGGGGGGAGGTGAAATTAAATAAAAGAAACCAATCAAAAAAGCAATAAAATATTTTAATGGAAGCAATTTAAATCTCGCTTTATTGTGTTCTCAGTATATAAACTTAACCAATAGTGCTTGAATGCTGCACTATCAAATTTAACATATTATATTAAATATTCACTTCAATCCGAAATAAGAAGTTTTCTGTTTTTATAACATAAAATGGTGTGTGTTTATTGTTTTTTTTTGTGTATTACACGTTCCCAGCATCAAGAAACTTAGCAGTAAACAAAAGTACATTCGTTTAAAAAGTTTTGTTCGAGTTTTAAGTAATTGCTTATCTAAAGACATTAAAGTGAGCCGTTTTAACACTGGATTAGAACCAGCAATGAAAACTGGATTCTGTATGACAACTGTAAGACCTGACGGAATGAAAAACTACTCGTAAAATATAGATGAATTTGGGTTTCCGCCAAAAAAAAAATTGTGGTATGTCTGGTAGATATCAAAAAGATCAATATACTTCTTCAATCAGGAGGAACAATAAACGTTAAAGAAGGAAAGAAAGATTGTAAAGAAATTGCTACAGTGCGAAATTGACAGTAAAGTAGCCTGTGTTGGTCAGTAGCAATGGTCAAATTTCGTTGTATAATAATGCCACGCCCAACACCGACCAAATTTTATTGGCTTTTATACTCCTTAATTCAATATCAGTAATTTCAACCATAACTGTCTTCGTATGGATCCTAGAAATATTTATGTATGCATGTACATATGTAGGTGGTAATGTATAAGTTCTTAAATATTATGATTTTAGTGAAATCTAATTTTATATGAAAGTAAATATTCTTCATTTTAATACATGTCAGGTGGAGTGATCACTTTTGTGTAATTGGCACTAAAGTAATCTGCCGGTCTCAAGCCCGGGTAAAGGAAGAGGGATATCCCGGTGTGGATAAAGGAGTGAACATCGGAAATAAATCCCTAAATCCAAGGTGGAACAGCAAACGCCGAGGGATGCATGATTAAGATGGGGCTTAGTTATTGGTTTGCCAACTTCGGATACCTGACGACCTCCGATTTCAAACAAGGCTTCCTGTGGTTATACGGGTAGACCACGGACGATCTCCTATCCCATTCACTCGTGGGACCAAAATAGATCCAAATATTCAACAAACAATAGAGAATGCTGCCTTTATAAATGCAGCGTCAACAAGGGATGTTCCAGAACAACTTGTCTTTACTAACATGACTTCTGCCACTCGGGCAAGGTCACTTAGCCTGAGCTCTAAAGTGGATGACCTGGAAGGAAATTAGTCTCTTCTCAACGACTCAATTTCAGGACCAGCACCCTATGCAACCTTAGCATCATTTGATTAGATAACATCCCTAGACGTGGACATACCGGTAAGTTCGGACAATGAGGTCTTACAGGTGTCCGGTTTCATCACATTCACACTATCTGAGAAACGCCGCTTCAACCGAGCGCTGAAAATGGTAGTAGTATTGAAGAAGCACCAGAGTACCATGGACATCCGAAAAAAAGTCCGAGAGGTAGACAATATGGTTTCCCTCATTAGGGTCTCGAAAGACGCGGAGGTCATAAAAAACCTCACAGGGAATAAAACCCTGGGGAAGCACATAAGAAATAACATCCTTCATAATAACATCACCAAATTTGGGGCTGCCGGGACACCAACAAAAGAGATGAGCCACTCTTAGAACAATCTGGTTAAACTAAATAAGAGAGACAAACCTACTTTTAGAAAAAGTATAAGAGAGGAAGTCTCTGTTCTCCTTTCATTTAAAACATTGTCGAAGGCTGGAAAGTGTCCGATGACGCATCTCTATCAGATCACATGCACATTACATTCAAGATGAGATGCAACACCAGACACGAGCCAGTTAGATACGACAACAAACTCACGAACTGGAGAACATACCGCGAACAACTAGCGGTCAAAGCTGACTTGTTGTCTTCAACACAACTTACATTGGATGCTGACGAGACACCATTCCACTTCAATAACATAATCCTCTCCTCTTTTAAAAATAGCTGTGAGGTCACGAAAACTGTGGTAAAAAGGTGCGTACCATGGTGGAATGAAAACCTTGAAGCTATTCAGAAAAGAGTGAGAAAACTTTACAACAGCAAAGCCAAAGGCACCGGTAGTTGGCAACAATACAAATCCCTCCTAACTTCCTACAACCTAGAGTTGAGAAGATCAAAGAGAGATTCCTGCTCCGAAAACTGCGAGAAGCTGAAAAACCTCCTGGCAGCGGCGAGTCTCCATAGAGCCCCCTGCAAAGATCACAACAACTGCATAGGCTTGCTAATCAAAACATATGGCAAGATCACGCACGATCAAGAAGAAACCCTGAATACCTTACTTCAGGTTCACTACCCAGGGTCTTACAACATTGATATATCTAATGGACAGTTAGCTGAGTTTTCAATACCAAGAAGTCTCAGCTGAATCAACAGTTTATCCGGTAAACTTTTCAGCTCGGACAAGGTAAGATGAATGAGCTAATAATTTAAACCATACAAGGCACCGGGTACGGACGGCATATTCTCAGCTGTGCTGCAAAGCAGGGCTTGAAGATATCTATCCGAAGTACCACTCGGAATAGATTATGCGCACCCTAATAGGAAAAACTTCCCCGAGAAGAACCACGAAAAAAAAAAAGAAAAAAAAAGCAATGTCTCAAAATGTTATAATTCCTCCGTTAGAGCACGACGATTTATTAAAATTTACGTAGCGGTACACTCATCGCTAGAGCGACCCGCTATTTACAAAGTCCCGAAAGATAAAAAAGGGCCACTAACGGGTCGCGTGTCTCGTCTACTTCTCGAGATTGTCTCCCACGCGCGCCCTACCGGAGTCTTAGCTTTCCACTTAAAACAAACGATGTTTTTTTTTTTTGTTTTAACTACACTGCACTTTATTCACTATACTTAGCTTTTTGGCGATGCTAGAGCGCCGGGTAATAACTACTTCATCAAGACCTACCTCAGCATCTGTATCAGCCGTAGGAGGCTGCCCACAGGGAGATAGACTCTCATCCCTCCTGCGGTCTCTGGTCATAGATGAGTTGCTCAATAAATTAAGCAACTAAGACTACCATACAATTGGTTACGCCGATGACCCAGCTTTCATTATTAGAGGCAGAGAAGCAAACGTACTCACTGAAAGCATGCAAAATGCCCTTAAGATAGTCCTAGACTGGTGTACCGGAGAGAATCTCTCCATTAATCCAAACAAGGCTATCGAAGCCCCCGTCACAAAGAGGAGAAACTAAAACCTAGATTCAGTTCTACTTAACGACACAGCCGTTGAGTAAATTGGAACTCTCACCTAAATAACTAAAGAAACTAACGCTTTATGGGCATTTGGATAACAAAATAACTAAAGAAACCAACGCTTTATGGGCCTTTGGAGGACATCGCCAAAGATCACTTTCTGGATCTATTAAATGATGGTAAGACCCATTTTAACATATGCTACTATAGTAGAGTGCTAAAAAAAAAAATGCAACGTCATGCCCGGGCATCTCCAGAGCCTTTGCACATGCCAAACAGCGGCATTCGGCATGATATCAGAAACCTAGTACGGGGGTACCTTACAGGATATCACGGTTTAAGATATCACCTCACCAAAATAATACTTGCCGACTCTCCGGAGTGCCGATTCTGTCTTGAAGATAAAGATACAGCTGAACACATTTTATGTGACTGCCCAGCCTTTAACGGAATCAGATGGAATACCTTTTTCATGGAACAACTCGACATCTTTGAACTAAGGGATTCCCCTGCTGGTAGAGTTGCTAACTTCATTCGGGAGGCAGAAACCCTACTAGTCTAAGCTCAATTCTGATAAATCAACACAAGAGATCTTCTTTAGTCGAAGTGCTCCTCTATCGCTTCTAGCGAGTCAGAAATAAAAAAAAAAAAATACATCTACTTAAATAGTCTTTATTACAAGTACTTCCAGCACATTCTTTTCACACAGATCTCGAAGAAAATATATTTTCTATATGCAAACACAAATTGTTGTAACTTACTTACATTACGGCGCTACTTTTTAAAACACGATCTCCCAGTTTCGGCTTCTAGATTTTTTAAACTGGCTCATATTGAAATTTGTTTTGTAATTTTTGAAATCTTTCAACCTATAAAATCCTCATATCCTCTGCCACACAGTTAAAAGCAGAAGGATCAATAGGTTATGTATGTGCCATTTTCCAAAACGACCAGCGGGAACAGTATGTTATTTGTTCAAAAAATATTGTGTCTTCCTTAGTTTCGTAGTAGTTTCTCTAGTTTTAATGCTTTTTAAAGCTGTTAAAATCATTAAGTAATCAATAAGCACGGTATATGTTGCCAAGCAGTGGATGAGTCATATGTTTTCTATCTCTGAGCATAACATAAAAATTGTTTACTAGAGCATTACTTTACTTCGCGATGAAAATATCAGCAAGAAACAAACGTAGCCAAACCAAGTAAAGATATGGATAGCTCTAGCGATGGTAACACCAATGCAATGGAAAGTCTGCAAGGATACCCTCCAAGACAACATGTCTGAAAACGGACTTAGCTTTAATAAATTTGTGTAGCACGAAACTTATCCACAGGAAGCATATTCATATTCAATTCGAATTTACAAGGCGACGTAGTGATTTCCAGATCAAGAAGTATTCAACACCGTCAGTTACGTGTTTCAAAATGTCTGCAAGAGTTCTACTTAAGCTTATGTAGACATAAAAGACTGATGACATAAATACAAATATGTTTTTCAAACGACTGGCATTGGCATCGCCACCACAAACCCTATGTTCATAAAGACCATACTTCGAAATCTCACTAAAGTAAAACCAGATGCGCATTGATCGCAGATATTTAAAGATGACAAGAACAAACTATAGGGTGAAAAGATCATGTCAAGAAAATGTTCAAAATAGCATAGAAAAAGAGGAATGTTGGCATGCTCTTTTATCTAATTTTTTCTAGGAGTTACATAGTTTTAAATAAATAAGTATGATGTTCTTAAATTTTCATAATATTTATTTAGACTATAACCCAACTTCTACTCAAATATCAAAAGCTAAGGAACTATTGGCATATGCTGTTTCCCAAGGCAAATTAGCTTCGAACTACATTTTATACGGACATAGACAAGTCGGTAGTACTGATTGTCCTGGAAATAATTTATATGCTGAAATTAAGAAATGGTCAAATTGGAAGGCCTAGGGGGGAGGTGAAATTAAATAAAAGAAACCAATCAAAAAAGCAATAAAATATTTTAATGGAAGCAATTTAAATCTCGCTTTATTGTGTTCTCAGTATATAAACTTAACCAATAGTGCTTGAATGCTGCACTATCAAATTTAACATATTATATTAAATATTCACTTCAATCCGAAATAAGAAGTTTTCTGTTTTTATAACATAAAATGGTGTGTTTTTTTTTTTTTTTTGTGTATTACACGTTCCCAGCATCAAGAAACTTAGCAGTAAACAAAAGTACATTCGTTTAAAAAGTTTTGTTCGAGTTTTAAGTAATTGCTTATCTAAAGACATTAAAGTGAGCCATTTTAGCACAAACATGTTTTTCAAACGACTGGCATTGGCATCGCCACCACAAACCCTATGTTCATAAAGACCATACTTCGAAATCTCACTAAAGTAAAACCAGATGCGCATTGATCGCAGATATTTAAAGATGACAAGAACAAACTATAGGGTGAAAAGATCATGTCAAGAAAATGTTCAAAATAGCATAGAAAAAGAGGAATGTTGGCATGCTCTTTTATCTAATTTTTTCTAGGAGTTACATATGTTTTCTACAATACCTTAACTCAAACAATTAAATTTACTGTATTTTTACGTCGAATTCTCCAATAACACAAAATACATAATATGTATGTATGCGGTTTTTATGATGAACATTTGGCGGGTTCATTAAACTTAGATTTTAGCACCTAACGGATACCATTATGCTGTCTTCCACTTAGCTAAAACTTCGACTGACCTAATTGAAATTTGAAAGCAGCTGTTTAACGGCAGTGCTACTCGTATGTAATCCAGCTTGAGAATTTTTGCCTACGCAAATTATTTCTTGGGAATTCTTAGGTATAATCTCTCATCATTATTGACTTGATCGGTGAAAAAGAAAGATTCGTTTAATTAAGCTGTATCAGCCTCCCAAAATCGCATGCAAATTTCTATTTACTACAATATTAGAAATGATTTATCAACCACATGTCGGTACAATCTCAAGGCTAAGAAATCCCATTGTTTGTTAAACTTAGATTACACAGATCCTCGAAAATCACAAAAAATCGAATCGATACTCACCATCTTCTATCTACTCGTATGTTAAGGATGTCTATGACAGTCTGTTCTGGAGAACCTGTCCGGCTGTGCAGAATGAGAATATAGATGCTCCTTTCCCTACTAAGATTGGAAATGTTTTTCTCGAGAATCCTGATATTCAAAAAATGACATCTTAGCATTCACCACAACAATTGAAATTGTGCAAATCGTACAATGCAGCACAGTCAAAAGTATGTGAATTTACTTGCATTCTGAAATGATATTGACATTACAAACCAAACTCAGTTAGCTTTTTACAGTGCGTTTGCATATGACAATCTATAAGGCTTTTATAGCGGTTGGAAGTCAAGTCCCAGGATGAAGATTTATCGACTCCAATCCAGAGAGTCAACGAAATAAAGTAGAGTAACATTAGCAATGCAAACTCTATTAATTGATATTCTTCATATCTCTTTATGGTACCTACTCGTCTGTATATATGGATGTGTATAAATATGTAATGAATAACGTTATCAGAACCGCCAGAGCAAATGATTTTATATAGTTCGCCTTAATATCTTCAATTCAATACGTGTAGTCATAAAAAAAGACATGTTTAAATAAAAAACAGAAAATTGAAACTAAGAAAAACAAAAAAAGAGTTATTATTAAATGGCATAAAATTCAATTGAAGATCTGTTTTTCAATTTTAATCAGATTTATAAACCATTCTACCATCAACACGAAGACCATCATCTCAGACATTCGACATTCCGTGAACTCAACGTTACGAAAATTGTAAATCAATTGTATACTCAAATATTACGAATATGCATCTGTTTCTACATTTCAAAACAAACATTGTTAAAGATTACGAAATGACAAAGTGCAGCGGATGTCACGATCGTACTATATTACATCTTCCAACGAAGCTTGTTTACCTACACAAAAACCCATTTCATTAGATACATGCAATTCAGTTCTAGTTTCTTCTGGTGTCCAATAAATTTACCTTGCCAAAGCAAATAACCTGACTCTTCAATCAACGTATATTTAAAATTCCGCAGTGATTCACCACGATCCGCTTAACACTCATTCAATGACCCCACTAGGCGCAGAATCTTGGAAACGAAGAAACGCCTATTAAAGATTCGTTCTCTTTATTCAAGGACTTATCGTTGTTTCGTTGTCCTCTACACAGTTAAAAGGAGAAAAAACTATTTTAAAACTGGTTTAAGCTATCTTATATCATAGTAGAATGCAGCGTGTGATTTAAAATATTGTGCTGTTGCTGTGCTTCGTCAGCATAAATTAAAACCTGAATATGTATCTGGTAAGGGCAAAGCAAGGAATGGATTTTGTAACGAAATCAACATGATTACTGAAGAGAATCTTTCTAATCTAGCCAGTTATGACAATATGTACCTATCTCAAAGTTTTAAAAAAATCGCTTTGAGTATAGAAGTTTTTTTTTACAAAATCACATTTCATGTTGTAAGGAAAAGCCCATAGTACCTATTAGCTTATGGAAACATTTTATGTAAACTTAATTTAAAACGTGAACCTGGTAAATAAAAATGGTCATGAATTTTAGAAGGGGTTTTTTTTAGGGTTAAATAAGAGTGTAACCTCATGTTTACCCTCAATGAGAATTTTAATAAATTTTCTTACTGCTACATAGTGAAGGTATCAATTCATATAAATTAAATTTCAATAAGGAGGCATTTATCTCTAAGACTTCATTTTTTACAGTCTTATTGAACCCATATCACATTTTCTTCATATCCGTCATTTAAAACCGGCCTGTCATAGCCCTAAAGGGCTTAACAGAATGTGAATCTGAAGTTTGAATCTGTAACTGATATCGAACTTTCAAAAGTTTAATACATGTATAATTTGTATCTTGAATCTGTATCTCGAAGTTGAATAGCTTCAGATTCATATTCTGGTCAGCCCTTAAGTCGCTCTCTGATAGAAGGGAGCGCCTGCATTTTGAAGAACCGATACATCGAATTTTGAACTTATTGCTGTTTTATTTCGACCTAGTTTCGATAGCTTTACTTCTTCGTACATTTTGGTTCAATCGGAAGGGCATTTACGCCAATAGTAAGGAATCGTATGCTTTAAGCATTTTTTTTCATGCTTCTGCCACGATCTCAATGAAAGGTTACTGTCTAAAACTCTGTTACACATTAACAGCAGTATCAGCAACAATAACTTCAACGCAAGTCCTAAGTTCTTGATCTGCTGTAGCCACCACTTTCGACCGATAATATACATATGTACTGTGAATGGCGCCCGTTTTTTCGCCATGATAACGGACTATCTGCTGCCTGAAATTGAAACCCATGGTCTTAAATTAATTCCAGGCTATAGACCGGTGAACTGCCCGTTTAGATCATGTAACATCGACCCACTAGAGTTTTTCTTTTGGGTTACGTAATGTCTGAAGTCTACATAGTCAAACACTACCAGTAATGATTGAACGCGTAATCAAAATTAAAACTTCGGAATCGATCATGGTAGTCGCAGTTACAGCGAATATGTGTAATTAAGAGAAATAATTTTCAAAAAAACAAGGGTAAAGAATGATTGTTTTGTATGACAATAAAAGTTACCAAATAAAATTCTTTGATTGTTTGATTTTTTTTTTGAAAGTGCCTTTAAAAAAATCACTCATCACTTTCCTTTTCTTCCGTTGCCAGCTAAAACCATTTTTGCAGATTTTATATATGTCTCAAAGGTTCTGTTGACAGCTTAGTCCGCTATTTCACTCTGACTTTTAAGTCACTACTCTTTTTGAGAGCTCTCATATAAAAAGAGGTAAGCTTCTTGGTTTCCACCGACAGCTAAATTGAGATGAATACGGTATTCACACCGCATCGAAAATCGAGATTTCTCTAAATATCTCGAAATCTCTATCGAAACCAGGAGATCTCCCATACATTTTTTGTAGCCTTTTCACACCGAACCAAAAACCGGGTTTTCGCAAAAACAAAGAAGCAAAAACCACATCAAAAACACAGGTTTTCCCATACATTTTTGGTAAGCCATAATTTTTTGTAAACACCAATTTTTGATAAAACCCATTTAAACTACTTGAAATTGAATGTTCAACTAACCAAACAAACCTTTTGGAGCGAGTTCAATAAATTGTACCGAATTCACAAACCTTAAAAAACAGCAATATGCTGACAGTTGAAATTTAAATAAAATTCTGATTCAGAATTTGAATTTTATTCATTCTACTTTTTAAAATCGAAGACTGAGATCAGAAGAAGTCTAGCAAAATCTTCATATCTTGCTCAGCTTTATTTCCATGAATGGAAATTACATTTAAAATGTTAGAGTTCATTATTTTAACTTTAAATGCGCGCAAATTAGTTGTTTTTATCAAAAACGTGAAAATTTAACAGCTGATGTTGAAATAATTAAAATATCAAACAAAAACCTGTAAATGTTTGGTGTGAAAGCATTTGGGGTTTTCCGCAAATTAGTTGTTTTTATCAAAAACGTGAAAATTTAACAGCTGATGTTGAAATAATTAAAATATCAAAAAAAAAAACCTGTAAATGTTTGGTGTGAAAGCATTTGGGGTTTTCCGAAAGCTTTAGCCAAAAACCGCGTTTATGATTCGGTGTGAAGAAGGTATTAGATTTGCAAGTCTCTTACAGTACGTTTACACCGACCCGAAGTTCGGCATTTCGGAGAAATTTAACATTTCAGCCGTAATGCTCCATACAATTTCCAGCATTTCGAAATGTTGAAAGAAGTCACCTGTTCCAATATTTACAATCACTAACGACTATGTGCCTCAACTAAACAAAGGAGGAAGTGGGAAGACAGCAGCTGTCATATAAATGTTTTTGGTTCAATGTAAACGGTAAAATGAAATTCCGAAATTTCATTTCGAAATGTTGAACTTCGGGTCGATGTTAACGTATGTGGCAATTATTAAAACAACATAACGAACACTGAGCTGATATCATAGACAACAACCCAGACATAAACAGCGCCCCTACGGCAAATATAAATATTATTTTTAAGATTTTAATTTTTGTACAATTGTTATTTTTGTTCAAACAAGAAATTTCATTTAAAAATAAAGTTCGTAATTGTTAACACTACATCCACACGTACTATTAGCAAAACTACTCGTAGTTTTTGATCAGATCTACTACCAGTTGTGAGTTTATTGAATCAGACACACCTCCTCAAACATTCATTATGTCAGCAAAACAGCTGACAGAGTAGTTACAGAATACAAAAATTCCACAGCTGATACAGTGGTAGGCATTCGTTTACATCCGCTCGAATTTTTGGGATTATTTTTTTACCAAAAAATTGGATAGTTTAAATGATTTAAAATAGTTGATTAATTTCTTATTTACTAAAAAAAATTATAGTTAATATTCCGGAATTTCGTTTCGATCGTGTCATTCTTATTGACTAATATGGCGGAATATCCGCCAGAATTTTCGTCTCTGATATCAAATATAAATAAATCTTAGTTTTGTTTTGTTTTTGTTTTATGATTTAAGATTATGAGTATGAAATAATTGTTACGTTTTTGGTTTATATTAATTAAAAGAATTTGTAATTTGTATTAAAGATGTGATTGTTTAATCATTTTCAAATTTTGCGAAATCTGACCTTCAAATGTCAACATTTGTTTTTGTTCGAATGTGACAGCCAAAAAGGCAATCGTCAAGTTAATATTTTTTTTTTCAATGCAAGCACTTTACTTATCTCGTTTCGTCAATCCTTGGTTTGTTTGAAGTTGTAAAGCCAAATACTCCAAAAAATTAATTATGACCCAATTTTCAATTTGATCAAATTATAAGTTCCTAATCGTTAAGTTAGGGTGGCTCATATTTGTTTTCAAATTTAATTGCGTAATATCGACTGACCATTACATCATCAACAAATTTAGAATTTAACGCTTTTTAGTTTGTCAGAAGTTGACAATGAATGGGTGTCAAAAGGACACTGCGACCAAAAACCTTAGTGCTCTAGAAGAATTCGAAACTTCGTCATTAGATATATCTTTATCAATAACCATAACACCAGCTACTTTATAGAATGAAAATAACTCGACGTTTCAAATTGCCCCTATCTCAACTTCTCCTTCAAGCCGAAGACCGTAATTATAGTAATTTCGATAGAATTACGCTCTTCATAAAGCTCAAAAGGCGATATTGGGATAAAATGCGATTAAACTTGAAGCCAACTTACATTCGTATTTGGCTCATTATTCACTTACATTATATTTAATATTATTTAACAATAGGATCGTGTCAATGTGATTTAAGCGAACACAATGCGAAATTAGATTCTTTCATGCAATACAGAATCACAAAATACTCTCACATTAAACGAAGAAACATTTCGTAGAAGAATGAAAAAAGTACGTTTACAAGCCAAATGAAAATAACAAAAAAAAAGCGATTTGTGTTGATATCAAACATTACTACTGTGCAGTGCTCAAAGGCGGATTGAACAGTCTCCAAAAACTCCTGTCACACCTCTGGCAGATCTGTCATCACCGGCTGTTTGCGCGTGACAGCAAAATGTGTGTGCTTACGTCGAGAATTGGGATTTGTTGATTTTTTTTTTTATTTCTTTTTTACTTTATGCAGAAGCTATGATAGTTTCATCCACTTTTATCTTATAAAACGCATCATTATTTAAGAAAAAACAGCAGATTCACGGCCTTGCAGCATTTATTTAATTGGCAAAAGCTGTCACGTATATGGTAAGCACAGGATTGCTTTCGAATAACATTTTTCCGTAGAATATTATATAATTATGGTTAGGTTGCAATTCGTTGATTATTTTCTGTATAACACAATGCTGTTGTGATTTAAATAATATCTTCCACTTGTTTCTTTAGCAATTAATTAGATTGCAGAATTCCTTGTGTGATTCTGAAGTGGTTCAAAAACAAAATAAGAACAAAAAAAACTTGTAAATTATGAATTGTAGCTGACAAAAAAAAAGTGATAAATGATTTTGACCATGGGGGATAGTCGGACAGACTCTGCGGTGCAGAATCAAAAATTTATCTCGCTTGATTGGCGTGAATTTGCATGCGGTTATGGTGCTGCGTTTGTCAATCTCGGTATAACTTACCCTATTTACAAATTGATATTTCGACAAATGCTTCACGGAGTTAGTATAGCCTCAGCTTTTGGTCAATTGCAACATGAAGGGCTTACATACTTATATCGAGGAGTATTACCACCTCTAGCACAAAAAACTTTTTCTTTGTCGGTGATGTTTGGTGTTTACGATGTAACTCGTCGTAGTTTAGTCGATGTGTGTCATGTTAATAATTATTTAGCTAAAATAATCGCTGGTCTTGCGGCTGGTACATTTGAAGGAGTATTACTCCCATTCGAGAGAGTACAAACGTTATTGGCTGATTCAAAGTTTCATCAGCATTTCAAAAACACATCTGCTGCCTTTCGGTAAGAAATTTTTTGTTTTATCCCATTTCATTTAGATTAAAAGCAATGAATTTTTTTTTTGTTCAAGGTATGTTTTGGCGAACCATGGCTTCTTTGAACTATACAGAGGGATGGTGCCAGTTTTATGGCGAAACGGACCTTCGAATGCAGCTTTTTTCATATTGCGTGAAGAAGCTAATATGCGGATACCTAAAGACGTATGAATTAATTTTTTTATTTTTCTTAAATAATCCTGTATTTTCATCCTAAATTGAAACCATTTTGTCATCGTCTAAACTTTTTCTGAACTATTTGAGAAACACATTGTATAGCGAACATAATCGTCGACAATCCTGATAGACAAGGTCTGAATATAAGGTCAAAGTATGTTAGATCATTATTGACAAAGTAGAAGAAACCAGAAATAATTGTTAATAGATAACGTTCAGGTTCACTACAGTCCTGTCCTCAACCTCAACAGTCCTGGACGTCAACCAATAAACCTCCCCAACTCACACGCCAATTTTTCTTGTGTTCGTCAGATGAGGCTAGGACTTTACTACGTCGTCTCTCTGGGTAGAAATCGAAAACTATTCGAACCCGTGCGTTAGTATTCATTCGCTCTACGAATCTTACATAGAATCTTCTTTGTGTTTCTTCAGGTAATCCCTAACTATCACAAACTAATAACTTTGAATTGTGGTGCTAGGCGCAACTCTGCGATATTCTGCGTCTCTTGAAAATATATATAATACTTGGTTCTACCCCCAGAGCTATACCCATTGTTGGCGCTTCTGTTTCAATATTTGTAAACGCTTTAGTGAGGGCTATGATATCAATGTTCATATGATTTGGCAGACAATATCTGGTGTGCGATGGAAAAGCAAACGTCGCTTTTATAATAGTAGTTGTCGCAGCTTAGGGACCGTTAAAAAAGATAGTAGGATTTCATTCGTCAGGCATACTTTCCTTTGACCAAATCGTGGAAATAAGTTGATGTATCGTCTTGACCAAAACATATCCTATTGAGATAGAGAAAGTACGCACGGTGAAGAAGCTTTGTTATTTTTAGGTTTAGGTATTGATGTCTATAATTCATTTTGATCGGATGGACGGGAATCTTAGTTTTTATCGAATATGAATCGTCGGCGTCCGCAGAAGTGTTTTTTTTTTTATATAAGTCGGATTGACTAGTACTTCTTCATTTGTGGGATTATACCCAATGATCTGTAGATATAGCATTTATTTTTTAATAGCACAAGAAAGATAGATATGGTTATAGCCCTTCGTTTTATACGAATTTTGTACATACATCAAGACATTTACGCAATCTGCAAACTAATAATAATCATTTTATTTTGCGTTGGTGTACAACATTTAGTGCTTTCTTCTTCGAGTAACAATGGGATAGAAATTCCAATTGTATGTCTTTTACATACACAGTGTGGCCGAACCTACCTCTAGAAAACATAATTAAAGCCCGATTTCTGTGTATTTTTCGCTGTTCTTTATTCGAAATATTTTTCTTCCGATTCAATACACTTGTTACAGCGATTCAATAGCGAATGAAATTTCTGCCCTAGCTCATTTTACGGAATTGTCTCCAGTGCCGTTCCGTAGCTGCTTTAATGGTCGGAATGTCATCAAAGAGCATCCTCAATTTCAATTTTGGGAAGCCGTACGGTGCCAAATCAGGTGAATATGCCGAATGATTTAATACGGCGTTTGTTTTGCCCAATTCAGATGAATGCGGCAGGTGATTTAAAACTCACACTTGATTTCGACCTTTGTTTTTTCTAAATCCTCGTGAAGAATGGTTTGAATAGTCCCTTTGTTGATGTTTAAGGCCTCTTCTATCACATTCGTTGAAGGATTGCGGTCTTCTACAACATAATCACGTACGTTTTGGATCATTCCAGGTGTGTTTGTCATTACCCAACGTCTCTTTGTTGCCCAAAAAACTTTATGCCATTCGAAAACAACTGTTCTACTCAAACAATCATCACAGTATACATATTCACATACTTGTTGCATAAATCGGGATGATGAATTTTTACCACCTTCAATTTCAACATCAAATGAAAAGGTGTTCTGAAAAATAATTTTTATAACTGTTAAATATCAACTAAATGTCATGAAATTTTGACAGAAAGTAGAGAAAGATTCAAGCTTTAAAACGCTGTGCGGGCAAATAGATGGCGCACTTGGTTGCTAAGATATGGCTCGTGTCCGGGATATTATTTGCCACAATGTGTACAATAATTCAATGCGATGGTAAATATACAAACTTCAAGTAGTAGTAAAAGAAGAACAAATTAACCATTTTAACCCTGTTGTATTCATTTTGAATAAGTTATACTTGACTCTTCTTGTTGATCATAAACTTGAGCATGTAGGAAATATGGTTAAATAAATCCTCTCATTCAATCTTGGCTAGTTGAGTCCATCCGTTCTTTAAAACAAATTTAAATAATTTTACCTTGTTTTACTGATTGTTATTATTCGATATTAATATCGAAACTTTTTAGGGAACCTTTGACAGAGTAGAAGTTGATCCCGAATTAAAACACAAAAAACTTTCCTCTTTCGATACATGCGTCAATGACAACCTGTGAAATTCATATTCCTTTATATGTGACACCAATACATATCGCATTGACGTAATATCGCACATATATATGTATTGAATATCATTTTTGATGTTTTACTTAATCGACATAATCTCAAGCTATCGCTCTTTTCAATACCAGTGCTCCAACAAAATTGCTGCAGCATTTCGTCCCTTCAAATTTAAAACTTCTCGCTGCGAATGGTTATACGATTAACCCTTAAGCCCATCTTTGCACCATAATCCTTTTCTAAAGGCCCTACTAAATTAGAGCTTAGTTTTTAGTAAATTAAGAAACCAATTTGTATCTCTTGGGGCGTTGACCGTTGCCGAAGTTCATCATTGACGATATTATATTGTAAATTAAATGTCAATATCTTGGCTTAAAAATACGAATTCGTTATGCCAATAACTTTGCATCCCTTTTATTTAATTTTATAAAAAACCTTCAAAAAAGGAAGACCTGCAATTTTTTTCTAGACCTGACAAAATGTATGTAACCCGAGGTTAACTAGTTACTTTTGAAGAAATGTTGTAAAATAATACCCCATTTTTATTTTGAGTTCTGTATAGGTATTTTGAACAAGTTGAGTCGTATATTGTAAACTACTGACGTAAGAAGAAATGAATTTTTTTTCCTGGTATTACAAGATCTCCCCTTTAAGTCTTCGATACATTATCCGGAAGACTCTGCATATGTATTATTATATTGTTTTAATTGTATCCCTCTTTCTCATTTCAGGCTACACCCGCTTCTCGTACAATACAAGAATTCTTTGCTGGTGCAGTAATTGGTGCATCTCTTAGTACGTTCTTCTACCCAATTAATGTAATCAAAGTCTCAATGCAAAGTGATATGGGACATAAGAAGGAAACCATGTGGGTCGTCTGCCAAAGAGTATATCACGAGCGTGGTAACCGAATATCACATTTTTATCGTGGCTGTGGCTTTAATACGTTTCGATCATTTCTGAGTTGGGGCATCATAAACGCTGCCTATGAAAAAATAAAAGAAGTTATAACATGAGTTCCATACAATTACATTTAGTGTGATATTGTAGAATTTCGCAAGTGTATTATATAGCATAGGTATGAGAGAAAAACAGTTTGAGCACACATTTATCTCAAGCCATTTTTCCCTAGAAATTTAGAAAATTGTAAATCAATGTATTTATTTTAGATTTTGTTACGTGTTATCGAACAACTTTTGCCTCAGAATCACAATCGTTTTTAGACGATTCCAGAAATTCGAATGTTCCGAATTGGTTGGTGTGTGCATACACACATTTGTATGTTGGTAGATTTCGACGTTGCATTTAATGTAATATAATTTATTGCTACATCAATATAGTTTTCAATGTTTTTTTCTTAAAGATCAAGTTCATCATTTTGGTCTTTGTCTTTTTTTGACTGAGCGAATTTTTTTATAAAGCAAAATAACAAAGGCTTATTAAATGAAAAAATATATCAAAAAAAAAAACCAATAAACAAGATAAATATGAGTTTTCCTTATATTTTATTGAATATGCCAATTTGAAGAGATATTAAAGGTAGGTTCATTAAAGTTCATTAAAGGTCTACACATTTTAAATAAATAAAAAAAAACACAGTTTGTATTATTTATAAAGTTCGTTGTAAAATAAGTTTTCTTCATTTTTTTATCAAAAATCAGGAATTTGTATTTACTTATTTTACCAATCTTGCTGGCAAAAGATGGATATCGCGGCGGAAAAGTGCTTAATTTTTTGAAGGCCATCCCAAATCTTGGTATTTTCATGAAAAGTGAAATGCTACCCAGACAGGCCATGTACCATCGATCAAAACGAGTAATAATCTGGTGAATACGGCAAGTAGTCTAAGAGTTTCTAGTCGAGTATTTGCAATATGAAAAATAATTTTTTCGTGTCTGTAGTAGAAATGGCCACCTCTTGCCTGAAGTGTCGTTTTGAAGTGGTTCATTCGGTTTAAGTTACTCAAAATAGACGACGCTGAGCTGAACCTACCAAACACACAACATGAGATCATTCCCATTGCTTTTGAATTATGTGAATTTGCTTGTTAAATTACTCCCTATATAAAACGTTGTAGGACATACAGTTAGTTCTTGTAGCGTTTGACACGAATCTTTATCCAATATTTTTGATTCCAATTTCTGGCCTTCATAAACTTTCAGACTTTCGAAGCGCTATTCGTCTTTGACTTCAAAATAACAGTATTTAAATTTCTGAAACCACGCTCGGCAACTTCTTTGACTTAAGCCAGCCTCACTATGGGCGTCTTTAACCAATCGATGTGCCTAAGCAGCAGTTTACTTCAATTTAAAAAAGTAAGTCGAAAGCTATCGTAAACGAGGTTAATTTGGCTTAAAAGTCAATTTTTGCCTGAGAAATAATGTATAATGTCCATATAAAATCGGTAATACAAGGTTGGGCAAAAGTAATGTCATAATGTGAATGTGCCATAGTTTTTGGAAACGGCGTCAAATGTCATTGTGCTTTGATATTTATGTTGAAGACAGATAGCCAACATTGAAAAAGAAATCACCTATTTTGTGAGCACCAAATCAAAATTCCGTAAAACTCGCACAAATGTGCATCAATTCAAGAGGTGGTCGTTTCAGCGATTCAATTTTTTCAACTTAATCAGCCAGGTTCCACATTTCACTTTTACTCGATGTGAAATTAAAATCGATCGAAAATGAAATTTGGTGTTCTATATTTCACTATTATCGATTTCGATTTCGAAATTGAACCAAAGTGCAATTTTTGTGTTCCAGAATTCGATTTTGTCGATTTGCAAGTGATTTCAAATCGAGTTTGTCATTCGTTGTGAAATAATGGAAGATAGAAAACGTTTTTGAGCATGTAAGTAAGAAATTGCATTTTTAACAAGCTTATTTGGCTAAAAATATTTTTTAAACAGGGGTAAACATAAAAATAATGCGATTTGGCAAGAGGATTTGTCAAAGAGGACCGAGTTTGACTTACAATACCAGTTTAAGTTTTCTGATAAGCTGATTTGCAATTCATTTACATTTTTAAATAAATCTTTTAAGTTATGATTTCAAGGTCTCTTACTAATTTAATTCTGAAACCATATTTTTTTGGTACACTTAAAGCAAAACAAAAGTATTTTTTCATATGTTCTACTATATTTACTTTTTCACCACCTTGAAATAAATATTGACAACGATAAAATACTTTTTCTTTTATGTTTGCTTTTTTTATATATACCTAGTGGACGTTACGTGAAATTTGCTATCATTTTAGCTATTTTGACAGTTATCAGGCTTGGATTAGTGTTGGTGATTCACTTACAATGTGTTTGTGAAAAAGGTCCAGGCTTGCAACTGTAGTAGTAGAGTTTGCCATCTATGTTAGTTCATTTATGGTCATGGCTCTATAGCAAATACCTTTGACCGTTACACGCTGATTAACTTCATTTAAAAAAAAATGGTCAAATGACTTCACCTAGCCATAGACCGCACCAAACTGTGCAGTCACATAACTCATGTGAAATATCAAATGCGAGAATTTTGCTTATTGAGCCGAAAATAAACCTTATCATTGAACACAATAAACGATAAAACAGCTCATTCACAGTCAGTTGATTTTTGGCCCATTCGACGCAGGCAATGTTTATTTGGCTTTAATCCTTGCACGAGCTGGATCTTGTAAGCCTTCAGACCAAGTGGTCGAACAAAAGCCAAGCTGTTGTGAACTTGGACACTCTTGATCTTCAACATTCTCCTGAACGGATGCAAAATTCTCTTCAGGCCGCACTCTACTTATCCGTCTTGGTGCCATTGTACTCGTATCTTCCAAAGAAAATGTAACGTAAAAATTAATAATACGGTCTCAGATGATCGATTATGTCGGGTGTAATACGGTACAAGTGCTCTGTAAGTGATTTTGTTTATATGTTGTTCTCCACAAACCCTTGAATAGTTCGTGTGATTGTTCATTGTTTTAAAGGGGAGATACATCGACTGGAGATTTTATGATAGAACGGAATGGCTACAACTTATTTTTAAGATACTTTTTTTTATCCACCTTCTAACCATCATCACTTTTGAAAACTGGATTTCATTAAAAATCAAACGATAAATAACGAACAAGGAGAGAAGAAACGTCAAAAAGAGTCATCGAAATTTTGCCTCACGACTCACAGTGTTGTTGATTTTCTATCTCATCTTCTTTCTCTATTGCACTTGTGTGAGGCGGGACTCAAAATTCACCGTGTAATAGCACGCGCCTCGCAGAATTAAAAATTAAAAGAAAGCTGTCAAAAAGAGTCGTGGCTCGAAAGTTACCGTGTAATAGTGGACAAAGCGGATTAACTTTACTCTGTTCAACATAAATTGGCAGCACAGGGAAGATAGAGATGTTTGTCTTTCGTTCGCGCACTCTTTTGTTTTCCATAAGCTCTATTGCAACAAAAGCTCTTAGCGAAAATCTGAAAGATAAGTATGTAGGGTTACCGTCCTTTTTTTAGATTGAAATTTTCATTTAAATAATTACATAGTTTTATTTATAAATTTCATAAAATAAAACAAATTTACCCTTTTCTACACCACCAAGAGGTAAGATAAAAGGCGCGGCTTAAAAACACAAATTGCACAAAACTCAGACAAAAATAAATACACCTTACAATTTACATAAAAATAACTTAACATCAAAAAACTGACCGCGCGCTACGAAAACCTACGCAAATAAACTTTTTTCTTAAAGAAAATAGTTCACAATTTTGTGCAAAAGATTAAAACAGATCTCCACAATAACACTCATCATTAAAAACTTTTTCAAAGCTCTGCTCTTAAATCATGAGGAGCTTTTGGAAACCCAAGGAAAAGAGTTGGTAACTCTGAATCACAGTATATAGATCAGACAGTAGGCTCACTGCGCAATATTTTCCTTATCTTTTTGTGACCTTGGTACAGTTCCTCTTTGTGCATATTGGAATTATGTTAGAAGTGGATAGCAACACACGCCAATAAGTAAGAAAAGGATACAAAACAAGGTAAAACACATCTTGGAATCTGAAACATTGCAAAAGGGTCTAAGCAAATACAATACGATGACAATCATTTACACGCATTTACTCATAGTAAAAAGTGTTGGGGGCAGCCAATCACGAACACATAAGCAATAGGAGAAAAACCAGTCTGTTTTCACTTTGTCCGTATGCATTACACAGCGTTTTGCAGTCTGGGGAGGGATAAAAATTACTCACAAAAATGTTTCGGGGTGTATTTAAATATACACAAGGAAAAAATGACGGGGCAGACAATCGAATGCATTATTACTCAGGCAAAATTAAATGCGATTTGGAATTTGAAACAAAGCAATAGATATGTGCTATTTGATCTTATGAGACATTGTTGTTGGTTTTTTGTACGACGGGATTTTAGCCCCAGGGGGAGTGATCCTTCTTGTTATAGATATTCTTTGCTCTAAATGCACATCAATTTAATAGGGTGGAATAGCAGCAGCCACAGGCCACAGGCAATCAGTCCACATTCAGATGTGCGTTGAATAATATGTGTTGGAATTACATCAGATGCAATTGGAAATTCATTGGCGGGAAAACAATTTTTATGGGGGGTTTCTTTCAATATAGTATGGTGCGCGCTATTGACTTTGAAAAAGCTTCCCCATAAGACGTGTACTACCAATTTATGTTGGATAGAGTATAGTTGATTTTGCAGTGCTGGCTTAAGAAAAATACTACAGTTTTGAGTTCATCCATATTCATTTTTATCGTTTTTTTATAACTAATCCACGCCAAAAAACCACCGAATGTATGCCGCGTGAAGGTAATAGAACTCCTTATGGGTTTGGTTTCCATAGCAGCAAAAGTACTTTTAGAAACATCTTCAACTTCAACTATCACTAACCTAATTTTTCCCATCTTTTGGTCTTGTTTTAGCTTAGTTTGGGACAAGCTGAACCAAAATCAATAAACTCGTTTGAGCTCTACCGTGGCTTGGATCTCTCAAGAATCTTTCGTTAGTCAACTCGCGTCATCATTTTTACGGTCAGTCCAATGAAATAAAATCATAATACATGTAATTAGAAGAATGTGAGAATATATTTCCTATAAACAATAATAATTTTTCTAATAAAATTTTCTTATTGATTGTGACTGGATATATCCAAGACAGCCACCGGAACTAGTTATTTGTGTTGGCGAAACTGATAAGGACAGAAACGTCAAAACAATACTTCCAACCGTTGCCAACTTCAAAATTCTTTCTTTTTTGACGTGCTCTTTGTAAAAAGCGGTGTGTATATTACTCTAAAATCACAAATTTTCTTAAACATCCTTTAATTAATTAAAAAAGTTACGAACTAAATACATGCAATACACTTACCATAATGTGAAGTGCCTAAAATTAATTCTTTCATGTTTAAGAAATTTGTGAAAATCCGCTGCAGTTTTTGTTGGCATCATAATTTGAGTTTTGCGTTCTTTCAGCTTCAAGATGACTCTCCGACCAGCATATAGGCCTAAAATTGTTAAGAAGCGCACAAAGCACTTCATCCGTCATCAGTCGGACAGATACGCCAAGTTATCGGTAAGTCTTGCACATGCATCCTCTACTGAGACGCCTTTGATATGTTAAAATCTTTTGATTTTTTTTTTTCTTTTTAGCCAAAATGGCGCAAACCTAAAGGTATCGACAACAGAGTTCGTCGTCGTTTCAAGGGACAATACTTGATGCCAAACATTGGTTATGGCTCAAACAAACGTACCCGCCATATGTTACCCACTGGCTTTAAGAAATTCGTCGTCCATAATGTCAAGGAACTCGAAGTTCTGATGATGCAAAACCGTGTCTACTGCGGCGAGATTGCTCATGGTGTCTCATCGAAAAAGCGCAAGGACATCGTCGAACGTGCTAAACAATTGGCAATTCGTTTAACGAATCCCAACGGACGTCTGCGCTCACAAGAGAACGAATAGGCTTAGAAGTAGATATCTGTTTAATTTTATAGTGAAGAGTGCACTAGCACACGTCTGCTGCTACCGTCGCATCCAAATACAAGATGATGAAACAAATTTTTTTAATTAGTTGTGTTATGTTTAATTTGAAGTGATTTGCGGGTATGAGTAAAGATTTCGTTTGCGCTGGAGCTTCCATGTTCCCTCTGATGTTTTCAAACTTTTGAATAGATCTGTGCATGTGGAGCGTACTTTGCAACCGATTTTTGAAAGCGCTGTCTTGACCGACATAGTCGTCAGATGTTCCATCCAATAACCAACAAGTTCTAAAGTATTGTGGTAAAGGTTAAAGTGGATTGTAGTGTATTGAATTGAGGCTCGCATCTAATTACTAGGATGCTTAATACTATACAAACGAAACTGAAATACTTAACTTGGTTACGATGGATTTTGCTAAGTGCTATGTATCGTGTTTGTCAAAAGGTAGCGGAAGAGTTGAAGATAGCTTAAGTGAAGTAGTTCCTAAGGTGAAAGTTGAAAATAGTTCACTTCGTGTAGTCTTCTGTGTATCTGTTCGTTCCTCAGAGACTAATATGGAAGAGGCACAGATCTAAGCTTGAGAAAATATTGTCATACACTTAGGGAACTAAAAGTGCCATTTGCTTGAAACGAAGAGAAAATTGTAGGTAGGTTGCCGTGGTTCCAATAATAGCTCTGGAGTTATTTTAAAATGAATTTCATTATAAATATTCAATTTTTTGTTTCTGGTATTGAAGCCATATGTTAATCAACTTCAAGAAACAATTATAGCTAAGCCTGCAATTGTAAGAACAATTTTTTTTATTTTATTTATAATTGACACTCGTCACTGTCAGTAAAATCCTTACAATGTGCTTCTGGGGGGTGGGTGGGGTGTGTATGATGTCTATTCAGTGTCCAAAAACAGCGTGCTTCAATGTTTTCTCATGATGAAATGCAGATATGACATGTGACCCTAAATAGTAGGATTGGTCCAAAGCTTACGCAGTGGTTTTGCAAGCCAGGTTTTTTAGACGAAGTGGAGATATGCTGTCTCGAACAGCGGTTTTCTGTATGTTAAGATTTTTAAGTACTCTTCCTACTAAGTAAACGAAAATATAAGAAACAATATGGAAGTGGTAGGCGAGTTGCAAACTGTGCAGATAGCAGAGCAGCTGCATCTATATCGTTGGCAACGAGCTAAACCAACCTTTTGAAACACCTTACAGTTTTCTCACATAAAGTCGTACCAATTGCGCTGTTTAATAAATAACAAAATTATTTCACGTTTCATTGGACTTACTCCCAAATAACTGAGACAAAGTCCATTATTTATTTAAATTGAAATTCACAAGTAATGTTTCTTTGGGAAATCTATTTAAAGCAACAAAAAAACATTCTTTACGGAAAAACTTAAAACTAAACGAAATGGGGTAAAGGAATTCCAAAAAAATAAAATAACTTCGTTCAAGGTTCACATGAACACCTTTATGGGGCCAATTACATCGTGTTCCTCAGCCATGTGCCCATCCAAAACATCCTTGGTATTGAATATTCTTTCACATATTACACATACGAACTCTTGTGCGGCTTTCTTTTTAGTGGTGAAATCACGTTTCTTTATTGCATTCAAATCCTCTTCGCTAGGTTCTTTGTGAACTTTAGAATGAACCTTAAGTGTGTATTTTTCAGTGAACTTTTTCCCACACACCTCACACGGGTACATGGGTCGATCCTCTCGATGGGTCACCATGTGATGACTGAATGTTTTCTTTGATTTAAAAGTCTGATCACATTTGGTACACACAAGCGGTTTTTCTTCTGCTTCGTGATGCATCTTATGATTGTAGAGGAGATAACCTTGTGAGAATCTTAGGCCACACTTCTCACATTGAAATTTTTTCTTGTCCCAATGCAAGTGCATGTGTCGAATTACATTTGAGCGGCGTGAATATCGTTTGGGACAGTATCGACATTCGTTTTCAGATTTGCCTTCATGGACGTTCATATGAAGTTCGAGGTACTCTTCATCTCTTCGTATAACACCGCAAATTTGACATCTTTTTGCTTTAGCATGGGCCTCCAAATGGGTGCGTAACGATGACTTAGAACTCAATTTGTTATGACAGATTGAACATTCGTATGATGCTACTGGTGGAATTGTATAGGAAACACTTTTTTCCACTTCTTGAAAGGATTCTTCATCGACATCGTTATCCGGATCAGATAGAGCTTCGATAGAGTTATCACTGAGAACCTCCTCTTTTGAGTAGGAACCATCGTCTTCATCACAGAATTCAAAAGTGTTCATCGACGTCTCCAACAGACGAGAAAGTTCTCTTTGATGCACAAGAAGTTGGAGCATTATTTGATCGTACTCGGCCAGTTTATCATAACACGGTGCACATACAAATGCCATATCTGGGAGGACAATTTCGGATTTGATGCATTTGGCGATATGATTAAGAACATCTTTGATGGTCTTTCTGGACGTATGAACTTTTGTTTGTTGGATATTTTTGAACTCGACGGATTTATCGTTCTTTCTGCGGCATAGCACGCATCTTCTTGTGGGAAAATACAGTTCTACATTCATTGGAGGCAATTTAAGTTACACTCAGAATGTATATTTACTTTTCTTGTTCGATTGATTTTATTTGTTTGATATTGAAGTGTTGCCGTTACACGTCAAATTTGACATTTCTTCTAGGTTTATATAGCGGAGCTAAATTAAGGGGATGCTCCCATTTATTTTTCGATTGAGGCAGAAACAATTATTTTTAAGCTATGGTTAGCGAAAAGAGATTTGTAAGGTGTTTTCGCCAAAGAAAACAAAATCAACAAGACGAATGCCTCTCTGTTTGTCACCTCCCCATATGCCACAATTTAATTTGTCATCGTATCCACCGAGTGAAAAATGAGCCTCATCGCTTAACAAGATGTTTACACATTCCGTGGTCATCTGGCTTTAATTCTTGAGTGATTTGAATTTTATCAACGTGTAGACGAAAGTCCAAATGAAAATAATACGTAATAATGTGCCTTAAGAAAAGCCCAGATGGTGTGCCCACCGTGTAATTGATAGACTTGGATCTTCTTTAACACTTTCACTAACGGCAGCGAAATTTTCTGCAGAAAATAGACAGGCTTTAAGATACCTGTAACACAATCAGTCTTTTCAATTTTTTTTTTCACAGTTTGCCTACAGTGCGCTGGACGATATGGATCCATATAGTAAATTGGCAAACCTTGGACTAATGGCGTTTTCCATCGGGCAAAAAAACACTCTATTTTGCACCCTAGAGTGAAGAATTACTTTGAAAAATGTTCCATTGGCACTTGTTTGACGTTTTTAGAGTGAATTTTTTCACTCACACATATAAAAACAAAACGTCGAATTGGCGGTTGCAATTTAAAAAAAACAAAAACATTTGAGAAAATTATGTTTTTGCGTTTAAAACGAAGAAATTTAAATTTATTTAAATTTTATTTAAATGGAAAAATAAATAATAAACATGATATAAGAATCCTCATAGTTTGCTCTATTTTGGTAAGCAGTTATCAGAATAATGAAATTTGACATAAGCAATCTAACTAATACACATACAAACATTTTGAATTTTCAAATTTGAAAAATTAGAGTGCTGTCGAATTCCATTCAATTCGATGGAGTGCTAATTTTGGAGTGAAACCAATGGAAAACGCCATATATATATACAGTCTCGGATGACAGTTCGGTTTGACATTTGTAAATAAAATAGGGATATCAAATCCTGATCACGACTTGGATGACCATGCATGTATTGTTAGAACACATAATCGTTTAATTCTAGGGGCTTAGAGTACCAAGAACACAAGAAACATAGCTTGGGTATCATAAGCTTTCTGATAGGGAATATACCTTTTAAGGTGCCTATAGTGTTTTTAAAAAAGTTTAAAGTAAATATCTGTGTATGTGTCCGTATGTGTCGTATGGCCCACGATAACTTGCAAACAACTGGTCCTATCGAATTCTTCTTCATGTATACTCGCGGCCATTAGATTTTGACTAAAATCGGTCCATGGCTTTATAAGTCATTAAAAAAAACATGTACAAAATACAATCTTTTCTTAAAGATAGACCAGTTTTTTTGAAATTTTTGAAGTACCAGTCGAAATGTATTAACATTGCACACATTTAAGATTAATTTGAATAAAATCGACCCAAAATTTTCTGATTTATCTAATGAATAACAATAATTTTAAAACCTTGCAATTTTCTTCCAAATCACTTTAAGTTTGTATTCGACTCTTTCTTTCTCGTCAGATAGGGAAATAGAACCACCAACCACATTTTTTTAATTTTAATAAGATTTGGCAGTCAGGTTTAATCTGTTTCCTGACTAATTTCGGATTAACTTGTTATAAATTCTAGGAGATAAGTTCTGTTTCTCACGAAGTCTTTGATGTGGTTCATGGGTCGCACTTATTTTGCTTTCTGGATGTTGAGGACAATGTTGAATTTAATAAAATACGAGGGAAAGGCAAATAGTTTTCGGCCTCACAATGAAAGACTGCGATTTTCAGCCAAAAAATGATTTTATTTTTCAACATGATTTCTTTTGACTTAAGCATACTTGATAAGAGTTTCCCTAACATCAGTATGTATTTCCTGAAGTGAGAGTCTGCAAGGCTGTAAAAATATTTACCTACGGTTTGGGAACAGGTGAGAGTTTGACGGTACAAAATCAGGAGAAAAGGGGGAGTGACCGAGGAAATCGTGCCCCAACTGCGCAGTTTTTCCATTCCCAAACCTTGTGTACAGGTGCGCTGTCCTGGTGAAAGATGAGTTTCTTCTTCTTCAAGCTAGGCCTCTTCTCGTGATTTTTAACATCCAGCTGGTGAAGGTTGTAATTGTTCTGATCGATTGCAATTGCTGCGATCGACTTTACTCTCCTTGGTTCTGAACCACTGCTTCGTTTGCTGTTTCATTCCTGGCATGTAGTGGTGGGCCCATGTCTCATCTATGGTAAGAAATCGCAGCACGAAATCAATCGGATCTCTTATGTTATGGATCTGTTACACATTTAGTTTGAATATGTATTAGTTTAATTACTGCGCAGATTTTCGATTAACAACCTTTTTTTATTTCATGTTTCTAATCAATTATATCTTATTCCTTAAATCTACTACCTACCGTATTTTCTTCCTTAACTGTCGATAAGAAGAAGGTTTGTTTGTTTTGTCATCCCTATTGAATCGGTCCAAAGATCGCTGCGAAAATCGTTTGCACCCATCTTACGCAGAGCTTTCGCATTCCTAATAGTACACTTACACCGACTCGAAAATCAATATTTCGAAATGAAATTTCGGAATTTCATTTCACTGTTTACATTGAATGAAAAACATTTATATGACAGCTGCTGTCTTCCCACTTCCTTTTTTTAATATGTTTTTTGGTTGAGGCACATAGTCGTTAGTGATTGTAAGTATTGGACCAACTGACTTCTTTCAAAGTTGTTTTTGTATGTGAGCTGAATGACGTCCAGACTAATTAAAAAGTTTTGTTCGATTTGACAACCTTCTAAATGCAGAGACGAAATGCAGCATTTCGCTAAAATTCAATAATCAAGTCTGAAGTTGTATGACTTACAAGCCTTCATAGTCGCCGTCGAAAGCTTCCTACTTATGTCTTCCCTAAGCTTTTTACATCATGTTCCTAGCTCAGTCATGTCAGTCGCCCTATTAGATGAACCTAATTCCCTATCTATTGACCCCATTTCCCTATCTTTTAAGCCAAATTCCCTATCTCCTAGGCTCACACCTTCTTCTGGCTGAGCTGGTTCCCTACCCTTGATCTCCGTGATCATGTCTCGTCCAAAGTTAGCGTAGTAAGGGGAGACATCTAAAACGTCATGTTGGGAGGTGCGGATACAGCAGGCAACCTTCCTACTTTTCCACAACCTACACAACGCCTAGGGGCGGAACAAGTATTTGAAATATGCCCCTCGCTGTTACAGTTGAAACATCTCATCCGGCTGTTCGGTTGAGTGCTCCTGCTGACCATAGCGACTCGAGGCTCGACCACCCTTGATTGCTCGACTGCCATATAGGCTTAGTCTGGTTCCAAGAAGTTTCGGGTTCGTTGAATTGGTGGTGGTACGAAGGAATCTACATTTCCTCGAACTGTTTCGAGCCTTCTACCCAATGCAACAAGGTCCTTGATGGATTTCGGATCCGTCAAGCCTAGTTGTGTTTGGTAGAATGGTATTAGATTCCTCTGTACCATCCTCAACTTCCTACTCTCTGATAACGGCTCAGAAAGTCTGCCAAAGATGTTCTCCATGATGGCCGTGTATACACCTATAGACTATTCCTTCTCTTGAATGTATGTCGCTTAATCTTTTCCAAGAGCAAGTCATCATAATTTGGAAGGAGGTACTCCAACTTCAGCTCAGAGATCAATTCTTCCCATAAATGTACTAACCTCCTATTCGCCCTAAACCAAATGAGTGCCTTCCCCTCGAAGAGTTCGACCGCTGACCTGAAAAGATGAGTAAAAGATAGCCCCTTCGCTTTCCTTAATTCCTCTAAACGCTCCAAGATGGAATTAAGTGAAAATCCGCAGCGTTCCCCTGAAAATTTTAAATCCCACTTCTCGGTGCGCTCCTGGCATCGTTCTTGCATAGGCTCTTCCCGCTGTCTGGGTTCCATAGGTGTCGTCCATTCCATCTCCCTAGTCGGAGTTGTGTTCGTTGATCGGCCTACTCTATATATAACTGAAATACTAGGGCGTATCTCCTCAACTACCTCTTCTTCTTCTCTATCCGTCAGGTCGGATAGAAGAATGAGCAGTTTCCCTTTCAGCTCATTCTTGTCCGCCATCTGTTCCTTTCAGTCCGGTCGTGACCTATCTAACCTGCCCATCGCCCACTCGATCTTCTTAAGGATCTTCAGGTATTCCGCCGATTTCGGATCACCCGGACGATTCTCGAGAAGATCTACTATTTCCATTATGTTTTTTCTTATCGCGTCAACTTTCTCGTCGAATGTAAATGGGTAACTGTCGTTGGTACCCATGGAACTCCGTCGTTCAAGTAGACGTGCGGCACGAAGTGATTTTCGGATGCCGTCTACTGTGGACGAAAAAAACATCAAAACCAAAGTCACTTAAAAAAACCTTCTCCACTATGAACTCGAATGAGATTAACAAAGAATAAAGAATAAAGAAAAGGAAAAAAAAAACACAAATAACTATGTAAATATGTATGTATATGTATATATATATATAAAAAAATAAAAGCAAATATATGTATGTGTAGCACAGTGTAAATATGTGTATGGCGATGGCCAACACAGAAGAAAGAAGCAGAAGATTTTAAATAAAAACCTCCTTGTAACCCAGGGTACATACGACCTCGGGTTCCGGTATCCCACCGATGTATTTTCCGAAGGTCGTGCTGTGATCTAGGACACTCTTCCTCCGATAACCTTCTAGCAAAAGCACTTCCCACTAACGTACGTAACTCTACAAAAAAACAACGAACATTATTTGCACTTTTGGAATAAAAAACAAAGACTCTTCCCGAAAACTTCGCAGGTCAAGCAGTCTGTACTCTTGGTACAGGTTAAATATTTACTATATAGGTATATTAATGGAGCCCCACATTAGGCGCCAGTTTGTTGCAAAATCCGCGAGTTTAACTTATAAATCTATTAAATTTGTTGTTAACGATGCCGGACTACCAGCAACCAAAACAAACTCAACAAAAAAACACAGAACGAGGAGAGAAAACCGCAACCACACGGATGGTAGTTGAAATGCGAATGGAGGGAAATATGCAAAACCGAATGGGGATCCTAAAAGGGAATTGAGAAAAAATGCAACAAGCAGCTGGTTCAAGCTGCACACACCGGCTGCTCAGCACGGGTAGGGTTCGAAAAGAAACGATGGTAAACAAAGTGGACGCCACCCAATTTTTATATGAAATTGGGAAAACACGATCAAACAAACGTGATTAATATTTCCCAGATGGGGAATTTGATTAGATATATCTTTCTTCTAGCAAGGGGGGGAGATGAAAAATGCCGTGCACATACGAGTATATTTAAAAGAAACCGAAAGCAATATGATCGTGGCACCAAAGTGGTTGCTCACACCAGAAAAATTTAACAATTCAAACCAAGGCAACGGTCAACGGAAGACCCACGATTCCGCACAATCGCCTTAGGGCAAACGGGGCGCAAAACGTTAGAAAAGTAACCGCTCAAAAGTTACGGGGATTATCAAAGTAAAGCGGTAAGGAGAATTACGGGGTCGTGCACAAGTAATAATATTCCCCAACTCGGGGTTGTCTAAGCATCGGGTTGGGTGTTGGATACTTCCTGCCACAGTCACAGCGTAGTTGTTTGTTGTTTTTTGGGATTGTTATAAACAATGCAATTTACGGAGGGCTCTCGGCCATTGCTGTTGGTGTCGACATCTCGGGGCATCAAGAGGAGCATCAAGAAAGGAGCAGACCGTCCGTCCGCAAGAGTCTCCAGGTCAGCCTGGCTCTCTCCGGGGTCCCTAGATGGTCATCTCTGGAGCGGTAGGCAGAGCGAGGGAACTGGATCCAAAGGATTTGAAGGATCCAGTGAATCCCACATGTACCATGACATCCAGAGAATGACGGGAAGAAAAGAACGTGGACAAGGAGTGAACAGACGACAAAAGGACCAAGAGGAAGTGGAGGATTTTTGGGGCGTGATTTGCACGCTACAGGTTGTAGTGTTATTTCAATGCACAGGCTTCGTAAAAGAGTGTTAAATAACCCTAAAGAGCTCTTTAAGTGGAAACATGTATTGAAAATGGGAAAACCGTTTCCGTAATGTTTTCGCATATGTGGTCTCCACTTCAAAGACAATGAAATAATTGTTCCTATTAATAGATGACAGTTAAAACGAAGCAATCTCGTGGATTCAGCTTTTCCCACGTTAAACCTTCCAAAGCCTGCGAATATTGCTGTATACAGAATATTGAGGCGCGGTGTGAGAGGTTGAAGAAGAGAACACTTCTTTCTTTTGTCAAGTAATACGAGGGCGGGTAAATAAGTCCGTGACTTTTTGAATTTCTGACCTCTTTACTGAAACAGCAACACTGCTCCTGTCAACAGGCATCTGTCAGTTGACTCCTGTCAAAATTTAAACTTGCTGCGTCAGTTAGTTTGTGTTTGACAGCTATTTTTATCAGACCACTCACTAATTTGAGGAGAAAATGGAAAAAAGTGAATTTCGTGTGCTTATTAAGCATTATTTCTTGCGAAAAAAAACCATTACCGAGACCAAGGCTAAGCTTGATAAATACTATGGGGACTCTGCACCATCGATTTCAATGGTAAAAAAGTGGTTTACTGAATTTCGTTGTGGCCGTACAAGCACTGAAGATGCCGAACGTCCTGGACGCCCAGTTGAGGTCTCTACACCCGAAACAATCGAAAAAATTCACGATATGGTGTTGGCCGACCGAAGATTGAAAGTGCGAGAGATTGTGGAAGCCGTAGGGATCTCGCATGGCTCAGTGGTTTCAATTTTGAATGATCACTTGGGCATGAGAAAGCTTTCCGCAAGATGGGTGCCGCGTTTGCTCACAGTCGACCACAAACGCAATCGTGTAACAACTTCACAGGAAGGTTTGGCGTTATTTAATCGCAATATGGAGGAGTTTTTGCGCCGTTTTGTAACCGTGGACGAAACATGGATCCATCACAACACACCAGAGAACAAACAACAGTCAAAACAGTGGGTTTCTAAGGGTGAATCGGCGCCAAAGAAGGCCAAGGTGGGTTTGTCAGCCAATAAAGTTATGGCGACTGTTTTTTGGGATGCACGCGGGATAATCCACATTGACTACCTTCAAAAGGGAAGAACAATCAATGGGGAATATTATGCCAACTTATTGGACCGATTCAATGACGATTTGAAAAAAAAAACGACCTCATTTGGCCAAGAAAAAAGTTCTTTTCCACCAAGACAATGCAAGGGTGCACACATGTGCAGTTGTCATGGCAAAAATCCATGAATTGGGCTAAGAATTGCTCCCTCATCCACCCTATTCTCCAGATTTGGCTCCGAGCGACTACTTCTTGTTCCCAAACCTGAAGAAATGGCTTGGTGGAAAAAGATTTGACACCAATGATGAAGTCATCTCGCAAACAAATGCCTATTTTGAGGACCTCGACAAATCATTTTTTTTTGGAAGGGATAAAAAAATTGGAGAAGCGTTGGACAAAGTGTATAGAGCTCAAGGGAGACTACGTTGAAAAATAAAATTATTTTTTTATCAAAAAATCTGTGTTTTAATCCAAAAGTCACGGACTTATTGACCCGCTGTACACTAAGAAATTATTAAGAACTAGTACTGTATGAATTCATTTACAAAAAGGTAATTGGTACGCTAAGCAATATTTTAAAGGTAAATAGCTAGTTGGGAAGTTGTAAAAGTTAGTTGGGCAGGGCTCATTTAAGCCATTTAAGGCACTAGGTACTGACGGTATTTTTCCAGCTTTGTTACAAAATGGTCTGGAAACTGGGGCTACATGCTACGTACTTAGAGGGAGGTAAAAGTAGTATTTATCCCTAAAATTGGCACCAAGCCTAGTGAACTACATAAATCATAGCGTCCTATAAGCTTGACATCATTTTATTTGAAAACAATGAAAATAATTATTAACGTCCACATCAGAGAAAGCTTAGAAAATAGCTTGCCTCTGCACCCATGTCAATACGCGTATGAGAAAGACAAATCAACAGAAGGAGCTGTTTTTCCGAAATTTAAAGAGTTGCGTCTTCAAGGCTCTTAATTTTTTCTAAGGAGATATTTTAATAATAATATATTTTAATGAACCAGTAAACCTACATTTTTTTTATTAAGTATTCTTAAATGTTAGTGTTCTTTTCATTTTTATTATTTTAATATATTTTCTTTATGTTTCTTTCTAATGAGATAAAAAAAAACTGTCACCAATGAAAGATGAATGGACGGAAATGCCCGTTTGTATCACAGTGCTGCCAAGTTTTCTTACACTCTCCCCCGGTAACTGGATAAGGGCCAACTTAACTGCCGGTCGAGTGTATATTCCACCATTAGTTGCGAAACCGCTTCAATCACTACTCCATCTTTTCCTGGTATTACCTTAACCACCTTTCATGTGATGTTTTCCTTGTACTATCAGGTTCGATGATTATAACAATGTCTCCTTCCTTGATTGGTTTAGGTAACCTAACCACTTGGTTCGTCGAGTCAGATCTAGTAGATATTCAGGAATCCATCAATGGCAGAAGGTTGAGTAGCATTCCGCTACTTTCTAAATGTCTTCCGACTTTTATATATAATGGTCCGAAGTAGTTCACTCCTGCTAAAAGGTTGAAGACGTGCAGGTGGTAGCGGAGCCATAAGTGGAGGCTGTGGTCTAGCTCTTTAATTTCTGCAATGTTGACAGTTTTGTTTTTTTTTAAAACTTGCCTCAAGCTCGGGATGAAATTGCGTAATCGTTATTCATTTACCACTGTTTCGCTGTATAGATGATGGAATTTAATATGACATTCATTTACATTTAAGGGAGTAATGTAGTGGTCTTCAGTCAATGATGGGCCTTTTCGTTTGTATCGAGACGTTTTCAATCGCATCAACTCGTCCCTTGACTCGAATAACTCCGCTTTCGTCTAAATAAGGAGATAGTGTATAAAGAGGGCTGGTTGTACCTATATTGATTACGTTTTTTTTGGATATCTTCCTCTACTGAAGGCAGCATGCTCGAGTGGAAAGCTCTCCCTTTGACATTGTATTGTATATAAAGAAGAGTTGCAGCCTCTTCCTTTTCATTAAATGGAAAACCCCGTAAAACGCTTCGTCTGTCCCATTTTAGGACAAAGAAATTGGCAAATCTAAGAACGTAGGTCATTGTTCTTAGAAGCCTTTTCCACCTCGAAAAACGCGTGTACTCCACTACACTAAAGGGTGTCGTTTCGTTGTGGACGTAGCAGTTTTTAACTTCTTTGTTGTCTTGACTATTTGCTACCGTTTTATTAACATTTTGTGGCCAGCTCAGTGGGTTTTGACACAAAAAATTTGTGCTGAATGGTGAATGGAGCTGAAGTCGTAGTTGTTGTTATATTTTGTGGCATCGTCTATCACGTTATCTTTACTGGGAACCCACTTTCAGTTATTCTCGTTTGTACTCTCGAGTATTTCTCCGATTCGTACGGCTACGAAACTCTTATATTTCCTGTTTCTTGATGTTATTCAGCTCAGAAACACTTGAGAATCCGTCCAAAAATATGCGCTATCAAAGCGTATGCACTTATTAGCGAACATTCTATTTCAACCCCGTTGGTAACTCTAATGTAGGCTACTGCTGCAATGGCTTCGTCACTCGCATCCACAAATTTGTGTAGCTGAACACATTATTGAGGTACAATCTGTTAATACGAGTAGATATACTCGTATTTTTTATTTTCGGAATCAGACCACATTTTCCATTTTTCAAATTTTTTTTCTTTTATCTTCTCATTCCAATCAACTCCAGAGCGCCAAATTTGCTGAAGAATGATTTAAAGATGTATGGAAAAGTTTGTAATAAGAGCGAGAGGGCCAAAGATACACATGAGCGCTCTTAAGGCCTCACGTTTCGTTGGAATTAGTTCACCGTTCATTACCTCTTGATGCATTTTGTTTAATTTGAATGTATAAGCGAAGATATCAGGTAGTTGAGACCACCACATCCCCAGTAATTTTTCAAAATAACATTTGATGTGGTCTGTAAACATTTTATTTGATATGGCGGTTAGTGACCGAAGTACTGTCGACGACCAAAAGGTGCGGCAAACAAACCAAAACGAACACACCTGTCGACGATCAAAAGGAGCGGAAAAGAAACAAACGAAAATGTCCTTTATTTATTTTATGTATGTTGGCTATCGTGCCATTTCATTTCATTTTGTCCCAAAAAATGTAATTTCTTTTAATTGTTTCCACCATTGTCATTTAAACGTACAGTTCAAGTGTTGAAGGAAAATTACCAATCGATAAAAATAGTCGCAATCTTAATATTTACAATATTAAAATACAAAGATTCTTCATTTTTTTAGAAAATAAACATTTCGCAAAAAGTTTAGTTTTTGCATTTTTACTATCTTCAACAAGCGCTTTCAAGAAGTTTGTTGCATTTGAGACAAAGTTTGGTATCTCGAAGCCCGCTTGCTTGTGAATAAATGTCACCTCTTTTGCCAGACGTATAGCTTCTTCCTCAGTGTCTACAATGTCTAGGAAATCGTCCACATAGTGATTTTCAGTAATCGCCTTTGAAGCTCTTGGAAATTCTGTTTCAAATGGTTTTGCATTTTTAGTTTTAATAAATTGGGCACAAAAGGGTGAACAAGTTGACCCGAATGTCATTACTTGCGTCTGATATTCCTCGATGCTTCCGGTTTTCACGTTTCGCCACAAAAATCTTTGCACATTTTGATCTTCTTTGAGGACCTTCACTTGGTGAAACATTTCGCGGATGTCGCCGATATGGAAAACTTCCCCTGTTAAAACCGAAAGAGCACCGATGGTAATTCAGGTACGCTATCTGGTCCTGTCAACAAAAAAGAACTAAGCGACACTCCTTCAACTTTAGCTGCCGCATCCCAAACTATACGCAGTTTATTTAGTTGTTAGGGTTAGTGACCGGAAAAATTGGTAAATACCAGATTGGTGGTGAAGCGCTGTTTATCTCGTGGTTCTTTAATTGTTTAGCATTCCCTTTTTTTAAATATTTTTCAATTTCTTTAGCAACAGGGGTTGGCTTGAAAATCGTTTTCCGAGACAGTGTAATCTTTTTTCTGCTATGACCTTGGTGCTTGGTAGAGAAATACGCTGATATTTCCACAGAAGAGGTACAGCATATCTATCCCCCAAGAAAATAGTTTTCTGTTCGAGAATTTGGACTGCTCTTTCATCATCATCTGAAAGTGCTCTTTTAATAGACTTCGTGCACAAGCTCTCCAAAGTAAAGAATCTCTTGACTGTTTCATGAACGTTAAAATCAAACTTGTTTTGATAATCACATATATGAATGTTTATTTCTACTTCTTTTCGGCTCGATCTAGTACCACCCGAATTCGTTCCGAAGAGCACGCATGCTAATCTCGTTTTAATGGCTGCCGGCTGGTAGGTATTGCTCTCTCGAGTCTTGAGGGGTATGCTAGGGCTCCAATGCTGTAAGCCTATCAATATCCGCGGCTTCGCGTTCCAGTAAGATTTTATTAGCAGCCCTTTTGAGTGACTTTATTTTTGAGACACCCATCAATGCCACATAATTCCTTTGAAAGACATCGACGGCCCCCATGTGTACGCATGCACGTGCGACAAATGTTAAAACGCTTTATTAAACTCCACCTTACTTGTAGGTACATTTTCGCGAATTGCACGCAAGTGGCGAGGGTTTTACAATCATGCTTACAGACGCACCACATATTGCTTTCAGTTTCAGACTCGTGGTGTACATTAATGATTGCTTTAGTTTTTTTATTGTCTTAGGTTCCAACAACGCAGGAACCTCTGCCGCAGCTATTGCCACCTCCTTAAGCCAATCACTAAAGAAGAACAAATCGACGCAATAGACGGTTTACTTAAATATTCCCCTGTTTAATTTTATCTGAACCGGCAGCCTCTCTACTAATTCTCGCAACAAGCTAGGATTATTAAGGTGAGTACAAAGTCCGAAAGCCTCCATCATTCGACATATGTTGTCCACTTTTAATGAAAAGTTAATCATTGTGTCTAGCTTATTGTATCTAAGTGGGGGTTCACGTCTAATTTTTTCTAACAGCGACTCAATAATAAACTCTGGCCTACCGTACAACATTCTTTAGATTTCGATCACCCTGTCGACCTGATCCGGATGAAGAAGTCTAAAACGTACCGCTGCAAGGGCAGAAGAGCAGAAGTGCTTGTACTGTTCGGCATCTTGGTTACCGGGGCCTGCTCGAAAAAGATTCTCATTATCAATCAGTAGTAGTCTATGTAGTCTTTATTCAACATATTACGCACACACACAAATTACCAATCACTTCAAAGAGAGATGTACCAAAATTGCTAGCAATCAGTCAGTGAAAGTGCAGTGTTCAATAAAGTCGCAGTAGCAAAGCCTTTTGGCTTAAAAGATGTCCCATCTATTTTCTAGAGATACATGAAGCATGTATTTAGAATTCAAGAAAATCTTTCAATATTAAAGGAAGTAAAAGAAGTGATTACAGAAAATGTTTGCTATTACGGTTTTATAAGTGCTCATTCTTACAAAATGAAATTTTTTACTTGGGTTATTTAATAAATGAAGAACGCATTCGACCAAATTCAAGTAATCTTAATGGTATCAGAACTTTTCCTATGTCATCTTATGTAAAAGAAGTTCATAGTTTTGTTGGTCTATGCTCTTATTTCCGAAAGTTCATCAAGCATTTTGCTTACATTTCGAAGCCTTTATATGACCTGCTTAAAAAAGGTTCACGATTCATATTTGGTCCATGGGAAGTAAAATCCTTTAAACTTTTGAAGAAAAAGCTTAAAGAGTCTCCTGTTTTGTCTATATACAGTCCAAACAATATCACAGATCTTCATTGTGATACAAGCAGCACAGGCTTCAGGGCAGTATTGTTACAAAAACAAAGCGACGACAAATTTCACCGCATTTTCTCTTTTTCAAAACGTGCTTCTAAAACCGAGAGTAGATACCAAAGCTACGAGTTCGAAACATTGTCTAGATATCGGGTTTTCCAATAGGGACTTGACAACTTTGAATTTAATTTGTGAACGCACTCTATCACTAATCATCAAACTGTCATTGTCAATTTATTCAGTAAACTCAACATTTTCATCATGGTAAAGTACACGAACGAGCAACGTCTGCTAATTATAAAAATTTTCTACCGAAATTCGGAATCGGTGACTGCAACTTTAAGAGCGTTAATTCCAATTTTCGGTCGTAATTCTCGCCCTAGTAGACAGGCAATAACAAGTTTAGTGCAAAAATTTGAGTCTACATACTCGTATTAGTTGTGTGATGTTGCCGTGTCAGTGAGACAACGTGTTGGTCGAAGTGTCGAAAATATCGCTGCCGTTCAGGTGTCCGTAGCAAACGATCCAAATCAGTCAATTCCACGGCGTTCTCAAGAATTGGGCATCGCTCAGACCACATTATGGCGTATTTTGCGTAAGGATCTTGGTTTACACCCATACAAGATCAAGCTGACTCCAGAATTGAAGCCGATGGACCATTTGAAGCGACGAACGTTCTCCGATTGGGTTCTGGAGAAGATGCGCCAAGATGGTGAATTTAATCGCAAAATCGATTGGCCGCCTCGTTCGTGCGATTTAATGTCGCTCGACTTTTTTTTGTGGGGCTACGTTAAGTCATTGGCTTATGCCAACCAGCCGACGACGTTAGAAAAGTTCAGAGCCAACATTGAACGCGAAATAGCGGCCGTTTCGGCCGAAAAGTGTGGCCGAGTCGTTGAAAATTGGGTCCAACGAATCGACCGCCGCAAACGTGCCCGCGGTGGCCATATGAATGAAGTCGAGTTTCATTCATAATTGTTTTGATTGTACTTCAAGCCTATGATAAAGTTTTTGAAGTATTTCAAATGGTTTGCGTTTTATTTAAAAAAAAAGTTGTCCAGTCCTTATTGGAAAACCCTTTATATATTCGTTAACAAGATATAAAATCTATTTGATTGGCCAAGCGCTAACTTTAACGCTATAAAAAAGTCCATAGATCTTCGTATTTCTCGCTGGGTGGAAAGCTTCGACTATACTGTCGAACACCGAAAAGGTAACCGCGTGAACCATGTCAATGCTCTTAGCCGTTATTTCAATATTCTTCGCATCTCGGACGAATCTTTTGAATTTGAATTTTGACGAGTCATGAAGCAATGTGCCACTTAAGTGTGGAAAAGAGCTACGCACGCTATTACGCAGCTTTTGATTTCAAAAAATGAAACAAAAGATAAAAGAAAATATTGGAAGATGTTTGAAATACATATGCTTCTCTCCCGACTCTGGAAAGTAACAAGGTAAACGTCATTCTATTTCTAAATGGAATATTACTTTTGATACGTTGCATATTGACCATCTGGGACCTATGGTGAATACTTGTTCAAAGAAAAAGCACTTGCTCTTAGTGATCGATGCTTTTACACGATTCTAAAAGCAAAGGATGCAATTGCCTGGTAATGTCTATTTTGTAGCTACTCTACACCTAATTAATTTTCAGATTTTTTAACTGAAAACAATGCGAAACATATTTTGACAGCCACTCATTCGTCGCAAGCGAACGGGGAGGTGGAGCGCATACATCGCATAATAGTTTCTATGCTTACTAAACAATCTGGACCAAATACAAATAAGTGGGATAAATACGTAGCGAAAGTCAAATATGCCCCTATTAACACACTAAATAGAAGCATAGGGTTTTCCACAGTATTCTTTTCTTCGGTAGGAGCCAAAAAAGGGTTGTGCGTGATGATTTGAGGAAAAGTGGATACGAGTATAGTTGAAGCTAGAACATCGAAAAAAATTCCAATTACAAATATTATATAATAAAGCAAACATTTTGCAAACACCCCCGGAGTTGAGGGTTTACCTTATAGGGGAGTAATTTTTCCATCTAATATGAGACCATTTGGGGTCCAACATATTGAATATGGAGATAGTGGTGAAGAAGCTGATGAGGTTCATCTAGGTGAAATTGATTTTAGTAAGAACGACCTATGTACATTTGCAATCCGAACGAATTCCTAATTATGTCTCCTTATTGTTCTTTTTTTTAAAGTTTTAATGGAAGTTATTCTTTTAGAATTGTTTTTGAATTACTTTTTTTAAGAATTTCAAGATCAAAATGAGTTGTTAAAATCATGTAAACTGAACGAAGATAATTTGTGTACTTGCATATATGTAATACTTACACTTATAATACGCTCATGTAATGAGCAAAAAATGAAAAGGCGTTCGAAAAATGCACAACCACACTGTCGTATTCAGATGGTCATACCACCATATTTACATCTTTTGCGGTGATTATATATTTAAATAACGAACCGGGCTTGATCGAAAAATCTGCTCGAAAAAGATTCTCATTATCATACATGTAGTCTTTATTCAACACATTACGCACGCACACAAATTTGTTACCAATAACTTCAAAGAGAGATGTACCACAATTGCTAGCAGTCAGTCAGTAAAAGTGGACTGTGCAATAAAGTCGCAGTAGCGAAAAAAGTTGTTATTTTTTACTTCTACAATACAATTTAACTTTAAACAAGCTCGAAACTAGGTTCGATGCATAGCCACATTACATATCTCCAACTTTGTGTGATGCTGCTTCCATACTTTCTATTTTCCTCCTGTATCTTTTGAATCTTTTCTGCTACTCTGAATTTCGATCGGTTTCTTAAGTACAAATCAGAGAATATGAAGCGTTGACGCATTGCTGTACTTGTATTCGTATTTGTATTAATTATCAGTTTTCGTATTGGCTAACTTGGTTAACTCAATCACGTGGCGGCTCAACTTGGCAGTTCTCCTTTGGCATTGATAAAGAATTTTGCATTTTAGTTTGAAGTCTCTAAGACGCATCAACTTGCTTGCACTGTGTTCGATTTTGTATTGGAATTCTCCCAACATAATTGCCCAACGCGCAACCTGTGAGTTGTTTGTTACTATCTTAAAAGTAATACCGAGCTAGTAAACTCGGAATTTCTTGAATACTTTCCAAGGGGGAGAATTTCAAGTTTGCAAGATATATACTTCTCTTTGACAGGCGTTGCATTTCAACTTGTGTAAAAGATTGGATGTAATTACTCGTAGTTATCTTCAGAATCGTTTTTTAAGAAAGAGACAGCGCCTAATCCCTGTTTTCCTGCAGTTTCGGCTTTGCACCTAGGTGAATGATCCTCAAGACTGGTTGGTTAGACAGCAGAAATTTTATTTGATTGAATGCTTGTATCTCTCGTGGACCAAATAAATAAATTAAAACACATAAAAGCAGCATCGTCCCATCAGCGATCAGCCCGGCATTGGCCATGGCCTACCTTCTTGACACTCATTTGTGTTGCTCATGTTGTCATTTTTGTCACATTTGAGCGGGGCCTACGGTTTATCGCCGAGTCCGAACGGCACTCCGTAGAAGCTTTATCGTAGGCGGGAGTTTGCCGTTGCCCGCCGAAAGGGTGATGGCGATTTGAAAAATTGTTAGTGACCCAGCCAGGATTCGAACCCAGACTCTCTGCGTGATAGTCCAATGAGCAAACTATCGCGCCATCGTCATCGTCATCGTCATCGTCATCGTCATCGTCATCGTCATCGTCATCGCCATATAACGCCATATAATTATTATTTTTTTTTTATGTTTCATATAATTTGAACATGAAACAGCGAGTTGCTGTCATCAAAATGCTAAAGATTGTAGCTTGTCAATCTGATTTTCAATTAGTGGAAAAGGATATCAATCACGAAACATTTTTTGATTCAATTGTCGGTAATCTACACAAATCTTGCCGTTCTTCTTTCTCACCAAAACAATTGGAATAGCAAAATCGCACGAAAACACGTTCAATTCACTTCTCGACGATTTAGATCGGTGTTCTGTTGACAATCTTCGGCAATTTTGATGAACTGCCACATCGCCTTTTAGTACAATTTTCATTAACCTCCATTATTTTAAGACAGTTTTGGCTTATTCTCTGAAATCAGTGAAAAATGACAACTGTGGTTTTTGTTTGCTACGTGCTCAAAATCTGGTGCAAGCTTTTCTTCTTTACCAATATCGTCGTAACAAAAATCCCTCACTAAAACTCCTTCACAGTTTTCCTCAGCTTACCTGGCGTTTACACATGCGACTGAAACAAAAAGGGTTTACATGTGTTGAGTATCTATTCATAAGAGAGCGAACTTGAAGACCAGAGTTTCCCAATCTTTTTAAGTCGCGGAGCACTTTTCAGGTGAGAAATTCGTCGATTTCGTTGCACTTATGCTATTTTTCGCAGTTATGTATATCATATGTAGAAAATGCAATGACTGTTTTTATATTTTTTATAATTTATTAATTTCAAGAAAAACAAGTTACTTCAACGAAAAAAACAAATACAATGTTAATTTAAAAAAAAAGGAATTCAATAAATAATAGTATTTCAATAAAAAGCTCAGAAAGTTTCTTTCGATGAGACTAATGTGCCTGTCAACAACCAACAACCAGTTGTTGTAGTTGGCTTCAACATTTGCTTCAGGATCCTCAGCTCTTCGCCACCACTTTCAGATTCGATATCCGATGGAATTTCGTAAAAAAATTAATTGAAATTCTTCCGAACCCATTGCCTCTAGGTCAATTCTACGAAAACGATCATTGTTTAAAATCAAAAAAAAAATCCTACTTTTTTCACATTTTTAAATAAACTATAATTCCATAATTACAATAGTTGGAAGGTTTAGTCTTTTCACTAAAAACAAAGAATCTTTGGAAAATATTGAACAGAGTTTTTCAAAATAAACCAACAGATGGTCTCCCCTTTAAATGTAACTTGTGTTCATAAATTTGAGAAGGTTAAGCGATTTCTTTAATATCAAGTTAGTTTCTTTTAGTCAAATATTCGTTGTCATGGTTTAACAGAAATTGTACTTCTATATCGTCGGAACCGATTGCGATTTTGCTATGAAATTTAATCGCCCTTGTATATTTGTATTACGTTATGTAATGCATAAAATCGCCTACCACCTCATATTTCCCTCGGTTGAATACTTTTTCTCATTTATTATTCTTAATGAGAAGTTATATTCTTTCCAGATTTTGGCTTACGCAATTCACATGTTGCCTGGAAGGCTTGTTGATTACTTCCTCGTTCTGTTGCCAGTAGTGGTGTCATATTCGATATTGTTACCCTCTTTCAGATTTATTTATTATTATTATTATTTATTTACAGATTTGTGTTCAATGCGCGAAAACAACCTTTTGTTGGTGTTATCTCTCCTATTCTCTGTCCAACATAAATTGGCAGTACATGCCTTATGGGGAAGCTTTTTCAAAGTGAGTAGCGTGCACCATACTATATTGAAAGAAACCCTCCATAAAAAGTGTTTGCCCGCCAGTGAACTTTCAATTGCATCTGACATAAATCCAACACGTCTTATTCAAGGCACATCTGAGTGCGCATTGATTGCCTCTGGCATGTGGCTGCTTCTATTCAACCTCTATTAAATTTATATGCATTCAGAGTTACCAGTGTCCGTTTGGTCACCGGTTCGGTTTTTTTTCCTTGGGTTTCTGTTGAGGAGCTTTTGGTTTCAGAGCTTTAAAAAAAGTTTTTAATGATGAGTGTCATCGTGGACATCTTGTTTTGATCTTTTGTATTTTTTTAATGTGTGGAAAATACATTAAACAAAATTGTACGCTGTTTTCTTTTAGGAAAAAGTTTATTTGCGTAGGTTTTCGTAGCGCGCGGTCAGTTTTTCGATGTTAAGTATATTTTTCTAAATTTTGATTGCGATATTAATGTGAAGTTAAGTTTGTAAATTGTTTTTTTTGAAAGGTGTATATATGTTTCTTTGAATTTTTTGCAATTTGTGTTTTTAAGTAACGCATTTTATCGTACCTCTTGGTGGTGTGTAATAAATTTTATAAATATGTAAAAAAAATTATTTAAATGAAAATTTCAATCTAAAAAAAGGACGGTAACCCCACACACTTTTCTTTCAGATTATTGCTAATTTGAAATGCTTTCTACGGAAATCCCTTAAGAGCTTTTGTTGGAATAGCACCTTATGAAAAACAAAAGAGTGCTAATGGAAAAAAAAACATCCTTAACTTCCCTGTACTGCCAATTTATGTTGGACAGAGTATAGCTGTAAATGTTACTTAGCTCTTGATCTTTTATTACTGTTCTTAGGAGTAACCAGTAGAAAACTAAGAAAAAAAAACAAAGAAAAAAGTTCAAATATTTATTTAATAATCTTTATCAAATCGTCAACAAAAACGATTTCCATCGCGTTTATGTCAAATAGATCATCAACATTGGTTCAGGATCTTCTTGTTCTTCGTAACTTTCACTTTCAGATTCGATATCCGATGGAATTTCGTCAAAAAAAAATTGAAATTATTCCGAACTCATCGCCTCTGTGTCAAATCTACGAAAACGATCATTGTCTAGAATTAAAAAAAAAAAATTTATTCCCTACTGGTTTCACAGCGAAACCACAATATAAGCCACTTCAAATGACTCGAACTATCAAACTAGTGCACAAAAAATCACTTACAAAACACTGAAAATTACCCGAAAAAATTTGTTTACCGGTTTAAAAAATGAACAGTTTGTAGAAATACACTTGGTTTTGCCATAAAACCACTATACTCTGCCCAACATACAAGTAAATTGGCAATACAGGGAAGATAGGGATGTTTGTTTCTTATTCACACTCTTTTGTTTTCCGTAAGGTGCTATTCCAACAAAAGCTCTTAAAGGGTTAGCGTAGTAAACATTTCAAATTAGTGCAAATCTGAAAGAATAATATGTAGGGTTACTGTCCTGTTTTTTAGATAGAAATTTTCAATTACATAATTTGTTTTATTTATAACGTGTTATAACGTAATATCAAAACACTGACCGCACTCTACGATAACGTACGCAAATAAACTTTTTCCGTAAAGAAAACCGTTTACAATTTTGTAACTGCATTTTAACGCATTTTCCACATAGCTTCTGAATCAAATAATTTCAGAATTAGTGTTTTAGCTAAGGCGTTCTTTAACCATTGGAATGCTTGTTGTTGTTCACATCCCATTTTAAACATAGCATCTTTCCGAATTAGATCACTAAGGGGCTTCGCTTTAGCAGCATATCCTTCCACAAATCTCCAAAAGTATGAGGTTAGCCCAAGAAATCGTTGCAGCGACTTCTTTTCCTTTGGCATCGGATAATACTCTACGACCTTTGTCTTCTTTTCGGATGCTCGGATTGTTCCCTTCTCCAAGAAATCATTACACAATCCAAAAGGAACTTTCAAAATTTCAAATTGTCCGTTGTGCGTAATAAACAAGCATTACTAATGCTCTTTGTAATTTCTCTATTACTTCGTCTATCAACGGAAGGGGAAAATGATCTTTCACCATTTTTGCGTTGAGTCTTCGAAAATCGCAACACATCCTTTTTACTCCATTTTTCTTGGATAGCAAAACAACTGGTAAAGCAAATTCCGATTTACTTTCCAAATAATTCTATTCCGTGATTTGTTTCTCGATCTCTTCGTTCTCCGATGGTGATGTTCTTCGGGCCCTTTCATACAGCGGCGTTTCGTCCTTCAAAATAATTTTCATCTCGACCGGTGATTGCACGTCTTCTTGTGGATTATAACCTGCTATCAAAGACTAGATCTCCTTCTGGTACTTCTGTGGTAAGTAGTTCAATTCTACTTTAGCATCATCCGCAACCGAAGTGCACAAAGTTACGAATTCAACTCTCAATTCCTCGATGCCATCAACATTCCTTACTACTGGTCCTCTCCTGCATGATCCACGCATTGTGATGCCTTCTTGCATCCTTCTCATTATCCTAGACACAGCTTCCATCTGAATGCCGTAAAGCTCACCAGCTTCACTAGCTTTCTCTTGCAACTTCGTCAGAATCATCCGCTTTCTTTTCCGTCTTCTCTCCAGACTTTGTAGTACCATCAGTTTCACCTGCTCGTGCTTGAACCACTTCCTCGTTTCGACATCTGAACTGGATTGCATTACTCTTTATTGTCGCAGATGCCTGCTTTCTTACGTTGTTACCAATCAACATTGAGAATATTATGTCGCGCTCTCTAACGATATGTAATTTTACAGGAGAAAGATTACCGTCCACCGCTATTGTTGTCTCAAAATACCCGTATCTACTAAAGCAGTTAATTCTTTGCCTTCTACTCCTACTTCCTTAATCAAGTAGCCAAGATGTACACCTACATTCGCCTCGTCTTTTTCTTGTCTTCTGCTGCACTCAAAAGATTTATGTCCTAGCTCGCCACACTTGAAACATTTGACGACTCTATTCCTTGATGGGCATAACGTCGCCAAGTGTCCAAATTCTCCACAGTTAAAGCATTTGTGCTCGTCTTCTTTTTTGACCATCGGTTCATTTCTGGCTGTTGATGTTGCCGGTGAAAATCTTGTATGCTGCTCCGCTGTTTGGGATTTGATTCTCTCATATATTTTGAGTTTAGCTTTCAACTCATTAATCGTTTGCGCCTCATAGAGAACCACTTCGTATAAAATATTCAATTACTAATGTCTCGTCGAAATAAATTCACAATTGCAATTACCTTGTAAAGATATTCTTTCAAAGTTTCTCCCGGCTGTTTTGGTCTTGCTTTAAGTTGTCGATGGACTTCCGCCGAACTAACCGTTTCTGAGAATTCATCTTTGAGTGCAATCTTCAACGACTTCCGAGATATGATATTTTTCACGCCCCACACAAGAAGATTAGCTGCTCGCACAATCAATTTCCGACCATATACAAATCTTTGCAGTTAATTCCACTTAACTATATTGCAGATTGACTCGAACTCTTCGATCTAGGAATTCATATTTTGAGTTATTTCCCCCGAGAATGGTGCAATTGTGTCCTCGAGGTCCCTGAACTGAAATGCACTTGGTGGCCCATTTCCAGTTCTTACAACCGGTGCGTCATGCCATTCTTTGATGTCATCACCGCTGCCTGCATGCTCAGACATGTATTCGTTATCGGTATCAACCGAACTATAATCGCTTGCGTCATGCCCGTAGTGTCTCAACAGTCTACCCTGCAAATATTTTTTATTGCTAGTACTGACCAAACAACGGTATCTGCAATTCGCTTCACCTAGGCGGCGTCATCAGTTTCTTCGAATTCTGCCTGCTGCTTATCCCTCTGCTATACTCTTCTCGGTGTATCTGGTGGATCTTTCCATGAAATTCCTGCGCTTTTATGCTGTTTATGTACGTATGTACATATATTTATACGGTGATGCGCATGTTTATACGTGCTCAATATACCGGTTGAGCCCCCAAAATTGTAGGATTATTATTTTACGATGGTTTTATCATTAAAAAAAACTCAACGCCAATTTTAAAGAATTCAATTTTATTAAGTATTATTCATGAATTTAAATATTTTAAATATAAGATAAGCATTTGGAATTGAGCACAAGAAACGATACACCTCACTTTCCTACTCGACAGCTTGGTTGCATCTGCGTAACTACTCTCTGTATTTCGCTATACTTGTCACTCTCTTATCTTTCGTCCTTTTTGTTCGTTCTTTCGTCCATTCGTCTATGCTTAATGGCAAGGGTGCGTTCATATAGTCCTGTGGTCCGTTTACATCCTACACATATGTTGGTCTATAAATTTATAATCACTTCAGTTTCATCGAATACTTCCGTCTATCAAAAGAGGCGTTTGTATTAGTATTGGACACGTTGAGTTTAGATAGTGGCTGTCGATCCACTCATATACCACCAATATTAAGATTTGCTGCAACTCTGGAAGTACTTGGTGGAAGTTATTACCAGTCGCCAACGGGGAATGATTTTAGTGTCTCTGTCACTCAAAGCACTTTTATTCAGACCATAGACCACAGCCGTGCTGGAAGAAAAGATATGCCCATTATGGCTTAAATGGGATTTGTCAAATGAGAATGGAAAAGACGAAACAAAACAATGGTTTTATAGAAAATTTTGAATACCTGAATGTAATATAGAATATGTCAATCACAGTAACTAAAACTCTGTTGAATTTCAGTCGTAGGATGCATTGACGGCACCCACTTGTACTTACAAAGGCCACGAGTAAATGAAGAGGCTTACTTTAATAGGAAGGGAAAGCACAGCATAAATGTGATGCTTGTAAGTATTACAGGATTATCAATACAGTTATACTGAACAAATAACAATGACTACGTTTTTCGTTTGCGACCACAAAATGAGAATAACGTCAATAAATCCTTAATATACTGAATCTGCTCATGATTCTTTAGTTTAGAAGCAATCACATGAAAGAGCCTTTTTTGAAAGGAATTATAACGAGAGAGACCACACCTATTGGCTTTTGGGTAATTATTCTAAGACTGATCCTATCCTAATTCAGGAATTTAAATCAATTATTTTTAAGGAGAGAGTGGATACCCGTTGAAGTTCATGCAAAGGCAAGGCATTTAATTGAAAGTTTTATTGGTGTCTATAAAGGTACATATGTAACCAGCTCTTCTCTTTGCTTTGCTTGAAAGTTTAATATTTTGTTCTATTTCTCAAGTTGATGGAGAATCCTAATGGAGGAAAGGAAGAGCAGGTATGATCCGAGAAAGATTGCAGTTTTTGCTAATGTTTGTACTGCATTAACAACATTTGCATACGTCATAATATGGAGAACAATATCCTTGAGGCGGAAACAGACGATACCCATGCCAAAGGAAACTTAAATCAAACTTCCAACGTATCCAATAGACGCATGAAACAGCATGCCGAGAAAATAAGAGACGACATAAAAGAATTGCTGTTGGTTTAAAGTTTTTAATAAAAAAGTGCTATTCTCAAAAAATCACATTTCGACCAAGGCAGTATTTGAACATCAGTTATTTGAAAAGCAATAACAATTAAGGTATTGGACTTCCGCTCCGTTTAAATATTAACCACGTCCATTTGGAGCACTTTGTCAGTGTCCACTTGAGCTTTTAGAATTTTTCATTTTCGTTTTTCTTACTGCTTAGCCTTATTCGTTTTATAGTGCTGGCAGCAAAATATGATGAATTTCTGAACTACATTTTATGAAGTCGCTTAATATTGCAATTATGTAGTTGAATGTAATGATACAACTTACCTCTTAGTGAGTTCTGCAGCTTTAATTTCTCGACGATATCGTTCAGTTGGATCGACTAGAGGATGGTCGTCTGAAAAGTTACGTGATGAGAGCCCAACCAGTAGGCCGAAATTTTGTAATTTCGAATACAAATACTGCTCAAAAGATTGTTCTCCGTTTCAAATTTCGATTGAGTTAGTAAAAATGGATTTGGACATAAATATCTTCTTTTCTTTTGTCTATTTTCTTCCTTTTTAGCATTTAGAATTTATTCTAATACTATCAACAGCACAGTGGTTTTCATTTTAACATTTTTTTTTGACCCATATTTTTTTCCACTTTACCCCCATTGCTGATGACGTTCAATTACAGAATTAACTCGATGCTAGTCGACCAAACGCAAAATGATTTTCTAACAACACATACGTTAAAAAAAAACGAATACCATGATAAACTATTTTAGCTCGCGGCTGTAAACCCTAGATGATTGCTCCGCGTGGTCCCCGTATCCTTTATTAATTCTATGTATTCTGATCGTCCCTTTTTCAATCGGATGTCCAATAAATTCCTTTATTATCCACTACCCATTACCAGATCGTATGGTATAATGTTTTCAGGTGCTGTATGAACTTTGAGTTAAGTGGATACTATTGTAATTTGATGTAAACTGTTGTATTCGTTAAATTAAAATCACTTCCAGAGTTTATAAGGTTTTCCAGCTTCTTTTTCATTTTGAAGATTTTGTTGGTCTTGTTCATGTCAATGCCGCATACTTTTGTTTTGATTTAAAACATTTTTTGCCCGCTTTGAAATTGTTGGTCTGTTGTCTCGGCCTTGTCTTATCTGCTGAGATGCGCTTGAAATAAAACAGATTCGTTTTTAAAGGCCTGAAAAGCTTAATTTTTTTGTTTCAGGAAGTAAACAAATATTTTTCGCGAAAAATCATCAATGAAGGTAATAAAGTATTTTTCCTTTCTTAGAGATTCTGACCGCATGGGACCGCAGATATCTGAGTGAACAAGTTGCAGTACAAACCATTTCATTTTTCAGCTCTCGAAGCGAACCGCGCAATCCAAGATGTTAGCTTCAAAACCATTAAAAAAACACCTTGTACCTTTGATCTGTTGTCTTGCTGATCGTCAAATTATCTGTCAAATTTGGAAGCAGTAAGGTGTTGTATTTTTCCATTCCACTTTCCACAGATTTAACGGTTTCAGTTCCCTTTACGTTTACGATGTGGTTTTCAGCTAATTTTACATGATTTGGCTCAGTTTTGTTGAGAGTATCAAATCTCGACTCCTCTGCATACATATGTCGCTCCGCTATCTAGGTACTATAATCGTTGGTAAGTTATGCTGATTGTGATGTACATTCCTGTACAATGAAGACATATTTATTTCCATTTTGGGTTTTCCCCAATTGATTGGTTTTGCCCCAGCAATCTGCGGCCATGTGACCACGTATTCCGCATTTTCTGCAATTATAAGGAAACTTATTATCATTGACTTTTACCTTGAACTGATCTTGTTTCTTGTGCTGTTTTTGCTATTTGAAATATTCAGCACTGAGCACGTTGTTGTTTTTTCTGTAGCCAAATTCCAACAGTCTAGTGCAAACGGTTGAAACTTCCGACATTTTGCTTTGTGCATCAAAAGCAGATCTTATGTCCTTATAGTTTTGACAATCCATAAAGAAGCACTACAACCAGCAAATCATCATCCAATGTAGCGCCCAACTCCTTTAGCCTGTTAGTTATGGTCTTAAATTCGCGAACGAATTAGGCGATCGATTGCCCTGTGGTTATTTCGAGGCTGGTCAAGTTGCGATACTCCTCAGTCTTTTTGCGTGGACCCTTCTTGTTGTAGCACACTAACAAGAAATCCCTGACTTCTTTGGACGTTTTCAGGATTGCTGCCAAAGTAACTTTATTTGTCTCCATTGCTATAAGCAATTCTACACGGGCGTCCAAATCCTTGTCGTCCCACTGCATCTGCTTTACTCCAGCCATTCTCGTCGCCCCCTTGACGGTTTGAAGGAATCTTCACCCAGTATGAGCAATGGCTTCCATCTGTACCTTCCATGTGATGTAGTTGTCTCCATTTAGGATTGGTATCCGGCCATGTGTGCTTGAGGCACTCATAACTGTTGGAGTTTTATTTAATTGGATACTCTAAATGTACTTAAATTTAGTTTTTACAATTTTCTCCTAGATTTTCGTTATGGACTGAGTCCATAACCTGTTGAGATGAGCTTGAAATAAAATAGTTTCCTTTGGATTAAAAATTTCAATTGAAAGCAAAATGAACACGTATTTTCTTATGGACTTTGAAAAAGTAACAAAAGTAAAAGAAAAGATTAATGGAAATGGATCCGTTTGAAGACGATAAAGGAATGTACACATTCAACACTCAACATTATCAATGCATTATTGGTTGATTTTAGCAACTCTTGTTACAAAAATTACGTTTTATTGGCCCAGTTTTTTCTGCAGCTCTTTAATGTCTTCAACACCTAAAAATAGATTTGTTTACTTCACCATTTTGAATACCATCGATTATGTACTCAATCTTTGATTCTACTTTACTTTTATCTCAATTTATCGCTTTTCTTCTTAATGAACTGATGTCCATTGCTTGAGTAAATTCTGCAGCCAATTGTTCTTTTATTTTTTTCTAATGAGTTGACATTATGCCACTCAAACCTAATAAAAAGTTTTGCTGTAACACGTAACAATCTTTTTGAATAAACAAATTTTTGCGGATCAGTTCAGCCATATAATTCAGCAGCCTCTTCAAAGTATACTCTGTACACTATGTAAACTGCCGCCGCTGAACGGTTGCAACGCTTCCCCTACATCCTTGAACGATCAATCAACGATGCTGTACGATTTGTTATCGGATAATTTTGGAAATTAGCTTAGCTTACATCTTTATATGAGATACTCCTTATACTCTTTATTGTTGTCATCATTTTTGATGTCCTCTTCTTCATCGTCGTCTGGTTCTTCAGTTTTCTTTAAAGGCGCACAGAATGGCTTAAAGTTCAGGATTCTTACCTGTCTTACTTAAATTCAAACAGTGAGCATATCTATGCCATTGTTCCCTTCATCATTTTTGTGTTCTTTTTTCAGAAATATAGTCGTTTGTTTGACAAATGCTTTGGAAGCCGCTCCCACAGGCCACAAGATACACTTACTTCCTTTTTAGGGAAAATCCAAGAGATTCTTATATTTCATCGAACTGTGCTGTCGTCAATTTGTCGACATTTATGTGTTTGGGGTTTTCGTTTTCTGCCGTATTAGCTTCTGCGATCATGATATTTTTGGCCGTGATCGCCTCGTTTTCACTTCTTGTTTATGTTTTGGCTGTTCGACTTATAGTTACTATTAATTAACGTAACCAACAATTCTAGATTAAATTTTTTTTCTTTTATTATAGTATTCATAGTTTTGATTTAATGTACCCTAAATGAATATGTATGTAGTAGTTAGATCAACTAAATAAAACAAGCTATCCTCATGGAATTCACAAATGGCTTGAGTTTTTATATTGATAAAAAGGAATGAAAAATTCGATTTTGGGGTACAACTTTTACCGACTTCACAACTTGACTATTCAACTGGTAATAACTCATAGTTTAAAAAGAATTCATGAAAGCGGTATGTACATAGAGCAGATACGAGGGCGGGTCAATAAGTCCGTGACTTTTGGATTAAAACACAGATTTTTTGATAAAAAAATAATTTTATTTTTCAACGTAGTCTCCCTTGAGCTCTATACACTTTGTCCAACGCTTCTCCAATTTTTTTATACCTTCCAAAAAAAATGATTTGTCGAGGTCCTCAAAATAGGCCTTTGTTTGCGAGATGACTTCATCATTGGAGTCAAATCTTTTTCCACCAAGCCATTTCTTCAGGTTTGGGAACAAGAAGTAGTCGCTCGGAGCCAAATCTGGAGAATAGGGTGGATGAGGGAGCAATTCATAGCCCAATTCATGGATTTTTGCCATTGTTGCCACGATTGCGTTTGTGGTCGACTGTGAGCAAACGCGGCACCCATCTTGCGGAAAGCTTTCTGATGCCCAAGTGATCATTCAAAATTGAAACCACTGAGCCATGCGAGATCCCTACGGCTTCCACAATCTCTCGCACTTTCAATCTTCGGTCGGCCAACACCATATCGTGAATTTTTTCCATTGTTTCGGGTGTAGAGACCTCAACTGGGCGTCCAGGACGTTCGGCATCTTCAGTGCTTGTACGGCCACAACGAAATTCAGTAAATCACTTTTTTACCATTGAAATCGATGGTGCAGAGTCCCCATAGTATTTATCAAGCTTAGCCTTGGTCTCGGTAATGGTTTTTTTTCGTAAGAAATAATGCTTAATAAGCACACGAAATTCACTTTTTTCCATTTTCTCCTCAAATTAGTGAGTAGTCTGATAAAAATAGCTGTCAAACACAAACTAACTGACGCAGCAAGTTTAAATTTTGACAGGAGTCAACTGACAGATGCCTGTTGACAGGAGCAGTGTTGCTGTCTCAGTAAAGAGGTCAGAAATTCAAAAAGTCACGGACTTATTGACCCGCCCTCGTATAAGTATATAGAGAAGGTATAAGTGTATAGAGTAGTTACAAGTATACAGAGTAGATATAAGTGTATAAAATAGGTATAAGTACACAGAGTAGGTATAAGTCCATAGGAACGATGCTTGAAGCTGTACGTACATTTACCTATAATTATTCCTTTTCTTATGGCTACCCTTTTTTGTATGATATCATCACCAATGTTTTTTTGAATTGGTCTTTAAATTTTAACCATTGTAAGAGAATAGATTTTAGACTTTGTTGAAAGCAATACCAATATTCTTTGGTATTTTTCACAATGTATTTTTGTTTGTAGTGTAACACGTACAGTATTATACATATAAAACAACTTAAACATTTTGACATTTCAATTTCAAATATGAGGGCACTCCTGTGTTGACTTTCAGATTTAAATAAAAAACAGAGTAGAGTACTTTAAACCGTTTGACTTTTCAGTAGAAAAAATAATTGTTCTAAATGCTTACTGCATCTCATGTTTTAGCCACTGCCCTTTGTGGAGTTATATTATATTTTACAAAGAAAAATTATTACAGTGGAATGAGTTAGTTCAGGTGTGCTGGTTTTCTTGTTTTTATAAGAAATTTTTCTTTTAATATGAGGTTAAATATAAAAAAAATGTGTAAAAAATGTGTTAATTTTTGCATATCATGTGTGTTAGATGTGTTGGCCGTGACATGACGTTAAGTGTTATATCTATTTATGATAATGATTATGGATAGCAACGATTAGTATAAGGCCTCGTAGAAGTAGCATCCTTCGACAGGTGCTGGTTCTTTAAATAAAGAGAATGAGCCTCTGTAGCCGAACATCTTCCAGCTCTGCTAATAAGCCCTACTTCACGTCTCCCCGTGGCGCCATCTGGGAATCTCACTAGAGATTGCGTAGTGAAGGGGGCAGATGGTGAGTTTTCTGCGCCATAAATCAGGATTAGTGTCGGGAAAACAAAACAAGACCTTATCCGAGCTACTCCGACATATTTGGAGCTCAGGCCCAGGTCAGGGTCTTGGAAAAGAGATAGTGGCAGACGAGCCCTATAAGGGCCAACGGCAGCGCTCACATCCCGGAACGGGTTACTGGCTTCGGTGTAACCGACCCCTCGTCCTGGGGGCATTAAAAATGAAACTGGTCCTCCAGGTTGGAGGTTGTGCCGCCGGGGTAAAGTGCCCGGCCATTTAAAAGAAAAAAGAAGTTACGAAGCATCAACAAGCCTCGGATATGGACGGATCTACTGTTGACAACACACGCAAACGATTTAAGGACAATGAGCTTCGGATATGGACGTGGAATGTAAGATCTCTTAATAGACCACGTAGCAGCCGAGCAACTAGCAGAGGCCCTAGCCTGCTTCAAAGCAGACATAACTGCCATTCAAGAAATGCGATGGAATGGGCCGCACAAAAAGAAGATGAAAAACTGCGACATCTACTACGGCAAATGCTATCGACGGCAAAAGCAGCGCTTATTTGGATGCGGATTTGTTGTCGGAGGCAGACTAAGACAAGAAGTCCTGAGCTTCCGGCATGTGAGCGAGCGTCTCGTAGCAATCCGCATCAAGGCTAAATTCGCCAACATTAGCCTTATATGCGTGCATACCCCCACAGAGGAGAAAGATGACGACACCAAGGATGCCTTCTATGAGCTCATTAACAAGACCTTCGAGCAATGCCCTAGCTATGACATTAAAATGGTCCTCGGTGATTTCAATGCAAAGCTAGGAAGACAAGGTATCTTTGGTGGAACGATCGGAAAATATAGCCTGCGCAACACCACCTCCGATAACGGATTCAGGCTAATCGACTTTGCGGCAAGGCGAAACATTGTCGTGGCTAGCACGCGGTTCCCACATCTCGACATACACAATGGGACTTGGAGAACTCCTGATCAATCAACAATCAACCAGATTGATCACATTGCGATCGATGCAAGACACTCCTCCGTACGTTCCGAGGAGCCAACATCGACTCGGACCATTACCTTGTTGTAGTCAAAGTACGGTTGCGGATATCCCAAACTACGCCAAGACAAACTAATGCTGTGAGTAAATTCGACGTCAAACGGCTACAATCGCAAGAGATCGCCAAGTCCTTTTCCGATCGAGTGTCTCTTAATCTATTAAGAGGTCCAATGCCGCCAGCATCAAGCATTGAAGACCACTGGAAACACTACCAAAACGCCATCAGAGATGCCGCTTCTGATGTGCTGGGTTTCACTCGTCCACCACAACGAAACCCCTGGTTCGATGACGAATGCCGGCAAGCACATGCAGCTAAGCAAAAAGCACGCAATGCGGCAGTGCAAAAAAAGACCAGAGCTGCTCATGAGCGGAGAGAAAGACGAACACTGGCTTCTCAGGAGGAAGAAGAAAGAGCATGAGAAGCGCACGATCGAGGAAATTGAGAGATACTACTCCAGGAACGAGGTTCGAAAGTTTTACCAAAAGGTAAAAATAACATGCCACGGAAACAAACTCCGAACCGAAACCTGTAGAGATGAACAAGGGCACATCGTAGTAGAATCGCAGTCGATGCTGAGGATTTGGAAAGGCCATTTCTGCAGACTGTATAACGGCGATGACGGACCAAATACCGCTGTCAGGCAGAATCAACCTTTCAATTTGGACGATGATGACCAACAATTCCGTCCACCCGACCTGGATGAAGTGAAGATAGCTATATCGAAGCTTAAGTCCAAAAAAGCTGCTGGAGCAGACGGCCTGACTGCCGAGCTCTTCAAGGCGGCAGGAGATGACTTGGTAAGGAGCATACACCAACTTATCTGTAAAATATGGTCGGACGAAAGTATGCCCGATGAATGGAACCTCAGCATTGTTTGTCCGATTTTCAAGAAAGGAGACCCTCTGAACCTCGCCAACTACAGAGGCGAGAGTCTCCTTAACATCGCATGTAAGATCTTATCCGCCGTATTGTGTGAACGCCTGAAGCCGTTTGTCAACAGCCTGATGGGTCCATATCAGTGTGGCTTCAGGCCAGGAAGGGCCACCATCGACCAGATATTCACACCAGAGCTGTAAAAGAATGCAATCATTTTATCATTTAACTCATTTGACTTCACGTGGATTTGTTTCAATTCAATGACTTCAATAATGACTTCAACTTAAAAAAAAAATCACCATTCATTTTGAAGTCATGATTTAGCAATAATTTTTTGCAATCATAATTGCATGAATGCTCTGCATTCATTGAAGTCACCTTGAAGTCACTAGCATTCATTGCATTCACTTGAAGTCAGTGAAGTCTTTGAAATCATCTGAAGTCGTTGAAGTCTTTGAAGTGATTCAAAATATTGAATTTGTTTTTTACCGTCGCCTACCAGAAGAATAAATAAATGTAAGTAATGACTAATGAACAACTACTACATAAATTACAAACAAATGTATGCACAACTTTGTCTAAAAGCAATACATCATAAAGCTTAAACATAAACACAACAAACATAATGTAAATCAATACGTATGTTTGTTTTAGATTTCAGAATTTAATTAAGCATTTACTTACACTGCTAGTCTAGCAGTACTTATTATGAAAATGTTTGTTCTTTTTTATTTTTATTCATTATTATTTTCAATTGATGAATTAAAAGATTTCAAAGACTTCACTGACTTCAAGTGAATGCAATGAATGCTAGTGACTGCAATGAATGGAGAGCATTCAAAATGTTTGCATTCATTTTGACTTAAAAATTATGATTGCAAAAATTGATTTCTAAGTCATGACTTCAAAATGAATGGTGATTTATTTTTTTTAATTTGAAGTCATTGAATTGAAAAAAATCCATGTGAATTCTTAAGGCGACTTCAATGAATGCATTCCGCAATGATTGCATTCTTTTACAGCCCTGATTCACACTACGGCAGATCTTGGAGATTCGATACACACCACCTATTTATCGATTTTAAGGCCGCGTATGACAGCATCTATAGAGACGAGCTATACAGAGCAATGTCTAGTTTTGGCATCCCTCCCAAACTCGTTCGTATGTGCAGGATGACGATGGAGAATAAACGCTGCTCCATCAAGGTCGGTAAAGATCTCACCGAGACCTTTGATGTCCAGAAAGGATTTAGACAAGGCGATGCGCTGTCATGCGATTTTCTCAACATCGTACTTCAAATAATAGTGCAAAACTCACGAGCAAACACAAGAGGCACTATCTTCCAAAAGTCCGTAAAACTATTTGCACATGCCGACGATATTGGCATAATCGGGAGAAAGCAGCGTGATGTCAGTGGCGCTTTCGCGTGTATTGAGACGGAAGCGGCGAAAATGGGTTTAGCGGTCAATAAGGCCAAGACCAAGTATATGCTGTCAAGCAAAAAGGACAACCAACACCGATGTCTCGGGCAGCACGTCACCTTCGACAGACATAACTTTGAGGTAGTTAAAGAAATACAGACAACGACACCAGCGCTGAGATCAAGCGAAAAATAACTCTTGCCAACCGCTGTTTCTTTGGGTTAAGAAGGCAATTGAGTAACAAAGCCCTCTCTCGGACAACAAAAGTCACCTTTTATAAGACCTTAATAATCCCAGTTCTGCTCTATGGCATGGACGCAGAGGCATGGACATTATCAAAAATGGATGACGGTGTTCGTGGTTGCTTCGAGAGAAAAATTCTTCGGGCGATCTTCGGTCCCGTCTGCATTGAAGGTGAATGGAGGAGGAGATACAACAATGAACTGAACGGACTGCACAGCGACATGGACCTTACCAGAGGAGTGAGGATCCAAAGACTGAGATGGCTGAGCCATGTAGAGCGCATGGACACCAATGTTCCGGTTTGAAAAGTCTTAGAATCTGCTTCCGAGGGACAGCGCAGTAGAGGAAGGCCAAGACTCAGGCGGCGCACGCAAGTGGAAGAGGACCTCAGCCAACTTAGCGTGCGAAACTGGAGGCAGCTAGCCAGGGATCGGGCTGGCTGGAGAAGCTTGTTGACTGAGGCCCAGGTCCACCCCGAACTGTAGCGCCACTTAAAGTAAGTAAGTAAGACTTATATGCGCGCACGCCCCCACAGACGAGACAGATGAACCCACGTAAGATGCATTCTATGAGCTCTTGAACAAGATCTACGAGCAATGCCTTAGTAATGACATTAAAATTGTCCTCGGCAATTTTAATGCAAAGCTTTACGGAAAACATATAAAAGACACTCGCAATCATTATTTTACGTTGGTTTTAATTATATTTTACGATTAAATGTCAAATCTAAAGCACGACTTGTGGCACCTGTACGCCGAATTGGGATATGGATCTATTAAGGCACTACACACACCCTCAGTGAGGTTACCGCGTCTTAACCAGAAACCTCACTAACTTCCAGTACAGCAAGTCTCACTACTGGCCTTTGAATTGATCCTGAATTTGTCATACCTCTGCAGATCGCACTTGTCTAACAGCTCCAGGAAATACTCTGCATATCCGTCCTCGCCTTCATTGACTCCTGGGCACATCAACGTCACAAACCAGCGCCAGATCGCCAACCTTAAGCGGCGGAACTTCGCTAACCCACTTGCAGCGCTTGGTTAAAACAGGAAGATATTCCCTTATCCATTTTCTCCAAAATCAGTCCTTGAGTTGCTACCTTACCCGCCGGGACTCCGAGCAGGAAGTGAATTGGAGTGAGGGGCTCATTGTCTTCTGCTGGAAGATGTGTTAGTGCCCGGCTGTTGATGATGTTTTCTGCCTCGATGAGTGCGCTGTGTAGTGTCTCGAGTTTCGGAGCTATTTCGCATAGGATGAACGAGATGGCTCGCTTGATAGATCGAACAAGTCTCTCCCAATATCAGCCGGCATGGGTGTTCATGGGATAGTTGAATACCCACTCGATTCCAGTAATGGAGAGTTCCGCCTTCAACGCTTCATCATCGAAGATTCCACTGGCGGACTAAAGTACCGAAAACTGATCCAAAATAATCGAGCCCCGTGTACGTAAACGGTCGGACAAATGGTGTGAGCCGGTACTCCGGCAGCTGACCTATTAATTTCACTTTCGGCTTGGCAACTCGGATCCGGTATAGTTGAATTTTTGTCTTGTCTGCTTTACTGTTTTATACAACGCTGCCACCCAGAACCTTTGTCTTATTTCGCTGACAATTTTGTCGTAACAATTGTTGGTGGCGCATGCGACGATGAAAGCTGTCCACAAGTATCCGACGAGTTTCGTGACAGACACTTCACCTCGCTGATTAGATTTTCTTCTTGTTGTTTCGATAAATCGCCTACCGCAGGCTATCGTGCGTTGCAGCTTTAAAAATGAAGAGAATCTTTCTACGTCGAAGGCATTGCAAGTTGTAGAATGCATCATCACCATATATATTGGGCGAAGCTCTTCTTGGCACACTTGCTTGATGATGTCATTTGGAAACTCTTGCCACTACTTATGACTCAGCTTAGGGAAGGCAGGCGCCCGTATCGAGTTGTTGTTAACGTTGAATCGAGGCGGGTACCTTGTCCTCGTTCCTTCACCTTCCGGGTTCTGGTTAGATGGAAGCCAGTGCCAATCGTCAATAGCTGTGTTTTTTGCACGCATGTCGCAACATTAGAAATCTTTGAGAATTTATCGGAAAAATTCATCAGAAACGAAGAAAACATGTTTGGAAGCACTGTTTTATATCCGTTTAACAGATAGCGGATATAAATTGACTTAGCATTGATGACTATGTTATTGTTGTAAATAACATGCAAATTACTTTTTAAGCAGTTAGCGGATTTGCAAAAAAAACACGATATTGTTTTCTAGTATTTCAGCTATCCGGAAAGCAACAAATCCCTTGTGGCGACGGGGATCAGAACGTAACCATTGAAGAACCGTTTTTGAGTCATTCCAAAGGTATGGCTGTTGAATTTGAAGTCGTGACAATAAACAGCCGATTTAGAAAGCCTTGCTCTAAGCACGGCGGCTGATAGTTCTAGGCGTGGTATAGAAAGCAATTTTTTTTGGAGCACCTTTTGTTTTTCCACAAACAAATGAAGAGCCGATGCCGTTGATGGAATTGACGCGAATGTAAATAACTGCGCTAAACGCATCCTCGCTGGAGTTGACAAAAGTATGAAGATCTACGCGGCGTGCTTGACTTAAGTGGTAGTTGTAACATTTGGCAGCACCGATTTCCATTATTTCTATTGTTGGAATAGTACTTTGAGAATTGGGTCATCCCATCCAATTCAATGACGCCATATTGACCGCAAGAGTAGCTTAAAATGGAGGAAATAATTAGCAATCATACTTAATGGATCATATATCTACATTGTTATACTGAGGAACTCTCTCTTTGTCGGACATCTACCCTTCAGCAGGATTTCTGAACCGACAATCGATGGATTGAAATTACTTCATTAGTGACTTGTGTGGCTTCCAATTCACTATAGAAACTTCGACCGCCCCTGGTCTATCACTCAAAAACATTGATGCATTTATGTTCTTGATGTGGTTCGCTGAGCACGGTGAACAGCTGGCTGCAAAGTTCATGACTTCCATTACATAAACACAGATGGGATCTTCCTCTTTCTCCCGCCATAAGAAAACGCTGCGAATTTCAATCTTCCGGGCTTATCAACTTACTTACTTATTTACATACTTACTTTAAGTGGCGCTACAGTCCGGGGTGGACCTGGGCCTCAGTCAACAAGCGTCTCCAGCCAGCTCGATCCCTAGTTAGCTGTTTCCGAGAGAGGGCTTTGCTACTCAATTGCCTTCTTAGCTCAAAGAAACAGCAGTTGGCAAGAGTTATTCTTCGCTTGATCTCAGCGCTGGTGTCGTTGTCTGAATTTATAGCAGAGCCTAGATAGACAAAGTCCTTAACTACCTCAAAGTTATATCTGTCGAGGGTGACGTTCTGTACGAGACGTCGGTGTTGGTTATCCTTTTTGTTGGACAACATATACTTGGTCTTGCTCTCATTGACCGCTAAACACATTTTCACCACTTCCGTCTCAATACTTGCGAAAGCGCAACTAACATCACGCTGCTTTCGCCCGATTATCGTCGGCGTATGCGAGTAGTTGGACAGACTTTCAAAAGATAGTGCCTCTTGTGTTTGCTCGTGAATTTTGCACTATTCTTTGAAGTACGATGTTGAAAAAATCGCATGACAGCGCATCGCCTTATCTAAATCCTATCTGGGCATCAAAGGCCTCGGTGAGATCTTTACCGACTTTGATGGAGCAGCGTGCATTCTCCATCGTCATCCTGCACAGACGGACGAGTTTGGCGAATTTGGGATGCCGAAACTAGACATTGCTCTGTTTAGCTCGTCTCTATAGATACTGTCATATGCGGCCTTAAAATCGATGAATAGGTGGTGTGTAAAGATCTGAAGTTCTTGGATCTTCCCCAAGAGCTGCCGTAGTGTGAATATTTGGTCGATGGTGGACTTTCCTGGCCTGAAATCACACTGATATGGACCTATCAGGTTGTTGACGAACGGCTTCAGGCATTTACACAATACGGCAGATAAGATCTTGTATCCGATGTTAAGGAGACTGATGCCTCTGTAGTTGGCGCTGTTCAGAGGGTCTCCTTTCTTGAGAATCGGAGGTTCCCTTCATCGGGCATATTTTCGTCTGACCATGTTTTGCAGATGAGTTGGTGTATGCTCCTTACTTCTGGCGCTTTGAAGAGGTCGGCAGTGAGGCTGTCCGCTTCAGCAGTTTTGTTGGACTTAAGCTTCGATAAAGCTATCTTCACTTGATCCAGGTCGGGTGGACGGAATTGTTGGTCATCATCGTCCAAATTGGAAGGTTGATTCTGCCTGACAGCGGTATTTGGTCCGTCATCGCCGTTATACAGTCTACAGAAATGGTCTTTCCAGATCCTCAGCATCGACTGCGATTCTACCACGATGTTCCCTCGTTCATCTCTACAGGCTTCGGTTCGGGGTTTGTTTCCGTGGCATGGTATTTTTGCCTTTTGGTAAAACTTCTGAACCTCATTCCTGGAGTAGCATTTCTCAATTTTCTCGATCGCACGCTTCCTATGCTCTTTCTTCTTCCTCCTGAGAAGCCGGTGTGCGTCTCTCCTCTTCTGCTCAAAGAGCTCACGAGCAGCTCTGGTCCTTCTATGCAGCGCCGCCTTATATGCATCTTGCTTAGCTGCATGTGCTTGCCGACATTCATCATCGAACCAGGGGTTTCTTTGTGGTGGACGAGTGAAACCCAGCACATCAGAAGCGGCATCTCTGATGGCGTTTTGGTAGTGTTTCCAATGGTCTTCGATGCTTGATACTGGCGGCATTGGACCTCTTCAGAGATTAAAAGCCACTCGATCGGAAAAGGACTTGGCGATCTCTTGCGATTGTAGCTGTCTGACGTCGAATTTCCTCACAGCATTAGTTTGTCTTGGCGTAGTTTGGAATATACGCAACCGTACCTTGGCCACAACAAGGCAATGGTTCGAGTTGATGTTGGCTCCTCGGAACTTACGGACATCCATAATACTGGAGGAGTGTCTTGCGTCGATCACAATGTGATCAATCTGGTTGACTGTTGATTGATCAGGAGTTCTCCAGGTCCCCTTGTGTATGTCGAGATGTGGAATCGCGTGCTAGCTACGACAATGTTTCGCCCCGCCGCAAAGTCGATTGGCCTGAATTCGTTATCGGAGGTGGTGTTGTGCAGGCTATATTTTTCGATTGTTCCACCAAAGATACCCTCTCTTCCTAGCTTTGCATTTAAATCACGGAGGACAATTTTAGTTTTTTGGCTGCGCGTGGTCTATTAAGGGACCTAGCATCCCATGTGCATATCCGAAGTTCATTGTCCTTAAATCGTTTGCGTGGGTTGTCAGCAGTAGATCCGCTTGTTGATGTTTCGTAACCTATTTTTTATTAAATGGCCGGGCAGTTACACCGGCGGCAAAACCCCCTACCTGGAGGATCGACCAGTTCCATTTTTATTGCTCCTAGGATAAGGGGTTGGTTACACCGAAGCCAGTAGCACGTTCCGGGATGGGAGTGCTGCCGTTGGGCCATATAGGGCTCATCCGCCACCATCTCTTTTCCAAGACACTGACTAAGTCCTGGTAAGGATTTATCGGCCTGAGCTCCAAATCAACACTTGATGGAATATCTTTCTGATGTCTCCCGTCACTCCTACGCACCTCATACGAAAATTAAATAAAATAGACATCAGTATTCGTCCGATCCTTTCAGCGAGTAAGAGTTCAGGGAAACACAGTTATACTGTGCTTCGCATGTCTTTCTTTTATTACGCTTGTACCCGTGTAACAATTGGTGGTGCATTCTGTTATAGTTATTTATTCCACAACTTCTTACTCGGCGACACGTTCTAACAGCATATCCATCTTTCAGGTAGCCGAAACATAGTTTGTTTTTCTTGACGAAATCCCACTTGGCGCCGGAGTCTAGTGGTGCAAAACAGCTACATTCAGTGAGCGCATGTTGGTTTCCTTTGCAGTGGTAACATTTCTACTCTTATCTGTGGCTAAAGGAGAGTTCTCCATAGCATGCCGGATGCTTCTTCGTTGGGGATTCAAATCACTTCTAGACTGAACTTGTAAGGGTAATGAAGTCGTTGTTGCCACACATATGTACTAGTCGGGCTAGGCGGGTTAACAAATCATTAAAGTGTCTCACAGTGGGACACTGCTGAATAAGTATACAATATTGTGCCCAGTCCAGTCTTTTGCTCATTGAGAGCTTGCTCACAAGTTCGTGGAACATGCTGCTTGTTTCCAAAAAAAAACTGTCAGGTTCCGCACTTTAGTGGAAAACGATACAAGCAAATACAACCTGTCTTCCGGGATCTGTTTAATATCCCTCACTCCGGGCGTCCGAAACGAAACTGCAAAGTTGTCATGACCTGCTCGACAGTATTGGGATGTATAAGAAGAGATTCGACGACGTCCCTTGCGTGCACCTTCATACCTTTTTGAAGTCTGAATATATTCTTCACTTTTAAGTAGTTAAACATATTGCTGGGTTTCAGGAATGCGGTGCAGAACATCTTCTACTCCTCTGGTTTTCATGAAACTCCTGAAGGTCGAGTAGCTTTTGGTGATTTCCGTAGATCGATGATGATGCTTCTTCTTGATGGACTGGTGCGGATGCTAAATGCTGCTGGTGTCGTTGCGGTTCAAATACTTGAAGAGGTGGAAACAAATTTGGCACCGTATCTCTCAAAGCTGTGTTAAATAACGCAGAATTACCCCTGCAGGTGGCTGTTGTCTGGCTGATATCCTATTGGAAAGAACTAGTTCTAGGCCATGAATGTGCTGCACTTGACTTGGATTGCGTCAATGTTGTTCGGCTGGACGAACATTTCAACGACTGTTGAAATGCGTGGAACTTGAAGCAGAAACCAGACTGTTGTTACGGCGCATGTAACGGCACTACTGCCTGTTTTTGTAGTTGGGGTAACGGTGAGTGGAGCGGTCGTAGCTGCGGGAGTTTCTGAAAGGGCTGATGAAACGGCAACTCTACCGGCTTTATTGAGCTGCTGTTGGCTAAGCATCTCCTCTAAGCGTTGTCGCTCCCACCTTTCAGCAGCAGCAGATGCTGTCGCTGCTTCTAGCTGAGCTCGTAATTGTTGCAATTCCATGTTGAAATCATCGCATTGACTTGTTTCTGTCAGCGTCTCGAACTTGACCCGTTTAGACGCTTGTCGTAAGACTGTTGTGTGTCTTATTCATCTTCAAATCATGAAATCATCTGTACACCGAATTCGGATAAGGATCTATTTAAGCGCCACGTTGCACTTGTGTTCGATAATTTAACGACAACCAATATTGAAGGATTATGGAATTCAACGGATGTATGTGATTCTACATTTTATCATGATCGAAGACCATCTCTTAGTATGTCCCATTTACAAGATGAATTCCGAAGGTTTTCATTGAATCGACTGGTAACTGTGGATAAACATTTTCAAAGAAATTTCCGTGCAGCTAGCACACCGTTCCGACATCTTGATATTCACAAGGGGACTTTGAGAACTTCTGATCAATCAACCGCCAACCAGATTGACCACATTGCGATCGACGCAAGACGCTCCTCCAGTATCAGAATATCCGCACGTTCCGAGGAGCCACCACCGACTCGGACCATTACCTTGTCGTACACAATTACCGTTGCAGATATCCTGAACAACGCCAAGACACGCTAATATTGTGAGAAATTTCAACGTCAGACGGCTACAATCGCAAGAGATCGTCTAATCCTTTTTCGATTGAGTCTCTTATCCCTTAAGTGGCCCCTTGCTGCCAGCATCAAATGTCGAATACAAGGTGCAACACTGCCAGAAACCATCAGAGATGCCGCTACTGATGTGCTGCGTTTCACCCGACTGGTTTGATGACGAATGCCGTCAAGCACATGCAGCTAAGCAAGCTGCATAAAAAGTGTCCTCGCGTAGGAGGACCGGAGCTGCTCATGAGCTTTATGAGCGGAAGAGGGGAGACGAACGCCGGCTTCTCAGAAAAAAAAGAAAGAGCATGAGAAGCACGCAGTCGAAAAAATTAAGAGATGTTACCACAGGAATGATAAGTTTTACCAAAAGGTAAAAACATGCCATGGACACAAACCCCGAACCGGAGCCTGTAGAGACAAACAAGGGACATCGTAGTAGAGTCGCAGTCGTTGCTAAAGATTTGGAAAGGTAATTTTTATAGACTGTATAACTGAACCAAATACCGCTGTCAGGCAGAATGAACCCTTTAACCTGGACGATGTAGACCAACAATTCCGTCAACCCGACCCAGATGAAGTGAATATCTAAGTTGAAGTCCAACAAAGCTGCTTAAGCGGACGTCCTGATACATACACCATACATACACCAACTCATCTGTAAAATATGGTCGGACGAGAGTCTGCCCGATGAATGGAACCTCAGCATTGTTTGTCTGATTCTCAAGAAAGGAGACCCTTTTTTTTTTGGGTTAAAATGATTGCACACATCGCGGGCGAGGAAAAGTTAGGGAGGAAAGAAAGAGAGGTCCCGATGTACGTTGGTCTTGAATATTTGGAGGTCATAGTCATTATCTAGGATATAAAGAGTTCGGCAGGGCATTCCAGAAGCGAGTTGTTCGGCTTAGGAAAGAATCACGATATTTCAGGGTACGTCCGAAAGTGGACTGAGGGTGAACTGATGAGCATTCATAGCGAGACGGGTTTTTTCTTTCCTTTTTGCACGAGCTAGGTGTAACTGGAAAAATATTTTCAATTTCACTCATCCTTGCCAAGGTAAGATCTGAAGGTAAGAACGCATTAGCAATTGTTTTATCTGGCATCGCTGCAACTACGAGGATATCGAATAGCTGAAGAAAAGCCAATTTGGCTCTGAACATAGAGACCAATAAAAATGCTTTAAAATTTCTCATGATATAATCTTTCTAAAATAAAAGGTTCTTGGTTTCCAAAATAAACTTTATGTCGGTTCAATCCTACTTGACAGAACGACAATACTATGTTCTATTAAGGTCTATAGTTTCTTAGACAATTAAAACTTCCTTTCCTTCTTTTGGTGTTGCCCAAAATAGCCACCTTATAATTTACTCTGACTATTAACGATGTTGATTGCATCATTGCATGAAAACTTTAGACATATAACTTATTTAAACTTTCTTCCTTATAAGAATTTCCCTGAGCTTACGGTCAATGGGTGTCAGGCTTTAACGTTTACCCATAAGCATATTTATACTCATCCTATTTCACGTCGTTGCTATCAGATCTTTAATCTATCCCCTTCGTTAGTGAAAAAGTTGCGTGATTTAGGGGTAAGGAACTCAATTTCCGTTCTCACATTGAAAACACAATAAAAAAAATTCCAACTCTGCTTTTGGCGTCATCAAGCGCAACCTACATAACCTTGAGCATGCAAGTCAAGATTGGTCACGCTACTACAACAGTCACATCCTCCGGGTAGAATCTGCTGCACGCAGATTTTTATGATTTGCTTTACGTAAAACTTTTGTATAGCCAAAACATTGATCGGCTGAAACCTATAAATTTACAGTGTCTTTATTTAAAGACAATAAAATTGTGTTCCAATGAAACACTGACAACCTCAAAAAAACTGAAAAGGTACATGTAAAAAATTTAGACAATATACTAGCACATGCTTAAATTTGTTCATCTATTATACTTACTAGGATATCATTTTTGTTACCAGACGTTTCTGTTTTACCGAAAAAAAAGGACTTAAGCAATGTTGGTTAATGTAGATATTTAACATATATATAATACATTGTTTTTAATTTTATGTCTATGTCTAGGAAAGGCCTGTGTGTTGAAAAGGCTTGGTTTTATTTATCCAAATACATTCTCATTCCAAATCTTTTTTACCTACAAATCAAAAGAAATTAAGATAATGCCTTTCGTGCGAACAATTCAAAATGTTGATTATCCTGCAAGCCTTTGTAAAAGTTTCTACCCAACACCCATGAAAGTGTATCAGAAGTAACTGAACCAAAAATCTATTGCCATGAAGATAAGGGATGTTATCAACACTCCGGCAAATATCTATTCATCTTTCTTCAAGGCAATCTGTTGCACACTGGCAAAACCTTGGTCTTCAAAAATATGCCAGAATTGATTTTACCCTCGCAAAGCTTTAGTTTGAATTAAATACTTAACAAACGACTAAGTTGAAGGCCTTATTACTCGTATTCAATAAACCACATGTGTACTATAAATATTGCAGCATCCTTGTTTCTTTTCTAAGATAAATCGAAATTATATGGCCAAAGTCAATTCAATAAAATGAAAATCCTGTACAGCTTCTATGCACCTCTATTCCCTCATGGCTATATGGGTACTCTCGTACTACCAGATACCACCTGTGCGTGCAGCAAGGGAGTCACGCAATCAGCAAACATGCGCAACAACATTTTCTTTACCCTTAGTTCGAGTATCTGGATATTGTTTTCGAATTTTATAGGCAACATCCCGCTACTTTTAGTCACCAGATACCAGATACAACTACGAGTACTCCTATTCGTACATACGAGTACCATATCAAACTGTGTTTTAGGATTTCTGATATCAGTCGGTGATTTTCGCTCGAAGATTTCAGTTCGTCGTTCGGAAATTCTAACAGAGTTGGATCGCCGTAAGGTGAACTCTGCTGCAAGGGTCCATATATAAATAATTCTGTAGAAAATATAAATAATGGATAAATTCACAAGACAAGCCATACTCGTAAAGCACTTTATTTGTATGTAAATTCTGCCACTATGTGTGCTGTAATAATAATATTTATCTGCTACTCCTAACTGTATTCGGACAACCAGGCGTTTTTATAACAACAGTCCACGGTTATTTATGGCCATTTTCTGGGCTAAAGGGCTTATCTTTCTGTGTATAAATATAAGTAGCTCCATCGAGTGTTGGTAAGGTGTTTCGATAATAATCAAAAAAGCCTGTTGATACCTACTACTGTGCCCGGTTCGGAATCGGGATTGTTTGTCGTTCGTGCAGTATTAGTGGTACGAATACGAACTCGTAGTTTAGCCTAATATCGATAAGTGATTTTTATTTTGCTTGAGAGCCGTAAAAAGACATCTAGTAATTATTATTGGTTATAGAACTTAAAGAACGCTCATTTTCACCTAACTTGGGTGTGCTAAATAAATTATCATTAAGATCAATAAGTAAGCTGGCAAATTGTGGTTCCTGTTGTTGCGAAGGAGAATACACATGCGTTTATTGCAATTAATGGAGTAAGAGGAATTGGCGATGTTAACAGCTCGCTTCTGTGGTAAGTCCCATAACGAAGTTTTAATAGAGTGATGTATATACATATGTCTGTGCGCTTGCAAAGAGGTAATTTCGTTATCTTTGACAAGTGCGACAATGATGGAAAGTTCTGGCGCTACTATATATAGGTATATACTATAGTCTGCAAAATGGGGGTGATTTATTCATCTAACATTATAATATTAACATTTCACGACCCGACAAGGCTCAGTCATGTCATTGTTAGGTTTTATTTGAATCCATCAAAATATTGACTTGTTTTTGAGAAAATTGTGCTGAAATTCTTAATACCCATGCCTCTGGGCTATTGTTTTGGTTTGCCAAAGTTTGCAAATTATACACGAAATAGATTTAATTTTTCTATCAATCTCTATTAATTATAATAGAAGAACAACGACGACCACTGCAGAGGATCAGGATTATAATCTTGCTTGAAACTGGTGACCAGGTTCACGAATATCTAAAAAAAAAAAAATTAATTATTTATTTATTCAATATGAAGGATGTTTTCTTAAGTCAGTACTACTCGTAATTTCGATTTTAAGCAAAACACATGAAATTGCATGTAAAAGCAATTTATTTGTGTTCGATCGAGAGAATACATTTTTTACTTAAACACAACAATTAATTTTTAAATACAAGTTCATTCGAGATACTAAGTTTTCTACCACTTTTTGAAGCAATTGTGGCCGTATGTACTCAATAACACGAATGCAATCCAATGCATCGATTGTTGTTGGTTTGTTATAGTAGATTTGCGACTTTATATGTATATCCCCCCCACAAAAAATAATCAAGATTGAGGCCAAGTTCACAAGATATTGGAAACCAATTTTCAGGTCAATAAGTTGATTGTAACGCCATCCTGCTGGAACCATATCTCTTCCATATTCAATCGAAAATTCGCTACAGCGAATACCTTTGACGGTAATACGCTGATTAGCTTAATTTTCAAAAATTGTTTTCCGATGACTCAACCAACCCATAGACCGCACCAAACTGTTCGTTTTCCGGGATGTACGGCATTTCGATAGTTTCACATGGATTTTCTCCTCTCCAATTTTTTTTATAGACAGAAATGAGCCTAATCGCTGAACACAATTTTTCGATAAAATGGTTGATCCTATGCCAGTTATATTTGGGTTATTCGGTTTCAATTCATGCACGAGCTGGACTTGTAAGACTTCAAACAAAGATCTTTGAGTACAATTTTCCAAAAAGTGAACGGACAAAGACCAAGCTGGTGTAAAGGACGTCAAATCGATAAATTTGATATTCATCAACACATGCAATATTCTTTTAATTGTTTTCAGTACGAACTCTTTTTAAGCGTTTCGCTGCCACTGTATCTACCAAAGGAAATGTTGTGACAAAAGTGTCGGGTGGTGCAAGTGCTCTATAAGTTTTGGACCAATATTCCTTCATTTGGAAACGTTGTTGAAGTGTATATGTCATCATAATGAAATTGTAAAGACTACTGAATAAAAATAACAATGACAGTTTTCAATCTAAAAATTGGTCTGCCAATAAATGTCTAAAGCAAATATTGTATTAAAAAAAGACTTTACAAATAAAAATTAAGTTTATTCATTAATAAATTTGAATAATCTTGATTACAAAAGAAAGAAATAATTTTACGAGAGTTTTAAAAAGCGAACATCAAAAATTTTTATTTGATATTTTATTATCTAATGGACTTGTGTTTCAAGTACTGTATTGTATACGATTAGCAAGACTTATGAAAAAATAATTTTACGAATAACAATGTTTTCATTAGAAGTTTTTTGTCCAATCTCAAATTAGGAAAGCTTATTTTATAAATTCTATATTATTTTTATGGCGATGGCGATGGCGCTATAGTTAACTCATTGGACTATCACGCGGAGAGTGTGGGTTCGATTCCTGGCTAGGTCACCAACAATTCTTCAAATCGCCATCACCCTTTCGGCGGGCAATGGCAAACTCTCGAAAGTAAAAAATTGGCTAGGAAAAAGCTTCTAAGGAGTGCCGTTCGGACTCGGCGATAAGCCGTAGGCCCCGCTCAGATGTGATAAAAATGACAACATGAGCAACACAAATGAGTGTCAAAAACGCGGATTGTATTGGTGACACCTGCACTTAGCGTATACAACATTATCTAAGGAAGACTGGTGAAAATATTTGAAATTTAAATTAAGCCTTCAATGGCTGATATTATTAAAGGGTCTTTTAAAAGTCGCACCTTAATGTTTTTTTGAATAAAACATAGAAATACTTTTTTTTTTGTAAAAATAACATCATGTAAGTGTACATCACGAGCACGTTTACAACAACATTTTCAAGGGCTCGCTACAGCAGCAATGTTCTCAGTTAAGCTTGCATAGTTCAATTTCGATGATTATTTACAATAAAAAATGTCGAGTTTTTCATATAGGTTTGAATAATTTGCAAGAAGAAATGTACTAATGTTCATTAGTCTCGAATGTTTGCAGGTTATAATGACTAGTGACTAGGATATAAAGAGCTCGACAGGGCATTCTGTAAGCGCGTTTTTGGTTTAGGAAAAAATCACGATATTTTAGAATATTTACATGCGAAAGTTCGCTTGAGGGTGTACTGATGAGCATTCATAGCGTGACGGGGTTACGGTTGAAGGTTTGAATGTGCAAAATGCTATTGGAAATTTCGGTGAGCAGTAGTGGTGAAGAAACTGACATTACGTCGTTATTAGAGTGTGTCAAGTGACTCTGAAATATTGGCATCGCCTACAGGTCTTAAAACACAGTTTTGACTCCTATCTTGTAAGTGCAAAGAGCTCTTAGGGGCACCTGACTAGATGTGAGCATTGTACTTTATTTTTGGGGTGGATACAGCTTTATATTTGGTTTAATGACAGAACTGAACCCTGGGGTCTACCTGCTTTTTCTTGATATCAGTTATCCAAGACAACTTGAATTTTATTTATTTCTAATCCATTGAAGAAAAAAGTCGTTGATCATAAATGTATACATTTTCTACAAAAGAGCCTGACGCCTAACTCTGTCAATTCTGCTAAAAATATCAAATGAAACTATCTTGCTTTCATCAGATTGATGTACAATTTTGATCCGATTTTCGGTGAGACATGCCATGGCCCATACCGGGCTGCCAGCGCCACAGTGTTTTTTTTTTGTTTATATTACTTTTATTAAATAAAAATTACCTATATATCTTTTGAAATTAAACTGTTTGTTGGAAAATGAGAGAAATATCTTTTCTTCAATTCTACCTGTCGTGCTACACATGTGTTTTTTTTAAGAGCTGTTGTTGAGCAAACGAGAAAATATTGTTTTTTTTGCCAATAGATAATTTTAGGGCATATGCAGTATGAAGCTCTAATTATTGACACTTTCCCGAGCATCTGAGACCGTTTGGAAACGCTGTTGGCATATCTGCATTAATTAAATTATGATTATTATGATTATTATGATTATTTGCAAAATACTTCGCGCTGAATTCGTCTGCTAATTGCTAACAATTCAACCAAATAAATATATGAACACAGACATTCTAGTCCGTTTTTTTTTACTGAAGTCGACAAGCAAATACAGCTTGCAGGTGGTTGCCAAATTTTGGTCGCAGATATAAGGGAGCATGCTGATATAGGATGGCATACAATTAAGTTTCGGCCATATAGTATAAACACATGCATACGTAGTCTAGTCATAAATATTGTCACAATCTTTATTGCAAATCATTTTAAATAAAATGTTGGTTTCACTCTTTTTTTGTTAGCCGTTATTTAATCGTTGTTTTTATGCTTCTTTGACGCGGAAAAAATGTTTGTTTTTAGTCGTTCCAACAATGACAAGTGACATTGAAAATCGTGTCATTTGACTGGTTTTAACAAGAGTAATATTGCATATGGTGATATGTTTCGGACACCGCTTCGAATCATAAGCTGTTTTGCTTATCGTAGATTCGGCCGATCACGCACCGCTTAGACTCCGGGAGTCATCAAATACATGCGGACACGAATGAGATGCAAACCACTGAGAAAGCAGAAGATCTTGTCGCAAATATCCATGTTTCGCATCATCAGAGAAGATCTGCGACTTAGTGCGTACCAAAGACTTCTGCCGCCTAGTGGGCACCTGCTAACAATCGCATTAAATCAAAAACGGAAGCAAAAATCAATAACTCTCTTAAGGCGGTACACTACACACATATTCTGTTCACCGGCGATAAACATTTTTACCGTGGAAGAAACATTTAATAGGAAATATGATCGAGCATATGCTCGGATATCAAAATAAGCTTTAGAACATATTCCAAGGGTTGAGAGAGGCCACACCCTGCAAATGTAATGATATTGTGATTAGCTAGTTATGGTAGCATAACCAACCTCCATTTTTATGAAAAAAGAGCAAGACTTCGATGAAAGCTTAACAAAGAACTATTTTGGAAGTCATCGCTGAGGCGTTAAGCCGAAAAATGTTCGCAAACAAGAACTCGATATTCTAACAAGATTCTGCCTCAGCCAATAAGGGAAAAACCTCACAAAGTGGCTTAAAAATTTTCCCGACTTCATATCACCGAATGACTGGCCAGCTGTTAGTCCGAATCTCAAACCTTTGGATTACAAGTTGTGGTCTGTTTTAGAGGGATTTGCCTGCCCCACACATCACCGATGTTTGGCCATGTCGTGCTTTATGACAAATGGCGGCCATTTCTAATTAAGTTTTCCATAACTTCTAGCTAGGGATTTGACAATGGAAAAGTATAAATTCGTTTTTAAAAATATCAGCGCGTTTTCATTTGGCACAAGTTTTTCTTTGTATTTATGACTATACTAGGTATACCATCTACGCATGATACGCGCTTATACCCCACAGGCGTGCTTTATCGCACGACATCGGCTAAGAATTCTAACTATTTGTCTTCGCTGGGGAGCGAAATGTTTTCATAACTACCACAGGCTTCATACACCTGAACTACGATATGATTAAAAAATCGTCTAGTGGAATTCTAATTGTAGTTGACTAGAGCCACAGCTCACGATGAATGAACATTTTGAGGAGTGTACATCGACTTCGTGTTCCACTCTGTTGTAGCCAAATTGAGAATGCGAATATTGCAGATGCAAATTTGATATTGGTAGGGTATATATGAGACATTTGATATTAAAAAAAAAGGATTGCACTCAGCAATCAGGGGCTTGGAAGAGTGTATCTCTGGTTGTGAATGTTTAAGGGCTTTCACTTCAATATACTATAGATATGACGGGTGATCGGCTGAGAAGTTGTCTTTCTGTGCTGAATTAAATCCTTTTATATAATTTTACGCCCTTAATTGTGATGGTGCAGATACAAGTTACGATTACAATACTTAGGCAGCGCTACAATTCCAGATGAACCGGGGCTTCATCTAACAGGCCCGATCCGAAACTAACAACTTTTAGTTGGGCTCTCTAAGTTGATGGAGGTCCTCTGCAATGGGTTAAATTAAGTGTTTATTCATTCTACATGAACTAGCCATATAAAGTGACCTATGCGCAGCTCCTTAGTTGTTCGGGATAGGGCGCCACTTCTCAATTGCGTTCTTAGATCAAAGGAATAAGGAATAGTTATAGTTATATATATACATACTTGGTCTTGCCTTCATTTTCTGTTAAACCCATTTGGCTGTTTCAATTCTACTGGATGCCGCGCCGGTTACACCCGGTGAGTTTTGCTAAGAAGGAAACATACAAGGAGTACAGCTGTGTTCTAAGAGAAAAAAGGGAAAAAATTTAAGTACGAAAAGTCTTCTATCGTACCAGTCCTTCTGTAACATTTGTCGCAAGTAAATTCTTTAAGTGATTATCGATCCTGTCTGCATAAACATAATTTTGTTAAGTAGAAACAGTCATTAAATAAAGTAGATGGTGGAATGGGCATGAAACTTTATCTTAGTACCCAATTCCATCAAACAACTTCCTTCTCCAGCCAATATTTTAAACAGTGTTGTACAGATGCGAGTACGAAGTATGTACAATATGTGAAGAATGGAAAATGTGATTATATTACAGAAAAATGACTAAAGAAGCTTTCGCGGATTGTATTGGTGACACCTGCACTTAGCGTATACAACATTATCTAAGGAAGACTGGTGAAAATATTTGAAATTTAAATTAAGCCTTCAATGGCTGATATTATTAAAGGGTCTTTTAAAAGTCGCACCTTAATGTTTTTTTTGAATAAAACATAGAAATACTTTTTTTTTTGTAAAAATAACATCATGTAAGTGTACATCACGAGCACGTTTACAACAACATTTTCAAGGGCTCGCTACAGCAGCAATGTTCTCAGTTAAGCTTGCATAGTTCAATTTCGATGATTATTTACAATAAAAAATGTCGAGTTTTTCATATAGGTTTGAATAATTTGCAAGAAGAAATGTACTAATGTTCATTAGTCTCGAATGTTTGCAGGTTATAATGACTAGTGACTAGGATATAAAGAGCTCGACAGGGCATTCTGTAAGCGCGTTTTTGGTTTAGGAAAAAATCACGATATTTTAGAATATTTACATGCGAAAGTTCGCTTGAGGGTGTACTGATGAGCATTCATAGCGTGACGGGGTTACGGTTGAAGGTTTGAATGTGCAAAATGCTATTGGAAATTTCGGTGAGCAGTAGTGGTGAAGAAACTGACATTACGTCGTTATTAGAGTGTGTCAAGTGACTCTGAAATATTGGCATCGCCTACAGGTCTTAAAACACAGTTTTGACTCCTATCTTGTAAGTGCAAAGAGCTCTTAGGGGCACCTGACTAGATGTGAGCATTGTACTTTATTTTTGGGGTGGATACAGCTTTATATTTGGTTTAATGACAGAACTGAACCCTGGGGTCTACCTGCTTTTTCTTGATATCAGTTATCCAAGACAACTTGAATTTTATTTATTTCTAATCCATTGAAGAAAAAAGTCGTTGATCATAAATGTATACATTTTCTACAAAAGAGCCTGACGCCTAACTCTGTCAATTCTGCTAAAAATATCAAATGAAACTATCTTGCTTTCATCAGATTGATGTACAATTTTGATCCGATTTTCGGTGAGACATGCCAGTGCTACGTAAACAAATGCTTTTTTCCAAGCTGAACAAATGCTGTTTTCCATCAACTCCAAAAGAATCTGAAATGAAGAATTAATGAGAAAGCTTTAGGGGACTCAACAGATGAACATTTTCAAAAAAATCAAATTTTTGTTTTTGGTTCTAAATGAAACTGAATATTTTGGTATATGAACAATTATGTATAATTAGTTATACATTAATGGTTTTGCAGCACAGAATGTTTGCGAATTTGGGTTCGAAGCTGTTAGTTATACCAAATTCAGTATATTTCAGTATCTTTATCGAGAATCTCGAATTTCTAAAAAAAACACAAAATTTCACACATTTTTCCCATTTCCATAGAAAGTAATAAACCCATTAAAACCATTTTGATATGTTGTTGAACATGCTATAAAATATAAATTTACGAGAGCTTTTTCCAAAATTTCTACATGAATTCAGGAATGTGAAAAAAATGGTTTTTCAAAAAAACTGCATTTTTTTTGTCACGTCATATACATATATTGAAATTTGGAACCAAACCAAAAAAACTCGCATCTATTTAAAAAGCTTACTAAGACGAACAAACTAAAAGAAAAATAATTGATTGAGTAGTTCTTGAGGAAACGGGAAGGAAAATTCTCTCAAATTATGATATGATTGTTGGGGTCTCAATGGTGATTTTTCCAGTGTAGAAAACACCTCTTTAGAAGAAAGGGGAAACACCACCTGGAGCACTGGTATGTTAAACCACATGCGTGTAAAAGTAGATTCTTCCCCACAAATCACAATCTGAAAGCGTTAAGCTGGTCGCAAAGTGTGCAGCAAGTAGAGCTGACGCCTGGTATGTCATTAAACATGAATCTTGGGATAGGGGTTGAGGCAGAATTTCTTATCTTTTTGACGAACGAGAAAACATTTTTACTAACTTTGGGTCTTATTGAAATTTCACAAGCTTAAAAAGACGTTGCAGATATTCCTGGCTCGTTTGAATTTGTTTGATTTTTCGCTCTTGGCCTTATAACCCCGACACCCTCTCTACAGCTCAAGTCATACTAGGCCTTCTCTTTGGTCAGATACCACCGCCCTTGGTTGATATTTCCTACCCCTTTATTAATTTCAAAGCCGTATATGACAGTATTTATAGATGTAAATTATACTGCGTTGTATAAATAATAGTTTCACCATCCCGGTTTCACTGTTCCGTGATAGAACTAGTCTCACAAAGATTTTGAAATCAAAATGCCCAATACAAGGTGATGCGCTGTAACTTTCTTTCTTCAAGAGAAATTTTTGTGATACGCATAAATAATAGGAAACTTTTTTGCGAATAGTGTGTTGCAAGTTTTATCGTTACGTAAAATATAAGGACATATATTAAATTGTGTATATATTTAGAAACCGTTTCCAGATTTATAAAGGCCAGCTAATATTCGTATTTATATATAGGTAACTTTACTTTTTGTTGTACATATATTCGAGAATCCAGAAACTTGTACGTCGAACATACTCGTAATATATGATACTAAAATGCTCACAAGTATATTTCTCCCGGGGGATTATCTCTCTCATTTCTTTGTGCTACAAAGTCTGCGTCAAAATATATGTACCCTATGGAGTAGTATCCCCGGACGTATACTTAATGTTTTATGAATTCTTTTCCCCAAACGAGGGTAACTGAAAAATATATAAAAAATAAAACACTTAGAGGCGTAATAGATTGCTTTGAAGTTTAAGAGCTTTACTCTCTTGCCTAATTACTCTTGGCTATTCATGGTCTTTTTTTCTGACCTGTAATGGGTGCTGTTCTCAAGATGCCATTAGCACTTTTATATGGATTTTAAATTAAATTACATGTCTCTCAGCTTTTGTACTTTATAAGATTAATCTAAACTTTTTATTAATTTTTTGCTTTGGAAAGTAAGTTCCTATCCCATCATAGAACGAATATAAAGCAGCCCTTTACATTTTATTTGAAAAGTGTTTATTTTTAGGTTTGAAAACCCCCATTGAAGGATTTTTAAGGTTCATAAATGTACATAGTTGAAATACCTTTAACTATGTATTTCTCGTTTGGCGATGTGAAAAAATCATTTTTCAAATATCCTTAGTGGTTAATTGAAAAGTTCAGAAAACAAGTGAAGAATCAGTAAATGTCAAATTTGAATCGCTTTAAAAGGTTGAAGTCAATTCAACCTCAGCAGCAGATGCAGAAGCTGTGCGTTGTATTTTTACAGGTTCACATATAATTGAACAGTGTTGCAGTTCTCCGCAGCAGCAGCAGACGCCGGTTTTCTGTAAAGAAATTATGTTCATCTTTGAGTCGAGCTTGGAATTTCGTTCCAAATATCTATGTATTAAGATCGTTCTTATTTTCTATGCAGGAGATTGGTTTTTTTAGGTTGGTAGTACTCTCACTGACATCTGTATCAAATTTTATGTTAAAATCCGCAATTGTTCAATAGTTACGCACATGCTTTGTGAAAGACAAAATGAATTTGGTGATTTTAACAATGTCTGATTGAACAAAGAAGTTTGCTTGGGAAATGAATTTTCTACTGCAAAAACGCTAAGAACGTTGAATAAGTGACCATTCTAAGTCACTAAAAAATTTTGACACGTGGTACAAACATTTCCAATAACGCAATACTTTTAAGACAAAGATCGTCCTAAGGGTTTGTTAGAAGTTACTGTTTCATACATTTAATTGTACATGGTAGTTCTTGTCCTACTGATAGCTTCTTTCCTTTACCAATGATTGGATATGACATAGTGAAAATGATTAATTCATTTAATCATTTCAAATCTTACTGAAATATATATTTTTTTTAATTAAGTTTTTTCCAAGAAACTTAAACGCGCCATTGAGATTTCACAATGCATTTATTTTTATGCCAAAGATAAAAAATAACTAAAGCCCAAGCTCTGCTTGTCTTCGATTTCAAATATCTTTAATCCATGATTGAATGTTTTTAAAAAAGGCGTCAAAAGAAACTGTGGATTATCTTGGGGAAATCAGCTTTTCTAGTCCAATGCAGTTTGATTTTAGAATTTTTGCTTTTTCGTACAGAAAGGATTGGATGACAAAAGATTCGTGCTGGTGCTTTTATTGATAAAACCAAAGCTTTTGATTAGTTGATCACAGAATTCTTTTATATTAACACCATAATATAGGCTTCCATGGATTTCTGAATTATTGGTTGCTCCCCTTCTTAAAGACAGAATAAAATAAGTAAAAATCGGGATAAATATAAGCCCCCCTAGGACTCTTAATCTTGGTGTTTTTTAAAGGATCTGTCCTTGATGTATCTTGTATCTGACATATATTAATAACATGCCCAATTTTCCAAAGATATAAATTTTGTAGGAATATGCTTAAATGTTTGTTATTCTCACTTTTCACACCACTAAGCACAGAAATTTTTTCGAGTTACTTGTTTAATTGTACTGCTACAGTACTCGTACATTCCTTGTATAAATGCTTACTAATGTGGCGCTACAAGGTGACTGGGTGAACTTGGGTCTTACCTAACAAGCCTCTCCAGTTAGCCCGGTCTTTAGTTTACTGCCTCTAGTTGCGCACTCCTTTTTACTTGTGAGGTCTTCCTCTGCTGTGTTATCCTTTCGGATTAGATCCGAAGACTTTGAAGTCCAGGATCTTGTATGCAATATTGATGAGATTTTAACCTCTACAGTTCGTTTAGTTGAGTAATGTGCTTTTTCATGGACCGATCAAACGATACTGAAATTCCATTCACTAGGCATACTCTATTCTAATCAGGTTTGGAAAATGTGTTGTTCTATAAGCTTTGAATACTTTGACCAGAAAGCTATCAGGTTCAGCCGCTTTGTTCGATTTCTATCTATCTATTGCTATCTTTAATTCATTTTTGTCAGTTGGAGGGCAGTTTTCGATTTCACCGTCTAGGTTAAATAATCTATTCTGTCTGACGGCGTGATGTTGGGCTTCTTTGCCATTGAATAGATTACAGAAATACTTTTATCTATATTCCCAGTGCCGACTGTGATTCTACTATAAGGTTTTCTTCTTCATCTCAGCAGGAGTTTCTTGTTTTAATACCTCCTTCTCACTTGTTGCCAAACCTTTGTATGTTAGTCCTGGAGTAAAATCGCTCAATATGATCGATTGGGTGATTCTCGTGGTCTTTTTTTTTGAAAAAGCCATAGCTTTTTTCGTCTCCTCTACTCATAGTGTTTACGAGTGCCTCTCGCCTTTCACTCTTGTCCGCTTTTAAGGCTACTTGTATAGCTCTCAGTGCTTGCTGGCAATCTTCACCATACTAGGGATTTCTTGGCGGTGGTCGGAAGAACGTCAGTTGGGCATCTTGGATTGCATCTTGGCAGAGATGCTACTGGTGTTCGATATTTGATGCTGGTGGTATAGGAGCTGTCTGGCAGTCTCTTGTTACTCGTATTATAGCTTTTCTACGTTTTGCTTTCCTCAGTGGTTCTTTTTTGCTTTTGAAACCCGTATTCGTACATTGTCTTCAACAAGGTGGTGATCTTAGTCAGTGTTGGCTGCCTGGAGATACGCACGTCTAGAATACTGACGGCTTGCCTTACGTCTAAAGCAATGTGATAAATTGTTGACAGACGTTGTGTCGTGTAGTCAATGATTACTTATTGTCCAACCTATCATATTCTGGCGTTGAAAACGCCTAGTATGATTTTAACGTAATACTTTGTACTTTGTTTAAACTATTTTTAATACCTGATGCCTCTATTATTCTTCATTTTATTGTTAGAATAGAAGAAGGATGTGTGAACATATTAATAGATATGTAGATAGATCGTTAGATATATTTAGAAATATTTTAAATAATTGTCTAAAATTATATTGCACAAATTACGGAGTTGCGGTATATGGCTACCTTGCTACTGACAATATGACTAATAATTTTAAAGCAAGTGACTATCTAGAACAAATACAGTGAAGTAAAGCTACTAAAAATATTCATTATAATAGTTGTTACTCATTACTCATAGATGGGAAGCGGTGAAGCTCTTGATAGAACCAACACCTTACAATATATTCAAAGTGAATAAATAAATAAGTACTAAAAGAAAACAACGAAACAAATTATAATAATAAATAAATATTTAAATTAAAAAATAAATAAATAAATAAATAAATAAATAAATAAACAAATAAATAAATAAATTAAATAATAAATAAATTGATTAACAAATGAATGATAGTAATAAATATTCAAGTGAATAAATAAATAAGTACAAAATGAAAAATAGCAAAGCAAATTATAATAACAAATAAATAAATAAATAAATTGGCTAGTAAATGAATGTTAATAATAAATATTCAAATATAATACAATATTCAAATACAAAAAGAAAAGACAACAAAACAAATTATAATAATAAATAAATAAATAAGTTAAAAAATAAATTAATTAGTAAGTGATTGATAATAAATAATTTACTATCTGGCTGGGTTTGCTCTCAATGCGTTATCAGAAGAAATGCATGACACATTATATAGCTCATGTAGTCTAGAAAGACTAAGCGACGTCTTCTGTCGAAAAATGCCACGGAAGATTCAACATTATTTTCAAAACTTTATTTTGAATGGTTGGTAACTTACGAACGTGACTTATTGCACATCTATCACACGCTGGAGAACCGTAAAATATAATTGCTTGGAATACTACTTTGTATATCAACAGTTTATTTTTCATACTCAATTTAGATTTACGGTTGATGAAAGGGTATAAAACGTTTATTGTGATCCCAATTTTTTTGACTATTTTCTGAACGTGAAGGCCAGAAGTAAGGGTTTTAACCAGGAGAGTTTAAAACTTGTGTAGCAAAGCATTGTGCCAAACGGTGTCAAACGTCTTTTCAATGTCTAGGAGCACTATACCTGTGCTTTTCCCTTCCCTTTTCTACATGTTTAATTACTTATGCACTTAGTGAACTGAACTGTGGAAGGAATGAAATCCAAATTGCTCTGGCAGAAGTATATTGTATCTTTCAGCATGTGCTATTATTTTTTTTAAATTATTTGTTCAAAACATTTACCTAATGAGCTAAGTAGACTGATCGGTCTGTACTTGCAAGGAATATCTGCAGGTTTGCCTGGTTTTAAGAGCGGAATATTTTTTGCTGTTTTCCAATGTTCCAGAAAATAATTTATCTTTAAACAAGAATTAAACAAGTTTTGCATAAATTTTATTCCCGAGATCGGAAGATTTTTAAGATACAAGTTCTTAAGGTTGTCAAAACCTGCAGATTTTCTATTTCGTAAAGCTAAGATAATAGTTTTGCCTTTAACTGACGAAACTAACTTGAGTCTCGGTCCTCCTCTACTGCGCTGTACCTCGAAGGCGAATTCGAAGACTTTTCAGACCGTAGCATTGGTGTTCATCCGCTCACCAATGACATGACATCACCCAGCCATCTTAGTCGTTGGATCTTCACTCTTCTGGCAAGGTCGATGTCGCTGTACAGTCCATACAGTTAGTCGTTGTATCTCCTCCTCCACTCACCGTCAATGCAGACGGGACCGAAAATCACTCGAAGAATTTTTCTCTCGAACCAACCAAGAACACCCTCTTACATTTTTGATAATGTCCATGCCTGTGCGCCATAGAGCAGGACCGGGATTATTAAAGTCTTATATAGGGTAACTTTTGTTGTTCGAGAGAGGGCTTTGCTAGTCAATTGCCTTCTTAGCCCAAAGAAGCAGCGGTTGGCAAGTATTATTCTTCGATTGATATCACCGCTAGTGTCGTTCTCTGAATTTATAGTGGAGCCTAGGTAGACAAAGTCCCTAACTACTTCAGTGTTATATCTATCGAGAGTTACGTTCTGTCCAAGACGTCGGTGTTGAGTGTCCTTTCTGCTTGACAGCATATACTTGGTCCTGAGCTCGTTGACCGCTAAACCCATTTTTACCACTTCCGTTTCTTCCGATTATTTCAATATCATCGGCGTATGCGAGTACTTGGACAGACTTTTGAAAGATTGTGCCTCTTGTGTTTGCGCGTGAGTTTTGCACTATTCTTTCAAGTATGGTGTTGAAGAAATCGTATGACAGCATATCGCCTTGTCTAAATCCTCGATGAGATCTTTATCGACCATGATGCAGTAGCGTGTATTGTATATCGTCATCCTGCAAAGACGGAGGAGTTTGGCAGGTGGTGGCATCGATCTGAAGCTCATGGGTTTTCTCCAAGATTTGCCGTACTATGAATATTTAGTCTATGTTTCCTGGTCTAAATCCACACTGATATGAACCTATTAGGTTTTTGACGAAGGGCTTCAGGCGTTAATACAATACAGCAGATAAGATCTTTTATGCGATGTTAAGAAGACTTATGCCTCTGTAGTTGTCGCAGTTCAGAGGGTCTCCTTTCTCGAGTATCGGATAAACAGTGCTGGATTTCAGCCAACAAAACTTCAGCAATCATGGCTCTGTAGCGTTCATCGTTGTCCGAAAATGCGCTTTCATCAGATGCCAACACTCCACAACCCGCACCAAACTGCCACTCTGTGTAGATAAATTGGCTTTTCAACAATTATAAAATTGGCTATATTTGACAGATAATTTGATGGTTGAATATGAATTCAGGCATGTGGCCGCCGCGGCCAGCTCGTACAAGGCGTAATCTGGAGATTCAATTTTCACACACTCTTTGCAGTAAATCGGACTATATTTTTCCAAAGACGTGTTGGTTTTTACTGATTTATCGGCGTAGATATGCGACTCAATTGTGCCTCAATGACAATGTGTGTCCTGGCCCATTCACCAAATGTAAGGCGCAAACGTTGATTGTGTGGCTTCAGTTACTGAGCAAGCTAAATTTCGTAAGCACATAAAGATCTCTAAGCAAAAATTTCCATAAAGTAGATAAAAACAAGTTTAATTGATGATCACGATGACGAATTGACACATACGGATCATTATCAGCACTACACTGCACGCTACCACGTCTGTCTGAACGACGTCTAATGGGATGCGTATTGCCGTTTAGGGTAAGCTTATCGCGAAAAGATCCATAGTTACTCGAATTAAATCGTCTGATGGACGATTATGAGTACCTACTCGTACCATAAAATGCACGTAATGCCCGATAAGTTTCTCAGATTGAGCCATCCCTTGCAAAATAAGTTTAAACAATTTGCAGACGTTGCTTCGGGCGTGTATAGTCAAAATGCAAAATCAAACTAACCTGAGAACAATCCAGAACTGTCAAATCGGCTGTCAGAGAAAACAGTCTTGCCAATTTAAAGTTGTCCGCCTTTAAAAAAAACACCTTTTACGATGCAGTTTTCTGCTATAGGAAAAATGTGGCGTCAATACTCTAACATCAATGAGTTATTTCTTAAAGTGGGCGGAAAGAATGTCTGCAAAAGTCTCCCATGTTCACATACCTCAAGCTCGGTAAATAACTGGTAACCGGTCCGGTAAATAAGGCAGTCAGTTGTTTTAGCAAGTCCATGATCCATAGTTTATTCTCCGCTGGGGGTTTGTGTGTAATATGATCATAGCCTTAGCTTATATAAATGCATTTATGCAAATGCATCTATGAGATTTATAAGCGCACCCTTCGTAATTGACAAATTGGCAAGCACTTCTTCCTCGCGCTCACTTTAACAGAGAGTTTTGTTACAGAGACAAAAAAGAAAAAGACAATTTTATTAACAATGTTGTCAGAGGAAACATATGCATTACTCACAAATTTATGTACTCCGGCTGAACCAGCAACTAAGTCTTATGAGGAAATCGTCACAACCATGGACACGCATTTCAAACTAATGACCTTAATTAACATCTAAAAAGAAAAATTCTATGCATCTCACATGGAAACCTCAGAGGGTTATCCATCACCTGTAACTTTGGCGCAAACCTAGAGGCCATTATTTTGGACAAATTGATACTGGGAATAAAGGCGGACGCATCAAGGAAAAACCGCACTGCCAGAGTGAGTTGAGCTTTGATAAAGCAGTAAAGTCGGCTTTGGAAACAGAAGCTGTGAAAGAAGCAGAACATGTGCAGCTGTAAACACGCAAATTAGAACCACTTTACAAGCTCAAGACAAGGGGCAAACATCACCAAAGAGGAAAATAAAACCAAACAGCGGTGTGTTACTGTTGCGGCGTGCAAGGACATCTTTCTTCCAGGCATTTCAAGTGCAACAAGTGTGGTAAAGTTGGACATTTACGAAAAGTATGCAGAAGCAATAAAAATAAAAATTTAAAGTAAAGAAATAATTTTGATAATTCTGTAAAACAAAATTTTATTCAAGTGGAAGAGAGTGAGGAAGAATTGTTCGCCATTCGCACAAAAAGTTGTATAAAGCTGATTTGGAATTCAGTTAAAATAAATAATTATGAAGTGGTGGCGGAATTAGTTAGCTATGCGGCAATAAATTGCATAAGCTTTGGCGATTAATTACAGTGGTTTGTGCAAACCCCGCTGAAAAAAGCTAAATTGAATTTGGTTAATTATATTGGTAGCAAGTTTAATCCACGTGGAACAATAGAGGCAGATGTCGAGTTTAAGACTAAGAAAAAGGTGATTGAAATGTTTGTAGTAGAAAGTCATGTGCTCCTCTGTTGAGACGGGATGAATAAATTTAATATAATATTAACAGTAATTGGGTTAGATACAAATAGATACAAATTTTGATTGGAAAACATCCAAAAGTGTTTAGTAATAATTTAGGAACTTTCAATAAAGGAACAATTAAATTAAATTTAGTGGAAAACTGTACCCCGAGATATCAATCCCCCCGTCCATTTCCTCTTTAGTATGAAGATCAAAGTAGAAAAGGTGATTGATAGACCTATTTCGTTAGGCATTTTAGTACCAGTAGATTTTTCGGATTGGGCTACATCTATCGTTCCAGTTTTGATCCAGATGGATCGGTAAGGTTATGTGGGGATTATAAGATCACCCTAAGCTTCTCTATTAAGATGCCAAGACATGTATTTCCAAGAGTGGAAGATTTATTAGAAACCGTTTCAAGTGGGGAAAGTCTTTGCAAAGATAGATCTGCATCAGCTTATCAGCAGTTTGTATTGGAGGAAGGTAGCCAGTAATGCACTACAATATGAACGTATAAGGGCTTGTTTAAGTGCACTAGATTATCACAAAGAGTTAATGCTAGCCCAAAAATTACCCAAAAGAAAACTGAACAGATATTCAGTTATAGAAGGTGTTGTAATATTTTTTGACGATTTTTTGTAGTTGGGGCAAAAACACGTAAACAGATTTAAAAAAAATTAGAAATGGTATTTGAAAGATTAAATGATTGTGGACTTACAATGCAGGAATCGAAATGTCAATTTTTCAAAGAAAGCATTACTTATTTCGACTTTATACAAGATAAAGAAGGAATTGAAGCTATTTTAAAGTTACCCGCTCCGAAGTCGATAACAGAGCTTCAATTGTTTTTAGTGAGAATTAATCATTATTATCGTACATTTGTTCCTCTGATGTCAGATTTACTTAGATGCATTATTAAAAAAGGGAAAATGATGGAGTTGAACAAAGGAATGTCAATGTGCATTTGAAAAGTTAAAGAAAATATTTGTGTGTTACAAGATTTTGGTGCATTACAATAGCAACTTAACTATAGAATTAGTAATAGGCGCCATTAGCCATGGTATTGTAGCATGTGTTATTTAATTCAGTTAAAGACCAGTAGCGTATGCTTCTGTATAAAACGAAGCAGAAAAGCGATTCAGCCAAATTGAATATTATTGGGCGGTAAAATATCTCCATCAATACCTTTACGGACAACAATTTTAATTACATACGGATTCAAAACCTTTTACTTATATCTTTGGAGAAAACCGTGGTATACCGCAAAAGGCGGCAAAAAGGTTACAACACTATTTGGTTTTTCTATCAGGATACAACTTTAATATTAAATATGTTAGATCCATTTTTCGATTCTTTCACGTCTCCCTACGAAAACGGAAAGGTCGTAGGTTGCGAAAACATTAGTGATATTCATCTAAATTATATAACCTCATCAGAAGTACCAATTGATGTAGAAAAAGTTGCGAAGCAGACCTCTAAGGACGAGGTGCTAGCTCAAGGAAAATATTATCTACATTATTATTATTATATTATACGTTATTATCTTGTCAGTAGAAAGCGATTGCATTCTGAGGGGCTAAGGAATTGTAATTCCCACTTCTCTTCGAAGTAAGGTCCTAGAGCTCTTGCATATCGGCATCGTTAAAAAAAGTCATTAGCTGAAAGCTATGTTTTTTGGCCAGGATTTAGTAAAGATATAGAATTTCTCGTTAAATCATGTGAAATATGTTCCTCACAACAAAGTAATCTACCAAAAGATCTTAATTCTTGGTAACCCACAAACGGTCCGTGGGACGTTCCCGCTTCACTCTGATTTTTTCGGACCTTTTTGAAACAAAATGTTTTTAGTTTGCGTTGACAGTTTTTCGAAGTGGGTTGAGGTATCGGAAGTCCGGAGGCCAGATGAGGTTACCTAAAACAATCGTTACTGTTAATGGGTCTGCTTTAACGGGAGAGAAATTTCAACAATCTTGTGTACGAAATAGGTTCAAACATGTAACAGCTCCGCCATGCCATCCTGCGTCCAACAGACTGGCGGAAAATAGCGTTCAGTCAGTAAAAGGGGTTCTAAAATTACAGGACAACTCCCCATTGCACCACTAAGGAAACACTAATCTGTCTATTACAGGGGTGACAGGCCCGGACAAAACTGGACTTATTAAGACCAAAAAAAATAAGTCTAACCAAAAACAGCAAATAGAAGTTTTCGATAAGAAGCAGGTCAGAGTTTTTAGTGTAGGTGAGTCTGTTTGGTAAGAGTTTACAAAAACAATAATCAGTTCTGGATTAAAATAGTAAACAATGTGGTTTTATTGTCTAATACAAATGAAGAAATGATTAACAATTAATTGCATTTTTATTCCCGTATATTACAGTTTGTAAACGTCCTCGCCAAGAAAATTTCAAGCCATCTAGATCATCATAAGCTACTTGCTTAGGTCCAGTATTGTTTTTGAGCCATAGTTGTTCTGCAGCTATGGTTTAAATTCTCGATGACATAAGGGTCAGCTATGACTCGGACTTACTCATTGTATTTTGCCTCTTTTCGGATGCTTTTGACACAGTCAACCACCCAATCCTTTCTGAGCAACTAAGAAGGTATTTTGATTTTATTGAAAGTTAGTTGCGTCTCATTACTAATCACTTAAGTAATCGCTGTCAAAGGGTTGTGGTTGGTGACAGATCCTCTCATATTAGAAATATATATACCTGAGTTCCCCAGGGCTCAATACTGGATCCAATATTATTTTGCATATTTACTAATGACTCTCGCAGAATTTGCTCAAACGTTATGCGCATAAGGCGCAAATACTCTTATCTAGACGTATTGCTCTAGTTGAGTTTACAGGTTGAATGAGGTTCTATCCGCAATCTACCAATGGTCGCTACGTTATTGTATGACCATCAACCCAGCAAAGTCGCAGCTGATTTTAATATAATGTCTAAAAATAATTCACAATACTGAACTACTGCCGCCCATTTACCTCAACGACACGCAATTGCAGTTAATGGAGACTGTTATCAACCTGAGTTTTAAAATAAACCGCTGCTCTCTAGTTTCACTCCTGTTAATACGAGGCTGAGACTTGTTAAAACCTTACTTGTTCGGTATATTGATTATTCATCAGCAGTATATTGCAAACTTGTATCTGTATCACAGCATAAACTTACTATGGCATAAACTTACTATGGTACAGCCTTATAACTCCCTCCTCGAAATACTCGTACCATATTCGCGCCAACAACAGTACAATAAATAATTGGACCCATACAATTTAAAAATGGTATTTTTGAGCATATTCTAGCTTTGTTCAGTGAGGTTGTTCTAAACTGTTCGGAACAGAAAAATACAAGCTTTACTTACTTTTCTGTTCTGATTTCATTTGACGTTTTTCACAAATTTGTGCAGTTCTGTTCTCACTTCTCAATGAACAAAGCTTCTATAAAAATGCAACAGCAAACTATTTCTTGCTTCTGTCCTATACTATTCTCCTTCTTCACATTCTCCCTTCTTTTGTATTACATTCCTCATTCCTGATTCTTTACAATGCTAAATATATATATTAAGCAAACTCTTTTATATTCTCCATAATTTGAGGTAATATAAAAGACTAAGTTTTATTTGCACATCCTTAATTGAATAAATTTTAATTGACATTGGATTCATTGACCACATATTTGTATAAATTATTGTTTGTTATGTTCAAACTTAACACGACGGATCCACCAGCAATATTTCATAGAATACCATCTGTCACTTTCCATAGAAAGAAAGATCGATGGAATGATACGAGGGCGGGCCAATAAGTCCGTGACTTTTGGATTAAAACACAGATTTTTTGATAAAAAAATAATTTTATTTTTCAACGTAGTCTCCCTTGAGCTCTATACACTTTATCCAACGCTTCTCCAATTTCTTTATCCCTTCCAAAAAAAATGATTTGTCGAGGTCCTCAAAATAGGCCTTTGTTTGCGAGATGACTTCATCATTGGAGTCAAATCTTTTTCCACTAAGCCATTTCTTCAGGTTTGGGAACAAGAAGTAGTCGCTCGGAGCCAAATCTGGAGAATAGGGTGGATGAGGGAGCAATTCATAGAGCAATTCATGGATTTTTGCCATGGCAACTGCACATGTGTGCACCCTTGCATTGTCTTGGTGGAAAAGAACTTTTTTCTTGGCCAAATGAGGTCGTTTTTTTTTCAAATCGTCATTGAATCGGTCCAATAAGTTGGCATAATATTCCCCATTGAATGTTCTTCCCTTTTGAAGGTAGTCAACGTGGATTATCCCGCGTGCATCTCAAAAAACAGTCGCCATAACTTTATTGGCTGACAAACCCACCTTGGCCTTCTTTGGCGCCGATTCACCCTTAGAAACCCCCTGTTTTGACTGTTGTTTGTTCTCTGGTGTGTTGTGATGGATCCATGTTTCGTCCACGGTTACAAAACGGCGCAAAAACTCCTCCATATTGCGATTAAACAACGCCAAACCTTCCTGTGAAGTTGTTACACGATTGCGTTTGTGGTCGACTGTGAGCAAACGCGGCACCCATCTTGCGGAAAGGTTTCTCATGCCCAAGTGATCATTCAAAATTGAAACCACTGAGCCATGCGAGATCCCTACGGCTTCCACAATCTCTCGCACTTTCAATCTTCGGTCGGCCAACACCATATTGTGAATTTTTTCGATTGTTTCGGGTGTAGAGACCTGAACTGGGCGTCCAGGACGTTCGGCATCTTCAGTGCTTGTACGGCCACAACGAAATTCAGTAAACCACTTTTTTACCATTGAAATCGATGGTGCAGAGTCCCCATAGTATTTATCAAGCTTAGCCTTGATCTCGGTAATGGTTTTTTTTCGCAAGAAATAATGCTTAATAAGCACACGAAATTCCATTTTTTCCATTTTCTCCTCAAATTAGTGAGTAGTCTGATAAAAATAGCTGTCAAACACAAACTAACTGACGCAGCAAGTTTAAATTTTGACAGGAGTCAACTGACAGATGCCTGTTGACAGGAGCAGTGTTGCTGTTTCAGTAAAGAGGTCAGAAATTCAAAAAGTCACGGACTTATTGACCCGCCCTAGTATAAAATTAAGGGTGGGCATTTCATAGAATACTATTTCATTCGTTGAAATGTCGCAAGGCAAAGCAGTTCGGTCTATTCTCGCATTAAAGGAAATAAAGAAATTGCAAAAAAAAAAAACGGAATTGTCGATAATTATTAATAAATTTAATTATTTCCTCCACCCGACACTCAGACATCGCGAAAAAAGAACATAAATGTCAAACTACAAAGGAAATAACAGCTCATAGAATTCTATGAGCTAAGCAATCCATAGAATGCAATTTTTCATAGCATACTATTAATGGTCTCCCCAGGCAATTTTCATAGAATGATATATGGCATTCTATGATACATTGCTCGTGGAGACGCCATGTAATGTAAGGGCCAACTATAATGAACTTTGGTGAGGTACAGCCTGCTGAATGAAATGTCTCATTTTATGCCCGGTTTGGTCGTGTCTCGTTTAGTTCGGTGGACTTAAACAACATCTCAATATAATGGAACATTCTGTGGGGAAATTTGACAATTGACAGAAGTAATTGTTTTTCCTTTTTTTTCTCGATGTTAACAAAAGGTTAATCCCACGATCGTATAATGTGATGAGTATTTATTTTACTGTATGCAATTGTGACAAGTTCTCCTTTCGTTTTTGTCTTTACATAGCGCTCATTTACTTGAAGACCTTCATAACTCAAAAAACGCGAATTTCGAGCTAATGATGCAGAACTGTTCGTTTTATCATGCTTTATATTGTGTAAAACTTTCATATTTATATCTTGCATACTCTCCCCGTAAGTAGAGAATTTCATTTCATATGTACCAATAGTCAATTGAAAACTTTAAACTCGTTTCCTGCAAAATCGCATTTTTTGAGTTATGACAGTCTTCAAGTAAATGAGCGATAGGTACATTACAACGGAACGTAGTGATTCGGCTGATCTTCTATCATCAATTTACAAACTTAAGTTGTGAATTTTTTAAAATTAGTACTTGTGATATGAATTCATATTTTGGGGTGTTTCGTTTACACTTTCGTTAATTCTTTTATTGTTTCCTTCTCATACACAAAAGAGCAGGAAAATAAATACTCTTTCCAGTTCTCGCAACTGCCGTCGACTAAACCTCAAATTTTGTACACGCTGAACATTTATCTCAAAAATGTAAGTTCAATTGTTACCAAATACTACCAATTTCATCTATACAGCTCATGGCCGTATTTTAGCCAATAATTTCTGTGTTTATAATTGCATCGTTCATTTGCAGACAAAGAATTAATTAATTTCGTTATCTCACCATTTATTTTAGTTGTCTGCGTCGCTTTTTTGAAAAAAATAACAATTTATGTTCGCAGCATTTCGGAATTCCTTTAACGATTCGAGGCTGGCAAGAATCAAAACTATAAAACCATGGAAGGGCCAACATGTACGAGTATTTTTCCAATTTTCTTTTTTTTCAAATCCTACATTAACAATTCCACCGAATTTGTTTTAGTGCGATCAGTATTTGTGAAATGTGTAAAATTCATCACTAAATAGTCGAAAATTGTGCGCTTCTTCTTCTTATCCTTTTATTAACCCTTTCCTCGTTATACGAACTTATGCGTAACGAGTTTCCCATTTTTACTGCATCGCTGCTGCTCCGCTTATGGGGTTGGCTAATGTCGCAGACCGCAGAACGCGTCTACATAATGCTCGGTCCTGGATCGCTTCAGTGGTTAACCCCAGACGTTGTTGCGCATTTGCCATCTGAGAAATCCAGGAATTCTTTTTCCGACCTCGTTTTCTTACAGTTGGAGTGACCGTAATTGATAGTGCCTTTTTAACCGGATTTTCCGCAGATCTTCTTTGAACGTGGCAATACCAACTTATTCTATTCGCCTCAAGCTGTTCGGTTACCGAATTCTTTATATGTAGACTTCCTCTTATACGCGTAGATCTAATGCAATCGCGTTTAGTGACTCCACTAGACATCCTTAACATTTTCATTTCCACTGCCGTCATTTTGTTTTTAAACGCTTCGTACATTGTCCAGCACTGTGAACCGTATATAAGAGCTGGTCTAACAACCGTGGTGTAGAGTTTCCCCTTTAATTTAAGTGGAAATTTTCGGTCGCAAAGGATTCCCGAATTTTCCCGCCATTTCATCCATCCCACACTCACTCTGTGGTTTACGTTGTCATCACATTTCGCTTCCATGTTAACGATTGATCCTAAGTACTTAAAGATAGTGCTTTTCGGAAGAACTATTCCGTCTAACATTATATCCGGAACAGGTCGCAACGTATGCGCAAATGGGCACGTCAAATGCTCCGTCTTTGAACGACTTATTTTAAACCCGTTTCTCTCTAGCGCATTTCTCCATGAATCTAAGGCGTTCTGTAAATCTTCGACGTTATCGCTAAGTATAACTGCGTCGTCAGCGAAGAGAATTGGCGTTACATTTGCTTCGCGCATGCAGTCTTTTAAAAGATAGTCGAATACTACGTTAAAGAGGAAAGGGCTAAGTACGCTTCCTTCATGCACTCCGACATTAACTGGAAATTCTCTCGTTAGTCCAGCAGAGCTTTTAACCGCAGTTTTCACGTTTCCGTACATGTCTTGTATTATTCTAACATATGTTTCCGGTACGTTTTGAGACCTCAGCGCGGCCCATATGAGATCCCTAGGCACTCGATCGAATGCTTTCTCGAGGTCGATAAATACCATGTGTAAATCCTTAGACGAATCTCGGTGCTTTTCCATTATTATTCGTAGGTTTTGGATAGCGTCCACCGTCGATCTTCCTTCAACAAATCCACACTGGCTATTATCGAGCTTTATTATTTGCCGAAGACGTTCGTTTAAGACTCTTTCGACGATTTTCATTGTGTGTGACATAAGCTTGATTGAACGGTAGTTGTTGCATTCTCGAGTGTCGCCTTTTCCTTTGTATAATGGAACCAAGAAGCTACTTCTCCATTGATTCGGCATAGGTTGTCCACATTTTAATTTATTTAAAAGTTTCGATAGCCAAACGCTGCCGATCCCCTCCATCTTCAACCAAAACTCTGATGGAATGCTGTCTGGTCCCGCCGCTTTCCCCCGCTTCATTTTTCCAATTGCTATACTTATTTCTTCGATTGAAAAGTCCGAAACTTCCTCCTCGAATAGACCAGCTGTCGGCACGATATCACGTGGAAACTGTTTGTTAAGCAACTCCTTGCAGTATTCAAGCCACCGGTCACAAATTTCCTTTTCATTTGTTAACAGGCGACCGTCTGCGTTTTTCATGTATTTCGGCGAGGTTATTTCCATTGAATTTTTTCTCCTCTGTGCAGCGAGCTTAAAAATATTTGGCATTTTAGTACTGTACGACGTTTGAACTTCTTGGATAGCTTGTCTTCTATCCGCCGATTGTGAGGATATTTGTTCCAACTCCTGGTATAGGTTTTCCGCTTCTGCCGCTCGAGTTCGAGCCAGGGCTTTCTTTGCGATCTTTTTAAGACGCTCGTATTCAAGAGCCAGTCGAGCTTTTTCGATATCGTCGCTCCGATCGCATTTTGTCCACGCTTGGAATGCACTCTTCTTGTCGGCCACAGCTCGTTTGGTTTCGTCATTCCACCACCATGTTTCTTTGCCGACGTAATGGTATTTCGATATAGTCCCCAGATGGGACTTTGCGAGTGTTATGCATTCCTCGTGCATGCTGTTCCACATTTCTTGCGGGCTAAGTGAGTCTGCTATACCATTTATATTTTGAAGTACTTCTTTAGCCAGTGCGATAAATCTTGCGCTTCGTTCCTTCGATAGATTATACCACCGGATTTTTGGCTTTCCAAACGATGCCCGTGTTTTCGATGGTTCCGCTGTGAAAAATTCTGTAATGAGCAGACGGTGTTGGCTTACTAGCGATTCTCCAAGTATTACTTTACAGTCCTTAACACGGTTTCTCATCGACATTTTGCAGAGGTGATAATCTATTTGCGTTTCGTGGCCTCCGCTGCTATAGGTGATGAGATGTCGTTGATGTTTAATAAACATTGTATTTAAGACGGTTAAGCCGTACGCCCTACACGCTACAAGGATGTCTTCGCCAGCTGAATTTCTGGTTCCAAAGCCTTTACCACCGTGGCAGTCCTCATAATCAACATTTGTTTCTCTGACGTGGCCATTTAAATCTCCGCCTACGAAGAGCATCCCATCGATAGGTATATTTCTAAGCAAATTACCGAACTCTGACCAAAATGTATCTTTTTCCGATTGGTCGCATCCATTTTGTGGAGCGTACGCACTAACAATGTTCCACGTTTCATTGTGTATGACGAGTTTAACACTCGTCAAGCGGTCGCTTATTTTCAAGATACCAACGATGTTGTTTAGAAAATCCGCTGCAACAACGATTCCAACACCGTTTCGTCCATTGACCGTTCCATGGTAGAACATCTTAAATGCCTTAGTTTTTAAATCTAGAAAACGCGCTTTATTTCCTGTATTACACCACTTCGTTTCCTGTACACACAGGATTTGTAGAGTTCTGCGACGCATAATCGCTTCCAGTTCTAAACTTTTTGAGGTCATCGATCCGACGTTCCAACTTGCAAACCGAAGTTAATGAAAATATTTTGGAAACTTCATTTTGCCCGCCCCCGGAATCCGTCGGGCTCTGACACAAGCACTTCTGCTTGCTCTGGGATCACCCGAGTGTGTTGCAACCGTGGTGCCCAGCGGGGTAGTTCTATTAATTGCGATCATTTCCATGAAGTTTAAAGTTTGAGTGGTTTGACACTTGTATGCTCATTTCGAATTGATTGACTGTTCTTTTACCCCACCGGTAGTCTCGTGGGAAAGTTTTAAGGTGTTAAAGTGTCACAGGCTCATTTTTGGTGTCATAGTTGCCTGTATATGATTGGTGTCCCATTTAGTCGCCTCTTACGACAAGCTGGGACGCACTGCGGCACTATTCTTTATCCGATGCCGCACGGAACAGTCGAAAATTGTGCGCTATTTAGTTTAATTAACTTCTCATTACAAAGAAAATTTGACTCCTTGCGCCACCATAGGAAATCAAACCAACAGGCCTTTAAGGTGATATCTCTAGCTGCAAGTGCAAAAGAAACATAATTAAAACGAGCTAGACACACTACAAGCCCAGACGGAATGAACCTCCATGCAGATTTTGAGAAAGGAACTTAGAAAGAGAGTCACATTCTTCATATGGCGATTTATAAGATATTCGTCGCAGATTTTTTTACTTTTTAAATTTATTTCAATCAAATAAATTATATTAATCTTTCTACACCATCCGCTTAACTGTTTTGGTAATACATATAAATTGAGTAAATCAGTGAGTTTTTCTAACATTTACATAGTGTTAAACGACAACAAGTGCTATGCCCTCTAGACGTTTCTACATATATAATTCTGAATATCATCTTCGTCGATTTGTAAAAAGATTTGATAGAATTTCCAGAGATTTTAAGAAGTTAGAGGTGGTGACATCGAGGAAATGTACAAAGTCCGCTTATTTACTAATATGACTGGTGAAGAGTCTTAGCCTGACTAACGGTAGTATTTCGCTCTATTTGATGCCGAGAACTCTGCTTCCAAGTGTCCAGACTAAACGCTTTGGCACTCACGATATTTTGATCCTTTAAATGGAGGTTCGATCTTCCTTGTCATCTGAAAGCGTTGAATCGAAGATCATCTTTGCTGGGTGGTTATTTACCATTTGCTCGATAAGGCCGAGTCAGTATAGTTCACATGTTTTGGCTTTCAGTGCTGTATTCAAATCTTGTAACAGTTCATATTATTCTGTGTTGTATCTCCTTCACTGTTCAGTCTTTTTTTTTGGTACTGTTCAATGAAATATTGTTTTTTACTGGTTTCGTGCTAATGCTATATTGCACATATATTTTGTAGAACATGAAATTCGATTTAAGGTTTAGTGCCCATTTGTTATACCAAAGCTCAGTCTTAAAGTAAGACTTCGCGTTAATGCTTCTATGACGGAGTGCTGCAGGCCAGTGATGTCTACGTTTTCTGCAGCAGGATATTTTTACTAAAGATAGTGCTTCCCGTGTTAGAATCGCCGTGTTAGCTTGAAGAAATTGGATGACAGTGATCTTCATGCCCAAATCCTGTGTCATGCTATGTCACGCAGCACAGCTGGATAAGTTTGCCTTACTGTGGAAATTTGGTTAATCGTCGATATGCCCTGCTGAAATACTCACTGGTATGCGTCGATAAGTGTGCAGCAGAAGAGCTTAAGATGTTCATATGATACTCTGGATAGGATCCCATGTGCTGAGCAAACCTCTTCTTAACTGAGAGAGAATGGGTTTCTTCAATGAGCGAAACGGGTTTACTTCTTGCTCTATCACTTCTTGTACCTGATGCCCATTCAGTAGCTCATAGAAATGCTGGTTAAATATATCTATTATATCCTGCCCTTGGAAGTTGAAATCTGGGCCCAACCTGGAGAACCAAATTATTATTAAAGTGATTTAAAATTTTCTATTCAAGTAGCATTCTGTCGAGTTTGGCAGGACTTCTCTTCTTTTTGCTGATGATACCACTCTTACAATAGTTTTAGTTTTTTAGTTTTAAATGCATTTTATTTTCTTAATCACTAATTCTTACTTATTAACAAAAAATGCTTAAATGCTAGCTTACAATTACTAAGCAATCTTATACTAACTTACTGGCCCTACACAGGCACTCTAAGCTACTCTAAGTTCTTATATCTATGTCTTTCGACTTCATTTACATTTTATTTATGATATTAATTTTCTATACTTAAGGCTAAGAAAAACATTGTTAACAAAAACTTAGCATATGGACAAAATTTTATATTTTTTATAAAAACTTAATATCTAACTTAAAATAAACCTTAGTCTAGCTAACCTACATACACAATACACACATATAAATACATAGGCATTATACACAATAATATACATATATTAGTATATACCTTTATATATACTTATATATATATATCTTTCTTAAATGTTAACCTAAACTTATGTAAGCTGACCATCGCTATTTAAAGGGCAAATAGATTGGTCAGCTCTGCCTCATTAGTGAGGCTGGTCTGTAATTGACGGAAACGACGACGAAACATCTTCCCCATCATTCAACCACCAGAAATGCTGGTGCTGCCGAACGACATTCCTTTTATCGCGATTCCCCACCGCCCTACTGAACCTAAGGCGATCCACCCTACCGTGTGCGACGTCTCTATTGTAGTTGAGTCGCCTGTCCCCAGCTGTCCGAGCGACATGGAAGATTAACGGGATCGCTGATCTATCCTGGATCAACCCTATCTGATCAAAGTAGAGGAATGCTTCCCGTGGAACGAAGCCGTTAGAGCGCACACTCTCATGATAAATGTAATTGGGGTAGTAAGCCCCGGATATCAGGTTATTCGTCGAGGCCATTGCTCTTGCAATGTGCCTTCGAGTCAGCTTAATTACGAAGTTGTCCACTAGTATTAGGTTCGCCCTGTTGTAAAGGACCTCATTAAGATAAAATTGTTTGTACTCCGACTCTGGTGTTCTGTATAGGCGAAGACAAGCCCTAAGGCAAGCCCTCTCAAACACCCTAATCTTTTCCATTAAGCTTGCTCGTACATTGAACCACACGGGACACCCAAATACCAGCATGGGCCTGATAAGGGCCATGTTGCAGATTACTTTTACCCTCGCATCAAGTTGGCTGCTATAAAACAGTCTCTTTGTGAGGGCAAAAGCGCCTTTAGCTCTGGATAGAGCAGTATCTACATTTTTGTTAAAATACAGAAACTGATCTAGCCAGATCCCAAGGTATCTGACTACATTTCGACAGCAAGAGGCTGTCCGTGTTGTCCAATGATCGAGAACTTTCGCCAATTTTTTCTGGTGTCCCTAGAGGCTCCAGATAACGGCGTCCTAAAAAGAATGGTTTCCGACTTCTGAAAGTTGATTTTCAACTTCCAGTCATCGCAAAATCGTCTTATCTTATCGAAGTCACGCTGTAAGAGAGTATTAATGACCTCGATTTTTGGACCTGTTCTGTACGCTATCAAGTCATCTGCGTACGCAATAGTATGGGGAAGTGAACCTATCAAGTCGCTTGTATAAATGTTGAATAGGATCGGCGAATTGACCGCGCCTTGCTGAAGACCGTTTTTAATTTGAAATATTCCAACAGAAGTCACATCACCATTTTTCACGATGAACTGTCTGTTGGTTAGCATATTATAAAGAATGTACAAGAGAGGTTTACTGATCCCCAGACTAGCCAGCTTGTAGAAAAGACCTTCTAACCATACAGTGTCGAAAGCCTTCTCCAAGTCAACTAGGCAGGCACCAGTACACTGTTTTTTGGCTTTATTCCATTGGATATCGGACACCAGTTTAGACGCGGCATGTGAGATAGCATGTCCTGCCTTAAAACCGAATTGATTATCCGGAATTGTATGGTTGTCCTCAACCCACCCAGTCAGAGCTCTATTGATTACTTTTTCGAACACCTTATTGTTCGACCGGAGATTCGCCGGATTGGATATATCCTTTCCCTTTTTGGGGATAGGTTGAACCACCGCCGTTTTCCAATGCGCTGGATAATATGCATTATTCATTGCATTATTAAACAGGGTGGTATAAATGTCCACCGCTTCTAGAGGAAGATGTCGAAGCACGATGTTCGGAATACCATCGGTCCCCACTGATTTCTTACTTCTGATTGTTTCGAAGATCTCATGGAGTTCTTCTTTCGAAATGAATGGGGATAGCTCACCTTCTCTGGCAATAACATTATTTACCATATTTTCGTCGCTGAATCGGGTGAAACCAGAGCCCTCAGATCGCCAGTTCTCTACTTCATTTCGAGTATAGAAGTTGTGCACCAAGACGCGATTGTCCAGGTCATAATTAGGGCCAATGATATCATTGGCCTTGTATACTTCCTGGAAAGTCGCCCCTATGGCCTCAACCTTCTCCTGTGGATCCTCGATCACAAAGAAGTCGTCATCATCAGCGGTCTCATTTGTATCAATGCCTGCTATTGTTAGTAATCGTTCGTTGTCTGTTGTCCGGGCTATATTAAGACACTGAAGGTCGTTTTGCCGCTCTTACAATATACGAAACGACGTGACAGCCCTTCAGGGACCTCTTACAAACTAGATAAAGGCGTAAAAATATATGGTTAAAAATTAATCGTAGCAAGACTGAATTTCTGCATTATCATTTTTCTAATCCTCAAACCGAACCGCTGTCATCTATGCACGGAGAAAGAGTTTATTGTCAAAAATAAAAATGACGGGCACGTGAAAAGGAAATGTTTCGAGTGTCAGCGGATGTTATTAAACTTGATCTAATAAGAACGTACATCATACCTTTAAATTTTTCTTACAGCGTCCAACATTGGGATTCGTATGTTAAAGCTAGATGAGCTTTATATATAGTATACCTATAAATATAACGAGCCCTTAAATTTAAGTTGCATTTTTTATCACAAAATACACGGAAATTTTCGCGCTGTTTAAGCCACCAAATACTTACTCTAGGTCAATATATCTATATCACAATTTACTTACTGGTTAATGAAAATGTCTACTTAAATTACTCGCTCTTTGGCACGATGACTCCTTCTAAATAGATGGCAAGAGTTGAGTTCACTGCTTTAGAAAATCGGCAATGCAATTCTAGCGTCATTCTTAAACTATTAAGAGTTGCTTTAAGGGTCTCACGTCGTTACCTATATCAGCGCTTTTATTAATAAAAAGAAAATACGTTTTATCTTTTTCAAGAGAAAATCTTGATGTTCGAAAAGATAGCTTCGTCCAAATCAGAGAACTCTGACGAGCGCTTTTTCTAATTCCATGAAGTTTATACAAATTCTTTTATCGTTTTTCTATAAGAGACTTATAGAATTGGCTCGTTTATTTTCATAGCATGAGCCATTAATAGCTATTTCAATTGTGTCTTAACAGTGGAACCAGGAAGCTCTCCCTTCACTTGTTAGGCATGCGATCGCATCCCACATTTTTCTTAAATAAATGTTATAGTTTCGCTAACTTCGACTTTCATAATTATAAAAAATGTTGGGTCGTTTACATGTGCTTGCATCGACGTAGCACTGTTCTATTGCTTGTCAACTGCATAAGGATTGTGAAGGTACATTTTGTGATTCCCGATGCCGATGCAATGTGTCTGCTGACATTGCTATTTCATCACGGAAAGATTTACACCCAAAAGATCTTACAAACTATTTAATTTTATTACCAAATTTGTGCTCTTTCAAAAATGTTTTTCGTGCACTTCGACCATTTAACGGTCATCAAAATCGACCTGCTGAGCAAGCAATACAAGCTTTACCCACCTTATTTCGCACTAATTTCTCGTTATTAGACATCATGCCACCTACCCGTATGCGTAGAGTGCATTCAGAGCGAATATTTTGCATTGTATCTGCCCTTGTTAATGAAGTCCGTGATTTGTTCATTCAGCGCCGTTGCATCAATTCGGATTGTGTCGATTACGACTACATGGAAGATTTTATGCTCTTGGTTTAAAACCTTCAAAAAACAGCACGTGCGAGAACTAAAACCGAACGACCTATAACAGCGTCAAATTTTCGGTGAGTGGGTCGCTTTTTTTTGTGAAAAATTGTGTTCAGCGACGAAGCTCATTTCTGGTATGGCATATGTTTTCTGCGATTTCTCTTGCTGCTTAGAAAATGAACACTCGCCAGTCATACAAGATGCAATCGACAAATTTGGGCTTACCTGAAATGTGGTTGATAATCCTATTGGGAATAATTACCTACTTCTAACCGCAACTGACAAAACCGCATCTTAATGAGTAAATTTATTTGACGTAAATAGCCTTCTACCTACCTTCGTTTCATCATTTTGTAACCACTATCAATTATCATTAATTAAAATCTCTCAATTGTGGAACTATTTCAAAGAAAATGTATTTTAATTAAGAAAACCAAAATTTTGACATGAGATATGGTATGCCTTTAATTTCTAAAGGATTGCCATCTCTTCTGGCTTTTAGTGCAACCAGCGTTCTTTTTCGCTATATTGACATAATCAAAAAAACAAAAGTAAGATATAACATAATTATTTTCCCACATTTCAAAAATATCACCTATAGATATATAATTTAAAAACTTAATTTCGGATTTGTCGAAAAAAAAATTTTATTCTTTATTTCTCCAATCTAATCTAACACTTTTAACTTACTGACTACTGGTGCCCACTTGGCTTTCCCTTAAATTACTTTTTACTTTGCTATCTCAGCTTTATTTTTTATGTTGCGCGTGTGACTTTTCCGATACTTGACACTTCCTTTGCAACTTTGTTGCAAACATTGACTTGCCGTTATCGTGAAAAGTGTGGGAACATATTGTATTTGACTCTAAAAGGGAAATGAAAACATGGATCGGGTATCGGAATTTGTTGGGTACATAACCTCTCCCCCGTTAGTCTGAAAATTCTCCTGAATTTTTATATTTTTTTGGGAATTTGGTTCTTAATTATAAGTTTCAGTTTTTTATTGCTTCTAGTAATGGTTATTATTAAAATGCTGATTATGATCATGATTATTAATAAAGTTGAGATAGCGATGTAATTAACATTTTTATGAAATCTTAATATTTTAATATTTTCTAAGTTTACAAACGTTTTTAACATAATTTCCTTAAAGTCTAGCTTCCTAGTAAAATTGATTTTTTCTTCTTCATTGTAGAAGAATCTGTCCACAAATTGTATATTTTTATTGCCAAACGTTTGACTAAGTATTTCTATTGAGCAATTATTGATTACAATTAAATAGTTTCCACTTAATTTTATGTTCCGATCATCGCAATGGTTTATAATTGTTTCGTTATTCATGTTTTTACACAGTATAGTATATTCATCTAGTGATACAATTTCCATTAATTTATTTTCTTTCATTTCACAGTTTTGTTTTGTAATACAATTGTTTATTGGTATTAAATCTTTTTCATATAAAATTTTATTGTCGTATTGATATTTAGTTCGATTAATTTCTATAACATATTGGTCTTCAATTATTATTTCCTGATTTCTTTCTGTGGGTATTGCTGTGATAAGCTTAAAATCTACTAGTTTATAAGTATGTGGTATTTTAATTGCAATGATTAATTTCCCTGTGCTATATTTTAACAAATCTATTCTTATATTCTTTAACTTATATAAATCTAGTTCTGTCTCGGTTATTTCTGTCGCCGTCATCAGACTTGGGTGGACAAGTCCTTGTTTAACTAGAGCAATACTATCTATTATTTGATTTAATTTATCTTCTAGAATTCGTAGTTTCAAGGTTTGGTCGATTTTGAGCTGTTGTCGAATAATCCGCTTCTCGTTATCTGTAAGTTCTTTATATGTCTGGATTAATTGGTTCCTATCTATTTCTATGATGCTCTTAAGGTCACTGATTGTGTCATGAAAATGGGAATTGATTTCGATTTGTTTATTTAGGTTAAAAACTGCATTACTGTCATTTTCTTCTATATTTCTAATATGTTCTGTTATGTCCTGTCTGTCATTATCGTCCATAGTTCCAAATAGCCATTTTTGTGCTGTACCTATTAGGTTTATAAGTCCTCTTTTTTGTCTTGTCTTTCCGGGTTCTATTGCTTTTAGTTTTGCTTCAATGTTGGTTACTAATTTTCTAATTGTCACGTCGTCTGCTATTTGTAGTGTCCTTAAACTTTCTGTTATCATATTCAGGGTTCGTTGAAATTCGTTAGTAACAAATATGTGAAGTATTGTTTTTGTATCTTTTATTATTTCTGTTTGTCCCATGTTGATTAAAGCGTATCCGTTGTCAGTTGTTAGTGGGGCTATTTGTAGTATAGCTATTGCTGGTTGTGTTACTAGTAAGGTCAGTATTAGATATGTAAATGTCGTCATCTGCAAATTTACGTGGTGGCTTAATATTTATTGGGTGCTCTTTATCCATTTTCTTAAGTCTATACCTAGGTTCATTTTTGTAATAGTTTCTCCTATAATTCTTAACTGGTACTATTTTCCTATTCTCTCTATATTCTTGCCTATCTTGGTTTAGTTTATTAATGTATTTTTCTTTTTTCAGTTTTATCCTGTTAGCAAGTGTTGCAAAGTCAGCAAACATTGTTATAGTTATTGACTGCCCTATGGACTTTTTGAACTAGTGTTAAGTCTTCGTTTCTAATTGTTACTAATTTCTCTTGGAGGGTCGAATGAAATCTTTCGATATCACTATTTCCCGTGTGTGTGTTTGCTTTGGTTAAGTGTAACTCAACCTGTTGTTCGGTTAAAAATGCTTTGAAGTTTTCGGATCTAAATTCGTTATCTGTTATTAATTTTTTAGGTTTATCGAACTTAATCCAATTTCTATTGGCTAAAAAATAGACATATGCTTTTTTTGTTAATTTATCTATTAAGGTTAAAAATGATTGTTTCATGAAGTAATAGATGTCCATATGTAAAATTTCGTTTGGCCTAGAAGGTGTTTCGCTTATTTCAAATTTAGGTTTATTCGGTTTCCTTTCATACTTGACTTCTAGACATGTCTTGCAGTTATTAATTATTTTTGTTATTTCTTTTACTAATTTCGGATAATAGATTTTATTTTTCAGACTGTGGTATGTTTCAACGATACCGCTATGTAAGCTTTCTTTTGTGTGGTAAATTGAAATTTGTTTCTGAACTTCATCCAAAGTCTCTATTTCCCTAGCCCTCAGAGTTGCCTTTACGAATTTAATTTTCTTGTCATGACTAAAAAGTCCAATTAAAAGTTGTTGTATCTTATTAAACGCATGATCAGATAGTTCAGTGTATATTCCTATAACACCTGGTTTAATGTATCTCCGCAATAAATCGGTCCAATAACCTATTTCTCTAGTCATGTCTACGTAAATAATTCTTCTATTGTGTACCACTTCTATTTCTGTGTTTGTGTCGTTAGTGAGTATTAATTGTGTTTTATAAATATTTACTATTGTTTCTTTTATTGAGATATGATCTAACTGTTGTTCATCTTGTGAATGAATTGTGGCATCTTCTGAAATATTATCTATTGATTGACAGTCTATTTGATCGTTAAAATTAGCTTTGTTGTTCATCTCCGGAATTTGGCTTAGAAAGTCTGCTATTTTGTTTTCTTTTCCTTTCAGATATTCGATGTCAAATTGGTACTCTTGAAGCTTTAGTAACCACCGTTGGTTTCTTTGGCCAAATTCCTTTCCGGTATATTTTTTATTTAAGTATTTTATGGGCATATGGTCAGTTACTATTTTAAATCTTTTACCCCATAGATATGGCCTAAAATAATTAACGGCCCAAACAATCGCCAAGAATTCTTTGTCGGTGACAGAATAATTCTTTTCGTGATCGTTCAGAGATCGTGAGGCATAATACACGGGTTGCCCTTCTTGCATTAGGTATGCCCCGATTGCGTAATTACTTGCGTCAGTATTTACTACAAATATTTTATTAAAATTTGGAAATTTCAGAATTGGGTGCTTAATAATATTCATTTTGAGGGTTTCAAATGCCTGGATATATTCGGGATCGTTTACGTTTATAGTTTTATCTTTCTTTAAATACTTTATCATTGGACTAGCTATTTTAGCATAGTCCTTTACAAATTTGCGGTAGAAGCCAGTCACTCCCAAAAAGCCTTTTAATTGCCTTTCTGATTTCGGTAGTGGATATTCTTGGATACATTTTACTTTAACTGGGTTTGGTTTCATGCCTTCAGCTGTTAAGACATGTCCCAGGAATTCCGTATTTTTCTTCATGAAAGAGCATTTATCGAATTGAACTTTGAGATTGTATTCAGCCAATCTCTGAAATATTAATTTTATAGAATTAATATGTTCCTGTAAGCTGGTTGAAAAAACCAGTATGTCATCTAAATAGACGACGCAGATCTTGTTAATATATTCCCTAAGAATCTCATTCATCAACCTTTGAAAGGTTGCTGGAGCATTCTTAAGGCCAAATGGCATTCTCACGAATTCGTACAATCCGTTTGGTGTAACGAAAGCTGTTTTATGAATGTCATTGGGATGCATCTTTATCTGATGGTATCCCTTAGCCAGATCTAACGAAGAAAAATAATGAGCTCTTCCCAATTTATCCAATATACCGTTTATATTGGGAATGGGATATTTATCATCGATCGTAATTTCGTTTAATTTTCTATAATCTACACATATTCGAAATTTCTGTTGTCCCGAGGTATCTAATTTTTTTGCTACTACAACTATAGGTGACGCGTATCTACTATTTGATTTCCTAATTATACCCTGCTCTTCCATTTCATGTAGTTGCCGTCTCACTTCTTCGTCATGTTTAGGTGGTAGTCTATATAATTTCGAGTTAATCTGTTGGTCGGTCGTAGTCCGTATTTCATGCATTATAGAGACTGTATTTGTCAATTGTTCTCGTTCCTGATAAATAAGATATTTGTATTGATCTAAAAGCGTTTTTATTTGTTGAAATTCCTCTTTATTTAAGTGACTTAAGTCAAGCTCTTTTTTACAAGAGTTAAGTTCGAAACAATCAAGAGTTGTTTCGTTTTCTATTGAATAGATCGATAATAATGATCCATTCTTTAGAATAATTGTTTTCTCATTAAAATCAATCGTCTTAACGATTTTGCTCAAGAGGTCCATACCTACTAATAAATCATAAGGCTTGTCTCCTAAATCTCTTCTATACCACCGTGTGGCTCCTCTTTGATTGTAGTTGAATTCCGTTGGTATGCTTGTGATTATTCTCTCAATTACTTCAGTAGTTACACTATTGATAGTTTGGAGTTTAGGTTTTACCTTTTCAAAAATCCTAAATTTACTACAATCTACTCTACTAGAATTAACTATGCTCATAGTTGAGCCTGTGTCAACCAAAGCTTTGTATTGTTTATTGTCAATTGTCAAGTTTGTAAAGATTTTGTTTCCCAGGCCTAACTGAGAAAAAACTCTGGTTCGATGTTATGAACCTCCTCGTTGATTTGTTTACTACTTCCATAGGTTGCAAGTTTTGTTGCGCATTTCTGAATTGACCTGAACTATTAAAAATTTGTTGTCTATTCTGTCCTGTATTTAGATTTGGCCTATCATTGTTTTGCCTACGCTGTCCTGAATTGTTTTGTGGTGTTTCGGAACTACGTTGCCTATATTGTCCTGAGTTATCCTTATAATTATTTGAATTTCTAGTTTGATTATTTGGATTGGGGTTATTACTTATGTTGTTTTGGGTTGGGTTACTAGTGTCGTGTCTGTTGTTATTTTTTTAAGATTTTGTGTTGGACGCCTATCGTCTACTACGAATTTCCTATCTAGATTATTATAATCAAAGCCAATGTAAGAATATAATATTTCTGTTATCTCATGTAATATGAATTTATCTCTTATATCACGGGATAAATTACCCGCTACAAGCTGTTTAATCTTATCTACTAGCACCGTGTAAAAGCAGTTTTTAGTTTCTACAGACTTAGTTTCATATGTTGCAAATGTGTTTACTTCTTTTATTATTTTTTCCACTTGTTGATTTAAATCAGAAATAGAACTTACCCTTAGATTACTGATTCTTCTTGAGATTTTCTTGTAACTAACGGTTGGTCTGAAATGTTGTTTCAATAGTAATTTTGCTTTTTCCCATCCTTCTGGTTGGTTGTTGATCAATAATTCCTTGGCTGGTCCTTGAATTTTCGTATTGAAGATAGCCTGCCATAGCTCTTGTCTGGTGTTATTATCTACACTGTCTAGATGAATTTGCACGACGGTAAGAAACTGGGTTAACCCTTCCTGGTCACCGCTGTATTCCTTGATGTAAGCAATCTCTTTCATAATCCCCACAGCTCGGCTTTGGGCTGGATTCCTGCTAGCTAAAGCTTCCAAAGCTATCGTAAGTCTTTCTACTAAAGCTGCCTCCATTTCTCTTTTAATGACGTCTTTGAAAAACTGGGATATTCTATCTTTACAATGAATGGTGGATGTTTGATGTTTTTTTTTTCTTTCGTTAAGTTTGAGTCAGCACCTGGTCTAGCTTATTTTTAGCTAACCTTTTAAATAATGTTAGATCACTGGGTCAATAAAGTTTCACTTAATATATCCGGTATGAGGTTTATCTTTTCTGATTTTTAGAAACACTTCTTCCTCCGGTATACTATTTTATCTAATGTCCTTTTAGAGGTTTTTATTTAACGGGTCCAATAGTAGAATATATTCTCACACTTGGTACACAGTTGCACGTATGCTCCTCCAAAAGTTTTTTTTTTCAGAGTCGAACTTTTGCCTTGATCCTGAGAGACACTTCTCACACTTTACGCGTTTTCGTTTCGCTCGTTCTCATATGGATTCAAAAACTGTTTGTTTGAATTCTACCGACTGCGCCATTTAAAAACTTAATTTCGGATTTGTCGAAAAAAAATTTTATTCTTTATTTCTCCACTCTAATCTAACACTTTTAACTTACTGACTACTGGTGCCCACTTGGCATTCCCTTAAATTACTTTTTACTTTGCTATCTCAGCTTTATTTTTTATGTTGCGCGTGTGACTTTTCCGATACTTGACACTTCCTTTGCAACTTTGTTGCAAACATTGACTTGCCGTTATCGTGAAAAGTGTGGGAACATATTGTATTTGACTCTAAAAGGGAAATGAAAACATGGATCGGGTATCGGAATTTGTTGGGTACATAACCTATATGTATGGATATGTTACATATGTAAATGTAAAGATTAAAGTATCAAAGTAACTTTTAACTTAAAAAGTTAAAGTCTCGGAACACGGAAACAACTTTCCTACCCAATCGTGTTATGCTCAGATCTAAATTCAAATTTTATATAAACACATGTGTTTATTTACATGGAAAGTGTCTTATTGGGTTTAAGCAATGAATCAACTTATAAATATTTAACTAGGACTAAGGAAAATATATCCATAGAAACTTTGCGTGAGTATGAGGGTAAAAGTTAAACAATTCAAATGGGCATAGCATTAACTTTTAATCAAATTCATTCTATCCGCAAGGAGGAAAACAGATTCCCGTGAAATAGAAAAATGTTGTTGTTACACAAATACATATTCTGAAAGTTATTGTAAAATTATTGTACTTATGAATGTTCTTACACGCTCTTACATAATCTTATTCAAATTCTGTTTAAAGTACAAATTTTAAAAGGGTAAATTTTGTAAGATGTAATCAATTTCATCACTGTAAATAAAAAGAATGGGTATTGTGTTTTTGATTTTATTTATGTAGACTACATAACCCAGCCATCTCGCTGTACAGTTCATTGTTGTATTTCCTCCTCCATTCACCTTCAATACAGACCAGACCGAAGATCCCCAGAAGATTTTTTCTCTCGAAGTAACCAAGAACACACCAAGAACAGAGCAGGACCGGGATTATTAAGGTTTTATAAAGCGAAAGCGCCATTGACATCACGCTGCTTTCTCCCGATTATGTCAATATCGTCGGCGTATACGAGTAGTTGGACGGTCTTTTGAAAGATAGTGCTTCTTGTGTTTGCTCGTGAGTTTTGCACTATTCTTTCAAGTACGATGTTGATGTTGTCTAAATCCTTTTTGGACATCAAAGGTCTTGGTCAGATCTTTACCGCCCTTGATGGAGCAGCGTGCACAGTCATCCTGCACAGACGGACGAGTTTGGCAGAGATGCCGAAACTAGACATTGCTCTATATAGCTCGTCTCTACAGATGATGTCATACGCGGCCTTAAAATCGTTGAATAGGTGGTGTGTATCGATCTGAAGCTCATGGGTCTCTTCCAAGATCTGCCGTAGTGTGAATATTTGGTCGATGGTGAACTTTCCTGGCCTGAAGCCACACTGATATGGACCTATCAGGTTGTTGACGAACGGCTACAGGCGTTCACACAATACGGCAGATAAGATCTTGTATGCAATGTTAAGGAGATTAATGCCTCTGTAATTGGCGCATTTCTGAGGGTCTCCTTACTTGAGAATCGGACAAACAATGCTGAGGTTCTATTCATAGGGCATACTTTCGTCCGACCATGGTTTACAGACGAGTTGGTGTATGCTCCTTATTTCTGTCGCTTTGAAGAGCTCTCCCGTCAGGCCGTCCGCTCCAGCAGCTTTGTTGGACTTAAGCTTCGATATAGCTATCTTCACTTCATCCAGGTCGGGTGGACGGAATTGTTGGTCATCATCGTCCATGTTGAAAGGTTGATTCGGTTGATTCTGCCTGACAGCGGTATTTGGTTCGTCATCGCCGTTGTACAGTCTGCAGAATTGGTCTTTCCAAATCCTCAGTATCGACTGCGATTCTACTACGATGTTCCCTTGTTCATCTCTACAGGCCTCGGTTCGGGGTTTGTTTTCGTGGCATGTTATTTTTACCTTTTGGTAGAACTTCCGAACCTCATTCCTGGAGTAGCATCTCTCAATTTCCTCGATCGCGCGCTTCTCATGCTCCTTCTTCTTCCTCCTGAGAAGTCGGTTTCGTCTCTCCTCTTCCGCTCATAGAGCTCATGAGCAGCTCTGGTCCTTCTATACAGCGCCGCCTTATATGCATCTTGCTTAACTGCATGTGCTTGCCGGCGTTCATCATCGAACCAGGGGTTTCGTTGTGGTGGACGAGTGAAACTATTCGTATACTTCTACTTTTATGGAGACTATGTTGCTGGTGGTGGCGATGGCGCGAAGTAAAATTACCTATGAAAAAGTTTGTAAGGAGTGCCGTTCGGATTCGGCGATAAACAGCCCTAGGTCCCGCTCAGATGTGACAAAAATGACAACATGAGCAACACAAATGATTGTCAAGAAGCTATGCCATGGCCCACACTGGGCTGCCAGCGCCACAGTGTGTTTTTTTTTTTGTATGTTACTAACGCAAGTCGCATCCAAGTCTTGGAGTGAGAATAAACTTGCAGACCAATTTGGAATATTCAGATGACAAGCGAGAAAAGCAAAACAACTAGTGGATTAGTTCGGTACGAGGGCGGGTCAATAAGTCCGTGACTTTTTGAATTTCTGACCTCTTTACTGAAACAGCAACACTGCTCCTGTCAACAGGCATCTGTCAGTTGACTCCTGTCAAAATTTAAACTTGCTGCGTCAGTTAGTTTGTGTTTGACAGCTATTTTTATCAGACTACTCACTAATTTGAGGAGAAAATGGAAAAAAGTGAATTTCGTGTGCTTATTAAGCATTATTTCTTGCGAAAAAAACCATTACCGAGACCAAGGCTAAGCTTGATAAATACTATGGGGACTCTGCACCATCGATTTCAATGGTAAAAAAGTGGTTTACTGAATTTCGTTGTGGCCGTACAAGCGCTGAAGATGCCGAACGTCCTGGACGCCCAGTTGAGGTCTCTACACCCGAAACAATCGAAAAAATTCACGATATGGTGTTGGCCGACCGAAGATTGAAAGTGCGAGAGATTGTGGAAGCCGTAGGGATCTCGCATGGCTCAGTGGCAAAAATCCATAATTTGGGCTATGAATTGCTCCCTCATCCACCCTATTCTCCAGATTTGGCTCCGAGCGACTACTTCTTGTTCCCAAACCTGAAGAAATGGCTTGGTGGAAAAAGATTTGACTCCAATGATGAAGTCATCTCGCAAACAAAGGCCTATTTTGAGGACCTCGACAAATCATTTTTTTTGGAAGGGATAAAAAAATTGGAGAAGCGTTGGACAAAGTGTATAGAGCTCAAGGGAGACTACGTTGAAAAATAAAATTATTTTTTTATCAAAAAATCTGTGTTTTAATCCAAAAGTCACGGACTTATTGACCCGCCCTCGTACCTTATATTCTCCGAATCCTCGTGGTGGCCGTAAACTGCCAATTGAGACAGAAAGCTTAGGGAAATTTTTTTATCTTAGAGAAGACATTAGTCGAATAAAGCCTGGGAAAAAGATTTCAAATTATTTGATCTACAACAAATGCACATAAAAAAACAAAGATGTTCGATATTAACGAAGTTTACTGCATTTTCAAAAGTCAATATCCAAACGCCCTGTCAGCTTTAAAAAAGTTGTTTTTTTTTCCCTAACAATGTATCCTCGCTGACGACTCTGAAACACAAATGGTGTGTTTGTGTGTACTTGCCATCAGAAATGCTGAATGGAGGAGAGCTTGCAAGGTTCGATGATAATGACAAAGGCCCCAATGACATCTCCAAATGAATGTTGCAAATTTTATCCTAGCTTAAGTGCAACCTTTGATTATGTAGAAACCATATTTGATAACAATCAAGTGACACACGTTTGAACAATGGGTTGGCACAAACCGCTTCCCTATATCTACTCAAGTGCAGTCTCTTGCTGATTTTATACATAGCTTATGTAACGCTTTGGCCAATTTGAAACCTACATTCTATTTTTAAACTCCCAAGCAGACTATTGATGTAGGTTAAATCCTTGTTTAATGTGATTTCACTGAAAATTATAGTTTTGTTGTCTAAGATGATGAACCATTTTTTCATTGGAATAACGAACAGGCAACACTTCTGTCGTCGGTTTTATATTATAGTGATGGAAGTGAAATAAAACACGAAAGTATTGTTATTATTTTGGATGATTAAAAACATGACACAGTAATCTCATATGACTTCCAAAAATTTTATATAGCAATAGTTGTAATATATATTATATGCAAACATTTACCTTCACTTTTAATGGTTTTGGACTGAATCTCAAACGTTAAGCGACATTTGCAAGCTTACAGTTACCTGTAAGAAGAGCAATCATTTCACCTACGCGATGATATTTAGAACAAACAGCCAACTTTAAGGGGGTGTTCTGGTCTAGAAATTAAAAAAAATCGTTTTTGTTTCTATATGTTTAGAGTTTAGACTTTGTTTACTGACGCGGCAACTAAACAGGTCGGGCGCAGCGAATCGCTCTGAGTTGTGAATGCTCACAACTGCTCCTAAACAAGGTAGAGCAGCTCGCTTAGCTAAAAGAACTACTGAAAATAGTGATCATGAAGTAGAAGAAGGCCCAATGTATAGATCACAAGCTTTATTTCTCATTGTAATATTGTAAAAATTATTTAATACAATCGTTCTTCCTTTGTTATTATTACAAAAGGAAATATAATTACACAAAATTTCTTTGAAAATGTTGGCGTACTACATACTCATAGGTGATATCGCAACAGTTTTCCTAAGTAAGTTCCCTTTATGTGAAAACTAGCCGAAATAAACAAGAGGCAGATACCATTCTTAGAGCGAAACGCATGTTCTTTAATTAATTTACCTACTTAACTAAAGTAGATCCAATTTTGAGACTAACTGTATTTATACTTTTAACTATATTTTAAAATAAAAAGGTTAAAAAAATATTATCGAAGTTATTACAATTTTTAATTTGTTGCTTACTTTCGACAAGAAAATAAATCTTATTTCGAATCTGATTCCATAAATTACTTTTGTCATATTTGATTTACATTGATATAAAAAACATTTTGTTCATTTTTGATTTACTTACCTTCATATCTTCTAAAAGTACAACTAATTGGATTTAATGTGAACATCATTTTTTTCGTTGCCCACTCCCACGAAAAACCCCAATAAGCAAATTCAGACAATTTTCTAGTACAAGATCCAAAAAGGTCGTATTGAGGTGGGTCTAGCAGAATGTGACTATGAATGTAGAAGTTAACTGATAGCGCTTATTCTTTATGGAGTCCGATATATGCCGAAACTATCATACGAGTAGTTCTGAGGAGTATTCTCTACATCGCACAGTATAGGTACATGGAGTAGTTTTTTGTGTTTTAGAGCATAACCGGATGCATTTTTATGAGATCCGTGATACAATTTTGCCCGTATTTTTAGGATTTCCCAGAGATATGACTTTCTAATTTTTCAAGGGAATAATAAACTTTCTTGTATACGAGTATGGTTCATATTAGCTCCTATATCAGCTGATCTTCACTATCACTGATTTGGTCAATCTCTATCAAAACATTTGTCAGTGTTGACGACTTTGTTGCTTTTTAGTCTTTAAATTGCTCTACTAGCTGTAATTACTCATTTAAATGTTAATTAAAAACATTCAAAAAATAGTTGAATACAACTTTTCCGCGTTAAGAATATTGGGAGAAATATGGAGTAAGAACATGGTTTATTTGGTTGGCTGCTCGACCACCTGATTTGAACCAAGCCTAGTGAATGTTTGGTATTTGACTTTGTGGAGGATCGTTTTCCCAGCTATTAGCACGTCAAAACATAGAGGACCCGCCACTCCATCGAGATTGGTAGCCCTGTTTTACATGTTAGTAAAACCAGTGGGTTAATGGAAATGAAAACTTAGTCATCGAGAAGAGACTTCCAACCAACCCTTAAGTTAAAACCTTATTACTTTATCATGGACAGTTGGATCTTTGAATAAGGATATGAACTTATTTAGTTGGGTTCTGCTTTCCATAAGAATCTAACCACCGAATAAAACGCTCCATTTAGGAGGAGTTGCATTTGTGAACTCTTTTCCATAAAACAACGGACAACTTTGTGAAAGACCTTGATAACTCCAATATGGCCATATCGAAAGGAACTCCACGTCGAAAAAATATCAATGGGTGATTGCAAAAGCTTTTTCATTCAACTTGTGTTAATATTTTGCAACAAGACAAGCAATGTCTCTTTTCCATGACAAATTTTCAGTGCCACGGTGTAAATTCAAAAACTTGCAACCACAAAAAGCTATCAACAACTAAAGAGATTTCGTCAACCTCTAACAATTCAAGCAATAAAAAAGGTAGCAACACTAAATCAGGCTGGGTGTGTGCACACTGATGAGAATTTTACTTTCCAAATGGTTAACCAAAAACTTACTAGTCCGGATGTATTTACTTCCGGACAGTGTCCGCATTCTATCGAAATTTTATTGGCTTATTAAAAATTGATTTGTCCTTATAGTTCTTGTCTTTCGCCTTGCTTTCTTGCATTTCAGCATTTTGTATTTCTTTTAATGCATTCAATTACAATTTTCAATTTAATCCTTTTATTTTTAAGCGATATGACTTACTAAATAGAAACACAAAGATTGAAAAAACCGACTCCGCAATAAAATCCTCCTAGTTTACCTCGCGTGTGTGAACCCTAGGTAGGAGAAAATTTGTCCACATTGGTTTCTCATATTGAATCCTTTATTTGATTCTCTTATTTAATTTTTGTGTCAGAAATGTGGGAACACGACTTTGAAAAAACTGACTGCTATTTGCCCGGCTTTGTTTTTTTTTTCCATATACTAATGAAAATTACTCTGTAGGTGGTGTATTGTTTTGCGAAGGAAAATTAAAATTTTATTGCTTATGAAGTTGACTTTTGTGATGCTGATATATTGAGACTATCATTTGACAATTATAAGAAATCCTGTGTGATTTTATGTGTCTATAGATTGCATAACTGCAATGTTTCAGTGTTTTTGGATCAATTTTCATTTTTGAAACTAGGAAGTTGTTGCTAATTTTATTGAGTTTTTTAGTTTCGCACCGATTTTAAAATCGGTGGGAAATTTAAAAATGAGCCAGCTTGAACAGTATCTTAAACGCGTATTGACTATTTGTGTGTGTGTTTTTGAAATATTTCTTACAGCTCATGTGGAATGTTTGTTTTTTATTTTAAAATTACGGATCACTCAATGCCGGGCTTATTATAATAGCTTCCAACGCTAAAAATTCCAGGAATGAAAATTTCAGACCCTGATTGTTAAAGAGAAAAATTAATTTCGCCAAACTAACTATTTGATTTTTTCGGAGTCTTGGAGAGAAGTTTATACTGGGGATAATGTCTCTGAATTTTATTACCTTTTTATAAAAACACAAGGTAAAAATATATTTCTATGTTAAGAACTAAGCATAAAAAACACTGTAAGACGCTCAAATTCTGGATGACTATATGTATAGTAAGAAAAATAAAAAATGAAAATAAACTCAGAGTTCAATGTTCAGCATCCATGGAACAGAAAACTTATGAAAGGAAATAAAACGTTGAGTGGTTCAAATTTATTAAAATGCAGGGATCGGTTTAAGAACCAATCCTATTCCTAATCAACATAAACCATATATTTGGACTCAATTTCAAGGTTTTTTTAGCGACTGTGCTAGTCTTCTAGATCTTCTAGCGAATGTAATCTTGTATATGAGCTTTTTAACGCATTAGTTTGCTTAACATAATTTAATTATAAGCTTCAAGACCAAGTTTGTGTTTGGCACCTTGACTACCCCAATTTCTGCTGATGCTAATATATTTTACTATTTACCTAAATGTATTAAATTTAAATTGGTGAACTGTACCTGTTACTCCTCGACCACATTCCCTAATAATCTTAATTATAGTGGTAATCGGTTTCAAATTGGTTATATTGATGAGTTTGAGTATTAAGAGTTAATTACTGACTTGAATTTTGATGATTAATATTCTTTCCTGAGAATATGCTCACTTAAAATTTACGTCTATGAGTAGAAGCTAAAATGTCAAACATATATAGGGATTTATAGGTCCTACTATGTTTCGATAACCCTACGAAAATACAATATGTTTTAACATGAAATTGTTTGATACAAGTTAATTCGTAATAAATCTATTTACAACAGCATCCCTGGATCAGAGCTCTAACGATACGGATATGCCAATGAGACCAACTCATCTGAGAAAGTGTAATGCGCGGTAATTAAGTGTTTTTGTCACTTTAGCAAAAACAAATTAACGTGTCATGGTTAAAGCTGACAAAATTACTACCCTAAAATAAACATATGTTCATAAAAATTTTCATAATTAGTTGAACAACATTTGTGATGGGAGAGCCCCTGAAAAGTTTTGAAACAAAGGAAATTTACAAATGTAGCTTCAGGGGGTATCTATACATATGTATGTTCAATGTATAAGAGAGTTTTGCGCATAACATGTAGGGTACAATGTAAATAATATTGAATGCAATTTAAATAATAAATTCGGTGTTGAAACAGAACACGAGATAAAGGTGAGGAGTAAAAGTAAAAGTGCCGATTTGATTTGAATGCTTTTCTGAAACAGTCAGGGGATTAAACAGAAGATCAGCTGGAGTTGGGAAACCTTGCGCTATTGAAGAACTTTTACTAAAATTTTAATGTCAAATAGAATTGAACAATTAATTTCCAAATCCAAAATCCAAAGATAGAAATGATATGTTCAATAACATTAGAAGTCATTTATAATGAAGCATCCTTGATAAAAATACAGAAAAGTCGTCGCTATGACGCCGTTTAAAATATTAAATGGGATGGAAATAATAAAACTTTTAATAATTTCCCCCAAATTTACAACATCTTCGTTTTTGTACAGGAAAAAGGACTTTGCTTTAAGTATGTTCAAGTAAAGTTTATGGTACAACTACTTTAAAAAAATTAATGACAACAAGTTAAAGTGTTTTTGTTTTAAATATGTACGAGTACTAACGAATGTTTCAATATTTAGATTAACTGCGTCAAATTACTTGAAGAAGCAAACGGAAACTTGTTTTGGCCACAAAACCCTTAGAATATTGAAAAAAAGAACTCAAATACAGGTTGGACCGTCATTTTCGTAACAAGCATCTGCCTAATAATCGCATAAACAATATGCCTATCAGTAAAGAATTAATTTGCGTTTGAAAATTTATTTTCGCAGAAGCTCTTGAGTTGCAATCTTTATTCTTCCTAGCTGGGTTGTGCGTAAATTTATGTACGAGTATACCATTCATTACCGATGACGGTTGATATCCAGTGTTGCAATTGCTTTCTATACATCAATTGTGCTTAAAATACCTCCACGTGGTATCCGTCGAGTACAGGTCGGTGTCCATCCGGACTCGCCTTTCTCAACTTATAAGTATGAGTACTGACCAGCAGACAAAAAGCAGCACTATGAATGGGACAGCAGATGAATTCTCCAGATGGAATCAACGGTGAAGAAAAATTCCGGAATAAATGAGACCTTATTCGGGCTACTCCGACTAAAGTTCATGGGAAAGATATAGTGGCGGAAGGGCCCTTAATGGACCAACGGCAGCATTTACATCCCAGAACGCGTTACTGGCTTTCAATCTATCCGAACACTCCTCCTCCTAGGAATATCGAAAATTGAACTGGCCCTCCATGTTCGAGGTTGTGCCGCCGGTGTTACTTCCCGGCCATGGAAAAACGACGAAAGTTAAGAACGACAAACAAACCTCGGAATGGAATTAAGGACAACGAACTGCGAATATGTGAAATGATAAGTCTATTAAAAGGCCGCATGCAGCCAAACAACTAGCGGAGGCCCTAGACTGCTGCAAAGCAGACCTAACTCCATCCAAGAAATGCGATGGAATGGGCCCGGCAAAAAGAGTACGAGTATGACAAACTGCGACATCTACTACGGCGATTGTTATCGACGGCAAAATCAACGACTGTTTGGATGTGCATTTGTTGCTCGAGGCAGAATTCGGCAATAAGTCTTGAGTTTAGGAAGTCATTGAATTGTAAAGCGTTTGTGAAGTGCACACGTATCGGAATTTGCTCAGCCCGTAAATAATTCTTTTTCTATGAAAAAACGTACAGTGCTATTAAAAAGTTGTCAGATTCTTTCCTCAACATCATAACACCGGTCATTAAACTCTCAGCATAGTGAAACAAGTGTAAATTATAAGTATAAACTAGAGATGCATGTTATTTTCAAATTTTATTGTTCTAACAGAAATTTGGTTGTACGACTATGAACTATCCACGTATAATATTCCAGGTTACGAACCTTATTTTAACTGTAATAATTCATACAGCTCGTGTGGTGTCGTAGTGTGTATTAAAAATGAGCAAGAAACAGATTGCGAAGTTTTAAAAATAAGTCTAGCGGGTGCGAATTTCTTAAAAATTACTTGTCCTACATGTAATGAATATTTTACTATTCTATATGTATAACGTCTGCATAAAAATAATCTCAATATTGACATTTTCTTAAGAGAAGTAAGCACTTTTATCAATTATGTTAAAACCAAAAATCTTTTAGTGGTAGGGGATATAAACATTGATATTTTAAAAATTAATAGTGACTCATATAATTATTTAGCCTTAATGTCCTCTTTTGATTTAAAAGAACCGACTAGAATAACAGATAAGACACAGACATGCATTGACCAAATTTTTGTTAGACTAGATTCTAAATTTGCATATAACTTCACTAGTGAAGTAATTGACTTTAAAATTTCTTATCACTGTATGACAAATATAAATATTGAAACCGCTGCATCAAGAAATACCAGCAAATATCGACCCGGGTCATTACCTTGTTGTAACCAAAGTATGGGTCTAGATATCCCAAGGCATAGACAAACTAATCTCGTGCGGAATTTCTGCATCAGACGGCTACAATCGCAAAAGGTACCCAAATGCTTTTCGGTCGAGTCTTTCTTAACCTCTTAAGAGGTACACTGACGCCAGCATTTGCAGCTTCTGATGTTTTAGGTTTTACTCGACCACTACAACGAAACCCCTGGCTTGATGACGAATGCCGGCTAAGCTAAATACATAAAAAGCTGCGCTGCAGAGAACTCCAGGAATAAGATTCGGAAGTTATACCAAAAACATGCCATAAACACCGAACAACGGAACATCGTAGTAGAGTCGCAGTCGGTGCTGAGGATCTGAAAAGATCATACTGTGAGCTGTATAATGGCTATGACGATCCAAACACCGCTGTCAGGCAGAATGAACCTTTCAACCTGGACGATGTAGAGCTACAATTCCGTATACCCTCTCGGCTGGAGCGGACGGCCTGACAGCCGAACTCTTCAAAGCGGCAGGCGATAACTTGGTAAGGATCTTACACAAACTCATCTGTAAAATATGGTCGGACGAAAGCGTACTGGATGAATGGAGTATTTTCTTGAACATCAAGAAAGGAGACCTTTTCTTAATATCGCATACAAGATCTTATCTGGTGTACTGTATGCCTTAAACCATTTATCAGCAACCTAATTGGCCCATATCAGTGTGGCTTCAGCCCAGGAAAATCCACCATCGACCAAATATCTACACTACGGCAGATCTTGGAGAAGACCCAGGCGCTTCAGATCGATACAAACTACCTTTTCATCGATTTTAAAGCTGGGTCATATAGAGCAGATGCACACCAACTCTCCGGTCCGAAAATTCCACCTTTCAGCATTCAATTATCGAAGCTCATTTTAAGACATGGTATGTAAATAAGAAAATAAGTAAAAGGAACAGCGGGTAAATCCAGGCTTTTCATAAAAAAGGAAGGCGACCCATGCCAGTAGGTGAAAATCAAAATATGCTTAAAATGAAACGACAAAGTCTCCCACAGAAAGAAAACAACGAAGTTAATTCAATATGAACATTGTGGCTAGCGAATTAGTTATTTAACAAAATATTAAATATAAGAATATAAGAAAAGTATAGTTCAGACTAACTTTCAACCATTTTTATTATTAGCATTATTTTTTGCAGCGAATTGAAACACTACATTGAAGATTTAAAGAGTTTCTTATGGGATTAGAAAGATAGGTGGTACTTTTCAGTTGTGGTTGATTTATGTATGTCTAGCGGAGTTCTATACCCAAATTGTAAATATTTAAGGTATAAGGTTTCCAAAAAATAAATTTCTGCCTGATTGTTTTGCCCCGACAAGAATTAAGAAATAAAAGAAAGCTCGCTTTAAATTAATTCACCGGTTATTAAAAGAAACATCAAGTTAAAAGTGAAACTGGCTAAACACGTCTGTTGTTTTTCAAAGTTAAGAGAGAACTAGTAATTAGTAATTCCTCTTAATCGAGTTATAAGAGGAAAAGTTAGCATGTGTGTGTGTGTGTAAGTAACAGATGAGTAGAGTTACAAAATGCAGAAGTAATACAAGTAATACATGTCAATTGATTGTCAATGTGTTTATTTTTCAACGATTATTCAATTCCTATGAAAAACGTTGATTTGCATCATATAATTGATCTTGCGGAAAGCTTTCTCATGCCCAAGTGATCATTCAAAATTGAAACCACTGAGCCATGCGAGATCCCTACGGCTTCCACAATCTCTCGCACTTTCAATCTTCGGTCGGCCAACACCATATCGTGAATTTTTTCGATTGTTTCGGGTGTAGAGACCTCAACTGGGCGTCCAGGACGTTCGGCATCTTCAGTGCTTGTACGGCCACAACGAAATTCAGTAAACCACTTTTTTACCATTGAAATCGATGGTGCAGAGTCCCCATAGTATTTATCAAGCTTAGCCTTGGTCTCGGTAATGGTTTTTTTTCGCAAGAAATAATGCTTAATAAGCACACGAAATTCACTTTTTTCCATTTTCTCCTCAAATTAGTGAGTAGTCTGATAAAAATAGCTGTCAAACACAAACTAACTGACGCAGCAAGTTTAAATTTTGACAGGAGTCAACTGACAGATGCCTGTTGACAGGAGCAGTGTTGCTGTTTCAGTAAAGAGGTCAGAAATTCAAAAAGTCACGGACTTATTGACCCGCCCTCGTATATCACCTAAGTTTACCGTTTGAGCTGTAGCAGCTTTATAAGCGCGAAGAATAATGGGCCTGTACTTTTACGAGATGGGAGGGGATGAGCAGTTGAAGTCATTGATCGTTGATGATCAGAGCGTTATGTGGAGATGTTGGACAATTTTTTTGTGCCTGAATAATACAACTTTTCTAGTTTTAACCAAAGACTCTAGTCTCAGCCACGTCGCAAATTTCCACAACATCTTCACCACGTGACCGTGAAATATTCACTCAAGAATTGATATTCAGAACAGGAAACCTAAATTGGCCCATACGTAACTTCGACTTGACTCCAACGAACTTCTTAAGTAAGGTTTTCTTAAATAAAACTTGTAAATCAATAAACTCGAATATGTCTGAATATCCGACACGATTACAAAGACTGTGCGCCGAATGTTTCTGAGAAATTTTTTTGCCAGCTTAGAAGAGTACAGTGGACTTAAAGAATTACATTTGTCAAAGTTGTTTCTTTTATATGTACTTCTTCCAATGGGAATTTCATGAGATATCACGCTGCATCTTGTCATTCTAATATGTTCAATATTGTTTGACATTTCACCATGAAAAAACTTTGCCCCTCACAGTGTCTTCAAATTTTTCAGCTGAGTTACGAATATTAGCGTTCTAAGCGGAATGTGATTTGTGCGCTCAAAGGATCTTATGGTCCACATAATCGACCCACTGAATGCACAATTCGCTGTATCATCGGAAAGTTTAAAGTTTATTGGTAAATTTTTATTATTGGTTTATACTAAATAGACTACAATTAGACCAAAAGGGATTTCAACTCCTTAAGGGTATGTTAAGCACTGGGAGGCAGCTTTAATCATTTAACTATTTTTTAACTATTAAAAATATTCACTTTTTCCTATTTATATGATTTTTATAAGAAATCTGCAGAATATACAATTTGAAAACAATACAATTTGTTTATTTGCGATTTTATGTGGAATTCAAGGACGACGCGTGAATTCAACGCGTTTGAGAGTTCAAGCGGTTGCAGATTGGTTTATAATTAGTGATTTTTTAACCGTTAGGTTTCGAATTGTCAAAGAAACACAGCAAAATTGCAAAAGCTTATACAATTTTTAATCATTGCTTACTTACTTTTCAAAAATAATTTCATGTAAATGCTGACCGCGTTCATGTTTTAATTATTCGAAGAAGTGTAATCTAAACAACCCTATTGAGCTTAGGGTTAGCTGACCATGTTTTATTGATCTTGAGTGAGTTAAAGAATTGAAAAACCCTATACGGAATGAATGTATTGTTTTGTATGAATATAATGTTGTGGTATCGCGAATTGTTTTTAAAAAGTAGTTTTTTTTTTTTGCCAGATCAAATCAAGACAAATTTTATAGCGAGTAGTAATTTTAACATTTTTCTAATACATAATTTTGTTAAGTATTTATTGAGAAATTATTATAAACATACTAATACGAGAAGAACGCTTTCGTAGCATTCAAATCTATTCCGAATATAGCTCATTGATTTTTGTGATTATTATAATCCACGTACTGAGTTCACTGTTTATTGTGGATAAACTTTGTACACCATATACCTACATACATGGCCGTGGCTCAAGTGGTGATTCGGTGTTCGAATCTCAGCAGTGCCCGGAAGACTTGCATTTTTTCAGTCAACAAAAATCAAGTATGGTGTGTAGTTGACTAGAATACAACAACAAGCCAGCTCTCACTAAAAATTTATTGTCCACAGTAAATGTTGGATGCCACCCATGGAGCAAAATAACCATTGAGCCCAACATTTTTCTTCTCTCTCAGTCCAATTTTCCAAAAAAAAACTTAACACATGCTGAGGCATCATAAGTGATGTGTCAACTCGAGTTCATTAACCGGTTCAAACCGAGTCACCTCAGCTAAACCGAGCCAAATCCAGTTATGTATAATCGAGTTTGCAAAACCGATGGAACGAATTGATTAATTAAAACTGTATTAAACAGAGTTGAACACACGATTCGGTTTCAGTTGGTTAGTTTTTACTATGGACAATGCACTTACACATGAATATACCCGTATACGTATATAGAGTCGAGTTAGAAATACATATGTACATATTTGGAATTCGGTTATCGGTTTCAGTTCGGTTTCTCATGAGACGGTGGCACCTGAATTATTTGCTCTTGTTTTTTCTTTTTGTAAACTTCACATATTTGCGTTAATTTGTTTTATGTATGCGCTGTTTTTTTGTGTGATGCATCGAACCAAGTCAATTCAGCGTATACATCGGCTAACGAAGTTAACTCTAGTTGTGTTTTTTTTGCGAATCCGCTATCCGCTTAAAAAGCAATTTACATGTTATTGGGTATATAACTTAATTCGTGCGGTTTTTTTTTCAAAATTTTAACGTTTATTTAAGAAAAACATGTGCAATAGTATTATTCAAAGTATTGACCATCTGAAGCTATGACTTTTTCCCATCTTTCTGGCAATTTGTGGATCCCATCCCAAAAGAACTGTGCCGGCTTGGCAGCCAAGAATGAATCAAGCCAATTTTTGATATTCTGACTGTTGTGAATCGTATTTCAGTGAGGGCGTTCTGCATTGACCGGAACAAATGGTAGTCAGAATGGGCAAGGTCTGGGCTATAAGGCGGGTGGGGTAAGACTTGCCATCCACTGTTTTCCAAATAGTTCTTAACCGGAATAGCAACGTGGGGCCGAGTGTTGTCATGATGGAAAATTATTGCCTCGTGTCTGGTCGCATATTCCGGGCGTTTTTTGGCTACTGCTCTCTTCAAACGGATTAATTGTGTTCGGTAGCGTTGCCCATTGATGGTTTCACCCGGTTTTAGCAGCTCATAATACAGCACACCCATCTGATCCCACTAAATACAGAGCATTACCTTCGCGCTATGGATATTCGGCTTTGCCGTTGATTTGGCTGGTTGACCGGGTTTCACATATGATTTTTTGCGCTTGGGGTTGTCGTAACAGATCCATTTTTCATCACCAGTAACCATTCGATGCAAAATGACTTCCTTTTGTGGCGTTCCAGCAGCATTTCGGACATGCAAAACCGCCTTTCGACGTCTCTCGGCTTGAGTTCATGTGGAACCCAATTTCCTTGCTTTTGAATATATCCAGCTGCTTTTAAACGTTTTGAAATGGCTGCTTGAGTGACACCCAAAGATTCTGCGAGCTCTTCTTCTGTTTGGCAACAATCTTCATAGAGTAATGCTTCCAGTTCTACATCTTCAAACTTTTTTGGCTGCCCAGGACGTTCATCGTCTTCCAAGCCAAAATCACAACTTTTAAATCGTGCAAACCACTTTTGGCACGTTCGCTCAGCTAGCGCATGTTCACCATAATCTTCCACAAAAATACGATGTCTTTCGGCAGCAGTTTTCTTCATATAAAAGTAATGAAGAAGAACTCCCAGCAAAAACACTTTTTCAGGCACAAAGTTCGACATATTTGAGTGAAAAAAAATTATTGTTGTTTACGCTTCAAATGAATGACATATACTGAAATGACGTACAATGACAGTAGCTTTCCAACGCATGTTCCAATGGAATAATAACAATGGAATAATACAAGTTACGGCATCTCTTACCAAACCGCACGAATTAAGTTATAGACTCAATAATTACAACAATAACATGGCGATCAATGCCAAGTCAATTTATCCCCGCTATCTATTAAGCGGATATAAAACAGCGCTCCCAAATCATATTATCTTCGTTTTGGATGAATTTTTCCGATTAATTAGCAATAATGTCAACCATTCGCCTACAAATTTTTTTCAAAACAATTTAAGTTTGCTCACCAACCGACAGATGTCTGTGCTACCAAGTTTTTATGATGAATTCTTAAGCGAGGATGGATCGTTTTTTTGCGAACTTAACTAACAAAAACTGTGGCGCTGGCAGCCCGGTATGGGCCATGGCCTAGCTTCTTGGGACTCATTTGTGTTGCTCATGTTAGCCAACTCGGTTTGAGAAATTTTCGGTTTGGTACAACTCTGATTTAAACCCACTTGAGTGTTAAGTTCTTTTTGAAATAAAAAAAAAAACACAAAAGTGTACAATGAAGATGTTGTATTTGGAACACCTGGTGTTACAGTATAAACTAACTGAATATGACAGTGGGTGTTTAACTGCCCAGCTAATTCATCGGAGGGAGGAGTGTGGGAGCGAATATTACGATGAGTAAAGCGACTATTTCTCCCTATTTTCAAAGAAGTGTCGCCACGCGAGAATACTCTACAGTGCCCAGAAAAGAAGCTTAAAATGTGGTTAATACTCGCCCGCTTACACATTTGCCAATGAAACCCGATCAAGAAGAGCCGCTGAGACCGGATTACTCCCTGCTGGGCTTGCTGATCCCATACAGCATAATCGTCGTGTGAACGAGTCACTGGAGAGACTATGCAACCTGTGGAAACAATAGAGAACTTAATTCGACAATGTAAACTAACTTAATGTGAACGCAGACTCACTCTTGCTCTTTCCTTGTTTTGATTTATGGAAAACGGACGATCAAGAAAAAAGGGAATAAAACAGCGATACAAACTATATTTGGTTTTTGTAAATTGCAAACTAATATCGATTTCTACATATGTTAGAAATAACATGCATAACGTTCATAAAATTCAGCACTCCAGCTTTATTTGCAATTGGACGTTTGATTCGCTAACCCTTCAAGCCACTGACTGCTAAACTCGGACTTGTCAATTCAGTGTAGTCGATTGCAACAGTTAAGCCTTTGTTCGTCAAAATTTTGATAAAAGATCTCAGGAGAGTGCAGATAGCGTATTTGAGTGGCTTGCAATCGATACTTATTTTAATCAAAACAAAATCGTCTTTGATCTAAAAGCACTTAATAGGCTATTTAAAAGACCTTTATCATCACAGTTCTGCTTTTAAGTAGCATGGACGTTAGTGAAAGTGGATAAAGACATTCCTAGCCATTTTGAACTCAAGATTGTGTCAATCTGGTTCCGTTTGCATCCACTTACGAGTATAAGCTCAAATAATTGGCAGTAGTATAATACTCAGTATTATACTATATTTTCGCGTTCGTTGGAAAATATTGCAAAGTTGCTACCCAAGTGGATACTGTGTTGCCAAAAAGTGCGTGTTGCGGCCTGCTTTTACTATAAAGAGCTTTGTTCTGCAACTAAATTTGTGAAACGTCACACATTTAATACGTATTTCTGTTTCTATATAACGTAATACTATACAAAGATTGTCACAGCCGATTTGCTCCGAATCTACTGGACCGATTAAGTTGAAATTTGGCACACATACTATATGTTTTTCAGTGACCCAAACACGGACGCATAACGTAAATAAATAAATTTTAAACATGGGGGTTATTTCTGTGGGGCAAATTAGGAAATAAACAAATTTTTTTGCAAACTTTACCATGTGACATATCATGACATGAAAGGGCTTGTTGTAAGGGTCTAAAATATATTTTTCTTATAATTTTAAAATAAATAGTTTTAAAGTTAATTAAGAAAATAGATGAAAATTGACCATTCCCCCACCCCTTGTCAAAGAAACTACTGAGCTTAAAATTTTGAAAAAATACAGAAAATAATCCTTTACTTATAGATTATAGGAAAACCTACAAGAAGTCTATATTCTAAAGATAATGTGGTAGATTTTTCAACTATGTGCGTACAAATTTACGATGGCGGGGCAATAAGTCCGTGACTTTTGGATTAAAACACAGATTTTTTGATAAAAAAATAATTTTATTTTTCAACGTAGTCTCCCTTGAGCTCTATACACTTTGTCCAACGCTTCTCCAAATTTTTTATCCCTTCCAAAAAAAATGATTTGTCGAGGTCTTCAAAATAGGCCTTTGTTTGCGAGATGACTTCATCATTGGAGTCAAATCTTTTTCCACCAAGCCATTTCTTCAGGTTTGGGAACAAGAAGTAGTCGCTCGGAGCCAAATCTGGAGAATAGGGTGGATGAGGGAGCAATTCATAGCCCAATTCATGGATTTTTGCCATGGCAACTGCACATGTGTTTGTGGTCGACTGTGAGCAAACGCGGCACCCATCTTGCGGAAAGCTTTCTCATGCCCAAGTGATCATTCAAAATTGAAACCACTGAGCCATGCGAGATCGCTACGGTTTCCACAATCTCTCGCACTTTCAATCTTCGGTCGGCCAACACCATATCGTGAATTTTTTCGATTGTTTCGGGTGTAGAGACCTCAACTGGGCGTCCAGGACGTTCGGCATCTTCAGTGCTTGTACGGCCACAACGAAATTCAGTAAACCACTTTTTTACCATTGAAATCGATGGTGCAGAGTCCCCATAGTATTTATCAAGCTTAGCCTTGGTCTCGGTAATGGTTTTTTTCGCAAGAAATAATGCTTAATAAGCACACGAAATTCACTTTTTTCCATTTTGTCCTCAAATTAGTGAGTAGTCTGATAAAAATAGCTGTCAAACACAAACTAACTGACGCAGCAAGTTTAAATTTTGCCAGGAGTCAACTGACAGATGCCTGTTGACAGGAGCAGTGTTGCTGTTTCAGTAAAGAGGTCAGAAATTCAAAAAGTCACGGACTTATTGACCTGCCCTCGTACATTTGCAGTTCGAATGTATGGGCGAACACGTTTTTGTTTTCAACTAGAATGTTGTGTTTGTTCTTGAGATAAATTATTTTAGCTGACATAAACAAATTTGGATCACATTTAAAAAAACATGGTGACACATTCAACGCACGGAACCCTCTCCACGCTAGGTCAGCTGGCACCTATTCGCTTTTTGTTTTCTTATCTTCTCTTGTAAGTACCTGTGGCGATGGCCGCCAATGCCAAAAGGAAAATGGCAGCATTATTGGCCCATTATCTTACAAGACGACAATGAAAGTAGCGTTACAGTCAATAGAGTGCACTACCGAGGCATGAAAACCGATTTTTTATGGCCAGAAATTGAGGATTTGGACTTGGAGATCCATGGTTTGAGTAAAGTGGGACTACATACGTGCCACACAAGCCGCCCAGTTATCGAGTTATGCATTAGATTCAATTAAAGTGTAGTAGGGGATTGCCATTAAGGATCGATGTTATGCGAACAGAGAGGTTCTTTTAGTCAAATACTCATTGTCATGGTTAAACATTACTTGTACTTTTATATCGTCAGCACCGACTGCGATTTCGCTATGAAATTTAATCGCCCTTCTATTTTTGTATTACGTTATGTAATGCATAAATTTGTCCAACAGCTCACATTTTCCTCGGTTGAACACTTTTTCTCATTTGTGATTCTTAATGAGAAGTTCTATTATTTTCCTGCTTTTGCTTAAGCAATTCACATGTTGCCTGGGAGGCTTGTTGGTTATTTGTTCGTTCCGTTGCCAATAGTGGTGTCTTATTGGATATTGTTACCCTCTTTCTACAGATTTGTGTTCAATGCACCAAAACAAGCTTTTGTTGGTGTTATCCCTCCTAGCTGTAAATGTTACTTAATAAGCAGTTTTTGCAAAAGTTGGTTCACATGCCGAAAATATAAAGGATATTGCGTAAATCTATGTCAAATAGTAAGTATGCATTTATACTAAGCATACGCTAATAGATCCGTATGTACTGCAATTTGTCATAACGTACTGCAATTTCTCATAAAACTTATAAAAACGGGTTTTGTTTAAATACTACCAGATGATAAGTAGAAAGAAAATAACCAACTCCTTGATTTGACTCGGTTAAAGGCAGTATAGTATGCAATATTGTAGAACTTTAAATTAGTAGTATGTGCCATTCTTTTAAAATCGATTTTAAAAGTTATTACTCTGCCCTGTTTAATAACGCTCCCTTATACTGCGGTTTAACTGTATCTATACATGTATAACAACTGAATAGGTTTCGAATTTCCGTATGAATAAGGAAGTGTTTCTTTGGTTAACTTTCCTCCCACATCCGCTCATTATTAATTGATAACCAAATTAAACAAAATTTTCCCAGGCAAACCACAATTCACACTGCTTAGATCGAACTTTTCTGATTCCCCTTCCAGCTTCGGAAGTTGGGCTACAATCATGTGCACCACTCTATCCCAATATTTTTTTAATAATAAATAAAATAGCTAAGTATATTCACTGAGTTTGTTACGTAAAGAAAATTTGTCCAAATTAATTACCGTTCTTCAAAAGTTACGCAATTTTCTCAATCGTCGTGTTTGGTTTTTCTAATCGAAAAGGAGACAGAAAAGGATAACGAAATGAAATAACAAAAGTGAAACCTTTTTGTGCTTTTTCGTTTCTTTTTGGGATCCTTTTGATACCTTTTGCAAGCCCAAAAGGATTAAACAGTGGCGACTTATTTGTAAAAAGAATCTTCAACTTTTAAATTTTCAACTTTTCCTTAGTCGTGTTTACTCCAACTTTTTCAACTTGCTTGTTTGTTTTTTATTTTGTGTTTGGGGAATTTGCTCCTCAGATGAGCTATACTCGTAATTCTACTGGGATTGGCACTGGAGGTAGTCATCCTTTTTTACGCTTTCATAATAAAACATAACTGCATTACAAAGGAGGGAGGATATCATGATCGAGTGTCGTCTGTGGCATTGCAAAAACATATCTACGGTTTGCGGTGAAACCCCGAGAGCATACAACAATACATAAATTTCAAGTACGTACTCAATTCTATTTACGAGCATCCACTCTATTATTAATTAACTATGGCGTCGAGTGCTAAAGGTCTGAGATTATTATTTGGTTTCTGATTCTAATGTGATGCATCAGGCATTAGTCAAAGAGGCGAGACAAAGAACCAAAATAAAAGAAAAAAACGAAAACATAGGATTTCTCCCAGCCCTACTTTTAAGAAAGAAATAAAAATTTTGTCTCAATTTTGGCTGCTGAAATGAATTCTGTGTTAACTTTAATGCAAAAGGTTGTCTTTGTTCTTAAATGATGTGATTCCAGGGTAAGCCCGTAAAAAAAATTACAACAAAAAAGTCTCACTCTGTTATCTGTGGATCCTGTTTACGGGTACATGAATCCTAAGGAAAAAGTTATACAGGGCTCATGACACCTTTGTCCGAAAATAAAATTAACAAATCTACCCTTCCATTTATTTGTAGGGTTGTACGTAAAAGCTTTCTCTCGTGCTACAGCATGAGTTTAGCTTTCCTTACCGTTTACCTTGTATGATGCTACTTACTATACCTATACATATGAGCTCCCGCATGTGGGAAAATTGGGTACTTCAGGGTCAATGTATCTTCCTAGGTAAAGATATATGAAGGTACACATAAAGACATCAACAAGTCCTTCTTATGCCTACCCCTTGTGTCAGGGGGGATGATTGTACATTTTTTATTTGGAGAAAAATTTTATTGGATTTCAGAGATAAAACTAAAGGGTATGTAGACCGCATCTGGCCATATCAAAAAAGGATTGATAGGGTTTTGTTAAAGTTTTTCGGTTAAATTTAGGGTTGGGTTTTAAGTGTATTCACATATTTTTTGTTTGTCAATAGCAGATAAGCTCTGTGGTGTTGAAGTATTAGGTGAAATTCGGGTAAATAACACTTACATTTCGCCACATTTATTGACCTTCAGTTTCGGTACGGTTAGCACTGTCGGTCAAGTGCGAAAAGGATTCAAAGTAGCCCTCGGTTTTCCTTAACTTTGGTAAAATTAGCTGTGCGTATTATTGTGCGCATGTTACTGGAAGAGTGTGCTCATGAAAGGATACGAATAAATGTGTATGAATGTTAAAACAACAGTTTTATTGTGTAATATGTATGCATTTCAATTCATAGATATCGTGTTTAGAAAAAAAAGCTGCCGTTTTGATTGTCAAAACTATTGTTTTATTACTGGTTTTGCCGCAGGACGTAATGAAAATATAGCCAGCACGAGTTTCTGCATCTCGATCACCACAAAAGTATTTGCATGACTTCTTGCCGAAAAACCAGAAAACAAAACTGACATGTTGCAACGATCCAAGGTACTCCTCGAGTGTCCTGTATGTTCAAGCGATTTGAGCACACATCAGCTCGGATCATACAAAAGTTTGATGGTAAAAGAAAGAATTTAACTCATTTTATTTGAACGGTTAAACTCAACTTACATACTCAGTAACGAATAGTACAAATAATAGGATCGTATTCGAAAATTTTAAAATAAATTTTCCTGAGTCATCCCGCGGAATTATTGTAGCACGAAATCCACTCACAATGACAGAAGCTTTTGAAATTCATCAATTTAAGGGCTATCTCTCCCCTTCTCCAAACTTTAATAAAACGAATCGAAATACTTATAGCCAAAGAAATAATAGTCAAACAGGTAATAGCCATAAGTGTAATGACGAAGTGGCTCACTACTGGGTCGAAAATATAGATAACTTGAGTCGAAATGACCAAAAAGTAGAAATAATAATCTCAATGGAAATGCTTAGTCGATTGGGTAGAATTTTTTTGTAGAGATCATTAAGGTACATATAAAAACACAAACAAGGCAAGTACTAGTTCCAACACAAGTGGTTAAACTTACCAACATAGGCAAAATAGTAAAGGTAACCAGTTAAACCGTCGACTGACGCAACAACCCATGCACATTTCTTTGAATGAATCTGACGAACAAAGCTACCAAAATTTTCCAACCTCGCCTCAAAACGATTAGTTTACATAGTGATTAAAATGACATATATAGGATATTCAGGTTTGAAACAGATACCGGGGCTGAGTTTAGCATAGTCAACAGCAATGTTTATCCTTCAAAATGGAAAAAAAAACAATAGTTACTCAAAGCATACGATCTCTAGTAAATATTTTAAAACGTGAAACGAAATATATCGTACCTATTCCTAGGGAATTAAAACTAAAAAATTTAAATGTTGAATTCCTTGAAGTGGGTTTTCATAATCATTTCGATGGTCTCATCGGAAATAATATTCTTACAAAAATCAATGCAACTATCGATTACAGAAATAGAACTGACAAGGGAAATATACCATTTTTTATAAACGCAAATGAGGAAAATTATTTTTTAAAAGCGAGGCCGAAACAGTTCCCAAGCTACCTAACCCTAAAGGATGGAAATAAACTAAAATCACTCTCCAACCTCCTTAAAGACATATTTTATAAAAACAAGACTTGAGGTTTACGAACGTAATAAAACATAGTATGGGGTATATAACTTAATTCGTGCGGTTTTTTTTTCAAAATTTTAACGCTTATTTAAGAAAAACATATACAATAGTATTATTCAAAGTATTGACCATCTGAAGCTATGACTTTTTCCCATCTTTCTGGCAATTTGTGGATCCCATCCCAAAAGAACTGTGCCGGCTTGGCAGCCAAGAATGAATCAAGCCAATTTTTGATATTCTGCTCTGATGTGAACCGTATTTCAGTGAGGGCGTTCTGCATTGACCGGAACAAATGGTAGTCAGAATGGGCAAGGTCTGGGCTATAAGGCGGGTGGGGTAAGACTTGCCATCCACTGTTTTCCAAATAGTTCTTAACCGGAATAGCAACGTGGGGCCGAGTGTTGTCATGATGGAAAATTATTGCCTCGTGTCTGGTCGCATATTCCGGGCGTTTTTTGGCTACTGCTCTCTTCAAACGGATTAATTGTGTTCGGTAGCGTTGCCCATTGATGGTTTCACCCGGTTTTAGCAGCTCATAATACAGCACACCCATCTGATCCCACTAAATACAGAGCATTACCTTCGTGCCATGGATATTCGGCTTTGCCGTTGATTTGGCTGGTTGGCCGGGTTTCACATATGATTTTTTGCGCTTGGGGTTCACCATAAACTTCCACCAAAATAAGATGACTTTCGGCAGCAGTTATCTTCATATTAGAGTAATGAAGAACTCCCCGCAAAAGCACTTTTTCAGGCACAGAGTTCGACATATTTGAGTGAAAAAAAATTATTGTTGTTTACGCTTCAAATGAATGACATATACTGAAATGACGTACAATGACAGTAGCTTTCCAACGCATGTTCCAATGGAATAATGACAATGGAATAATACAAGTTATGCCATCTCTTAGCAAATCGCACGATATATTACGAGCGGGTCAATAAGTCCGTGACTTTTGGATTAAAACACAGATTTTTTGATAAAAAAATAATTTTATTTTTCAACGTAGTCTCCCTTGAGCTCTATACACTTTGTCCAACGCTTCTCCAATTTTTTTATCCCTTCCAAAAAAATGATTTGTCGAGGTCCTCAAAATAGGCCTTTGTTTGCGAGATGACTTCATCATTGGAGTCAAATCTTTTTCCACCAAGCCATTTCTTCAGGTTTGGGAACAAGAAGTAGTCGCTCGGAGCCAAATCTGGAGAATAGGGTGGATGAGGGAGCAATTCATAGCCCAATTCATGGATTTTTGCCATTTTTGCCACGATTGCGTTTGTGGTCGACTGTGAGCAAACGCGGCACCCATCTTGCGGAAAGCTTTCTCATGCCCAAGTGATCATTCAAAATTGAAACCACTGAGCCATGCGAGATCCTTACGGCTTCCACAATCTCTCGCACTTTCAATCTTCGGTCGGCGAACACCATATCGTGAATTTTTTCGATTGTTTCGGGTGTAGAGACCTCAACTGGGCGTCCAGGACGTTCGGCATCTTCAGTGCTTGTACGGCCCCAACGAAATTCAGTAAACCACTTTTTTACCATTGAAATCGATGGTGCAGAGTCCCCATAGTATTTATTAAGCTTAGCCTTGGTCTCGGTAATGGTTTTTTCGCAAGAAATAATGCTTAATAAGCACACGAAATTCACTTTTTTCCATTTTCTCCTCAAATTAGTGAGTAGTCTGATAAAAATAGCTGTCAAACACAAACTAACTGACGCAGCAAGTTTAAATTTTGACAGGAGTCAACTGACAGATGCCTGTTGACAGGAGCAGTGTTGCTGTTTCAGTAAAGAGGTCAGAAATTCAAAAAGTCACGGACTTATTGACCCGCCCTCGTATTATATAGACCCAATATAACACCTAAAACCAATATTCCACGCTACACACGTTGAAAATAAATTGACAAATAAATTAAATTTTACGACAAAATATAATCAAACACAGCAGTAGCCCCTAAAATGCACAGATTTGAGTGGTACCAAAAAAAAAACAGATGCAAAACAAAGTCGAAATTACCGTATTGTAATTGATTATCGGAAACTTAATGAACAGACTGCCGATGATCGATACTCAATGCCTGATAAACTAGGTAAATGTCAGTATTTTTCGACGCTAGACTTAACAAAAGGTGTCCATCAAATTGAACTAAATCCTAAAGACCAACATAAAACAGCTTTCTCAATGCGAAACGGCCATTTCGAGTTCACCCGCATGCCATTGGGACTTAAAAATGCCCCGGCCACCTTTCAGAGACTTATGAACTCAATTTTGAGAGACTATGTAAATAATATTTGCGTAGTTTACTTAGACGATATATTAATATTTTCAACAAGTTTGGCTGACGATTTAGATTCCTTAATAAAAATTTTAAACTGATTGGGAGAATGCAATCTTAAATTGCAAATAGAAAAATGTTCTGCCGTGAAAGAACCTGAGTATCTTCTTTCTTTCTTTTAAGTGGCGCTACAGTCCGGTGTGGACCTCGGCCTCAGTAAACAAGCGTCTCCAGCCAGCTCGATCCCTAGCTAGCTGCCTCCAGTTTGGCACGCTAAGTTGACTGAGGTCCCCTTCCACTTGCGTGTGCCACCTGAGACTTCGCCTTCCTCTACAGCGCTGTCCCTCGGGAGCGGATTCGAAGACTATTCGGACCGGAGCATTGGTGTCCATACGCTCTACATGACCCAATCATCTCAGTCTTTGGATCTCCACTCTTCTGGTTAGGTCCATGTCGCTGTACAGTCCGTACAGTTCATTGTTGTATCTCCTCCTCCATTCACCGTCAATGGAGACGAGACCGAAGATCGCTCGAATAATTTTTCTCTCGTGGCATCCAAGAACACCCTCATCCATTTTTGATAATGTCCATGCTTCAGCGCCATAGAGCAGGACCGGGATTATTAAGGTCTTATAAAGGGTGACTTTTGTTGCCCGAGAGAGGGCTTTGCTACTCAATTGCCTTCTTAACCCAAAGAAGCAGCGGTTGGCAAGAGTTATTCTTCGTTTGATCTCAGCGCTGGTGTCGTTGTCTTGCAAAAACAAAATTTTTATAGCGGAGCCTAGGTAGACAAAGCCCTTAACTACTTTAAAATTATATTATTATACTACTTTAAATATTATCCGAAATAGGGATATAGCCAAAAATAGTCCGAAATATAAAAAACTTATAAGATATAGGGTCAATTCCTATTATGTTATCAACGATAGTAACAAAAGATAAACAAAGTATTAATGACAGAAGTTAAAATGTCGTTACAAGTACAGATAATAACGAAGGTCATTCATAAAATAAACCTTTGCATACATTAATAAAACAAGATTAATATATTATATTGTACGATAGAACATTTTATTCAATATAGTCCCCTTTTAGCTTGATACACTTATTCCAGCGATTTTCCAACTTCTTGATCCCGTCCGCAAAGTAATTTGCCGGAAGGTCTCCTCCGTGGCGTCGATAATTTCCTCGCGTGAGCTGAATTTTTTATTGATGAGCCATCTTTTGAGGTTTGGGAAGAGATAATAGTCCGACGGAGCCAAATCGGGCGAATACGGTGGATGCGAATTGGAGCCGTAAGTCATTGATTTTAGCCGTGGCTGCGATGCTCCTATGCGCCGGCGCATTGTCTTCCAAAAACAAAATTTTTCGCTTTATGCGAGGCCGTTTTGCAGCGATTTAGGCACGAAACTCTCGAAACCAATATTTGACGGTGTAATTTGACGGAGCATTAGCCCCATAATATTTATCCAACTTTTCTTTTGTTTCCTTCGCCGTCTTGCCTCTCAAAAAATAAAGTTTTATGAGAGAACGAAAATCGTTTTTGTCCATACTCAACATGATGTCAAACACGTCAACAACAATCAGCTGTCAAAACAAAACTAAAGATAGTATCGCACTGAAATTTGGCATGTCTGCCTAAATATGAACGGATTTCAGGGCACCATAACCTTTTTTTGCAGTAGTAGCGCATTCTGGGGGTCAAGGAAATTACTTTTCACCCCACCTAGTATAGAAATGTAATTAGTCTTATTTACTTACTTTAGGTGGCGCTACAGTCCGGAGTGGAACTGGGCCTCAGTCAACAAGCTTCTCCAGCCAGCTCGATCCCTAGCTAGCTGCCCCCAGTTTCGCACGCTAAGTTGGCTGAGGTCCTCTTCCACTTGCGTGAGCCACCTGAGTCTTGGCCTTCCTCTACTGCGCTGTCCCTCGGGGGCGGACTTTTCAGACCGGGGCATTAGTGTCCATACGCTCTACATGACCCAACCATCTTAACCTTTGGATCTTCACTCTTCTGGCTAGGTCCATGTCGCTGTACAGTCCATACAGTTCTTCGTTGTATCTCCTCCTCCACTCATCGTCAATGCAGACGGGACCGAAGATCGCCCGAAGAATTTTTCTCTCGAAGTAACCAAGAACACCCTCTTACATTTTTGATAATGTCCATGTCTCTGCGCCATAGAGCAGGACCGGGATTATTAAAGTCTTATAAAGGGTGACTTTTGTTGTCCGAGAGAGGGCTTTGCTACTCAATTGCCTTCTTAACCCAAAGAAACAGCGGTTGGCAAGAGTTATTCTTCGCTTGATCTCAGCGCTGGTGTCGTTATCTGTATTTATAGCGGAGCCTAGGTAGACAAAGTCCTTAACTACCTCAAAGTTATATCTGTCGAGGGTGACGTTCTGTCCGAGAAGTCGGTGTTGGTTGTCCTTTTTGCTTGACAGCATATACTTGGTCTTGTCCTCATTGACCGCTAACCCATTTTCGCCGCTTCCGTCTCAATACTCGCGAAAGCGCCACTGACATCACGCTGCTTAGTCCCGATTATGTCAATATAGTCGGCGTATGCGAGTAGTTGGACGGTCTTTTGAAAGATATTGCCTCTTGTGTTTGCTCGTGAGTTTTGCACTATTCTTTCAAGTACGATGTTGAAAAAATCGCATGACAGCGCATCGCCTTGTCTAAATCCTTTCTGGACATCAAAGGTCTCGGTGAGATCTTTACCGACCTGGAGCAGCGTGCATTCTCCATCGTCATCCTGCACAGATGGACGAGTTTGGCAGAGATGCCAAAACTAGACATTGCTCTATATAGCTTGTCCTTATAGATGCTGTCATACGCGGCCTTAAAATCGATGAATAGGTGGTGGGTATCGATCTGAAGCTCATGGGTCTTCTCCAAGATCTGACGTAGTGTGAATATTTGGTCGATGGTGGACTTTCCTGGCCTGAAGCCACACTGATATGGACCTACCAGGTTGTTGACGAACGGCTTCAGGCGTTCACACAATACGGCGGATAAGATCTTATATGCGATGTTAAGGAGACTGATGCCTCTGTAGTTGGCGCAGTTCAGAGGGTCTCCTTACTTGAGAATTGGACAAACAATGCTGAGGTTCCATTCATCGGGCATACTTTCGTCCGACCATATTTTACAGATGAGTTGGAGTATGCTCCTTACCAAGTCATCGCTTGCCGCTTTGAAAAGCTCGGCAGTCATGCCATCCGCTCCAGCAGCTTTGTTGGACTTAAGCTTCGATATGGCTATCTTCACTTCATCCAGGTCGGGTGGACGGAATTGTTGGTCATCATCGTCCAGGTTGAAAGGATGATTCTGCCGGACAGCGGTATTTGGTCCGTCATCGCCGTTATACAGTCTGCAGAAATGATCTTTCCAAATCCTCAGCATCGACTGCGATTCTATCACGATGTTCCCTTGTTCATCTCTACAGGCTTCGGTTCGGGGTTTGTTTCCGTGGCATGGTATTTTTGCCTTTTGGTAATACTTCTGAACCTCATTCCTGGAGTAGCATTTCTCAATTTTCTCGATCAAACGCTTCCTATGCTCTCTCTTCTTACTCCTGAGAAGCCGGTTTCGTCTCTCCTCTTCCGCTCATAGAGCTCATGAGCAGCTCTGGTCCTTCTACGCAGCGCCGCCTTATATGCATCTTGCTTAGCTGCATGTGCTTGCCGGCATTCATCATCGAACCAGGGGTTTCGTTGTGGTGGACGAGTGAAACCCAGCACATCAGAAGCGGCATCTCTGATGGCGTTTGGCAGTGTTTCCAATGGTCTTCGATGCTTGATGCTGGCGGCATTGGACCTCTTAAGAGATTAAAAGACACTCGATCGGAAAAGGACTTGGCGATCTCTTGCGATTGTAGCCGTCTGACGTAGAATTTTCTCACAGCATTAGTTTGTCTTGGCGTAGTTGGGGATATCCGCAACCGTACCTTGGCTACATCAAGGTGATGGTCCGAGTCGATGTTGGCTCCTCGGAAAGTACGGACATCCATAATGCTGGAGGAGTGTCTTGCGTCGATCGCAATGTGATCAATCTGGTTGACTGTTGATTGATCAGGAGTTCTCCAAGTCCCCTTGTGTATGTCGAAATGTGGGAACCGCGTGCTAGCCATGACAATGTTTCGCCCCGCCGCAAAGTCGATTAGCCTGAATCCGTTTTCGGAGGTGGTGTTGTGCAGGCTATATTTTCCGATTGTTCCACCAAAGATACCCTCTCTTCCTAGCTTTGCATTAAAATCACCGAGGACAATTTTAATGTCATAGCTAGGGTATTGCTCGTAGGTCTTGTTGAGGAGCTCGTAGAAGGCATCTTTGGTGTCGTCATCTTTCTCCTCTGTGGGGGCATGCGCGCATATAAGGCTTATGTTGGCGAATTTAGCCTTGATGCGGATTGCTACGAGGCGCTCGCTCACATGCCGGAAGCTGAGGACTTCTCGTCTTAGTCTGCCTCCGACAACAAATCCGCATCCAAATAAGCGCTGCTTTTGCCGTCGATAGCAATTGCCGTAGTAGATGTCGCAGTTTTTCATCTTCTTTTTGTCCGGCCCATCCCATCGCATTTCTTGGATGGCGGTTATGTCTGCTTTGCAGCAGTCTAGGGCCTCCGCTAGTTGCTCGGCTGCACGTGGTCTATTAAGGGATCTAACATTCCACGTGCATATCCGAAGCTCATTGTCCTTAAATCGTTTGCGTGGGTTGTCAACAGTAGATCCGTCCATATCCGAGGCTTGTTGATGCTTCGTAACTTCTTGTTTTTTTTAAATGGCCGGGCAGTTACCCCGGCGGCACAACCCCCAACCTGGAGGACCAGTTCCATTTTGAGTGCCCTTAGGACGAAGGGTCGGTTACACCGAAGCCAGTAACCCGTTCCGGGATGTGAGCGCAGCCGTTGGCCCTTATAGGGCTCGTACGCCACCATCTCTTTTCCAAGAACCTGACTAAGTCCTGGAAATCCTTTCCGGCCTGAACTCCAAATATGTCGGAGTAGCCCGGATAAGGTCTTGTTTTGTTTTTCCGACACTAATCCTGGTTAATGGCGCAGGAAACTCGCCATTTGCCCCCTTCACTTCGCAACCTCTAGTGAGATTCCCAGATGGCGCCACGGGGAGGCGTCATTAGTCTTAAGTATGTTAAATTTTGGGGACAGGTATAACAATGATGCCGTTGTACAGGTATAATAGTACTTAAGTTCTCTACCTTCTTAGAAAGATTGGTATGAACGAAAGGCTCTTACCTCTATTTTATTCGCCAAAGTGAAAACATTACATAATAAAAGAATAATCTGTAGAGAAAAATAAACAGTCTTTTTTTCCGTACAATAATAAAAATATATTAAGTTTACTTTGAATTAAACACTACATACGAGTACATAGGATTAACTTAATATTGATGAGAAGTGAAATTAAAGCTCTTTGCCTTTAATCAGTTAGACAAGAATGTGCCCACTAAAACTGTCAACATCCATTACAAGAGACACCAATTATCTACTTAAAGGGAATTAAAATAATTGAAAGACGAAATAAACACTCTTACAAGTGGAAGCACAACTCAATTATATCCGGGTTGGAATCTTATAAAGTTATGCGAAATATGTTATGACACTAATCTCGTTATTTCTTAGAAAAAAATATTTTGTTGACAAGCTAAACACATCGCTGGCACTTTGAAAGACTTGAAAATAATTTGCGTGAGATTGGATTTAGTGGAGACAAGAGAAGTCCTGGGTGTGAAATTTACTTAATTGTTATTACTTAGAGGCTGCTGAAGGAATTTATTTATTTGGTGTTGTTTTTTTCATCTTAAAATTATTTGCACATTCTCGAATTCTTCACTTTATTTTATAATTCACTGAGACGTTGCAGTTGAAAACTGTTTTCTTCTTCCTGGATTTCTCAAATGCTTATTTTCACTTTTCACCGTCTCTTGATTAAATAACACCTTTTAGATCACTCAGATCGAAAACTACTAAATTACGAGCAAATGCCATTACTATTTTCTCAAAGTGACGAAAATTATATGCGTAGTGTTCCAGCTAACCAAACTCCACCACAATGTTATTTCTGTTACAGTATGGAACTCATTTTCATGTGTTATAAATTTCCATCCCCATAATCAATTTTGACTGACTCCGTTTGAAGACTTCCATTTCTGTATCGTTATATTGAAATACTTATTGCTATATCCAAAGTTCTGGATGGCTTTTACATTTTGAGCAGACAAAGTCTATAGGATGGTGTGATGACATTTTCGTTACGGAAAACTACAATACTTCACCCAGCTTGTAAATAAGCATACGCGATCACTACGAACATGGTTATAACTGATGTGTTATTCCCCTTACGACGGACCATTGTGTCATATCAACTAATTTCTGATCCAAAAAAACATATAGCAGTAGAAAGCAGAAAAAGCCAGTCAAGACGGACTTAGGCATTTTAATTCGATGACGACGCGGATGCCGTTGCAAATATGGGCACAAAAATTATTGAATTTCAAATAAGATCCTTTATCCATCATCGGGTAAAGAATATCAAACTTAAAGAATACGCGTAGTACGATGCAAGTTTTCAGGGTTATAGAAATATTTTCTGGCTTTGTAAGAGCAACCGGTCAGAGGAGAACTGGAAAAAAGAAAAAAAGGAAATATCTATCTCTAAGCCGGTGACATTCATGAACAATATTTTTAAGTATAACATTTTAATGGTAATAACAATTTTTGGTCTTTAGCAAAAACAATAGAAATTTAGCTTCCATCTCCATCCCAACGTTTACTTATAATGCCATGTATTTGGATGCGCGAATATTTAATGAGTCAAATTAACTTTATCATTTTATGGTCGGCAGAGTAGTTTAAGGTGTCACGGTGTCAAAATCACTGCGTCATCAAACCTAAAAATTAGGACTCTTTCTGAGTATAATGTCCTTACAAAGTCGGATTTCCTTCTCTCTCCTCCTACAGACTCAATGCACAATACAAAAGTATTGTCCTCTTCCCGAGGACTTGGAAATGCAAATAAGTCATCGGCACATGAAATATCTGTAATCAAAAATACTTCTCAATGACTCGCGGAACGCTTTTCGTAGTAGCAGATCCGTTGCTGATTTTAACGCATCTCTCACCGTGTATACTAATCTACCTATAGCAAAAGCAAGATAATCGCACCTGATATTTCAAAGTCATTTGACAATGTTTGGCATCAAGCTTTTCCTTCGAAAATCGATGTTGGAACCACGTACCAGCTACGAATATTGTTCGTCCCGCCAAAAGTCGATTAGTCTGTTATCGAAGGTGGTGTCGTGCAGGTTAAACCTTTCAACAGTTCTACCAAAGATGTCCTCGACGAGAACAATTTTATTAGCTGTATTAGCTGGGACACTCATCGTAGGTTTTTTCTAAAAGCTCGTAGAAGCTATCTATTGTGTCGTTACTTTGTCCTATGTGGGGTGTGTGAGTATATAAGAATAATATTGGCAAATTTAGCCTCGACACGGACTATTGAGAGGGGCTCGTTCACATGTCGGAAATTCAAGACTTCTGGCCTAAGTCTGCCTCAAACAATAAATTCGCATCCAAATAGGTGCTGTTTCTCTGTCCGCTTTTATTGATAGCGGTAATGTTTGCTTTGCTAGGTCCGCTCCTAGTGGCCTATTAAGGGACCATTTCACGTGCATATCTGAGGTATATTATCCTTAATTCGCTTGCATGGGTTGTGAACATTAGATCCGTCCCGATCAGAGGCTTGTATCTGCTTCGTAACTTTTGTCTCCTTTCCATTGCAGGGTAGTTACCCCGGAGGCAAGGTCTCGAACCTGGAGGGCCGATTCCATTTTAGATACATTTTTTACTTCATTTTACTTCATCCGCTGTCCCTTTCAAAGTGCTGGTCAGCACCCGCGCATATAAGTTTGGAGAGTCAAGTCCGCATGGACTTGCAGGTAAACTAAGCACAATTAATGTGTAGAATCAGTTGCAACACTGGATATTGTCAGATTGATGCGTCTCAACGCCTGCTCTTTTCCTACAGTATACATTTACTAACTTCCTGGCAAGGAAGTTCTTGCGTTCACCTCAAAAATCGATAATGATAATTTTGTGATATCTTTATGTTTTTAGGTGCCCATAGTATTTTTAGACAGGCAGGAGTGTTTGCAGTAACACTCGAATAACAAAGCACATATTTAAGGAATAAAATCGGGCCAAAATTATTTGAGTTATTCAAAAAATAGCAAACAGTTTAGAACTGTGAAAGTTTTTCTCCAAATCACTTCAAGTGATCGGTCGCACTCATTTGGACTAGATAAATTTGTATTTTAACCGATTTAAGAAAATTCAATAGCTTCCAAATATTATCCACTATCTTCAATTCAATTTCGCGCTTCAAGCGCGACGCTTTGCATAAATAAATAATTCCAATGTTTAATGATAACCTTGATGATGTTAATGACATCGACATCAATGCAAATTGATTTTAACGCTTCAACGAAATCTACGATATAGTAGGATATAGGAGATACGATTTTCGCATATCGATTTCATTATTTTAGCTTTAAGCACTGTGATTGAGAAATGATTTATCTTATTTTTCTCTCCTCTATTTGTCGATGGTTTTGACCACATGAATTTCACGTTCTGTTAAGGAACGGATAGAATCTTGTTTCAATTTGACGAAACCTACCTAAATAAGTGAAAGGACAACAATCCCAGTAAATAAATAAATCATAAAAATATATGGTTAAGAAGACAATAAAAAGAAATATAGATACGAATGTGCATACATAAACATGTTACAAGTACTCGAGCTATGGAATGTAGAAAGGAAATAGAAAGAGCTAAAAAATAAACTAGCATTGATTTTCAACAATCTACAAAAATTGTAGATTAAAAATGAATATGTTTGCCATTGCAGCTCTCTTGAAAATACGATGGATTATCATAAGGAGCCCAGAATACTTCACTGCAAACATACTTTGCTACAGATCTACTCTGAAAGCAGGCGATGTTGATGTTATTGTACTAAGCCTAACAGCGGAAACCTTCTGCCGGTCTATCTGCTTTCATTTTATCTTTGTGGTAAGGATACGATTTTCAAACCAGATTTTTGGCTTTAGAATATTAACATAGACAAATGAGCTCTCATCATTGAGGTTGATTTGCCAAAATCACAAAATAAATTTTTGTGGGTTATACAAAAGTTAAGTGAACAAAATCGTTAAATTGGAGGATGTGTGTAAGTCCCAAAGGAATACGGAGTGTCTGAAATATAATATCAGTGGTGTGTTCAAAGTACTTCACGTAAGCATAATTGTATCAACTCCGTGTAATAAAAGGGGCAAATGTTTAGCGTGTGTCATATCATGTCATATATGCAGGGATTAAGGGTAAAATTGAATCACTACACAGACCCGCGTATTTGGGTGATTCACAGGGAAAATTACAATAGATTTAAAGGTTAAGGAACATTTCTAAATAACAAGAGCTTAGCAATTCATTTAAATAGGAATTCCTATAATATATTTTTATATTCATTGCATTTCCGACTGGTGATGCTTTTATTCAAAAACGAGAAGTTGGAAATAACATCTATTACGAACATACGTAAAAATAAAATTAAATGCAAATTTTGTTTAGGAAATATAAGGCATAGAAAAAATCATAGATACTTATTATACATTTAATGTTGCCCGAGGCTTCAGTCGCGTGGCTTTTGTAATTGAAATATGATAATCATTCCTAGGTACACTACTTGAATCATCAGTTTGTTTTTGCAAAATAATGTAACAACAGAATGAATTAGAAATTGTAAATACAGTCCGGTAACAGATTTATGTTATTTAATGTAAATATCTCAAAAATATATAAACGGTACTAGGGCAAAACACCATCGACCACCGAAAATAATCGTGAGCTGTATCGAAGCTTGTATGAAAATACAAGAATCTTAGGGCGGAAAAATATAGGCTGCTTCTAGACTCCGAAAAACACTCGTTCATGAAATGAAATGGAACAATGTTGAAGAGAATTTAACATTATTTAAGCACGACTATCGCTTTTGGAAAAGTAAGTCCTTGGTGCGCCTTATTGACGAATCGACTTTTTGTTTTTGGTTTAATTTCAGAATATCAGAGAAAATTATAGGTGCACGAATATATTGTATATCCTTCGAAGGCTAATCTTCGAACTGATGCTGTTGCCGAAACTCCTAAAAGGGCGGTGATCTGTTAGTGATAGATCCGGGGAACACGATGATTGCTGCAAAATTGAATACCTAAGTTTTGTTAAATAAACAGTCAGTTGGAGAACATGTGGTCTAGCGTTGTCGTGCGGGATTATTGTGCCACTTCGGTTTAACTATCACAGGTTGCTTCCGCTGTAGTTGTTCGTGCAATTTTTCAATTCAATGCAAAAGAACTGTGCAGTTATTGTTACACCTGGTTGCAAGAACGAATAAAACACAACTCCCTCGCTGGTCCACTAAGCTTTGAAAATAGTAGGTCCTGTATTGGCAACGCTCCTGGAGTATCTTCGCGATAAACACCAGACCAGTTCGCTTTCTTTAGTCATAAAAAAATATTTTTCATCGAAAGTAATTTTTCGATGGTGTAATGAATCTTAGCTGACTGTCCACATTCATATCAATTTGCAATATCAACACTCTGGATTGTACTCCCATATATGAGAATATGATACCAGACTCATGCTGATTTTGTATAAAGGATATCGCACGAATGTGATAAGTTGCTTTTTGCTCTTCATGGGAACAAAAACATTGCTCATCACTTCTGACCTTAAGTAGTCTTAAATCGTTGACGATTGAGGTGAGACGATTCAGGTTTTTTGTGACCGCTAAGCTATGCGAAATCCACTTTTTCATTTACTTCTCTTTGCCGATTTCTTGGAGGTGATTACAGATGATCCAATCGATATCTCGAACGTTGTAGCGAGGGTTTAGTGGTCGTTATTATTACGTCCCGTAAATTTGTTTGCCTATTGCTGCTGCAAACATTCCTCCTTTAAATTGAAACAAGTACAGCACGAGTACATCCCTTGGAGTAAGTGTATCGTTAGGAGTGAAAAAGAATTAAAAATGGGGGTCGACTTTGTAATGAAATAAATGTAACGTACCATATTTCCATAAATTACACGATTTTTTAAACATCGCACACACATCTGACTGCAATCAATCACAAGTGACTAGAAAATCGTTGGAGAAATGTTCAAAGCCCATTTGCAATGAACATTCCACTAACCATACTATTTGTAAGCAGTGTATTTAACTATTACTCAATAAAATATTTGTTTAAATAAATAATGTTTCTCTATTTTCATTTTCGCCTCACAATTAAAAAATATTTACCTAAATTTTCATTGCACTTTGCTTTGTGCATACCCGGGTATGTTGGGTGTTGAGCAGGCGTATACTTGGTCAAATTTGTAATCCTTCGCCTCATATATAGGATTAATTTTAGTTTTTTTTTATATAATCAGATTTATTTTTTAAATTTGCTAGGTTTCTTAAAAGCTCATTTCGATTGTAGTTCGAATTTATTAAAATATTTGATTTTGAATTCGTAACACATACCTACATAGGTGGGTACACTTGAACACTTGAACTACTCACATACACAAAAAGTAAAAAAGAACTGAAGACATTTTATTAAGTAGCAAAATTATAACACAGGATAACAGTCTGATCGATACTGAGTAAAATGATAAAGAGGATCAACGATAAAGAACATGAAGGCACTGAGACAAAAAGTTACCAGATTGTGCAGAAATCCCCATTTCGTGGGGAATTTCAGACTTAAATTTAGTGAAAGGGGAACGTGGAAATCTGATGTCGAATAGAACAAAATATGGGAAAGACCAAATTAAACTGGAGGTAATTTTCAAGTTTTAAGATGCAGTGACTTTCTAGCTCTTCTGGACCCAACCAATCGTAAGAAGTAGGTATACCAAATGAAAGAGGAGAATGTCCGGAGTGTTCTTACTCGTAGAGTAAGAGCAAGTTGATATCATAATTAGAATTCGATATTTGGATCCTCGCGGAGCTTGAGTAGATAGAAAGATAGATGTAATCCAATGCTTGATGATTCATCTGGGCATTAATACCTCTCATTTAAAAAAAAATTAAGCAAATCGGTTGGATAGAACGGCCAAACGAACTCAGAACAGTTTTTATCAAATCTTTTAATATAAAAATGATGATAATGTAGAAAACGGGCATTTCATGCCGAAAGACCTAATATGTTACATCCATCTTATTTATTACACAGGTAGTTTCTATAAGGTGTGGTGATTTCGATGAAACTTCCATGAATTCGCTTCGTGAACATTTCCCACCAAAACTGCTCAGTTGTCTCATAGAAGGCTTGTCTTCATAGAGGTGTTCAGACTTAACCGCCATCAGTATGCTGATCAAAGTCTTAAAAAGCGAAGATCAACCAGGCTACAAGCACTAAGAAAATCGAATGGTATCTACAAAATAGAGATACTCCGTCTCATGCTTGAGGCTCACTTCCCTGGTAACCTTATTAGAATCAGCTCAGTAGCAGCTCCTATCAACGAAATTGGTAGCTAGCTAAATAACATAAGATGCTGTAGCTGATATATTCCATCAGTTGTTGCGACCGATGATGGCCATTAAATATGCTGCTGCTTTCTTTGATGGCTTCAAGTCGCTTGGTATCGATGGCATATAGTATACCCATACTTAAGAAAAAAATTTAGATAACCTGCAGGTAACTCTGAATCGAATTTTCACTGCTAGCCTGGCACCTGCATAAATTCCGAAACCCTGTCGAACAGTGAGAGTAGCCTTACTGGCGTCGTGATGGGGCACTAGGCTTTTGCTAAACACTTAAATGTGCAGGGCATAAGGCATACTTGTACAACGATGACACTGCGGAGCAGGTATTCTGACAGAGAACAAAATATGATATGTGCTCTGTCACAGAGTTGTAAATTCTGACACTTAATTCGGTGGCCCAGTTTGATTAATATGTGCGACTAAGTAAAATTCAAAAATGCTCCGTACGAAACTATTTTGTTATCATCTTTCAGAATATCTCATTCTATCTGACTGTGACATTTCATTCTTTTTCTAAGCAAAATTCAAAAATGCACCAAATGTTATTATCATCTTCCAGAATTTCTCATATTATTTGATGACGACATTTTATTCTGAAGATGATATTCGTCGTTCTACCTCCTAATGTACGTTTTTAAAGGGTTATGACACTGACAGCTCTTTCTCTCTCGAAATCTTGTATGTCGGTCAGCATCAGAACTCCTAGGAACAAAAGAAATAGCTTAACGCTTGCAGAACTTTGGAAAATATTGCAAACATATTTTAAAAGTTCGTGTTGTGTTGCACAAACAATACGTTTATTTACCCACTGGGCCTGCTGTAAGCAAGTTTGTGCAAAAAGTTCATAACATTGGCTTGCTTGCAGACAACAGTCACGGTCCCCGTCATCGTATGGTATTACCGATGATATGGTGTCTGCTATGGTCGAGACAGGCTCCCAGACAGACGCCATGGATTTCAACAACTCAATATTTCGCGCATCAGCACGATGAGATTATTTTAAAAAGATCTTTCATTATTTCCTTACAAGGACTAATTGACTAAGCAATTGAAGACTAACGACCATCCTCTTGGATATCGCTTCTCTGTTTGGGAAATACAGCAGCTCGAATTGGACGTCGAATTTGGCCGAAAATAAGACTCTTCTGAAGAGGCGCGTTTTTATATCGGCGGCTATGTTAACAAACAAAATTACCTCATCTGGGGATCAGAAAACCCGCAAGTGATTGTCAAGAAGTCAATACATTCACAGAGAATGACATTTTAAGGTGCGAGCTACAGAGCTTTAACTGCCGAATTTTTCTGGGTTTAACTAGAAAACATGGTCTTGGACGATATTTTGGCGTTGACAATTGGCCACCTCGGAGCTGCGATTTGACCCGATCCTTTTTTTGTAGGCTACTGTTAAAGATCGATGTTTTCCTGACAATTCAGAAACGATTTAAGCCCTTATATAAGTGAATCCCACTATTCCAAGGCCAGAGTTACGTCATGAGTGGAAGAGTAATCAAATCAGCAAAGTTAAGAACTTAGTGCTCTTCTCCAGGGTCTATGCATAGGGACTGAGTCTAATGCAAAAGTTAAAGAATTGCGTGCTTTTTTATGATAATAGATGAATATATATTTATAAAGCCAAAATAACTGCCATTATCTAGTCTTCAACAGTTGTTATTGAAGTGAGATCAATTGCTGTCTACTTGGATAGCTGAGTAGATGCAAAGGATCTGCTCTCTCCCATTATGTTTATGGAACCCGGCAGAAGTCTCGTGAATAAAACAACGTGTGCCAATATACTGGTAATAAAAGTATTAATGAATTGGCGAAGAAGAGTCGCCGCTGCATAATTAATGTGCTTCTTCTACATATGAAAGTTCCGCGGTGCTCGATTATCGGACACCGGATGACAGGTCATTTGAGTCAGATATCAAACTTGATATGTGTATAGGGGCATCTGATAAGGAATAAGAATTCTGGACAGTCAGTTCATTAAAGAGCTGGAAGATTTGCTGGTTCCATTATAGCGGCCTTTTTTTTATTGGTTTCTTGGATTTTATGTTTACAGAGTTCCTTTGGCCTTCAGCTTTGCAAGCAATGCTTCTTCGTCACAAGGCTTATAAGATTTTATAATAACATGTCTAGGTTTAAGAAGTCTTCACATAAAGTATAATATTAACAGAAAAGTATTAGCCGAGTTTATCCCTTTGAACGAATGACTTAATTTCTTTCCCGGAATGCTTTCAACCACAACAACTACTGACAGATATGGTTTTAAGGGATATTATTTGATTTAGGATGATGAAAATCTTCGGATGAAACTTTAAAACAAATATTAAAAATGTTTCTTACGAAACTTAATTATACAGAATTTTTTCTTCCTACATAAATGATTTCTCTTTGATTCATAGTACTATTGACTTTGTAAAGTTAAAGTCGAAAGGGGTTCCACATTTATATGTATTTTGTCTATTTCGTAAAAGTACGCTCTTTTTACACAACGAGTAAACACAAGTACATACAAATGTACGAATAAGTGTAAAATCGTATGTTTGCTCCTAAACCAAGATTTTATAAGGATAAAAGGCTTTTTACTTTAATGTCAAAACCATCAAAAATTCATTCAAATTGCGTTAAGTGATGGTGAAAGGCTGTTTTTTTTTTTGTTGTACTCTTATTTACAGAACTAAGCACTTAGCTTTGCTAATGATGTAAAAATAAATAAATAAGTTTTTTTATACAAATATGTATACGTAATACGTATTACGTATTTACAAATATGAATAGAGGTTCAAAAAAATACTGAAATGTATTTGCTGTTTAATGTCCGGAACTGATGCGTTTCAATTCCCAAAATAACGATTTTACACCTGAAACGTTATACAGATGACACACAACAACTCGGTTATAAAAGTCAGTTGTACATGTATGAGTAACGCATACTATACAAACTCTGCTTTCTCCCTTTTTGCATATGTTCGAATGCGATGACTGGATTTGGTAGTAAAGTAGAAATTGTTTTGTAAAAGTTTGTGTATGATATTTGAAAGTACATTTATATAAACAAAATGAAAAGAGTGAAATGAGCAACTTATTTCATTTCCCCGAAATACTGTCCAATGTCAAAAAAATAAGTGCATACCTATATGTATAAGTAGGGCTTTGAAAACATGTAAAATCCTCAAAATAATTGTTTTACTAATTTTGTCACTATGGCTTTTTAAATAAAAAAGAAATGGAAATACGGGTATCTCTTATGATTAAAATTTATTAAGTAAGATTGAAGTATCTTTTTTTCGTTTTAACTTGTGGTTTGCAATCTACTTTTTATTAACATTTGTAGAGCGAGTCTCTTCAATGTTTAGGTTTGCTTTACATGAAATAAATTCCCTCGATGAAAAAAAAACAATCCGGTTCGTTTTTAGTATTTTATTACAACGGAAGAAGAAAACAAAAGAAAATGTTTATTGGCGTTCAAAATAACTAACAATTTGGGCATTGAGGAAAACCCGGGAAATCGCCTAGTTCGTTCCTCAATAGACAAATTGCCAGTCAGCGGGCGAACGAAAAAAGGACTTCTAGGAACTCACCTTAGAGTGTCTTCTTCCAACGCTCCGATGATGCTCTATGTTTAAGCTGACTTCCGTTGGGCTCTTATATTGTACTATATTACGCACAGCAGCTAAATTTCTTTGACATGACTTAAGCGTTCTACAATGACTATTATATTTTATTGAATAAAAATTACAACGCTAGTTACAGCGTGTTCATGATCGACTGGCTAAAATCATTCCTTAAAATTAGACCCCAAAGAGTAAAGATAGATGTCAATCAGTAGTGAAATTAAGTACGTTAATCTGATCTAAATACTATCTACAATCTATATTTATTCGTTAAGTTTAAATTTAAGAGGCATTACTGCTTTTGCTTATGTTTCAGATAGTAATTTGAATCCAGTTTTTAATGTAAGCTGAGATCTTCATTAATCGAAAATCCGGTTTGTTGAACATAACTTGTAAATTTATTCATAAGAAAAAATTAAATTTACATTATCCTTCTTCTGGTTAACTTCGACAAAGTTTCCTTATCAAGCAACCGCAACTAAATGCGCTGGTCTTATAGTATTAATCTAAATCGAACGGGTTTTTTTTTGTAGAAGATTGCAACTTCATGTAGACAAATGGAGTTTTCGAGCAAAGTTCGTTATTTACTGTTTCTCATATAGAATGGGACATTTACTATGATTCTCAGTACTTTGTTTTAAAAAGATTGTAGGATATCTCTATTGTTTCGTTTAGTACAACCCTAAAGTTGTATATCTTACGTTCAAACAGGTTTAAACACTTGCTTGTATAAAAGCAGTTTGTTATACATACTTAATTTGGAATATCTTCCAAGTAGCCAATACATTGGTGTGAATTTATTTTCAAGTTCATCTTATTTCTTTTTACTTTTTACGGTTGTGACTTCCGTTTGATTTTCACATCTAGTGTCATCCTTAGAAACTTTGCTTCGTTTGCATACCGAGCATTTGTACCGAACTAATGAAAATGGGTAGGTTGTTAATTTTTTTGTAAGTAAAGTTAACATGAGTCGACTTGGTCTCGTTGAGAGTAGTTCGCCAAATCTTTGTCCACTCATGGATTTCGTCCAAAACTCATTGGAGGCTTATAGTTGTTAAGTCGAGTGATTTATCTAGCTTTAATAAAGCCGTATCATCCGCGAACGTAGCTACAACAGCACCATCTTCTTGCGGTATATCTCACTTGTTCGTGGTACTCTGACAACGATGTTCTTAAATTCACAGTATTTCGACCCGTGTTTAACACGGAAAAGTCTTTTCGCAAGGTAAGATCTAAAATCTCATATAATTGTACCGGAACCTGTCTTAACTTATACTTCAGGTCTTCATGCCATATCTAAGTGAAGGCTTGAAAGCCGTCTAGACATTACATTTGTTTTTCTATAAATTTAGTCGATTGTGGAATGCTTTGTTCTAAAGCCGAATTGATAGTCAGAAGCTAAGCGTTTTTCTACAATGATCAGTTGTAGGTGCTTCAACAAAAGTTTTTCAAACACCTTAGATACTACTGGCAAGAGCGATATTGGTCTGTACCATGTTTTGTTGTCGTTTAGAGGCTTTCCCGGTTTTGAAACCATTATAAACTCGGCCATTGTCTTGGGACAAATAATTCTAGTATCGCGTCTTTTATAATATGCATAAGCTTGATCAGGACTTTCTTTGACAATTCCTTGAGGATCTGTCCGGTTATTAAATCATATCCAGGATTTTTTATTGTCTGGCAAAATTCAACCAAAGACACGCTCTTTATTTTAAACTTGTCAGGTGTCGGTCAAAAAGTTTGAACGTTTTTTCCAGGTTCTCGGCAAATAAGGATCTCTTTCCTTGTCTCCTTTTGCCCAATCGCCATTAGTGTTGTTTTATCAGTAGCGATAGCACTTGGAAGTATTAATCTCGTAGCTTTCCAATGTGAATAATTCGAACTTTTATCAGCAGTCAAGCTTTCAAGATTCGTAGAGATCTCTCGATCTCTGATTGCTTTCTTGAGGTCATTACAAAGATGAATTAGAAAAGTTTTGTGCTGGGGAGCTTGGGATTATTTCCATCTTCTGAATTTACGATTCCTTTTCTTTTAACAGGGGTTATGTATGGCTTCGATAATTTTGCCGACTTCATCTTCTATTTCATACAGTGTTTTAGGTGACACGTTCAGAAAAATATTTTCTTTGCAATATTTTCTGGAGCCGACTCAATTAGTTTGGTTGGTAGTTAATCTAGGAGCTCCTTCCTTATTCATTAGACGCTCGCTTGTAGTCCAGATTACTGATTACAATAAACGAGAGATTATAGAACTTTTCTCGACGTCGGTAAAGTCTACGATTCTTGCATCTATGCATCTTACGTGAACTGTACTTACTTGCATTGCATCGGTCTCTATAATTGCAATCATAGAATGTTCAATACAATCTTTGACTAGCAAGGAAGATCTGCCTCTAGCGCTTTCGGATGGATGGTAAGCATGGCAAGGGCAGTATACTTTTATTTTACTCTACATTCATTTTCCTTTTTTTCTTTCTTTTTCAAGTGAGTTTCAGAAATCAAGCATATCCCAATATTGTTTTAACTTCTTGCTTGTCTATCTTTTCCAATACCCTGTCTGCGTTCCATGTTAATATTGTTAGTAACTGTTTTCATTCATACTTGAGTTCTTGTTTTACGAGTTTTATGTTGGAGATTGCTCAGTTTTTCAAACATGAGTATATTTGTTTTGCTTTGCTCCTCAAGTTTTGAGAGAATTACAGAAAAAACTTGTGAGATTGGATCTGGAGCAATACTACTTTGTTTATTTTCTTGCGACGCTACTTGCGCATACGTTTGCCCGCCAGAAGATGACGGCTTTTCTGTTTTAACTTTTTAACAAGGTCAGTAGAGGATTAATTTTCCAGTAAACCTGGATTGCCACCTGGGGTAGTATATCATTTTGTTTTATTTATTGATATCTTGTATACATTACATTCGTTGTACGGTGGGTGAATTATAGTCGCCCCTTACGACATAAGGTATGCCTACTTCGGCTATATTCTGGTGATGGATCATACTGCAAGGCATCTTCTAACAAGTGATTAAGGAAGGAAATAAGTTGCACTTCTCAGAATAAGGATATCATAAGGTACGAGGGCGGGTCAATAAGTCCGTGACTTTTGGATTAAAACACAAATTTTTTGATAAAAAAAAATAATTTTATTTTTCAAAGTAGTCTCCCTTGAGCTCTATACACTTTGTCCAACGCTTCTCCAATTTTTTTATCCCTTCCAAAAAAAATGATTTGTCGAGGTCCTCAAAATAGGCCTTTGTTTGCGAGATGACTTCATCATTGGAGTCAAATCTTTTTCCACCAAGCCATTTCTTCAGGTTTGGGAACAAGAAGTAGTCGCTCGGAGCCAAATCTGGAGAGTAGGGTGGATGAGGGAGCAATTCAAAGCCCAATTCATGGATTTTTGCCATTTTTGCCACGATTGCGTTTGTGGTCGACTGTGAGCAAACGCGGCACCCATCTTGTGGAAAGCTTTCTCATGCCCAAGTGATCATTCAAAATTGAAACCACTGAGCCATGCGAGATCCCTACGGCTTCCACAATCTCTCGCACTTTCAATCTTCGGTCGGCCAACACCATATCGTGAATTTTTTCGATTGTTTCGGGTGTAGAGACCTCAACTGGGCGTCCAGGACGTTCGGCATCTTCAGTGCTTGTACGGCCACAACGAAATTCAGTAAACCACTTTTTTACCAATGAAATCGATGGTGCAGAGTCCCCATAGTATTTATCAAGCTTAGCCTTGGTCTCGGTAATGGTTTTTTTCGCAAGAAATAATGCTTAATAAGCACACGAAATTCACTATTTTCCATTTTCTTCTCAAATTAGTGAGTAGTCTGATAAAAATAGCTGTCAAACACCAACTAACTGACGCAGAGAGTTTAAATTTTGACAGGAGTCAACTGACAGATGCCTGTTGACAGGAGCAGTGTTGCTGTTTCAGTAAAGAGGTCAGAAATTCAAAAAGTCACGGACTTATTGACCCGCCCTCGTATATAAAGCAGGCCTGCGATAGATAATCTGAGCAAGATGACTTCAACAAGAAATACATAAATGAGATCGTAAAACAGATGTCAATATTTTTATGACCTAAAAACTTCGTTTTATAGTTCAACTAGTAACTATTAAAGGAACCCTCGTTCATCACAAGTTCATATTTGCTGACCCAAAATATTACAACATGAAAAGAAGAATGGAGAACTCGTTAACATGGCACAGTCAACAATATCGTATGTCAAATTACTGGTCTTTAACCTACATGGTGTCTTTAGGTATTAGTAATAACATGAGGATTGTCAATCATGAGCTCTTTTTAACTGTGATTTAAGGAAAATACAACTCGGTCATGGACAGCAACGAATTTTCTGTTATCATTGAAAGAAAGCTGCAACAGAATCGCATCGAATGCTCGTCGAAGCATACGGTTTAAATTTTTGGAAAAATCGGGTTGGAAATGCCTCAAGAAGGTGCTTGCAAATTTTTGGGGTAGCCCAAAGAGTGACATCTATAAAGGGTTGATTAACAAGGTTCTATTGGCGTATACAACTTTGTGTCGCAATATGTCGCTTAAATTTCAAATAAATCTTTGAACTCACATTTGGGCTATTTCTGGAGGGTGGATGCTACGAACACGGATAAAGGTTTTATCTGGACATTTAAAAGATTGAACATGTTATCAAGGTGGAGCCCAAGGATGTTAACCGACTTCTGCTGGACGAACAAGAGGCACCAGCTAACTATTCTAGAAAATCATAGATCATAAATTTCTAGCGAACATTTTTTCAAGAACTATAATATAAAATTAAAATATTGTTTCTTTAATAAATAAAATTAATAGGTGAACACAATTTTTAAACTGTATTTTTAAATTAAGAATATCCTATAATATAAGAAAACACCAAAAACTTTCATGTGGAAGGATAAAGATTACTTTTGCAAACTAATGTTATCAGAAAGGTTATGTATACCTAGCGATTGCTAGGTTATGTATTTTAGCAATTGTTGTTTTATTGAAAAGACAAACCTTCCGAATAATTATAAAGTATTATTTCATTCAAATGACATAATGGCACCCATAAAAAAAAGTACAAATGCGTCAAATTGCAATTCTGTAGAGACCAAGCAACATCACCAAAAAGACTGATTACACGATTATTGAGCTTAGTGCGCAATAGATCCATTGTTAGATGGTTGATGTGGCGCGTACTTTAGATTGCCCAAGTCCGAATTCTCAGATTTTGACAATAAAAAACAGTTATCATGCCTCGTTAGTGCTCTGCATTGAATGTAACGTTTCTTCCACTGTCTTGGTAGAAAAATGAGCCAATAATGCTGCCATTCAAAAAACTACACGAAATCGTCACACGTTTAGGATACATTTGGTTTTCATACATGGTCATGTTTGAATTTTCCGAGCCCTAAATACGGGAGTTTACAGTTCTGCTTATTTCCATAGCTGTCAAGATGAAAATGCTTCTCATCTGAAAAGGTGCTCTTTTGAGCAAAATTGTCATCAATTTTGACTGCTCTAAGGCTCAAACTGAGAAATGATGACGAAGCGGGTGGTCATTTTGCTTCAATTCTTAAGTTAGTAATTATACACTTTCGCGGTCACCTGGTTTTTTGGTGATAGAAACTTTGAAAAATCAACTTTCTTAAGATTTTTTATCAAATTGTTCTTTTTGACGGTGAATTTATAAAAAAATATGAAAATTCGAAGGGATAAGTATTTATAAAAGTTTTTAAGTTTTGAATGCTGGAAAAAAAAACAAATTTTACAAATAAACGTTTGAAGTTTTTTTTACGCAACCAAATCGACTATATTTTCTTTCGCAAAAAAAAAGCCCTGCGAAAGTGTGTAATTATCCTCAAGTTAATTGGACCTTGCAAGTGAATAATCCGATATTCACACTAGTGCGAGTGATGTTCAGTTGCTTATATTTTTGGGCGGTTAAGCTTCGCTGGCTTAGGCGCACATTTTCGGCACCTTTGAGCGCATAGGTCGAACACGATTAAGTTTTCGGTTATTAATCTGCAAACCAGTCTCACAAACTTAAGCACACCAGCTGCAATTGGTGTATTATTTCGACCAACATTTTCAGAAATTTTCTTTAAGATCTTATTCAAAAATCTCCACGCATAAATTATGAAAACTATAATATGATAGTGGCTATAATTTTCTTCACAGATATCCTTTGCGTAAATACAATACATAGTTGTTATTCAGAAACTGTAGCTTGTGCTAGATCTTATAAACTTTTCCAGAAATAGAGAGATAACTCATAATCCATTGATAATAATCTACCACTTACAGATATTCACGTTGGGTACTCATTTCAGCACATGATAAATATTCAACAAAGCTCGTTGAAAATTTTCAACTTCCTTTTCATGGTTAAGGGCTGTAAACGTTTCATTTTATTGAATTTTCTCAGAAACTTACCTTTTCAATGGCAGGATAGTTACCGCAAAATGCAAATGCATCCGTGTAGGTTAATATGAAAATTCATCACACTCAACAGAAATAGCTACCAGTGCTTACGTGAAACCGCAATTGCTTACCATAAACCAAAGTTCATTTGCAAACCATTGGTTTTGGTTGAAGAGTTAAAGGGATGATCAATTGAATGGAAGAATTAATACCTCAGAGATAGGAAGATGCATAATCGATATTACATACTTCAACCACCCATGTTGTGCTTCTTTAGGTTAAGTTCGAAAACACATTCGTAAATACTCGTATCAACAAATATTTTGGACAAAGATGTACATACCTGTGTATTTACATAAAAACCATATAGAAACCAATGACTTGAAAAGCCCGCCTCTGTGGTCTTTGTTGTTTGCAGGACTACACATCAGTTTGAAATATAATCTAAAAAATCAAGATCGTGTGTCAAGTCTGAACTGTTTTGTTATAAAAATTTAGCTGTTTCCGTTACGAGACTGATATAAGTTCACTTATTTATTTATACATATTTTGATTATTATTATTTTATTGTGATATTTTTTTTATTTATTTTGCGATGACTATGCTCGGAACTTGGAAACCTTATTTTCTGAACTTTATGTTATGACTTGGTTATCAGCAAATTTGGCTACGGCCACATGGATCAAAACAGTGGACTGGGCAACAAGCAGAAGGGGAACGGACTTAAATGATTGAAAATCTGATAGCACCTACATTTGGTCGTAGAGAGAATCACAACATTGAGTGCGTACACCATTAAATTTAATAATTTGAGTTAATTTAATTTATGCATGATAGGAGCTCCAATTATTATTTGCCAGCTGTAAGGAGGTTAGCCCGGGGATTTTTCCGAATTTAGAAAATCGGTTGGATAGTCCACAACTTCTTCAGTTTATATGGTTGGCAATTCCTAGGTCTTGTTTTCAAAAGTTGATTGTTGAAGTTGTTGCCAGTGACGTTTTTTGTTGCAAGAATTGCTTTTCGTATAACCTCGACCTCTGTACCTACTTGATTAAATTTCAAATTTCCATCAATATCAAGATTTAAATTTCCTTCCCCCAGTACAATTAGTTTTTACGCAAACTCAATGGATGTGCTCTCATTTTTGTCGATAGCCTCATATTCTAAACCTGATTCCACAGGTAAAAGACTAAAGGAAAGTTTGGATCTTATTTGCTTTGGTTGCTCTTGGAATGACTGTAGGCGTCTGTTGAAATCTTAGAGTGTGAGGTCATTGGTTTTATTTATGGCCTATTCTACATTCATCCCAAGCAATAGCTTTTAAAAATTTCAGCCATCTCAGATTACTAACATTACACACAGCCATTAGTGGTTATATATTAATTAAGTCTAAAAGCAGAATGCGCCATTCGACCTCCAGGAAGTAACGTAGCAGCAATATTAAATAATGCCAAGGTTAACGCAATTTCTTTCTGATGTCGTACTTAAGAAAACTGAAGCTTTTTTTACAATGGTTTGTTATTTAAAATTCACATGTTCTAAGTATGATTGCAAGTCCACACCTAATTCGCTTTGTCAGTAATGACGAAACCTTTGACAAAATTGCTTTCCGTTGGCTTTAATCTTCAAATAAACCTCGTTTAAGTCAAGCCTGTCGTTTCGCAAACATTAATAATTATAGTTCATATCTGTATGAAGGGAATAGGACCTATAATTTTATGAAGAAGTATTTATAAAAGCACCCTTGTTAGCTGGGATGGACATTGTAAACTTTTCTTATAGCAATATCATATTAAATGCTGTAGAGGGCTGTCCTCTACGGCGTTGTCCCATTTTCCCTGGTTCCATTGGTTTTTGCTCTATTTACAATATGATACTAAAATTGTAGCAAAAAAAGATGTTGTCAAAGTTTAAAGAAAGCTCTCTCTTGGAGATTAGGCTTGTCTTGCGGTGGTATCTTTTGTGAAATACACCAATCTTCAAATGGATAGCTAGGTGTTGCACAGTCGGGTTTGTATTTAATTATTTAATATTACGTAACCTCATTCCGAATAATTTTGTTTTGAAGAGCAAACATAGCAGCATCGGATCTCTTATTAACATATAATACTTGCAAACGTATTTAAAAGATTGTACGGAATTACAAAATTCATATTAAATGTCTTGGACAATAGATGGCAATAAGCTACAATCGACTTGTTATCGATTTCGTGCTGTCTTATCTTAATTTGAAAACCACAATCCTTAGATATCCATCCAAATTAATCTAAGTTTCATAGATAAATTTTTTAGGGAATCTTTTAAAATATTTTCGAGTACTATCTTTCATGCAAAGAGAAATTTAGTTGAACGAACCGTATGAACCATGAATCATATATGTAATACATTTTTTTTTTTTTGTAAGCCAAATCAAAATAAGAGCAGGCTATTTTATGACATCGAACAGGTCCAAATATATGCCTTTAAGCTTTTATAATTTTGTTGCAACAACTTATTATTTTACTCACCGCTTTTTTCAGTATAATCGAAATGCGTAGAACCAAAACAGCCTTAGTCAAAATACTTCTTATAATTGGAAAACGTCCGACTTTATTACTTCAAAGCTCAATTGTTGTGCAGTTATAGTCTTGGGACTGTAAATCCTAAGGTTAAAGAAAGTAGACAAATAGGCAAAGAATAAAGAAAATAAAAGGGGCCATGTTAAAATGTTCCACTCATCCACTGGTGGATGATTGACAGCAAGAACTCGCGGATGTTGTTTTTCTTGTTTTTGAGTTACAATTACATATGTATTCGTATGTATGTGAATATCACTGAATAACGAATTTATTTTGCTTTTAGGGAAACATAAAAGAATTTAGTCCTGATAAGTGGTTTATGTTGTAAAAAATATATTTATTTGAGTTCCTTTGAAACAAATAAGTAAGGATATGCATAAATAAATACATAAGGAGTTTAAAAGTCCAACAACGGATTCGGAATACCAAAATGACTTATAAAGCATAGCTCTAATCACGACAAATCAATTAATTTATATATTGTTGGGATACAGCTACGTACGTCATATAGTATTTTCTAACTCTGTAACCTCATAAACATCTTTCTACGCAAAAGATTTAAAGGTCTTCTTCACATTCACCTGTGTAGGTATATCCTTTAATCTTCCATGATCCATTTAAAGAACTTCCATGTTCCACTTCCGTACCCCATTTCCTGCCATTTTCTCCTTTTTGAGTATTTAAGGTTTTTTTTTAATAAGAAGAAAATACAGTTTCTGTCACTAATCCCATTGCCATTTCGCTTTTATGTCAGTTTCAATCCAATGCCTTATAGCATCCTTACAACCTCACAAGAGTTTTAACTTGGCTATACGTACTCAGTTTTTGACCTACTTTGAGCTACCTGTTAATTCGTTTGACGTGCCCTAGAGATTCTTGGTTTATTTATTTATTATTCATGTTTCTAAAATCAACTTATTTTACCCGATGTTTATGTATGAACAATACTTTAGATGGGGGACAGTATGTGTGTTATGCTTTCAGCCTATTTTTAGCACATACGGCGATTGCTTTGTCAAGAACGAAATTTATCAAAATACGAAAAAGAGTTTTTCATTTAAAAAAGTAAACATATTTACAGGCAAGTATAGGTATACGTATAATATGAACGACTTCTCTCTTGTACTCGTACATTAGGGATGGCTTAATTCCCACAGAGGATTGTGGGGTGTCTTTGAATCTGAGAATCGTGTATGTAACCACCGGCTGCGAAAGAAATTAAGCACTTAAATAAATTTCATTTGTATCTTTTGCTTGTACGTGCGAATCCTGAGTTGAAAGGCCTTGAGGCAGCAACAGGGTTTATTCTGAAATTCTGTTCTGATTTCTTGATGTCTTGTATTCTCTTCTTACTTTTTGCGAATAGAGTTTGTTTTACTGTATTTTATCGAATTGTCTTTTCAGTTGAAAGATGATACGTCCACTTCAATAATGTATCCGGGAGGTATCTAGCGTTACATGCTGCATTGTGCATAAACTGAAATCACATTTCAATGTAACATTGGTCTTTTGTGCACTCAATTTAATTTTTCCTGAAATTAAATATGGTGTTTTATGCGATACAAGAGTCATGTAATAAAAACCAATGCTACTTTTATTCTCAAATGCAATTTTCTAAGTTCATTCTCCGTAACTCGAATAGCTTTCTTATTTTCAAAGGAAAGTAAAGGAGAACCATTCGTCCGTAGGATATCTTTGGGAATCTAAAAGAATTTAAGCGTGAACAACGGTGACGATTTAATTCTACAACGTCCCACACCATTACGGACAGTGCTTAAAATCAATTTTTATTTCAACAATTATCTTCTATGGAACTGAAGCCAAAGCATTTACTTAATGACACTGCTTACATGACAACCAATTACATTAATGGAGGGAAATCGTATTTAATGCCAAGTATAAGATTTCATTAATAAATTGGTGCTTTAATTTATGAGAGGAAACTTCTACTCGTATATATTGTAGTAAAATGTGATTATTTCATTTATGTCATTAAAAGCTATCGAATTTTTTTAACATTTTGAGTTGTTAAATTTGTCGATAAGGTATTATTCCAGATTTCAATTTGTATTCGTGCCGTTTTAGGAAAAAAAATAGATTTGCACATATTTTCAAAAAATTGAGCACAGAAAAAAGTTTGCTGTCTTGTTCAGGTATTAACAGTAAGTTTAACTAAGTAATCTATGAGTTTCGCGAACAGAACTTAGATTTTAGAAATCATTTTCAACAATGGGAAATCGTTGTTATAACGTCAGTTTTTTCGAGATGAAATGGCAAAATGCACTAAAAATTAATGAAGCTCTATACAATATCTGAATTGGTATTTCATTTTTAATGACATGTCTGATACTGCAAAAATAAACAGCTATTATATTCAACATGAGGCAAAGCCAGGAATGGGAATTCGGCGTTGATCGAGACAGTTTGACCTTTGTCAAAGTGTACAAAGTGTACATTTTTCAAACGGATTTTGGCCTATACTCACACAAAAGCTGGGCCAAAACTAAAGCCACGAAACCATAACATGCGATGAGATTTCTTGGAATTAGAAATCACGGAAGCAGCTTGTCGTCGAGCTTACTCTTACTCAAAAATCGTGTTGAGTGGAGTAAATTTCTTGAGACTCAATTCCACCCACAAAAGTGCACAGTTTTGTATGCTCTTCACGATAGTAGTATTACATATCGACCCGGAACTTCAGGTACGATTAGTGACACACTTTACCATACAATGATCGGTGATTATTTTTCGGTGTTATGCACAACGTTACCCTCGGCAATATGTTCTACCAGTATGGCTTTACATACGGAACTGCCCATGAAAGCATTGCCTTACTGAAGACCCGATTCAATGCCGAAATTTTTCGCAAAATGAAGTAGGGAATCGTTTACCAAAATCTTTCGAATTAACACTTCTCGATTGTTTTTTAAGAAGTAATATACGAGTAAATTGTTTTGAATAATAAAACGCAAATTAATTATGCCCCGATAGCCATATACTATTGATGAGGTAGAACTTCGTATGAGAGAAACAGTGGTCCAGAACTAAGCTGATAAGATATGCAGGGAAACCGATACACCTGGAGATAATAATGAATAAAGATTTTTGATTTAAACTCAATTTCTGTCGTTTTTGTTTTTAGAATAAGTTTTTTTTATGAAAATTCTCTTTGGAATCGCAACTTTGCAATACACATTTTTGAAATCAATACTCATTTTAATTACTGAGATAAGCCATTCCATTTTTGCCATTCAAAAACCTTTTGTCATTCCATCATCTTTTCTTTTCTTAGTGTTACATTTTGATGCTCAGAAAATATAAAAATAACAAAAACTTGTTGACGCAACAATAAAAAAAAACGTTTTACATATACTATATGCTTATTGGAACATAGGGAGGGTTTGTGTTTAAAAATACAACACAAGCCATTACACCTTAATCAATTATCTAGTCTACTAGTCTACAACTATCTCATTACGTTTAACAAGCTCGTGGATTCCGTTTTCATAAAAACTGCATAATTTTCCTTCAAAAGAAACCTTCGCAACAGGTGAAAATTTGTGGGAGCAAAGTACCTTCATTGGACTCACTAAGGCTCGCCCAAAGGCCGCCAAGAAAGGGATTGATCGTCAAAGGTAATATGAAGGTTTCGAAATCTAACAAATATCCTTTTCACGCCTCCTACATTTTACAAGAGCACGATCCAAATATAAGCTCTGAATGTTTTTTGCTGCACTTCAAATAATTATTCCTTTTTGAAACACGTACAGTATTACTTATTGACTTAACTCAACGGCGGGGCCTACTGATAAAATGACTTCTGATGCCAATTCCTATCCAACGTTATACAACAAGTCAATAACGCTGTAAACACACCGAAGCGGACAAACACTTTTTTTCACAGACAAAATGACAATTTTTATTTCCACACATAGCCACCGGATCGTCGTCCAAATCGTTGGATTTGGTGTGTGTTAATTTATAAGAATTAATCGATCGTGTCGTATTCGATGTATTTTCAGCCTAAGACAATCGATAGTTGCGTCATACAGCAAATTTAACGTCACTTATGAAGATCGGGTACGTACTTTTGTAATCGTATAATACAAAGTAGTTTAATAAATAATATTTAAATAATGTCGAATAAAAAAATGGCTGTTTGTGTACTTGTTCCTCTGTCAAGCATTTACAAAGTTCATAACTAAGATGTATCACAACAACTTGTATCTACTCCAATTTAAAAACCAGCAGTTTCAAAATAAGAAGAGAAAAAAACAGTATGGTGTCAAAACGCATAAATTCCCAAAAAAAATTATTGTAATGAAGGACTGACTAAACCAAAAACATCATTTGTCAAGATCGTACTGGTCCGATCGCTACCTGAGCTTCGGGTGACTCACTTCCACCCTGTTTTCTAATTGCTATAATTTCGGTAACAATTTCGATTTGGAAATAGTTAAATGTTTACAATTTTCTTGAAAGTGTAAATTATTTATCTAGCTAGAAAAATTATTCGTTTTTTTTTTTTGTTTTAAATCGTGACTTAACCCCCTAAAAGACAAGTGATATGTTAAGACTTTAAATGTTCCCATTAACTTGTTCGAAAAAGAAAGCCCAAACATCATCATAACTGAATACTAAACAGAAAGATAAGAAGCTTAGTAAACAGTTTTTAAGGTTTAAATTGCATCGGCCTAAACAGCAGGTTTCATTCAACGTGTATATTTTACGGATTCAACCATTCATCAACACCACCACGGTGTGTCGTGCGGTTTCTGCCTGAGGAATATTTAAACCTTTTTCTTTTTTTTAAAAAGGCAAAAAAGCAGTTTCTATGAGATGTATTGCTGAATGATTAGCGAGTTTCACTGGCTTATAGAAGCTAACCGAACTTGACATGTTTTTGTGTTAAAATATTATACCGAACATGTACAATACCAATCCCAAAACGATTCGGACACGACATAAAAACGAATACATAATATTACTGCCATTACACTTACCTTCGGATCGAAAAGTACCCGGAGTTCTTTATTAAAACGAAAGCGGTTGAATTATTCATCGATATCCACTTTATTTCCTTACTTTTAAGGAAATACTGCAAGCAATGCACATATCATAACGCTTCCTCCAATCATCAAAACATTTTTCATAGGCCGATGTTGAAATCGCCTTAAGATCCTTCTATGAATTCTCCTTTATCGTCTCAATATTTTTATCAAATAGTTCTGTACAAGATGAGATGCGTGAGTTGGAGCGTTGTCGTGGTGAGGAAACCACAAGTTGTTTCTCCACAATTCTGGCCTCTTGAGTCTAACATTTGCCCTCAAACGCTTTAATGCTTCTTATTTACTGTCTGGCCTGGCGGAAGAAATTTGGAGCAGATCACACCACGGCAATCAAAGAAAACGGTCAACAAAGCCTGGATTTCGGATAACCTCTGTTGTGTTTTTTGGGGTTTTGGCTCATTTGAGAAGCACAATTCCGATTGTCGTTGATTAGTTCGATGCCATATTCAAAGACCCATGTCACGTCACCAGTGACGCCATCTAAATTATTTTGGCCCAGAGAAAGCATTTCTTCAGCGACATCAATGCGATGCTGTTTTTGCAGCTAATTCAGCACTCTCGGCAAAAGCCGATAACATTGAGAAATTCGCAGAACACAACAAACACTAACTTGTTTACAAAGCTATCATATAAATTTCCCAACAAATGACGTTCAAACAGATATTTGAGTACCCAAATGGCAGATGTACCATCTTAAAAAAAACATGACTTGACAATATTTCAAGCTTTGTTAGAATTGGAAAATGTAGGCGTTTAGACGATATCGTCTTTGGAAAATCAGATCAGCATTGTTGATCTCTTATTTATACTCGTAAATATAAATATTAAAACTACAAATACAAATAAAAATTTACAATGTTTTTTTTTTTAAAATCTGAAATTTTTCACTGAACACCTTACAATTTTTAAAGAACATTCGCCAGAAGGGACTGATGTTTGCTAAAGATTGATCCCTTACAACATCAACCTCAAACAGCTTAATAAAAAATATATTCAAAACAACTGCTAAACATTTAATTTTCAAACTTTTTCTGCAACCCCTGACCAGCAGAAATACAATAAGATACGTTTTCACTTTCTAGAGTTACTGAGTTAAGAGTTGATCAACCAAACTTAACAAATTGAAAAAAAATATGCGAAAATATACGTGCTGTCCAAGACAGCGATTTGTTCACTGTCTCATAGTGTCTTTCGACTTTTTTAGGGCGTTAATCACTCATTGTTATTAGAAAAGCAGGATATGCAATTTTGATCCGTTTAAAAATTAAAGGCAGGTAATAAATATTTTTCGCTCCTTCATTTCTGCTTAGGTCTCCCTCAGAGTTATGTACTGGGGCCTTTACTACTCTCATCTTTCATTAATACTCGTAGCATATTAAAGTGTTTGACGAAATTCGTGATAGACGTGATCGACGATTGATGCATACAAGAAGGAAGAAGTCGTCTGTGCTGATTCATCTTGTGCTTAAAGGCATCAACGTCTGATTTTCCAAAGAAGCTAAATATGTTGGTGAAAACTTGGATAACAAACTTCCATAGACTAAATATATTACGTCTAAAGCCTCTAAGGCGGTACTCTCTGTCACTCAGAAAAATCCTCAGGATCTACACGACCGTGATAAACAAACTATATGCCATGCGTTGGTCGTCTGGTGAAATCAACTTTCATAAAAATACATTATTTCTACTTTTACTATACTCCAAAGAGCGTTCTGCCTCATTTAGATATTCGCTTTAGACGTATTGATGAATCTCCCTCCCCTTAATAGTCACGTCATGGGCTTCGCTCTCAAAGCCATTTTCTATTTAAAAAGGTATGATCTTTGGTGCAAGCTGTACTAGAGCCTCCCTATCAACTTTCCTTTGACTCTTGTCTTATGAACATGCTCTCTAATGCAATGCAGAAAATGTACGAAATCGACTTTTTATTTGCCAAAAATTTGTTTCGGCTAGAATCTGAAGAAATGCAGTTGGGTCTTCAAAGATGGCTCCAAAACCCATATAGGATGCGGCGCTTGTGTCTTCTAAGAGAACAACAACGTTAGATTTCACTCCTGATGGCAGGTAAGAGTATTGTAAAGAACCGGTGGAGTAGGTGAAGGATGTGCATTTTTAGTGACCACCAAGACTTGCTGAATGTCATAAAAACTTCCAAACTAATTCGAGATGCAAGTCATCTCTCAACGCAGTTAAAAGGCTAAATTCACTTAGACTTATTTGGATCTCAGATCATAATGGAACTTTGGGAAATAAAACCACCAGTAAACTTGATTTATCACTTAAGCGCTTGATCGTCTTTCTTTGAAGGATTAAGAGAACAAAAATAATTTTAACTAGACCTAAGTATTTAATTATAGGCCTAAAATTGTATATACGATTCATTTTTGGAATAAGCTACCCTTACGTATTAAACGGGCAAACAACACAACTTTAATATCATACTTTTGATAGAGAAGCCTTCAAATACTATGCTCAACTTTGCTAACATTTTTGATAACTCTTACCTTCTTCGGCTTTCCATTTCAATATCTTTTTTATTTTATTACAGTTTTTGTTTAATTTTTAAAATTTTGTAATATAAGTATTTTGTAAGTAAGTATAAGTTTAGCTTGAACAATTTAATACAAGATTATACTTACGTGTATAATAAATTTATAAAAAAAATAAACATATATAGGTACAATAAAATGATTTCTACTGTCTGGCATGCTGCCATCCCTTGAACTCATAATCAACGAACCCTTTAACGTTGTTTATGTTTATAGGTATATTCAAATAAGTTAGTTAAAGAGAATACAATACTAAGTCAACTGAACTTAATGCTATTCAAAGACTATCATTTTCTATTGACTACTAAATCGATTAATTAGAATGATTCTTTACTGCATTAACTTCTACTTTTGTCTTCTATTTTAGGTCATTTATAAAAATTACATCGCAATTTCAAGTTATTCGGTTAAAGGCTTGATTTTTTTTCTATTAATGACCCTATAAAAAGACGAAACCAAGATAAAATACGTCTTAGGCTGATTTTTCTTCGACCTATCCCAAGCGAGAGAGTTAAAGCACATTTGTACCCCATGATGTAAAAGGGTGAGTAGAATTGAAACCAGTAAAGTTATAATAATGAGTTACCCGGTCTCGCATGTCCTGTCAGTCTATGGTATGTTTTCATAAATAAGCTTACTATGGAATGTAATCAAAATGCTCCTTCATAGCATTCTCCAAAGAATTTTTTTTTTAATATCTTTACTTTGTGTAGGATTTATACCCTTAGGTATTAGCCATTATAATAGTTGCAACCCTCCACATAGGAGTATGTATAAATATGTGCAAAATCCGAAAAATCGAAAAGGAGGATAAATTCATCATTATTTATCTGAATTCAATACGGCCTATATAGGGTGTCCCCTAAAACAGCGACAATTTGGGAAATGATTCTTGGGTATATTCTAAGAAAAAAAAACCTTCGTTCTACGGTAAAGGTCTATCTCGAATTTTGACTTCATTGGTGTACCCTGACCAATGTTAAAGAAAATTGTTCTGTTTTAGAAGGAATACTAGCCTATGTAACTGCGTTTAAATAAAGTTAATACCTTGTTTAAGCCATCAGGTATCCAATTTCTAAGTCTCTTCCATTTTTCTTGCCCATGCTAATTTTTCGCTTTGAAGTCACTTTTCTCCAGAATCGACGAATTTGCACAAAATTCCACAGATTTTATGATACTTGGGAAAACTTGCAGAAGGTAAAATTTAATAAATTAATGGTAAACAAATATTTTTAAAAATAATCTGTTTTAGCCATAGTTTTATTACATTATACACTTGTATACACAGCATTTTCGTGTATGAATTTTTTTCATAGAAAAATACGATTTTAATTTAGAACTACTTTCGTCAACTTATAGTACGAGTATATATATTCTTACGAGATTTTTTTACGGAAAAACATTTACCTTCAAATATATTTATTCTCGTGACAAGCTATATACAATAATTGTTGCTTTGCTTTGCCTTAGATGGCGCTACAGTTCGGAGTGAACCTGGGCCTTAATCAACAAGCGTCTCCAGTTAGCTTGATCTTTTGCTAGCTGCCTCCAGTTTCACACGCTGGCTGGTTGGCTGAGGTTCGCTTCCACTTGCGTGCGCCACCTAAGTTGCGGTCTTCCTCTACAGCTCTGTCCCTCGTCATCCTGCACAGACGGACGAGTTTGGCATGGATGCCAGAACTTAACATTGCTCTGTAAATCTCGTCTCTATAGACGCTGCATACACGGCCTTAAAATCGATAAATAGATGGTGTGTATCGATCTGAAGCTCATGAGTTTTCTCCAAGATCTGCCGTAGTGTGAATATTTGATCGATGGTGGACTTTCCAGGCCTGCAACCACACTGATATGGACCTATCAGGTTGTTGACGAACGGCGTCAGGCAAATAAGATTTTGTATGCGATGTTAAGAAGACTGATGTCTCTGTAGTTGGCGCAGTTAAGAGCGTCTAATTTTTTGAGGATCGGACAAACAATGCTGAGGTTCAAGTCATCGGGCATACTTTCGTCTGATCATATTTTAGGGATGAATTGGTGTATGCTCCTTAAGAGGTCATCTGTTTGGTAAATTATCAAATAAGCCTTCGTACCCCAAACCTAACTCTTTCTAAAAACTCTTAAGGGATAAGTAAAGGAAATGAGTATTTTGACGGGTAGTCAAATAATTAAGCAGGCTTTATAACTTTTTAAGAGCTACGTGATTTTCAAAAATTATTGAAACATGATTTACGTTGACACGTTTATTGTCAACTTTTGTCCTACCATTAGTATCAACAGAGAAATTTTCTTAAACATGGGTCAATGAAAGCGTTTTCCTAAAATCCTCGAAAAATGAAGTCAACATTGGAGATAGACCCTGGCTGTAGAACGATTCTTAAGAATCAATAATCATTTCCCACAATGTCGTTGACGAACTAGGGGACACCCTGTATACGTATATTGCCAAAATATCATAAATCATCTCCTATGTTCTTACAATACTTGTGCACCCTACTTAAAGTGAGTTCTTATCTGCTGCATTGTCCCTCCGGGTAAGAATCGAAGAATCTCCGGACCGGAGCCGTAGTGACCCTTCGCTTTACATGTCCTAAACATATCAGGCGATGTCGCTTTACAGCTTGAACAGTTCATTGTGGAATCATCTTCTCCAATGCATGTAAACGCAAAGGAGACCATATATTTTGAATGATCAGGCTTTCGAAATGACTGAAGTTACCATTATCCACTTTTGATAGAGTCCATAATTCAGCGCTACTAAGCAGGACTGGGATGATCAAGGTTTTATAAAGAGTTTAGAAGGGAAGTTCAGACTAGAGATAATACTATAAAATCTGATTTAAAAATCCTTAAGAAGTACCGATTTGGACTTCTTTATTTTTTTTCAGGATCTGCCAAAGTGTATTTGATCGATTGTGTACTATACAGGTTTCAATCCATATTGGTATAATAACATATGTTTTCGGATGTTTACATAATTACGCAGATGCGATCCTATACACAATGCTGAGGAGACTTATGCCTTATAATGCTGGCATTATTCATCAAATTAGATGCCTCTAACGTAACATTTGAAATGAAATGCCCATCCTTAATTTTATATCATTCTATCATTCTTTCTTTCTATGACAAGGGACAGTAAGAATGCTATGAAGTATTGCTCATGGAGATGCCATGTTAGATGCATAGGCGTATATGTATGTTAGGTTTATTTTGGCGAATTTAGCATTTCATCAAGTGATTTTTTTATCCCTTGGGAGAGACACGCAGAGATACGTGCACAACTGAGGAAACTATAACCATCCTGCAATAGAAAACTGAGCTCAGCGCTAACTTAAAATGGGTACTGTTTAGGTCCCAGATCCATCCCGATTATTTTTAATCGAAAATAAAATCTGCTTCTCACCATGTATATCGTTTCTTGTCCCACAGATGGACGTGACTAATGGCAGTTTTTCAAAGATCGATATGTTCATTAAACACCCTTATTTTAATCGCTTGCAAAATATACTCGTAGTAATAAAACATATCAATGCAACACATTAAAGATAAGAAAGAAGAATCGCGGATGCAATTGATACTAAATATAAAGTGATTGAAACACACAAATAGTAGCGAAATAAACTGTCGATGACCACTCTTTTCGTCCGATAAAAGCTTAGAATTTTTTGGCACAAATCCGGAGGAATTGCTCTAGCATTGGCTTATTCCAAAGAATTTTGAAAAATGTGAAGCACTTACTTTGCAGCACAGGAAATCATAAAAATCGATTAAAGTGTGCAATACAGTGGAGAAGAATTTCAAAACCATATATAATCATGTCGAGTATAATTTAATGTGTCTTCATATTATGGAGGAAAACAAAGTGAATACAGGTACCAATATATATATATATAAGGCCAATGACTGTGTATTAATTATACAAAGTGAATACAGGTACCAATATATATATATATAAGGCCAATGACTGTGTATTAATTATAAGAGAACTAAGGCATTGGATCATTTTTAGGATTTAAATATTTAAAGATAAAAAAAACAAATATTATCCTTACGAGTACCTCCTCTTCTTTGAATGGTACCAACTACTGATTGATTCGAATGATCTAATAAAACATAACGTCTTCTTCATTCCTCCTTATCATTGTACCTTTCTTATGTTCTACGAGTATTCAACTGAAAGTGCTCCGTTTCAAACGAGTAAATGCCCCTTTGATTTTACTCTATTCTTACCAATAAGCGGTTATTTCTAAGAAAATAATTGAAAAAGGGCTCAGCTTATTTAACGCTTAATTGAATGACATAACTTATTCGAATATTTCCTAGAAAAATTCTTATTATTTTCTGTGGACAAACAGTTCTCAGTTTGAATTCCTTTTAAATATCTGTTTACAAAAGAAATAAAAGTAAGGACTTCAAAAGGCAGACGCAGAATTGGAAGTCAGTTAACTTTAGGTCAGAATTGAAATACCTAGTAAATTTCCCTTGGGTTTAGTCTCTTAGTTTGATTTCTTAGATCCCGAAATGATTCTTCCCATAATTTGCAACAGTTCCTTTTTTTCAGTTTCTTAAAGTGCTAGTGGTTTTACAAAAATTTATAAATATTTCAAATGCGAGCTAATTTCTAGCATTTTTGAAAGTGAATAAATAGGCATCATTCTGTAGCACTTGAGTGACTAGAGGCGAATGATCCTTCTATTCAATTTTATTGATTAATTGCATGTCATGTGGGATAAATTAAACAAAAATCAATTAAAGCTTTGTGTAACAAAGGTTATAATGGAAAATAAATTAAAGATACGAGAATCTAATTAAAAAATAGGAATAAATAAAAAATATAGATTCCAAATTACAAATCTGTGTTAAGATATGTGTTGACCGTTGAACTATCCAAACCAAAAATAATTTTCTTTACTTCTACTAAAAAAAGCGTGGGTTGCACAATTAATTTTAATACGATCGGCAAGTTATAAAAAAGCCTAGGTGCTTTCGTAGTATAAAATTGCGAAAAGTGCGTTTTCCTAAATAGAGGAGTATTTACAATTTGCTCTTACTGCGTTGTCACTTGAGCTCCTGAGATTAGTGCTGTAGCCACTTCGCTTGAAAAAAACTTTTAAAACCTTAAAGATATAGATATGCTTTTTCGGTAGAACATGTAGTCTGAAGAATAGAGGTCAACTATTGGCTAATCTATTGCATTAGATACAATTCTTATGAGGTGGGCAATGTTTAATGTTTCCATCGTGGTATTGTAAGTCCCACCCTAACTTGCAATACCATATTGTAACTTGGAGTGTGAAAGTCCGTAATAAAGCATTAATACAATATTCTTTAAACAGTGTGGTCTTAGAAGATATATTTTACGAGTAACAGATAACACATATTTTTTTAACTCGTCCACGTGCACTTTCCAATTCAGGTTTTTGTCTATTAACGCCCCTAGATACTTATAATTTTCAACATCTTCTATTTTAAAACAATTTAAACTACACATTTAATCCTCGTAAAAGTTTTTTTTGTCACATTTATGGACAGATAAGGACAATCTCGTACAAGAACTGGCATGAAAGGAAACATTACAATCAAGTGGACAAGGACCTTTTAAATTACAAATCATGATTTTTGTTTGTTCACTTATTAGCAACTCGTGCGTTGCGAACCACTGTCGCAGTATATTTAAATGCATATGTAGCTTTACTGTTGAGTTAAATAAGTTGTCATTTGTGTATGTAAGAGCGATATCATCAGCAAAAGCTGTTATAAGACTATTAAAACCTTGATGAAAAAAAAAGTTTATATATTTTAAAAATAAAATTGGTCCCAAGATTCTTGAGGTACGCCAATAGTTGATTTTAACTCATTACTGAGAATTTCATGAAGTTTTACTCTCTGACTTCTACCTGACAAGTAAAAGTCCAGCTTTGTACAACTTATCTAAATGCTTTTATCATATCTATGAAAAGAACAGATTTCACTACATAATTTAAGTACGGCATCTTCAGAGGATCGACCCTCTCGGAAGACAAATTGTTCATTACTAAAAGATTTGTTTTTATTTGAAAATGACACTATACGTACTTTTACCAATTTCTCAAGTAGTTTACAGAACGTTGGGAGAATGGAAATAGGCCTATAATGCATCATTGACTTTCGGTTACCCTTTTTAAAAAGAGGAATGACTTCAGCACATTTTAAATTCACACTTAAATTGACCAATTGACACAACACATCGACAATAAACAGTGAAATACCTTTCAAAAGACAGTAAGTAGGAGACATTTTAAACTTATGGATTTCATACGGTGTAAAAGGCTTAGAAACAAAACTGTTACTTTGAGATGTATCTTCAGTGATATCTGCATATATATCGCAACTACAGTTATATTGTAGAGGATGAGGTTTCGATTGAGTCCCAACAGACACAAAAAACTGATTAAAATGATTGGCTTTGTCCACTGGGTTAGATATTATTGCATTTTTAAGTTCAATTTTATGGATTTTGTCTTTATTATTTTGCTTATTAAGGATATTATTAACTACTCTCCATTCTTCTTTTATATTACCTTTACAATTATGAAGTTTATGAGCGTAATATTTATCGTGATTAAATTGAACATGCTTTTTTAGCTCGTCATTTAACTTTAGATAGGAAATCTCTACTTATCAACGGTCTAAGATGCTTTAATTCCTTTGTTTCTCATTGTTTGACAACTCCAGAACAGCATTTAATATGGGACTTTAGGATATCAAGAAAAATATCATAGGTTACTGAGGGATTATTTTCCTCAAAAACAGGTTCTCAAAATTCAAGCGTTAAGCACTCAACTATTTTATCATGGCTAACCTTAAAACTTTCTAAAAAAAAAGGTATATCTAAGCATATTTATTAAAATTACTTGAATGAATATCTTCTATATATAGGTTTTGTCATGCAATGATCGGTAATTTTGTAATCTAGTACTTCACCAGACAAGTTATGTAAAAAGTGAGAGTTCAACCTTACAAAAATATGATCAATACATGTTTGCGATTTATCCGTGATACGAATGGGTTCCATAATAAGAGGTTTCAAACAATTTGATGACATTAAAATCAAGTAATTGTTCGAGTCTGTACTATTTTTCAAGATATCTATATCACCTACAACCAACAAATTTGTTGTCTTTACATCTTTAAGTAGAGAATTCAACTGTTCTATTAAAACATTTTTATGTTTTTTCTATGTTACTCGTACCACCTGCAAAATGGTAAATTTCTCTTGACAAATACAGCAATTAATTTTCAAAATATCGGCACTAATCAAACTTATTTTTACTACTTCGCAATCATAATCTTTTAATAATTAATATGAGCTAAAAAGAATTGAAATTCGTTCTGATATGTTTTGATGAATAATAAGTGTAGAAATTGTGGGAGCAGCATAAGTTTTAGTGTAATTTGAAATTACAGGTTTACGCCGTATACAACATTGCCATCGCCATACTAATTAGGTTTTGCGCAATTCATGGAGCTCCAATTATACCTTGTTCATGTCCCATTCACTGCATAAAGCCAGGGAAGGTTGATTTCGTATTTCAGGGAAGCTGAAGCCCTGTTGTTATTGCTTTAAAATAAAAATAAAAATAAAGTTGATGAGCTTATCGAAGCTTGAATGTGAGCTGTACAAAAGAACACAATTTTTTAATGGCTTAAGCAAACATATAATTGGTATACACATCATGGGCCTAGTTGTGAATTTCTTGTTTCTGGTAGTGTTAACAAACTCATAATGTGGATTAGAGAATGTAAATTGTTTTTTTTTTGCACATTTTAGTTCTTAAGTTTATTCTCATTATAGTACTATAAATACTATAGATACTAGGGCTTAGAACATTTCAGTACTTTACTCGATAGCCCAGTATCTTTAACGGGCAACATCATCACTTTTGTCTTGGGTGCAACATTACTTTTTGTCAAAATGTTAACAGCAGAAACCACAAAACTGCTGAATCCAAATATGCGAACTGCAATGGCATCCACAAAGCCACTAATCCTACCTGCTTGAGTAGATCTAAATTTTTAGAGCTGAGAGGAAAGTGGTCTAAGAATGAGTCATATACGTTCGCATCCCGTTTTTTTGTCAACTCAAAAAGTTTTTTGTTCTCAACCACAGCTAAAATCAGCAAAAACCGGTTTTGCTAAATTCGTTGACTGATTTTCGTTCACCGCCCAAACGACACTCCAGCATGGAGCAAAATAATGTATGGAAGAGAACAAGTCGTCGCCCTTGTGACACAAAACGTAACTACTCGTATATTTTAAACATATTAAACACTGAGCACATTAAACACAAATTAAAGTGAGGCATTTTTGAGAAATAATTTTGTTTTTAATTTTCCTTTTTGTTGTTGTTTTTTTACACTGAAACTGAATTTGTTTATTTTTTCTGGTTAATACATTTTATTTGTTATGCTGATATAAGCATCATAATCGAGTTTACTTTATCTTTTTTTCTTATCGACCGATAATTGTTCATCATACTGGGCTGAAACACCTTGATTACATGTAATGTGATTGTGTAGGGCTACACAAAACATAACAAAATGCTGTACGCCTTTTAAATTACGTATATCTAGGTATTTTAAGACTCTTAATCTCTTTTGTAGTATTCGTTTTTAGTATTTGCTTGCTTAATGCACACCCTCGTTGAGCTCAAGCAAATATTGTATCATACCTACTGACTGGTAACTGGTCTAGGAATGGAACCATCATATGCATTGACCACGGATAAGTCGAATCTTCCAAAAGATGCGCTCCTTGTGGAATCAAAATTGATCTGTTTCTTAGACGGTTAGTTAAGGGATTGTTTCGCCATACTGCAGCGTCATTTGTTCTTCCAGGCCAACCAAAGTATACAACTGTGAAAATGAAGTTAGCGTCGCATACTGTCTAGATACAATGAAATGAAGAGACTTAAAATAGAAAGGTTTTAATTTATTTTCCTTTGCTTACCTGAAGTATCATTGAATGAGTCTATTATAGTAGCTATTATAGTTGCTCTATTTATCTGGCCCCGGAGCAGGTATAGAAATATGAGTTTCATCGATACAACCAAAAACATGAGGAAATGGATAACTCCTTAGTGTATGGAACATATCCATTTTCCCGGTAAGCTCTTCATTAGTAGTTGGCCACTTTATTTTTTTGGCTTATGTTTTTTTTGGTTTTTAAAACAATTTTGTACGAAGCACCTCGACATATACAAAACCGATCGGACAAATCTCTGTAGGATCAACCATTGGCCGGTTTCCATATCGTTATCAGTAAAGCATGGTTCAAACTGATTGTAGGTCGTCCGGTTTCAGCTCTTTCCCAAAAGGCTCGAGTTTAAAAAGAAGATGCTGCCAACCAAAGAAACTAAAACAGTGCGTTTAATAACTATTTTCTTACCTTGTATGTTTGCCAACTCATTCTAAAATGACTAAAGAAAATGTCATCGGGAAATGTTTGTATCAGTTTAAAAAATCCTTTATTTTTGATGACATGGCGCTACATTCCACATATTTTAGCCTACACCATTTTTTTTTTAATTGTTTTATTTTTACCTCTTTTGTTATTTCTTCCTTGAAAACTAAACTGGGTTGAACTTCCATGCTGTTTGAAAACTTTTGAGTGACTTTTGAGTCACCACTCACATAAGTGCAAAAGAGAAAGAAGATGAGATAGAAAATCAAAAAAAATATGTTAGTATTGGTGTACCATAAGATTCGGTTCTCGGTTGTTTAACCTGTTTACATCAGATATACCCAAAATTCCATATTGTGAAACAAACAGCAATATACTCTGACGACAACGCCATATTTACATCGCAGGAACTCGCTCTCAATATTGAGAGGAATCTAGGCAATGCGATTAACATCTTGACCAACTTTTACACAAAATGAAAAATTAAACTAAATAGGGGCAAAATACAAGCCATTTTTCACTGGAAAAAGAAAAACTTGCTATCTACCCTCGAATTGGTTACGAATAAATAATATTTTAATTAAATTAGAGCCATATATCAAGTACTTGGGAGTTCGTCTTGATTCTAAGCTAAATAATAGCCATTGTATCACCCAAATCCTCAATGAAACAAACATTAGTACTTGACTTTTATATCCGTTTATCCATAACGTTTATGTCATAAACAAAGTAGTCTTTCAAACAATTTTTCTTTATAGTTGTCAGTTATGGGAAAGTTGTGCACAATATCATTTGAAAAAAACTGCAAATGGCGCAAAAAAAAATTACTAAACATGATATTTAACCTTCCATGGCATCACTCCACGCGAGATCAGCAAAAGTTGAATTGGTCTTGGATAGAATTTATAAAATTCATTCCACATTCGCGAATAAATGCAATAATGCTGACAACCCCCTCGTGAAAAATTAGATTTCCTAGGCATGTTTGATACAATACACCCAATTCGCTATGAATTTTTAACTAACTTATAAATGTATTCCTTGTTAATTTATTTATTTTTTCTTGCTTGGGTATTTATATATTTACTATATTAATTTATTTACATATCTACATATTTATATATACTTATTTATTATTATTACTTATTTATTATCTTATTTACCTATTTGTTTATTTATTGTTTTTGTTTTGGGTTTTTATATACTTTTCTTTTTTAATTATTAATATAATTAATTATTTACCTTAGTTTTCATTTATTTATCTAGTCATATATTTATTTATCTATTTAGTTACTAACTAATTAAATTGTTAATTAATTGAAATATTTGTTCGTATCTAGAATGAACCTATGTAATCTTTATTATTATTTCTAGTTCGACATAATTATTATTATTATTATAAGTTTTTTTTTTTTTTGTACTGAGGTACACATTTACACATTTAATTATTATTATTATTAGGGTTTTTTTTTTTGTACTGAGTAGACATTTTTCGTCAAATGAAAAAATTTAATTAATCCGATCTATTTTGTAAAACAATTAACCACTTTCAGTAAAAGATATTCAATCATATATTAAATCTCTGTGTAAAATAATGTGTGGTAACTCAGGCCAACTTAATTGTTTTATTTTTACTGAACAAATAATAAACTAAACTAAGCTCAACAGCAGAAAACCTAAATCAAAATTCATCATTTGCTGAAAATGCTCTAATCCACTTTCTAATCAACAAGTCATGAGCGCAAAGAAAATCAATACAAAAACTTGCTCGACTATTTTATCATCACATGGTATAAAAACTTGTATAGCCTATTAGGATTATTTCAAGGAGATTTATTGATAACATTGATGGGCGGTTCATCGAAATACTTTGTATGGCGAGACTCCTTACAAATATCTCTAAGCCGAAATCCGAAAAAAGCCTTAAATCTACAAAACGGGTTTTCAAAATTAATTTCAAAAAACTGGAAAACAGCTTAAAATTAGTTTCAAATGCTTCAAGCATCAAAATAATTGTCATTTACTCGTAATAAGAAAATGTACAAAATCGTTCGTAAAACAAAGAAGTCTGATTTCGGTTTGCTCATAAGATCTTTCTATATACAATAAAGCACATACTACCATTAGTATAAAAGACAGTACAGTACGAGTATTACCATGTGAAGTCAATCCATGGAATATACATTGCTCTGCTATTGTTAGCTGCGCTAAACTATCGCAAAGAAATATCTTAGTTTGTAGGCTTAAAAGTAGTAGAGCTCCACCTCAAATGCTAAAGGCTATCCATTCATTTAAAACATCGAATTCTCGGGCTACGTGTTTGTAGGCGCCTCTCTCGAAGCGCTTAAGTGTGATGATGATGTATCTATCTTTCCAAGTGTCGAGCAAAGGTTTTAAAAAACTAACCAAAATGAGAATATTCAATTTTAGAAACAAACATAGCATTTAGCATGCGTTTGCCTATAAAGTTAGCCTACAAGGTTTGCAGTGTACATTTTTTTGCAAAGACTAAAAGTGAAGTTCAAAGTATTCAAGTCCCAGAAAAGTAATAACAACGCTGACGTACCTTCACTTTTTGATAGTCGTAGCATTCATAGATATGAATTTCACAGAGTCCAAACGAGATACATATAATAACCAAATTGGAAAGGTGTCCAAACAAAATCCAAACTCACCCAGGAAATAGACTAATTAGAATAGACTAAATAGAAACAGACTAATTAACCAATCAGAACCCACAAAATTACGAGTATTATATGAATTTACTGGTTTTCATTCATTCTGTTAAAGAATGTAGATCCTCTATTTCAAATGCTTAAAATATTGCATTCAACATTGCAAATATTTTTTAAACATTTCTTTCCATTTAAGTGTTCTGTCCGGAAGCATTCTTGGTGATCTTCAAAAGCAAGAGTTTTTAAGAAATATGTTAACAAACGATTTGACTTAACTGAACAAAATAAAGTTTTGTAAGTCGAGTTTAGAACTGGGCTAAAGACGCACTTTCAGTTTTTGATCTTGTGTTGCGCATTATGTTGACACAACAAGCGCATTGAGTTTGGTTGATCCGTCTTTATGTACATTCACTTCATTCTTTTAATCAAGCTGTTTGATATGGGCTGTTCTGGTTCCATTCGTAGTTGATTTATAGTATGTCATATCTGGAAGACAAAAATCAAGAAGTAAAGGTCGATACTACTTTAAATAAATATAATGTTTATCTTTGTCTTTGAGTTTCCTATGGTTGTATTGTTGGACTTAACCTTTTTCTTGTTTATATTAACTTTTTGTGTGCCCGGACATTTCCCTAACAAAATGTAGGCCTTTGCTGATATCAGCGCACTATTTTAATCAACAATACACAGCATTATGATTCCGGTCTAGGCCTTCGAAACGGACTGCAGATACTTTGTGTTAATGAATGCATGCTGATTTTATTGCACCACATCCCTGAAATGCTTATTTACCTTTGCATAATGCACTGAAAAATAACCTAGAAGTACAATAGATCAGTATTTTGTCCAACTGTTGTGTTACAGCAGAAGGAGTGGTCAATATCCTCTTCCCCCTGTTCCTTTGCTGATATCTATGTGATGTTTCATCGATTACATTGTCACTTTATGTCCAAGAAAATGGATTTTAATCCTTGTTTTTCAATTTAGCTTGTACATTGTACATACATATAGGTATATCATGTCTTCATTATTTTTTTATTGTTATATAAACAAAAACAGGAAGTTTAAAACTCATTTACCAAAAACCTAATCTTGGATGCGAGTAGTAAAATGTTGATGATGTAGTAGTCAAAATAAGCTGAGGATATTCTTTTATCTCGAAGTCAATCAAATGTAATCGATGTATAGCATGCAGTTAAGCATTTCTTTATTTTAGCTACAACGAAAACAAAAGGACTACTTACATTTTTTCTTTTCATCTCTTCCAATATTACCCACTTTTATTTAGCTAAATCCCCTTATTTTTATTTTCTCTTTTTTTCTCTTCCATTTTGCTTGTTTTCTCGTCAAAACAAAAACCTCTTATAGGCTTAACTTAAATGCAACAGAAGATATACTCAAGATACTTGGAGAATGGGGAAGAATTATGATATTTTACCTCACGAAGTTTTTAACTAAGAAGGGTAAATTAATGTGATTTGGTTAACCCGCAATTTTTCATTCATTTCGCAAAGGTTCTTCTTTAAATGATATGATACCCTGTTGTGATAAAATCGGGAGTAAATGAGCGAATATTCTGAAAGATCGATGTACTTCGATAAGTTTGCCTCAAGACAAGATGCACAGACATCGAATAAATTTTAAGCAAACAATTGTCTCAGTCACAAGTCACATGCCATTCCGTTTCTACTGGTTGTTCTATTTCAATATCATTTAAACAAAGGATAATGACTTCATAAGGTCTTTTCTAAATCGCATAAATTGATGCGAAATATTAATTTACTTAGACCATGACTTGAAAATACGAAGAGAAATAGTATCTAGAATTGCTTACACATAGAATATTTATTTTTTCCAAAAGAAGTATGACATTAAAAATGCTTAACTTGGAAACTTTTTTTATTTTGTTGGAGGTAAGTCCTTTATTATGTCTTGTGGCCAAAACCTCATTGAAAAGGTATTTTTATTTTTACCAATACGTAATAAACAAACGTTTATTCATTTTATTTTCACTTATTTGTATGGCTTCTGCAACCAATACGTCTTTTCAGTTTGTCCACAAAATGCTAAAATTTCTCTCAATGCAATATTTGTTTGGTTTTATTTCGACGCCCTTGACATGGTTCTGGATTAGACTCTGGAATGGTTGATGAGAGAAAACCCCAAATAACTTGTCCCTGCCCTACGCATGATTTCTTATGGCAACAAGTTTCAAGGCATAACGCGAACAGAGAATATACCGTTGCTTTATAAATATTAAGTGCAAGGAACAATTAAAATCTTTGTCCTGGAAAGTCTACGAAATTGAAGCTTGACGTATAAGTTATTTTGTCTCTGATAAGTTATAAGCAGTTACGATGGTTCAGGGATTGATGAAGCGAGCACCCTAAGATTGATCATCCAAAGTAGAAATATGAACGAAATATAGTAAATGAAAAAAAGTCGAGAGCAAGTTCCCATTTTAAAAAAGTTGGTGAGTCAAGAAAACTATAGACTCAGCAGCAGTAGCTTACTTGCAGAACTAATTTTAACAAAGCAAGCCGAACTCTACAGCATCGTTAATTAACGCCGTATAAATATTTCAAATGGGTTAATGTAATGACAGGCTACAAGCCAATAGCTCAAAATGATTCTAAGGCCTTTCACCATTTCATTGAAAAGAATCGTCTCTCTAGATTAGTAAACGTCAGGATATTCGTCAACAACCCCGATGTTGTTAAAGTATTGTAGAAGACAATTCGAGTGTGCCCTGAGAATTATTGCCTTTAACTCCTCATTAAATTTACTGACACAATTCCCGATTTGTTACCGTTACTCATAAAGAATTTCAAATACATATCGTGCAATCCTATAGAAAGACATTTAACAGATTTGATAGTAAAGATAACGCCTAAATAGTAGTTACCATAAAAAAATATGCTAGAAACTGGAACTTATCTTATACAATATTTGTCAAAACGAAAAGCCGTGTCTGGTGCAGATGTAGAAAAATGATTATTCAACGGATTCGGGTGGATGTCTATATTGTTCGAATACGACTTCTTATTGACAATGGCGTGTCCACCCAAATTTTTACAAAGGTCACGGCAATTACTGTTGACAGTTTGGAACTTTAAGACGAAGCGACACAAAGCGTATATTCTTAATACGATTAGCGTTGCAGCACATGACTTTTCGTTTTTCTTGACATGAACTGACTCCTGCAAAAAATTCATCCTTTAGTGCTAGAGACTTTTTGGTCACAAGAATACAAGTATCAATACATTTTCAAAGAAATCAAATCCAATGCGCCGATATCTTACTTACTGTCAATTTCAGTCCATACAGCTGTTCTAACCCACAATCAGGGTTATTTGAAAGTCAACCAGATATGTACTCTACTCATATACTTGTTCTTGCACTTATGGTATACATATTTTATAATTTGCTAACATAAGCTCAACAGATCCACTTACTATATTTTCCAGAGTTGTTGGTTTAATGCTAGACAATGATAGTCCTTAAAGGGTTACATCTCTCAGGTATATTGGCAGTCACTCCTCAACTTTGTTTTCAATTTTGAATATGTAGTACGAAACGCGGTATGAAGCTGGAAAAAGAAAAAAAAAAGTATAGGGCAGATGTGTGTGGGTCCTTACTGTAGTAAAACAAAAAAAGCACACTTGGGTCCAACATGCCCCTCAAACCATAAAACCGAGTTCTTTCAGGCATTTTCTGCGGATCGTCGGCCATAAATCGAGCCCTCCTATTATTGACAAAAATAATTATGTCAGCTACGAGTACATCCTTCAAAAACAGGTTACGCAGAATACTTTGTACCTATAGATATGCATACTATCTTTCTTCGCCTACGCCTCCAATACTAATTACTCACTTAATCGATCTCCTTCCAATTCCGACCAATTCACTATAAGGTTGGATTTCGTGGGCCAGCACCTACCTATGTCATCATAAGCTATCTTCATTTCTGAGTGGTTACAATTCTCCATCCCATATTACGTAAGTAATGCGTGAGTGTACCTTTTTTGAGAAAGCTTGATTCCGTTTTTGTTTTGATAAATTTTCAGACCAAGACAATGTTTTGAGGGGCTAAGATCGTTCACTTAAAAATTTTGTAGAGAAAGATTTTGAATTTCAAAAACATATCTTTTATCTTGTGCCGCTACCAGCAAGTCATCGACATAATTCAGTACAAACAACAATTTATTTCCATTAGCGTAATGAAAGAAAAAAAACAGCTCATTTTTTGTTGGCTTAAGTCCTAGGTTCAACAAACATTTACTGGGGGTTAGGTAGCATTGACGACCAGCTTTCGCGCAATCTTTACAAGGCTTTCCATGAACAAGAGTTGTAAGAGGATTAAGAATTTTTGGATGGTAATTCTATTGAATTCATTTAGATTGACTCTAAATTTTTTTGGTGTAAAACAATGCGAAAAACCATAAGTCACCATTCTCTGATTGCATTCTTTTGGAAAAAAAAATAGTGAATTCATATAAACTCTTTTGAAGTCAATGAAATAAACGGAAATATTTTGAATTAATTTGACTTAAGTTTGCATAAAATGTACTCGTAATTCTGCTTTAAAGAGATGGTAAGATATATATTTACGTTGCTATTAACCATGTGTAAATTTGTAATAATTTTCATAAAAATAATTGGTGAATTACTGTTTTGTAAATATGTAACATTTTGCAGTAATAAGCAAATATTTCAATATTCACCTGGCAAAGCAAAAGTATATGTGCACAACAGGGGATATTCGGACAACCAAGCAGCGCGGTTTCTTTGGATATACTTTCCACTTGATTGATGGTTACTCAACGTTGTAATGATTAACGAGAGGTATCGCTTATAGTTATTTTTTGTACTCCCATGTATTAGAACCAAATAATATTGTGATAAGAATTCATTGACATTAAATGAATTAAAATAAGTTCTGTTAAAATCACTGACTTCAACTGATTTAAAGTGAATTCACTGCTGAATTCAATTCATATTAAGTGAATTCAATTGACTTCTATAAATGATTTTAATTCTATGATTTCTAAGAATTGAATGCACCAATCATTTGCATTGCATCGATAAAAAAATTAAAACCTTGATTTTAAATTCTATGAATGCATTCTTTTACAACTGTGCCATGAATGTCTTTTACCATTTTCTTGGCTCTAATTCCCTTTAAGTAAGGCATTGTGGTAATTTTTTTTAGGCACACTCAGCTTCCCGACAAACTTTAAACTTGTTTCACATAAAAAAAAAACTACATCAGTGCGGATAGTTTTCAAGTCTAAATCATAGTGATAAGGACGCGCTTTGTTGTTTTATAAACTCTTTATAGTTCTAACTTTTCTTATTACTTGCATTTGTACGATAGTTAATTTACAGTGCCCTAAATGTCGCTAAAGTCTGGTCGACAGCGACTTTTTAGTTTCTAAAATTTAACGATTGTATAAAGAAATTATTGATTCGAAAGAAATTGTCACTCGTTCTTCTTTTGCACACTAGTGCAAAATCTCAAGTGATGACTCGCTCGCAAACAACCGATAGCTTCTCATGTCTCGTTTGCAACATAATATTTCTACAAGCCAATTGAACTGTGACTCCATTTCCTCTGTTATCAATGACGTCGATGTTGCTGCTTCTGCATCTGCTAGCACTGTTTCTGCTGCTCGTGCGATTATGATGACAACTTACTTATAAAACATTTTCTTATAGCAGGTGGAACGACGTAACGGATGGATTAATGTCGAAGATCTACAAGGTGCTGTTCATTTCAAAATAGTTAAATTCGAAAGCATTAAGTTTCTAGTGATTGAATTAAAAGACTCCCCTGAACTCATACATTTACTGATACTGACTCTGCTGTTACCACATCTATCTCCGCATCTACGAATTTGTATGAGAATAACCCCAATGTTTGGCAAGTGGTAAATTCTAAACACTCTTACAAACGACAAAGAGCAATAGTCGGAACTAGCTATTCTGCTATGGGTTTAGAACTTGAGGTCATTTCCTAATTTAAATTTTTATATTTATCGTCATTAAAGCTTTTACGACTTGTCAGTCCATACTTTCGTACGTCTTATTGGCATTTAATGTGGACGAGTGTAAGTTGAAATGCCACAAGCTGATTAAAGAAGGTGCTGATACAGCGAACGAAGTTTTGTTACGCGGATATGCAATTTTTACGAAACTAAAGACTGCTCAAAAAATTTTCCCAAAAACATTATATTCAATCAAAATTCTTTACTTTTTATAAAAAAAATATTGAGATATAATAAAAAAAATTACAATTCACCAGTGATTGATTAAATAGTAAGATTCGCTGCGAAATTGTCTTAGACGCACACTTTAAAAACTTTCAACTTAAATATTTCAGAACAATAATTTTAATTGAATTGTACTTAATATGTGGTTTGACTTCTATTTATCCTTATTACTTTAAAAAATCTCCACCGAAGTAAGTTAATAAGCTTTTGAAGGGTCTCTACATTTGACCATGCCTGAAAAACAGCAGTTTTTGTTGTGTACTATCGTCCATTTGTATATTATAGCCTTTGCAATTATGCCCCATAGGTGTAGCTGTATGAATCAGGACAAAAAAAGAGATCTAGATGCTTTTAAAAAATGAATGCATTTTTCTTTGAATACGATATAAGAACTTACATTTCGATAAAATGCCCCGACTTCATTCACGTTCTTAAAAAACACAACTGAAACTTTCCACAAAAACTGAATGCTCTCCATGTCATAAACGACCCTTCTCCAAAGTTTCTGCTCATTGTTGGTGGATTACTGCGACGCAGATCATGTCAGTAGTAGCGGAACCCAACATGGCCATCTAAGTTGAACTTTTCTCATCTGAGAAATTAACGTTATGCCAGCCTGTTGTCCAATTCATATGTGTGCTGGCAAATTCTAATCTAGACAATTTATGCTCAGATGTTACTTTTTATTTTGCTTAATATTTTTGCTTCACCTTAAGCGGCATATACTCGTATATTCACAATAATAAAAATAAAGAAAGATATGATTTGCTTTCTCCCTTTGTTATTTTTTTTTTATTTTTCTAACTTCAGATTTGTTAATGTAAAGGCTCAAGCATTATATATGTATGTTGAATAAATAACAAAAATAAAAAAAATAATATTTACATGAAAAGGCAGCAACTGGTAGTGAAAAGTAGGTTGACTGCGTAATATTTTCGTTATCTTTTTTGTGACCTTGGTACTGTTATCCTTTCTGTGTATTGGAATTATGCTAGAAGTCGATATTAACACACTCCAATAAGCAAGAAAAGGATACAAAACAGGGTAAAAAAACAGCTTGGAATCTGAAACATTGCAACAGAATGTAATCAAATACAATACACTGACAATTGTTTACACGCATTTACTCGTATCTCGAACGCATAAACAAAAGGAGAAAAACCAGCCTGTTTCCACTTTGTCTGTATACGAGTACATTACACAGCTTTTGGCACCGTGGGGAGGGTGAAAAAATACTCAAAACAAATTTCTGCGGGTAAGTTAATTTCTATAAGGAAAAAATGACGAGCAGACTATTGTATGCATTCTATTCATTCAAAGCAATAGATCTACGCTTTTTAATCTAATGAGACGTTGTTGTTGGTTTTTTGTAAGACAGGTGGATTTTTTAACTCCAAGGGGGAGTGATCTTTCTTGTTATTTCTATTCTTTGCTTCGAGGTCAAACCGAATGTGAAAGGGGTGGTGGAGTCTTATTTACTGTTCGAACAAATTTGCGTGTGTGCTGATTTTTATCTGTCTGGAATTACAGACTTAACCCTTGTTTCAACACCCAAATTCCGCCCGCCATGACAAACACCCAATATACGTGTACTTTAATACTTTTTGTATGAATAACGAACGATTTTACTTGCATCAAAAAGTTAAAATGTGTTTAATTTTTATTAAGGTACATTGGTACACCCTGTTAGTGTCTCTGTAGGTAGTTGCATATTTTGTTTATCCAAGTGGATCGAAGTAGGTTTTCTGTGTTTCGTCACTGTTTAAACAGGCATGAGATATCAGTTTTGTTTCGGAGTTTTTAGATTTGATGCGTGTGTTTTTGTGATATGTCTGGTCAATGTGAAAAATTCCAACTTCAACAGCATAATATTTTCAAAGTCCCTTTTACAAAAGTCGATCAAACTAACGCCACAAAGTCATTGAGCATAAAGTGTATGTTCAAATTGTTTATTACACTGAAAATACGTGATGTTATGTAACGGAAAGCCAGTCGTGGGGCTACGCAGACTTACAAGGAATGGAACACGAATTATCCGATTACTCCACCGTGTGTATGGATAGTCACAGAAGAAGACTTAGATGCTAATATGGAAATTCTACTTTTCGTTGATGTTAGCCGCTCAAACTATGAGCATACAAAAGATCTTTGGGGACATATTACTCACTAAAAGGATCGAAGTAGATAAAGCAGCACCCATCAGAGAACTTTAGTTGATGCTCAAATGCTTTGAATCTAGCGAAAATATAACAATCGATGAAGAATTATTTCCGTTTCGTGGGCGCACTCGATTCACTCAGTACATACCTTCCAAATATGGCATACAAATTGGGTGGGCATGTGATGCTGACACATCGCATACACTGAAAAAGATAATTTATACCGAGCTGGGGCCAGATGGCCCAGAGAACAGAAGCAAGGTGAACGCGTGGTCAAACAACTGTGATTGGACACAAAGGAAGTGGACAGAACATTATTTGTGAAATCTTCTTTACAAGATTTGATTCAGCACAGACATTGATGAACGATGACAGATTGTCAATTTTACCTGAATTTCTTATTGTGCCAGTTCATTCCTCAGAATTCAAAATTCTGCAGAATGCCATACTGTATTTATATGTAACCAAAAAGCAAGAGGCGATAGTGTTGTTTTGAACGTCCCACTATACAAAAAATGTGGTTGGCGAATCGCAAAAGCCGCAGATGATACTGGACTATAATGCTATCATAGGTGGAATCGATGATATGGATAAATTGCTGGGTGAATACAGCTGCAAACGCCGATGGCCCTTGGCCTTGTATTATAATATTTTGGGTGTAGCTGCGTTGGCCACTTACATTATATAGTGTATTACAAGAACAATCAACGTCTGAAAAAAACTACCAGCAAACGTCAACAATTTCTCCAAGAACTAAGCAACTAATAAGCACAACCTGCTTTCACTGTACTTGCGGCAACTCCCCAGGTTTAACGAAATTTTTCCACTAGAATTGGTTTTGAGACCATGTCAGGTTATCCCTTACGTTAATCTTCTGTATCTGAAGGAGAGTGTTCAGTCCCAAACGCGATGCAACAGTAAGGATCAAACACAAAGAAAATTGTTTTATGTGTAACAGGCGAAGTCCGACCTGAAAATCCTGCACAAAGCCCGTTTGTTATCAACATTCCACCAACCATACTATTATTAAGCAGTGTATCTAATTATCGTTTTATAAAATATTCGTTTAAATAAATTATGTGTGTCCACATTTATCTTCATTTCACATTAAAAAACAATGTATCTGCTTTTTATTGCATGTTTTGTACCTTGAATTACGAGAATGCATATGTTGGGTGGTAAGCAGGCGAATACTTGGCCAATATTATATTTCTACGCCTCAAACATACGAGTAGTACTAATTTTGTTATTTCTTATATAATTTGCTTTATTTTTCATATTTGCTACGTTTTTCAGAAGCTCGTTCCGATTGTACTTCGAATTAAGATTCTAAGTTATCTGACGTCACTTAAATTTTCTCTCATAATAAAAATTTGCTTTTTTATTTAATGTTTTAAAAGTAAAGGACAGTATGTTTGCTACCAATTTTCGTCAACCTAATACATTTTACAATACTATGGGAAATGTATAAGTTTTATTCTTCATAAATGAAGAGTTTGAGGCTTCTTTAGCCCAGCTGATTTCCCTTCTTTTTTTTCATAGTGCATTGGAAATTTAATTTAATATATCCATCTTAATCAGAGGTTCTGAAAGTGTCAAGTTCGATTTTATCTGAGCAGATTTTAATGCTATAAACATTTTTTTAAGATCTGAAATTGGCCAAATTGTTTTTACTTTGAAAATTTTGAGATTGCTTTTACTGAATTAAGAAAAATAATTAAGTACCTACGCGATTTCTAGGTTTGTGCCAACTAAACGAGTAAAAAAATGGCGTAATAAACCCAATTGGTTTAACAGCAGCTTAGCCAGGCTGGAGAATGCTATGAATAAAGCGTGCAAATTGAAAAAGTTTCATCCCTCCGCGCGTAATAAATTTCTGCCATAATTTTTTAAAGAAATTTGCTTATAGTCAATTTGTTTCCTTTATGGAAACTAATATTAAAAGTGATCCAAAAACAAGGGTCCAACTCCATACCATGAGAAACATCCCCGTATCATAAGACTACACCCTCATGGTTGACGGTTTTTCTTGTGTAAGGTGGGAGTAATTCTGCCCTGGGGGGTCGTCTTACAAAGGTCTTGCCATCGAGATTTCTTAAATTGATTCTTGTTTCGTCCATCCAGAGGATATTTCGCCATCGGTTAATGCCTTGCTTTCCACTCCATTCCGCGTGGTTCTTAGCAAAGTCGAGCCTTTGTTTTATGCCTGGTTCTTAAAAACGGAACGTTACTTGCAGTTCTGCCAAACAAATTTGCTTCATCAGCCTTCTCTGAACAGTTCTAGTCCTAATATTGGATCTTCAAGTTTTTCCGGTTTTAATGCATTTGTTACCGTATTTGGAGAGCTTCTCATAAATTTTGTAATTTCTGCGTAAGTTTTTTTTTAGTTCTTAACTGCGGAATCAGTTTTCTCTCATCTTTGCGGCAATGTGGTCTTCGGTCCATTTTCTAACAAGTTATTGTAGTTATGAATATCCATTTAGTATATGAAGTATTGTACTTACCTATTTAATACAAAAAAAAAACCTTTTAATTGAATTATTAAAAAATCTGTTACGCAAAACAGCACACCTATTTTAATGACCAACTACTTTTAAAGCTTACTTGAAAGTGACAAAACTCCTTTTTAACATCATCATATACATCTGCCTTGGTAAAGGACAAAATGTAGATAACGGTCATCATTGTTAAATAAGAACATATGTGATAAATGTACAGAAAAGTGAAAAAATATGGAGAAATGTGGAAATATATGGGTCACACCTATTTCACTGATGATAGCTTTATGTATACAGGGTGAGTTTTTTAACTTGAGACATCCAAATTACTCGAAAAATACCTGATATCACGAAAAATGTTTCAGACAAAAGTCACAAGGTTCTGAAGGGGACATAAGATGGTGATCACGAGTTTGACCTTGAGCCCCATTTTCAAGGTCAAACGAAGGTCACTTTTGTTTTTTTAAAGGGAACCCCTATTTTTTTGACAGATTCGTAATCTGCGTGAAAAATCACAATTCTTTAACATGAAACACTTTTTTCAAAAATGTGTTATTTTCCCGTCAGAGGGCGCCATAAAACTTAAGACATCAAAATTACTCGAAAAGTACGAAATATCGCGAAAAATGTTTCAGACAAAAGTCACAAGGTTCTGAAGGGGACATAAGATGGTGACCACGAAGTTGACCTTGAGACCCGTTTTCAAGGTCAAACGAAGGTCACTTTTGATTTTTCAAATGATAATTCCTGATTTTCATTGCTCTGTCGTATTGCTCGTAGGCTTGTCATTTGTTTTTACATACTGCGTTTAGCATAACCCAGAAACAACGACGTGGACGTAGCAGTATTTTGTTTCCTTCGGGATGATTAATTAGAGTGGGCCCCCTTGCCTCCCACTGTTGAATCATTGAACTATTCCCATTTCGATGATTATTTTCCGAGACTATTTCAACAAATGCTCGAAAATGTGACCATTCACTACAATACAATTGTCTATCCGCGCTCTAAATGAACCAACAGAACTGAGAAGTATTTCTTGCGTAATCTTCCGGCAAGCTTCAGTTATTCGTCTTTTCTTGCCCTCAAGTGTTGTTGGCTTTTTTCTGTAAACCTCACTTTTTAAGTAGCCCCACAAGAAGAAATCAAGTGACGTAAGATTAGGTGATCTAACAGGCCATTGCCTCGGACCCCCTCGTCCGAACCACCGTTGATGGTAAACATTGTTTAATACGCCCCGGGCTACTTGGGAATAATGGGCTGGACAACCATCATGTTGAAACCACATTTTTTGTCGCAACTCCAATGGCAGTTCTTCTAGTAATACTGGAAGATGGTCCCGCAAGAAGCTTGCATAATTTTCGCTATTCAAGTTGCCTTCAGTAAAATATGGACCTATTAATTTATCCTCAATAATTCCCGCCCAAACATTAACATTCCAAGGGTGCTGGCGTTCAACTTGTCGCAACCAAAAAGGGTTTTCGGTAGCCCAGTAGTCGATTAACCGTACCGTGATTGGTGAAAGTCGACTCATCAGAGAATAACACCTTGGCGAAGAAAGGTGTCCTCAACAGCCACCCTATCTGACCGATTCCTTTTCTTTGGTTGCACACTTCCTTCGCCAGTGAATTGTTGGATGACCCGATAAAAGGAAGCGCGCAATCGTATCTGGTCTGGGAAACGTTGGGCGTAAAGAGTAACAGCACCATCGATGTTCCTTCCACTTTCTCCATAAATCAATATCATTTCAATTTTCTCTTGAATTACTAATAATAATAATAATCAGTTCCTCAAAAGAAATATCGAACTTCCAACACCCTAACAACGTTGGAAACCGATTAATGATTTAGGCGTGCCAGTGCAGTGGTATCTAGCACTGAATGAATAAGACCTTTCAGACAAAGTCGTGTGCCCCATTGAGGAATACGACTGAGCAATGAAAATCAGAATTTTTATTTGTAAAATTCAAAAGTGACCTTCGTTTGACCTTGAAAAAGGGTCTCAAGGTCAAACTCGTGGTCACCATGTTCCTTCATAACCTTGTGACTTTTGTCTGAAACATTTTTCGCGATATCGCGTATTTTTCAAGTAATTTGGATGTCTCAAGTTAAAAAACTCACCCTGTATATTGAACTATCGTCACTAAAGTCTAGTAAAAGTATTGCACCCGACAATTGTCCACTATTGTTTTTTATGGCTTGGAAGTTTGCTCACTTGAGATTATATTTAATGTGTCTCTTAAGCTGGGTATATTTCTCGATCGTTGGAAACATTCATTCACAAGTCCTGTTCATAAATCTGGTTCTAAAGGAAACGTTGAAAACTATAGGCCTATAGCTAAATTGCAATTGATTCCCAAAATTTGTTAAGCTGTTGTAAAATAGGCTTCATGCATTTGTGTGTAACCAAATTTCTCAATGCCAACATGGTTTCATGAGTGGTAAATCGACTGCAACAAACTTATCAATTCTTATGTAACATGGAAAAACGTTTATAAATTGACTTTGTTTTCATCGATTTTTTCAAGGCCTTTGAGAGATTCCAACATAAAGTCCTTTTGAAGAAACTCGAGATGTTTGGATTTCGTTCAAAATACTTGAAGCTGAATTGCCAGTTACTTGGTAGCGAACACAAAATTGTTAAGATTGGTTCTGTTTGCTCTAAGGTGATTCTGAATTACTCAGGTATTGCAGAGGGCAGACATATTAGCCAGCGCTGTTTCCTTCTTTTCATAAACGACCATCCATCAGTTGTACAGATATCATAATGTCTTTTATATGCAGACGGTTTTAAAATGATGCCATTCGACCGCAAAACGATTTTAATCATATTATTGACTGGTGTTCTTTGAATGGTTTATATTACAATATAAGTAAATGTTTAGTTATATCTTACAATAGAAAAATGTTTCCAATTTTCTTTGATTATAATATTCAAGGAATAGTACTAAGAAGAATTACTATCAAAAAGAACTAGGAGTAGTCTTTAATGCAGAATTAAATTTTTCGTTGCATTTGGATTATAGCGGCAAGACTAATCGCATGCTGTTTTTTTTTTATTTCGCAATTCCAATGACTTTTATGATCCCTACACCCTTAAGTCTTTAGATAATTTAATAATTCGTTCTATTTTAGAATATTGTTGCATTGTTTGGAACCCTTTTTATCGTAATCATCATTAAATATTACATATTGAGAGAATTCAAAAAGATGTGCTCTTATTAATACACTCGTAAAACCACTTACTTCTTAAGGGGAGATTCTCACATAGACGACGAAAAAGTAGCTCAACTTTGGGATTTTTTTTATAGGAAAATGAAAAAATGGATCGAAATTCTTTTTGGCATGTTTTTTTTATTGTACATTGAAGTGTACGTTCATAATTTCTTTAAACCATGTTTTCAAAACACTGCAAATCGGTGGAAGAGATCCTGGTTCGACATCAATCTGAAATCAAAAAATCCAAAATGGGAATGAAATTACATTAAATGTGCTGGAGGAAGAAACCAAAAGTTTTTAAAAAAGTTGAAAATTCACGAAAGCGCGAAAAATTTAAGGCCATTTTTGGGCTATTTTTCGTCTCGAATTGTTGCTTAAAAAAATAGTTAAAAATAATATTTTTTCATATTTTTTGGTTCGTACCAAAATTAAATGTTTGTACATCGAAATAAAAGAAACCGGAAGTAAATCGCTTCAGCCGTTTTAGAGTAATCTCTTTCACCGTTTTGTAATAATTGAATTTTGTAGAAACGTTGAAATGTTGACTGATTCTGTTAATTTTTTTATTTTACTGCTCTGATCAATAGGCTGTAAAATCGGTTCTACTGCTCGGATCGGCTTAAAATTTGAAAACAATATTTTTAACATCTTACTCTTTCAGAAAATCAAATAAAAAAATATCGGAAATTTCAAAGTTCTATATGAGAACCTCCTCTTAACTGCTCATATTGATTGTTCAATTTTACTATCTATGTTTGATATTTATACCCCTACCCGCATTCTTCGACTTAGAGACCAGCTTTATTTTTATTGCTAGACGCAGAACGAATTATAAACTCAATAATCTTATAACTACAGCGTGTGTCAATTACAATTTGTATAGAAACGTTATTGATTTCAATATATCTAGATTGCTTTGTAAGAGCGTTATCATGAATTCTTTATAATTTTGGTTAATTATTACCGTTAAATCTAACTTTGTAAACTATTAGAAGGAGTCTAAAATAAGAAAAGTCAATATAAATCAAATGATAGATGATGTTTCCCATTAGTGATTTTTGAAACCGTTATTAAATTTGTTCTTAAATCGGGAACAAAAAGCTGTCCTTGAAACGTAAAAACCGGGATTTCTATTGTCTCTGGTGTTTGAATAATGCACCTCACATTCATACCTCAGCTTTCTCTTTTTCCTAGATTAAACCTTTTACTTAAAAGATTACACATAGATTGAAATGTTCCTTCATCACCACACAAAAGTGTTATGCAACCACTGCCGGTAATGCATTGTTTTTTTTTTTGTGTAACTTCAGCACAAAAAATATTTTGGACAATTTTTGTCACTGCGTACAATTTAAGCTGAATACTGTATGCCTTTAGATCAGGATCAGGATTCTCAGTAAAACATTCCAAGTGGTTGCATGCCACAAGCCAAGCTATAGAAAACAGTGTCGAATTGTGTTTAATAAAATTTATAAACTAACCGGTTATTACAGACGACGTCAAATAGTTTTTACTTTTTGTTTTGACATTTGCACATTGATAACTCAAATATGATGTATCCGAAATAATAATAATATTTACAATTTCTGTTGTCTATTGATGAGTGTTGTTCGTAATCAAATTTATTTATGTATTAGCCTAAAAGTTAGACTTATCGACGAGTAATCTCCAGGGATCCCTTCTGTCTTCAATGTCAATGTTGGCTCCTACTAATCCTTATATTGTTTTGCTGGTGACAGTAGTCTCAGCACTTTGCTCTTAGCGAGATTTGAACACGAATGGCTCTTGCATCGTCAAAAACGAAAAATTTCCATTCTCGGTATTTGTAACAGTGATGATCTTCATTGGAAAATGTTGCAAAATGTCTAGATTACCTGAAACGATGTAAGAAATATTTCACCCCCTCTGATCTGGCTTCAATATATTAGGCATTCATCTGCCCGAAATTGGAGTACGATGCTTACCTCTGGTCAGATGCTTCTAAAACCTCTTTGCACTTTCTAGATTAGATTCAAAAATCCAGCAATAAAAGCTACATGTAATGTTAATATTACACAGTCACTTAACACCATCGAATGCTGAAGTAAAGTTTTCTGTCTCATCTTGTTCTGTTGCTATTTTTTATCCAACTACGGCGAAGCAAAGGGAGAATTGTGTTTGACCGGTATATATGTATGCTCATCTGTTCCCTCATAATTTGTAAACTACTTATCGTATTATTTCGTCCCAATTTAGTGGTACGTTGAAAAGATCAATTTTGGTTTAGTACAGGGTAAGTTTGACAACTATGAAACAACCATGTCCATAGATTTTTGTGAAAAAAATGTATGTTAAAAATGATTGTTAAGTTGGATACTGATTACAAATCAATGGATTTTAGAGAATTTAATGCTTTCTACTCTTATGGAAGTTGGATTTTTTTAAAAAATATGAAGAGTAATATGGCTGTGAATTGAAATTAGCTGACGAAGAAGGCGCTTCTTTACTATAACTTTCATTGACTTTAAGCAAGGTGACGATGCACATTTAGTCAGACTACCAAAGTTATTTATGGAGGTCTTAAAGCAATTAGAAAATAAATTTGATAACAAGCTGTAACATTAAAGCAAATTTGTATGAATTATTGACATCGGAATTTATATACATATTAATGTTGTGCTAGACAGGATAACAAATATATAATAACTTCATTTATAAGAGTGAGTATATCCTTTTTTAATTAAGAAGTAAAACAAAGATGATTAAATATTTAATGACAAAAATAAACTTTTAAGCGTTGTACCTACATTTATTTAAAAAAAAAGTGCATTCGAGTCTCAGGTTTTTAAAGTCTTAGCGAATTTCATCGGAACAATAAGTTTGGTTATTGTCTATGTACATTATTATATTGCATGTAAAACAATAACACCTTAACAAAAAAAAAATGGAAAGCGGATCTGCAAATACTTTTTCACGAAATTATATCCCCAAAATAATTTAAATAAAAATTAAGTTTAAAAACTGAAACTCAACTACTGAAAATCGCGCTCTAGAAAGTATGAAAAAAGAAAATATTCTCATTCGAAATATGGAGACTATAACTCCATATCGGTATGAATGCTATTTAGTATACCCTCAAGCCCGCTTTCGGACGTAGATACGGAATATTGTAGCTTGTTCCTTAGCGAAGAAACTCCCTTATTGAATGCCCTTCCAAACTCTTTATTTCTTAGTCATCATTCAAAACCAAAGTACATTAGTACTCGTACCTACCTCTCTTTCCCTAATTTTACATCGCTCGCGCTGTATTTTACATTTTAGGCAAAAAAAGGAGATGGGAATCTTTAGTGTTGCAAGATGTAAATCATGGACTCCCGTTTCTAGATTCAACGCATAATTTGGGGTGAAATCGGACAATTTGAAAGTTTTTTTGCATAAAATATCCAAAGATACTGAATCCTCATCGGCAGTAACAAGACTGTGACCCTGACTCTGAATATTATGAGCTTTGCTGAAAGGTTAATACTTTTTAGCAATAAAACATTTCCATGTGCTGCTCAGAATCAAGCAAGAAGTCAGTAGTGTACTTTCAGGGATACTTTCTTTTTCTTTTTAAAGCAAAAATTCATCAAAGCATGCTGTTATTTTAAATTATATATAGTATATAAATTTGTGTACATTCATGGATATATCTTAAAGAAATTTGTATCATACAGGTATCATCTACAGTAGTTAGACCTGAAACGAAATTTTACTTTCTCTATGTTACGTTGTTCAAAAAAATAAAATGCATTTCGTTTTCATACTTTTAAAATAATGGTAGTGCTCTTTCAAAATATATAGAACTTTTTCATTGGATATGCTCTAATCGGTGTGTTTTTGAAAAATATGAAATCCCTTTGGTAGAGAGATTCCCTAGCATGAACTTCAAAGTGATACTCTTCAGCACGAATGTTACATATTTTCGAAGCTGCTTCAAACATTTTGTAAATAACGATATATATGTATAGGTATAATCGTAATCTAAAAACGAAATATCTCCAGTCATAAAAATCCCACTTGATCTTCGCAAGTGGATATGTTAACCTTCTCTACGTGTGTTATTAAATTGGCAGATATAATGATAAAAATAACGCCCGCTTATTTTGCTGTTTCCCAAATTACTTTGAGCAATCAGTTATTGCCATTCACTGGAAAAATACCATAAATGTCTGGTGTTTAATACAATGACAACAGACTGAAGACCCTTGTAAATAAAAATAAGCAAAAAAAAAAACCAATGTTTATATTCTGATACACCTGTATTATCGAATGTTTTCCCAAAACATGTACTTCATTAGTCTTCGCTTATCATTGAGAGGATTAGTCAGCTCTGAATACATTGTTCAGCATGAAATCCATTCGTAAATTGATACTATTGAATTAATTGGCGTGCGAGTAAGAAATCACTCTTCCTGATTCTGGCAGCTACATTTAATAGTATGTATATATATGTACATTGAGTAAATAATCATATTTTCTCGTTCATGAGAAAGCGGAGAACTTTATCTTCATCGAACAACTCAAATGGCCTTCAATCTGACTGTTAACATGGATTCAAAGATCAAGATATGCGTACGTAAATACGAGGGCGGGTCAATAAGTCCGTGACTTTTGGATTAAAACACAGATTTTTTGATAAAAAAATAATTTTATTTTTCAACGTAGTCTCCCTTGAGCTCTATACACTTTGTCCAACGCTTCTCCAATTTTTTTATCCCTTCCAAAAAAAATGATTTGTCGAGGTCCTCAAAATAGGCCTTTGTTTGCGAGATGACTTCATCATTGGAGTCAAATCTTTTTCCACCAAGCCATTTCTTCAGGTTTGGGAACAAGAAGTAGTCGCTCGGAGCCAAATCTGGAGAATAGGGTGGATGAAGGAGCAATTCATAGCCCAATTCATGGATTTTTGCCATGGCAACTGCACATGTGTTTGTGGTCGACTGTGAGCAAACGCGGCACCCATCTTGCGGAAAGCTTTCTCATGCCCAAGTGATCATTCAAAATTGAAACCACTGAGCCATGCGAGATCCCTACGGCTTCCACAATCTCTCGCACTTTCAATCTTCGGTCGGCCAACACCATATCGTGAATTTTTTCGATTGTTTCGGGTGTAGAGACCTCAACTGGGCGTCCAGGACGTTCGGCATCTTCAGTGCTTTTACGGCCACAACGAAATTCAGTAAACCACTTTTTTACCATTGAAATCGATGGTGCAGAGTCCCCATAGTATTTATCAAGCTTAGCCTTGGTCTCGGTAATGGTTTTTTTTCGCAAGAAATAATGCTTAATAAGCACACGAAATTCACTTTTTTCCATTTTCTCCTCAAATTAGTGAGTAGTCTGATAAAAATAGCTGTCAAACACAAACTAACTGACGCAGCAAGTTTAAATTTTGACAGGAGTCAACTGACAGATGCCTGTTGACAGGAGCAGTGTTGCTGTTTCAGTAAAGAGGTCAGAAATTCAAAAAGTCACGGACTTATTGACCCGCCCTCGTATATGATCTCATATATTTTCATTGTTACAAGTAGGTATGGAGAGAATTATGTAGCACTGTTGGTATTAGAATACAGAATGGTAGCACCAACTGCTAGTATTTTGTCTACAGCAGCATATCTGCTCATCTGGGTTCACATACCATGCACATCTAATGATTTTATGTTCCCTTAAGAATATCAATCAGGAATCCAAATCTGATTCGCTGGAAATTTGCCTGCAAATATATATTTGGACAAAAATAAACAGAATTCCTTTATTTTATAAAATTTATACAATATCAAAGTTATTTGTTTACAAGTAAAATTTGGTACGGATTAAGTACATAATAGCAGGCTGCGTTGAATTTTGTAATGTCTATTAATTATCAGATTAATGATCGTTGACGAGCAAAGTCTGAACTAAAGTCTTTTTTTAATTTTCATGGATTTAGGACTCTAGTTGTTTAGACAGTTAGCTAAGTAGCATCTGTTGCCTTAGGTATTTTTCGCCGAATGCATACCAGGGTCCATTTCTGGAGTCTATATTCAATTTTGAGTTAGATGAACTCCTTTACTACCTCAACAGTTCCAGCTGTCAACCAAATTCTTTCACTTACTTGACACTATACCATACATTTGCTCTTCCCCTAACAAACCATAAGAAAGAAGACATAAAAGATTTAATAGTAGCAGACTGAGAATGAACGATGAATAAACTTATTTGTACTTTTGAATCTGGACAAATAAGTTAAATGTAAACATAGTATCTTTAATGTCTACGTAGTCCTTTCGTACTGTGTGCTGCAGCACTATACTGAAAGAATGTCACAACAGTGTCTCTCATTTGTTTCCAAACTTCATGGTGCAAATTGAGGCTTTTAGAGTGATGCCGAATTCGGCAATCGCTTTGTATAACTCGGTTTGATAAAAAATGTCATATCCGGGTTTAAAGTCAGTCAGATGATCGCTGACTTGAAATTCACTGGCCTTTTCCAAGAAGATTTTCTGTAGTGATTTCCGGAATGAAAATCAGAAAACAAGGTGCTGATAAGTGAAATAGAAAATGTTTTTCTTGAAGTTGGCAAGATACAGCTGATTCTTTAGCATCCATATAGCTGTACCGACTTACTTCAACGCCGGAAGTTAAGTTTTCTTCATACCCTTTCATCTTTTTCTTGGCCATGTCTATCAAGCAGATGCGGGGAATGTTGCTTAAATATTCGTACATCCTTAAGTTCTTCAAAGGTTCAATGTGCCTGAATTCCCGGTCTTAAGCTTACGGATTTTTATAAATACTTCGAATTTGTTACCTTCTTGACTCGTCGATACCTTTGAGCAAGCATACTGCAGTTCTTTTCTATGAGCTGCAACTTCATTCTGGATCTCCAACTCTTGTTGATATGCCTCAACTGATGTCTTCTTCTTAGATATATCAGCAGGTTGCAAATTAGAGATTCGAGCGTCTAAGGTTTGTCAGGGTGCTGTGGAGGAGACTTGTGCTACTTATCATAGTATTTATAGCTGCCGAAAAGTCACTCAGTCCATTACCTGTTGTCGTAGAAGATCTTAGCACTCAACGGATATATTTCTTACCAATATTAACATGGAAATCTTTGAGCAAATTTTGCACATAATGCCTTGAACAGGCTCCATTTAAAGGGCTAAAGAACTCCTATTTATTGTATTTAACAGGAAGATGAGACATTTGTCTCATATTGTATACCTTTGCTTGCAGATCATAGCTAAGCGATTGCTTTTAATAAATTTAATTCGATTTGAACTTACATTCTTACACTAAATCCGCATCCAAACATATGCATCCTTATTATGTTTAGTGTTAAAATTTATGTTTGAGATTTACAAAAGAAATGTAATCACAGTTTTAGCATGTTATACATCAAGATGCTCGTATCTATGAAATACATACTTGATATTCCTGAAGACCTAGTGGTACTGTGATGATTGCGTATACACCATAAAAATATGGTGCAGTATGCGTAGGTAAACTCTTTTGAAGGGCAAAAGGCAAGCACTTAATGTAAAGAAATTAAGGTATAAAGCTATTGAATGCAGAGCAAACGGCTTTCCCATAAAGAAACCAAGGAAACAAAAAATAATATTATATAAGGAATGTCAATGGCAACTACTTGCTTCAAACGCTGAAAGCAGAGCATATTTATGAAATGTTATAGCAGAGAAAATAATACAAACATCCACAACTTGTCAATAAATTCTTAGTTGTTTAATCACATACGTAACAAAATAAAAGCGTATTTAATTAATCAAAATACGAGGGTTATTCCAAAATCAACCCCCGATGTGTTACAATTCGTTACATAGGTGCACTTCGGTGACTTGTTTCTGCATGTCGCAACCAGTACATTATTATCTAACAATAATAATATGCCAAGTTTCGACCGTTTTCGTTTAGTATTTTGCCAATAGTTGCCGTTTTAACATGGAGAATACAATTTTATCTCCCGCCGTCTGTGAGGTACGAAGTGTAATTAGTTTTTTGCATTTCTCGAACGTTTCGAAATGGAAGGTGAAGAATTTTTACAGCAAATTGTGACTGGAGATGAGACTTGGGTCCAGTATGTAAACTTAGAAAGCAAAGAACAGTCAAAGCAATGGATGCACACTCATTCCCCAAACAAGCCAAAAAAAATTCAAACAAACTTTTTCCTATCGAAAAATGATGGCCACTGTTTTGTGGGACAGTAAAGGCGTATTGTTGACCGAGTTTATGGGACATGGAAACACAATAAATGTAGCGATTTACTGTCAAACTCTACGTAAGTTGAGAAGAGCAATCCAGAACAAAAGACGAGGAATGCTTACCAAAGGTGTGATGCTTCTGCATGACAACGCACGACCACACACTGCTGCACGCAGAAAAACTTTAGTGGAGGAGTTCAATTGGGATATTTTTGATCACCCTCCCTACAGTCCTGATTTGCCACCAAGTGATTATCACCTTTTCCCAAAATTAAAATCATCCATTGCATCTCAACATTTTGGAAATAATGAGGAACTTATGAACGGTGTGAATCAATACCTCAACGCACTGGCGGTGTCATATTTTAAGAGGATATACAAAAGCTCGTCCCACGTTACCAAAAATCTATAGATTTAAACGGAGACTATCTAGAAAAATAATTTAGATGTTAATAAAACTATTTTGTGCAAAAAATTAATGTTTTGGGTTTTTCAAAAAATATTTTCCACTTCGGAGGTTGATTTTGGAATAGCCCTCGTAATATCTTCGAGTGGCATATGTTTCCTACTAATATTCGAAACAAAGTTGTTCATTATCTGATTGTTATCACAATTTTTAAAAAAACGAATGAAAAATTTACTTAGCTATTTCAATAAACTATACACTGCAGGGTTTACTTCTTCAAATCATCTCATTTGCTCGAAAATATGTTCATTTTTATGACTTAAACTTGTTTTGTGAATATATATTTTATATGTCTTTCTATTTAAGCTTCAAGAAGATCCACTGTTTTAGACCAAAATTTAGTTCAGCTGTAAGGCTCATTTCCGACCTAATAGCCACGCTATTTACAAAAATAGCCGTATTTAGGATGCGTAGAAACCCGAAAAAATGTAAGAGCTGCCATTACATTCAGACAAAACAACGGTTTGATGTGGTTTATGGGCTGGTAAATCATCGGCACCACTTACCACACAGCCCGTGAAACCAAGGCTTTATTGCGAGAACGATCCGTTGGACTGTCAATTTCTCGTTTTGAACAGCAAATTGGTCGCCTATATCCTATGACACTACACCTCTAGGATAAACCGGCTATGATTGAGGAATTAAGGGCAAACATTACCCGAGTCATTCTTCAAACACCGCTCGTAATGTTTGAACGAGTCATTGAAAATTGAAACTCCGGAATGAACCATATCAGCTGCAGTTACTGCTAACCTTTAAAATATTTCTGTCAATAATTTAAAGAATATTTCATCTCCAACCAATGTAAAGGATTATCCAAACAAAATTGATTTGGAAAAAGAACATATAAAAGAAACATCCTTTATTTTGAACATAGATTTTAAGAAATTAAACAATTAAAGCCTTGCAAGCCACTAGATCCTTGACAATTGTTTTCGCTGGAGTTCGACGTAAGAAAATGATATTGCACTCTGCTCTGCTCTGTTATGCTAATCAGTTATGGCGGAGGAGGATAATGGTCACTTTTTGGCAGGTTATTGTTGTTCGTAGGACCTGCTGTTATACTTTCTATTCAAAAGTCCTTTAATAAAACTAGAACCAAAAACAACCAGGAATATCTTCATCTGGCTTTGATAACCTCCAGATTTAGATATCATCATCTGCTTATGAGCTATAGAGCAAGACTGGGGCCATGAGGCTATAAGGCTTCTGGGCAAGGCCTCAAATTCCTATTTTTGATCTACTAGCCAATATTATTAAGAAGCAATAGTTTTGCCCATATGTCTCACAAGAATTGCAGCTAATTTTCTAAATGTCTTCTTAGTAAATATGACTTTCCAGTTAAAGATATTAGAATATAACAGGGACCTAACCCAATTGACCTATTTTTTAAAAAAGGCTGATGAAATATGTATTTACAGCCCAATTTAATTTGTGGTGCAAAGTGCTTATTTTTCTATACAATCTATTTTTTCTGCCCAAAGTAAATGGGTTCATTCGACCCAATTTTTAATGTTTATTTTTGCAGAACAAATGGGTTAGTTTGACCCAATAATTTTTCGGGCGTAAAATATTGGGTCGAATCAACACAATTTTTTTTTGGTAAATTTTTTTGGGTAAACAAAAATTAAAAGAAAATACCCTTTATTTTTTAAGCTCCGAGTTTATTCTATTAAAATACATTCATATGTAATATAGGGTCAGTTTTGTTTTTGGGCAAATTTCGATCTCGAAATTTTTATGAATTCCGATATGGTAATAATATACAAGTTGATGATTCCAAGTTTGATTGCTCGTTCGATAAAAATGCGGAGATGTTACCTCGTTGACGACTTAGCAAAGAAGAAAGTTTATTACTCCATATTAGGCGGATGTAGGTTCTCTTACAAAAATATATTGAAATACATAATCGATAACATAGAAAAATATTAGAGATGTTACATTCAGATTATTGCTTGAATATTGCCGGCCGCCTTGCACTAACCGGTGCAAAACCTAACCTTAGATACATGTAAAATGATGAATAGAGCTCTATCTATACATATCAATGATATCAATATATGTAACAAAAAAAGAAATGAATGAAATTAATTAATACAGTTAAATTCAAGTCTGAGTATTTATGAAATTTAAGATTTTACAAAGTACTTCAAAATATCTGGGAAAAAGTTTCATGAAGTGGTTCTTGATCGGTTCGTTGTATTTCATTATTGACTTTCAAGTATTAAGATGAGTTGGATACGCATTACAGTTAGTCCTCATACAATACGCATATTTTTACGATGGGACGTATCACAACGCCCTGAGCAGTTTTAATATCTGCCACACGAATTCTACCGTCAGGCCCCGGTTGGACCTTCACTACGCGTCCTAGCCGCCATTCGTTCGGAGGAAGCCTTTCATCCCAAAGAACAACTAAATCACCAATGACGACATCCTTCTTCGGGTATTTCCACTTGTATCTTTTATGCAATTCGTTGAGTTACTTCTGTTTCCAACAAAAACAAAAAAAACACTGTGGCGCTGGCAGCCCGGTATGGGCCATGGCCTAGCTTCTTGACACTCATTTGTGTTGCTCCCGTTGTCATATTGGTCACATCTGAGCGGGGCCTACGGTTTATCGCCGAGTCCGAACGGCACTCCTTAGAAGCTTTTCGTAGGCAGTTTTACTTTCGGGAGTTTGCCATTGCCCGCCGAAAGGGTGATGGCGACTTGAAAAAATTGTTGGTGACCCAGCTAGGAATCGAACCTAGACTCTGTGCGTGATAGTCCGAGGAGCTAACCATCGCGCCATCGTCATCGCGTTCCACCTTTGACAAAATTTTTGATGTAAAAGTTGAACCTTTTGCCAACGTTTTATACTACTTAGAGATCTCTCCTCATTAATCTTACCTTCAGGGATAGAAAGAAGAGGGCCTCCTCGAAGGAAATGTCCTGACGTTAAAGGGAGTATGTCATCAATACTATCGGATGTCGGGAATATGGGCCGCCCTTAATGATTTAGGCAGGATTCAATTTCGCTAAAAGTGTTGAAAATTCTTCAAATGTGAGGCTATGACAAACGGCAACCTTACGGAAATGAATCTTGAAACTTTTAACGGCAGCTTCCCATAAGCCTCCCATATGCGGAGCACCTGGTGGTATGAATTTCCATTGCAGACCCCGATCCCTGTAATTCTCTGACGCCTTAGAGGAAAACATTTTAAGAAACTGATTAAACTCTTTGGTTAAGATTTGACTGGCTCCTACTAAGTTGGTCCCATTATCTGAATAAAGCATCTTAGGCATTCCGCGTCTGGAAACAAATCTATGCAAAGCGGAGAGAAAAGATTCAGATGTTAAGTCGCTAGTTGGCTCAAGATGTATCGCCTTCACTGCGAAGCAAACAAAAACACAGATGTAACCCTTTGTGATCCTACAATAACGACCTGTGAAATTTTTAATTAGAAAAGGCCCAGCAAAATCCAGGCATGTATGAGTAAAAGGTAATGATATTTCATTTCTTTCTTTGGGTAACGGAGCCATTATTTGCGAATAAATTTTCCGTATATAGAGAGAGCATGTTTTACAGGTGCGAATATGTTTCTTCACTAAATTTTTGACCTTTGGTATCCAAAATTCAGAGCGAATTACTCGGATAACAAGTTGATTACCGCCGTGCAGTGTGAGAGCATGATAAAACTTAACAAGCAGCGTGGAAATTCTAGCATGGTATTTTAAAATTACAGGAAACTTTTCATTATACGAAAGAGTAGAATTTGCTAATCTTCCGTTCGATCGAATGATTCGGTCAGAATCGAGCATTGGATTTAAATTCAATATAGTGCTTTGGCAACGATTAGTATAAGGCCTCGTAGAAGTAGCATCTTCCGACAGGTGCTGGTTCCTTAAATGACGAGAATGAGCCTCTGCAGCCGAACATCTTGCAGCTCTGCTAATAAGTCCTGCTTCACGACGCCTCCCCGTGGCGCCATCTGGGAATCTCACTAGAGTTTGCGAAGTGAAGGGGGCAAATGGCGAGTTTCCTGCGCCATTAACCAGGATTAGTGTCGGAAAAACAAAACAAGACCTTCTCCGGGCTACTCCGACATATTTGGAGCTCAGGCCGGAAAGGATTTCCAGGACTTAGTCTTGGAAAAGAGATGGTGGCGGACGAGCCCTATAAGGACCAACGGCAGCGCTCACATCCCGGAACGGGTTACTGGCTTCGGTGTAACCGACCCCTTGTCCTAGGGGCACTCAAAATGGAACTGGTCCTCCAGGTTGGGGGTTGTGCCGCCGGGGTAACTGCCCGGCCATTTAAAAAAAATTAAGTTACGAAGCATCAACAAGCCTCGGATATGGACGGATCACTGTTGACAACCCACGCAAACGATTTAAGGACAATGACTTTCGGATATGCTAGATGCTAGATTCTCTTGTCTACCTTTCTCAATTGCTTCATCGTTTTTAATTAACTCAAGTTTTCTAATTGAATCAATAATTTCACTTAGACATGTAATATAAACACCTGAGGATGAACGATACTTTCCTGTAATAGCTTCTACTTCTTCGGAAGTACCACTTTCTTCCACCCGACGGCATGCTCGATAAGATTTTTGCACCTCAGACCATATCATTTTTAACTCACACTTCACCGTTTCTAAAGAAACAATCGTTTGATCAACTAGAGGAACACCCTTGAAATTCTTTTGGATTTCGACCAATTGGTCAGTCCCTGCAATGAACTGATCTAATTCCATCATTTTAATGAATAAGTTCACTCTTCTTTTGGAAAGACTTCCTCAAACGAACACGTGAATATAAAGAAATATACACTTTTCTTTATTCGAAACCGATAGCCGCGCAGACGATTACTTTAAAATGCGTTCCACCAAAAAATAAGCACCAACTTAATACAACTTCTCAGTTTTTTTTTTTTTTTTTAATGAAATAGCACTGATCAAAAAACAATTCACTTACCCTTTTTTGAAGCAAATGAAAGATTTGTCTCGCTGGTTTTTTTTTCTTCTTCGTTGAAAATCCACAGGGTAATAAGCGGTGATATTCCGTTTTCCTAGGCGTAGAGGGTGGTGATCGATGGCGTAAAGTCCCAAGATGACTGATGCTGATCGTAAGTCGACTGCGGTGAGATGTTCTTCCGGAGTGGAGTTTGGGCGTAGAGTCTCTTCTTTTTTTTTTGTGTGAATTTGGAGGCAGACTCCCGCTGAGAACTTTAATTGTTTTAGCGATTTTTTTTTTTTCACAACCACTGAGGGATTGAGGCAATTATGAGATGATGATGGATATCAATAATTTTGATTTGATTATGCGGATAATGTCCGCTTTGATTATTCTCCTTTGAAAGCGTTTCTACTTTTATGTGATATAACGGATAGTGTCCGAATATTTTTTTTTTTTAATGAATGATTTCACTAAATGAATTGAATATTTTCATTTATTGATGAATGATTAAAGTGAAGTATTTTAGGTTATTTTATTTGAATAAGTGTCTATTTTGGCACGATGATTAATATTTCGTTTGTAAGAAGATATTAAATTTTATTTTAACCAATGATTTGGCTCGACTGGACCAAAAAATGATGGTTCCAAGTTTGATTGCTGGTTCGAAAAAAATGCGGAGATGTTGCCTCGTTGAGGGCTTAGCAAAGAAGAACGTTTATTACTCCATATTAGGCGGATGTAGGTCCGTCCGTCTGTGAAGAAGCGACCTCTTACAAAAATATATTGAAATACACAATCGATAACATAGAAAAATATTAGGGATGTTACATTCAGATTTTCGCTTGAACACAAGTCGAAAAAGTAAGTTCGACAATCATGCATACCTATCATATCTCCAGTTCAAACGAATCCAATACTTGATCTATAATATTAGCACTTGTCTACGTGTGCAATTAGAGTACTTTTTTTTACCCATTTTCGATGTCCCAAAAAAATATTGGGTCTAATATATCGATTTATTTTCACCAGAAATAGTATTGGGTCAAATAAACTTTTTTGTTGCGGCTAGAAAAATAAATGTTTAACTCAACCAGTTTCCATCTGCTCAATAAATATAGTAGGTTTAAATAACTGGTTTATTTGGCCACTAATGTGATGTGGCCAAAAATACTAATTTTATTTGGTCCAATTTCAAAATGGGTTAAGTTCTTAAAGGCATAACAAGAATAGACAGGCAGCTTCATCAGTATCAACCAGATGTACTTCTTTTTAATTAACAACCTTAACCACTACTGGCCGTTTTTGCGAATAAAAATCAAAATACCCTGTATTTTCGATCCCTGGAATATAATAACCATGAATAGGCAAGGTCTTATAAGATGGTCTTATCGATTTTCATTTTTCATTGTTTCCTCATTTCATGCCAAGTTATTGATTGTGTATGTTGGTTAAACAGAAATTTCAATAAATATCATTGAATTGAATGCCATGTACGTACGTAGAAATCAGAAATAACTATGAAGCAAATATTTTCGTGGAATCACATTTGAATGCAATTAAATGCTATTGGTAATCTCATAAACTCTTTGTGTAGGTATTTTCAAAGTGTACTATATATTGATATTTTCCCCTAAATATGCAGAACTTAACTCTTAACCGAATTTTCTAAGCAAATTTCATTCAAAGTCCGGGCACAATGAGAACCATAAAATTCTTATCCAAACAATGTTCATAAAACCCCTTAAGTCGTTGACAAAAGTTTTGATTGAATTTAGGTATTAGGCTTCACACCATCAACCAACCCTATTAAATTATGCCTAGCTCCGTTTCATACATTAAAATCCTCTGCACCTCCATTGAATCAGTTATGGCACTTACTTTGGAAATTCGTTATTAGGAGACGAATTGATGTTCATGAATATATGTATGTACATACTCGTATGTATGTATATTGCATATGTTTGAAAATAAATTCGTGAGTGATACAAAAAATGAAAATCAATAATCCATCAAAGTAAGGCGAACAAAAGTGTACATACTTACTCACTCAGCTTTCATAAAAAATTTCCTTTTCAGAGTAAGTTCTTTTTTCAGTATTTACTTGCTCTCTTTTGACTTTTGTTGAGATATATAGTACATATGGTATACCTGTTGTACAAGAAAAAGACTGGAACTACTGTTATTTCTTTTCGGCAGTCAAATGACTTTTTATTTACAAAATTCATTTAATATTACAAATTTATGATCTAAGTCGTACGATCTAAGGTAAATTATGAAATAAACAAGCAAAAACGAAGACAGGTTATGGACTCAGATGGAATAGCTACGTCATTCACCTTCGCTTAAAGCCATAAAAAGAAAAAAAGAAATTGTTGGGTTTAATATTGCATTGCCTGTTTCGTATTCGTATACTGATTCCAATCCATCGAAACTTACTATAGTTTCATTCCTTTCCTTACCGTAAAGAATTTTTCGATTTTTTGATCACTTGAAAAGGTCCTTGTTAAAATCAGTTTAAACTATTTTGTTTAGTTTTTCACGAATGAAAACAAATTTGCAGTTTATTTAAGTCTTTAGAATGAATGTCCAAAAATGTCTATGTGCGTTTCGTAACTGGAATTGGTCATAATTTTGCAAGTTCTTAAAATCACAATGTTAAAAATTATTCTGTTTAAATAAAATATGACTGAAAATTTAATAAAGTATCATTGAAGTGATTCATCATCACTGATTTCAAATCCTGAATAACAGCATTTCTGTAGACAGTATAACGGTGGTGACGAACCAAATACCGCTGTCAGGCAAATGAACATTTCAACTTGAACGATGTAGATCAACAATTCTGTATGCCCGACCTGGATGAAGTGAAGCCAGCAATGTCTAAACTTAACTCCAACAAAGCTGCTGGAGCGGACGGCTTTACTGCCGAGCTCTTCTTAATGACAAGCGATCAGTTGGTAAGAAGCATATATCAAATCTTCGGTTTTATATGGTGGACGAGAGTATGCCCGATGAATGGAACTTCAGTATTGTTTGTCCGATTCTCAAGAGAGGTGACCCTTTGAACTGCGCTCACTACTACTACAAAGACTTACTCTATGGAATGTACAGCGACATCGACCAAGCCAGAAGAGTGAAGATCCAACAACTGAGATGGCTGAAGACGCTTTTTGCTTAAGGCCCAGGTGCATCCCGGACTGTGGCGCCGTCTAAAATAGGCAGCTGACAAGTTCATTCTGTCAGCAAGTGAATATTCAATCATGGTTTCTTGGAAGTAAACGATTTTTTGACATTGTCGGATTAAAGAAGAAATTAGGTCAATCAATTTTCGTTCATTTTTTCCTGGGTGATTTTCTTGTGTGAAAAGGGCTGATTTTTCAGCCAAAGACCAAAATGACCTTTATTTATATTATGTCTGGACCATGCAAAAGGAACTTATGAACACTGCTTGGTATACATAATACTCATAGTACGAATTGATAGCTTTATACAAGTGAGGACTCTCAGAGTGATCGGGAATTTGCTTAGGTATTAATCATCTATCATTTCATCTATCCCTGTTGTTCCAAATGTCAATTGTGGATTTGCAAAAAATCATCAGGCAATATTGAGTATATCATGTATTGAACCAAATCCAAATTATGGCTTATAATTATGATTAGGATCTCGTATTAACAAAGATTTATATTGGAGCCCGTATGAAATTTGCAATAAACATTCAAAACATCCTTTCTTCTGTACGATAGTACATAGCCACAAGTATTATATTTCAATTCAATACTTGGTGTTGATAAAATGTTGCATACACACAACCATAGTGAAGTGCATTCGTATAAAAAATTCGATTGTGGATCCCTTTTTTCGGCATTACCTATAGAATGCATAATGCAGCTGCTTAATAATTTTTTTGATATCTTCTACTCAAAGTTTTTTAGTTCTGTTCGAAGATTATTTAAAAGGCTTTTGCGGTTTTTCGCGAATGGTGTTTGGTATGTATGCCTCAATTAAAGTTTTTTTTTTAAAAAAAAAAAAACATTTTAACTAAACCCTCAGGCGATTAAAATGTTCTTTAATTAGTAATTTCAAGTTTTTTTCAATATGCCTAAGTTCTTCAACTTAAAAGTTCGAACTATATTTAAGTCATTTTTCAAAGAGTTCCTTTATTTCTAAGGTTGTTATTTTTTCTAAATACAGATGAAAATTGTATATGTTTGCAAAAAGTACTACACAAGTTAGACATTTTCTTAATGAAGATATACTATACCTAGTCAAGCCATAATTACTGGTACACAACTGAACTCACTCATTACGAATGCAACACATTTCGTATTGATTGCGATTTGACAGTTGATATTTATGCTTCATTGTGACCTAAAAAGTTTTTGACATTGGGGCGATATCGGAAATCGTATTGTTGTAGTTGGCCTACTTAAATGCAACATGGAAAAAGGCGATATCTTTAGGACGTTGCGACCGCTTGAATCACTCTCAATTTTGTGTATCATGCTGTGAAGTTGTTTGAGGATACTGGTGGAGTACGAGACCGTCAAAGATCCGGCCATCCGCGCACTGTGAGAACTCCGAAAGCGATCAAAGCCATGTAGAATCGAATCGACCGAAAACCGCTGCAAAAACAGAAAATTTTGTCGCGGGAAATGCAAATTTCGCAAAAATCCATGCCTCGCATTATCAAAGAAGATTTGGGACTCAGCACGTACAAGCAACACACTGGACACCAACTCACGGCCGCATTGAAGGAAAAACGCAATCGAAGATCGAAAGCGTTACTCAGCCGGTACACGAAGAACGCTCACAGGCAAATTCTGTTTACTGACGAGAAAATCTTCACCGTAGAAAAATTGTTCAATAAGCAGAACGATCGTATGTATGCTCGGTGATCCAGAGAAGCATCCCAACTCATCCCGAGGGTTCAAAGAGGCCACCATCCCGCGTCTGAATTGGTATGGTGGGGAGTGTGCTGAGATGACGTTTTTATAACTTGACTAGGTAACTTGAATTGGGCCAGCAGCTCAACAATTAAGTTCCTGGCGAAGTACTTGTTTAAACATCAAAAATAAAACCTGGCTAAAATTGTAAGGGCGTGATCGACCCGTAACAGTATTTTGGCCTACGTCATCATATGGCGCTCAACTCCATACAGAAAAAACTATAATTGTGACGAACCAACTTATGGCCTCGGATATAGTTGGATTCACTGTTGTAAACGTTTAAAACGCATCGACCTCCGTATCTGCACGTGGCATGTTCGAACCCTTAACAGACCATGTGCAACCGAGCAATTAACAAAGGCCCTTGAATGCTATCATGCCAACCAGGAAGAGTGGCTCATCCGGACATAAGGGGGGTGAGAAACTAGGATATATACAAGGTGGATCCAAAGTAATGTCATTATGTGAATGTGCCATCATTCTTACAAATGGGGTCAAATGTCATTGTTTTTTGGCATTTATGCTGTAGACAGATGGAGAATTAGTTGACAGTGTGAATTTCGTCGTCGTTTTCCTCATCATCCTGCACCATGTGCGAGATTAATTAAGCGCGTTGCTGAGCGTTTCGTGCAAACTGGGACCACAAGAGATGCCGCAAGATGGGCCAGCCCGTATTGCTCGTTCGACCGAGAGTATTACTGTTGTGATCGAGAACTCCCGAGAGAGTCCACAAAAATCGAAAAGACAACGATGCACACTTTTGGGCATCAGCAAAACTACGATGGGTCGAATTTTGGTGAAACACCTGAATATGTTCCTGTATAGGTAGGTATAAAGGGCAAACCGTTCAACAATTGATATCTGCTGACCGCCATATTCTGAAATTACTGGAATCCTGTGTTTCGTGAATTTATAATTCTCACATCACTGAAGAATTCCACTGCGACGCTAGTGGGCTGGGATACGGAAAATAAAATAAGTTCCACCCGGTTTTGTACTTTTCAAACAATGCAACAGATACCACAGCTACGAACTGGAAAACCATCTATAATTGATGTCCTATAAACATTAAAAATATATCTGAGAGATTCAATTTTAAATCGTTACAAACTGCTAAGCGTTTGCACTAACTCTAAGGGAAAAAAGCACAATCTCTTAATTCCCCGTTGAACACTAGAGAACACAGCAAAGGAAATACTATGGGTCATGTCTTTGAAATGATTGATGGTTTGATATACCGCAAAACAAATGACAAAATATATGTATGTTCGTTCCCCACAAGCCAATACGATAGATCGCCTGTCCGGATCAGGCTGTCCGAACAGCAGTCGAGTGTCACTTGACAACATATTTATCGTATCATTGTACAAATATTACATAAAGTACAATGTACGTGATTTCATAAAGACGTATGTGTGTAGCTTAGTCGTCACCACACTGATCATATCACCTAATCGAAAAAGATCGAACCGTTTTTTCGTAGTTTGTATGTTAATTACAAAGTATGATATTAAAATTTTTAGATTTTAATATGTCAAAGAGTTGTTCTACAAGTAAAATGTCGCATTCGTTTTTTTTATACCCTACAAGTATAATTTAATTTCTTGTCGTTTGTGTTTTGTCTTTGGAATTCGGAAATGGAAATGAAGTATCCTACACAAGACCATTAAGGCCATTCCTGTTGCGTAGTCAGAAAATAATTTTCCAAACAAAACCTGAAAACGTTTCATTTAAAAACTAGTAACGCAAAACCTTTCCAAGAATCCTACATATTTTCCACCTTCGGTATATCGCACTTATGACATTAATACACCTGAACTGCAGGTTTTTTTTAACTTTTGCATACTACGAGTGTAACCACCCTTCTCCTTGTTTTTCATTGTCATATAAACACATATTTGAACAAAATATGCGCATTAAAAAAAAAACATGGCTCATGCTTCTCGTATTTTATTATCATTTTGTTCTTTTTTTTAACTGGAATAGGTACAAGCTTAACTCTGGTATTTTAGAGGTAAATTCTTGAAAGGTAAAATAGAAAAACAAATTTTCACACTGGAATTATGGATAGTTTCAAAAAAATAAAACTTAACAACATCAGCATAAAGTTTTGTAAAAAAAACTTCTGATGAAAGGATTACAACTTTGGTCATCATCAATTTTGTTGTAAAAACCCTTCTAAGGGGATTTAGGTGAAAAGTTACTTTTTCGATGCATGTGTTAAACTATTTTTTAGTCATATTTTTAATATCGATGTCTACATCGCTTCGAAATTATCCATTTTACAATACATAGAATTTTATCGGGAGTCTTAAAGGCTTTGTTTGTCATATTTCACTCAAACTAGGAGTAACATCCTATGAACTAGAAGTCAAGGATATCAATTCTTTGAAATCGTTAAATATGTCGCGTAGAACAGCACAACGTACCAAAGGAGGAAACAAACAAATTAAATTATTCGTCGGAGATAAAATAAATGGTAAGGGAAAGAAGAAAATCCAGTAAGATATGGCAACGAAATCGTACTTTACAGCATAAAACACGTTTGAATAACCTGTGTAAGCTGCAGAGAGAGACCAATAACAGCTTCGAAAATCGTGAAGTAGACACGTATGTTGAAAGCTTGGCAAAAAGGAAATCTAATTATTCGCTTTGGACAGCACTTAGATGTGCTTAAAAACCCAATGCCTCCTCATCGGCTATTACGAATAGGCGAAAGGAGATAAGAATAAAGCGGAAATTTTCGTTTCTCATCTAGAAAAGACCCGTATGCCCTAAGAGTCAAGCGCTTATCCGCAAAGATGACAAAGGCAATGCTAGTGGAACTTAGCACTGAACTAAAGAAATTGAAAGCAAAAAAGTTCCCATATACGACTTTATGGACAGAGAAGTCCTTAAAATGCCTCCTAGAAAAATATTAGCCAAACTTCTTTATATTATTAACGTTGCACTGAGTCAGCTGAAAGCTGCTGAAGTCATAATGGTCGTACAACAGGGAAACCTCCGAATGAGAAGAAGTTTTATAGACCGAATTCAATTCTACCAATTTGTTCAAAAATCTTTAGGAGGATAATTCTGACGAAAAAATCGTATCTTCCTCTTTTACAAAGAAGCAACGGTGTAGCTACAAATATAAATAGACAGAGCTTGCAGATAATCAACAATCAGACCAAATCTGTACATGTAAATTATACATACAGAAGAATGACTCGGTTGCTTCTCCTCATAAACTCGGTCTGTATTCCATTTGTAAGTGAGACTAAATACCTTGGAATGACACTCGAACCAGAGGTAAAATGGAAGCCGCACGTTAAAAAAAGCAAAGAATTCAAAAACAAATACAGAGAAATGTATAAATTACTTGGTAATCATTTCAAGCTTAGTATCGAAGGCAGGCTGCTCTTAGATAGGCAAATGTTAAAGCCGGTGTGGACCTGTAGGTTGTTCAAAGAAAATGTATGCCAATATTTTACAAACTTTTGTTAATGAAGTGCGAAGAGAAATTGCACCGTGGTACGCAAGAAATACCGACTTACATCTATACCTCCTACTTTCGGAGACGAAAGAAAAAACTTCGCAAAAAAACAACAAAAATAATCTAAATGGACACATAATATAGTGCTGGACAAAGGAATTTGGATCCAGAGGAGCATACAGGAACTTTCATTAGAAAGTCATCTGCCAAACAAGTCTATTTTATGACAAAAAAAACTACATGATAACTCGAAACTTAGCTGCGGTAACACAAACAATTAAGATGGAGGTGTTTTTAGTGAGTAGGAATTTTACACTTGCGCTTACGATCCTTATAGTGTCTAATGGAAGATTTTCACCTGCCCTTGTCGGGGGAAAAAAAATTAGCCAAAAACTTCCTGAACTTGTTGTAAATATTAACAAACAAAAAGAGAAAAAGTGCACTGCCTTCTTCGTGAAATTTATTAGTATAAGTAAAATAGTTTTTGAATATTAAAAGTTTCTATACGTCTATCATACGAAATAACCTGACGTGGAGAAGAACATTTTAATTAGTAGTAACAGCATCGACATGCAAATGATGGTTTTCAAAATTTCATTCATGTTACTGTTCTTCAAAGGATAAGTCGACGCCATTCGAAGCAATTAATTAATTAATGAGGTGCTGTGCACCCACTAATAAAGTTATAAGAAAAATGGCTACAATGGACCCAATTTCCATATGTACCTCAAACATATTTCGTCGGAAAAGAAGCCCTTCCTTGACCACTCAATAAATAGCTGGTTAAACAAAATAAAATGGTAAATGTGGTCGTAATTGCTTGATTCTCAACAAAGATATTAAGTGCTAATGCACATCTCTTAGCCAGCAGAAATCGGGGAATCTTTCATCATGACAACGCAAAACACTAGACACCATATACACAAATGAAGTAAAATAAATTTCCGACTGACTACTTTTTGAAAAAAATAAAAACTTTAAAAAAAACGCTGATTTTTGAAAATGTTTCAATAGGCTTTCGTCCCTCTATTACTCAGAGGCGAGGGACCCCCTGTCATGCAATTATTATTCCATAAATGTTTGACCGATCAGATTATAACTACTACATTAACGACTCAAAAATGTTTGCTATTCCTTGGATAATTTAGATATTTCTGGCAAGATTGTTTTCAAATTGGTTTCGATTAGTGCTCCAAGAATTTCTAAGGACAATTTTCATAAAGATATCAATCCAATGGCCGCGATTCTGCATGAACACCCATCATCTGGCAAAAAATTGATAGGACCATTCCTTTCACGAGTTTCGTTGGCCAAAAAACTGGCGCATACGGACATAGATACTCACACACATATATACATCTTCTTAAAACTTCTCTTTATTTTAATTTTTGATTTTCGAGGTGAATGCAAGAACTTCCCTATCAGGAAATCAAAAAATGTGCTCTATCTGAAAATAACAATCGGAATAATGTAATTGGTTTTAAGAAAGATTCTCGAAAATATCAAGCCGTTTTGCAGCAACCATACAATTTCTATAACCCAGTTTCATAGGCTAATTTTCCTCTATCAAGAATAATAATATAATCATTATTTTAATTATTATTTATAAGCTTTTATTTAACCTGCAATGTATGTTACTTTGTTTAGGTCAAATCTTGCAAATTGAATTAGAACAACTTCTTGACATCCGATTGAGCTGATGACAATACAATATACAATACTCGATATTGTAAAATTTTCGAAATGGCCGCCGCCACAAGATGCCGGATGATGAATTTGAAGAGTAGAAAATGATAAAGTAAGTGACATCACACTAAATTCAATATGGCCTCAGCTCCAAGATGCTTTCTGATAGCGCTTTCACTCAGAGTTAAGTCCCAGTGAGGAAACTCCTCAATAGTGAACAGCATAGTCACAAAATTGTGTATACGTATTCAATTATGATAGCCTGTTTTAAAATCTGGCATCCGATAGTGCACCTTGGCTGGCTTTACACCATGATAAGTGTAATTTGGTGAGATAGACGTCATTAGCATTGGCTTGTAACTTATTGAGGAGAATAAATCTCCAAAATCAAATCCGGAACCTTGTTTCGTAAGGCACAATTAAGCTTCAAGCTAAAATAAGTGTAGACTTTGGTAAAGATGGTGTTCGCATTATTTAGCCCAAATCTGTGCAATTTCCGGCAAAATTTAGTCACGGCACTACTGAACAAAGAATGTTGCCAATTATATTACGCTGGACTTGCACAGTACACAAGATGCAATGTAGTACCGACGACCATACTGTGCTCAAAACTCTTCGTTGCTGGCCAAACATATGTAGCCTTAAGTAGGGTCAAGTCACTAGAAGGTCCCCTTGTAGAATTAGATTGCAGTAAATTAACAAGCAAGGGCCGTGCAACAATGATACATTAATTGAATAGAAACACGTCCAACGCAAGCTAAAAAAATGAAAATTAAAAAATAAAAAAATATTTTTAAAAGTCATTTTCTATTTTTCCTTTTATTATTCCTGAAAAGAAGAAAATAAACTTTGAAATCAAACAAAAGCAGACCCATAGTTTTATTATACGAGTAACATACAAGTGTATATAATATAAAAGCTTCTCGCGAAATTTTCGTGCGTAAATTTCTTTTATAGAGAAATATACACATATTCTCGCGACAAGCTTTTATATCATATACATTTGTATAATGTAATAAAACTATGGGTTTGTTCTGGTTCTATTTATTTCCAAGTTTATTTTCTTCTTTTCAGAGCATTTAAATAAAATATTATTTTTAAAAATATTTCTTTACCATTATTTATTACTATTAGGCATATTGTTTTGTGTAAGGATACGTAATTTAAGTGTGATTAGTATCTCAATGCCGCTAATTAGTTACCGCAACCTGATCTGAAGGGTTGTTATAAAAGAAAGAAATCATTACTTAGATAAAGAAAAAAGCTTCACTCGGAAAATAAAATATCGCAAAAACATTTCACAGAACTACCACTTTTAACATACACATGCGATCACAGTGTTAAATGCCGTATGATAAAAATAAAGATAAAATTACAGATTAACTTCACTGATGACCCCGAAATATAAATATGCTAGTCAATTAGGCGCAAAAGGGCAGCAGAAACGCATACATACGTATCTAAAATAAACAAAAAAATTATCTTTTGCTGTTCGTTCTCCCAATTTTGCATGGAAAATTGGTAAGCCTTTATTCAGTCTTCTTTCAACCCCTCTCTGTTTGTACCAATTTTACACATTTTTAGAGTGACAAATATACGAGTATGTACTCAAAGAAACCCTTATGGTGAGACTGTATATTTGTGTGCTACAGCTGTTTATCTCATAAAATATGTAATGGTTATGCTATCGACTTAGAATTTAGCACAGCTGTAGAAGTAAAGCGCCGGTATCTATCTCAGGTGAAGATACGAGTATGAGTATTGTGAAATTTTGAATTTACCTTATTTTTGGTTATTAACCGCCACATGTGTGGTCGTGATTCTTTTATCGAGTTTTGTTTATTTGCCAGTAGCCCGGCATGTTCAAATAATAAATAATTGGAATAAGATCAAGTTAATTCGCAGTATTATTGACATAAATTAACGACAGGAAGTGAAGCCTAACAAATATAAGCTATACTTGTTAATATACATACATAGATATAACAATACACACTGTTTCGTAGTTTTGTTTTCGTGGGATGTTTTAGTTTTTTTTCAAAGTGTTTTTGTTTCTAAGTCTCTCTAAAGGCAAAGCTTTTATAAGCTACGGTGGATAGTATTAACTCTTTTATTAAAGCATTTTTTATCCTGGCCAAGAAGTAAGTGTCCGATAGTGGTTTAATTTTATTGTACTTTTGTTTTTCAACTTGCGAATGTTCTACATTCATTTATTTATATCATACATACTCGTATAATATATTTATAGTTACAAACATTTGCTTCACCCACAAAATATCTGCTTTTGTAGTAAACATTTCAAAGCCAATATAATCTCTTTTTGTAAAAGCTCTGACTATTTGACACCACGAAATCATCAAAAGCCCTGAGACCTCTACTCTGTTTCAAACGATTTTCTGCTGCCAAAATGTCTTCAGACTGAGCAAGTATGATATGCCGTGGGAGAAACATCAAAAGAGAACGGTGGAAAGGAAAGAATCCCAAATGTAGCATTTCTTGCACCGATAAGTTGAGGCATTGTCATGCATTAGGATTAGAACATACTTATTTACATTTACAGAAATCAAAACTAAAAATATAATGCTAATGTAAGGTATGCTCACTGCCCTATATGCAATAATTTGCTTTAAACACTTAAGCAAGCTGTGGCTAATGTCAGTAGTTACATATTGCGGAACGGGGACCAAACCACAAAAAAAGAAGAGAATAAGTGTTTAGAGGCATTTTTCGTCACGACATAATTCATCGTGTGTGTAATTCGCCTAGAAGCTCACGCTGCAGGTTATCTGCTAATACCTGTTTTCTGTTTGTTTCTAGTTTCGTTTAAAAATATTAACTTACATGTGTGGGTATATTAAAAGGAAATCTTTCCGCAGATTTCAGTATTTTTGTCCTAATGCAATGCGTTTTCCGTTAGCATTAGATTTTTCATTGCTAACACAATATCTATAAGGGGCTATCGGCGTTCAAGTCCTTCATGGTTGTCATAATGATTCTGCTTTTTGCTATAAGTAATATAACAGAAGCGGTTCACATTGATTCCTTATCCTAAGCGACACACAAATTTTGATCCACGTAATTTTTGCTACCCTTTCAGTTTATGAGATACCCGTTTATCGATTTTCTTATCCTATGAGAGAGGGCGGTGATGACTTCCATATTGTCATGAGAGATACTCCCATGTCTCCATCTACCGTTGCACATATTCACCATTATCATAACTGTTCCAGGCTTACTCCGTAATTCGTTGTCGATGTTTAAATTATGAACCTTTTCAAACCACGGTCGAATATTATGTTCGTTTACCATCCTCAAAGTGTCGTTATTATTTCTTGCTTATGGTCTTTTAAGTAAAGTTTTGGTTTGGGGTGCGATTACTTATTTTGGCGAACTTGAGTTCTAACACCGGAATGAGAGGAAATTCGTATAAAGAAATATTAAAATCACCTTGCCTTAAACTTGCGAGTTCTTTGAACTTGAGATCTGCAAAAAATAGAAACAACAAGGCAATTCTGCGTCTGCAACAAAAGCATTTGTTGCAAGCCAAAAAATGGAATTACTAAATACTAACCAGGCTTGAATACGGGTATAGAAGAATATACTTGGGGCTAGCTTAACCCTAAAGTCTACCTTTGCCTGCTGTTGCACCTTTTGTCTAGGGATTTAATAAAAGATTTCTAACTCCAGATTGGGATTGGGTTTTCTTGTGCGCTTAACTTCCTTTCCATTGAAAGAGAAAATGAAATATAATTGAAAAAGAAAATGAAATAAAATTTAATGTTAGGACCTTTAACAAACTACGTGCTTCCGCATAATTCCCGGAGACTCCAGAATGCTTGCTGAAATCCAAGAAGTGCGATGGGATGAGCCGGAAAAAAGCGACTGAAAAACTACGATATTTCAAATTCGGATTTATAAGACCGATCTTGCACCTACATAGGAGAAGAATGACAGTTTGACGAATTGCATGACCCTTCAGGCGGAGGCTGAGCTGTAATACAAAAAGTTGTGCTGGGAGATCTTATTAGGTAAGCACACCTTCTTTGAGCAGATAACACTGTGTTCAAGAATGGATTCGGGTTTGAGGATTTGTTACGGGAAGAAACCTTTCATAAAGGGACTGCCTCTCTCCGGATCAAATTGCGTTCAACGTCAGACACTGATCAACTAATCTGGATGGGACATAGGTATGACGAAGTCAAGTAAGACCAGAAAAGTTCAGCATTTTAAAACTGTAATCGCAGAAAGCCGCTAAAATTATTGCCAATCACGCTTCGAACAAGCTACCATATACAAACCATAGAATACTAATATGAAATTTGTCAACGAGCCATCAGAGAAGCTGATTCTAATTTGTTTGGGTTAAAAGCTCCGCCACTAAGAAACCAACACATAAACCAACGCCGCATATAAAAAGAAGAATTGCCATATGAGCAGCAGAGAAAGAAAGGAGCCCAGGCTTCTCGGAAAGCAAAAGGAAGTGCAATAAAAACACGCGAAAGAGCAAATAATGAAAGTTTTATAAGAGAATAAAAAACGAACATGCCATGGCAACAAAGCCGGAATGGGAGTCTTCAAAAATAAACATGATTGTTAACATAACAGTAGAGTCGCAGCCGTTGCTCGTTTCTATAAATATAGTGCAAGACATGAGATTCATTCATTTGAATAACTAATGCGACGATTTGCTTCAAGTATCACTGAGCTAGAGGTTTTGCTCTTCTTTGGATTAAATTGGAAACTGTTTGCTTTTGGTAGCTTATGGAACTCGCATTGTTATGTATTTTTGTTCCTAAATCGCATAAGAATGAATCATGCAAAACTAACTGTTTCTCAAAAGAACCTGACACTCAAAAGGATACGACTACTCTTTAAATGCCTGAGAATGTGTCAAGTTTTTTTTGGAAAATAAGATAGAGAAAAAAGAAATGTGTTTGGTGGGTATTTCTTCACCTATGGAATCCAACATTTAATGGAGATACTAATTTAGTATTATAATTCGACCTGCTGTTTTGTTCTTAGCAACTTGTCAGTTTACACGATTTAAGTTGACCAAAAATAATGAATGTCTACGGGCATAATTGAGATTTAAATGGCGATTCGTCTGGTTGGGAAATCATTTCAATCACTACCACTTGACCTACGGCAATCCTTCTTAAGTTCGCAAAATTACTTTCGTACACGGATGACATTGATGTGAATGGACAAACGCATCGAACCGTCAATAAAGCTTTCGTGAGTATATGGGTGGAAAATAAAAATGGTAAAGGTAAACGAGTAAAAAACAGAGTAAATGCAGTCGTGAGAAAAAGACGCACATCTCTAACACGACGTATCATTCTTTGGCAGTTACAATGTCGTTAAAGATAAAGATTTCATGTGCAAGTACTTGGAACCACAGTGACAAAAAATGTCAGCATAGAAATAAGATGTAGAATTAATCTTCCCAATCGTTATAGAATGATATACTCGTACATACATACACATATGTATGTTTATATTTTAGGTAAGCTAGAAGCATTATATTTTTCAAGTCCTCGCATTCTACCGTCTTTAAGCATACATTAAAAGTGGTAAAAAATTTCATAACCTAAAATAGAAAACTTAAACGTGTTTTTCTTTTGATATTAATAACCGTTGAAATATGAATATGTAATGCGTATAAATTCATCTAATGCTCTATGTTTTTCTCCTAAATACGAGAATATGTTTGAATGCATTACTATTGCATCGCATTATTTATTGTTGCTTCTAACAAGGAAATCATCTGAAAATCCCATTCGAATTGCAACCGAGGTTCCAAGATGAAGTCGAATGTTTGTGCACCATTCAATCCTTACATCAAATCATTTCTCAAATCTGAAATTGTCTATAATTGCATTTTCAGGCTGAAAATGTCAAAAATCGACCAAACCTTTACACTCCGGCAGATAGTAAAAATACCTAAGAAACTATTTATTGTAACCATCTTTTTATCGGTTTTAAGACCGCACTTCACAGCATAAAGACGATATACGAGTATATAGAGCCATGTCTAGTCTTGGAATACCCGCCAAGGCCGTCCGTCTTTGTCCAAAATGACAATCGAGAACGCGGTTGCTTTGTGAAAGTCGGTAACGACTTAACCGAGAAATTAATTAATCGCTTGAATTGGAACAGAAACTGAGTTAAGACTTTAATGAGAGCAAAACTAAGTATATGCTGTTTACAAGAAATCTCAGTCCTGCTTTATGGCGCTAGAGCGTGGACTCCACCAAATACATGATGATATCCGCAGTCGCTTCGATAGAAAAATTCTTCGAAATATTAAGATTAAATGACAAACTATATGAGCTATACAGGATTTGTGGGGCTAATGCACGAGAATGCTCTGGTTCTCAGAGTCCTCGAATCTAAACCGGAGAGAGAGCGCAGCAGAGAAAGACCTCACCTTAGGCGACCCCCATTAGTAGATGAAGTCTTAAACCGACGTTGTGTGCGCAACAGGAGGCAGTTGCCTAAAGACAGGGCTAATTGCAGGGCCTTGTTGGTTGAGGCCCAGGTTCACCCCGAACTGTAACGCCACCTTAGTAAGTAAGTAGTTTCTCTGAACTCAGAAATACCCCACTTTCAGCAGATGTCATTTCATTTAACAAATTATTGAAATTTGTTACTCCAATTCTAGGTCAGATTCGACTATGTTATATTTGTTAGCTTCGTTCATTTTAATAGTCCCAGGAATTTATATGTAAAAAGCCAGAAGTGAAGCGAATATTGTTGGTTTCTGCCAGTCGGGAAATCAAGTATTCACAGTTCTCAAGAGCTTATTCAAATTATGTGGAAAAGTCAAAGGGAATTGGATCAGTTGCATTCATTCTTGCAAGCGGTTCCGTGGAAGACATTTGAATAATATCATGTTTCATAGTTTATGGTATCAATTCTGTATATCAACCCAAAATAAAAACTTAATTGAGAGCTTAAACATATACACATCTATTTGTCTCTAATGACCCCTATGAAAAAGTTTACTCCAAACGAAAAAATTTAACTTTCAAACAAACATACCTATAATAACAATTGTCACCTTGTTCTTCTATTTAACATAACTCTTGTACGTGTCGCAATGTATGTTTTCGTTAATAAGAGTCAGGTGGGCTTTTAACCGATGACCAGCCAACATCATAGTTTTGGGGAATGATTGTATAAAGACATATTCCACATAAAGGTTTTGGGGGTCGGTGTGCTGTCGGAAACATGATTTGAATGTGTGTTAATGTGCCGAGCACTTTTAAGTATAGACACATATCCCAACGTATATGCCATATAATAAATATGCATATTTATGCAGCTATGCTTTCGGGAACCAAAAAACATAAAATTGCGTACTTCACACACAAAGAAAGAATACAATTATTTTTGGTGGCATTAGTCGGTTGTTACATTTCTGAGACAAATAAATTTATCAAATCTTATCAAATAAAAAAATTAATGAATGCTTTTTAAAATATTCACCCCCTATTTGGATGTCGTTTAACTATAGATACAATGTTCATATATTTTAATATGAAGGAGTCTAGCATAGGATACAATTTCTTTTATATCTTTCCACTAAATTGTATTAGGTACGAGACTATTAAACATACAAAAGACAACAGCATTTTTAATTTTTAGGGTCAATAAGGCTTTGGAATTAAGTTATAATTGAATATATATACAATGTATAATATATGTATATGCACATATATAATGAAGAAACACATTCCGGTATACATGTATGTACATGCACATAAATTTATCACTGATTCATACGAGTAAGTAAAGAGTACAATGTGAGCAGGATTTTTCTAATGCTTTCAATCTACAGAATTTAATTGCTTGCAATTAACTCTTTTATGTCTACATACATGCTATTAAAGAGGCTTTATTCGCAAAGTTACGAGTATTTTAGAATTCAAGTACAAGTGTAAAATTAAAACTAGTAATAAATAATGGCTTCTTCATTGTGTAAACCGCAGTAAGTAAAATTCAAAACTACGAGTACGATCAAAATTATTAGAAGTCAAATTCTAATGACAAATTTTTAAACCCACCATCCTTACTTACATAGACAGCGTTACAATCCGGGGAGAATCAGAGCCTCAAATCGAACCAAAAATTACTTAAAGGAGTTCTGGTGAACTGGGATGATTGTGTTTTATTTAAAGTCGTTTTGGTTGCTCGAGAAAAGGCTTTATTACTTAAGCAATGGTTGACAAGAGTGATTCTTTGCATGTTACCCGCGATGCTTCCGCACTCGAAATTGCTAGCAGAGCACGGTAGATACTGCCTCATATTTGATTCGTTATATATCATTATATTATATGACCCGTCATCCTATGTTGCACATTTCGCACAGCCGTAACGCAAATTCACTAATTCTCCAACTTGGCCGCCAGTGGCACATGTAGAAATCGATTCCTTTTACTTTTGCATGAGCGTACCCATCCACGGCAGGCAATAGCATCTCGGAACGAATATTTTCCACAAGCCCAAATTGATGTAGAGTGTTTTATACGGCGAAATAAAATAATGTCCCCCACCTCGTCTCTAGCCGTTTGTACCAGAATGTACCACTGTCTTACAGTGGTGAAGGTTAATATGTTTTATCTACAAGCTTGCTTCCTGGTAATGGGGCACCATAATACCGGGAATCCGCTGCTACTGATTATTATTTTTTGCAGAAAAAACAAAAAGGGTATTTTTGGTTGCCTTTAACTTCTGGCCTTCCTCCTCACATTTTCGACATTGCTCAGAGCGATTCATCTCGTTTTTACACTGGTGTACAGTGTGGTTGAATTCGAAGTGTCTAAACACTTTTCGTACCCAGAAGCAACAGTTTTATTATCCAATTTTCATTTTGACTGATTTCAGAATTCTGTATGCAGCTTCGTTGATATCCTTACTTTAAATACACTGTTTTAGAGCCCTTTGTCCAAGTTTTCTTGACGTCTCTAATAGGCAGGTGGGACGCCTTTCCCCATTTCCAACAACACAAGTATTTTTATCTGAAGACAAATGGCTTTTGTTACATCAATAATTGCTGTTACTCTGCCGCACATTCTGGTTCTGTCGTATGTTATTCAGTACTTCTCTGCGGGGTTTCTATTTGTCGGGTGGCCTTTGCAACCTCGAAATCTTTTGGAAGGAGTTTACTCGTTTCCTTCGTTTACCTTATCAGTTTTTGTTGAATTATCCATGCTTATTGGGTTCCAACTCAAAGACATTATCGGTGCCTAGGATTCCAGGGTTATCTATGCAAGCAGTGTCACCATGAGAGGTGGACAAAGTCCCTTATGGGGAGCTGTGTCATACCAGGATCGGTTCCAACCAGGAATGTTACATTCGGACCTACGCCATCAACCTAATGCCGACGAGGCAACGAGCAGCAACGACGCCTGCCACGAGATACCCAGATGGTGGCACAAGAAGCCGTAAAGTGGGCTATTAGCAGAGCTCTCGTTATTTAGCGAAACAGCATCTGTCGGAAAGATGCAACTTCTGAAAAGCCTAAAAGTAAAAGTTGCTATCGACAAAAATGTATGTGTGTTACAATTGATAAGTTCTTTGCTCTTAGTTTAAATTTGATTGTCAGCCGATGCTTCTTTATGCCTAATGCGGCCACCTTATTTTGACCAAAATCTGTCGACGACTTTTAAATTTATAAAAAAAACATACACGAAATTTATTTTTACTGAAAGACAAAGAGATCTTTCGTAATGTTTGCAGTACTTATTGAAATCTATTGACATATTATATACTCAACGAAAACTTCAAATAAAATCGCGCCTAAATAATTCGAGTAACTCAAGGAAAAGCAAACATTTAAGGGCCGCTAACGTGATAATAACTACGATTTCGTTAATACGTGGAGTCTCACATTGGCATGCATCATAAAATGAGATATATGACGAAAACATAAGGCTTACAGTTCGTTTTTAAGCCTATAACTTCGTTTAGAAAGAGTAATCATATATCTTACGATCTTCCATACATTTTTTTAATCAAAAGAAGACACAAACCAAGAACTAAGCTGAAATTAACACACCTATTAAAAAATATATGTATTTGACTTAGATCATTAATTGGAGCTTTCGGGTAAGGTTCTACAACGTTTTTCTCAATTTGCTTCAAGCACGTGTTCAATAAAGGGATAAAAATCACCTGCCAAACTTTTTTTTTATTTTAGATTTACCGAAACCTTTCAAGGTTAATCAGTCAGGCTTAACCTGTTTATTAACCATTTTTAGACTAAATTGTCTTAAATTATAATACGATATGAAATATAGTATTAGGAACATTTGAATAATACTACAAATCCTCTTTACCAAGAAGTTCTTTGCGTGACCCATAAGTCGCACCCGTTTCAGCTAATGTTTTTGTTACCTTTATTCAAATCGATGCACACATAATATAACGTATATGTATGTATGCTATGATCGTGTATAAGGCCCTGCGAACATTTTGAAGGCTCCTTGAATAAGTGTAGTATTGCATGACTTAACGCACTTTTAAAAAAATGACTAAAAACTACTTCACTACAAGAGAAAAAAATCATTTGCATAGGTACGAGTATATACGTATAACTCTCACATTCGTGACTTATGCTCGTATGTACGAGTATCTCTTAAATTTAGAACGCAATCAAATAAAAAAAATTAGTTCCTCTTCTACCTTGTAACCTAAAGTACTTCTGTGTAGCCAAAAGTGATTCGTGGTGATTTCTAAATCATCTCTGTGGAAATACTTTAGTCCCCAGAACGCTAAAATTCATTCGTTTTAGGTAGTATTCTGCATTTCAATAAAATAAAATAGTTTAATTCGTATTTCTAACAAGAAAATAATTTGCATTTGCATACTTCACTTGGAACAAATTTTATGTCAATATGAAATAAATTCGTTATATACTCCTTATATATATACATATTTATATAGGTATATGGTATATATACATTTTCATGAATTTTTATCGGTTACAAATAAACATTATATTTTTATTGAAAAGAAGACTACTGTGACTACAACTCGGAAAAAAGAATAATTTCAATTTTTTCGGTGTATTCAATTACCTGTTCTAACTGTACTATAGAGATATTAAATCTGCTTAGCATCGTTTTCAAGATCATTATATCCTCTTCTATGTTACCCTCGTTTGTCAAAAGTTTGATTGGTCAACATAACTATAGACTTAGAGTAGGAACTTTTAACATAGCCCAAATATTTTTCATGGGGTCAGATCAAAAGAATGATAGATAATTCACACGCCAAACCAGAGGCAACATCTTTCAAATAAATTAAGGTACTTTCAAATAAACACATCAAGAATATTGATATAATCGGAAGAAAAGAGCAAAGTGTGCGTTGGAATGTTCATGAGTATCATTTTGGAAGCGGCCAAAAGTATTTACCGGTCAATCAGTGCAATACGAAGTGAACAAAATGATTTCGCTTTCGAAAAAAACTTAAAATATATATGATAATTTTTGAATTATTATTGTTTTTTTATCAAAATACATTTGTTTTCAATTTACAGCTAACAATATCATTATTACTCTTCAATTTTTAAAAAAAAAGGCAAAATAAAGCAAAACTCTATAAAAAAAAATATGTGGACAATACTAAAGCACATGCACGCTATACTAACGAAAAAATAGTGTCTGATTTCGATAACGGTGAATAAATAATGTTTATTTCCAATAAACCATACATATATTTCGCGCATAATATCTCGATTCCGCATTCGTTAAAATGTTCAAATGTTTTATAATGGCGGTAGAGTCGACAGACCACCAGTCGCGAAAATAAAAGCATCATCAGGCTAATCAAAAAGGACTCCTTTAAAATATTTTATCGTCGAGAACCATTAAAAATGAACGTAGGTTACAAATTTTAAGCAGCACGATCTGTCAAATAGCGGTTGATAGTGGCTTTTCGTCATACCGTGCAACAAAAAAGTCATTTATTTCTCAAAAATATGCAAGACTGGCATTCGCAAAGGCTTATTTAAATTGGACTGCGACCAAATGGAAAACGTTGCTTTTCTTCTATGATACCTTATTTAATTTAATATGATCTGACGGGTTTCGGTTGCAAGGAGGCCAAAGGTCGAACGATGAAACTTCCGTTTCACAAAGAGTACAATTAAGTACCTTGGAGGCAATGATATTACCTGGGGATGTTTTTCCAATCGGGCCAATCCGCAAGATTATTAGAAAAATGAGTCAGCAGTACATAACTGCTGTCATGCTGAGAACAAATATTAATATCAATTGAAAATTTTAGATCAGAAAATTAATCGCACAAGATGCTAAAATTTAGATCCAAGCTTCAATAGACTCAAATTGCCTGGAATAACATCCCCACGCATAGAATTCACAACTCAGTAATTCGTAGCCTTTAAGCTTCAAATTATTCAGATTTCATTGAGATATAACTTTGAAGTATTTAACTTTTACTAGCCTATTCAAATTATTTTTCGGATAGTTAATTGACTGATATCAAGACAAGACAAAAGCTTTTACCAGTGCATTACAGCGATCTTTTAGATTAGCATGGTTTTTTGGACATTAAATGCACTAAGGCTAATTAACTTTTCTGTTAGGTTGGACATCATTATAGCTAGCACATAGTTTCCCTACCTTAATATCTCATATATATATATATATATATATATATATATATATATATATATATTCATAGGGCGACTAATATGCCCTCCAGTAATCCGTCTACGTCGTTTGCTATGCAACAATATTAGGGAACCGCAGTGAAAGAGTTTAAATCCGTAAGATATACCATTGAGTTAGGTTAGAATGGCTTTTGGGAAAACCAACCCACTTGTGCCTATTGGCCCATTATGATGACAAGAGTATTCGTGATCCTTCTGCTCTGGGAATCAATTTAAACTTCGGGCAAAGCGTCTGTTAGCATCTATATTATTTAGATCCCTTAGGTCTTTATAGGAGAAGGTTTCTAAATTTTCGTCTTTAGGACAGAACTGGGCATGTTCAAAGAAGTTGGAGGATTGCCTTCTCTTGCCCCTCGTCCATGCAGCTTCTATAGAATTGCTTGGTCGCTAAACATGCTGACATCTGGTTAGGTGCCCTTAAGAATTTGCACTTGCTAGATAGGATTTAAAACCGTGCGATAATAAAGTAATACCAATATTACACAGTTGATTACAACTTTCAACCACTGACGTTATGTCTCCTGCCTCACTTTGTTCACCACCATTGCTTCACAGAAATTGCCAGTATAATTCCGCCACTTCATACTTCTCCCAGAAAAAACTAGAGAGAATGTTAACATGATAGTCTTTGTAAAACTAATTTTGGGATATAGTGTAGTCGATGTTCTCTGGAAGGATTCCTAGTGTCTTTAGAATATTAGCGTGATTGCTTGAACAATAATTGCGTTAGCAATTTAATTTGCTAAATTTGTTGCAGTTGACTATGATGAGATAATCAACTGCATCAGAAAGAATATTGGTTATATAACATATACAAGAATATTATTTTAGATACTATCCTGTTATAATCGAAAAACTGTGTTGCAACATTTTTTATTGAGATAGATGTATTTATTTACGTACATAATCTCTTTTCCATTTTTTTGTAAAAAGTGTTCAAAAAAAATTGTCTCTTTACTTACTACAAACTTTTTTCAACGGATTATCCGCATTTGTTCATAGAGATACGACTCTTGTATTTACCCAATTAATTGACTAAATATCGATAGATGTTGTTTCTATGTGGATAGGTAAACAGAAAGGAATTGACGCTTGATTGGCTCCATATTTTCATCAACTCCATAGAAACCATATTTGAAATCGATATACAGGGTGGTTCGGTTTGGGATACAGATATTTTGAGATCTGTTTCATTGTTTCCAGTTTCCATTTGTCAACATAAAAATATATTCCAAACCGGATATATGTATAATATGTATAATTCTTACACCGTTATATTCTCTCCAGAAAAGTGCTGACATTTGTTGATAAATTATCTTTTTAAACTAGCTGTAGAAGTTTCATAAGCGTTTCTTCCCTTTTTTTGTTTGTCATGTCCATTGTAATTAAATCTACTTTTAACATATTATTTATTCATTAGATTCGTATTAACCAGCAGTTTGCGGGTGTCATTTTTACATTAAATATATCATTCTCGTATTTGAGTATTTCGAGCCAATATCCCGCCAGAAAATGGGATGGGAACTTCGTTAGAAACACCAGATTGCCTAAGTTATGACAAAATTTACAAGCAAAAAACAGAATCGATATATAATATGAAAATCATTCATCGACTAAACAAGCTCAACATGTTGAACACAAAAAATAAGGAAATTCACATGGTTACATACAAAAAGAGCCAGAAACGTAAATGTGGTTACCACGAGTAAACTATTCAGTATTGCCTTTTACCTACAATTGTATTTTATGTTTTCATAACCCAATAAATTCGAATAAGTGCTTTCCATAATGCGGATTTTAATTTAAATTACCCCTTCTGCATTAACCATCATACAAAACAACTGTTCTTTGCACTAAAATTTTTTTAAATTATTTCATTTGTTTTCAAATGCTATGCGGATATCCCGAACAACGCCCAGACAAGTTAATATTGTGAAGAATTTCGACGTCAGACGGCTACAATCGCAAAAGATCGCCAAGTCCTTTTCCGATCGAGTCTCCCTTAATCTCTTAAGAGATTCCTTGCCGCCAGCAGCAAGCATCGAAGACCAGTGGCAACATTGCCAGAAGGCCATCAGAGATGCCGCCTCTAATGTATTGGGTTTTACTCGACCACCACAACGAAACCCCTGGTTTGATGACGAATGCCAGCTAGCACATGCAGCTAAGCAAGGGCACACAATGCGGCACTGCAAAAAAAGACTAGAGCTGCGCACGAGAGGAGAAACAAACACCAGCTTCTCAGGAGGAAAAAGAAAGAGCATGAGTGCTTTGCAAAGGCGGAAGGGACGAAAATGGGTTTAGCGGTCAATGAGGTCAAGACTAAGTATATGCTGTCAAACAAAAAGGACACTGAACACCGACGTCTCGGACAGAACGTCACCCTTGACAGGTATAACTTTGACGTAATTAAGGACTTTGTCTACCTAGGCTCCGCTATGAATTCAGACAACGATACCAACGCTGAGATTAAACGAAGAATAACTCTTGCCAATCGCCGCTTCTTTGAGCTAAAAAGGCAATTGACTAGTAAAACCCTCTTTCGAACAACAAAAGTTACCCTATATAAGACCTTATAATGCCAATCCTGCTCTATGGCGCAGAGACATGGACATTATCAAAAATGGATGGGGGTGCTCTTGGTTGCTTCGAGAGGAAAATTCTTCGATTGATTTTCGGTCCCTTCTGCATTGATGGTGAGTGGAGGATGAGATATGGTACAACGACGAACTGTATGGACTGTACAGCGACGTCGACCTAGCCAGAAGAGTGAAGATCCAACGACTAAGATGGCTGGGTCATGTAAAGCGGATGAACACCAATACTCCGATCCAGAAAGTCTTCGACTTAGCGTGCAAAACTGGAGGCAGCTAGCACAAGATCGAACTTACTGGAGACGCTTGTTGACTGAGGCCCAGGTCCACCCCGGACTGTAGCGCCACCTAAAGTAAAAAACAGTAAACTTTTCAAATGTTGGCCGTAACTGTGACTAGCTTGGTCCATTCTGAAGTTCCAATTTTCTATTACGTGTTCGAGCATTGCGATGGCGATGGCGCGATAGTTAGCTCATTGGACTACCAAGCAGGTAGTCCTGGTTCGATTCCTGGCTGGGTCACCAACAATTTTTCAAATCGCCATCACCCTTTCGGCGGGCAATGGCAAACTCCCAAAAGTAAAATTGCCTACGAAAAAGCTTCTAAGGAGTACCGTTCGGACTCGGCGATAAACCGTAGGCCCCGCTCAGATGTGACTAAAATGACAACATGAGCAACACAAATGAGTGTCAAGAAGCTAGGTCATGGCCCATACCGGGCGGCCAGCGCCACAGTGTTTTGTTGTTTTTTGTTCGAGCATTGCGAGTAGTGTTTGACCAATAGTAATGGAAGTAATGTGAGCAATGTTGGACTCAAATTTGTCAATCGTAGCCGGCTTAACTAAGTAGACTTTGGACCTTACGTAGCCCTAAAGGAAATGGCCAAGAGGTGTGATGTCACATACCCGTAATCTAGGTTGCCAATTGTAGTCCAAAGTATGAAATTAACTGTTCACTGAATCGTTCTCGCAATAAACCCATAGTTTCACGTGCTGTGTTGCAAGTGCCGCCGTCTTGTCAACGAGACCAAGGCCTCAATTTCAGGCAGCAAATAGTCTCTTATCATGGCGCGATAACGGGAAATATTCAGAGTTACGATTTGGCCGACCTTAGTTTTGAGGACTGTTGTTTCCACCTGCTCATGAACTACACCAAAGCATTGTTTTGTCTGGATGTAGTGACAGCTTTAAGCTCTTTGTGTTGCTCCGCACTGCAAATTCGTCTATTTTGCTTAGTGACGTAGCAATAAAACCAGAAATTGGCCACATCGTTGAATATAATTTTGGTCGAAAACAGTGCATCTTCTTAAAGCTTTGCTAGAGCGCAACGACTGAAATAGAGACGATTCAGAAGGTCGGGTGGCTTCAGTTCTTGCACGAATTGAATTTCGTATGCTTTTTAACCGTTCTCCGCTATCGTCGCTATAAATAATTTCTTCGCTACGTGCTCGATATGATCTATTTGATCGCCAATAATGAAAATTGGGCTTACAATTTTTCGATGACACAGCGAAGTGTGCGTTTGGTTGGCCGATTATATGGAATATACTCGCTCTTAGCGCTCGAAACAGATTCCTCGTAAAACGCTGACACAACGCATGCGTGAACTCTCATAAAATCTCCACTGGAAAAAAAAACTTTAAAAATATCACTCTTTTTAATTTCATGAGATATCTTACCGAGTATCTGCATTACTCCTTCAGCAGTTGTGGGTTTGACTAAATTTGACGACCCATTCTAAAGACTACTCTATTTTCGATCACCTTGATAGTGAAGTCTCTTGACTTCCTGACGTTTTCTCATTCGACTTAATGGTTCAATTAGTTGAATTCAGCCTCTTCGCCGAAATTCGGCTAAAACTTTAGCCCCTATTGCTTCCTGGGCAGGATTTTCCGACGACCTACGTTGAACATGATAATATCAGCAAAATCACTGACATGAGGTGGGGTTTTGGCGTTTTTAATCTAGGGTGTTTTGGTAACCGCCACGGTTTCCTCTATAGATCTCTGATGCTTGGAGGACTCTCTTAACGTTTTGGGGGTGGGTAATATGTCTTTTAGGTTTGTCACAATCATTCCACTCCTTGGGGCTTTGTATTTTGGCTCGTTGCGTTTGCCTTTAGAAAGTACACCATAGCCTGCAACAGATTTACTTTTGCTCTGTGACTACACCGGCGGTAGTCGGTAAGGCTGACTGCCTTACATGCGTCTTGTGACATCTTGAGCCGGCCCAAACGAAGGGGAAGAAGGGTGATTGTGAGCATCCTTTAGTGTCAGGACTCATTGAGGGTCATTAAGCAAGCCTCTATAACTCAACAAGTTCGATGCTAAGAGTAGAGAAAGACCCTAAATAAAAAACATTGTGGTTCAGAAATTAATTATGCTTCAGTTTTTTTTATGAAGGCCCTAAACGATGCTCATTTCAAATTTGTATACAGTTTTTTAATCATTGTCAATTTTTCTTAAAATCGTGAAAAGCCCGAAAGCACTATTTTTCTGTTAGATGAAAATTATAAATCTATAAGGAATCTAATATTGGCTCTTTTTTACATTTTATCATCTCTATTAAGATAATGCATTAAACAAACAACATGGCAAAGTATTAATAACTAGGATCATTTCGAAACCTCTTTCATTTCAACCGAGTTCTCAAAAGATCGAAATAACCTTGCTTTACAATTATCAAATCAAGTTTCGCAAATCATCAAATTTTCTCTTCATAAAGGCTTCAAACTGAGCAAGGTTGCTTGCAAGAAACCATCATTGAGATTTACCCAGCATCACAGAACACTTTATAAAGTTTACCGTGCTCACACGCTAGTATCAATTGAATTAATACATAATTAGGTAAGTTGCTCTCTCTAAGCTTTTAGAGTTTGTTTCATTTTTTAAGTTCGGCAAACAAAACTTTCTTTTCACATCCGCCCCCTCAAGTGCTTCAAATTTCCGCCTCAACTACGGACTAACTATGTGTAACTTTGTTAACTCTCCAGCTTTTCTTAATTTCCAAGTTGAGCAGCTAAGCATGTTAAACTAGTTTAACAATCACATATTTGTATTCACTAAGTACTCTCCTTTGACCTGAATACCATTCTATAATACTCCAACTTACTCATGTATTTAAATCATGCCTATATGAAAAAACAAATTTCATTCCAGGTGATATATAAGGCAATGAAATCAGTCTGCGTGAAGAAAATTTCTTAGATAAACAAACTTCTATTGACGCGAATTCGAGTTGGCAAATACCTATGTATATAATAAAGACTATCCACGCGGGGCTCAACATATCTGCAGAGAGTTTCTACCGCATAAACTTGGTACATCACATAACTTCCGGACGAAAATCATCAAATTATCTAGAATAATACGGCTCCCCTGTTGTTAATCTATTCACTATTGCCGCACAATATACAGCCCACCACAGTCTTGCCATATAAAAACAAAAAGAAAAAAAAAACACAATAAAACGAAAATTGTCACCTTTTACGCTTGACTCTCTACAAAGGACACGGCTTCTTAGGAAGGAATGGCCCAAAAGGAAGGTTGAAATTACGCACAGGTAACTACGAATACCATTCCCTGTTTCATCCTTGTCAAATAATGTAGACCTTATTTTTATCCAAAGCACAAATGTACCCACATATATGTATATATAAATGTTTACCTACCTTTGTATTTACAGGGCATCCTTTGAGCCGGCCGCTAAGTTAGGCGAGAGAATTGGGATGTCATTAAAATGGATCAAATTGCTAACGCAAAGTAAGTGACTCGATAACTACCCCCAATTACAATTCGATTTGACTTTGTTGTTTTGTTTCGAAATTGAAATCTGTCAACGCTACGATGATGAGAGTAAGGGAGAAAGAAACGGTGTCGGCAGGTAACCCTGGATAACGGTGTACTCGTTGAAGTAAATCATTTGGAGAAAATGATGACAAATGATAGGAAATGTTGGCAAATAAGAAAAAGTGGTTCATCCTGTCGAAGGGCTATTGAACCGCTCTATCAACAGAAATAACATTATCTTCTTGCTTAATTACGGTTAATTTGATATTTACGGCTACTCTTTAACTCTTTCTAGTGCGGGTTATGTTTTAAAATAAATTTTACAGTGAACTTTTGTAAAGGGTATGTGGTATACATTTTGTGGTAGATTTGTTCTTCTTAAATTAAATTATCGAATGAATATTTTATTTTGTATCGCTAGTAAAAAAATAAGTATCATTAGTTTAAGAACAAAACGGGTAATGGTGATTTACAGGATTTTTGGGAAGCATATACCAGAGTTTACCACGTCTTTCAACTCGTTTTAAAGTATTAGATTAAGGCATTTATACGAGTATTGGCTACAACGCGACCTATGGTGATAGCAAAACTTTACTTTACTTCGTAACAAAGGTCATAGAGTTCGTCTTCGTACTTTCCTTTTAATGAAATATTTTGTGTGCACATTTAGAAGAATATGAGGAATTTTTCTTTCTTAAAGTACCTTATATCAGCTCCGCATTTCTGCTAATCACCCAACACTCGCCATTGTAGCAAGAAAACAGCAACAACCGAGTTCTGTGGATTATTTTTGTATTCTGTGTTATAAGCAAAAATACATTACAAAAGTGAATAAAAAGGAGAAAAAAAAAGTATTAACTATGTTAAGAAACTTATATCTAAAAACAAAGGAAGATGAAGAAAAGAGATAGGGGATAGGAAAAAATCATCAGTAAGCTTGCGCTTAATATTAAAAAACTTAAATTGTAAACATTTTTGTGTTTCTTAGTCGGTTGATATTAACTGTTAGACAATTCCATAGATGAATCGCCTGGATGAAGAAATTTCGACTAGTGGTTACTCACAAATTTTATCATATCAATTAAATAGTCTGTTCTTTTGTACAATAGTAATTGTTTTGCGAAGCAGGAGTATGATTCATAAATTTAATAAGGCTATTAAGGAGCTGGTTATTCTTTTAGGTAAGTACGTAATGTGATCTGACCGTTTATTGTCAACGATTTATCTTGAGCAACTATTATATGCCACAATTAGTTTTCTCTTCGACACATTGTACAAGTCTGCGTATATTTCGCATCTGTAAAGCAGTATCGGCAAAATAAAAGATTTTACCAATTTCAGTTTAACATCTATCGGAAGCTTAGACCACGAAGAGTGCCATACACTTTTGATACTCCAAGAATTTTTACCTTATCAACATACTCTAAGCGAGCATTGTTAAAAGATAATTGGTGCGAAATCTTGGTGTTTGGTGCCATTATTTTTGGCGGCTAGATAAATATTAAGCTATTAACCTGCACACGGAACTTTCTCAGGAGAATTGACTATGCAGTTTATTTAATAGTATAGAGTGATTCACGCTGTCAAATGCCATTGAGAAGTTTAAAAAGACAATGAGGCTTAATTTATCACAATCTAGTCCGACACGTACATCTTCGCACACTTTTAGGAAAGCGGTAGTGCAGCTACGTTTTACATGAAAGCGCGGTTGAAATTGTGTGACAAGATTTTTCCTATTCAGGTAAGACTTAATTTGATTACTAATTATTGCTTCGAACACTTTGCTTAGAAAAGGAAGGATTGCTATGGGTCGATGTTCACTACTTTTAGATTTGGTAATGGAAGAATTTTGTCAACGTTCCACTTATTGAGAAAAACGGACGTTGTTAGTATAATTTTAAATATATAAGTTATGTGAGGGAGGGAAACGGGAAGAAGAGTTTGTATGTAAGTCGGGTATACACCATCAGAGCTAACAGCTTTTGATTTGATCTTTAGGACTGTTTGACCTACACATATATCATCAATTCCATGCAGTGAAAATGTATCTTATTGTTGGTGGTGGAAGATGGCAGAAATGTTCTGTTGATTAAAAATGTTGTGATTACTTTGAACAAACTTTATATTTAGTTCATTAAAGACAGTTCAAAATGCTGCGTTCGCGCGGTCGGCCTTTGACATATTGAGTAGAAACAATGGGCTCTTATGGAGCAGTCAGAAATGTAATCTCATGCGTTTCTGACATTTTTGATCGTAAATAACGTAAGCTCGACATCAAAGTCCAAGTAGAGCTACTTTCTACTTTACCGCGCGTGTGACACGATACGTTGATCTGTTCGATTTGTAGGTACAAGGTAGGTACTAGTGTAATGTATTTACTCCGAATGCGTAATATACTCTTGCGATTATTTTGTTATAATTTTGTTGCGCAAAATAGTAATTTGAACAATGTATTTGTTGTTCTTTGTTTAATTTATTTATTAAAATAGATAAGAAATCTCAGGAAACAATACTTGATCTCTCAGCTTAACACCAAAGCGACATTCCGAATTGCAAATCACAAATTCGTGCTTTTGACGCAAGTTATCGTAAGTTCGATATTAAGCGTACATGATGCATGTCATGTAAGGTCGATATTTTTGGGAAGTACATCTTTTACAGACTTAAGCTCGATATCGCGAATATTACTCCAGAAATTTGAACTCGAGTCCCTTTGGTTGAATTTATCTTGATAAAAGATTTTTGTTTGATCGTATTAGAAGAGATACCGTGTTTTATGCAATGGCATATCTATGTATTGTATTGGGTCTAGAACTTAATTCGTGCGGTTTACTAAGAGATTGCATAACTTGTATTATTCCATTGTTACTATTCCATTGGAACATGCGTTGGAAAGCCACTGTCATTGTACGTCATTTCAGTATATGTCATTCATTTGAAGCGTAAACAATAATAATTTTTTTCACTCAAATATGTCGAACTTTGTGCCTGAAAAAGTGTTTTTGCGGGGAGTTCTTCTTCATTACTTTAATATGAAGAAAACTGCTGCCGAAAGTCATCGTATTTTGGTGGAAGTTTATGGTGAACATGCGCTAGCTGAGCGAACGTGTCAAAAGTGGTTTGCACGATTTAAAAGTGGTGATTATGACTTGGAAGACAATGAACGTCGTGGGCAGCCAAAAAAGTTTGAAGATGAAGAACTGGAAGCATTACTCTATCAAGATTATTGCCAAACACAAGAAGGGCTCGCAGAATCGTTGGGTGTCACTCAAGCGGCCATTTCAAAACGTTTAAAAGCAGCTGGATATATTCAAAAGCAAGGAAATTGGGTTCCACATGAACTCAAGCCGAGAGACGTCGAAAGACGGTTTTGCATGTCCGAAATGCTGCTGGAACGCCACAAAAGGAAGTCATTTTTGCATCGAATTGTTACTGGTGATGAAAAATGGATCCATTACGACAACCCCAAGCGCAAATAATCATATGTGAAACCCGGTCAACCAGCCAAATCAACGGCAAAGCCGAATATCCATGGCTCGAAGGTAATGCTCTGTATTTGGTGGGATCAGATGGGTGTGCTGTATTATGAGCTGCTAAAACCGGGTGAAACCATCAATGGACAACGCTACTGAACACAATTAATCCGTTTGAAGAGAACAGTAGCCAAAAAACGCCCGGAATATGCGACCAGACACGAGGCAATATTTTTCCATCATAACAACGCTAGGCCCCACGTTGCTATTCCGGTTAAGAACTATTTGGAAAACAGTGGATGGGAAGTCTTACCCCACCCGCCTTATAGTCAGACTATACCCCTTCTGACTACCATTTGTTCCAGTCAATGCAGAACGCCCTCACTGAAATACGGTTCACATCAGAGCAGAATATCAAAAATTGGCTTGATTCATTCTTGGCTGCCAAGCCGGCGCAGTTTTTTTGAGATGGGATCCATAAATTGCCAGAAAGATGGGAAAAAGTCATAGCTTCAGATAAACAATACTTTGAATAATACTATTGTACATGTTTTTCTTAAAAAAAACCGCACGAATTAAGTTGTATACCCAATATATAAAGTGGCAAAATGCGTATGTTCCTCTCTACCGCCCGTAATTTTCAACCAATTTTGTTGTTTTTTTTTTAAATGTACGAGTAGATAATTTTTTCAATTCAATTCATTTTATTATTGATGAAAGTCTTGAGATGGCAATCTCATTTGTTTTAAAATTAACAAATGTTACTAATAGGCGTATAAAAAATCCAAGAGAAACAGTTTTCAATTCAATAAAACCTACATTACAAAAATTGAGTAAAAACGTAAAGCTTCGTCCGGGTTTTTAAGGTGGCTTTGTAATGAGCGGATAAAATCACTTAAATAATATGTGTTTTTAACTTGAGTCGGTAATATATTCCGAATTTTGGAACATAATGGGAAGAAAGATCTACGTATTCGCAATTTTGAAGTCCTGTAAGTGTTTATGCTAAAAGTTCTTGAGGATGAAGAAAAATGTACTTTTTCAAATAAATAGAGAGACATTCGATGGAATATTAGTCCATGCATGAATTTACACATATCAATAACGAACTGAGACATTATCGAGTTACATTATGCACTTAGTCAAGTGAGATATTATAGTATGGTCAAATCTTCGAGTGCACAATGCAGAAATTAAATGGACTCAATTCGTTAACGAGTAGGATTCATTCAAGCATTTCTTGTATATTATTATACTTTGTGATTTGTTTGGGTTTAAAATTAAATTATTGTCTGTTACCCACATGTGTATACAGCGTAAATCTTCATTAATTCTGAATAACCCATCTTCCATAAGGCCCAGGGGAAAAGAAAAATAAGTTTGTAAGTCGTCAGCATAACAACAAGGAGCCCAATATAGATCCTTGTGCGACTCCCCTATTTGGATGAACAAAATCTGTTTTAATTGAGCCAGTGACAATGGTTTGCTTACGGCCATTAGGAAAACTATATATTGATTTAAGCGCGCATGAGGAAAAATCAAATGTATGTTTTAATTTTCTTAGCACGATTGTCTGATCTACCGAGCCGAATATCATCGTGTACTTTTAAGACCGCTAATACACAAGAGTGTTTTTTTGCGAAAAACTGATTGAAGGTAGGACAAGTAATTATACGATTTTATATAGTTATTTATTTGTTTGAACATTAATTTCTCTAATCGCGGTACAAAAAAAAATTAATTATAGGCCTAATAGGTCGCGCTGTTGTTGAGATTTTTATTAATATTCTATTTTTTCCCCATTTTTTTTTGTGATTTATCCCAATTTTTCTGCACTCTCACCAAACAGATCTAAATTTAATTTATATATCGTGTAGAACTTTCATTAACAAATCCATTGATATATACTCGTATATTATCTTTGTAGATTTTCTTGGAGAAAAGTAATAACATAAAACAAATATAATTTGCATACATGATCAGTGGAGACCATTGCCACTATCGGTACTCCAGGGGAGATTTTTTTTAAAGTTTTTATTCTCCTTTCGCTGCTTCTTCGCTATCCTTATGTGTAGTTGGGTTGAGCCGATAGTGGGTGGCAGTAGGGTGATGTGTATTTCCCTCCACTTATTTTTCGATTATACATATTTACATGCATGCTTGACGGGTACTGTGCATGTTGTTATGTGTGTGCTCTGATAGCGATTCCCACTGGCAATGTGGAAGTTATTGAGTTTCCACATTTTTAGTATTGCATTCAATTTAATGGAATCATTTGGCAATAGTAATAACTGCCAGTGCAGCAGGAGACCACTGGGAAAGTTATTTTATATTGAGTTTACACATTTTCATCTACATATATGTATATACTTTCATACAGTGATTAGTAAAAGTCTATATACACCTACGCAAGCTGAAGTTATTCTCTATTCTACGAAATTCAGAAGAACTTTGGATAGTATTTATATATCCAAAAAGGTTAGTTGTGGACCCGATAATAACGGTACAAAGGTGATAGGCAAAAAAATAAATAACAGAAAAATTAAAAAAAAAACTTCGACATTTTTGTGTACGAAACCGTTGTGGTACCTACAAAAAAAGGACATTCGACGCGTTGTGTGTATTTACGTGAGAGTAGCGTCTCTGTTGAAATAAACGAAATAAACGGACGGGGCTTATGCTAGTTCTTTATTAATACCTGAGCATTTGTATCTTTTCCATCTACATAGAGCAATGGAGATTGGGTTTTTTTATAAGGCTTCCGAAGTTAACGTGGAATGTTGGCCCTATCAGTTTTTCTGATGTGTTTTAAGGGTATATGTTTATGAAATAAAAAGAAGATACAATTTTGAATAAATGATATTCCACCTGAATATTGACATGCGACCAGTCCAGATTTCGGCTATCGTTAAACACTGCTTCTAAATTGTCTTGATGTGAAAATGCTGGAGCAAAAATTTGATTATAACGCTAATGCGTTATCAATATTAGAAATTAAGAATACATCTAAAGGCGAAGGCGTTTTGTGAGGTATGGAGTGTGTTGGTTGAGTACTATTTGTAAAATAAAGATTAAAGGACTCTACCGTACTAATTAATTGTTTACTATTACCTTCTTATATATTTAAGTCGTATTCTCCACAGAGAATAATTGTCTCTAAACGATCCCTAATATATATATTCTCTATATATATTTTCTATTTTTTCCGGTATTGGGCGATTGCTCTCAAAACGTAATTACGGTCTTGGGTTGTATTAAATTTAAATATGATGGGTGAGTCATTCGTGTTGTCACGACGTTGAGACCGGAAAACAGCTTTAGGTATCGGTGGTTTACATTCAATTGCATGGCATATACAATTGAAAATCGATTTAAAATTTTCAAGCTCAGCAAGAGTCACAACTATTAAAGGGCAAGATGGTACACTCTTAGATGTTGTTGGTGTGCTTATTTTCTGTGGTGGTCCAATTGCTGTAACTGCGGCGGAGTCTGATGAAGCTCCCTGCTTTCTTGAGCGGAGAGTTACCGTGGCACCATGAGAATTCATTTTACTTGATGTTTTTTGTTAATTTGATTGTTGATTTTTATAATTTATTCTATGTTCTAAAGGTTCTTTAAGGAATCCTTTTTCTTACCTACAGTTCAGTGTAGGTCCCCGCCCAATTATCAAGGCTTCTTCCATCGTTGTCTAATAAAAATCGGGGGTAGAGTAAAACTAGACTTATCATAAACATCATCAGACCTTTTGCGACTTATGGTTGCTATGATATGTCCAGTTACAAGCTGCCGGTCACAGGTCTTGTTGAGTGACAAGACCACCGGTAGTCCATACCAGGACTTAAAACACTGTACCGTGGGAGCTAGGAGCCCCGCGGATCGCAGGGAGGGTGAACTTTCTAGGGCTCAATACCCGGAGTGGAGTGACTTTAAGTGCTGGGTACTGAGACTCTAAGATCAGTAAGAGATTTTAGGTAGTCCTCGACTCATGCCAAGGGTGGTGCTGTGCCCCCAAAACAGTTCCGCATTGGTATTATTTCAAGTAGGAAATTAGCTATGGCAAGGCGTATCATTGCTCCTATGGATGTATGGGCATCCCGTGAACTTTAGTCTACACGACCGGCGTTCACACTGAACACATCTGTAGCATCAGTGTACGAGAATCACCGAAAAAGCAGTGTATCTATTATCATATCTATAATATTTTCATTATAGTTTAATCATTTACATTTGTATATGTGTCTCACTTCGACTCTACAGAATAGTACGTACTTCGCGTATTTTTTAAACAAAATATGTAGAAACGGTTAAATCAACACTTTTCATGCCTTTACTTATTTTTTGCCAGTCCTTTCCGCGGTACACGAACTTGTGCATAGCGGGTTTTCCAGTTTTGCTATATCACTGCTCCGCTTGCATTGCATGGCTAATTCGCCAATCGCAAAATGCGTCTGCGTACCTTAAGGTCCTGTATTACTGCGGTTATTAGTCCTAAGCGACGTTGACTGAGCCATCTGAGCAATCTAAGAGTTCTTTGTCCTACCGCGTATTCTTTTGGTTGGAACGATCATAGGTAGAAAGATTTTCAATTACTAAATTTCTTATATGTAGGCTTCCTCTGATATGCGTAGATCTAATGCAATCGCGTTTTGTAACTCTAGTCGAAATCCTTAACATTTTCATTTCTGCCCAAAACGATTCGAATATTGTCCAGCACTATGAACAATATGTAAGAACTGGCCGCACAACCGTTGTGTACAGTCTTCGTTTCAATTAAGGAGGAAATTACCGGTCACAGGAGATTCCTGAGTTGTCTCACCATTTCATCCAGCCAACACTTACTCTCTGCTTAACTTCATCGTCACATTTCGCTTCCATATTCACAATCGATCCCAGGTATTTAATAGTAGGGCTCTTTTGAAGAACTCATCCATCCAACATAATATCTGGAATAGGTAGCAAAGGATCTGAGAATGGGACGAGTTTGCTCTATCTTTGAACGACTTATTTTAAACATTCTTCTATCTATTAAGGGTGTTTTGTAAATCTACGAAGTTAATGCTTAGAATAATTGGGTTGTCTGCGAAAAGAATCGATGAAACTTGTTTTTTGCATGCAATCTTGGAAAAGGTAGTCTAAAATCATCTTAAAGAGGAAATGGCTATTTGTTTCCTTGGTGCACTCCGACATTAACACGAAATTCTTTAGTTACTCCAGCAGAGCATTTAACTGGCATTTTCGCGTTTCCGTACATGCCTTGGATTATTCTTATATAAGTTTCTGGAATCTTGTGATCTCTAGGAACTTTATCAAATGCTTTCTCGATATTGATGTTTACGGTTTCGTCGTATCATTTTTGTAAGGGATTTTTCGTTTAGCTTCAAGTGGAGACGAGGCTTAAGCATGTGAAAATAATATTTTAAAGATATCACTGAGTTAAAACGAATGCTCGTTATTATATGGGCCTATGCTGGATGATAATGGAGATCGCTCTCCAAAAAAAAATTCCGCTAAGAAGATGCGCTTTCGTAAGGTTTTCTTTGATACAAAATTAAAAGTTTGCGAAAGTCACAAGTCATTACCAGAAACAAAAGTCTATACAATTACTTGTATAGGCTGGTGATATTGATAAAAACAAATTGCACCATATGAGCAGTAGCAGAAGAGTTAGCCAATATTTGTAAAACTAATTATTTATAAACTCTTGGTAATATTCAATTACACAATCATATTCTAGCCTCTGAACTTTAAACGTATGATTGGCCATATAACAATTAACATATGAACCTAGTTCTTTTAAATGTTTTGGTATGCTCAAGAACTATAAACGCATTCATTCCAACTTGACGGCTATTTGACAGACGTATAAAGTTGTTGACGTCAGTTGTATGCAATTATGGGATGGGGCTCGCTCGAAAATCGTGTTATCCTTATTGGCCTGCAAAAATTGGGCATCAAAAATGCGAATTCTTTCAAATGTTGCGGGCACTGTGAATCACAAAAAGCGTTGTGTTTCAAGCACTGAAATTATAGGTTTAATAAAATTACAAAATCCGGTCCTCTACGCGATGTGCGAACGTCATCAAAGCCGTGGAGAATAGAATTTGTCAAAATCCACTGACGAAACCATGCCTCGGGGATGGATTTGAGGAATTGAACCACAGCGTCCACTTACTCACGGAGGCATTGAAATAGAACGTTGGGCAAAATCGAAAGCCTTGCTTGGCTACTACTCGAAGAACGATAACAGATAATTTTTTTTTAAAACCTAGAAATGAAAGAATTGTTAAACTAATAGAATGATAGAGTGTATACTCTGTCATCACGACATCGATCTAAACTCGTTTCGAGTGTCCAAAGTGCTCACCAACCAGCTCCATTTCTGCGAGAAAGGTGTCAAAACCCCGCCGAAAATGTATCAAACGGACGTTCCATTCTAGAGACTATGCCTTAACAGCTCGACATCCAAGTGCACATATGGAGTTCTTAAGGCGCGCCCTTGTCTGACAAGTCAACAATTTTCTACTGCATGAGGTGCGTACTAAAATTGATGAGTGGCCAGAAATGGGGAGTCAGTTCGGATAAGTTGTCTACAGTTTATAGCGATTGAGGGACCCAATAACAAGAAAAAAAAGTTTTATATATTTATTAATTTTCATGTCCATACTAAGTATAGTATGTACGAATTTCCACAATCGGCTCATTTATGTAAACGATTTTCATTCTCTGAATTTTCTCTCTCTATTTCAGTAAAAAATTTAAATTTTCTTCCCATAAGCCAAAAAACCAAAAACGAAGGAGAAACTCAATGACATTCAGCCTATTGCGTGTAAATGATTGAAATTACTTATGCCTTCTTTAATTCCCGAGGCACTCAAAATTAAATCCGCCTAAAGATTCCACTAAGGTAAATATTGATAGCTCTTTAAAAATTCCCATTTATTTTCCATTTAATTTTCCATATTTCCTTTAAGTAAAGTAAGGGTATGTCTGCCTCAAAAGCATCTTCTTAACCATTCTGAAGCAAAAACGAAATCACAAAAAACCAACCCCCATTATTTTTGTTTTCCATACTCGTAAATTCAAAACTTCTACATCAACATTCACATCGTCATCAATGTCAGGTACTGGTAATCTCGAATACAGAAATTTTCCGTAAAACACCTGAAAATGCCGCTCAAGATCAAGTTAAGTTAACTCCGGCGATACCGTCGCAGTCGTCACTGTCGCTGTCGAGGATAAATTATCAAAACCGAACATATATCGATTTTATATCATTTACAAACATCCCAACATATTTGAGCATGCATAAATTGGGAAAAAAAAAGAAAACAAAACAAATGGGTTTTCCATATGTACATAAACACATTAGAGTATGTGTACATATATGTACATACATTTCCACTTGTACAATTCTATACATTCGTGCTCATATGTGTTTAGAAGCATTATCATGACGGTAATGGTTCGTCCTATATGTAAAGTATTTCAAATTGTTATGCCTATACATATATTCTTATGTTTGATACATAAAACCCCAGTGTATATAAAAAAAATGAGGCAGATTTAATGCCAGGTTTTTGTGAGAATCTCCTAAAGATATTGTTATGCTTTCGGTCCATTCTTGTGACCTCCAAATACAATCGTTCTCTGTAATTCTAAGGAAAATTCAAATATCCTTAAACGCGTCTTCATTAGATCTTTTTTTCTCTTGTGATAACATTTATGGAACATATTTAAGTAAACTGATCCACCCCTATAAAATACTTTTACTCCATGTACTGCCACACTGACATTCCAAAATAATTTTAACGTTTCCTGAAAATCTTTAGGATGACAACTTTAGCTGGAAGATGAGGATAACGAATATTGATTTTCCGCTGCATTAGTCACAGTTTTGATATGTAAATGCGTGAAGTAGTCAACGTCTTGAATATAATTTAAATTAAAAAAAAACAAGAATAATGTTAAATTTTTTAATTTGATAATAATGGGTGAAATGCAACAGATTGATATAGGTTTTCCTAGAGAAGTAGACGACAGTTTTGTTAAAATTCGCTTTATAACTTATTTTAGGAAAGAATATCCTAGGAATAAGAAAGAATGGTCTTTAATTGGATAGGACAAGCAATCTGAAGTTCTTTCACTCGAATCATCGACAGATGGCTATTGTCTTTCTCTAACTTTCGAGCCTGAGTAGAATCGTCTGTCTTCTTTAGTTAGTTATTGGAAATGTCGTCTATCGTCTTATAATCACATCATAGATATATTCTTTAATATACGAGTACATATGTGGTCTTATTATTCATGTGATTGCCAATACTTCCACTTGTTTCGTTATTTTCGTTCTCTTTCTCGGTAGTACTTGCCTTAAAACTGCACCATTGCTTCATATTATTCTCACTTGTCGTAGTTATACGAGTAAGTGGGCCCACGTATGTGAATTCCTATTCTTCTTTGTCCATGACAGTCATTTGGAGACACCGTCATAATTTAAAACAATGTTTTTGATTAGCACCAAATTCACTGGGAGACCAACGTAAAACCAAATAGAACAACTTTAAATTAAAGTATTGTAAAATCGGAATGGTTTGCCATCAAACGGGAAAATGTATTAATCAAAGCAGTACAATTTTAAAAATAATCGTAGTTAAATTCAGTTAAAACTAAATGCGGCTTAATTTCAAATCAAAGTATTATAGTTAAAACAATAGATTTAAATGTGTTGCACATATATTTTTAAAATGTCTAATTTTAGTGGTTGATGGTGGTTGGGTGTTTTAGAAATAGGATAGGCTCTGAGGGGTATCCACCTGGAGATACACAGTGTTGAAACTGTCACGTCAATTGTGTTGATTTTTCCTGCACGTGGTAACAATTGGCCGCTGTTCATCCAAAGTCGACTTGTCAAGGGCATGTGGTCGAGGAAATTAAGAGATCCTACCCCAGGACTGAGATTCGGAAGTTTTACTAAAAGGTAAAAAAAAACATGGGTACTAACCCTGAACCGAAGCTTAATGAGACGAACAAGAGGATATCTTAATAGAGTCAAAGTCGGTGCTAAAAATTTTGAAAGAGCATTATTGTAGATTGTATTACGACGATGACGAACAAAAAACCTACAGCTGTCAGACAGAATAAATTCAACCTAGAGGATGTAGATCAACAAATCCGTCCACCCGACCTGGATGAAGTGAAGATAGTCCTTTCTAAGCTTAATTCCAATAAAGTTGCTGGAGCGGACGGCCTCACAGAGTTCCTCAAAGTGGCGGGTGATAGCTTGATAAGAAGAATACTCCTACTTATCTCTAAGATACGGTCGGACAAAAATGCGTCAGTATTGTTTGTCCAATCCTAAAGAAAGGAGACTCCCTGGTCTGCCCCAACTAAAGAGCCATCAGTCTTCTTTACATCACATACAAGATTTTATCTGGCGTATTGTCTGAACTCCTTAAGACGTTCTTAAACAACCTGATTGGACCATATTAGTGTGGCTTCAGGTCAAGAAATTTCACTAACGACCAAACATTCACACCACGGCAGCTCTTGGAGCTTCAAATCGATACACACCACTTATTCATCAATTTTAAGGCACCGTACAACAGCATCTATAGAGACGAGTTATAAACAGCACGACATCTCTGCCAAAGTCGTCCGTTTGTGCACGCTGTTCTATCAAGGTCGGTGAAGTTCTCACCGAGACCTTTGATATCAAAAAAGAATTTAGACAAGGCGATGCTCTGTCATGCGATTTCTTTAACATCATTCTTAAAAGAATAGCTTAAAACTGACGCGACACCACAAGGCATCGTGATTTTAATGGCGCTTTCGATGTAACTAAGTAAGTTACATGTTCCATCTTAAATTCGTTTCTAGTTAATTAAAATGTAATGGTAAATGAAAAAGAAAGCGATATATTATGGAATATATGTTATATATGTGATATGGTGGTGGCGATGGCGCGAATGTTAGCTCATTGGACTATCACGCAGAGGGTTCGTGCTTCGATCCCCGGCATCGCCAATAAGTTTTCGAATCGTCATCACCCTTTTGGCCGACAATGGCAAACTCCCGAAAGTAAAATTGCCTATGAAAAAGCTTCTAAGGACTGCCGTTCGGATTTGGCGATAAGACGTGGGCCCCGCTCAGATGTGACAAAAATGACAACATGAGCAACACAAATGAGTACCAATAAGCTAGGACATGGCCCATACCGGGCTGTAACCGCCACAGTGTTTTTTTTTTTATATTTGTGATAAATAAAAACAATACAACTGTTTTTTTTATTAAATATTTACTTATTAAGATTCAAAATCAACATGTATTTTACATATATTTTTGTATTCCTCACATACTAACAATTTATTATATGTTCTCTGTGATTTTATACGATTTTTATAAGTTTGTCACAAACCAAATTCCAAACGTAGCTATCTCTGCACAAAATATTTTTTAGGGCCAAAGGTACTAACTACTGTGATTCAGTATTCTCTTTCGGAGCAATACTACTTACGTTTGGACCGTAAGTTTCTGTATCGTATTGAGGAATAAAATAGTAATCCCAAGTTTACGTTTATTAATTAATGGAAATTAATTATACGAGTAAATGCTTTTTCCTCAATGTCTTTCTCGCTTAAGATAATTGATATAATTTGCTCGACTATGCTCGGATAAGACTTGGACTTCACTTGTATGTTTGTGCAGTTAACCTATTTGATGATTATTTGAATTAACTCATCCTTTGAAAATTCTCCCCCCGATTGTTGTCTTCTACATAGAACTCTTTCCTTCTTCTAGAAGTGTAGAAGAGCGAGTTTTATATATAGCAAATATGTAAATATCTATTTACATGAATTATTATATGCGTACTATTTGTCCACCTTCAACTTTAACCGTACTCATATGGTACATGTATTTCGTGAAGACTTTTTTGCCAAAATCGTACTGGTCATAAATTCCATGCTAGGGCGAAAGTCCAAATTTACTGTTTATTTTAAAAACGTACATGTACAGATAGAGGGTGTTGCGCATGGTCTATTTCTTTTTTTTTCTACTACTGGAGAACTTAGACTCGATCCTGTCTATTATATTCCTGGAAGAAACCTTTTTTTTGAGTAATGGTTCCAGAAAATCATCAATGCTCGCGTGGTTGTGATTGCTGTTTTTTGATGAACTGGAGTGTGGGAAATCATTCAATTATAAGAGGTAAAAATGCTGTAAGTATAGATCCAATACTTATCTCAAAATTAAGCGTACTAGCGATCCACAAAGCAGCGGCTTAATCATGTGGGAAATCATTCAATTTTAATGGGTAAAAATGCTGTAAGTATAGTCCCAACACTTATCTCAAAATTAAGCGCACTAGCGAACCACAAAGCAGCGGGTTAATCTTTCGAAACTTCCGTCCACAGAAAAGGTTTTACTCTAAATTCTACAAGCAAACAAATATCCTCTATACTCGTAGCGTCCTGAACATGGTCTTTCATAAAGTTCTTAACATAAGAGAATAGAAGGTTATGCATTTTCCTTCGAGTATATTGAAGACAAAATAGGACATTGTAGTTCAGCAAAAGCAAAAGACATACATATGTGTGCAGCGTATACTCACTGTGTATATCATAGATTATTGTACATACGAGTATTTTACCGGGTCAGGTTCTATTTTAAGAACTTACCTTTTGAAGTTTCAAAGAGGTACTGGAGTTAAAATTCCTTAAAAAATGAGACAACAATTCTTTATCTTCGTAACTATGTAGTGGCTCAATAATAACGTCTAAAATTTTCCTATTTTTATCCAGAAATTGTGTCACTTTACTATTTGCATTTAATGAAATGTTTTGTAGCACTGCCAAATTTTGTCTAGGTTTCATGTTCGAAAAAAAAAAATGAAACAATAAACTTTTACTCAACTCAATAGACTGCAGAGTGTACGAATCGTGATAACAAGACTTGACCTGGAGCGCACGCGTATGCTTTTTGCACTTAAATTTACGTGAAAACAATTCACCTTTTGTAAAGGAAACAGTTTCCACTTTAACTGAAGACCATCAACTTTGAATGGACGTGGGAAGTCATCATAAAAAGATAGTGCATTTTGAACTCACAGTCATTTCATATCTCCTGGATTGCTAAAAAATTTTTAAATTCAGAACAAAACATTTTCGCGTTGATTTAAATATGCCCTTGGGAAACGATACCTATTATAAAATCAAAAATGCAGATTTTCCCTCAATTAAATACGTATTCACTTTGATTTCAAAATGATTATAATTGAAAGGAAATAAAAAGTTCTTTACGAGTAGATCGAATACTTTCACCTGAAAAATAAGGTCGTAGTCTTGTTAATGTAAAATGTTTTCGATTTTATGATTTTTAGAATAGACTTCAAGTTAGAATCAAAGCTTTTCCCCACCTCTACGATGCACTTTTTTCGGAGTGTCGAGAAGCTTTATAAGTCTCGTGATTCTCTCCTGTATGGCTTTAGTCACAATTTTTCGCATGTTCGCGAACTGCGTCTACGATTTTTTCGAATACAGCCCTAATCTGCTCTTTTATGGTGCCTACAGAAACCTTATATAGACGATTACTTGAAACTCTGCTACGTGGGCAGTCATGTCGCGTGTACAGTGTGATAAGTGAAGTGAAATACTTTTGTATAGGTAATAAACATTATTTTCCACAAACTTCATTGCTCAACAATAGAACCAATAATAATAAAATGAAAAAGAGACAGAACATTTCGAATGTGAACGTGACTTCTCGATTTTTCTTTACCTTCAATGGGTACGCTCTATTGTCGAGACTTATTTACTTGCGACCAGCATATTAAATAGGCCCAATATTTCCAAAGATAATGCTTTCGAACTTTTCTATAGCCTAATTTTAGACCTTCGTATGAAAAAACGTTACGTTCGTTCCCAAATAAGATCCTACATACTCGCCACCCACCGCAGCGTAACAAAATAAATAAGCTCTGACGCACGTATCTCTAAAATCTCAGTCTTCCTCTGATTTCTTCGCTTACCAGCAAGCTCATACCCTTTTTCTCAACTCTGTGAATCACTCTATAACAATTGCTAAAGCCGAATATAATCTGATCTTATCTCTAATCCAAAACACTTTTTTCAATTGATAAACATCAAATGAAAATCGAATTACCCACCTACCCTGAGATTTTTAAGCGAATGCTTTCACTTCACCTAGATCCTGCTTACTTATGGGTACTTCAGTTGGTGCTAGCGTCCTTTTATATATAACTTTATATTTGCCAGTTTTTCACGCTTAATTGACTGAGGTCCCCTTTTACTTACATGCGCCACCTGAGTCTCGGTCTTTCTGTGTTGTACGTCGTGGGCAGATAGGAAGACTTTACGGACCGGGGCGTTGGTGCTCATCGGCGCTACATGATCTGGCCATCCCAGACGTTGGATCATCAGTCCTCTCGCTTCTCGATACTCGCGAAAGCGCCACTGACATTTCAATGCTTTCTCCCGATTATGTCAATATCAACGCGTGTGCGAGTAATTGGAGGAATTTTTGAAAGATTGTGCTTCATGGGTTTACATGTGAGTTTTGTACTATTCTTTCAAGTATGATGTTGTTCCTTGGTTTTTTCCAAGAGCTGCCATAGTGTGAATAATTGGTCGATGGTGGAAATTTCTTGGCCTGAAGTCACACTGATATGGACCTATTAAGTCGTTGACGAACGGCTTCAGGCGTTCAGACAATACAGCAGACAAGATCTTGTAAGCGATGTGAAAAAGACTGATGCCTCTGTAGTTGGGGCATTTCAGAGGATCTCCTTTCTTGCGGATCAGAAAAACAATGCTGCGATTCAATTCATAGTATTTTACAATTGGTGTATGCTTCTTACCCGTCCATCGTCTGCCGCTTTGAAGAGCTGGCAGAGTCAGCTCCAGCAGCCTTGTTGAATTTAAGCTTGGATATTCCTATCTTCATTTCATCCAGTTTGGGTGGATGGAATTGTTAGTCTCTCTACATCGTCCAAGGTGAATTCTACCTGACAGCGATATTCGATTCGTCATCGCCGTTGTACAGTTTCGACTGCGAACCTACTACGATGTTTTGCCTTGTTCGTCTCTACAGGCTTCGGTCCGCGGTTTCTGTCCGTGGCATGTTTTCTTTGCCCTTGGTAAAACTTTCGCAGCTTATTCCTGGAATAACATCTTTAAATTTCCTTGATCGGGCACTTCTCATACTCTTTCTTTTTTCTTCTGAGAAGCCGGTGTGCATCCCTCCGCTCCTGCTTAAAGAGCTTTTAAGTAGCTTTAGTCGAAACGCCGTTTTGTATGCATTTTTCGAAACCGTACAGGGTAATGGTCCCAGTACATGTTGGCTCATCTGGACGTTCGGATATCCATAATAATGGAGGAGCGTCTTGCGTCTATCGCAATGTGGTCAATCTGGTTGACTGTTTATTGATTAGGAGTTCTCAAAGTCTCCTTGTGAATATCGAAATGTGGGAACTTCGTTCTAGCTGCGACAATATTTTACCCCGCCCCAAATGTTTGCAAATTTAGCCTTGATATGGGGCTAAACGAGGCGCTCGTTCACATGCCGTAAACCCAAGACTTATGGCATAAGTCTGCCTCCAACAACAAATCCAAGTAGGCACTATGCTTAAGTCATATTAATCGTCGTCTTAGTGACACAAAAACGTATGTCAAAATTCAAAATTTTTTAATAGAGACATTTTTTTTAATTTTTTTTTTTAACATGTTCTTAATTTTTCGATATGTGCGTTGATACTTTTGAATTATTTTTCACTTTAATTTGTGTTTAATGCGCCCAATATGTTTAAAATGTAGTTACGTTTTTGTGTCACTAGGGCGACGTATAGTAATGTAAGTTTTAAATTTAGGCTTTAAGTTAAATGTTCGCATTAAGCATTCATCAATCAATTCTGGTTCCTATCGGGCTCAGGTTTTTTTGATACTCCCATACCGTACGTTCATTGACAATACAGGACTGGCCTTAGTTACAAAGTACTTAAAGTACAGGAACAAGTCTACTATCTCATCTCAATAAGCCAATTATTTTCCTAATATATTTTTCTGCTAATTACGCTTAGCAAGCTAACACTAAAAGACAACACATTCCGAGCTTGGACTCCAATCGCATTAGGATTAACAGACGCTGCTGCAAAATTTTAATCCCTACGTAAGCAGCTTGAAAGCAGCACTGGAGTCTGTGTCTGACGTGCGACGTTCGAAATAATTTTAAATTTGTTATTAGTGATGTTAAGAGGTCAACCTGGATCGATACAATGCGACGAGTTACAAGGTAGCCGCACTTCTTCTTCCACCAGGGATTTACCACAAGAGATTTTGTCTTGCGTACACATAAAAATCGTTTGCAGAAAGGTCAACTAGACGGATCGTGCCTAGGATCTTCTAAAGTTTGTACTTATATTTTGTTATGGAAAAGACGAATATAATTTCACAGTATATAGTATATATCCCGAAACAGGCAACAAAAACATTTTTAAGAAGATATCCGCGATGCAGTTTTACATTTATTTGATTCAGCTGAAATTAAATGAGAATTTTTATACAAGTTGGTGCAAAATTAATCATCGTATCGTCAATCAGTATCGCTACAGGGCCATGACTAACGACTTCTTACTGCCGGAATTGGATGAGCGGGGCTTGGTTTCATGTGGTTTCAACAAGACGGTGCCACCGCACACAGTATGACCCACAATGGATATTGTGAAGAAAGCATTTCCTGGTCGCATAATCTCCCGTTTTGGCGACTTCTTCATTTAGGGCTACTTGAAATCATGGGTTTGTGCCAACAAGCTTCAGACAGTCGCAGCCCTGAAAGCAGAATATTCGACAGGAATGTGAGCAGTTATCACCGGAAATCTTGCAGATAAAATGCGATAAAACGGGCACAAATGTGTATCAATACTGGCGGCAGCCATTTGGCGGATATCATCTTTTCAACTTAACTGAAAAATTTGTAAAGGTCCAAATAAAGATTTCCATCACTCAAAATCTTTTTTTTTTATTTAGTAAAAAAGTAATTCAAAAACAAAATTGGATGATTAATTTTGCCCTACCTTGTATATGTGTACATGGCTATCGATTCCTTTTTAGTCAGTTTTAAATATGATTATATAATAAGTGGTGGCGATCGCGCGATGGTTAGCTCATTGGACTATCACGCAGAGGGTCCGTGGTTCGGTCCCCGGCATCACCAACAATTCGAAATCGGCGGGCAATGCCAAAATTTCAATTGAATCTTTAATATTTATTTGAAAAAATCAAGAACAGCTGAGAGTAGAAAACTGCGTTGATTTAAAACCCGCTATAAAGCAAGACATCAAACCAGATAAGGTGGGCGAACGCATGAAGGAAGCATTTTACACATTATCCCCATCACTACGAGTCCCAACTGGGCTGAAATAACTAGAGACCTTCTTCCAGCGCAAACGCCTTACAACAGACTTGTTAGCTAGAGTATTTCATTTAAAATCGATGCGCCTGATTGACGACTACACGTCGATAATCACCGTTGTCGATCAAAATCCACTATCCGTCGGAATTTCTGAATTCTCTTAACGCCAGCAGGCTTCCTTCTCCTCGGATTACACTTATATACGAAGTTATGAAACGGTTTTAAGATTACTTAGAATAATCAAATTGCTAAAAAATCTGCTTCAGTTTGGAAATTCTTACGGGTTGTGGTGTAGCTGACGAAGAGTTTACACACGCATGCGAAGAAGTTCCCATGTCAATTTAAACGAGTACACAAAAGGACAAACGCTCAAACCTGCGGATGATGATTTGAGAACCGACTGTTTCTCGCATGACTAGAAGCAAAACCAACAAATATTGTGTACAAATAAATTTTTAAAAAAGATTATAGATAACTATATTTCATTTTAATTTGTTTGCTGATCTTAATAAAGCTTTAATAATTCATTTGACTCTAAACCACATAGACGAAGTCGCTAGTAACTGCTAGAATACAAATAAAAGTTTACGGCAAAAGAAACAAGAGCATCTATCAAATATTCGGTAGACTCATGGCGCATAACAAAAACAAACCCTATTAAAAGGATGATGATGAAAATATTTTTTAGTAGCCAAAGTCGAAATATATTACGTAGAGGTACTCGTACGTAAAAAAGTTCACTAAGAAGATATAAAATAAGAATATTATAGAAAGGCAACTTTATATGATATCTTATTTTAAGGATATATCTAACCTTATATGAGAGGTGATTGGTTGTCTAACTTATGAACGAACTTTCTTATTCCGCTATATAAGATGAAGACCCTATAACAAGTTGCAAAAATCGTCGGTCAATGATGCTAATATTGGAAGCTATTCACGAGCGAGTTCAACGACAATCTACAGCGCGATATTAATTCTCCATTAGATTCACTGCGGCTTTTCCTGTAGTATAACACAATTAACAGTTAATGGATGATGGATAATGACGCGCAGATATCACTCCCATCCAAGAAGTGTGATAGGATGGACCGAACAAAAAAGGATGAAAAACTATGATATATGCTACGGTGCCTGCTATAAGGAAAAGAATCAGAGTTTATTCGCATGCAGAATTGTCAGACTAAACAAATAAGTCTTGAACTTCAAAATGTCTTATGACGAGGACGATGCCACCAAAGACTCATAAAGAGAATTTGTACTGCAGGAATAACATATGAAAGTTTTGCCAATAGGTAAATAGCCGGCAGGTAGAATAGACCATTCAACGCAAGTATGTATATATGCTATCAACAAAACGAGACACACAACATTGAACAATTGAATAGAAGACTACGATCGACAGCTGTTTGCGCAGAAAAGCCAAATTTAACCCCCAACAAAGTAAGGAAGTAAGTACGAGTATGATCTGCCAATTGTCATCATTAACTTGGAAAACTGCGTTCGATATAATTCCCAGTCGTTTAATACGAATGAAGAAAAGATCTTAAAATGTAACCGAGACATATACTCATGCATATACATATTAAATAAAAACTCGTGAATTTTCCTCTTATATATACATATCGTTTTCGGGCGAGATACCGATGAAAGCGTAATCTTGATGACAGCCTTATATGCATAAGGTTTTCGATTGCACACAGTTTATGTAAAAAATTAAAATGTTTTGTATGTGTATGTGAGTAAGTTTGACAAACAATGGTCTCATAAAATAAGATGTATGAAATGTTGCTGGACAAAGGTCTTCACGATCGGGGGGAGTAGAATTCACATATCATATATTGTCGAACAAAATGAAATATTGCGTTACAGATTTTAAGAGGATTCTTTCAGGTTTCCCCCCAATATTCACCCAATCACACTTACTAATACGAATATTAAAGTTATTTTTTCATAAATTCAAAGTGAAATACAGAATATCTACTGAAATATGATTGAATGGTTTTTTAAATGTGTAACGAACAATCATGATGAAAACACGTTTTGGTTTTGCTTCACACATTTCAAAAGCGTTCCGCCAAAATGAGCTTTAAGCATTCTTTAAAGTTTAACCAATGCGTTTTTAACTTAAAATCCGTCTTCTTTCAAATACTGATAAAATTAAGAAAAAAAGATTCATTTTTCCTTAATGTTCAGTAAATTTTTATCCCACCCTATCATGTTAAATTCGCATAGACAACATTTTTATTATACAACAGTTTATTATTTTTTATTCTCTCTTTTTTTTCAGAGTTTACAAGAAAACATCATCTAATTCTGCTCTCACCCTATATATGGGTAGTAGAGACTTAGTATCTTCCGATGGGGAAGTGGATCCTTTAAGGGGGGTAATAGTCGTCGACCCAAAGTTCCTATGTAGCCAGAAGATATACGGGCAATTGACTCTCACTTTTCGGTGATAATTTTCTTTTTCCGCCCATCACAGCAATTAAGGTCATTTCCTTTTGATCCTTTTTTATTTCATTTTCCGCAGCTATGGTAGAGAGGATGAGGAGATAATGGGGCTGAAATTTTGCAATGAGGTAGTTGTAGCTCTAAAGCAACTTTGGCCAAGAATGAACTACGATGGGGAAATGACGGTGTTGCAGGTAATTTGAAGAATATTGAATCCGGAAAGCCCTTTAAGGTAATCATTTTCTTTAAAGCAAGCCCTGGTAGATAGATTAGGAGCTGGTGCACATCCCTTTCAAATTGATGTTGGTAGTGTTGCAGCTCCTAGTGTGCAACTACTTCCTGCGAAGAAGTATAGTGGCGATCCAATTGGGACAAGCTATGATGTTAGAATATATATGTGTAAGAATTTTGTTTAAGCAACCGTACAAAAACAGTAAACACGATATACAAAAATGTAATCTCAACTTATTTCCTTGTTTTAGCTGATTTATCCGATGAAAAACTACAAGGAAGGACAACTGTAAGATTAGGAATTCGTGTTTTGTATAAAATTCCATCCAATTTTCAGTCAATTCAACAGTCTACTCTAAATAGTACGTCTATAAGTATGTCAAAGTCTAGCTTGCGAAGTCGATTGTCACCGAAAAATTGTAGGCTCCAGGATCGAATCAAGCAACAGGAGGAAAGAAGTAAAAGTACCACAGCTATTAATACAGAATCTGTGGTACCAGCAAATGCAAATGCTGTGGAAGAACGACTCAAATCAAGTACTTTTAAAAATTTTGAAGAGGTAAGTTTGATTATTGTTCTTCATTCTTCATTCTTATTTTAGAATTATTGACCAGGGGCAGTGTTACAACATTTGAGCTACTATGCAGTACTAAATGTTTTCTTTAGACCTTTGGAAATTCTCACTTTTCAAGTTCTGTCAATAAGAGAACGTTTTAATGTTATTGGAGCTGCGTACAAAATCCGCTTATACATTTATCTTCAAATCCCACTGCCATGTTGTGTTTCTGTCCTATCATTCTTACGGGAAGTTTCAGTGCTCATTCGATTTGCTGATTTGACTTTAAGCAAAATTCTACTTCTATTATATTTGATTCTAAAGCTGTTGTTCACCCGCCGCTTTATTCGTTAAAACACGAACTTCCGGTTCCTTTAAAAACGTTTCCTCTTCCTCGGTGACATTTAATTCTTTTAGATCGACGTCAACTTGGCGTCTGAAGAAACTTAATTCAATATCTTCTTTTTTCTGAGATTGTTCAGTATCTCATACAAAGTTGAGTAAGCCCTTCAGTTATAAAATACTTTCAAGCATGAATTTAGTATTAGGAATGCATTCGGAGAACTTCTATTCGTGAGCTAGGTTTAACGTGGTAGAGTTTAGAGTTTAGCATGGCTTTTACCTTGGATATCGCTACATATGCAGAAAATTCTTTATAATTTCCGCTAGGAAGATAGATGGAAAATTTTCTAGAAAAAAACAAAATTTGTAATTGTAGTCCTGCAAAGACACCAGCAATACATCCTATATCAGACAATGCTTTCCTTTCCTCGCTTAAATTCTAGCCGAAGCCATTCCTGAGCGCAATCAATGTCGATTTAGTATTTTAACAAAACACGAGTTCCACTAGATGTTAAGTCGTGTAAGATCAGAGACAAGGGGCAGTCAGGCATTGCTTCAGCACTTTTAAATTTGCACTGGCTGGTTTCATCATGATCCGTAACACTTCGGGCAGCACGTCACCTTGGACAGATATAACTTTGAGATAGTAAAGGACTTTGTCTACCTAGGCTATCAATTCAGACAACCACAGCAGTGCTGAGATCAAACGAAGAATAAATCTTGCCAATCGCTGCTTCTTTGGGATAAGAAGGCAATTGACTGGCAAAGCCCTCTCAAACAACAAAAGTTACCCTATATACGACCTTAATAATCCGAGTCCTATTCTATAGTACAAGGGCATGAATATTATCAAAAATGGATGAGGCTGCTTTCAGAGGAAAATTCTTGTGATTTTCAGTCCCGTGTGCACTGGGGTAATTAAGGTATAGGGTTCGAGTTTTTATCTGAATTTATAGCGGAGCTTAGGTAGACAAAGTCCTAAACTACCTCAAAGTTATCTCTCAAAGGTGGCATTCTGTCCAAGACGTCGGTGTTGAGTGTCATTTGACAGCATATACGAGTACTTGTCTTGCCCTCGTTAATCGCTATACCCATTTTCGCCACTTCCGTCCCAATACTCGCGAAAGCACCACTGACATCACGCTGCTTTCTCCCGATTATGTCAATATCGTCGGCATATGCGAGTAATTGAAAGATTGTGCCTCCTGTGTTTTTGCTCGTGAGTTTTGCATTATTCTTTCAAGTACAATGTTGAAAAATTCGCATAACAATCGATCTAAGCTCATGGATTTTTTCCAAGATCTGCTGTAGTATGAATATTTGTTCGATGGTGGCCTTTCCTGGCCTGAAACCAGACTGAGGTAGACCACACATCTGCATGGATACATTCACGCAGTGAATGCACAACTTGATTCATGGATACTTCTCATTACTCATTGTACAATGGGACCTGTGAATGAGTCTGAGTGAGTGCGGGTATAAAAGTTGTGCTGTGCGTAGTTGTACTGTCGACCGTCGAAATTCATACTCATTCACACTCATGGATGGGCTAACCCACATTCACACTACTCACAAGGGTTGAATATGCGTAAATGCTTGTGCAAAAATTCACGTATACCTGATAATTGAAAAAAAAAGACCCAAAATGCACAACAGAATCCCAAAATCGTCTTCGTAATAACTCGAGTAACTCGAATGATTCGAATGCGATTTCCACCCTTATACAGCATTTACAGGTACCCAAAATAAAGAATGCTATGGGTACTGAGTTATGATGAGTGTGAATCATAGGTTGGATGAGTCCTGTGAGTTATGAGACCTCGTTGCATCGATACTCACAAGCATTCATAATTTTCTTCACTCAACGAGTGAGGAATCACTGTGTATGAATTGAATGAGTATGGGTAGTTAATTTCTATGGATGTCTCATGGGTAACTTTTATCTGTAATGTAGACCTATCAGGTTGTTGACGAACGGCTTCATGCGTTCACACAACACGGCAGATAACATCTTGTATGCGATGTTAGGACTGATGCCTCTGTAGTTTGCGCAGTTCAGAGGGTTTCCTTTCTTGAGTATTGGCCGAACAATGCTGAGGATCCATTTACTCCAGTTTTTGTAGTGGATCATTGCAAAAGTTCGTGCTCGATTTAAAAAAAGAAACACAAGCGATTGTACCTTAAAGAAAGTCCCCGTTATTTTCTACAACAGTCTCCCAACATTTTACAAGCTTGCGAATTCCGTCTTTAAAGAAACTGCGTGGTTTTGCTTTAAAAAAAAAAGGGTCGTAGGGTAGGGTAGATTTCGGCAGCTATGGCGGAGCCAAATTTCTTTTCATTCAAACCGTTCCGAAACAGATAAACATATGAAAAGCAATATCTGCGAAAACTGTGTGTGCTGAGTAATTTCCTATTTTAACTCCAATCCTTCAGTTTTTGTAGCGCTGGTCGAGCGACTTTTGGCCTGACATTATGATGATGGAAGATGATGCCTTTGCAATTAACCAAAACCGGACGATTTTCTTAAACTATTTCATTATGCTTAGAGAGTTGCTCACAGTACTTATTCGGAGTGATTACTTCATTAGCAGGAAGAAGTTCAAACAAAATTATACACATCAAAGGATAACAGTACTATCTTCATTGGATGCATTGCACGGGTACTGCACCATCACTTGCTTGTTTACAGCTCCATTTTAGTTGCATACTGTTTTACTAAATCCACTTTTCGTGACCTGTTACAACTCGATCAAAACACAGTTCGTTTACATTCCGTCTAAGCAGAAATATGGCCACGGAGACGCGGTCATCCTTATTTTTTTCCATCAGACAATGCGGCACCCACGCATCGAACTTAGAAATGAATCCAAGTTTCTTTTAATGGTGATATGCTGACAAATAATCAATATTAAGCTTCTCAGCACTCTCCTCAGTTGAAATCTATGGGTTATTTTTCACTAAGAAACGCACAATGCCGTCATCAATTTCAGAAGGGCGTCCAGAATGGGGTTGAAGTCATTATTTTAATAATTTTTTTTTTATTGGGTATAAAATGATGATAACATATTATGTGCTCTGTTATAAAACATAACGTTATACACTTTAAATAATAAAGTATTTGGTATGTATTATGACGTAAAAAATGGATTTAGCAATTCATGATCGGTTTAATTGCTCACGGGCTGCTAACCTCTAAAAAGTTAGTTTCTATCATAGACACTGTTAGCTTCCATTTTCTTCGGTCCAACAGTAATCTTTAATACGGACACCCCGTTTTGTTGTATGTACATCTCAAACTTATAAACCGAGATAAAATAAAAATCGAATGACTCAAAGCCGTACTGCCACACCAAACAAAAAGGGCCTATCTCCATTTTGATGGCTTGGAGTTATTCAACTTTTATTATTTTGTTCTGAGTCATTTCGGTGTCGAACTACTATATTAGATATGACTATTTCAATTGTTGTAACTGCCAATAGAAACATTTTGCTCAGTTTGTGAATGACTAAATTTCTTTTCAATACTTTTACACAATATTTTAGAAATCACGAACGTATCACGTGAAAATTTTATTTATTTTATTTCATCATAAGCAAAACTTTACAAAATAAATATATGCAATTAAAAAAAAAAAATCTCACACCTTTAATATCCTTCATCTGAAATTTCGACTTCATAGTCGGTATATTTAGTTTTCAAAATACTCCTGGATTCAGCATGGTCAGCTTTTCCAAATCCCTGTAAACAAAGTACACCGCAAATAAGCTTAATCGTTCGTGACTAAACGTTTATTATTTTACCTGTGAGTAACCGTAAACTTTGATAAGTTTTGCTTCAGGATTGTGCTCTATACGTCCACCACCCAGACACTCTGTATCTAGACCGAGTCCTTTGCATGACGCGCTTACCCTATCGTAAATGTCCGCTAAAAGGAAATAAACAATTCATCAAACGTATTATGTAGCAAGGTAAACAAATGTAAGAGAAAATTTTCCATTAATCATCCACAGGGACCGGAGAGTTTTATTGAGAAACCGTTTTTATGGACCGAGGGTAACGTTAGTCTTAAATCGTCATTGGATAAATGTGCCTACAAACACGGTGAAGCTGTGAGCGTGAGAGTACAAATAACGAATAATAGTAGAAAAGTGGTACGGAAAATAAGGGTAAATTAACAAGTGATTACTCAGCTGTACGAATATGCCTTTTGATAAATTATATTTGTTTCTGTTTTAATAGATATTCGCAGTGCAACATGTAGATGTGTGTATGTTTAGTAATGGAAAATTCAAAAATATCGTTGGAGAAATTGTCGATAGCCTGCATATCAAAGCAAATGACACATATAGCAACATTTACCAAATTGTTCCGGCTATAGGTAAGTGCACGGGTAATGTATCGCAGGAAAGGACTCAGTTTTAAGTGAGGTTTTCACGTAATGCTATGTAGATGTAATGTTTGTTAGATTGCCTATTTTTAAATGGAATTGAAAATATAGTTAATAAAAGCAATTTGATATATTTTCCTTTTGATTATACGAGTATTCGTATTTTTATCGACTATAATTTTTGCAAATTTTTACTTTTTAAACCCTTTATAAAAAAAATCTTTAATTTAATTAATTCGAGATGATTTGCATTTATATAAACTGAACGTTTACTATTGTATTCCGTTCTGAAGCTATTTTTTTCTATCTGTAAAAGGATCTAATCTTCCGATTACCGGGGCAGTGCGACCTTGAAGATCTCTTGTACCACAACATCAGTATTAAAGCGCCTACACACGGGCCAATATCTGATTGCAACTTGCAACCAGCAGGAAAATTGCCTCGTGAGGAGGGCAATCTCACAATTTCTGTTCTCCCTTCCATAACTTCCTAAAAATTGTGCCGGGTGTAGGCAAATTCCCACAATTTCACCCCCAGAATTCATTTAATAAAGATTTGTTGCAGGTAGAATTACTACATGTTTAGAAATGAAAGGAACATCACCGTGCCATTGGAAAGCTGCGCAGAGACCTTTTTTGACCTTAGTACTGTTATCCTTTCTGTGTATTGGGATTATGCTAGAAGTTGATAGCAAGACACACCAATAAGCAGGGAAAGGATACAATACAAGGAAAAATACATCTTGGAATCTGAAACAAATACAATATAATGGCAATCATTTACACGCATTTACTCATAGTAAAAAATTTCGCGGGCAGCCAATCACGAATGGATAAACAAATGGAAAAAACCAATTTGTTTCCACTTCGTCCGTATACATTATAGGTAAACAGCGTTTTGTACTCTGGGGAGGGAGAAAAATTACACACAAAAAATTTCTGCGAGCAAGTAAATTTCCATAAGGAAAAAATTACGGGCAGACTATTGTATGCATTCTAACTCAGGAAAAATTAAATGGGATTTCAAATTTGAACCAAACAAACAGATCCGCACTATTCGATTGTTGAGACGTTGTTATTGGTTTCTTCTAGCTTGGGTGGATTTTTTCAGTCAAACGGGGAGTGATCCTTTTTGTTATTTCTATTCTTTGGTACAAATTGCCGGGTATAGGCGCTTTAAAATGAGTATTTTCGAATAATCCATCCGCCCATTTTTATTTTATTCGTTTGAAATTGCTCGTTTTCGCTCTATACTTGGAAATCAAATGACTTGTGATCCAACAACAACCCACGAGTATGGCTATCTCAAACTCGTAAACCAGACCTCCAAAATGATTCATGAACTTAGCAGCAGGTAGTGGTTTATTCGAATACTCCCAAACAGTTTGTAAGCATTTTTCAACAATCACAATTATTTAGAAAAGTTTGAGCTAACAAGGTTTGAAATCGAAATTTTTTTTAAGGTTTTGGAAACAATAGATAATATGAAGAAAAAAAGGGAATCTGATTATTTTATTACAGTTGCATCAATTTGGGTCATAAAATGTATTTCTTTTGTGTTGTATTAATAAAAATCTATGAAGGTAAGGGCAAGTTAAAGAAAATACACTTTGTTAAAAACAAATTGGGTGTATGCGCTTTAAGATATGATCATCATCATGATCATCTAGCCAGTTCATCGGCTATGTCATTTCCGATAATACATTTATGACCAGACACTCACCAAAGTTTAACTATACTTTTCTCTTATGGGAGAGATCGTGTACAGTATTGAAACAGACTGATTTGAGGTCAATGAGGTTTGAGCGCAACGCTTTAATGGGTGCTTAACTGTCCGTTTATATGTTTATGGATGGGGACACCCTTCATTCGCTTTACGCGGATGAGATTTGGGCTCGCCTGAATGGCATATATTTTCGCTTGGACTTTTCCCGATTGGTTGCACTATTCTTGGGTTTGACCAAATATACCTGCGCCCACTCCGGTGTCTATCTTTGATCTATCCGTATTCCACCTTTAAGGTTTGTGGTGGGGTCTTTGTAGTTCTATGCTTCATGGCTTGGGATCGTTATAGTGAACTCTCTGCCGAGGCACAGAGTATTAGGTAGACAGTCGTTTACCGCGCAGATCTTTCAAATTCGGGGATTTCGGAGAAGGGATTTATTTAATCCATGTGATCTGAGCAATTAATATCTAATGGAACAACATAGAACAACCTAACAAATTTAGAGTTATGCAAGACATTCCATTAGCGATTTTTTCGGCGGACATGACAATCACAATATTTTAGACTAAGTTTAAAGGTGGATTTGGGAATAAACTTGTAAACTCATCTGCATTCCTTGAAGGATAAAAGGGCGCAATGCTACTGGCAATTTCATTGAAGCAGTGCAAATATCGATAAAACAAAAGACATTGCGAACGCGTTGGAGGTTGCCAATTGAATGGGCAACATTTGCATCACATGAGTTTTATAAGACGATTTTAAGTCCTATCTAAAAAATACAAAAGCGTTTTAGGAGTACATGACCAAATAATATTGAGACCAGATCCGACGAGGTGATGCCATTTCGCATCATTTTTGGAGACATCGAATGTATGATTATTGCAACGTAGGTTGTCAATTATGAATACAAATAATAAAATGGTAACGACACTTGTGTCTGCGCACGACTCACACGAAAACTACGTTACGGATTTTAATGTACTTTGCAGTTTTTGGGAACTCATCCCTCCGAGATCCACGGATTTAATCGAAGCCTTAAATTGCCCAATTTTGACTCCTATTGAAATTAACATCTTTCAAATTTATCTGTGTATGGTGACATAACATCGTTGAACTCGCGATTATGAGTTCTTAAAAATAAATTGATTTTGTTTGTTTGATTTCAATTTTGTCATCAATATCTTATTATTAAAAATAATAAAAATAATTTCAAGTCATTCTTATACACAAGTTATAAATCTTAAAAATTGAGCATTCTTCTACAACTGCCCTATGAAACTTGTCAAGAAATTGGCTTAAGTTCATAATATTCTCGATAAAGGACTTCTCAACACAAGAAGACGCAGACATGAATTTATTATTTTTTTTGCAACGAGCGTTTAAAGGGGGAGATTGAAATATCTGAGGCGATACTGAGATAGAACTACCCCAATGTCAGGACATTTATTTAAACATTCTCAAAGTTAAGGATACAGCAACACATCCTGCTTTACCAGAAGGCATTCACAGCTACGCAGACATCTTACATTACATCAGAAGTAAAAAGTTGGTTTTACTTGATGACAAAATTGAAGTCGAAACGGCTGTCAAAACAAATCGAAACAAAATTACATGACGCCGATTTCCAAAATGGTCTAAAATTTCTGGTCATTTGTTCCCGTATGCGAGGGGGGCGAATGAAGGAGAAAATAGAAGCGCAAGCTTTATGAGCCATTTCTTTAATAGAATAGAGGTTACCTTCATTTTTAATTGAAGTTGTGTCTGATATACACAAAATAAATTGTGGTGAGCCTCAAAGTCTCGCACGGTATCGAACAAATTCGAAAACTGTTCATTCTCAGTATGCATAAGGTGATTCTTTTAGATGAACTTTCCCAATGGGGATTAAATGAGAGATCACGCATACGTCGTGTCACACTGATATGGTATTTTTGTTTAATATTGTTTGATATTTCATCATGCAAAGACTTAGCCCTGCACAGCGTCTACAAATTATTCAGCTATAATACGAAAATGTGCTTTCTACGAGGAATGTGGTGCCGTGAAATAACGCCGAATTCCGAAATTCTGCGTTATTTCACTTTATGAAAGCGAAATTTTCGAATTTTGTGTTTCGTGCGATCATAATCGATCTAGTGAACGCACATTTCGTTGTATATTTGAAAACTTTAAAACCAAATTTTCATCAATCGATAACACGCGACCAAACAGACCACATCTAGGACGTAATGAAGAAAATATAGCGGCGGTAACGGAGAGTGTACGAGATGATCGTGATGAATCGATTCGGTGCGGTTCTCAACAGCTTGACTTGTATGCAACAACTTGGGATATTTGAGGATCTTGGTTTAGAAGCTTACAATTTCAATTTGTGAAAAAACTGAAGCCAGCTGATCTTTCGAATCGCCTTCGTTTCAGTCGTTAAGTTCTTGAAAAGCTTCAAAAAGATCCACTGTTTTCGACCAAAATTTTGTTCAGCCATTAGGCCTAATTCTGGCTTAATGGCTACTCCAATAAGCAAAATAGCAGTATTTGAGGTGAAAAACAACCCGAAGAGGTTCAGGACCTGCCGTAATATCCATTCGAAACAACGGTGAGGTGTCCAGAAAGTAACTGTGAATGATGCCGGTTGTTTCGACGGCATTTGGTTCTAGCACGACGGCGACACTTGACACACAGCCTGAGAAACCATAGCGATTTGATGAACAGTTTATTTCACGCTTTTGATCGGTGAATTGGTAGCCTAGATCATGTGATATCACACCTCTAGATCTTACCCAAACACTGTTTTCAATGCTCGAACGCGCAATCGGAAATTGGAGCTTCAGAATGGATCATGTTAGCCACAATTACGGCCAAATTTTAAAGATTATTCTTAAAACATAAAAATGTAAAAGAATGGTTCATTTGTACGATAATAAAGATTAAACGCTAAAAATTGAATTTTTTTAATGGTTCTATTTTTGGAAAAAAAAAAATACCTCTAGAAGAATCACCCCTGATATCAATGACGACAAATGTTAGAATGACCAGGTATTCGATATCACTTAAAATGCTACGAAATATGTTTTTCCAAAAGCAATCTAGGAAATACTTTACCCCATTTGATCTCGCTTAGATATATAAAATCTTGCATTTGTATCTTTCTTTTTTTCCTAATTATATCATTATACTTTTCGATTTTTTTAATAATAAAAACGAATGACAAGTTAACAGATGAAACGATCCGCCCTAAACCTTTTCCCAACACATTCCTATAAGTCAACATATTAAATCTAAACGTGTGTTATAAGAAAATAAGAACCGATACGAACTTTAACTTTTCTAATATTATATTCTTTCACAATTCTTTTATTTCAAATTTTATTTATATCATTTTCAGGCTCCACAAAGAATTGGATAGCAGTGGAGGCAACATTTCCCCATGCTCATGTAACAGATCCTGCTGCAACGAACAATTACAAACTTGCATCTAGCACGTTACAAGACAGTATTACTAAAGAGCGCAATGTTTTTGCAATCTACGTGACCTACTACATTAAGATAAAGCTAACACTGAGCGCTCTAGGTGGAGATATGTCCCTCAAGCTGCCATTTATCCTCGGCTACGTAGGGGACGACCACACATCTACTGAAATGCGAAGAAACTCTGCTAAAATTTTAGATGAAATTGTTTCAGCAAAAGTTCCAACAAGCAGAAGAAACTCAAAGGCAAGCAATACCGAGAAGGCAATCGCTGACGAAGGACTAAGTGCGCCTAATTCTCCCAAATCAAAGGACATTCACGAGCGACCTGCTCTTTTAAACTCTTCACACTCTACCTCTATCAAAGTGGATATTCACAGGAACAATTAGCCAATTAAGACACACATAGTAAATTATTATCCGTTTGACTACTTTTGAACTTATAAGACTGTCTTTAGAAGCAGTATATCACTTGTACATTAGGAGACCGGAATCTCCTTTAGATTCAGAAACTCAATCTAAATAAATTTGTATTTAATTATGAAAAATTGAGTGTTATTGTTTTATTACTTACAATGCCATTCTGCGTCCGAGTAACCACGTACTATTTTTTTACTTGGCTCGCTTCCATCGGACTTTTCCTTACCGTAAACCTTGATGAGAACGTATTTAAAAATACCCTCATCGATTTCAACAGCGGGCACGGCTTCTAATTTGGCATCAACCATTTTACATATATTCCGAATTGCTGCAGTGAGATATAATGAGCACTTTGTGAATATTTCTATATGTGTTTTTAGAAAATGCGAATTACTTACAGGAATTGAAAAAGCCGCTCCGTGGATGGGTTAAAATGCCGACAGCTGATTTAAGCATTGTATGATTGTACTAGAATTTGACAATTAATGTCAATGATGCCATTTTATTAAATAAGTACTAACGTAAGGTAAAGTAGTACTTTTATACATAACGTTATGTTAAAAAAATAAGTAAATAAAATAGGTGTTCATAAAACAGCATGGGAAAAAGAGTTCAATAAGTATACAACCATCATAACATCATCCTACATACTTTAAACGAGTGTTTAAAAGAATCTTACGGTCAAAAGATATGTATTTCAAGATAGCATATGAATCCACAGATTCCAAGAACTAAGTCCGGTAATACACGATGACTTTTGAGTCATGACTCATCTTGACAGTTATCTTTTAATTTTCTAGTCTCTGTGAGGCGTGTGCTATTACACGGTGACTTTGAGTACACTACTCTTTTTGGCAACTCTCTGTTTTTTCTTCTTTCGCTTTAAACACAAACGATTCACTCCTTTGATTCCTTTGACCAAGAAATGTGTTCCGTTTCTTTTGCGAACCACCCTTCATGAAGAACGAATAGAAATAAAGTAATATAGAAAAATAATGAACAAGGAGAGAAGAAAAGTCAAAAAGAGTTATGAAATTTCTATCTCATCTTCCTTTCTTTTGCACTTGTGTGAGTCGTGACTCAAAAGTCACCGTGTAATACCAGACTAAACGATACTGATGATCCGTAGTATTTTATATTTACTCGTATATAATTACAACAATTATCGTGCTGGTAAAGGGTGATATCAAAAGAATAAGCCTTTAACATAGCAGTCACGACTCACAAAATTGACTACCAAAGGCCCCTCTCGAACAACAAAGGTAACCATATATTAGACCTCAATACTTGCAATCTAGCTCTTTGTGTCACAGGGATGGACTTTATCGAAAATGGTAGACGGTAAGTGGAGGAGGTTATACAACGACGAAATGTACAGGCTTTACAGCGATATCGACTTAGCTAGAAGAGTAAAAATCCAACGACTAAAATAACTGGAACCCGTATGGCATGTTGTAAAGATGGACACCAATGCTCCGGTTTAAAAAGTTTCGGATAAGCCCCTAAAATACAGCGGAGTAGAGGAAGACCGCGACTCAGGTGGTGCAAGCAAGTGGAGTAGGACCTCAGCCAACCTAGCGTGCGAAACTGGAGACAGCTATTTACAGATTGAGCAGGCTGAAGTTACTTGTTGGCCTAGGCCCAAGTCCAGCAAAACCATAAGTGACGATTGGGCAACTAATAGCTTGGGGCAACTAACAACAAGAAGAAAACGTTCGTTTTTATAGCTTCGCCATATAAGATAACAATTCTTTGATAAAATCAACTCATGTCGAGAGTGATATCGCTCACCTTAATGATCCTGAGTCTTATGAGACTTCCAATAGTTTGTATTTGGTTTGTTGGCGTGTTCGAGCTCCCAAGTATGGGCACTACCGGTGGCGCAAAAGATAATAAGGATATATTTACGTTCATTCATTTGCGCATACCAGCGCCGCATGGATGAAAGGAAAAAGTACAAAAGTACGGCATCATTGAAGAGAGCGCAAAATATGCTTCAGGGGTAGACACCAGGCAGAGATGGATCATCATCTTTACTGAAAAATCATAAAACGGGGAGTAAAGGCTTTAAAGTGATCTTGCGCAAACAACTTGTTTGTCAGCAATCGGTAGATGCATTCTATCGTCGCAGATTCGACCTGGTCTATAGTGTTTCACTTAAACGCATTAGCGTTTACATTTTCTTTAGAACTACAAATCGTAATGTCGTAATCAAAAGGCTCCAAATATACAGAATAGTGTGGCATTTGTCCTTACTGACAAGATAGTTAGCACCTTATTTCTAGCGAAATTTTGCGAGATCGCCTTGTTGTCCGCGATCAGATTGCATCTTCTTTCACAAATACATTGATATAAAGAAAAATGGCCTACGTTCTTTATCCACCTGACTATAACATTTCTGAATTTTGTTTGAATATATGAGGTAAATTGAATGGACCTTTGAATTCCAGTTCCATATTCGTACATTAAATCTGCTCTCACACCCATCATATTGCCAGAGCAATATGAGTGAATAATCGGTAATTATAGTATCACATTGTATTTATTATCTTACTTCTTTGATCGCCACTTCTCATTTCTCATTAAATTTAAATCATACGTTATTATTAATTCAACGCGTACTCAATCGAACTTAAGTCAAGAGGTGGCCATAACAATTGTCCCGCCTCAAAAAGGATAGTACGAGTACCTCATCTTGCTTACTGGAAATTGTATGTCCTGTAGCCGCAGCACTCGTTGCTCTCTCTTTCTCTTTCTCTCTCTCTCTCTGTCGGCTTTAATCTTAATAACGTCTTAAGACTTTTACGTTCGAAATGTCAGACAATAGCTTGCCAAATTGACGCATGTTGTTCCGCATATAATATTTATTAAAATAACCCTTTCTGTGACTTTAAACTGACTGTTGTGCTGATGATCGTAAATATACTTTAGCCGCGTCGATCTTGGAATTTTTCAGTACCAGGTATTGTAGGTATTGAAAAGCGATCATCACAAGTGAATGGTCCTTATAGATAATTCAGTATTTAAGGTTGCCTTGTAATTCCCACAAGAAATATTGGAACTACTTTGAATTCCACATGTAGTCAAGCTTAGAGACCTTTGGTTTTCCAGGAGTAATTGAAAATATATTTAAGTACACTGTAAGTGAATTACCAATACTTGATCAAAATTGTAAAGTTAGAATTTGGTTGAAGCACAGGAATTTATTTATAGTGAAAGTTCACTACGCATGAGTAATAAAGAAATAGTTTTTGTTGAAAATGTGTGAGAAATAATTGTTGACAATTCACATACACTCACAAACATGTTCACACGAATAAGGAGCGCCTTGGCCGTTTTTGGGACGGCGAAAATCTGAAAATGTTTCCATCTATGTTAGTTCATTTGTGTCGATTACTGGCTAACTCTTTATTAAAATATACTTCATATTTCAATGTGCATCCATATATAGGTATGTGTGTTAGTATGCGTTGGATCTCTGAACATCACCACACATCAATACAGAAACAATTTTTATTCTCCTTTCAATGAATTGTATATGGTACTTATCTCTCTTTTTGACATTTAGTCAGTCATGTAAAGAAAAACACATATTTCTTTCTTCTCGATGTATACCTCAACCAGATAGGTGATAAATAAAATAAATATTCTTTACAATAAATCGAGGTCATGGCAATATTGCTCTTTATCACAACAAGAACTCAACAGTATGAATACAATGTTAACTAACAATTAATATGGCGAGTAGCGGTTGAATTTTCTCCGATCTCTGTAATTCAATTTCAATTCAATACGGGCGAAAGGAACCGTAAGACTAAGTACGTAAATGTGCGATTACAAATGATTTGTATCTCGCAACCATAATGTCGGATTACTCGGTTTCGTCGATTTTTCGTTCACTTTTGCTTTCGTACGTAAATTGCGTTGCGTTGAGTTTAATAATTCAAAAAGCTGTTTTTTTTTTTTGCGAAATAGGTATAATTTCTTTAAAAAACATTTATATTAGAAGGAAACACAAATATTTGATTATCAAAATCATCCAAAGTGCTTTTAGTGCAGATTTGTTCAATTTTTTTTCACCAAGGTTGTGAGAGGAATTTTAAACAGCTCGTTGAATGGAATACATTCTTGTGAAAAATTCAAAGTCGCGAAATAAAATTGAAAAATTTCTTATTTTTATCACTCATTTTTTATGAACTGAATATAATTTTCGCGAACAAATGCAAGAACATGAAAAAAACAAACAAATGAAAACTTGATTTGACAGTGGATACGTTTTCAAACTCCTATTATGGACAACTTGTCCATTTGAAATAACGTAAAGAAACTTTTCCTCCAGTTCTGACAGCAGTTTCAGTTTGCTTTCGCCTATTATGGTTGAGCCTTTACACAGGAGATGGAGCGGTTTATCTTAAAACCCAGGTTGGTTACAGTGAATGGGCGGCAGTAGTTCAATGTCGTGATGTTTTTTAGATATTAAAATCAGCTCAGACTTTGCTAAGTTGAGGGTCAAACAATTACGTAGTGACCATTGGTAGATTGCGGATAGATCCTCATTCAAGCTGCAAATAAGATCCTCAGCTAGACAAATTGGTCTGTCTGCGCATCATCCACATAGAAGTGATGTCTAGCGGTAAAGCAAACTTTGGGGAGGTCATTTATAAATATGCAAAACAATATTGGACCCTGTATTGAGCCCTGTGTACTCCTGCATGTATATTCCTAATACGAGAAGAGTGGTTGACTGTGTCAAAAGCTTTTGAGAAGTCAAGGAGGCAAACTATAGTGAGGAAGTCCGAGTCATAGCTGATCCTTATGTTATCGACAATTTTAGCTGTAGTTGGAAAGATGTTCAAAGCAGACAGTAAGAAATTTTCTGTGTTCGATTATAGACCTCACGTGATTGGGTAGATTGTACCAGAGTCTGACAGCGTATATGAAAAATTGCCTGCGTGATGTCAAGCAGGTATACCATATGTGGAAGGTCGCAATACAATGTAGCGATTAGACGACCATACGTTAATTTTATTAAATAAATAGTTAGGTACTTTCTTGTGAACAATTTTGAAGAGTAAAGAGCAGCATCGATGCTTAAAAAAGACATCCAGGTTACATCCAAGAAGTTGAAGAGCTTCAGATGAAATATGATCAAACCGACGAAGATTGAATACAAATCGTGCAATAGCATTAAAAGCGACTTTTAGTTTTTGAAGTGAGGGGGAATCAGGATCTGCAAACAGCTCACACATTATGGGGATTATTAAAGCTTTTATCAGTTTTAGTTTAACTTGTGTGGGTTAAATTTTTCTTGCTATCGATAAAGCTCGTAGCGATGCATAGACTTTATTTATAATAGAATTAATGTGCGCATCCCCCGTTAATTTGTTGAAGATTCTTCCCAGATTTTTTGCACAGGCGACATGTACAACCTGGCAGAAGTTTAAAAAATATAGGAGGAAAATCGGAGAAATGTGGTTGATGTCTGGAGATTGGGATGGCTTTAGTTTTGTCAGGATTAAGTTTAAGCCCATTACGTGTGGACTACTCAAAAATAGAACATAGATCGTCGTTTATTTTTGCTATAGCGTCCTCAACCATGCCAATGGGAAAACTAAGGTGAATATCATTGCCATATATGAAATCGACAATGGGATAAAACGGAAGGTAGGTCACAAAGATGAACAAAGAGAACAGTAATGGACCAAGAATGGATCCTTGAAGATCACCATTATTATCAGAAAAAACGAAGACAATTTACTATTACATGAAACAGCTTGCAAGCGATTAGTCATATATGAGTAAATTAATTTGTTAGAAGTGTCAGAAAAGTTAAAATAAGTCAGAAGTTTATCACAGAGGATATTAGGATTAACACAGTCGAATGCTTTGGAGAAGTCAAGTAATGTTATCACAGAAGTACAATTAGCATCAATTGCTTAATTGATGATGAAGTAATGCAAAAATTAATTAAAAATTAAATGTGGGTTAATACCATTTTGACGAACCGAATACGAAGAACAATGTACAAAGAATGAGTCAACAGTCCGAGTTTAGTATATTTCTCTTGTTAATTTTTGATTTCCCTTTCCGGCAATAATATTCGAATGTAAATTCTTACTTCTACTAAATGTGAAAATTTGTACTCTTTCGTATTAACCTAATTTAAAAGTATGCATATTAAGTCTTGTGAACACAGACGGAAATTGTATATCATACGTTACGTTTTGACAACAATTTCCAAATATTCAGTTGACATTTAAAAGATTCCGTTTTTTAAGAAAATAAATTGATTCGCCGGCCTAGGGTAAGCATTTTTCTAAAATATCTGGAAAAAGAGCACTCAAAACAAAACAATGTCGGTACGTTATAAATTCAAAAATACTATCTCACAATATGAGACCATATCTTTCAATGACGAGTGGATTTCGCTACTTGATTTCAAAAAGAAAGTGGTTCAACTAAATCACTTGAGCAAATCTGACGATGACCTTAAAGTTGTCAATGCCGATTCCAAGCAAGAGTTCAAAAACGCCGATGAACTTATTCCGAAGAACGCAACCTTAATAGTGTCAAGAGTTCCTGTAACTCCGCGTATAAAAAAAACAGCTTCTGTGAAGAAGACTCTTGGTACGGCTGAATGCAACCAAATCAATACAAGCAAAAAGGGGGCTGATTTATTTGAAAAGACGATAGTCGATCTTTCGAAGCTAAACATTGCCGAAGAAAAGAAAATTGACATTATGATGAAGCAAAGCACTGCAGCTTATAATCATGGAAAGAATTCAGCTCCAGCTTCCAAAAGTTATCGATGTAATCGGTGTTACACTGTAGGCCATTTCTTGAAAGATTGCCCGGTTGCTAGTATGGGGAAACAAGCAAATAAGATTGAAGAGAATCGAAGGTGGAAAGCCGGTGTACCAAGATCTTTTCAACAGAAGAAGAATGAAAAAGAAAATACACTTCCAACGTCATTTCCTCATGACAAATCCAAGAATGTGCCTGATGATTTGTTGTGTTCAATTTGTAAAGAAATTTTTGTCGATGCTGTTATGATTCCGTGTTGTGGAAGTTCTTTTTGTGATGACTGTATACGAAATTCGCTGTTGGAGTCTGAGAACAATAAGTGTCCATCGTGTGAAGAAAACGGAACATCACCTGACTTGTTGATTCCAAATAGATATCTGCGCAAATCTGTGAATACTTTTTGGGTTGAAACGAAAACTGATTCTAAACTTATGCTGAAAACTATAATCGAAACGGAATTTAATCTTAAACCTGGAACCAAGTAGTAATAAGTGATAATATACGAGGGTGACATGGTTTGAAATGTACGCATATAATAAATGTACATTAATTGTGTTGAGGGTTCGAAGCAATAATCCAAGTTTTATATCGAAGTAACAATAAATTATATTTTTCACTTTAATGTATTTACATTTTTGTTTCATTATAAAATTGAACTCATTTTCGTTTGGTATAAGAGTTCAGTTGCTTTCATAAACCTTTAATTGGTTGTTTTCAGAGGGTTATGTTAAAACGATCTTATAAATTTATATTTCCAGCAACACAGAGTGCTTGTCAGTTAGTCTTTAGTTTAAGTGAGTGTCTAATCCTCACAGAAGGGGGAAAAGACTCAGTTGTAGTGGAGATTTGGCAATTCAAGTATACAGTGAACTTTTTTAACTTTCATGTTACAGAATACAGAAGTATCCACCATCGATCAAATATTCACACTACGGCAGATCTTGGAAAAGTCCCACGGATTTCAGATCGGCATTCACCATCTATTGTCTATTTGTCGACTTCAAACCCGCGGCGACACTGTGTATAAGGCAACGCCATGTCTTGTTTTGACATCCCTGGATGGTCGTTAGGTTGTTCAGGATGACTATTGAAAAAACTCGCTGTACCATCAAGGTCGGTAATGAATTAACCGTGGCCTTTACAGGCCAAAATAGGTTTTAGACAAGGTGATGCGCCCAGGAAAAAATCGTGCTAAAACCACTTCCCATCAAGAGAGGCACAACCTTTACTAAGTCCGGTTAGTTGCAAACGTTTACGGATGACATTAATATGATTGGACGAACCGTAAATAAAGCTTTCACGATTATTGCGGATATGTTGACGTCAAACGAGGGTAAAACAAAGTACATGCGGTCGTCAGGAACGAATGCATTCCACAAAAATGGCTTTATACAAGGCTTAAATCATCTCAGTCCTACTCTCGGCAGTTTGGACATTCAAGAACACTTCCCGTTTGAATTGACGGGAAATAAAAAAGCAGGATGAGCTAAGAATTGTGCCACAAGCGCAGCGACTACGGTCTAGTCAGGCGTCTATAAATCCAACGCCTGTGATAGTTTTCGAGCTTCACCCTAAGTTACCAACCAACTTGGAGTACGGATGCGGATAGAGGAGGATGTGGATAGGTCGTCTTAACTTAACAGGCTTGTTGATTGAGATTCCAACTCACTTTACACTGGCTTCTTAGATTTAAAAGCATAATCGACAGCCTCAAAGTTAAAGCTGTCTACATACTTTGAAGTTCTTTCCGATTCGTCATTCATGTTTGTCGTTATTTCTATTCCAATATTTGCGAAGGCACCAGCAACCGTTCGCTGAGTTCTGTCATTGTCATTATGCAAACAGTTATACACACTTTCGAAAATTGCATCTCTGGTGTTGACTTGCGAATTTCGCAAAATATTCTCAAGTATTACATACTACAATACAGCGCTTCACCTTACCTTAATCCTTTACTGATATCAATGGGGCAGCGAGGGTTTTCTATCGTCATTCTCCACAATCTTACGAGCTTGGCTAGAATACGAAGACATGGCTCTATATAGCTCATTCCTACATCTGTAGTCATAAAATGTAGGACTCAAAATCGATAAGAGTTGAAGAGTATTGGTTTGGATGTATTGTTTTTTTTCAGGACCTGCTGTTTTTTTAATATTTGGTCGCTTGTGGATTGATCGGACTTAAAACCATATCGATAAAGGCCAATCAGATCGTTAAAGAACGGTTTTGCGATGTAAACACAAAACGGGTGATAAGATCTTATATGCAATGTTAAAGAGGCTGATGGCTTTAGAATTGGTGCAGTTAAGAGGTCATCTTTTCTTGTGGATATTATATACGGTGGTAAGTTCCTGTTATTTAGGCATGTTGTCTGCCTACCAAATCATGGAAATCATGGAGTTGGTTCATTGTCTCTACTAAGTTATTATCTTGATCAGGTGAACGGATCTCTTTACATTCACCCTCCTGATTGAATGGTTGATTTTATCTATCCATGCCGTTTAACAGTATGCAGAATTGGTTTTTCCATATCCTCAGTACCAATTTTGACTGAACTTCTCTGTTTCTTGGTCCATATCTATAGACCTTATTCGGGTCTTATTTTTTCAACTTTTTGGAAAACTTCTAACATTGTTGCTCTTTTTTTATTCGTCCAGAGAAGTCGATTTGCTTACCCTCATTTTGCAGTGCTGCTTCGCAGGCGAGATGTTTGGCTACGTGTGCTTGACTGCTTTCTTCATCAAACAATGGCTTTTGCGGATTGGTTGGATGAAACCCAGCACATCAGTTGCGGGTATTTCTATGGCTTCTTGGCATCGATGCTACTGCTCTTCAGTACTTGACTATGGAATACGCTATCGCCATAGACTGTGGCGGTTTGTTATAATTGCAGCTAAAATCAGCTAAGACTGTTTTAATGGTCATTGCTCATACGATTCATCAAGTTGCTCGTAGCAAACTTCTTTTGTAGTGTCGTTTTTTTCATATGTTAGGTCGTGATTCCATATAAGGCGGGTGTTGTCGATACTTATGGTAAGATAGCCACTACTTTGTTGAATTACTGTTGCGGTATATTCGGATTCACAACGTCGATAAATTAATAAGGAAAATAAATATATGGTAATGGCGACATTCATAGATAATAGTAGAAATGGTAAAAATAAGCGGAAGGGGTAACAATTTTCGGAAGATTACCGGCATATAAAACGGCCTGTACCAAAATATTTCTATATGGCGGCTAAAGTAAGTGTCTCCTACATTATATATGTATATTATAAGGAGATCCACAGAACTGGTACGTCGACTCAGGGGCATCATGTCGTATTCGAAAACAGAGAAAATCGTTTAAAACTCGAAATCTGCTATGAAAGATTACATACTATTAGCAGATGGTTTATGATTAAATTTTTTTTTTTTACGAAATCCGAGTTTTCATATTTTGTTTAAAGTAGTGGAGAAGTTGACACCAAACTTACCATGAATGATGTGATTCACGTTACTCAAGTAAGGATCAACTTGAGTCTACAAGTTGGGTTATAAATAATTGAAATATGTACAATAATATTCGCTTATTCAGAATATAACATCTGCAAGATATTTTCTTCTATCATAAAAGACAATAAGGTTTTAAAATTGAACCAAGATCCATACCAAGACTCCAAAGAATATTCGCCGACTGCTTGCGATTCGATTGCGATTAGCTACATCCGAAGGAGCCACCACTGATAGGGACCTAGAGATTGTTGGGTCTATGAAGAAACTCACAACTTGTCGCATTTAATACAGAATTAATGCGATTAAGGCGAATAAGATCTATCAAACATCCTAGTAAATTACTAGCGTTATAACAATTCATGGACGACCCTGGGTTAATACGAGTTGAAGGACGGCTCCGAAACTCTAAACTAGGAACAAATCAAAAACGGCCAATCTGTCTTCCAAAGCGAAGCCAAGGCTCTCAACTTATTCTGGAACTTCCTCGTAAACTGCATATGCAAGTGGGATCACGAGCTCTGGTTGCATTATCGCGGCATAGATCATGGACGTAAAGAAAGCATCTACAAGAATTGTGCAGATGTCCCCGATCAAAGTCACAATAGGTACATTAATTAACGAATGGGTAGGCCCAGCCAAGGAATTCTTCTACACTGGTGTAGACTGTGGCCATAAAAAATCCATCCTACGAGTATGTAGATCCCAACAAGGGGTACGTACTATATTTCTATGCTTTGCAACAAAAGAAGTGCACCTAGAAGTTGTGTGCGATTTAACGACCTTCCGTTTTAAATTCGTTAAAAAGGTTAATCCAACCTGAGATCTGATTAAGTCGCTTTAACAGCCTGTTTCAGTCATAGCAATAAAAACAAAGTCTTCACTTCGGCAGTTTGAGGGAGACAGCATGTATGCAAATGAACGCAAATATTAAACTCTTGACCCACTACGCCTATGTCAAATGACTTCAATGACTTGGATGACCAGGACACCTCTAACACCAGGGCACTGGCATATGAAATAATTGAACTTCTTATTTGCTACCAACGAATATAGCTTATCCAACAGCAGTTTTGGAAGAAATGGTCAAAAGAGAACCTTACTGAACTACAAGCTAATCGAAGTGGAAAAAGAACAATACGAATTATCACATAGAATGGTGGTTCTGGTGATAACGGAAAGTCAGTCATCGCCTAAATGGTCGCTGGAATAGAATTCTTAAGATCCATTGAGGCGATCCGTATGTGATCTTTCTTCCCTCTCTGTCCAAGTTTTCCAAAAACTTAACACATGCTAAGGCATTAAAAGTATATTCATACCACTTGAGTGTTAAGTTCTTTTTAAAAAAATGTGAATACACTATTAATAGTACTATGTTGCACATTTTCTACAAACCCTGGACAGCAAATTTCCCTATATCAATCAATCAGTTGAACTCAAGTTCCGGAATCTATTTTGATGCACTGGGAAGGTCTAAGTTGATTACGAAAACATGGTAACTCACTGTGTATCATAACGCAACCACCTATCTTCGACAGCGGGCCCCATTGACGGTAAAGTTGCTCTCACGGTCATTACCGCACCAAACAGTGAATTTGATGATGTTAAACAGGTGCATGTAGCAGGTCGCAACACTATATAGCGATTAGTAGAACAAAAATTAATTATATTAAACAGATAGTTTGGTTCTTTCTTATGAATTATTTTGAAAAAAATATTTCAACTTACATCCGAGAATTCGAAAGACTTCCGATGAGATACTCGTATGATCAATCCTACTACTCGTATGATTGAATACAAATTAAATTAAAAGCAACCTTTAGTTTTTGAAGTGTAAAAGAGTCGGTATCGGTAAACAATGCATAGCGAAGCATATATCTACTATGCCTTGCTAATTTTTTGTTAAACATGATTCCAAGATTTTTTGCATGAATGACATATTCAACTTGGCAAGAGTTTAGGAGGAAAATTAGAGAAATTCGGTTGATGTTTAGCGATTAGCATTACCTTTGTTTTGTTGGGATTCAGAGTCAGACCATTACGCGCAGACTACTCAAAAATAGATTGTATATCGTCATTCATTTTTACTATTGCGTCCATAACCATGCCAATAGGAAAACTAATGAAAAACTATATGTGGAATCGACCATGAGATAAGTCGGTAGGTCATTAATGAATAGAGAAAACAGTAATGAACCGAGAATAGATCCTTGAGGAACACCATTTTTAAGAGGAAGAAACGAATACAGTTTACTATTACATGAAACATGAATAAATTAGTTTAATAGAGGTGCCCGAGAAGTTAAAAAGTGTCGCTAGTTTATCACAAAGTATTTCAGGGTTAACACAATCAAATGCTTTAGAGAAGTCAAGTAGTGTTATCACAGTAGTACAATTGACATCAATTACCTGTCTTATGACTTCACAAACTTTTAATAAAGCTGACGTGCAACTGTGTCCCGACCGGAAACCGATGAATCGATCATTGCGATCAAAAGCAATCAAGGGTTGGTACATGCAGCTTAGGGAAAATACACATACACAGGTAAAGCATAGATGGCAACCATTCCACCTTTTGTCACTCTTCTCTCTATTATCTGTTTGGTTTGCATGCATGATTAAGAATTTTCAGTCGTGACCTGACCTAAACGTGGTGCGCATTGTCACGATGGAAAAGGGCTCTCGCCAGTCAAAAAGAGAGCAATCTTGCTCCATTTTGGAGGACTTGACTTACAGAAGATTTTTTAAAGCTTACCAGGGGCGAATGTTGACCCATCCGAACAAGACGACGTTTTCATGATAGCCATATCGATATTTTTGCCAAAGAGTAGTAAATTATACAAACGACTTGTATTTGGACTTATTAAAATATACACAAACGAAAAGTTTGAGAAATTCTTGGTATGATTGCAGCCCAAGCGAGTAAATGTGAATTTGAAAAAGTACACGATAATATTATAGATCAAATTACTGAAAGTGAAGAAAAATGGAGGAAGAAAATTTAGACGATAGGTGACTGTGTAACTCTAGAAAGAAAAATAAGAGAAGCTAATAAACTAAAAAACAAAATATCAAGATCGATTCAAATGCAACTTGCATTTACATGGGAGGATAAGATTCTGGAGTACATGGGAAAAATAAAAAGGTTGTAGTTAACAATTAAATAAACAAATCAAACCAAACTTTTATATACTCGTAGTTGCTAAAAAGCAACCAGAAATGCCGGTACTGACGTGCTGAGTTTCACTAGAACACCACAACGAAATCCCTGGTTTGATGACGAATGCCGGCTAAAACAAACAGCTGAGCAAGACGCCCGCAATGCGGTGCTGCAAAGAAAGACTAGAGCTGCTTACGAGCTCTACGAGTATGAGCAGAAAAGAAAAAATGAACACCGGCTCCTCAGTAGGAAAAAGAAAAAGAAGAAGCGCGCGGTCGAAGAAATTGAGAGATGCTACTCCAAAAATTAGATTCGGAAGTTTAACCGAAGGGAAAAAAAACATACCAAGGACACAAGTCCCGAACCGAGGCCTATAGAGACAAGCAGGGGAACATCGTAGTAGAGTCGCCGTCGATGCTGAATATCTGAAAATATCATTTCTCTAGACCATATAAGGCGATGACGAAACAAATATCACTGTCAGGCAGAAAAAGCCTTTTAACCTGGAGAATGTAGACCAACAATTCCGTCCATTGGACCTGGATATAGTTAAGATAGCAAAATCTAAGCTGAAGTTCAACAAAGCTGCTGGAGCGGACGGCCTGCCTACCGAGCTCTTGAGGGGCAATCGATTACTTGGTAGACTGAGATGGCTAGATCATCCGCTAGAGCGGATGGACACGAACACTCCGGTCCGAAAAGTCCTCGAATCCACCCCGAAGGGACAGCGCAGTAGAGGAAGACCAAGACAGCACACACAAGTGGAAGGGCACCTCAGGCAACTCAGCTTCCGAAACTGAAGGCAGCTTGGTATAGATCGAGCTGTAGACGCTTGTTGACTGAGGCCCATGTTAACCCCAGACTGTAGTGCTACCTAAAGTAAGTAAGTTGTAATTCAGTGAAACCGATTTCTCAGCATTGCAGGAGAATACCCATTCCTTTGGAAACTGAGGTGAAAGAAAAGATACCATAACTTCTTGATTGCGATATAAATTGAAAACGACGGTCGTAATGGGTATCGCCTATAGTACCTATTTTGAAATCAATTGATTAAATACAACATGAAACGGGCGAACATGGACGATCATGCTCGAAAACTACTCACTACCTACAATGAACCAATTCTTGCGATAATTTTGCAAAGCAACCTTTGTTGTACAAATTAATATAAACAACGCTTTTCATCAAGTTGAAATCCATCCCAGTTCGAGATTTCACGACGTTTATATCGCCAAAAAAGTTATATTTATACAAAAGATTAACGTTTGGTATAACATGCTCCCCCGAAATATTCCAATAGATATTAGAGAAATGCTTATCGAACAACATGCTAAGCGACTGAAAATATTCCTAGGGACACTAAAGGACAGTAATGTCTTGTTAAATGATCACAAATGTATTTTTAAAGTGCAACAGATTGAGTTTTTGAGGCACGAACTGAAGTTGGAAGGCATAAACCTTTCAACAAATATACAGACACTTAAAACCAATTTCAGACCCCCACAGCATTTGAAGAACTCCAAAGCTTCCTGGGATTACTTACTTTAATCGGTAACTAGATTCCCAATCTGACGACAACAACATAGTCATTGAAAAAATTGTTAAGGAAGAAGAATTTGAAAAAACCATTGGGATATAAGGATGTGGATGATAGGCTGCAGGTAAATGCATATGCAGTCAAACGGGAAGGGAGGCCCTTGAGTTGGTATGGGCAGTAGAGCATTTTATATACAATATATCTATTTGGAAAAGAATTTGATTTGGTAACCAACCGTAGCCCTCTAGAAATAATTTTTTGCCATAAATTAAAACCGTGCGTCCGAATTGAAAAGTGGATTTTAAGGCTTCAATCATACAAATATAAGATTATGTACGATTCGGGCAAAACGAATATAGCTGACATTTTATCGCGAGTGTGTAAGTACTCCAGAAACGGTTGGGTGCTGTAGAAATAGACTAGGCACTGAGAGATGTTAACCTGGCGGTATCCAGTGTTGCAACTGTTTTCTACACATCAATTGTACTTATAATACTTAACATGGTAACCGTCGGGTATAGGTCGGTGTCCATATGGGGTAAACTTGCGAGTAGTCAACGAGTGCTGACGATCCGACAGAAATAAAAAATAAAATACTGTGGCACTGGCAACCCGGTATGGGAATTCTCCATGTTTACGAGGATTTTGTTTTTACATTTTCATTTCGTTTTCGTTTTCTTTTGAACGGGGAATCACCTACGTTTACATATACATACATCTAAATCTTTAAATCTGCATATTGATGATGATGACGATGATGATAATTCGGATATAGAGGTTGTAAAACAGCCTTCTAGACCAGAAGTTATAAATTGCTTAAAAATGCTTAACATGTAGTTGAAAACCAGTGATAATGTAACTGACAAACACTTTGAAGCCTTAGAGTCTTTAATTGAAAAAAGAGAAAGCAGATTTGCAGCCTTTAACAACAAAATATGTAACAAAACTACCGTAATTGTTTTTATATATAATACATACATATTTAAATAAATAGAAGATTAAACTGTATATGTATATATAGGTACATAAAATGTTTTTTTGTTTACCTTTATTAAATTACAAGCTTTTTTATTCTCATTCTATAAGTCAAAGTGTCTATAAGTCGAACTGTTTTGGGTGTCAGATGGTAGTTCGAGTTATTAAAGTTCGACTGTATATACAGGGTTTTCCAATAAGGACTTGAAAACTTTTAAATAAAACGCAAACCATTTGAGATATTTCAAAAACATTGTATCGGCTTGAAGTACAATCAAAACATTTATGAATGGAACTTGACTTCGTTCATTTCAGCGTTTGCAGCGGTCGACCCAATTTTCGACGACTCGGCCACACATTTCGGCCGTAACGGCCGCTATTTCGCGTTCAATGTTGGCTCTGAGCTCTTCCAACGTCGTCGACTTGTTGGCATAAACCAATGACTTAACGTAGCCCCACAGCGGCGTTAAATCGCACGAACGAGGCGGCCAATCGACTGGCCCATTTCTTGAGATACCACGCTCACCATACTTACTCTTCAATAAATCGATTGTAACGTGTGCTGTGTGGGTTGTGGCACCATCCTGTTGAATCCACATGTCCAAGTTCATATCTTCCAATTCGGGCCAAAAATAATCGGTGATGTTTTCAGAGCGATGTCCAATTCTTGAGAACGCCGTGGAATTGACTGATTTGGATCGTTTGCTACGGACGCCTGAACGGCAGCGATATTTTCGACACTTCGACCAACCCGTTGCCTCACTGACACGGCAACATCACACAACTAATATGTAGACTCAAATTTTTGCACTAAACTTGTTATTGCCTGTCTACTAGGGCAAGAATTACGACCGAAAATTGGAATTAACTCTCTTAAAGTTGCAGTTACCGACTCCAAACTTCGGTAGAAAATTTTTATAATTTGCTGACGTTGCTTGTTCGTGTACTTTACCATGATGAAAATGTTGAGGTTACTGAATAAATTGACAATGAAAGTTTGATGATTAGTGAAGAGTGCGTTCACAAATTAAATTCAAAGTTGTCAAGTCCCTATTGGAAAACTCGATACATATATTTCCCACTTCCCCTCAAAACCGCGCGCGTGTGCACAAATAGTGAAATCAAAAAAAAAATAATAATAATAATTTGTACAAAAAAAAAACCGTCAGTGCCGATTAGTGAAAAAAAAAAACAAAAATATATAAAGTGCGGGCATGCTCCATCTCCTGCCCCTGGTCGAACTGCTGTTGCTTGCACTCGGTGTACTGTATACTGTTATTCCGCAAAAGCAGTGACTGAGTGTATGTAACAACCGCAGGGTGACAGCTTGTGAATGGCAATTTTGTTGGTGCACTGTTTCATATTATTGTAAGGGCATAACACCTACAACAATTTAATTCGGCAAACCAATAACAAAATTTCCAATTCGCAGCCTTACTTAGCATCGTCGGTGTTGTTTTTTTTTTGTTCTTTTTCTTGTAATGGCTCGGGAATTTAGAGTGGACATGGCTAAAAAGTAATCAATTTTCTGCGAACGTCCACGTCTGTAAATATAGGCCAGCTGTTTTGGCACTAAGTGAAACACAGGTAGATTCCCGCCCACACCTCTCAGATCACTCTGATCTGAAGCTACCTGGCTACGTACTAGTGCCATTATTCTTTTCTCACCGCGGTCTCGCCATCTACATGCTTCCTATTCTCCTTGGAATGAGATCCTTTATCCCTCACCGGATAAAGAGTATCAGACCAAAGGAAAAGGCGTGGTACGACTTGAGCTGTAAAAAGGCTGTCAGGTTGAAAGAAATGTTTTTTTGGTCCTATAAGACCAACCCGACAGAGGAAAACCGGAAAAAATTTAAACGAGCCAGGAATGACTGCAACACCTTTCTTAAGCATGTGAAATTTCTATACGACCAAAAACTGAGGCAAAAAATACTACAATCTCCCAAAGGTAGTAAAAATTGTTGGTCGTTCATCAAAAACATTAGAAATTCTGCCTCATACTCCATCCCAACGCTCATTTACAATGACATTCCAGCTGACAGCTCTTTGGACAAAGCCAATCTGCTTGGTGTACACTTTGCAGCCAGCTCAACGCTTCCGGATTGTGCTTTTTCTCCGCCTACACTTGAGGTTATAGTCGAGTAAATTTTATTATTCAATAAAACAAACAATTTCTATATTAATACATATATGTGTCTTTATTTGTGGAATAATTAGAACATGCGGCCTGTCTCACTAGACTGGCGACCTCATCGCAGCTACAAAAAGACATCTCCTCCGCTATGTTGGCGCTAAAAAATCTCCCAAGCCTATTTTGGCGCTGCATATTATAAGCGGTTTACATGTTTGTTTTTAAGGTGAAATGATCCCACGATGATTTGGCGATGACAGAAACTGCTAGTGATGTGATGTTGGTGGAATGCAGAGATGTGCATCTAACTCCTCCCCCGTAGGTGTAAAGTTCGGAGTATAAGCCTTATTTGGTTGTGCTTTCTTCAGAAGGATTATCCCGAATTCCATAGTTTACCTTTTCAATTGGGGGAATAAGGAAGGGGAATGAAGGGTCATAAAGTGTTGTTGTATTATTATTATCTTTTTGAACAACGTGATCTACATGCTCATATACGATTTCACCCGCTTTGTAATGAGGAGGGTTAGATCGATTACGATTCAATTTTTCTATTGTATGATTCTATGATTCTAAGACAGTTTTCTGTAACCATTTTTGTTAATTGTTTGTAGTTTTCTGTATGTTCGTTTAAATAATCATGTTTTGTGGTCGGTAAAATTTGATTTGAAAATGGTGTACTTTTATAAATGTGGCCTGAAACTAACTCGAGTGCAGACAATTTAGTCGTCGAATGAATGGAATTGTTGTAGGTCAAAACAGCTTCATCAATCACTTCCGATATCGGTTTTGCTTTGCTTTTTGATTTTACGAGTATTATTCTAATCAGTTCTGTAAGGGTTGAATGAAAACGTTCAATGGCTGAATTTCCGTTTGAACTTTTTGGGTAAATGGTATGGTGCTCAATTTTATAAATGTTTAGAAATTCTTTCATTAAGGATGAAAGGAACTCACTACCATTATCTGTTACCAGTTTCTTTGGGATACCATGGTGAGCGAAAAAGTGTTTCAGAGATCGCATCATATTAATACTATTTCTAGCCGGAAGTAAATATGCACAAGAAAATTTTGAAAATTTATCTATATTATTGTTAGAAAGGATTCCTTCTGGACAAAGAATATATCGGAGTGAACTACCTCAAATGGTATGGATGGAGTTTCTGTAATTTGAAATTTGAGAGGCTGCTTTTTTCTACAATATTTGAGTTTGTGACATGTGTCACATAAATTTATTATTCGAGAAATTATGGTCTTCATGTTGGGAAAATACACGGATCTTTTAAGGTGCTCCAAGGTTTCTGCAATACCTCTATGGTGAGATACCTAGTGATAATTTTTAATAATCTCTTCCTGATCATCTACACACACAATATCATTTAGCAATGTAATACATCTTATCAACTTAAAACCAGAGTGAGTGAAATATTTGGAATAGATTGCCTGAATTTTTCTAAATGTGCTATCGTCCGTAAGTACTGCATTAAGTTTGTGATGTTTAAAATAATTTTCAAATATTTCTAGCAATGCCTTTTCGTTAGTAATATCTTTTATTTGTATAGTATTTCTTCTTTTCTTTTTAAAGAAAATTTGAAGTTTTACATTAAACGGCCTAACGCCTTAAACATTTTCCTTGATTATGAATTGGTTCTCAAACTCATTAAGTGGACGTTCGGATATATAAATATTGTCATTAAAATTTTTGTGTGCAGAGTGGATTGTCTGGAGACTTTCATTGTCATCAAAATTATTCTCGACAGACAATGTATCTAAATCCACATCTGCATCTTTTGCAATTTATTTTTCATCGAAGGCATTTATTTCTATCCGAGATAAAGCATCAGTATTGGAGTTACTCTTACCTTTTTTTTAAAAACTACTGAATAATCGAATTCTTCTAATCGCAATCTCCAACGTATGAGTTTGGAACTTGGGTCTTTGACAGAGAAAAGATAAATAAGTGGCTTATGATCAGTAATGATTTTAAATTTCCTGCCATAAAGATATGGTCGGAAATACTCGGTTGCCCATATAATCGCCAATAGCTCCTTTTCGATTGTACTGTAGTTTTCTTCAGTTTTTGATAGTGTACGACTTGCATAGCAAATCAGATCCAATCGGGCTTTGGGACAACACTGCACGTAAAGCGACATTACTAGCATCAGTAGTTAAATTAAAGGATTTAGTAAAATCCGGATAAGATAAAATTAGTTCATTGCATAGCAATGTTTTACACAAATCGAAACAAGTTTTAAAGTTGGAGTCAAGAATTATAGATCGTTCTTTTCTTAGGCACTCGGTCATTGGTTTCGTGAGTTTTGCAAAATCTTTTACAAATTTTCTGTAATAACCCAATAACCCTAAAAATGATTTTATTTGTTTCGCAGTTTTTGGCAAGGGAAAATTTTTTACGGCGTGAATTTTGTCTGGGTTAGGCTTTATTCCAATCGGCGTAATAACATGGCCTAGACATGGACCTCTTTACAAAAAAACATCGATTTCGAAAGCTGAACTTTTAAATTCGACTCTCTTAGTTTTTGAAACACACTTTCAAGACTCTCCATATGTTCCTGCAATGACGTAGAAAAAACGATGATATCGTCCATATGAACCAAACAAGATTTTCCTTGGAGACCACGAAGAACATTCTCTATCACACGCTGGAAAGTGGACGGAGCATTTTTTAGACCGAAAGGCATTCTAATGAACTCATAATGTCCATTGTCGATTAAGAATGCAGTCTTACAAATGTCCTCCTCATTAATCTCGATCTGATGAAATCCCGATGCAAGGTCAAGTGTACTAAAATATACACATCGGCCAAGCTTATCTAGGATCTCATTTATGTTTGGAATAAATACTTATCATCTCCCGTCTTTTCATTTAATTTACGGTAGTCTAGTACCAAACGCACTTTTTGATCTCCGTTTGGATCCTTTTTCTTCGGAACAATCCAAATGGGGACCAATGGGGCGAAAAGCTTTGACGAATTATACCTTGTTTCAGAAGATCTACAATTTGTTTTTGAATCTCTTCACGTAAGATGTACGGGTAGCGATATGACTTCGAGTATATTGGTATATCGTCTTTTGTTTTTATTGAATGTTTCACTTGATTTGTGAATGAAAGGTCCTGCCCTGTAGAAAAAATATGTCTCGATATTTTTTACATAAGTTTTTCTTCTTCGTTTAAGTGATTTATCTTAAGAATATTATTTATTTTTATATCTTCAGGGATTTGACCTTCAGAAATCGTAAATGTATTGGCTTCAATTAATTCGTAATTGTTTAATCTAAACGTTTTAATTTGTTGCTCAATTATAAAAGTTTCTTCAAACTCTGAAGTATTAACAACTCCAATATAAGAAAACCAATCTTTGGCAAAATATATGCCTTTAGGTATTATCAAATCTTGTTTAATACAGGTGGGCTTTATGTAAATATTGTTTGACTGCACGTCAACCGGTAAGCAACAAATCTTCTTGGTTAAGCCTGGTATCACATATATGTACCTTTGAGAGAAGATTTGGCGTGAAAAGTAAAGAAATTATGCCCCTATTTGATTCCAATTTTGCCCCTTTTGAATCAATCTTAATTCCTAAATACCTGATAATATCAGCACCTATGAGACCATCAAAATAAATATGAAAGTTGAATACTAAGAAACATAATTTTTTCATTGTGTTTAATTCTTTTAAACCATTAAGAATAACTTGTTTATTGACAACATATGTAGTTAAAATTGTTCTTACCTCTACGGGTTCTATAGGACTGATAAAAGATCTATTGCTGCCTGTATCTATAAGGAATTTAAGATCTCTCCCATTTAAGCTGGTAATTGTAATATAGGGTAACAGGCTCGAATTAAAATTGTGGAGTTCTAAGTACCCCACTGGTTTCTGGAGCCAGGCGTATGAAAATTTTCTATCATCTACCTCAGCATAAGGTAACTGAAGTCCCGAATCAGAACAGTTTGTGTCCGATTTGTAGTTGTCATGGCCATTCAGCATAGCAGGGTTCGAGTGATCGGGGTTAACGACCCTACAGCTACAATCGATATTGTTAATCTGATTTTGCCCACGTCGCAAATTGCTTCTATTGAACTGATTCGAACTACTCGTAGTACCAGTATTAGCTCTTCCACTCGATATATCCATGGGCTCGTGAGGTGGAAAACGAGAATTAAAATTACCAGAATTCCTAGTATACGAATAATTTGGACCCGAGGGTTGTCTGTTTATATTAAACCGAAAACGTTGCTGTTGTGAACTTTCTGTATTTTGATAAGAGCGAATGGGGACTCTGGAAGGTTCTGAGAAAAAGTTACGTGTTCTATAATATCCTCTATTAGGTTGCTGCTGTTGGTCTCTACTATATATGCAATTTTGTTCCTCTAAGAAAAGTTTCAAAGCCTCAGGTAACTTAGCTGGTCTCATTGATCTAATCGTAGATCCTAGAGGTTCTCTTAAACCAGACAAAAAGCTATTCAGAGACATTTCATTATACAATGACTTTTTTGACTCGATTACATTCGAGTTAGTTTCATGAACTTGAATATCATTAATTAAAGCTGAAAGTATTTCAACGACCTTAGAATAAAAAACTTCTATACTGTCTTTGTTTTACCGCAATGTATGAAGATCCCGTATCAAAATAGTCTCATTTCGCTTATCTGAATAATGGATTATGAGATTACTTTTCTTTTCCTCCCAATCAAGAGTCGTGCCATATAAATTTAAGGCTTCGTTACCCTCTCCTATGATTTTATTTCGGATAGCACGTAAAATAATCCGGTTGCCTACAACAGCAGACTGTGGCAAACAACTTATAATCTCCTCCACATTATTAAGAAAATCAAAGAGTCTGCGAGGGTTTCCATCAAACTCTTGGATATCCTTAACCGCGTCAGGTATTCTAAGCAAATTAAATGTTTGCACTGCAATTTCATTCGGATTCATTTTGATTGGGAATGCAGTTTCGTTAACTGTACTACCAAGCTTATCTTCACTTTGGTCGCAATCAACACTATCGAGATCTAACAAAATATGCCGTCGAGGTTTTTTAAAACTACCACAATTTCTCCAACTGGTAGTTAAAAGGCGAGCAACTGATTTCTGCTTTTTGTTATTTTTAAGAAAACGGGGCATGGAAACCAATTGAAAAGTAAAAAGAAATTGGGACTCACCTGTTGCTATGGTTTTTCTGTGGTTGAACTGTAGTACTATATTCTCTGAACCGAACTCGCTGAACAACGAAGAGTTCTTGGTTGATTTATTTATTGATGTTTTAGAGGATTTTTACATTTTGTTTAGGTCGACTGCCAGTTATAGTAGAGTAAATTTTATTATTCAATGAAACAAACAATTTCTATACTAATACATACGAGGTGTGATCAAAAAGTAAGGTGACTTTTTAAATTTCGCGCGCTCAGTACACTCTAACTCAAAATTTTTTTGTTGTTGTGTTGGTTCACTTGTCACGATCATATGTTTATAGTTTTAACCATATAGCAGTTGTTGTTTTTATGTGAAAGGCATAAAAGTTGGACGCGTTTTGTTTACTAGGCGATTTTTTGTGGTTAAAAGTAATGGAGCAGAGAGTTTGTATTAATTGTTGCGTAAAAAATGGTATTAAGTGCTCAGAAACTCTTGAAATGTTGACAGTAGCGTACGGACAGTCAACTTTAAGCAAAAAAAATGTTTATAAGTGGTATAAATTATTCCAAGAGGGCCGAGAAAATGTTAATGATGAACCTCGCTCCGGACGACCTAGCACGTCAAACACAGACGAAAATGTTAAAAAAGTTAAAGAAATTGTGTTGAAAAATCGTCGAATCACGATTAGGGAAATAGCGGATGATCTTGGCTTATCGTTTGGCTCAAGCCAATCAATTTTAACGGATGTTTTGGGTATGAAACGTGTGTCATCGAAATTCGTTCCAAAATTGCTTAATTTTGATCAAAAGCAGCATCGCATGATTGCCCAAGACATGTTAAACGACGTCAATGATGATCCTGATCTGCTCAAAAGGGTTATAACTGGCCCTCTGCGACTTTTTTCTCTTTCCAAAGTTGAAAATGTCCATGAAAGGACGAAGATTTGCAACGATTGAGGAGATCAAGGCTGCATCGCTGGAGGAGCTCAAGGCAATACCAAAAAGTGCGTTTCAGAAGTGCTTTGACGACTGGAAAAAGCGCTGGCACAAGTGCATTGTATCAGAGGGGGATTATTTTGAAGGGGATAAAATAAATTTGGATGATTAAATAAATATATTTTTTAAAAAAATGAAAAGTCACCTTATTTTTTGATCACACCTCGTATATGTATGTGTCTTTATTTGTGGAATAATTAGAACATGCGGCTTGTCTCGCTGGTATTACTAGACTGACGACCTCATCGCAGCTACAAAAAGACATCTCCTCCGCTATGTTGGCGCTAAAAAATCTCCCAAGCCTACTTTTGGGGCTGCATATTATAAGCGGTTTACATGTTTGTTTTAAAGGTGAAATGATCCCACGATGATTTGGCGATAACAGAAACTGCTAGTGATGTGATGTTGGTGGAATGCAGAAGGGATGTGCATGTAACTAGGGCGTCGAATCTTCAATGGGACGAATCCACGTTCGCACTCGTGTAGTAGCAAGAGTACTTAAAGATCTTAACATTCCCAAATCCGCTGGCCAGATGGTATATCTCCCTTTCTTCTGAAGAGGTGTTCTTCAACTACTGCGTAAGCTTTTCCATCGATCCTACTCTTTAGGACTCTTTCCGAGCAGATGGAAAACAGTATTTGTCCAGCCCGTCCCTAAAAAAGGCGAATCTTCTTCTCTCTCCTCTTACAGACCCATTGCACTTACGTCCCTTCTTTCCAAGGTAATGGAAACGCTGATCAATGGTCAGCTCATGAAACATCTCGAAACACGAAAACTTGTTAATGACCGGCAGTACAGTTTTCGTAGCAACAGGCCCACTGGTGATTTGATGGCATGTCTCACCGAAAAGTGGAACCAAAGTTTACATCAATCTGGCGAAAGCAAGGTAGTTGCATCAGGCTCTTTGGTCGAAATGCGTGCATTTGGGATCGATGACTCTCTTCTTCAATGGATTAGAAATTACCTTTCGGAACGTTCAATTCGAGTTGTCTTGGATGGTTTCAAGTCTGATATTCACAAAATAAATGCTAGCGTGCCCCAGGGCTCTGTTCTGCCTCCGACATTCTTTTTAATTTGTATCACTGATCCCTTGTCTGCTACTTCAATCCAATATATTCCTTCGCTGACGACAGTACTTTTTGCTTCTGATATTCGTTTCCGAATTCATGGCCCTGCTCTTCGGCTGAGAACGGGAACGGCAGCGTATGTAAGGCTCATTAAATTCCGATATTAACAGCATAACCAATTGGGGAACTATCAACAGAGTGGAATTTAATGCTTCCAAAACACAATGCTGTCTGCTGCCGCTAAAGCGTGACTCCATATGCAGTAGAAAGCTCTCGCGAGGGAGATGTTATGGTAAGGAACGCTCAAACAGGTACAACTTTAAAGAGACATATTGTCCATTAAAAAAAAAAATTAAAAAGCTTTAAGGAATGGAGATGCGAGAATTAAATTAAAAAGGAAAATATTATATCTATATTATGTGAAACGAAAATTCAAACTGAATTGCAAATTATGTTAACTTGAATTAAATTGATTTTATGATACAATTGGATGAGTTGCATTATATTATTTATTAAAGAAAAGCGGATTTGTAACTTTAAATTTGGAGACTGATATATGAAATTGTGAGGTAACTTGGTTGGTAAAGAATACAATATCACTATCTTTTCTACTTTTTTTTAGTTTATCCAGAAGAAAAATATATAACAATTGAAATTTTTTTTTCTGGTTTTTTGTTTTAGTCAAGAATTACGAGCTGGGTTTTTCCCGTTGATGAAGACTGCAGCGGCAACAAGCTCATTAAATTCATTAACAAATCTGTTGTAATTTTTAATTTAATTTTCAAAGGATTTTTTTATATATACTTTAAATATATATTATACGAAAATAGAAATCGGAGTTCAATTGGTTAATTTTTTTCCTCTAAAAAAATCACGAAAAAACAATAGTTCAGGACATCCTCTTAAGACGTCAGTCTGTGGGTCAACGAATCAAATATGGATCAGAGAATTTAAGGGCAAATCATAGTTATAAATTGAAATGCAAGACTCAAATTGTTTTCATTAATTCTATTTGTTTGTTTTTAATTTAAAAATAATAAAATTGTATATATAATATTTTAAGTTTTGTCAATTTTTTTTTTGTTTTTCATGTTTTTTTAAAATTTTTCTTTTTTGTTTTGACTTAAAAAAATATCAATGTATGTATATATAAATAAATAAAAAGATGTATTTTTATTCCATTTCTTTCATCTTGCTTTCTGCTTTTTACGACACAGTTTCATGTTGTATATAATATATATATATTTTTTTCATTTATGTATTAATTATAGTAGTATAATATTATAATATTAATTACACATTGTTTGGGTGAAAAAGTCAAAATTAATCCACTTGGTAATTGTAAAAAAATAACGTTAATATTTTTTATTGTGTTTTGTTTTATTTTTTGACATCATTTTAGATGATTTCATTAATTATAATTAAGTTTTGATTATTTCTCAAAATGAATATCATTTTGTTATAATTATTGGACTTTAATCATTATTAACAAAACTTATTGCAGGCAGTCCGTCTTGGTTACACATAAACAATACATATTAATAATATAAAATAAGACACAGAAAAGGTAAGAAAAGATAATAAATTAAAGACCATAGTGCTAAAAAAAATAATAAAGAAATAAAAAAATGAAATTAAAATAAACAAAGCAAATCTACATTTAGTTCTATTTTTGTTTTTGTTATTATGCGTTTTTTTTTTAATTTGCGTTTTGCCTAAGAAATTTTTTGAGAATGTTTGATTTAGCACCCTTTATATGGATTCAATGGCAAAGGTATTGCCAAAAAAAGCAGTTGAAAGTTTGTGATGTATGATAATTAACTACAATCTTGTTATTTATTGTTTTTTTTTTTTTGTTTTTTCTTTTATAGAAAAGTTTGATTCACTTTTATAGTCACAGAATACTCGTTTAATATATAATTACACTTTATTTTTTAATGTCACTACATAAATAATTAAAAATAAACATCACTTTTATCCCAAAAGCACAGACTTTAAAGGAAAGAGCCATTGCTGTGCATTTTGGAATAAATGTTGCAAATATATCCTTGCAGTGGACTTGGATGTGATGTTGTGGTAGTTAGACTTATTGCTTTGACCATATTTTCGGATCCTTTTAGGTTTTTCAGTTTCAAATTTGGATATTTATTTATTTTGAAAATTAGAGAGAACAAACAAATATTTCCTGTTCAAAATACGTATATTTTTTTCTGGAAAATGTGACAACGATTTCTATTTTAATACAGGGCAACATTGTGTATATTCGTGGATACTATGAAATTCTATGAAAAGTAACATAACAACAAACACATGAAAGTTTTTTTACCCCATTGTCCAGCCGAATACAAGAAGGATTCTGCAGAAAAAGCAAACTTTTTTTATCAAAACAAATAATATAATACATTGCCAACTTTTTTATTCCTTATTTTGATTATGTATTATAAAAAAAATACAATATTAATAAAAATAACAAGAGTATCTTTCGAAAATCTGCTTTAAATGAGAAAACCTATGGGAACCAATGCGAAAAAGTAAAAATCACCAGGGTCTTGGTATGATTGGTAATGCATTTACACAAAGCGGACAAAAGGGCTTATCTCCTGAAAATAACTACTTAGTCCGGATTCCTTATATATTTTTCTCTAAATTCTCATTTGTCCTCTTGTAAGTTTTAACTCTCAAGGTTTGATGTTAAATTTATTTTTGTTGCTTTTATTCGTCATCCGACCTAGCGGGCAGCTCTTGTCATTAGCGGGGGTTTCACTTTCTGATAATATGAGAAATTTGAGTTGGTTAAAGATGTGTTCGATTAAAAGAATACAATCATTTTTGGCATGGATCCAAGAAATTCAAGAAGATGAAAATATGAGTTTTGTAAAGAAGTTTTAAAAATGCAAAAAAAAGGAGTATGAATAAAGCCAGTAGGAAAGCAGGGAGAGTACCTAAATGAAGAAGCTTCGTTTTGCAATTGTTTAAGAATTAAGAAGTTCAAATTCAATTTTTTTTATATCCCTTATGAAAAATCAAATCTGAAAAAGAATTTGCAGCCACTTCAAGCTTCCTTGCAAAATCAAAGAAAACGCACAAAATAACCAAAAACACACAAAAGAGAATGCGGGAACAATTCCATATATTTTATATGTGAATTGCATTTTCTTTTCATAATGTGCTACGATATTTTATTCATATTTCACACGAATTATATTTGAACCAGGACAATTGTTAGAGAAAACAATATATTCGAAATCAGCTTGCACACAAATAAAGAAATGTTTTTCTGTTTACATCAACTAGTTATATAGTAGAATTGGCAGTCATTTTTTTCATTTCATGTTTGTACGGACCCTTTTATTCGTATAGGACGAATGTCTGTCCAATTTTTTTTTTGGCTTTTTACCAGCAATCAAATAATCATGGAATTTGTAAGATCTTTAAAGTTAATCAAATGTAATTAAACTGGCAAAAACAGCAATATCTGGGACACAATTTATTGTGAATAGTTTGATGTGCTTGTTAAAACAACAAATAAGACAGAATTGTTTACCAAAATATACCTAACTATTCAATTATGATATTTTTACCTCTCTATGGCGATTGTAATCTAATAATATGATAAATTGAATTAGTTTATACCGATATCGAAAATGTAAACGAATGCTCATTATATTTTGATTATATAATTTATCAATTTTATTCCAGACCGCATTGTAACAGGTCATTACGTAAATATAACCTTAAGGAAATATAAATAATCATTAGTTTAGGTTATCTTCAAAATAAGTAAATAAGCCAAGTTGGTATTACAAAATTATTTTAGTTATTACCCATGTGTAAAGTATAGATTTAATGTGTAATGAAAATTAGTAGCTGCCATGAGGTTATGGGAAACTATACTGATTTAGACCACGTTTAGTTTTAGATTTATTGAGCGTGGACTTGCAACAGCGTGGTTAAATATTTCGACCGAAAAGTTGTCTTAAACAGAAATGGTATAAAACCACAAACTTTTTGACTTGGGTTCTATTTTGTATATTCTGTGATTTGAAATATATACAAACATTCAACAAATATTTGTTCCTAAAGTAATCCATAAGAACAGTGTAAACGGTACTTATTTCCGATGTAGATATGTATGTTGTTTGCAAGTGAGGCAAATCAAGGTGGTTTCCATTGATTTACAATAGACTTACTTTAGGTATAACATGAAGATGAATTCATTAAGAACCTTGTTGTGAAATGGTTTATATATACCGGATTAAGAACCTTTTTAAACAAAACTCATCTTATAATTTATGTTACTTTAATGATTTCCTCAACAATTTCTCTAGCAAAACGCTTACATGCTACTGAGTTAGTTTTCATTCGTGATTATTTTTTGTTTTTGTATTTATCTATTTTTCTATGAAATTTAGTTTGTTAGCGCCAAAACATTTTTGAAAATAAATTACAGTAGTTGTTTATCTGTTTGTTTCAGTTGTTATTTCTATTCATTTTCGTTTATCGTTTGCTAATTTTTGTTTTTCATTCATTTCTAAGTGTAAATGTGTATTTCACTTCGTATATACTGTTTTTGTTTTGTTTGTTAATTTAAAATTGAATCTTATCAAATAGAAAATGTTTTAGTGTGTTGTTTGTTTCGATTTCTCTTTTTGTTATACTCATTTCATTTTTGTTTCTTTGTGGCTTTGTTTTCGTTTGTTATAAAATTTAAAAAATACAACTTTTTACAATTCTTTATGTTATTAATTTGTTTATCACTAAATATTATTTTATTAATTTTTGTTTCGATATTCTTTCAATTAAACTTTTTTTTTGCGATTTGTATGGTTTAATTTTGTTAATATGTATGTTTAAATACATATGCATTTTAGTTGCTATTAAATTAATTTGTGTTTTCTTTTTCTTGTTTTATAAGTTATGTGTAAAAAACTGACTAAAAGAAACTTAATATCTAATCGGATGGCTTAACCAGACCCATCACTTTGCCTTCGAATAAAGGCAAGATATCCGAGTCATTAACTATCTCCTCCTGGATAACTGGACTATCGGGATCCTCACAATGAGTTTTAAAGAAGAATCTAAAACGTTTACAAAAGAAAAGATATATATAATATAAAAATAAAAGGTTTCGTAATTTTTACTGTGAGGTAAGAAGAGACAAACCTAAAATTTCCCTTTTTCGGCAGATAATCCTTAAACTGTTTCAACGTTGGCTGAGTGCCAGGAATTTTAGTTCGATATGGATATTCCTCATCACAGAACGAGAAAACAACAGTTGTCGTTTCCTGTGGTTTAGCTGGCAACGGTGGTGGTGGTGGATGATGTATACTACTACTGCCACTACTGCTACTGCTCATAGATTGAGCCTGCATAGCTGGCAAAGGATGTTGTTGTGAGTAACGACGAGGCCGGCGGGTCTCATCTTCCAGTCTTCTTTTTGCCTCTTCTAATTGTAAGGCGGTACTTGAACCAGATCTCACGCTAATGAAAAGCGGTATATATTATTGTTATTCCTTATTTTGAATTTATCATTTATATTAATTTACCTGGCATCTTTGTACTTCATAAGAGTATCGGCTGAGGTTAGACTAATTCCACTATCAGTGTATATGGAAGGCCATTTATTGGTTAGCTTCCTTGAGGAGGAACTATGATCGGGCATTGATTTTGAGTGTTTCATTGAATGCCCACCTAAATTCAAGAAAGTATAGGTACTTAATTTTACAAAGGCTGCAGAAATATTAAACTAATCAGCATACTTATACTAGTGGCACCATCACTTAACATTCCAGAATCGTGTGTTGTGCGCCTTCTTGTTGGTAATGGTGGACACGGTGACATTGTACCTGGTGATCGATGTGGAGTTTGATCTTTCCAGACACGTGAGACATGTTGATCAAGAATGTCTTGATCATTATCTTCGTCAAGTGCAAATTTTTCACATATCGCTTGCGCAAATGCACGATCATTAGCTAGCCTTTCACCCGATGGAATGGATTCTTCCGAAAAACGCTACAAAAAAAAAATACTAATAAGAATTCGTCTGCAAAAAATCAAACAATCAACAAAATCTGTTTGCGACAACTCTAAAAAACGCCAAGTTGTTGCATTACGTATTTAGAATTGTCCAGCCAAAAATAGTTTTTATCGGTGTAGTAAAACGACCAGATCTACTATTCGCATACGAGAACAGTTAAACATGCAATATATTACAGTTATGGAGGTAGAAATAGAAAATTTTTTACTTTCAGTTTGCACTTAAAGAAATACTGCTGCTACTCCTGTTCCTAGGAATATGCACACTTTGAACTGATATTATTATGTGTGTTTTTTTGGCATCGGTATCGGCGCTTATTTCCATTCTACGTATTAATTCCACTAACAACTTAACCTATACACGTTAATTTAATGTAGGATATTTAACGGCGTTAACGCGGATAGCGACAATACTGCCAGATCAATTTTTTCATAATAGCGATGACTTGTATGGAAACTTTCCAACATATGTCACTTTTTGGGCAGATTAAATTTAGTACTGCCAAATTTCCCGAATATATATAGATGAAGTTAACGCCGATACCCGTTTTTTTTTAGCTCTGAAACCGATGCCAAACAAAAAACACAACTTATATAAGTATAACAGGTTAACCATGCGAACTTGCATTTCATTACTAGAACAAGAACAAATATACATTAAATTGCCAACAAATAAAAACAACACTGTACAGTTATGGGCAATGGGCAAAATAGGGGCACGCCTTCGTTACAAATATGTTCAATCATTTTATCGTCCATAAATAATTGACTACGACGAGATCTTGCTTAAAACAATTGCAGTTATGCTCATCCAAGAATACCAAAATTTGCCACCACTTCGAATGATCATATATAAGGGACACTCGAAAAAAAATGTTCACTCGTGTTAAAAAAAAGATTTAAAAAAAGGTCGTATATTGGTGTGTTTTTTTGGCATCGGTTAATTTTCAGCGCCCAAAACAACGACTATCGGTGTTAACTATTGACACATGGATAATTTGGCAGAAATGACATTAATACTTTTCGAAAAGTGACACATGTTTGGCGTTATAGATATCCGCGTTAACTTCGATTAATATCCTGCATTAAGTTAGCGCGCAGAGCTTAAGATGTAAGTGTAGTTTACGCGTACCATTGGAGTTAAGTGCTGAAGCAGATGCCAAAAACAAAAAAAAACACGAAAGGCAATCGGAAAGCCTTTGTTTAAATAGCTCGAGTTTTTATTAAACAAAATGACGAATGGCGACCATATGCGTTACACATATATATATATGACAGCCACAGAAATGAAATTTTTACGAATGTCAGCGGGTGTAATTAAACTTTTTCTTATGAGAAATACCCATATCCGCGGAAGACTCTACTGTAAGAAACCAATATAAGAACAATTTCATGCTGAAAAAAATAATCATTTGGTTTGAATCGTTCAAAGGTAAGCAAATTTTGTTCATCTCACAAGCGACGCAGTAACAATGCAGATATATGAAGAAATATGTAACATTAAATGCAATTATTCACGTTACATATTTTAACGGTTAATAAATTAAGTACACAATCAGAAGAAATTAAAAAAATTTGTACACAAAAAATACTACCTATCAAATCCCAAATTTAAATGCCATTTTAAAAGGTTAGGTTCAAAGCTAACTATGTAGGACACTATGTAGTGATGTAGCTATGTAGGACACTATAGCAATATCACTATAGATAAACAAAATATAATAACTTCATCAAAATATCAATACAGTGTCTTATCTTTTTCTAAAAATTTTATCATTGAATGGCACAGCCCATCAAGTCTTGTGCGGACCCCTAATAAAAATTTTATACATTTGCACTTCTTTAAGATCACTTTACAACATACGGCAATATATTTGATTAAATATGAAAATACTCGTAACAACATTTAAAAATTAAATTACATACATCAAGCCGTGCTCGATCCTCAAGGTCCTGCTTTCGTTTAACCTCCTCTAGTTTTGGAATTAACAATGCAACCAGTTCCGATTCTTTAAGTGGACGATGTTCATTCGAATGCAACCGTTGTGTACGCGGGATGACCTTTCAGAAAAAACAAAAAGAAAATTTAAAGTGACTAAATAAAATACCACGAAGGCGATAGCTTACTTGAAAAGTATTGGTTTCCTTATTAGCCAAAGCACTTTGCCGAATCGCTTTACTTTCCGACGAATTGTGTCTTCTCTGTATGTAAGGGCGGCCATCCCTATAACATAAAAAAAAGTGCAACAAATAAATTTTTGAAAAAAAATATATATAAAGTATTTTAAAACTACACTTCCTAAATGGTTTTACAAAAAAGACTTTCTTTTTATAAAGAGGTTTGTGCAAGAATACTTACATCGAACAACTGGAAAGCGACATCGTATCGGAATCGGTTCGTCCGCCGGAACTTACGCTAGCCCTTTCCGAGTCTACCCTCGAGTTAGGCATAAAGGAGGTGCTTGGAGTTGCTGTATACACATAACCATGGGCTCTACATGCAGGAATTTTTTCAGAATAATTTGATCGGGATTTTATTTGGAAAAGGATGAGTGGATGAATTTGTTTGTCCATGCATTTCCATATATATACGATTAAATAAATGCATTTTTATTCATTTTTTTTTTGTGGCACACACAAACAAAAAACACGAAAAATCGCATTCATTATATAATAATTGACAGGTGTGATGTGATGTGAATGTTGTGCAGGTAAATGCATATTGTTTTTTTTTGTTTGTCGTGTACAGACATAAGAACATAAAAAATGGAAAGAGAAAATATATAAATAAATTAAAATTAAAATAAACAAAATAAATAGAAAAAAGATGTTAAGTACAATATTAAAGTTAAAGAAATTCGCTATGCTTTTTGAGCATATAACTGGCTTACAAATAAACTTCACATTAAGGCATATTCTAAAGTTTATTCGATTACTTAGTTATGAACAAGACTTGTATTTTAATTGAGATGAAAATTGGATGCAAGCATTGCGGAGGTTTTAAAGAATTTCATTCTAATTTAATCTTAACATTCTACGATTTTTGATCTTAATATTTTAACAACTCTAATGTTACTAAAAACTGTGCCTTATAGTAGTGATAAGGAACCGCGCAAATTAATTTTTTGGCTAACAATTTCATCATTGGTCTTACATTATTACAGTAATTACATTTCTTTAATTTTTAATTTTTTGAAACAGTCATCGTTCTCGATCGTTCTGCACAAACGGATAACATTGGCACGCATGACTCGTCTTTATAAATGCTGTAATATGTGGCCTTAAAATCGATAAAATAATGGTGATTAGGGTATCGATTAATACTTCATGAGTTGTTTTCCAGAAACAGTGGCTAATCAGGTTGTTGACAAATATTTTCAGATGTTCATACAATGCGGCAAATAAAACTTATATTTCTATATTTGGCGCAGCTAAGGTAGTTTCCTTTTTTGTGGACCGAGAAAACGAAGTTCAGATTCCATTCATCAGGCGTAGACTTTCTGATCAGATCTGAAAAATTAGTTGGTGTATGCGTTTCACTAAGTCATTTCCAGCAGATTTGAATACCTAGCCCGGTAAGCCGTCAGATCTAGCTGTTTTGTTGAGTTACAGCTTAGATAATTAAATGATTAAATGGGCGGAAATTTTGGTCATTATGGTCTAAGTCGAATGGCCTATTCTGTCAGAAGGCTGAAAGTTAGACTTCTTCGCCGTACATTTTTTTTTCCCCATGCTCAACACCAATTGCGACTCTACTACAAGGTTTGCTTCGTCATCTCTACAAACGTCTATATGTCTTCTTGCCTTAGTATGTTATTTTTAACTATTGATAAAAATTCTGCGAGTTATTCTTGGATTACAACTTCTCAATATCTTAAATCTCACGATTTTTTTACTCGTTTTGATTTTCTTTCTTTCTTCGCTGGTAGTAGAGCTCATGAGCTGTTCTTGTCCTTCGTTGCAGCGCCCATTTGTACCCTTTTGTTGGCTCTGTGTGCTTGCATGCATTAAACCGAGAATTTCTTGGTGGTGGTCTGGAAAAACCCAGAAAATTCGTTTCCAGACTCGATGTCTATATAGGGTATGCTTACCAACTGTTCTAATAAAGATGTCCTTCTTTCCTATCCTGGCGTTAAAATCGCTTAGTACGATTTAAGCGTCATACTTCAAACATTGCTCATATGACTCGAGGAAGCATTCTTTAGTGGCGTTGCCCTTGTCTTCCGTAGGAGCATGGGCGTACATTAGGCTCTTGTTAGTGAAATTTCTTTATATAGGGATGCAAATAAGACGCTCACTCATGTGTCGAAACCTCAAGACTTCTTGCCTTGCCATTTTAGCCTGAATAAGGGTTAACTCATGCAGTTACCGGCGACCATCAATGGGAGGAAAGGCAAGTATTTCAATACTGGCCCCATCAAAGTTATAGGTAAGTCAGCAGCTTCCCAATTTATTGCCACATGTCCCATTTTAACGTATTATATCTTTAAAATCTACACTGCTAGACAATGGTTTTGGTCTTATAAAGCATTGAGAAAACGTTTAATACTGGGAAATATCCTAAACAGAGGATATTGTACAAATTTGTACAAATATAAGAAGAAATGTGATAATTACTGTCATGCGCACTTCATACAAAAAATATGAAATATAAATGAAATTTATTGAAGTAATAAATAAAACGATATGTGTAACACCAAAACAACACCTGGAATATAATATAAATAAAGTGAGGAATTGGATTTAAATGATTAAAAGACTTAATAAAATAAAATACAAAAAAATTATTACAGAAGTAATGGGCGTCTGGACAAGCATCCACAGTTTATACTGATAACGATTCCAAGCACGTACAAAACTATGCAAGATAATTCTTACGGGTCCCTAAGCGGTTAGGTTAAAGTCTAAAATGACAGGTGCTGTTCAGGAGCTAATGCTAGATTTCTAGAGCTTCCCTACTTTCTTTGAATTTAATATTTATTATTCGTTCTTCTTGGGTTTTTCTTTGAGATCTGAGAGCGGGCACAAATGTTTTGACAAAGAACTTTCGAAATTTATACTCAAAGCAAAAATACAAGCAATCAAAACATAAGTGATAACTGACGAGTAAAAGCATGCTCAGCGCATGAAGTCTCAACATATACCAACAAAAAAAAGCAAATATTTTCTACCGTGACGTCATGAGAAATTGAAAGCTTCTTCAAACACAATAAACAGTAAAGAGTACAAACAAAATATAAAATGAAATCTGCAAAACGTTAACAAAATTTAACACAATATTTATGTAAGTACAATAGAGTACTCATATTTGTTCCTTAGCAACGTATCTTATTTACAAAATGGGACATGAACTGATAAAAACGAACACAACAGCTATTATCTAAGAAACACAAATAAACTTATTTTAACAAATATGAAAACAAAAACTTACCCAGGAGGTCGAATTTCAAGTCTTCGTTTCTGTGTTGCCAATAAAAGGTCCTTTGTCAGTCGCATTGGCATATTAGCAGACATTCGTCCATCTTCGACACGTAATTTCTCAAAATCATCACATATCGACAACTCCGAGTCCTCATGTAACGTAGGAAGAGTTGAGCTGCGCGGAAGAGTATCAGTTGCACTAACAGAACCACTTGAGCTAGCCGATGTTGAAGGACCATAGACACTTCCGCTGGCACTACAAGTTCCAGCTGCTGCACCACTTGTACCGGGCGCCAAAGCTGACATTGGGATAAGGGTAGGATTTTTTAAAACACCTCCTACCGCTCCACCATTTCCATTTCCTCCACCTCCACTGGCACTACTACTACTCCCACTAGTCGATGTAGCCCCACTAAATCGTTCTTGAACTGCTGACATTTGCTGAATATACTCAATGTACATGTCCGAGCCCAGAAATGTCGGATATATGCGTTCGTTAATTGTCTTCTCGACATCTTGTTGCAGGGGATCATAGATCTTTGAGCTTAGTGGAATATTATTTTTAAGGCCTGCCTTGATGGTGCTTCGCAGATCTTCCGTTATCGAGAGTTGACTCTTACGGAGAAATCTATAGGAAAAAAAAAACTGAATAAATAAAATAATCATTTAAATTGTTTGATTTGAATGTTATTTGCCTGTATATAGCTCCAATGATTTGCTTAACTTTTTCTGGGTCTGTTTGCTGCTTAAGCCCTTCGCAGGCAAAGTAAAAGTTTAAGTGATCATTGTAAGCGGGAGCCTCCTCTTCGACGTACTTCTTAAACAATTCAACACCATCCCTATCTTCTAACAGATATGACAGCCTTAAGGCCCAGTTTAAATACGATGGCGGGGAATTTTTTGAGCTTTCCGAGACCCCTTCGGTCATCTATATACATATATATATTAAAAAAAATAAAACGAAAAATTACATTACAACACTGGTACAAACCTTTTTAACGCGACTTTCTTCTCCGGGAACAGGTGGTCGTGGCCCACTACACTCATTATCTTCATATTTCTTCAAACCTGGCGTATGGCTCATGCCAAATTCTATCTAAACAGATTCAGCTACACACAGCCCGATACAATGAGACGCGTAATATTTTCTTATTCTTGTTTCGATGAACGTTAGCAGTTAATTTTTTATTTTTTTTTAAAGTTTACTATAACGAGCTACTATTGTCCTACGATGACTGTCGGGAAATAACTATTTAAACTAAGAAATGCATTTGCTCATCTTACAAATGTTGTCTACTTAAATTGATTAAGGACTGCTTTTTAATGATTTCTAATTCCTTTCAACTACTGATTCTTTTATCTTGGCTATGGTTGTAGAATTTTTTATGATTAATCACTTAGCTTATAAACAAAATAATACGTTGTAAGTTTTTCTTCTTTGTTTGGACATTTATAATTATAACTATTAGCAACAATTTCTTTTCAAATTATGTTTTTTTTTTTGTTTAATTTATAATAAAAAAAAATGTTGTCCAAAATGTTTGGACATGGAAGATTTTGTCAAATATATTTACTTTTATTTTGGAAGGCATTCAGACAAGGCCTGTAAATAAAAAATAAAAATAGTGTTAGTCATAAGTACAATTATAAAAACAAATGTTTAAAATAATATACAATTAAATTATTTATATTTTTAAAAGCCAATCAATACATTCGTCACTTAATTAATTTTTTCACAACTACAAAACTTGTTCATTTGTAGACATTGAAACCTTTGACATGTTATGTGGTGACATGCCACTAATTTTTAAATCCAACCAAAGGGTCAGGAAGAACGATATAGGAAAAGGTCAGCGATTGGATAACCCCCAAAAAATAAAGACTTTATGTACTACTTTTCCACAACAAGAGAAATTGTTTTGTAAGAGTAGAGAATCATCCAAACTGCAAACAAAGATCTTGGTATATACGCTATTTAGATGCGCTATTTTATGTTCAAGTCCGAAGTTTTTGGTAAGGAGTTTGGTTTCTTTACCAAAATAATGCCTACATACACATACCATATTATTTACGTTTTCTTATTATTGGACTTTATACTACACCTTGCAACTTGAATGAACATCATACCTATTGATTTTGCTTTGCTGTTGTACGCTTTATGGTTTGAATTTTTTTCCGGCCGTGCCGACGTTTCAGCTTGCGAATTCTGATAATTTATAAAAAAAAAAGAATAAATGAATAAAATCAATTATAGGCATTTATTTGTCTAATTTCATTTAAGAACTAAATATTGATACGAGGGCGGGTCAATAAGTCCGTGACTTTTTGAATTTCTGACCTCTTTACTGAAACAGCAACACTGCTCCTGTCAACAGGCATCTGTCAGTTGACTCCTGTCAAAATTTAAACTTGCTGCGTCAGTTAGTTTGTGTTTGACAGCTATTTTTATCAGACTACTCACTAATTTGAGGAGAAAATGGAAAAAAGTGAATTTCGTGTGCTTATTAAGCATTATTTCTTGCGAAAAAAAACCATTACCGAGACCAAGGCTAAGCTTGATAAATACTATGGGGACTCTGCACCATCGATTTCAATGGTAAAAAAGTGGTTTACTGAATTTCGTTGTGGCCGTACAAGCACTGAAGATGCCGAACGTCCTGGACGCCCAGTTGAGGTCTCTACACCCGAAACAATCGAACAAATTCACGATATGGTGTTGGCCGACCGAAGATTGAAAGTGCGAGAGATTGTGGAAGCCGTAAGGATCTCGCATGGCTCAGTGGTTTCAATTTTGAATGATCACTTGGGCATGAGAAAGCTTTCCGCAAGATGGGTGCCGCGTTTGCTCACAGTCGACCACAAACGCATGTGCAGTTGCCATGGCAAAAATCCATGAATTGGGCTATGAATTGCTCCCTCATCCACCCTATTATCCAGATTTGGCTCCGAGCGACTACTTCTTGTTCCGAAACCTGAAGAAATGGCTTGGTGGAAAAAGATTTGACTCCAATGATGAAGTCATCTCGCAAACAAAGGCCTATTTTGAGGACCTCGACAAATCATTTTTTTTGGAAGGGATAAAAAAATTGGAGAAGCGTTGGATAAAGTGTATAGAGCTCAAGGGAGACTACGTTGAAAAATAAAATTATTTTTTTATCAAAAAATCTGTGTTTTAATCCAAAAGTCACGGACTTATTGACCCGCCCTCGTATAACCTCAAATAGCTCAATAGTTTCGAAACTGATGATGAGATGTTATCGAACTGTAGAAACTGACAGAAATACCTTGCTCTGAAAATTTTGTCCCAAAATTAGTATTTTTCCTAGATTATTATCTGTCTGAACAAGCATTATGTGGAACAATATATAAAATAGATTCCATACCATTAAAGGCTCTACACGATTATTTAACTTAGTGCACAATAAATCAATTGCTTCTGCGGCAGGTACCTTGCTATCCATTGACTGAACGTTTCTTCTATTGTCGTTGCGGAAGAAAAATTGGCCAACAATGCCACCATTCCAAAAACAGCACCAAACATTCACATGGTCAGGATGCATTAGCCTCTTTATCCCATCACTAGGTTTGGATTTTATGAAAACTGAATATGGGAATTTCGCTTGTTTACATAGCCACCGAGATGAAAACGCGGCTCATCTCAAAAAATGATTTCTCCAGCAAAATCGTCGTCAATTTTGAGCTGCCCTAAAGTCCAAACAGAGAAACGATAACGAAGCAGGTGGGTATTTTGCTTCAATTTCTGGGTCAATTGGACCTTGTAAGCGAATAATCCGAGATATTTATGCAAAACCCTCCTTAGGCTAGTGCGACTGATTTGTAGTTGCTGAGATCTTTGGGACGTTTATGTTCTTGGGTTTAGCCGCACACTTTCTGCAACAGCTCTAATACTTTCCATTGAACGCACGGGATGAACATGGAAACATGTCATCAATTAGCAAACTAGTCTTACGAACTTTCATCTCATATTTGCGGACACCATCTGCAGTTGGTGCATTATATTGACCGAAATTTCTTTTCGAAATTCGCACTGTTTCGGCAACACAGCATTCTTTTTGGTATGCACAAATTTAATTATTGTAATCACAATTTGACAAGAATGTTCATGAACATATGAATTGGCCTCCGAAATAATGCAATTTACCACCTCTCTACTATTGTATTTGCTTTGTAACCACCTTAAAGCATTGATTTATGCAGAAAAACCAGCAACTATTAACGACTTGGAATAGAAAATTGTAACTATTATTGGCAGTTTAAACGTATAAAATGTAAACCTGTTGATCAACAATTTAACTGGTTTATCCTTATAAGATGTAGCCCAGTTGGTCATATTACATATAATTGTTTTCAAACAATTAACTTAGAACTAACAGTCTAAGTAAAATTAACTTTAAAAGATAATAATTTAAATAAGCTTAGAAGACATGTGAATGCTTGCTTGATTATTTTCTCGATCCCGTATTCTGGATATTTATATATGTATAATAGAATCGCTATCAAATTTAACAATTTTACTTTTGATGATAACAAATTATTTCTCCACATAAAATTTGGTAAAAGTTGGAAAGATTAGGCATTATGATATCTATTCTTTAACTTAGCCATTTATTTTCATCCCTTAGACAGCTGTAAGTAAAAACCTATGTACTGGTTTATTTATGCTTTTCAAATGCCATTCACAGCGTCGTTTGGGCAAATTTGTTACCTTTTTTTCGGGGCATGATTACAAGTTTCTTTTTCTTCTTGAAAAGTGACTAAAATAAATCACTCCAATTTTTCCGCGGAAACAATATACAGTGATAATTTGGGAAATGATTCTTGGGTATATTCTAAGAAAAAAATTGTTTAGCAGTAAGGGTCTATCTCCAAAGTTCACATAATTTATTGAGGATTTAAAAAAAGGTTGACTTTGGTGTACCCTGACCCATGTTAACAAATTTGCTCTGTTAATACTAATGGTAGAAACTTCGATTGGGATCTTCTTTTCAGAAGAATTACTAGCTCTTGTAACTGCGTTTAATTAAAGTTGATATCTTGTTTGAGTCTCAAGATATCTAATTTCTAAACCACCTTAATTTTTCTTGCCCATGGTAATTTTTGACTTTTAGGTCACTTTTCTTCAGAAACTTTGTAATAAACATAACATTTTATTATTATTTTCTCATGAACAATAGTAAAAAAGATTTCATAAACGAATTCGCAGAAAACCCATATGTTTTATGATACTTGGGAAAACATGGTGCAGGTAAAAAAAGCAGTTTATGGTTTTCCGAAAATTAATAACTTTACCATAATATTTTTAAATTGCGTATCTATTAAGAAGTTCTTAAGTGTTCCCGCTTATTCGACTACCCTCATTTTCTTACCATATTCCTTATGATTTTTCAGGAAGAGTTGGGTTTGGGATATGAAGGCTATGAAGGCCATATGGAAATTTACCAAACACAAAAATGGTATAAAAGATTAGATTAAAAACATTATTTATAAGTTTAATTTACAATCAGTTAGAAACCCTATTTTTATTTTATTCAAATAGAGCGCGACAAAGATACCATGCACCTTATTCTAACCGACGACTTTTTAGTGAAGGAGTATTTGGAAATACGTATCGAAGACTTCGAGAAGCGGGATCAGTTTCAAATACACGACTTAAGACGGGAGCTCCGGAAAAAAAGAAGAATTTCGACAGATGAAAAAATTCTGGAAGCTGTTACAACTGATCCATCAATAAGCATCAGACGCTATGCTTTGCAATTTAATGTTTCCAGACATACATATTTTTTTGGCCTCGGTTGAATACGAGTTTATTAGCAGAATTCTTTGAACGGACGAATCTCAATGCATTCCACAAACTAACTGGAGTTTTTGCGAAATGATTTACCATAACTATTGGAGGACATTCCACTGATTTAACTAGCTTCATCATATTTCGAAGAGGATGGTGCTCCAGCCCACTATGGTCGTGAGGTTAAGAATTGGCTAAATGAAGAGTACGGTAACCGTTTGATAAGAAGAAATGGACCAGTTCATTGCCCTGCAAGATCTCTAGACCTTACAGTATTGGAGTTTTTTGTACGGTGTAGAGTAAAAGAACTTGTTTCTTCAACCGAAATAGAAACTTAAAGTGAATTATAAAAACGTACTCGCGAAGCGTCATCAAAAGTGGGGTAGCAGTTAGCATCAATACAATTTTGTTAAGAAAGTTTTTGGTCTCCTTGATGATATACCTCGAATGTTGAATTCTGTGCAATTTTTGTTCGAAGATCATTGTTGTATCAATGAGACAAACACACAGTCGCAATAACTCCGCTTCTATTCATCTAAATGTCATGAAATTTTGTCAGTACATACCTATGTATTTTTAGAAAGTCCAGTATATTTTGCAACGTACGTAGCGATGTTTTTCCATTCATACGAGGGCGGGTCAATAAGTCCGTGACTTTTTGAATTTCTGACCTCTTTACTGAAACAGCAACACTGCTCCTGTCAACAGGCATCTGTCTGTTGACTCCTGTCAAAATTTAAACTTGCTGCGTCAGTTAGTTTATGTTTGACAGCTATTTTTATCAGACTACTCACTAATTTGAGGAGAAAATGGAAAAAAGTGAATTTCGTGTGCTTATTAAGCATTATTTCTTGCGAAAAAAAACCATTACCGAGACCAAGGCTAAGCTTGATAAATACTATGGGGACTCTGCACCATCGATTTCAATGGTAAAAAAGTGGTTTACTGAATTTCGTTGTGGCCGTACAAGCACTGAAGATGCCGAACGTCCTGGACGCCCAGTTGAGGTCTCTACACCCGAAACAATCGAAAAAATTCACGATATGGTATTGGCCGACCGAAGATTAAAAGTGCGAGAGATTGTGGAAGCCGTAGGGATCTCGCATGGCTCAGTGGTTTCAATTTTGAATGATCACTTGGGCATGAGAAAGCTTTCCGCAAGATGGGTGCCGCGTTTGCTCACAGTCGACCACAAACGCATGTGCAGTTGCCATGGCAAAAATCCATGAATTGGGCTATGAATTGCTCCCTCATCCACCCTATTCTCCAGATTTGGCTCCGAGCGACTACTTCTTATTCCCAAACCTGAAGAAATGGCTTGGTGGAAAAAGATTTGACTCCAATGATGAAGTCATCTCGCAAACAAAGGCCTATTTTGAGGACCTCGACAAATCATTTTTTTTGGAAGGGATAAAAAAATTGGAGAAGCGTTGGACAAAGTGTATAGAGCTCAAGGGAGACTACGTTGAAAAATAAAATTATTTTTTAATCAAAAAATCTGTGTTTTAATCCAAAAGTCACGGACTTATTGACCCGCCCTCGTACAAAATGTTGTCAATCTGTCTTATTTCAAATATTCAATGGTCTTCCATGATCGGATCGAAATAAGTTCGCATCTTTTCTCTAAAATCTGATGTCATCATCTTATAAAATTGAGTTTCTTGTTTTAAGGTTAAGTGGAAGTTTGGAAAATAGTTCTTGTTTAGGTTTATAATAAGTACCACTTCAAAGTTGGCAAGTAGGTCATCTGGCAATACTTTTTCCTTCGATTAATGTTGAGAGAAAGTGTAGAAAGTTTTTAAAAATAAAACTGCCATTAACTTAAACTGCCATAAAATTGTGTAACTTCATAAGGGTATGTGCGAGTATACATACATACATAAATTCGTTTAAGAAAAATAACAAAAACAAAGCATTCCTACAACTCAATTGCACAATAATAAAAACATAAGTACTTGTATGTAACAGAGATCGTATTAAGCAATGATTGTAGAGACCGCCAATTTAAAAATGATATGCACAATTACAAGGAGGGTAATCGAGACTAATTTTCCACACCCGCTTATATATTCTTTTTCTTACATGCATTCAAACAAAACAAGAAACAGCGACAAAATGTCGGCATTGCATTAAAGTACAAGTATTTCCAATTAATTTCGATTTTGTTCCACTCTCTTTGGCAGCCATAATCCATAATTCAAATAGACTCGAGTCGATTCAGTACCAGCAACCGAAAAAAAAGATGAACCAAAAGGAAAATCCCTTGCCAAAATAATAATAATAATCCTACAATCACTTTATTAGAGAACGGGCAAATATAATTGAAATATTCATCAACAAAGGAGTAAATGGAGAAGAGGGAACAAAATCGGCAACATCGGCACACAAACGAAACATAACAATGCGCAAATAAGAAATCGAATCGCGGCCATTTTGAGATGGCTTTTGATTGGTTGACGAAATCGACCAATGTGATATCCTGTATACAGCAAAGAAGGACAATGCTCCATTTTGTGTGCACACACAAAAAAAGAAATACCCATAAACGAACAAGCAAAGGGACACAAACAACAAACATCTACAAACTATAAACGAATAGTAATAAAAAAATAAAAAAAATACACACCCTATCTTATGCCATAGAGTGACTAGGGTAGTGATGACAGATGATTATGAGGACGAGGACTACGGGGATGAGAACGAGTATGAGACCGACAAGGAAGAAAAGGATGACGACGCGTTAAAACAGAGGGCGCGTCTTTTACACATAACAAAATATTCAAGCCAGTTGTTGTTGCTGATGTTTCTGATGATGATATCATCTCTGCCTCTCTTGATGACAATACGTTTTGACGTAATAAACGGCGAACAGCCATTGTTCCAGTACAATAGATAAAAAAAATTGTTTTGAGGCATAATCATGGAAACAAATGCTTCATAAACCATCTAGAATAGAAGCGCAGCACCAGCCTTGGAATAGAAACAAACCAAAGAGTCGGATTTGTATCCAAAAGATCGCTGAAAGCTTTTACAACTCTCTACGAGTATAACTTGTATATACATAGTAGAGGCTATTATGCGCTTTAATTTAGAAAGGAACTAAGCCATTGTTTAGCCATTGGCATGGCGGTAAATGATACCATTTTTTTGTTGTTATTTTTTGTGTTAACATTTCTCCTTTTATTCGCTTTTTATGTCTTTCTTTAGAAAATAAAAATGCTCTGATGGTGCGATTTATAACATGCACTGGAAAGGACTGAGTGCCTATAGTTTTAGTGTGCAAAAGGAAGAGGAAATGCATTCACTTAACGCCCTTCTATTTGTTTCGAAAAGAAAATACAATACGCACGTGATTGTGGTAGCTAAATCTCTTTAAAAAGTAACTTTCATTTACAAACAAAGGTACACACCAAAACTATTGTGGGCTTGCCATAGTAACACATACATATGCACATATATTTGACGCATTTTCAGCTTTTATTTCGTAATTATAAATGCGTATCAACTTTGATTTAGACTAAGCATATTCCTTAAACCTACTGTTTCAATTAATTCATTAGTTGAATACATAGTATACGAATATGGTATATAGAGTATATTATATATTAATTACCTCAATAGATTTAATCAATTACAGAATGTTTTCTGCAGCAGATGTAGGTACTACAGCTTATATCTCTTACGTTTTGCAGATTATTCCTCTCAAAGGTTGGTCGTAACTGCGACTAACAGAGTCGATTAGAAGTGGTGTTTGACCAATGGCTCGAGTAATGTTGGCCCCCAATTTCTCAATGAAAGCCGTATTTTTTTATATAGACTTTGGACTTTACGTAGCCTAATATGAAAAAGTTTAGAAGTGTGAAATCAACTGTCCACCGGATCGTTTTCGCCTGAAACCATGGTTTTGAAGAAATACCTATGGAGTGATGACTCCACCAACCCATAAACGCAACAAAACCGTTGCTTTGTCTGGATGTAATGCCAACTCTTGAACCTTCTCGGGTAGCATTGCACCCCAAATACGGCTATTTTGCGAGTTGACGTCTAGCTTTTAAGCCAAAAAGGGGCCTAATCGATGAACAAAATTTTGGTCGAAAACAGGGGTGCTTTTTAAAACTTTTCAAGAGCCCAACGACTGAACGGAGATAATTCGCAACGTCGGTCGGCTTAAGGTCTTGCACGTATTGAATTGTGTATGCGTTTGAATCAAGATCTTAACGTAAAATACGCCAAGGTGTTGTATAAGACAACCCAAACTGTTGAGAACTGAGCCGATTCGATTCACCAAGTTTATTGCGTACACTCTCCGCTATTGACGTTATATTTTCTTCACTACCTGCTAGATGTCGTCGCGTATTATCTAATAATGAAAATTGGATTTTGAACCTAGCGAACTGTGCTATGTTGTTCGGTAGACCGATTATATGGACCATATGTTCCTATAAACGCACGAAACACATTCCTCTTTGAACGCCAATTTTCGTAAAACAGCTGAACAATATGTACGCTTGTTAGTTCCGCGAAATTATTTCAATCAAGATGTTAAATAAGTCATATGAATCACGCAACCTTTTCTAAAACATTTTTTTACATTAAAGGTCTCGGTTAATTCGAACGTACGAGTACATAAACTCTTCACAAAACTCCTAGCCATCGACAATTCATTAGACATCTAATTTTGATAATAGAAGAACTTACGAAAGAAGCATAGCAATTTAGTATTAGGAAGTAGGGTGTAGTCGATTCCAAAAAATGAGAGTGGTATGCCAAGGCAAATCAAAGTTAAAACCCTGTTTACGTCGAAACAATGATTTTAAAGGTTATGCTCTGAGAAAGTTATTTGCCCCAAGTTTTTTTTGAAAATGGTAATGGCAAGCAGGCTACGGGCAACAAATTGCGATAAGAGCATCGATACGCGATCCAAATTTACACAAACAATCCCAAAAAAAATCACTAAAATTTTAAAAGAAACTATTAAAAATGATGTAAAAGTGGGCCATTTGTTCTAAAAAAAAGGCTGTAAAAACCATTGTTTAATATTCTCCAACGATTATTGTCTTGTTGAAAAATGTAAACATTCCGATTTATTATGGAATATTATTTCATTTAAGTGACTCGGCTGACTCGGAAGTAGTCAACCCATTTGTTCAACATATTTTCGATGGTTTCGGCCCCTAATCACAAATACTTTGCCCAACTCCATGGAGGCAAACAACATCGCCAAAACGACTAATTACACGATTATTGAACTTAGTTTGGACAAGTCCAATTTTTGTCCATAAAACCGGTTAACATGCTTCAGTAGCGCTTTTCATTGACTGTAATGTTTCTTCCATTATCGTTCTGAAGAAAAAACGATCAAAAAACCACACCAACAATTCCTAGATTCAGGATGCAATGGCTTCTCTATAACTATGTGTGGATTTCCGAGAGCCAAATATGTCAATTTTGCTTGTTGATGTAGCCGCAAAATGTTGAGCAAATTGTCGTTAGTTTGTCAAACAGAGAAGCGGCACGAAACGAGTCATTTGGATCTTGAATGCGAACAATCGGAAATCGTTATGCAAAATTCTCTTCAAGCTGATGCGACTGATGAGGTTTTCGGATTTAGGCACACGTTTTGGTATACAGCTGCAATATTATCCGTTGATAGGACGATCACGGGAATATGTTCGGTGAAAATTTACCAGTCTCACGAACTTTCTTCGCAAACTTGTGTACACCATCGGCAGTTGGTGCCGAAATTAATTTTTAATTCGCACTGTTTCAGCAACATAGCATCCACTCCGAAAGTAACTTTGTAATAGTTCCCAATGTTTATCAAGCGTATGATTTTCATGATGTTGTAGAGCTAAGTATTTGATATCAAATAATTGATATACGAGGGTTGTCTAAAAAGTTTCCGACCGAACAATGATACAAGACATTTATTCTCAAAATTATTTTTTTATTTTTCTACATAGTCTCCTTGTAATTCCATACACTTCTCCCAGCGATGCTCCCATCTTTCTAACCGTCCAAATAGTACTTGGCGTGTTTCTCTGCAAAATAATTGATCACGAAGGTGATTGCCTCCTCATTCGACGAAAATCTCTGTCCTCCGAGCGCAGTTTTTAGATGAGGGAACAAAAAGAAGTCGCTTGGAGCTAGATCTGGTGAATAAGGCGGATGGTCAAGCAGTTCAAATTGTAATTCATGGATTTTCGCAATGGCAACCGATAAGGTGAAAGAGGATTTTCTTTTTCTTCAAATGCGGCCGTTTTTCCGCAATTTCTGTCTTCAGCTTGGCAAGTAATGATGCGTAGTATGCTCCTGTAATGGGTTTTTCTTTTTGAAAATAATCGATTAAGATAACTCCTTTACTATCCCAAAAAACAGGCGCCATCACTTTCCCAGCCGAAAAAACAGTTTTTGCTTTTTTTGCAGCCGGCTACCCACTTGCATTCTGCTGTTTTGACTGAATTTTCGTTTCGGGCGTATTATGGTGTATCCAAGTCATCTACAGTAATTATTCGGCGCCAAACTCGGATTTATTGCGCCTAAACTGCGCCAACAGAGCGTTGGAAATCTTCATTCGAAAATGTTTTTGGTCTAACGTAAGCAAACGCGGCACCCAACGCGCGGACAGCTTTCTAATGCCTTAATCTTGATTTAATATGTAACAAACACGTTCTTTGGACATTTTCATAACCTCTGCTAACTCTCTCACTTTAATTCGGTGCAGAGTCCCCATACACAGAGTCCAACTCATTTTTGATTTGCGTAGGCGCATTGCCTTTCAAAAACAAGAATTTAATCACAGCTCGATACTCAATTTTTTCCATTTTCACAAAAAACACTCACATCGACTCGCGACTGCGCGTCCCAAATGACTGAAACTGTCAAAAGATGCACAACTAGCATTCAGTAGCTTTTATTGACGAGTGCCGCTATCTTTACGTTGCGGTCGGAAACTTTTCAGACAACCCTCGTTTATATCCTGATCGTCGCGATTTTTTGTTCGGTAAATGTTCATGCACTTTCTAGAGTTGTCTCAGAATATTTTGAACACCAATTGTCGAGAAAATTCGGAACACGATCACCTTAGGTCTCAAAATTTAACGAGAACAGGTGTTGAAAATACGCACTTAAAAGAAGAAACACTCTTTATGTCTCGCATTTTACATGTCCATCATAATGGTTTAAAGATTGGACACATTAAGGCACTAAGTATAATAAGCTCTAAATTGGAATTGTTTTGCTATCTGCTTACAAGTTCAGATAATCTCATCTTTACATCTATAAAAGAGAACACATTTTCCTGTTTGTCCGCGAGTAGGGAGTAGGTACGTAACGATACTTCTACAATATATCAATCAATCGATTTTTCGTGAGTAGCGGTATTACATAGGATGGTATTTAGTCCGTTATTAGGCCTTTAAACCCATTTCTCATGCTTTGCACACATATTACAACAAAATGGCTGAACAGATTTGGATATGACTCTATTAGTACATTTCCTGGTGAAGAGATTGATGTATCAATCATTATTCTGTGATTCTTATAAGGGAAGTAAGAAGCCAAAATGTAGTTATTTGAGATTTACATAAATCACAAATATGGGTAGGTCATTGCAATCAACAGCCCACCAGTGGAGTGCGGGCATATCCATGTTTATGAAAAAAAAAATTATTTTTTTTCTTTGGACTATTGTAGGTTTCTTATGCAATTATTTATCTCATAAAGGGTGTCCCATAATTCACACAAAATTTGAATTTTGCTCCATTTAATAGTACATTGATGACAATGCACATGCAAAAGATAACAATGAGACAACTGACATTTCGGGGTTAGTAAAAATAGAGCGCTATACGAAAGAGCAAAGCATTTCATTGTTGAGCAATATTTTAAAAATAATGAAGGTTTGTCAGCTACAGTGAACAAAATCATCATCAGTGAAAAAGCTCATTTTCATCTTGATGGCTTCGTTAATCGTCAAAATTGTCGCATTTGGGGTTCAGGATACCGACGCGTAATTGTTGAGAAACAAATGCATCCACAACGTGTAACTGGTTTGGTGCGGATTTTGGGCTGGAGACATTATTGGACCATTCTTCTTCGAAAATGCGGCTGGTCAGCCAGTAACAATTAATGGTGTTCGTTATTGTGACTTGATAACTCATATTTAACTCTAATTTACAAAAAATGTGTCTGAAATTGGCTCGTGTGCAGGCGCTTTACAGTAGGGTCAGTTGGGGTAAATGGACCAGCGCACACTAGACTATTTTTATCAGGCAATAAATATAAATATAACACCTATAAAGCAGCATGCAAAGCGATGGGTCTCTTGGAAGACGACTCTTAATGGGACAACACATTAAAGAAAGCTACTATTTGCAGTTCATCGAGATCATTATGGTATTTGTTTGCCATTATTATAGCGTTTTGTCAAGTGACCGATATTGTATCTCTCTGGAACAAGTATGAGCATAATATGGCCGAAGATATACTGAATCGAGGACGGCGAGAGTCAATATCAGATTATGTCCAATATGATCAAAATATTTTTGACGAAGCGTTGTTTGAATTGAATAAGGTAGTAAAAGAACTTTCGGGTAAATCCATTTCGGATTTTGGACTTCCGATGCCTACAAATACAACGAACCCTGGATTAACTAACGCCGAATACGCAAGAGAAACTTGCTACGATCAATTTAAACTGCTTAAAAAAATTGTAGCTCAAGATGAACATCGCATGAACATTGATTAAAAAAAAAGTATACGATGCGTTATTAACATCAATTGACAGAAACGAAGGAAAGTTATATTTTCTTGATGATCCTGGAGGTACAGGAATAACATTTCTTATCAATTTGCTCCTTGCATTAGCTGTAATATCATCCGGAATTGCAGCTACACTTTTGGAACGAGGCCGAACCTATCATGCAACATTCACACTTTCGCTAATAATTGCTACTGAGGACACTAGCACTGTTTGTAGCATTTCAAAACAAAGTAATACTTGGAAATTAGTATATGACTATTTTGTGAGTCGACCTCTAGCTTTTAAGCCAAAAATGGGGCCTTATCGCTGAACAAAATTTTGGTCGATAACGGGTCCTTTTTAAACCTTTTCAAGAGCCCAGCGACTGAACGGAGATAATTCGCAACGTCGGCCGGCTTAAGGTCTTGCACGTACTGACTGCTCATTAATAGTTTGGGATGAAGCTACCATGTCGAACAAGTTTTTCAATGGATGCACGATATTGTTCTCTGGTGACTTTTGGCAAATCTTACCAATGGTAACAAGAGAGACACGTGCTGATGAAATCAATGCTTCATTGAAAAGATCTTTTCTCTGGCTGTGTGTGAATAGATTACAACTCAAAAGAAATATGAGAGTGTCGTTGTCAGCATACGAAAACCGGCACTTTTCGGAGTTGTTGCTTAAAATAAGAAATGAACAGATGTCACAAGACAATGGCAGATCTAGATAATCAAATCAAAATCTTTGTATTTTAGTAAATGATCCTCAAGAATTAGTCAACAAAGTTTATCCAGAATTAATAATATAAGTTCTAAGAGTATAACTTGGCTCAACAAGAGAGCTATTTTCTCACCTACTAACGAGGAAGTAGGTAAAGTAGGTAAAGTGAACGACTTGATTATCTCAAAAATTCATACACAGGCGTAAACATACTACTCTGTAGCCACCGTGCTGGACCAGAATTCTTTAATTGCTTGCAACCTTCTGGATTGCCCCCCCATAAATTGGTCTTAAAGGAAGCATGTCCTGTTATTTTATTGTAAAACCTTAATCCACCCAAATTGTTAAATGGTACACTTCTCCAGGTTGAACGCCTAAAAACTTTTACTATAGAGTCCAAAATTCTGGATCGGATGTGGAACTGGAAAAACCGTGCTTATTCCCTGGAATCCACTGATACCAATGGAGCTTCCATTCCAATTCAAAAGATTTCAGTGTCCAAAAACAATTGTCATTTTCAATAACAATTAACAAATCACAAGGTCAGAGATTCAACGTTGCGGGCCTAGACCTGAGCGTTGAGTGCTTTTCCCATGAACAGCTATACGTAGCTGATTTGCGCGTCACTTCCAAACAAATAAGTAAACAATAAGACCTTTGGCAGAGTTGATTGCATATACAGTTCTGAGCAGAAGAACTGGGCCAACAACATTTTATGTTCTGTTCTAAGTACTTGTTAAATAGTTTTGCTTTTTTGCTAAAAGTAATAAGGACAACGACGTTAGGATCTGTACGTGGAATGGTCGCACCTTGAACAGATTACTAGCAACCGACAACCAGCAGAGGCCTTCGACTGCTACAAAGCAGATATAACCGCCTTCCTGGATGCGGTCGGATGGGCCGGGCAAAAGAAGCATGAAAAACTGTGATATTTACTGCGGTAACTGTAACAAAGAGAAAAAACAGCGCTTATTTGGATGCGGATTTGTTATAAACGGCAGGCTTAGGCAAGAAGTATTGAACTTTCGACACGTAAGTGAGCGTCTCATGACAATCCGCATCAAGGCTAAATTTGGAAACATAAGCCAAAAGCCCCAACGAAAGAAAAAGACGACGCTGCAAAAGATAGTTTCTACGAGCTCCTCGACAAAACCTACGAGAAATGTCCGCAATACGAAGTTAAAATCGTCCTGGACGATTTTAATGCCAAAATAAGAAAGGAGACACAGCCTACATGACACCACGTCTACAAACGGACTCAGGCTTGTGGACTTTGCCGCGGGGCGCGTACCGGTACACGATCTCCTCATCTCAATATCCATAAGGGGATTTGGCGGTCACCGGATCAACAATCCGCTACACCACCAAATTGATCTAAGAGCGATAAACAAGCGGCACGCCTGTATTCTGGATGTCCGAACTTTCCGAGCCGCCAACATTGACTCGGACCATTACCTTGTTGTAGCCAAAATACGAATGCAGATGTCCTCCAGCACACAACAACGAAGTACAGTGAGAAAATATGATGTCGAAAAGATACAATCGCAAGAGATCGTTAGAGAGCGCGTATCCCGACTTCTCGAGACGGATCCTACCGCAGCAACAACTAGTGCAGATGACCAGTGACGGCATTGCCAACAAGCTATCACAAAGGCCGCGAATGAAGTGCTGGTTTGATAAAGAATGTCGACTAACAAATGCAGAAAAACAACAAGCGTATAAAGTGGCGCTGCAAAAAATAACGAGAGCAACTCGCGAGCTCTACGGGCGAAAGAGAAGGGAAACTTCTTAAAAATAAAAAAAAACACGAGAAGCGCGTGATCGTGGGTATTGAAAGATGCTACTCCAGGAACAATGTCCGGAAGTTTTACCAAAAAGTGAAGAGAATGTGTCAGGGGAAAAAATCGTGTACAGAGCTATAGAAATCTCGTAGTAGAATCACAGTCGGTGATGAGAATATGGAAGAACTACGTCTGCAGACTGTATAACGGCGAGGAGGACCAACACCTTATTGTCAGGCAGAATGATCCATTCATCCCATACGATGATAGTTAACATTTCCGTCCAAAACGAAGTGAGGATAGCAATATCTAAACTCAAGTCCAACAAGGCTGTTGGCCCGGATGGTCTACCCGCCGAATTTTTTAAAGCAGCTGGAGATGACTCTGTAAAGAGCATACACAAACTCATCTCTAAAATTTGGTCAGATGAATGTATGCCCGACGAATGGAATCTCAACATCGTTTGTCCAGTCCACAAGAAGGGAGGCCTCCTCAACTGCTCCAACTATAGAGGAATCAGTCTCATTAACATCGCGTACAAAATCCTATCTGCCATTTTGTGTGATCGCCTAAAACCCTTCGTCAACAACCTGATTGGTCCATATCAGAGTGGTTTTAGGTCAGAAAAGTCCACAATCGATCAAATATTCACACAATGGCAGATCCTGGAAAAAACCCAAGAAGCCCAAATCGACACCCACCACCTTTTCATTTGCGGGTATAGAAACGGAAGCGGCCAAAATGGATCTGGCGATAAACGAAGGCAAAACCAAGTATTTGCTGTGAACACACAAGACCGACGAATTGGACAGAACGTCACAAAAGGCAGCTATAACTTTGAGGTGGTAAGGAACTTTTCCTACCTCAGCTCTGCTATTAACTCTGATAACAACACCTCATCGGAGATCAAACGAAGGATTCCTCTTGCCAATCGCTGTTTCTTTGGACTTGGAAGAAAATTGAGTAGTAAAGCACTCTCTCGAACGTCTAAGGAGACACTCTATAATATCCCAGTCCAGTCTTGGACCTTATCAAAAGCAGACGAAGACATCCTTGGTAGATTCGAGAGAAAAGTCCTTCGCAAGATTTTCGGTCCAGTTTGCATTGACGCACTTTGGAGGAGAAGAGTCTTTGAATGCAATCCGGTGGAACAACGCAGTAAAGGAAGACCTCGCACACAAGTGGAAGATGACCTCCAAAAACTTGGCATGCGAAACGAAACGAAACGACCGAAATATTGTTTAAGGCCCAGGTACACCCCGGACTGTAGCGCGAGCTAAGAAAAAGAAGAAGTCAGACCTTGTTTTGGCGTTAGAATTTCGCTATGGTAAACGACTCTATAATTCGCAGCTGTTCACTAATTTTAGAAACAACGATATCGTTTACTCGACGCTTTTTAGTTCTACTTAAAGATTCTTTAAAAGTCTGTAGGCATCAGAAAAAGACGTTTCTTGAATTTAAAATTGGACACAATTCTCAGGCAATTTAAAGTCACTTTTCCACCATATTTGGTGACGCTTTCAAAGTAGATTGCGATTTCGCGAACATTGCTTCCATCGCTTAAAACAATTCGATCTGAACTTGGAAACTTTTCGTGTTAAATCATGCATTTAACTTCTTGGCAAATCACTGATTTCAAGTGTTTCCAACACATAATTGATAAGGCCGTCAACTTTAGAATGTTGACCATGTTCAAGCCATTTTTCAAAAATTTTATTGATTTTAATGATTGTAACCTTTCTTGAAGAAAGTGGAAAATTTCAGTCGCTAGCAGAAAGAAGCAAGCAATTTTGTGCGTTCTACAATATATCAGCATGCTCGGCCAGCACGTTCACGCCAAAAGTGTTCAAAACCAGCAAGGCACGTCAATTCGTCGCCGAAATCAACAATTGGGTCTTACTTACTTGACTTTACGACGAATTTTAAAAGTTCATTTGCACGCCTATATTCCAAATTACACAACAATTAGAGCCTTTGTATCGTCTATGTTGTCGCCGATTTGTTAACTATATGTTGGATCGCTAGGAATTTGATCGAATTTGATCTTTTCCGATGAAAACCATTTTTGGAAAAAAAAATTTTCTGGCCAAAGTTTCACACCAAAATTAACTAACGGATCTTTTAATTTCCTAAGAAAACAGTGTTGCCACATGTTAAAGGTGTTTAATTAGTAAGCACATTACTTAATTTTTGAAAGCATGGTAAAGAATTTAGTTAATGCTAATAAAGACGGGGTACCTATTTTTGTGATCATATGTGTACATAAAAGTTATAAATAAAATTTTAATTTTTAAGCAAAACATAAATATTTATTTAGGTACTTGTATTAACTTGTAGAAACTCTACTCATATTTTGAGAAACATGTAAGTAATAATATAAATTTTATAACAACGTATGTTTGTAACTTGTTCATCAATTAAATTTTATCAAAACTACATCTCGAGATTATTTAAGAAATTAAAATAAAAAAAAATAGTTAATAAAAACCAATTCAATATTTCATTGTTTAAGAAATGTGATATAGAACAACAGCTTTCAGACAGAAAATAAATCATTCTTCTTTCACTCGTGTATCCGAAATTCTAACAATGCAGAATTCTATCAATATTTCACGCTCCAGTTGTACGTATACCTAATCCTTATTGAATTTAAAAGATAAAGATCGAGAAAGAAACCAACACAATCATTTCGGTAGATGATTGACAGCACAACTCAAATATTTTTCCTTTATTATTTTTTTTTTGTCTTTCTATCAAAACAGCACAAATCCTCAATTAACCAACACAGCCAAGGAGAAGGTATTTCAATGAACAACAGAAAAAAAGGAAGCAAAAACAGAAAAAAAAGTGCACCATCAGCAGAAAATTATTCTACCTCGAGATCTTTTCGAGACTACCACTCAAGTGTGTCAATATAATGCACCTATAATCTCTAGGATGGGTTTAATTGGAAAATAGGAGGATGGCACAAGTAATTGGCCCTCTTATACGCTTTACAATCTATGATGCTTGGCTTACATATGTGCGGAGCAACAATTTATATCTCATAGACCACTTAACCACGAACTTGTTCCAGGCCAGCACATATGCAGACAATAAGTCAGTGAGTTAAGTAGACAGATTGCAGTATGTAAGAGTACACTTATAAATACGTGTATGTGTCAATATCAAAAGTGCATAGGCATAGAGTGGAAGACGTGTTTACAATACACAGTTACAGTTACTTAAAAAAAAATATTAAGCAACATGTGAGTCTCACCTGAATACGATTAACCGACACAGCACTCATTTCCTTCAATATCGCACACTACAAGTCTGTGTGAAGCCACCAGGACTATACACAATACTTTGGTGACAAATTAATGAGAAATAAGCGAGCAGCAAGGGCCTCTTGTCAACACACGAGAGTATAGTTGCACGACAACGATGTACACGAGGAGCACCAACAAACGCACTACTTCTTCGTAAGCAATGAGACAATGCTTATACCCGTCGTATATTACCCACAGAAAACCGACGACATGCGACACATCCTTTGTCTATTGTATTCTCAAGTTCCCGAGATTCCCGAGAATCTTACTAGATTCTACTGTACTGAATTGGGAGGATTCGTGTTCGTGTTCACCGCAAAGGTTATAAGGACTCAATGAAATGACGCCGAAATCGACACCGACAATCACAAATGACAAATGACAAACGCCGAATGCGAATTTGGTGACGAACATCACAAAGCTGAAAAGTCAATCCCTGTCCCATTCTGTCTGACGAAAATGAAGATGATGGTAGTTAGGGCGATTTTGTTGTTGTCACGTGCTCTTGCCATACAGCAACAACAGTAGGATCTGTTTTTCTCTCCTTCATTCGGTTGGGTGCACTTCGCCAAAGATCCGGAGAAAGGATACACAATTATTGTCGATATAAGATGCGAATATTTTCAAAGAACTCGTCGAGTACTCACTAGTGCTTTGCGACCGGTATTTTGTTATTTGGCATTTGATGTTAGCAATTGTTTTGTGCGAAAACGAGATAGACTCTGGCTCGTTACAGAGCGTTTTAGGACCAAACAGCGCAAGTGCACTTTCACAAATGCACTAATGATTTAGCATGTAGCATGTAATAACAGACACAGGACCAAGCTAGCATACAAAAGCTAACATCTATGTACGAGTAAATGTATAGCCAGCCAGTCAGCCAGCCATTGCCGTAGTCATAGCCATCCCCTATGTAGCTATATTCGTTATATAGAATCACATAGAGTTAATTTTATGATGATGATAAAAGGATGCGGACGACTGCTTTGCTGCTGCCGTTGCTATTGCTGTTATCCTGAAAAGTTTTCAAGGAGGGCTAGCTTGGGTTGAGTTGAGTTGGTATATGGAAGGGTGGTGGTTAAGTCTCGTTTGATGTATTAGAGGCATGGCTGTTGGGACATACCCGTACAAGCAATGAAAAGGTAAAAAGAAAAAAAAAACATAAGAAGAGAAAAGAGTGATTTGGGTTTTGCTTTGAAGTACTACTCGTTTGGTGATTGTGCGGCGCCATTTTGCATGTCCTGTTGATTTAATGGGATTTGAATTACACTAATGGCTATGGTTGTTAGAAAATAATGCTTTGTGGATGCAAAACTTGGGTTGGTCTTTTTTTGTTCCCATTCGCTCTAGTTTTTTTTTGTTTTTCATATCGTATTAATGAACGACACTTACATAAAATGAAAATCAGTCCAAACTATTATACATTGAAAGAAACTTTTGACTATCGAAAAAATAAAAACTAAAAAAAAGAAAGAAAAAACAAGGATCGATATCCGAAATGCTTGAAACTAGTTTAAGTTTTAGTCGTTTGGCTTAAATCTATAAGGAACACGTTCAAAATAATTTGAGTAAAGTATCACTTCGACAATTAGATGTCTATGGAGCGCTGTAGGCATCGAAAGGTTCCTTGCCTCTACCTACATTGGTGCTTCAGAAATAAATTAAGTTCGTCTAGTCAGGGAAAATAAACTTGACCCTTGAGTGTTGGTGGAAAATGTTTTTGTTTTAAACTATTCAGTTTTCACCTTTTTTATTATTATGTTTGTTTTCAAAAATGATTTTTTTTTTGTGGTATGTAGAAGAGAAAGTTAATAAGAACGTTGGAGAGGGTACGCAGTCATTTCTGTTTCCTATTTAATTGAAGTAGTTTTTAAAAACGAGAGTGTTTTTCATCATCAAAGGCTCTTCGTTTTGCTAAGTACCATATGTTCATACAAATGTGATAGTGATTCAGTTATTTACAGGAGTTATAACATGTGTACTATTTCTATTAAATGAGAAGACAGGAGATTTTGAATTTTTTTGTTTTCGCTTTAAAGTAGCAGCCCGATAACGTGAACTAATAAGAACTGGGCATGTTCACGTAAGCGAGTTGGATAAAATTTTCTTCGGGACAAAAACATCCGAATATTCGATTACAATGTTTTTCTGCTATTCTAATGCTTAATCAAAGATTATGATAGCATCATCGAGTCCATATAAGTACTCGTATATCCAGGTTTCGTTTTTTGTGATGTACACGTTTTCTGATGCAGCACAATTGAATTTCATTAATTTTTCTGTGCACTAGTTTTTGAGCACCGGTAAGCTTGTGTCCTATCCACCTAGTACAAAGCTGCTTCAGTGCTAAATTTTTTAATATTGATTGAATTGCGATATTATTAATGCACAAGGTTGCTTCTATCTCACCATATATTATATACCGATCGGATTCAATCACGGCGCGTACAGTATCAATGTTTTGTGGAAAAATAGCACTGTCGGAATGATCTTCACGAAATTTATCATTGACGATAGCACGACTGGGTTTGAATCAGATATAAATTGTAGAATTTGATGGCATTTCGTCACCAAAAGGTATATAAGTACCAAACCTAAATCCATTTATGTTGAGTACTCTGCAGTAATCTATAAGTATTTCTACAGCATTTCCAGCTATTTAATAATTGTTTGGAAATAGATCAAAGCAAAGAAAGAACAAACAATAACCTTTCTAATTATTTGACAATCTATAGGTATTAGTACTGTTGTCGGTTTACAAAATCAAACGATATATTTTTATATGTCCATAATAGGTTTAGATATTTCACTTTTAGCATAAAATAATCGATACCAGGTTGCTGCTTTCTTGGATGCCTACAGTTTCACTAGAAGTTCAATTATATCCCGTTCAAAAATATACCGTTTATGGCGTAAGGACTTACGTGACACAAGTATTCAATTACGTTGAGATAGGGCTAGTCTAGCACTTTTAAAGCGATCTTTCATGCTTATTCTTTGGCCCTTATTGCGAGTGTCGTTTGTCGATCGAATAGACAATTGTCGATTGATTTGTATTTGATATTGTGTAACTCAATCGACAAAAAAATCAATTTTGTGAATTAACATTTACATTTTCTTATTATTTTTTTGAAACAAACAAACGACCGCAAATTTCTAAAAATCGACAATTTTGGATCACAATCACAGTACACAGTACCAAAACTCATGATCGACAATCGACTGTCGACAATTATCGATTATCAATCGACTATCGACACCCAATTCAATTCAGCTCAAAATAAATAAATTTACTTATTTTAAGAATTTTTAATTATTGTAACTAAGAGTTATTCGAGTTTAAAATGTTGACGAGTTCTCGAGGTACGAGGGCGGGTCAATAAGTCCGTGACTTTTTGAATTTCTGACCTCTTTACTGAAACAGCAACACTGCTCCTGTCAACAGGCATCTGTCAGTTGACTCCTGTCAAAATTTAAATTTGCTGCGTCAGTTAGTTTGTGTTTGACAGCTATTTTTATCAGACTACTCACTAATTTGAGGAGAAAATGGAAAAAAGTGAATTTCGTGTGCTTATTAAGCATTATTTCTTGCGAAAAAAAACCATTACCGAGACCAAGGCTAAGCTTGATAAATACTATGGGGACTCTGCACCATCGATTTCAATGGTAAAAAAGTGGTTTACTGAATTCCGTTGTGGCCGTACAAGCACTGAAGATGCCGAATGTCCTGGACGCCCAGTTGAGGTCTCTACACCCGAAACAATCGAACAAATTCACGATATGGTGTTGGCCAACCGAAGATTGAAAGTGCGAGAGATTGTGGAAGCCGTAGGGATCTCGCATGGCTCAGTGGTTTCAATTTTGAATGATCACTTGGACATGAGAAAGCTTTCCGCAAGATGAGTGCCGCGTTTGCTCACAGTCGACCACAAACACATGTGCAGTTGCCATGGCAAAAATCCATGTATTGGGCTATGAATTGCTCCCTCATCCACCCTATTCTCCAGATTTGGCTCCGAGTGACTACTTCTTGTTCCCAAACCTGAAGAAATGGCTTGGTGGAAAAAGATTTGACTCCGATGATGAAGTCATCTAGCAAACAAAGGCATATTTTGAGGACCTCGACAAATCATTTTTTTTGGAAGGGATAAAAAAATTGGAGAAGCGTTGGACAAAGTGTATAGAGCTCAAGGGAGACTACGTTGAAAAATAAAATTATTTTTTTATCAAAAAATCTGTGTTTTAATCCAAAAGTCACGGACTTATTGACCCGCCCTCGTAGTTCGTTTAAAGTTGCTGGAACGCTTTTCAACAGTTGTCGTCTTCCATAGTTGTTGTAGGATCTGGGTACTTGCAGCATACCATGGGCACGTCTTCGTGTATTTACCGCATGATCGAGTTGGCGAATGAAAAGCCTATCATCAAAGTACTCCAAAACCAGTGTCATCTTGAAAATTGCGTCGACTTTAAGGATATCGAAATTCCTTTCGTGACCCCGCTTTAATCAGTTTTGCATGGTCTAACGTGTTGAATGCTTTGCTAAAATCCATGAATAAAACTAGGACATGATGGCCCTTGTTGAGACTCTCATTAACACAGTTTACGAATTCGCCTAACAGTTTGCCCGTACTTTTGTTTTTTTGAAAATCATACTGACTTGGGTGAATCATAGAATGTTTTTTTATGAAACATCGTAGTCTTTTAACAACTACTCCTTATAGGCATTTTTCAATTACCGGCAGTCGATAGTTAGTTGATTTTTAGCTCCACCCTTATAAATTGATCCAAGCAGAGCGGTTTTAAGCATTGCCGGAATTTTCGAATGCGCGAGACTCAGATTTATCAGCCTGCTAAGGATGGGAGCAAAAATGTTGGCAATGGGTTTTTATGTCGACAGCTCGAATTCCATCTATTCCTGGGGATTTTGCTCCTCCCACTGATCTGATGATGGCGTTTATTTCACAAATATTTGTGTTATTCGCAAACATTCCGTTAAGACGATGTTATTGTGATTCAATGTGATCGCGTCACAGTTGTGTAAAATGTTCGACGTCTGCACAGAGAAATAATGCGAAAATTCGTTGGCTTATGTCTTAGTTTCATTCGAAAAATTTTTGGCAATGTCTTCGTCTTTGCTCAGCTTTTTCCTTCCAAGAATTTCGTTTATTAGACCCTATGTTTTACGCGGGTCTCTCTTTAATTGACTGAATTTGGATTGGTAATAATTTGATTTTTGTACTGTTATTATTTTGGTTAGTTTGTTGCGGGAGAAAAGCCCTTCCTCAACCAATCTCGAGTCACTTACTGATATTTACTTATCACAGTCACAACTTAAATCAAATTGATATTTTTGTTTGCGCTGAATTTCATATTCAAATAATCTGACTTATGAAACAACTATTGCACTTTGGTGTATTTACCCATTTTCAGAAAATTCATTATGTGATGCGGTTTTTATGATCACAAATGTATGAAAAGTCTTACTAGTTTGACGTAAAAACATGCTTAAGGCCCAAAGTACGTTGGTGTATAATGACAATGAAAGTTATAAAGCTATTTATAATTGTTTTCCACGATTGCAAACTTGAATGATTGGTATATCGTTCAACAAATTACTTTTGTTTGCATTTTCTTACATTACATCTTAAAAGTAATGCTAACAAATTCAATTATTTTTGATATACATGATGTCAAAAAACAATACAAAATTATAGAGCATTTGCAACACATAACACCCGACATAATCGACCATCTGAGACCGCTATTCGCTATTCTTTCGCACAACCGTGGAAACGAGACGAAGAAAAGAAGCGGATAATGAAGAAAATGTTACAATTTATGCGTTCAGAAGACCGTTGAAGACGATCCAAATTTATCGATTCGATGTCGTTTACAACAGTTCGGTCTTTGCCAGTCCACTTTATGGAAAATTACGCAAAGTAATTGGTTTAAAGGCTTACGAATTCTAACTCGTGAAAGAATTGAAGCGAAATGACCATCGATTGCGTTAAAATTTCGGTAAATAAACCGAAAATCAACTGGCATTGGGTTCGCTGTTTCATTGAGAAATTGTATTTAGCGATGAAGTTGGTTTTTGGCTCGATAGGTATGTCAATAAACAAAATTGTTGTGTTTTGAACGAGGATAATACACATAAGATTATCGAAACGCCATTAGCTCCCGAAAAATGCACAGTTTAGTGAGATTTGTGTGCTATCGGACCATATTTTTCTAAAAATGAAGATAATCATAGAGATATGACTAATGACTTTTTTGTTCCCCGATTGAATTACTATGAAAGAGATATGATTCCGTTATGATGGCGCTTCTGGACAAGTCAACGATCAACTTATTGAATCAAACACTCGATGAACGCACAATTTTGCGTTATGGATCTAAAATGCTGTATGGGCACATGTCCGAAGCTGGCAAATGGCTATTTTATGAAATTCCATAGGTTTTATTCAAAGTCAGAGTTAGTGCCGGGTTAACAAAACATACTTGTATTGCACGCAGAATTTCGTGTTTGGAAGTGTTGAAAATGTTAGAGAAAGCCAGTTGCACTGTTGCAGAGCATTCAAAGAGGGTCGTGAAATTGTTGAAAACTAGCAAGAGGTCAGCAGCATTTTTGCTTTCCTTCTGCTTATCTTAACTTATGTCTTAATGAACTAGTACAATGATTTAAGCACCTTAGCGTGCTAGACACATACATCACTTTCTGCAGCACTCGCTACAAGAGTAATGCTATTTCGATAGAAAAAAGTTTACTTTGAATGCAATATCTAAAATACATAATAAGGATTAAGAAAAGGTGGCTATCAATTTTGTTTAGAAAACAAGCGTAGACGGTTTTTCCCAAAATAAAAATGAGGCTAGCAGGAAAAAGAGTAAGGTCGAATGGAGGGGTAAATGGCGAGATAAATCTCCATTTTGACTATTTTGAAAAATCAAATTTTTATAAAAATAATATGTAGTAGAAAATTAAGTTTTCATTCCCGATTTGGGAATTCATATTTCATTCTAATTACACTAGCCATAAAAAACCTTAACTATTTAAAATATCGCACGTGAATTTTTTTGTGAAACTTGATAAATGCTTCCGCCAGCCAATGATCCGTAATCAATTAAATTACTCAAAATAAAAGATAAAAACAAACAACAGATGTCACGATTTTTAACGCAGCCATTTATTTTTAAACGGAAGCAGTTTTAGTTTGACTCTATGCTTTAGATTTTGAACTGGTCTTCAAGGACTTATGCATGATTATACCCCCTCACCACTTGACTTTGTCAATCAAAAAGCAATGACCGCAAAAATAATAAAATAAATATTTTTCTAAAGAATTATTTGAGGTTTGACACCATTCCGACTGTCGTATTGTGATGCTTGCTTTTCGACAGAGGAGGCTAATTAAATTTATTTTTAAAAAGACACAAAATTCCATGCAGCAATACATACAACAATCTATTTGTGTTGTCATCTTATTTTTTTAGATCAATATCTGTCTCGTATCTTTTGTTTATTGGATCATTACAACCGAGTTCAAAGGAATACTAAAATAATGATCTAGGTACACATCAAAAGGGTTCTGTTTTTTGCTTCTTTTTTTTTTAATCGTCGGTTAAAAAGCCCTGAATTTGATGTAACATCAAAATCGAAGACATTAATAATAAAACTACAAGTTTTGTTAAGTATTATACATAGTATTTAAAAAAACACGATTGTTTTGCAACACGATTCCAACAGAAAACTATATATGTATTTGATTTAAAAAATCTATTTTTGAAAGAACTTCTTATTTTAAGATTGTGGAGAAAAGATATTTAAAAAAAAATATTGGAAATAATACAATCATCTGTGCTCTTAAAGAACACGGGCATTAAATAAAAGAATGATCATGTAAGTAAGAAGTGAAAGGCTACACGATAATGGACTTTTGGGTGGTGCTAGAGAGAAATATCTTAGTTACATTATTTTAACTCATTTATTGTATTGGATTTTCTAAAACAAAACTGCACTTTTACTAAGATTTTTTGGTTAATTAGGTTTAATGCTGGGAGTGCGTTGCTGTAGAAAAATGGTAGGGACTAACAGGGACTGCGGATAAATTCCTCAGATAGAATCAAGGGTGATATAAAACCCAGATAAAAGAAGTAAGAGCTGATACGGACTAAAACGACATATTTTGAAATCACTCCGGTAAGAATTTCCGAGACTAAGTCAAGAAATTGATTGCGGATGAGCCCCTAATGGAGCAGCGGCAGCGCTCACTTACCGGAACGGGTAACTGCCTACGGTCCAACCGACTGGCTCTCCAGTCGGCAATATTGCCAAAAGCCACTCGGCCACTGCCCGACCATACTCTTTGCTGCAAAAACACACGCGCCAACACAAGTGGCAAAATATTTCAAAAGTTCTTGCAATTCCTCGCATACGCAGATGATATTGACATAATCGAAAGAAAGCAGCGGGGGTTTTCGCGATTATTGGGACTAAAGCAGTAAAAATGAGTTTAAAGGCCAATGCGCCAAAAACAACCAATGAATAATGTCAGAGTTTTATAATTTTTTTATTTTTTTTTGTAAAAATAAATATTAAAAAGAATTGCGTAACTTCTCCTCCTCCTTCATTATTTATAATTGCTTGGCATCGCATACTCTAAATTAAGGCCTCTCCAAATTTACCCCAAACGTGGCTATTTTTCCCCACTAAGCCCTTGCTTTCTTAAAGATCATAAGATTCACTGTCCTTTGAACCACGAAATCCTTCTCGGATCTTAAAGGGAATTTTAAAGCCAATGTCCATATTTAATAAGAGACAGATCCTTTAAGTGAATCAGCAATTATGAAAGATTCGTTAAGTTTAATATTTTAAATAAAAGGAAAATATCTGTCTTTGTATCACTAATATGGGGAATTAGGCTCACATCAGATTAACATCATTGCACCAAAAGCGTGTTTTAGTCCAAAACTCGACCAACACCGAGAACAGTCACTTACCTGGTGTTATCACAATGACAATGACATATGAGAAAGCCTCTAACTCTCCGACATTTTGAAATTTATTTTAAGAAAATTACAAAATGGATGCGATTACCACTTTCGTACAAATTATAAAACCAAAAGACTTCAGAGACAATAGCCGTCTTTTTTTTGTACATCCGCTATCCGCTATATACGCTGTCTTCTTAACGGATATAAAACAGTTATTCAATATACTATTTTTCGTTTGGGATAAATGTCAAACAATCGCTTACAAATTTTTTTCAAAACAATTAAATTTGTTCACCAACCAACAGATGGACTGCCACTAGCCGTCATATTACGCCCTTACACTTATATATCAACAAAGTGGCATTACGCAGCTCACCAAGTTTTGGTTTGTACCAAATAAAGAGCTAGATCTTTAACACAACCCGGACCTAAGAACCCAGCTCTCTAAATTGCTTTGGGAAACAGTCGTAGTGTTTTTCAGGCTGAACTAAACGCAATCCAAGAATGCGTCAAGCATTCACGTTCAGTCAAGCAGCTATTAATGCCGATTTTTTCTTAGAGAAGGAATATTTTCTTCAGGGAACAACTCGACAGCACTGAACTAATAAATTCCTCCGCCGGTAGAGTTATCAACTTCCTTTGGAAGGTAGATAACCTGCTAGCCTAACCACCTTCCTGAAAAAAAAATACAAAAGATCTTTAAGGTCGAAGTTCGCAATTGTGACAACAAATGTGGCCGACTATTAAAGACGAATTATAAAGAAGTATAATTACAAGTTAACTTTAAACACAAGATGTTGGAGTCGAAAAGTTTATGTAAAACAAAGTTCGAATTGCGGTGTACAGTATCTGAGCTATTGTAAATTGCTTAAACTATGTAAAACGAAATCAAAAACTTCAAAGTTCGGCAAGAAAAACTTACCATTTAAGGCTCTATCAAACAAAGCGTTGTATACTTTTGGAATCCATACAAATCGTTAAAATACAAATTACTTATTTCAATGCGACGTTGAAAGTGGTTTGTTATTGATATGATTGAACAAATTTATGAACAACTATATTTTCAATATAGTTACGGTCCGTTTGATTGTGTATGAAAACCGGTTTGCATTAGCACCATTAGGGACTCTGCACCATCGATTTCAATGGTAAAAAAGTGGTTTACTGAATTTCGTTGTGGCCGTATAAGCACTGAAGATGCCGAACGTCCTGGACGCCCAGTTGAGGTCTCTACACCCGAAACAATCGAAAAAATTCACGATATGGTGTTGGCCGACCGAAGATTGAAAGTGCGAGAGATTGTGGAAGCCGTAGGGATCTCGCATGGCTTAGTGGTTTCAATTTTGAATGATCACTTGGGCATAAGAAAGCTTTCCGCAAGATGGGTGCCGCGTTTGCTCACAGTCGACCACAAACGCATGTGCAGTTGAAATGGCAAAAATCCATGAATTGGGCTATGAATTGCTCCCTCATCCACCCTATTCTCCAGATTTGGCTCCGAGCGACTACTTCTTGTTCCCAAACCTGAAGAAATGGCTTGGTGGACAAAGATTTGACTCCAATGATGAAGTCATCTCGCAAACAAAGGCCTATTTTGAGGACCTCGACAAATCATTTTTTTTTGAAGGGATAACAAAATTGGAGAAGCGTTGGACAAAGTGTATAGAGCTCAAGGGGGACTACGTTGAAAAATAAAATTATTTTTTTTATCAAAAAATCTGTGTTTTAATCCAAAAGTCACGGATTTATTGACCCGCTCTCGTATTTTAAAATGAGTGTCGCGTTTGCATCACGTTATGAAGCAGTATTCCTGTGCACACATCCAAAAGGACCGAAAATGTCATACGGAGCAGCTGCTAAATACATGAAAAAGTCAAAAGCATTTGTTATCAAGTGGGTGCACCGTTATTCCCAAGTTAAAAATGAGGATGATTTGCCGGATCGTGGGTCTACGCCAAAAACAACAAAAAAGCAATACAAAATGATTCTACGAGTGTTCGAAAAAAATCTTCTTCTATCATTACGTGAAGGACAAAGGATTTTACGTAAAAAGGGGTCTAAATGTGTGTTGTGATACGATACGAAGATGTTTACTAGCCAATAATGTAAAATTTCGAAGCCCAATAAACCACTACTGTCAAAAAAACACGTAGAAAAACGACTCAGTTGGGCCAAGGAAAATTTGGACAGAGATTGAAACAACGTTATTTTTTCGGATGAAGCTTATTTTTGGGCATGGTCTCCTATCACTCATACCTGGTGTACACAATCCAATAAATTAATCCAGCGGACCGCCAAACACCCGGCAAAGGTGCACATTTGGGGATGCTTCTTAAAACAAGGATTTGGCAATTTGTTCATGTTTACAAATAACTTAAACGCACCCAACATGGTCAAAATTTATATGAAGGCTTTATTACCATCTGCCCAAAGGTGGTTTAAAAGAAGGAATGAGAATTGCTTACTGCAAGAAGATAATGACCCGAAACATCGCAGTCGTTTGTGCAGTGCGTGGAAACAAGAAAATGATGTCGATGTTTTAGATTGGCCATCACAGTCGCTGGATGCAAATCCCATTGAAAATGATTGGGCATTCATGAAGCTAAAGCTCCAAGGAAAGAAGATCTCGATGGTCAAACAATTATCACGAAAAATACGAGTTTTATGGAGATCTTTGTCTCAAGATTATGCTATAAGATTAGTAGAAAGCATGCCTCGAAGACTCCAAGCAATTATTGATAATGGAGGAGAGTGGACAACATATTAATTGAAAAGCATTCAAGTAAATAAGCAAAATAAAGCAGTACAATTGATTTTTTTTTATTATAAGTTCTTCTTTAATTTTTGTTCGTACACGGAAAACAAACAGACTGTATATATAGTTTTTTATTGGAAAATATCTGCCGGGTCGTAAAAATGCATTATATTTGAATGAAGCTATAAGTTCAACAGATTCAGGCTTTCAAGAACAATATTGCTCAAGCTATTCATGAAATAGAGACGGAAGACAGCGAAAATCTATTGAAAAATTGGGTTGACAGGATGGCATACTGCCCAGTCAGCTAAGACAGTCATTTGAATGAAATAATATCCCATAATTAAGGAAGGTTTATGTAAGGTTAGGTAAGAGTGGTTGTTGGAGAAAAACCAACCCCTTTAGGCCTGTTTGCTCGTTGTGATACCACGTAGGTCGGTGATCCTCCTATTCAAGAAACCAATTAGGAGACATTTGACTTCTATATTGTTTAGAAGTCATTGTAAACAAAAGCCTCCCAACTGGAGTTTTCTTCTTTAGGAGAGAGCTGGACATGTGCAACGGTGGGTGAATTGCCTCCTTCTCCAGTTCCCACAGAAGTTGTTTGTGAACATGCCAAGCCTTTATGCATGTTTACCTACGAGTATAAAACAGTGCCCTATGAAAGCACTTGGATGTTTTCTGTTTTGAAAGATCAAACTTTTAGAGCGCTTTAAACATTGCTTTGGCCAGATTAGTTTGGTCGCTACCCAGTCCACCTAAGGTTTGTTCTTCTATTAACATAAAGCTTTAGTTTTGTTTACATGTAGCGATTGGTATACCCATGCTTATTTTTTTCAATTAGAATGGATATTGTGGTTCCAAATTTGGTAAATTCGTCGGCCCTACAGTTCCCTGGAATTTATCTATGCCCCGCAAAGGTGATTGCTCTGCCATCCCCATGCAAGTTGATCAGCAATCTACTGTTTAAGTTAAAATAACATGAGTCCAGGGATCTGATAGCGGTCTAACTGTCAAGACAGGGCCCATAATTGCCAAACATTCTTTCTGGAACACGTTACAATGATTGGAAAGGTAATAGGTTTAGGTTAAGCTTACCAAAAACACTGCCAACAACCCCGCTGCCAGTCTTTGGACCATCGGTATAAAAAGAGATTGATTCATCTTGATTTAAGGCATTTTCCTACAAGAAAGATCTAGGTGTTTGCTAGTTTTTTTCAAACCTATGCTGAGGCGATGGGGCCAAAAAGTGCAGCGGGGGAAGCTATGCGTAAGGCTCCGCTTATGCCTAGACATGCTTTTCTTTGTACTTTACTTTGCACCGAAGGTGAGTATCCGCCTAAAACCGAGACGAATAGCCAATGGGCGATATAAGGTTGTAAGAGCTTTCTTACAAGAGAATAAAACTTCTGAGGCGTGAATATTAGGTTTTCAGCGAAGTTTTTTTTATCGAAAATTAGACCCAGGTATTTTGCTGTGTGAGAGAAAACCAAGATGATACCGTTGATTAAGGGAGGGTCTAACATGGGAATAAAATATTTCCTAGTAAAGAGGACAAGATCAGTTTTATGGGGGTATATTCGCAGTCCTGCTACCAACCGCTTGCAGGTATATCAGCAGTCCGTTGACCACTAAGTTCCAGAGAATGGATGAAAGGACCCCGCCTTGCGGCTGACACGTCTTTTAGCAAAACCCCCACCTAGTTTCCTGTTGATTTTCCTGCTCTTTAACATGTCTGATTACTCATATGAGCCATTTATCTTTAGAGAGATTGTGGATGTGTTGCCGTTATTAAAGGCGCCTCCTATATCCAAGAAAGAGACGTTTGTGTATTCTCTATAATTTAGGGATCCTTTGATGTGGCTTGTCAATGAATGTAGTGCGGTTTCCACCGACTTTCCTTTACAGTAGGTATTTTGAGCTACGTTTAAAAGTCTCGAATCAAGACTAGCTGGTATATAGATATCAATCAATCGTTCTAGAGTATTCAGAAGGAAATATGATAGATTAAAACGGTGAGTCACTTTGGGACGACATGAGAACATTTTAGATCTTTGGAGATCAGCAGACTTGTATGGCTTGAAGCTTGCAATGCCTAAAGAGCTTTCGTTTTTTTTTCAAACAGCTAGGCATCGAACGATTTCTGGGTGGAATTTTTCTTAGGAAGCAACAAACGTTGATAAATATTGAACATTTGTAGCATTTTTAAAAAATTATTTGTAATGGTTTTATTAGAGTTTTTATTTTTTGAAAAAGTTTTAGGGGAAATGTGTATCATCTTTTGTAATAGGGAAACCGTGCTGTAATTTTTGAATATTGTTTCAGATTTATACTGTTGTTTGATCATCATAATGAAAAGGCTTTATTCAAATTTGTTTTTCAATTCGTCGTGTTATAGATAAATTCCACACCACATACACTTCATAGCGCAAAGCCAACAATGCGTCAGCGTAGTGCGCGTGCAGAAGAAACTACAACCAATCGAAAGTGTGGAGGAAAATCAGCAAATTTTACAAAAAATTATCGTCCTTCACCCGTATATTCAACTCAAGAGGCTCACAATCGACTCAACGAAAATAAAACAGACCAGATCATTGAAAAATTTAAATTCTGTGTTGTGCTAATAGTTTGACACTTATTTCCTTGTCTATTGCAATTGCCCACTTGAGTTTATGTTTTTCTTTTTGGCGGGAAGTTGCCATGCAACCCGCAACTAAAACCCGCAGAAGCTGAGACCAATTCACTCCAACATAATTAAAGACATCTCTCCATTTGTCAAAATCTGTCAAGTTATTGATGAATTTTATAACTTATACACACGACGAAATTCACTGATAAAATGGCTTGATCGAGTAAATGTTGGCAGATGAGAGCGCAGACACTCAAACATAGTATCAGCAACACAAAACTCCGCCCACAAACATCGGCAAAAATCAAACCAGTTTTGATTTTAGTGAGACCAAAAAATTGGTACGCGTACCAGTTCTAGCGTTTACATGGCGCTTTAAGGAGCAAATTAATATATTTATTATCAACAGCTATTAAATAAAAATAATATTTTTAGCTCAAATTTCCCGATTTTATTGCTAACTACATGTAAGTATGTACGTAGGCAAAATATTAATTTAAAAAAAAAAAAAAAAAAAAAAAAAAAAAAAAAAAAAAACACTGTGTCGCTGGCAGCCCGGAATGAGCCATGGCCTAGCTTCTTGACACTCATTTGTGTTGGTCATGTTTTCATTTTTATCACATCGGAGCGGGGCCTACAGTTTATAGCCGAGTCCGAACGGCACTCCTTAGAAGCTTTTTCGTAGGCAATTTTACTTTCGGGAGTTTGCCATTGCCCGCCGAAAGGGTGATAGCGATTTGAAAAATTGTTGGTGACCCAGCCAGGAATCGAACCCAGGCTGTCTGCGTGATAGTCCAATGAGCTAACTATCGTGCCATCGCCATTTTTATATTAATTTATTCGAATATAAAAAAATTTTTCAATTAATATTTCATATTCTCATGTGGCAACATGGGCGCTTGACAATCGTCGGCAGTTATACCAACCTTTGCGAATGAAAATGAAACCTAGTGAGAAATAGCACGAACTAGTTTTTGGATCACGAAAATGTATCCTCATAAAAAGTAGGATCATGTGTTGTTGTTGTGATGCACACAAATCAATGATATCTACATATATGGATCGGCGATAATAAAATACAGCTTATATGTCTATGTTAAGCCCTTCGTCTATGCTTATAGTGAGTGAGATAGGGTGAAAAAGTATTCAACTCCTCAAATGATTTAAAACTAGAATGTCAGAATCTGCTTCGCCGAAAACAGCTGATTCATAAATCATTTACTTCAATTCAATTTATTCAGTTCGGTCTTGCACAAAAAAGACTTACAAAATGTCTTTTAAAGCACATAGTCGCTAAAGTAACAATGATCAGTGTCTGAGATAAGTCTCAAAAGTGATTATTTGATATATCGGGTTTTCCAATAGAGACTTGACAACTTTGAATTTAATTTGTGAACGCACTCTTTCACTAATCATCAAACTATCACTGTCAATTAACAAGTTTAGGCAAGACAGGCAATAACAAGTTTAGTGCTAAAATTTGAGTATACATATTCGTTGTGTGATTTTGCCGTGTCAGTGAGACAACGCGTTGGTCGAAGTGTCGAAAATATCGCTGCCGTTCAGGCGTCCGTAGCAAACGATCCAAATCAGTCAATTCCGCAGTTCTCAAGAATTGGGCGTCGCTCAGACGACATTATGGCGTATTTTGCGTAAGGATCTTGGTTTTCACCCATACAAGATGAAGATGACTCAAGAATTGAAGCCGATGGACCATTTGAAGCGACGAACGTTCTTCGATTGGGTTCTGGAGAAGATGTGCCAAGATGGTGAATTTCATCGCAAAATCATCTTCATCGCCTCGTTCGTGCGATTTAATGCCGCTTGACTATTTTCTGTGGGGCTACGTTAAGTCATTGGTTTATGCCAACAAGCCGACGACGTTGGAAGAGCTCAGAGCCAACATTGAACGCGAAATAGCGGCAGTTTCGGCCGAAATGTGTGGACGAGTCGTCGAAAATTGGGTCCCACGAATCGACCGCTGCAAACGTGCCCGTGGTGGCCATATGACCGAATGTTCATAAATGTTTTGATTGTACTTTAAGCCGATAAAAAAGTTTTTGAAATATCTCAAATGGTTTGCGTTTTATTTAAAAAAAAATCGTCAAGTCCTTATTGGAAAACCCTGTATTAGAAGGCCCTACAAAGGATGCGATAAGAGATTTTTAAATTTTTCTGATTTTCCTTTAATGATAACGATTATAACCAGCGGGTGACCACTAATCATTATTGAATGGTGGGGAGATAAATAGTATCGGAATTGTGATCTAAACATCTTTATAAGTGAATACGTGCCACATTAAAGAGCTTTATGTTTAGACATTTTGCTTAAGTCGTCTAAATTTTATATTTCACTCCATGGGTATCATATTGTACAACATTCAATGGTATTGCGTTGACCTTACAATTAAAGTAACCAAATGTGTATTAAAACTTGAAGCTGATGCAAGTAGTCTTTACAATTACCGAAGATGACAAAGGACTATCAATTTTAAAAATATTTTTTTTAGTTTAATATTTAGCTAATATTTTGATAATGGGGTGCTAAAGTTAAAAATTGTAAAATGAAACTTCCAACAAACCGACCCATTAGTTTACATTTGTTCTGCTTTTTCAATTTTCTATGAAAATTTTTGGATGCATCTATTATTCAATATTATTACAGTGAAAACTTTCTTAACCAAAATTTATATACATTGTAAATATTAAAGCTAGGAAACATTTCAATGCGACAAGTAGAGCAGTTCTCAAACGAAACTATGCGTAACAACTTATGACTGTTGATACGAGTATCTCTTTGAACATTTTTTTCAATATATGTATTTGAAAACAAAAAAGAGAATACATAATTCAAAAATACACAGTCTGGATCTGTATACCGTTCGTAATCATTCCTTACTACTTTAATCGATTTTTTCAAACCTCATTTTCCATTTTTATTTTAAAGGAATTTCATAACTTTCGGACCATTTTCTCTTTGATTTCCTATTTGAGAGCGTAAGATCTTCTTTTTTTTTTTTAAATTGCATTGTATATAGATGCTTCAATGAACTCTAAAAGAAGATGGCAATGCATTTTTGTGGATTCAAAAAGGATTTACCCAGACAGATGATTTAATTGTTTCGTTCCTTGCCTTCATAAAAGAAGGCATATGGTATACTGTTGCAATCTTTTTTTTTATCAATTGATTTTCGTACTTGTGCATTTCGGTGGTGTGGTGTCTATCGAATTTTTAAATGGTACCAATAAAATGACATTGGATAATAATTTAAAAACGATTTTTCCAATTGAATGAATAAGAATTTACATAAATGTGATACAACTCTCAAATGCAATTTGCTTCTTTTTTTGTAACGCACGCCCAAAAATTCTTTCTCGTAAACTTAAGAACCAGTTAAATTAAATTTTACACAAATTTTCTTCACATCCGTACATTGAAGCAGGGCTTGAAATAGATATATATCAAAATAAGAAGTTCCGAACGGATTGGTTTTTGTGGATATTTATATTAATTGATTGCATTAAACTATTATACGGAGATGAAAATAATTTTGCTCCCAATAATTTCTATCGTTCTTTTTATTTATCCGAACGGAGCAATTCATTTACTCCGAGTAAGAAACTGCTCCGCCCCGGAACAAAAAATATTTCTCGCAAAATTTTTCGCTCCTTTCAATTTTTTGTACGAAAATGAGCTATTAATGAAAACAAAGGCCACCAAGTTTGATCTAAAATAGTATAATTTTCTTATTCAACTTATCAGAAATTATAAAACAACTTTAAATTCTTTCTAAGCAACAATTAGTAGGAGTCAGAAATGAGTAAATTTTACTAGCTTTGCGGACAAATTATAAAATAGTAAAATATCAATATTAGCGAAACAGGTATATTGAGAGTTCAGAGGTTCGCTTTATTTAATTTCTATTTACGAGTATAGTTATAAATAAATACTCACTTCTTTTTAAACGGAAAAATATTTACAAAATCAAATTTTGTTTGCTCCGAATCGGATCAATCAAAAAAGATGAAAAAAAATATTGATCCTAGGGATTTACTCCGATCGGAACTTTTCATAAGAGATCATTAATTTTCGTTCTTGCCCAAGTAAAATTGTTTGCTCTTATTTTTTTCTATTATATCCAGATTGATTAAAAAGGGAACAAAATGGAGTGGTACTTCGGATAGATATCTTCAAGCCCTGCATTAAAGTAGTTAATTTTCGACGAACAATATTATAGCAAAAAAAAAAGAAGGAAAATAAAGATTTTCCAAATTAGCTGCGATAAAACTCTGCCTTTTGTACTTGCTTTATAGTATTTTGTTTTGAAATTTCAGATAAGAAAATGATTATTACCGAAAATGTTATGCTATGAAACATGTAAATGACATGATTGTATTTGATTGGGTCACTACGTGAACGCAAGCAATTTGAAGAGTGTGGTACGCATGTCGGCTTTTAGTCGCTATGGGGCGTTTCTCGCAGCCATGCGCTTTCCTCTCCTCAGGAAATGGGTTTATAAGTTTGAAGAAACTTGTTAAACAACGAATAAACTTACGTCTAGACGACCAATTTCGTAAAGAACTGACGAAATCGTAAAGTTCCCACGTGAAAATCTAGACCTAAACATTCGTATAGGTGCTTTCAATATGCCAAGTTCATTATGACATCGCATTTTGTGCAACGATTTAAAATTGCACGTCTACAAAGTTCACTTGGTGCAAGAATAAAAGCTCCAAGATGCCAGCTAGAGGCTAAAATTCGTTAACCATAAAATTAATTTAGAGCGTTATGTGGAGATCTTTGACAATTTATTGCAAACTGAGCTGCCAAACTTTCCTAGTTGTTAGCAACGAGCGTATTTCTAGCAGGACGAAGTAATGTCACATATGCCCAAACGTCTCTGCCACATGTTTGTGAAATTTTCTTCCAAAAATTAATGTCCATACAAAAGGTATCCCATTTTAGATGTTCGTTAGCTCGTACATATATGTACACATATTTATATATACTCTGTCTTCAATTACGACATCTTTTGATTGGATTGTAATAATTAGTGCATTTTCGATGTATGTTTCTAATCACATGAATACAACTAAAGTACATACGATCTTCGTAAAAAATGTTCTATTGTGAAAATTGATTCTATCAAAAAGGAAACAAATCTGAGCAAGAAATGTTAAGTGTGCGGAAAAAGAAAAAATTTTAAGGATAATTAGCATTAAGCTGATACTCGATTATATAATTGAATACGGCTCCGGCATTCTTAAGCTGTAATTAGCGATGAGAGGCAGAAAGTGAATGAATTATCAGAAGCACAATAAAAAATAAAATCCACACGATAGTAAATCGCGCAATGGACAAAGACGACTCTGCGATGGTGACAAAGATATTATGCTTCCACATGCTCACTTTTGGGAAATAAAAAAATCATTATAATCATGCCTAAAAGGTGTAGTGCATTAATAATAGCAATAAAAGAATATTGTAACAAGAAAACTATTTTTCATCATTAGAAGCGGAGAACTTTAAATTGGCAGCACTGTCTTCTGGGACAGACGATCTGACTGTTCTCGGTTGTTTTGAGGTAAATTTGATTGGGAATTCATCATAAATAGACTCACGCCGGAGCATATTTATTTCAAAAATCATAGTTCCATTCGAGAAATCATCGTGAATTACGTAAATTTCATGGTGCTCAAAATCGTCCACCAGAGCGATTTATTCGAGAAACCATGGATCGTTTTTGCAATAGGTTTATTCTAAACGACAATATGCACCCCGTAAGACGTCGTACAGTGCGCACATATCAAGCGGTTTATGGTGTGTAGCGTAGTATTGATGATGATCCAAATGTGTCAATTTGAAAGATCTTGGTTAATGTACAGGAATTCAAGCCACAAGATCATCATTCCCGCCGTACATTTGGTGAATAGGCCGAAAAAAACATTGATCTACAATTTCACTTCAAAATTTTTTTCGGTGAAGAATTACATTTATGGTTAAATGGTTATGTCAATAAACAGAATTCCCTCATTTATGACAATCACAAGTCGAAACATCATTACATTCAAAAGTACAATTATAAGTCACCGTTTGGTGCGTTTTATGCGCCGGTAAAATCATTGGACTATATGACTTTAAAAATGATTATTGTCAGTCAACGGTGAATGTTACAGGGACATGATTACTAACTTTTTCGTGCCTCAATGGGAAGGCATTAATGTTGCAGACATGTGGTTTCAACAAATTGCCGCCACATGTCACGCAGCGCGCGATACAATTAATTTACTTTTTAGGACGCCTTTGTCTGGGGCCTCTGCTGATACCAGAAAGAATTGGCGAAAGTTTCAAATCGTTGGACAACACGGGCAGCCACTTGTTTGTCGAAATGTAGTCAGATACCTTGGGATCTGGAATGCTCTCAATAACGGACTTTGGGGATAGCTTGCACGCGGTTCCCACATTTCGATATTCACCGTCAACCAGATTGACCACATTGCGATAGACGCAAGACATCCAGTATTATGAATGTCCAGACGTTCCGAGGAGCCATCATCGACTCAAACCATAAGTTTGTTGTAGCCAAGGTACGGTTGCGGATATCCCGAACAGCTTAAAAACAAGCTAAAGCAGTGAGGAATTTTGACTTCAGACCTCTACAATCGCAACAGATCACCAAATCTGCAACAGCAACCAAATACCGTTGCCATTCTGCTTGAACATTTCAAACATATCAAGAATGATACTAAAAATTCCATCCACACGACGTGGATGAAGTGTAGCTAGTGTTGAGTTCTTCGCATTGATAAGTCTGATCCTCAAGAAAGGAGACCCTCTGAACTTCGCCTACTACAGAGGCATCTCTGTTTAATATAGCAAGAGACTTTTTCTAGGCACTACTATCACCACCACCGTGGAATTAAGACGAAAAATCACTGTTTCTAATTGGGCAAGCAAGACAATTGAGTAGTAAGGTAATATCTCGAACATCTAAGGGACTTTATATATAAGAAAGAGCCCCAGTCCTACTTCATAGCGTTCAAGCATGGGCTATATCGAAGCAGATGAAGACGTGATCCTCTATCAGTCGTTTCGAAAGAAAAATTCTTCTTAAAATATTCCGTTGCTATGTGTGGAAATAAAAATTGTCTTTTTGTCTGTGATAAACAAGACGTCTGCGGTCTTTTTTCAGCTGATCTTTACATGATCTTTAAGGTCAATTTACAGATGAATTATGCGTTCATCGTGTTGTTTCGTAGCGCCATCCTGTTAAACTTACATCTTCCTCCATTGGCCGTAGGACGCCGATAAACTTTATTTTTGAAAAAATATGCTTTTATGACTCTATCAGCCCATCGACCGCACCAAATTGTGCATTTTCGGGATGTTACGGCGTTTCAATAATTTAATGTGGATTATGTGTGCTCCAATCGGGAGAAAGCAGCGTGATGTCAGTGGCGCTTTCGCGAGTATGGGCGTATGGGCGGCGAAAATGGGTTTAGCGGTCAATAAGGGCAAGACCAAGTATATGCTGTCAAGCAAAAAGGACAACCAACACCGACGTCTCGGACAGAACGTCAGCCTCGACAGATATAACTTTGAGGTAGTTAAGGACTTTGTCTACCTAGGCTCCGCTATAAATACAGACAACGACACCAGCGCTGAGATCAAGCGAAGAATAACTCCTACCGACCGCTGTTTCTTTGGGTTAAGAAGGCAATTGAGTAGCAAAGCCCTCTCTCGGACAATAAAAGTCACCCTTTATAAGACTTTAATAATCCCGGTCCTGCTCTATGGCGCAGAGGCATGGACATTATCAAAAATGGATGAGGGTGTTCTTGGTTGCTTCGAGAGAAAAATTCTTCGGGCGATCTTCGGTCCCGTCTGACGGTGAGTGGAGGAGGAGATACAACGACGAACTGTATGGACTGTACAGCGACATGGACCTAGCCAGAAGAGTGAAGATCCAAAGACTGAGATGACTGGGTCATGTAGAGAGCATGGACACCAATGCTCTGGTCCGAAAAGTCTTCGAATCCGCCCCCGAGGGACAGGAAGTGGAAGAGGACCTCAGCCAATTTAGCGTGCGAAACTGGAGGCAGCTAGCCAGGGATCGAGCTGGCTGGAGAAGCTTGTTGACAGAGGCCCAGGTCCACCGCGAACTGTAGCGCCAACTAAAGTAAAGTAAAGTATGTGTGCTCCAAATTCGTCGCTGAATACAATCTAATGGATCTAATGCCAGTTGATTTCGGGTCCATTGACCGAAATTTCGTCGCAAACGATCGTCAACGAGCTAGATCTCGTTAGTCTTCAACCAAAAAATTTGTGTAATTTTTTTTACATAAAGTGGATAGGCAAAGACCGAGATGCAGTGAACGACGTCGCATATAATATTCTCTTTAGTTCGCACTCTTCCTATGCGTCGCGGTACTGCATCTTCCAAAGAAAATCTTGTGCGAAAATGGTCAAAAATACGGCGTGTATGTCATCACGGTAAAACTGCAAAGACTACTGAATAAAAATGACACTGACATTTCGTAATCTGAAAACTGGTTTGATATAAATATCTTAAGTTAGTACTATATGAATATAAATTTGATATATGTAGATCATAATTTATGGCTTAATAGAATTTAACAATAGAAAAGTGCATTTGTACTCACCGTGAGAAAAAACAAATATTAATTGTGGACCGAAATGTAAGTTTATAACAACAAAAACAACGGGATCAACAACTTAACGTTTATTTTATTTTTTTGATTTTGTATTATTGATAACTTGAAGTACTCCAGTACTTTTCTCCTTCTTTTCTTTCGATTTATCTTTCGTTTTGATTATTATTTATATTATTATCCTTTATGTAAACGTATAAGAGTATCTCTATGTACGTATGATGTATACGAATATAACAAACAAATTTAACGATATTTCATTTAAAAATAACAAATAAAGAATTAAAAAATCCACTTAGAACCAAAACACATTTAACTTATTTTGATTTACGAATTAAAAACTGGAATTAAAAAATAATATTCGTTGACATTATTAATGAACTACTTTTTCTTTAAAACAAAAAAAAAATCTCAATTTGTTTTTAACTTTATTTTTTCTATTTTTATAGATCTAAATAGATATTAACAAGAACACATTCTTTTATTTATTTTTACTACTTTTTTTCCGTGATATTGTTGTTGTTGTTCATTTATGTTCTGATGTGTTTGATGTTGTGTATTATGTTTTTTTTTATTTCCCTTTCGTTCTTTCTTATTTTTATTAATATTAATATTTATATTTTTTTCTTTTTATTATTGGTTTTGTTTTACGCGATTTTCGATGAGATATTGCAAAGAAATGTTTGAATGTTCGGAAAGGAGAGAATATTTTTAAGTTTACGTTTTATTTTTGCGTTTTTTGTTTTGTATTTAGCTTTTTTTGTCTAAAGGTAGATTCGTTGTCACGATGTGTTCTTCGTCTTATTAATAACAATCTCTTCATTGCATTCTTTGAATAATCTGAAACAAAAAAAAAGAGAAAAAAATCGTTTAGTCCCAAGTCTTTGATATGCTGAATGGGGTACATTAATGGCGAAAAGAATGATATATAAGACATTTGTCATGAGGATTAACGGTATATAAAATTTGAAATGTTGTCTATTATGATGTGCAGCTGACAATGATCAAAGAAATATCTCGCATGCCATTTGATTGTGGGAATTCCTAAATAAAAAGTATTATTTGTATTATATGTATTATTAATTATTTAAAAAGGAAAATTAACAGCTGAGCGAAAGTGGAATAAGGTTAAATTATGATCACAGAGGGTTTGCTTTTTTTGTACAAAACAGTTGTGGTATTTTATAAAAAATATTACAAGAAATGAGTACTTGGTTGTCGTGGAATAATTTAGCAATCATTAATACTTAGTTTCAGAAAAGATTCCGGTCAAGATATAATATAAAAAATTTTAAATTTGTGACTTAAAACTAATTTGCAGGCAAACAGAACAGAAATGCCAACGCTGCACTCGTTTCTGCCATGCGCTGCCTGAAGACCGACCCATGTGTTAATTAATCCCTTTACATAACTATTGCTTTAGCGTTGAGTCTGCCCAATTTACTCTATTTGTGATTGCCTTAAACTTTGTAGTTATGTTACAACCCCTTCGAACACATCGTGAAGTTGGAGATATATTTACTGTTTAACAGCTTTTAATTGATAACATTCATTCTCCAGCTCTATAACGACCCATTTAACATTCATTGCTAGTCCACGAAATCGGTGATCTGTTCCTCTCTTCCGTATTAGGCCTCATCGAATAATTATTAAGGGAAACCATAAACTCATGTGCCGAATGTTACGCGAAGTTTACTCTATTCCACTTACGGGCGGGTCAATAAGTCCGTGACTTTTGGATTAAAACACAGATTTTTTGATAAAAAAAATAATTTTATTTTTCAACGTAGTCTCCCTTGAGCTCTATACACTTTGTCCAACGCTTCTCCAATTTTTTTATCCCTTCCAAAAAAAATGATTTGTCGAGGTCCTCAAAATAGGCCTTTGTTTGCGAGATGACTTCATCATTGGAGTCAAATCTTTTTCCACCAAGCCATTTCTTCTGGTTTGGGAACAAGAAGTAGTCGCTCGGAGCCAAATCTGGAGAATAGGGTGGATGAGGGAGCGATTCATAGCCCAATTCATGGATTTTTGCCATTTTTGCCACGATTGGGTTTGTGGTCGACTGTGAGCAAACGCGGCACCCATCTTGCGGAAAGCTTTCTCATGCCCAAGTGATCATTCAAAATTGAAACCACTGAGCCATGCGAGATCCCTACGGCTTCCACAATCTCTCGCACTTTCAATCTTCGGTCGGCCAACACCATATCGTGAATTTGTTCGATTGTTTCGGGTGTAGAGACCTCAACTGGGCGTCCAGGACGTTCGCCATCTTCAGTGCTTGTACGGCCACAACGAAATTCAGTAAACCACTTTTTTACCATTGAAATCGATGGTGCAGAGTCCCCATAGTATTTATCAAGCTTAGCCTTGGTCTCGGTAATGGTTTTTTTTCGCAAGAAATAATGCTTAATAAGCACACGAAATTCACTTTTTTCCATTTTCTCCTCAAATTAGTGAGTAGTCTGATAAAAATAGCTGTCAAACACAAACTAACTGACGCAGCAAGTTTAAATTTTGACAGGAGTCAACTGACAGATACCTGTTGACAGGAGCAGTGTTGCTGTTTCAGTAAAGAGGTCAGAAATTCAAAAAGTCACGGACTTATTGACCCGCCCTCGTATCTTCGGTTTTCATTTAAGTCAACTCTCCCTCAAGACTGTCCTTTAATCTACTTATGGCTCACATCCGATACTTTATCTTTAAGTAAAATTGTTAGTTTGTAATTAACAAAAAACAACAAAACACTGTGGCGCTGACAGCCCGGTTAGGGCCATGGCCTAGCTTCTTGACACTCATTTGTGTTGCTCATGTTGTCATTTTAGTCACATCTGAGCGGGGCCTACGGTTTATCGCCGAGTCCGAACGGCACTCCTTAGAAGCTTTTTCGTAGGCAATTTTACTTTCGGGAGTTTGCCATTGCCCGCCGAAAGGGTGATGGCGATTTGAAAAACTGTTGGTGACCCAGCCAGGAATCGAACCCAGACTGTCTACGTGATAGTCCAATGAGCTAACTATCGCGCCATCGCCATCGCCAGTTTGTAATCACACGATAATTTTTATTTGCAATAATTTGTAATTGTTTTCGAGAATCTTTGGGAACTTTACTATAAACAAGTTTAGTGAAAGAAGAGAAAAAATAATCTGGAAAAATTCCTTGATATTTATATTCACAGTAAACAGCCAAACACAACAGATACGCAATAAAATGTAAAAGCACGGAAATAATCCTACATAAAGTTGTCAACAAGATTGAAAGGAGCCTCTACGATAAAGAACACAAATTGGCTGCCTTCCTTGTCATTAAAATATCCTTTAACAATGTTTACGTCCCAGACATACCTAGAAACGTGGAAAATGTTGAAGTTATAGCCAGTATAATGATTCGCACCGTGAACCTCAAGATATCACTACGAAGCACAGTACTGAAGGTCAGTACTTCAAAAAGCATCCCCCCAACGAGAAGTGATATCACCACTTCTATTGACCTGGGTTTTTTAACAAAACACTTGTGAACTTATGACCGAAGGGAATAAAAGCTACTGCGTATGCGAATCTGTTCTTATGGCCGCCGGCAAGTTCCTTTCCACAATCACTTAATTATGCCCTTAAAATCCACGGTAAATGGGCCAAGCTCTGTGGACTGGAGTTCCAACCCACCCAGAACGGCATAGAAGGCAATGATCGTTTGCTTCACATGCAGTCGCAGAGACCTTCACATCGCCTTAATGGTTATAGCTGTCTCTTTCAGGTTAACATACGGTCTATAACAGAAGCGCAGACACTAACGAAAATAGAAGCAATATCTTACAAGGATATTACAGATATACAGATTGATGCTGATCGGCTTACGCGCCAATCGAGTTTCAATAAAATTTTGTATGTAGAGCTTAGGGCTTAGCTAGGGAAGACCACGAAAATTTTCTTATCTCGAAAAGGATCCTCCTTTGATAAAGAACTAGCGGATTAAAGTATCAAACCTTCACTCTGAATTCTAAGATCAAAAATTGGAACTCAGCAAATCCAGACCAAGTAGGCAGAGCTAAAATATTTACGCTTGTTAAATTATTAAAAGGACATAATCTTTAAGGGACATATGTATCTGCACCCTATCGACAATATTTTATGCAGTAGTTTGGACAACGTGAATCACGATGACCTCTTCGAGCTATCTGCTGTTCCATTTACATCTACTTTCTGGTACTAGAATGCAAAAGTATAACTCAGGCCCACTTAAGAACCAACTGTCAACCAACTCGAGACGAAAAGCGAAAACTAAAATTAGCAAACATAATTTCCTTCCTCTCCTGAGCGCTCAGGATTGACTGAAGTTTTTTTTTGTTGCAGCTAGCAGCAACAATAGATGCGGAAATCTATGACCGAGCAAAGAGACGAATGCCCCGATCTATGAAGAGTGGTTTTTTGGGTTATGCTTAAAAACTCTGCTGTTTTGCGAGCAACCCCTTTTGGCTTCCTCCATCATATTTTGGCGACAATTCGTATCCGCTATCGAAACTATTCCATAGCATTGCTTTTATCCACAAAACTAGTACCGAAAATCTTCCTTATATCGATGAAAATGCTCGCCTACGCGCACGCTTGAAAAATCTTGTGCGCTGGTAGGAGTGTTGACAGGGGAGCATTGGCAAACAACTTTTTACACGTGGATTTCGACCATTCTCTCCACATTCTTCAACACTAGCGAATCGGTATCTTTCCCGGTTTTCGGTTTAAGACTATTCATATTATTCGTAAGGGTTTCGATATGTGTATCATTTCAGGTTTACAACAATCAAAGGAAGCAACAGCTTGTTTAATGGCCTTATCATTGCAACGGTCATTGCAACCGATGGGATGTACCAGCTTTGAAATATTGCGCTATTTAGCTCGCTTACAGCCCTGATAATAGGAGATACTGGATTAGTTCTTTGTCATTACTGGTCTGTTTGGACACCTAAAAACAGATATAATTAATAGTTAATCTTGTAACTTGCATGGCCACAGTAATAATTTTGTTTCCAGATCTTGAGGAGATCTAGTAGAGCTTACATGCTCCAACAGCTCCATCGGTAAAAGGAACAAAAGACATTCTGATATTTAAAAATAAACAGGTTAAGCTGATGAACTGTCTTGCAACCGTATAAAATTACTCTTTTCAGTTGCTGCTTTCTTGAGTTAAGACAGTTGATAGCGACGTTCTGTTTTGCAAGACTAATAGGAAATTTAAAAATTCAATTTTGTCTTAAAATACAAACACACCTTTAAACTCTTTATATTATCTGTCAATGTTAAAACGTCAGTCAAGGTTTAAATTTTTATCATGGTGCAGTTCACTACCTCGCTCATGTGGTGGTCGTATGGGCGAGATCGGATTTCATACTTACCATGTGTACTACAACTGGAATAAATTTCAGTCCCATAAGTTAATTATTCTGTGATTTATTTAAATACACAACTGTTGTGTCCTTATTGAAAGCGTCTTTATTTAAGACCTATTCGCTGTACGCGGGAAAAAAAATCCAATAGTTGTTTCTGAATAAGATTAATAAAGTATACAACTTGTTACTTGCACTACGGTTGATACGAGATGTAAAGCCAAAGGGACACCATAAACTTTGACTCGATGAAAGAAAGAAAGAAAGAAAAACCTCGTCTTGATTTGGTCAACATAATGAGACGATCGAACACAGATTCTCCTCAATAAATGATATTGACAAAATACATTTGAAAAAGTGCTAGAAAATAACTCACGAAATTGAAAGTGCTGCTATTTTTATTGCTTCCCATTCAGAAAACTTGAATTTTACCCACTTAGACTGATGTTTTAGATAAACATTGCGTATTTATAGCTCCGACAATGGATTTTCATTTCTGGCACCACTTTTTACACCCAAGACGTAGAAACAACATAGAAAGCAAAGAGCAAAATATAAAACTATTTTTATCCATTTTATGAAGCTCGCAGTTATAACCTTGAAAAGGGAATTTTACCTTTCCTCCGTAAAACTGGTAAAAGTAAGGCTTTCCCACGACTCACGGGGCCCATCCTACACTCAGGCCAAACAACTTTTATCTCCAAATCGCAGTTACAAACAAGCGTAACAAAACCATTAAAGAAGTTAACTTTAACAGTCGGCAATTTTTAGTTTAAAAGTAAAACGGAAAAGCAACGTCCCAAATAAAAATGTGAATTAAGGCAACGAAAAGTGCTGTCGATTGAGCAGTCAGAACAAAATGAAATGCACGAGCGCAATGCAAAGGTTTTTCTGTCCTTTTTTGTTTTAAGGTGTGTGTCGCCATCGCAGTTGAATTGTAGAAATTTTCTTGCAGCAATGCACTGCAGATATTCGTATGTAAGAAAGACAAGTGTGACGTAAACTTGACTGATTAAACTGAATGGAAAGCCGCTTCGCAAGGATATGGGGCTTTGGATCTTTTCTAATGGTTTAACTTTTGGTACTCACCTGCGATTATTTCTTTTTAACATTTCTTTCGATTGGTTGTGGCGGCGGTTGCTGCTTCTTCGGTGATATTTCCTTAGAAATTAAATCGAAAACATAAAATGCGGACGGGTAGGTTGCAAACATAAATAATAAATTCATTTTGATTCTTCTTCGCTGAATGTAATCGACAACATTGCACTTTGGTTGGTGGACGACATACTGCTGCCCATCGTCATTGAAACTGAACAAACAATTCCATTCAATGATCGATTGCTAAGTGCCATAAGAACTATTTTGCTCTTAATACATGTGCTACAAGAGGGCACATCGCGCTGTTGGCAACGATAATGATGTTGTTATTGATGATTATGATGATTTCTTTCCCAAAACAAGCCGCACAGGGAATAAGTAAGGGGATAGAGGCAATGGCAATGGCGATAGCTATGGCAACTTCGATGGCGATGGGGGTGATAGATGATGTTGATCGGTCGATTTGCTGGTTTGTAGGTTCGTGGTGCTCTCTTGGTGGAATAAGGCAGCAGCAGTACCTAGCGGCAGCACCCTCAAATCATTTCTCACTTTTAGCTTTAACTTAGTGCTGCCACAAATGAATGTCTCGCACTTGCATTTGCATTTGTAAATAATTAACTTAACTAGATTCTTAATGGAAATATAAAGACACAATTGCACAGTTTACGGTCCACGATTATTATCGAGTGTTCGTTCCTTTTTGTTCATTGCATTTCACGTTCACGCACGTAGCTATAAATTTTTTTTCTCTTCTTGTGTTGTTTGTGTTAGTTTTGGACGTTTTATTTAGATATGCATTCGGTTTTTTTGTTGGGATGCGAATTGCTTGTTGTTTCGATTCAAATTTTAATCATTTTCGGATGCAATGAAATATGGAAAAACGAAATACGTTCACGAAAAAAGCACACAAACGCGACACTTCAATAAACGTTCTTTTAGATTTTTCTGATTTCCTTTTTTTTCGTTTTTTGAGTGTGTTGCACTTTGAGGTTATGTCAGTTTTTTTTTCTTAGGAATTTTAATGCTGTGAAGTTTGTTGTGTTTCGCTATGGGTGGAGGCAATTATAAGATTTTTTGCTCAAATTTAGACTTTAAAGGTTAATGTGCATTTTATTTTCGTACAAACTCTGGCATAATTTAAAGAATTTAAGATAGACCCTGATTTTGTTGATATTGCTTGACTAAAACGTGATACTCGTATATTTCGATTGTAAACAAATTAAGGAACTTGAACAACAATTTATCAAATGAACTGAGCACATTTAGATAATTAGTTGTACTAAGAAAACAAAGATGGCTCTTATCACTTCTTCTTAAGCAAGAATCGACTTAAAAAATGGTTGTGAAGCGTGCTATTTAGAAATATGCGAATATCTTGTGGAGTTACCATGTTAGGAATAAAATTAACTGAATATAAATACATGTAAACCGAAATTTTAAAAGCCTTGTACAGGAAAGTGGCGATAAATATATCAAACAGATTGCAAACAGAAAAAAAAATAGTTTTTATTTTTTTCATTCGTTTTCATTTTATAACCCATATTTCAATCTTAAAAACAATCTGCTTATAGTTCGAACTATTCTGGCCTTATTTACACACAAATTGTATTAAAATTTCCATTGTTTCACAAAAAGAACCAATATTAACGCCGCGTTGAAATGTCTAATTTAATTTGACATTCAGTAAATTCACCGTGACGTTGAAAATGTGTTCTGTGTGACAGTTTTCATGATTTCAATAGAATACAAAGTAGCATTGAAAAGCGGTGATAATACGGGGCGTTAAAACGCGCACGGAGCTTTGAATTCTAGTGAAATTCTTCACCTTTAGGAGAATCCAAATATCCTATCACTCCAAATCGTTAGTTGATGCGCTACAATAACTAATTTCGATAATTGAACACACTTGCTTATTTCATTTTTATTTCGTTTTTTGGGAAATTTGTAAGATTTGTAAGAAAAAGAAAGCTTCTCTTATTGACTCGTTGAAATAATTTACATCTAGTTCTGTATACTTATTTTTCAAACGCATCTATATTGCTGCTTATAGGGCAGGCAGGTTCTTAATGTGATGACTTCTGCAAATGCGTGTCCCTTTAATTAGATCACGCATGTTATACCTCTTGACATTCGCAACATTTTCATTTTTCATTTTTATTTTATATGCATTTTTATTTCGTTCAATTCATTAATTCTTATAAGCTAGACAAAAAAAAACGCTTAAAAATTAGCTTAATTAACTTAAAATTATCTTAATCTAACTTACTAGCCCCATGCGGACACTCTAAGTTAAACATAATTCTTAAACTAGTGTGTTTCGGCGTTCCTTACAGTGTATGAATATTTATTTTTATTCACTTAAACTAGAACTAAGAAAATACATTTTGCTATCAAAAACTTAGTAGATGGACAATTTTTATTTATTATTATAAAACTTATAAACTAAAACTTACAGACTACTTAAAAATAAATCCTATTTATTTTGTTTTATTTTTAAATTTTTCTTTTATATATTTTTTTTATTCTTTTTTTTTATTTTCATTTTTTGGTTTTTATAATTTTTGTTCTTAAAGCTACCTTAACCCTACCTACGCCTATGAAAGCCGGCCATGAATAAATATTAGGCAGACCCACTCTGCTCCCTAACGAAGCTACCTAGTACTAAAGGAATTCGAAGATGGAGCTACCATCTTCTGCAAGCCACCATCTTCTGCAAAACACCAAAATTGTTGGTGCTGCCGAGCAACATCCCTCATGTCGCGACTCCCTATCGCCCCACTAAACCGGAGAGGCTCCGCACTGCCGTGTGCGACGTCTCTGCCGTAGTTGAGTCGCCTGTCCGCAGCTGTTTGAGCGACGTGGAAGATTGACGGCACCGCTAATCTATCCTGGATCAGACCTTTTTTATCTAGGTAGAGGAACGCTTCTGGAGGAATAAAGCCTTCAAAGCATATTCTGTCGTGATATAAATAATTGGGGTAGTAGGCTCCGGAGATCTTGTTTTTTTATAATTTACGCGCGCCTCAAGGGGTTTTTATGATGCCCTTTTACTGTCGCCATGGCGTGGGCGGAAAGATAGAAGGAGGAGAAAGGAAAGTTGTTGTGATGTAGTGGTTTGAAACTCAGGTGTGTTTGGTTTCGATATGGACTTCCAGTGGTGGGAGTCCGAATAGTACGGAGATATTTTCTTCACTCGGAATGTCAGGTTGTGAATTTTAACGGTTGTTTTTGTGCTTGAAACTCTACAACAGCCAAATCTACATGTCAGTGTTATGCCTTCACACGCAGATTTTTCTGACTAAGTTCCAAGTACACAATGGAAAACTTATCATGAGTAGTATGATTCGAACCTTGAATGTCCGAGTGAGAAGCGATGGCTAGTACCACTACACCACGGCCACGAGGTCATTGCTCTTGCAATGTGCCTTTGAATCAACTAAATAACAAAATTGTCCACTCGTATTAGGTTCGCCCTATCGTACAAGACCTCATAAGAATAGAATTTTATGTACTCAGACTCTGGTGTTCTGTATAAGCGAAGGCAAGCCCTCTCAAACACCTGAATCTTTTCAAAAAGACTTGCTCTCACTTTGAACCACACGGGACAACCAAATGCAAGCATAGGCCGAATAAGGGCCATGTAGCAGATTACCTTTACCGATTCTTTCTGGTATCCGTAAAGGCCCCATACAAAGGTGTCCTAATCAGAATGGTTTCCGACTTCTGAAAGTTGATCTTCAACTTCCAGTCGTCGTAATATTGTTTAATTTTATCGAAGTCACGTTGCAAGAGAATGTTTATAACCTCAATCTTTGGACCTGATCTGTACGCGATTAAGTCGTCTGCGTACGCTATGGCATGGTGAAGCGAGCCTAGCAGATCACTTGTGTAAATATTGAAAAGGATTGGCGAATTGACCGCACCTTGTAGCAGACCGTTTTTAATGTTGAATATGCTAGCAGAAATCACATCACCATTTTTCACGATGAACTGTCTATCGGTGAGCATATTGAAAAGAATACACAGCAGTGGTATACTAATGCCGATTCTGTTTATCTTGTAGAAGAGCCCCTCTAACCATACGGTATCGAAAGACTTCTCCAAGTCAATCAGGCAGGCACTCGTGCACTGTTTCTTGGCTTTGTTCCATTGGATATCAGAAATCAGTTTAGACGCGGCATGAATAACATCATGCCCCGCCTTGAAACCGAATTGATTATCCGGAACTATATTTCTGTCCTCAACCCACTTAGTCAGGACTCTATTGATGACTTTTTCGAAAACCTTACTGATGTTTGCAAGGAGACTGATCGACCGGAGATTCGCCGGATTGTAGGTGTCTTTATCCCTTTATTAATGTGCATTATTCATTGCATTGTTAAACAGAGTGGTATAAATGTCCACCGCTTCTAGTGGGAGATGTCGAAGCACAATGTTCGGTATTCCATCGGTTCCCACTGATTTCTTACTTCTAATTGTGTCGAAGATCGTTTGAAGCTCTTCCTTCGAAGTTAAAGGGGGGTTGTTCCCTTTCATTGGCGATGACATTATTTGCCATATTCTGAACTGTGTGAAACCGGAGTTCTCGATTCGCCAGTTCACCATTTCATTTCGAAGGTCGAAAATTATTAGTGTGTAAGGCGTAATTCGCCAGTTACGTTTCAGCCTGCCTCAATTTTGAAAAATTATGGACCAATGATTTCATTATCCCATTAACAAAACCAAACCATTGTTTTGTCTGTATGAAATGACAGCTCTTGAACTTCTTCAGGAGTGCTCCGTCGCAGTCCAGGTACAGGCATTTTGGCGTATCTATTAAGTTAGATATGTATATAGCTGAATGAAATGTGTTTTCTATCGACACTTTTCAAGGGACTAAATAACAGACGATACGGGACTGCTCCAATTTTGTTAGCTTTTAAACCAAGATGTATTTTATAACGGGTTTCAATTTTTATGATTGTATAACGAATTGTGTATTCGGTATGTCGATTATGTTGACAATGAGTTGCTCTAAGTGCACGAAACGCATTCCTCGTAGAACTCTGATTTTCATAAGGCTGTGGTCATATACGAGTAGCAAGCGAGTAATGGAAAAAAATGATGTGAATAAGTAAACATATTGCCTTTTAAGAAAAACCACCATATTGTACGAATGCCATGTGATTTTGATCTTAAGTGAAATTGGTCCTCTATGTGAAAGGCTACACTTCTAATATCTTAGAACCAAGTCGTTGAACTTAAGAACAAGAGTATTTTTACCTTGCAATAGCTAATGACAGAGCGAATTTTGCCGATGTTTTCCAGAGCGCATGTGTTGTCCTCATTTATAAAGAATGGAAGGATATGATGTATCTATTTGGTTTCTCCGTCTTGATAGCTTTCCAGTTATCCATTGGAAACATTGGAATGAGGATCTTGAAGACGTCGATTAACTTCACACTGCCGATGTTAATGTTTAAGAGTTTAATGCGTACCATGCGTCTTTGGAATATACCTAGCAAGCATAAGCTGAAAATACTCAGTACCTCTCGCATTGTGGATCTGGTGAAGGAAGTCACCTAAAAACTCTTTTTTATTACTGTAATTTTTTATGATATTTCTCCTTTTATTTGGTAATTGGACTGAGTCGAAAGCAAAGAAGCGATCCTCCCCTCTTGCTTTTCAAGACAATCCAATGTTAAGACGTTAATGCTCATGGTGAACTGTTCTGCGCCTTTACTGGTTTTTTAATCTATTTTGATTTCCCCTTTGGATTTGTTGGGATATGAATATTGCAGATGTCGTGTGTTGCGGAAATTAATGTACCAATTAACAACGCTTTGGTATATTAATTTATAAGTTCAGTCTCACTTACAAAGCGAGTCCTGTTTTCAAGCTACTTTCGAAGTGTGTAAGGTTTTAATATTTTATATTTATTTTATATATATTCTGAATTAACAGAACATCGCTATGCTAGCATCTCTCATCTACTCGTCCATTAAAATGAGATATGCGAGTACAAGTATATTAATATCATAAGTGGATTACCGACGCACAATTAAAGCTGCGCAGAAATCTTCTTCGGAAACAAAAGAAAATGTCCAGAGAATTGGATATATCCGGTAGATCCATGCCAAGGCTTATTCAAGATGATTTCCAAATGAAAGCCTATCGTTGACAAAGTTTATGCAACATCTTCTAAAGAAGCAAAAAAAGTTGTTCGCATAAAGGTGTCACATCACTGCATTTTTGCGAAAAAGGTGTGAAAACAGGGGCAAAAGTGTACTAGGAGAATGTTCTCGAAGGTATTGTCAAGGGCTTAACAACTACCCTTTTCAACGGGAAAGATGGGTCTTCCAACAAGACTCTGCTCCGGCACACAAAGCCAAAACGAGGCAAGAGTGGCTTAGATGTAATATTCCGGATTGTATCGCTGCTGCAGATTGGCCATCAGGAAGTCCAGATTTAAATCTGCTGGGCTACAGTTTGTGGTCAGAGCTGGAGAGCATGGCCTGTAAGACTCCCCATCGAAATTTGGAAAGCTTTAAGGCGGTGCGTTCCGCTATAGAACAATGGCCACAACGTTTAAAAGCCTGCGTCAAAGCTAAAGGCGGCCATTTTGAGTAAAACTTTTTTTTCTTCAAGCTTATATATTGTGCACTAATGTAAGAAATAAATTTCATGGTAAAAGATTTACTAGACTTTTTTTTATTGCACTTTTAAAATGTAACAGAATTTAGCTGTGGACTAGGTACATATATCGATTGCCCATATTTGGTTAATCCCTTTGCTTTGTCTTTGTTTTGTAAATGCTTTATATTTACAATTTCAGCTTTTTTACTTCTGCAATACATATCTGCCTTAAATTTATGTCTTTTACTACTTTTCGTTGTTTTTATTACAAATTAAATTAGTTTAAGCAAAACTATCCAAATTGCACAACTACACTAGATTCATATTGTATTTTTCCATTGTTCTTATCCTTTTTAAAAACAAGTTTTATCTATTTCTTTCTTAACAACAGTTACATGTCACAGTCTTGATAGGCGTGGCAGTGATTCTAATTTAGTATCCTTTAGCATTAAGGTTAACCTAACACGCAACCTTCAAAATATAATATGTAGAAGGGGCATACGAATTTCTATATATTATATTTCATAATATGTATACAAGAATAGCTACAGTATAATACTTCCATATAATGACTATCTACTCACTATTGAAAAAGTAAGCAACTAAAAGATTCTTCAAGATAAAATGTTTACTTTATTTATCAAAGCCACCACACGATTGAACAAGCAATTAAATTACACATTCATTTTCATATTTTGAATTTGTTAGAGTATTAAGTGGAAAGTCAGTCAGCGAAAAACGGACGCCGCTAGCCAGCTAGACCTATTTAGCTGTTAGCATCCTTTGCCAACATTGCGTTTGCTAGAATTATTTTGACCTACGAAACTAGTGATATGCTTTTGCTTTTGCCTCTATCATTCTTGTAAGCTCGCGTTGAAAAACAGTTTACTTGTGCACACTTAGTTTTTTTTGTTTAAAGAAAGTTTAGCCCCTTCCGCTGTTTTCCATCCACCGAACCTACGATTTTTACAGCTTCGAGTGCTGGTTTAATCTAGAAATGCAATATTTTATTCATAGAAGTGTCGGAAATCTTTTTCCACATTGGTCTGTTCGAGATAGCAGAAACGAAGACATTCATGTGTAGATATCCTAAAATTCTCGCAATATTTGAATTAATTGTACTTATGCAACAAAATGTTGCCAACCAAAAAAAAAGACGGCGTGAAAGTTAAGGGTTTTTAAGAATAGAGTAATGCACTTAAGAACAACGTATGTTTATTGGACTATGGAGCAAGTCGATGCTGATTTTCCAAACAAAATCATCTTCAGTGATGAGGCTCAAATATTGTCAGAAAAACAACAACAACAAATGTACCCACAATGCGTGGCTGTTTTTAATAGAGGCATCATTGGACCATTGTCCCTGGAAGATGCGGCTGGTAAAATTAACATTTTAAATTAAAACTCTTTGGTTTCCAAATCAAATACATCTTTTTGCATAAATTTTAGGACACCTATTAATATGTAAGATAAGCAAGTTCATTTAAACCTTCGCAGCAAATCTGTAGAATTAACCTGTTTGGACCGATGTGTTCCTGAAAAACAGACACTGTTCAATTCCTAGAAGAATTCAAAAATATGTGCATTCGTATAAAAAATGTAACATTAGCATTAATAACAAACAACGTGTAATGAATTCTACGCCTTGATTCTTTATATATTTTTTGTTAATGATTTTGAAAAAATTAAAAAAATATCACTTTCATATTTATTCTTTCCGATTACGTTGTCTCCTCTTTTGAAGTTGATACAGCTGGATCTAGTCCGAAATTCATCTTTACAATATCACAGAAGACCGTCATAAATACTATCCCCATCACAACATGATTCAAAGCATCAGCAATTTTTCTTTGTAGTTCTGATTTATGCAAGCTTACCAAAGACTGAATTGTTAGCAGGATACCAGCCAAAACCTGTGTAGTACAATGAAACGCAGCTTTACATTTTGTCATACAAACTTTATTATTTATAAAGCTAGTATTACAAATTTAATATTATTTTAGACAAGTGCACAACAAAATTTTTGTTAAAATACAATTATATTCTTAAAACTAATATGTAGCTGATGCGATGTATGTTATATACTTCTATGGCTCCTTTTCATTTGTATTAATCAAATGTAAAGGATGTGACGAATATTCAATTCCAAAACCAGATATTATCACATTAACAATTGATATTACAAAAATCGTGACTAGTATAACATCATTCAAAATAATTGCGGCGGTTTGATCTTTCTTTCTATTGATGTTCAGACTTCCAATGATGACAAATAAAATTCCGACCAGAAGCTAAAAGTGAATGAGAAGTTTTTCTTTTATTGCACAAATGCATTTGGTTACCCGTAGATATGATATCACTATAAACTATAAATACATAAATTTGCTCGCGCTTTAAAAATGTTTACATACGTATGTTTAGGCGCAGAATTAATACCTTGTAAGACTTGTATGATTCAAGTTTATAAATAAGCCTTAACATTCCTGGCAAGTAATCTCACACTTAATTCATAAATATCTAACAAACTAATAATTTAATTCAAACGAAGAGGTGAATCAGGTCACGTCCTACTTATACGAGTATTATGTATGGTACGTATGGACGGATACATATGTATGTACTTAGCCCTACGAAGAAACAAACGCACGCACTTGTATTATTAGGTTTACCTATCATATACTTATTTCTGAACATCTTAACGAATTACGTCAAACAATTTCTAGCATATAACTCGTGAATATTTCAATAGATCGAGATCATAGACTCATACTGCAGTCCGAAAAGATGTCAGATCTAGATATTTAATATTTTTTGATTGCTGGGTAATATTTATTCGTTAATACATTTCTAATATATTTTGCACAAGCGACGAAATCGGATGCAGGTCACTATTTTCTTGAATTACAAATTAGTAGTATTGATTGCTTGGTGTACTCCAGGATAGATATACATATGTTAGTGCAGACACGATGTTTTTTAATGGCTTAGAACTTCTGTTCCAAACAATTATGACAGTAATGAAGAATTAATCTACTTAAAACAGTGATAAATTACTTAGTTCATATTCGCAGCATACATTAGACATTAGCGGAAATAACTTTGGGTGATAAATGCCATCACTCGACAAAAATTGACCCACAAAAATTGCCAGAAAGATGTTGCCTGTTCTAATATATCAGCCCTTGAAATCATTTTCGACGATTTAACCAGCCCTCAATTGAAAAAATATTTTTACATACGACGATTGTTACAGTGCCCTCTAGCCACACCAAACATTCTGAGCAAACTCCTCAGATTGAAAAACTCTTACTGCTCCGTAAAGGTAGAAAATAATCTCACAGCACATTTAATATCAAAAATGAATTCGACAAGTTGATGCGCTGTTATGTGACTTCCTTAACACCATGGCAGAAGTAGTTGTCTAGTTAGTAATATAAGTTATTCTTCAACTTTAAAAAGGAATAGTAAGTATCATTCTGTAGAGCCAAAACATGTATGCAAGTGGCTATAGAGGCCAATGATGTTTCAGTTGATACGAGTAGAGTTCAATATATTAAATGCAAGATAAGTTAAAAAAAAAATAGGAAAATAAAAAGATAGATTTACTGAAAAAAAAACAACTTATAGAAAAAAGGAAGGATATCACACGGTATAATATTTCGAATGGATCTTCTTACCTAAAGGAATAGTTACAAAAGCCATATAAATTACTTCAAGTCCGTATGCATGTGAGCTTCTAAGTGTGTTGCTTTAATCGCTAAATATGAATAGAAAAAACTTATGAATATAAAGATGCTCCATTGGTAAAACACGTAGCCTAAAGCACAAAAGCTAACTATAGTACTTGTGCATCGATTAATCTTGCATGCTATTCGAATGAGATGTTTTTAGGCTATTGTAGGTTCCTCGCCAACTTGCAATTCAGTATTAAAATTTATAGATTGTATACAATGTACAAGGCCATAATATATCATTAGCATTATCTTTCCTGAACAATGTGGTTCCAAAAGATACATTTGGTAGCGGATAACATAGTAGGTGGCCGTGGCTCAAGTGTTAATGAACTGGCCTCCAAGTTATCGGAAGGTTCGGTGTTCGAATCCCAGCCGTGCCCGAAAGACTTGCGTTTTTTCAGTCAACAAAAATCAAGTACGATATGCAGTTGATTTTAATACAAGAATTTGTTAGCTTTCTCTTACAATTTACCATAGTCTCCACATTAAATGTAGAATGCCATCTATGGAGCAAAAATAACCACTAAGCCAAAACATCTTTCTTCTCTCTGTGTCCAATTTCACAAAAGGCTTAACACATGCTGAGGCATTCTAAGTGTATTCATACCCACTTAAGTGATAAGTTCTTTTTAAGAAGAAAAGCATATATTTATATAACTCATCCATGTGCGCCCTCCAATTTAAGTTTTTTTTCTATTAACACCTCCAGATATTTATAACTTTCAACACCTTCTACTTTAAAATAGTTTGAGCTACAGACTAAATCTGAGTTGAAGTTTTTCTTATCACTTAAATGAACAGATAAGAATAATTTTGGGCAAAAAGTGGAGTGATACACAATATTGCATTCAGTAAGACAAGGACCTTTTAGGTTACAGACCATAAATTTTATCTTTTCATTTATAAGTAACTCATGTTTTGCAAAGCACTGCCGTAGTACATTGAGGTTTATAAATTGCGTATTACTACTAAATCAAATAAATTTATGTCAGAATATGTAAGTGCTATGTCATCAGCAAAAGCTGTTATACGACTCTTTGATTTTTGGTTAAAGAAAGAATTAATATAAATTAAAAATAGTATCGGTCCCATAACATATTCTTGAGGAATACCAACCGTCGTCTTTAGCTCATTACTAAGAATTCCATAAATTTTTACTCGTTGGCTGCTATCAGACAAGTGGGATGAAAACCATTTGTTAATTGTATCTCTTAGACGAGCCTTGTACAATTTATCCAAAAGTTTACAAAATCAAATGGATTGGTCATATGTATCTATGAACAGAACTAAACCTACTACTTTTATTATTATTGAAACCATAGCCGATTTCATCACACACACATATATTTACCCTCTCGGAAAATAAACTGTTCGTTTTTAAAAAATTTTTTTTTGTTTAGCTATGATACCAAGAATACCTCTGTTCGCAGCGTGTGAACCAGATGGCCAAAGACCCGTCCTAACTGCTGTGATTCTAGCTATATCGGTGCGAGCTCTGTTGCTTAAGTCATTTACACATGCTTTTATTAATTGTAGGCTAACCATATTTATCTGCATATGGTAAAAACTCTTTCACCTTGAGTTGGCAATAGAGATAAAGTGTTGGAGATTTTTGCCCATAATAAGTTTCATTATAGTCGGGAAAATTGTGCGAAGCCAACAATTCACACCATATTGGTAGAATGCAAAAGCTGTAATTGGTACGCTTCCCCGTTTTTTACCAAAAGAGGTAAAAATGTATTTTGTTTTGAATACGGGGAAAAATAAGTACGTATATGCTGTTATAAAAAAGTAGTGCAAAACATAATAAATCGGACAGATGATAAAAGACAGATATAATTTTGGCTCTTACAATTGACCGCGAGGTTAATTAAATCAATTAAATAATAAAATCCAAGTAAGACTTAAGAAAACTCGTAATTTTCTCCTTTATTCATACATTCATCAGAAGCATTTATGTAAGAAATTGCGGATAAAAAAATTCCTTGTTCGGGTTTCAGCAGTTGGAGGCCTTTTTGGGACTAAGTTCAATAAGACGCGTCCGCAATGGCCACTACAATCACAAAATACAATTACAAACATTTCTACTGACCAGCGATACCTAAATTCCTTTAAAAACAATTTATATAGGTACACTGAAGAGCAAAACTGTTGCTGTTTGCACAAAATTTCCATGTACGTTACGTTACGAGTATGTTTTCTCTATGCATTTATATGTAAGAAATTGTTATTTTCTTTTGGAATATGCATATTTGTTCTCTTCTTATTCGCATTTACCGTTCATTATTCTCTCTTGTTTATGGAAAAATAGGGAAAAAGAAAACAAAGTCTAACAGCAACAGTTTTGCACCACTTTAATCATTCTTTAACAAAATTGGTAATAGTGAGAAGTCGATTCATTCTGCATAGTTGTTTTCTTGTTTTTTGTGGCAATAAATTAAAAGGAGCTCAGTGAAGTGTAAAATATGAAAATTAATCAAGAGAAAATTAATAATATAATTAAGCTTCTTAAGCTCTGTTAGATTTATTGCTAAAAAATTAAAAGCTAGGGCTCATACGATATTAAAAATGAAAAAAAAAACATTCAATAGAAAACAAAGGGGGACGTCCAAGAAAAATAGACTACCGTACGGCTCGTCACATTGCTAGGAAAGTTTGTGGTGTGAACGCAGTTACCCCAAAAGAGGCTATGAATGAGCTTAATATTAACGCCAGCATCTAGACTGCTCGTCGTAGCCTTAAAAGAATTGGTCTGAAGGCTGAAGAAAAGAAAAAGAAGCCACTTTTATCGAAAAAAAAATATAAAAAAAACAAAAAGATTTCATTGCAACCCATGAAAATTGGACATTTTCAGATTGGAAACAAGTAAGGCAAATCGAATGGTGTTCATGCATCTACTCGTATTTTCAAGTCAAACAAATATTCAAAACATTTTTTTAGGTGATTTGGTCAGATGAGACAAAGATTTGCCGTTTCCAGTCGGATGGAAGGTCATGGTATTGGTCCAAACCCTCTGATGCACTCAACCCAAATCAGTTCACTCCCACTGTTAAGCATGGTGGTGAGTCTGTAATGGTGTGGGGGTGTATTACTAGGAAAGGAGTAGGACCATTGGTTCGTATGGATGGGATAATGAATAAAGAAATGTATTTAGCCATACTGCAAGAGAATATTCCTTCTGCAGTACGCAAATCGGGTCTTGCTGTTGAAAATGTAATTTTTCAACATGACAATGACCCGAAACACACCGCTAAATGTATTAAAGAATGGCTCGAAAACCAACGATCTTCAACACTAAAGTGGCCTCCACAAAATCCAGACATGAATCCTATTGAAAGTTTGGAGTCACTTAAAGAGAGCTCTTGGAGCATATGAAAATTACCCGAAAGGAGCTGACGAGCTTTGGGAGAGAACCAAGGTTGAGTGGAATGCTTTACCGGACGAAATGATAACGAAACATTATGAAAGTATGACAAGAAGAGTGAAGGAATTAAAAAAAGCAAAAGGATTATGGACTAAATATTAGTTGATAGGCCTGGTGCAAAACCGTTGCCTCAAACTTTTGTTCTCTGTTAAACAATTGTTGACCCTTTTTCCTTAACTACCGAATTTCTCACTATAATTGCACTAAACGAAAATAAAAAAAATAAAAATAGCCTTATTTTTCATTTTAAACAAAAAGTGAAACCAATTTTTTAAGGAGCGACAGTTTTGCTCATCAGTGTACATACAAATATCGGAAAATATTGAAAACATGTATACATCTATCTATTATGTATTTTCTGTTGATAATAACAACAAAATATAAATCATATAGGAATTTTTTTAGTTTTCCTTGTGTTGACTTAACGCTCAACTCAACAAGAGACTTACATATTAATGCTCCCAACAGTTATACCAGATTTTGAACTATTCCATATTAACAAATAACAATGCTATTGGACACCCTTATTTGACAACCTTATTTTGGTTATGTAAGGACCTTAAAATAAGTATTGAGTATATGTTGAGAAATAAAATTGTTTTTTTCCGAAAAAAAACTAAAAATTTATGTACATTCTTACATATATATATATATATTGATATAGTTTTCCTATAGCTTGAAATAATAAGAATGAAACCATAACCATACATTTGAAATACTATTTATTTGAAAAATGTTATTCGAGTACAATTTGAACTGTTATTCTGTTTACAAACTAATAAGTTTTTAGACATTTAAAAAATCTCCCTGGGGTGGAGGTAATCGGGAATCGAAAGCAGAAATAAATAAGTTTATCATTGCAGTGAAAAATGCAAAAGCGGTTCGGATATGATTAATAAAATTAGCTGATGCATGAAATTCGGGCATATGCAGGCGACAGTCACGTAAAAGGCTCAATGACAGACTGAGAACACCAGATAAAATCTATTTTAGGGACAAATAACAATTAAACCAGTTCGTTTATCAAAATTTAATTTTTTTTTTTAAAGAAATAGAACATACACGGTAAATATTAAAACTATGATGTAACCAAAGAGAACATGACAAACCTATATTTCCATTACTTACCTGTAAAATAATCGAGAGGCTTATCAATATCAGCATCAATTTGTAGAACTGGTGTTGTTCACCCACTTGAAGAATGTATTTTAATTGTGAGGCGTTTGCTGTTAACAAAGCAATATCAAGCATGCCCTGAGCGATAGTCTTCTTAGTCGCATAGCGATTTGCATCCATGGACTTCATCTAAAAAGGAATAGAAAGCAGTTTAATAATTAATTTCATCGGGACTTTAGCATTATGTAATATATATGTATATTCGTTTTAACAAAAGAAATTAAGATTATTAATTTGTACAAGCAAATTTGTCACGAAAAATTTATTTCTTTTTCATTAATAGTTGTGATGAATAGTAAAAAAAAAAAAACAATTTGCATAAAATGCTTAAAAAAGATGTATAACGGTATTTTTTTAATGTTACTGGAGTATTTTTGTTTACATTGAAGTAGTCTGTTGGCATACATTTTTAATTTCTTATCCCATTGTACTTAAGCGTGTCAGTACTTTTTAGTTTTTCAAAAGAAGAATCAACAACAGAAAGCCAAGAGGATTCTCAGTTCGGAATCATCCCATTCGAAACACATCGCAAGGTGGTGTTCCTTTTCTCTTATTAATTTAAATTCTGGAAAATCATTTGATTTAGCAAATAACATTACAGTGCGTTTTACTACCAAACACCTTGATTTTCTAAAAGATTTTATGCAATTTCAACTTAAGTCATGGATTAGGTATTATATAATTAAATGAACTGTATCCGGAGTTACAAGAATTTTGGTCAAACACCGTATCTTAGGAAACGGAAGCCAATTATTAAATTGGGTAGGGTGTATTCACTATAAGATATTAGAAAGATGGATACATATTAGAACTATAGAATTATATTATATAAATGTATATTATATTATTACATATATATATGAATTTAATTTCTTTGGAGATAGTAAATGGTTTGTGCCATACAAGTCGAAAGAAATTAGAAAAAATCAGCGAGAATTAAACTTTCATTTTCTTTATCTATGGTATACATGTATTTACATATATAGTATGCTACATCCGGGGAGTATTTCAAGATATCAAATTTGCAACGAACATGCGGTATCAGTTGAGAGATACACCGTCAGAAAAATTTTAAACATTGTTTCGCTTTTACCTCTGGAGTTTGTAAGGCAATTAAAATGGGAGTATTTGTTCTGAATCGAAACGTATTGTGAATAGGAACAAAAAAAATATTCCAAAACAATGTTAAACATTTATTAGATTGCATTCCTTGTCGTTTTTGCAGTGGGTAAATTCGTTTAGAAGACATGCATGTTTTTGCCACAACATAAAATACTTGTCAAGTTTCTAATAAACTAATTGTTAACCTATGTTATGAAAAATACATACATATGTTAATTTAATCTTACCAAATAGAATAGAAGAAATAATTAAAGAAAGTTTATCTTCAAATTGATGTTGTAAATAACGGAAAGATCTTCTCATGAGTCTTACTTATAAATAAAAACATAGAAAAGTCAGCTTCTCAAGAAAAAAAAATGACAGCGCGAGAAGCACACAATCAAAGAATAATAAAGAAATTTTTAAATAATATGATATCAATTATTATATTACATCAATGTGATGTGATGTGATTGCCAGTAATCGAATGTTAGGAAAAATAAACCCATGTTCTAAATACTTTTGAAATACGAAACACTTTACTAAATAAAGTATCTAACCAAGACGATATCAGAGAAGCAATATTCAAACTTAAATACAACAAATCAGCAGAACCCGTAAGCCTATCCGTAAGGTTTTTTAAAGCTGAAGGAAATGATTTAGTAATTACCACGCACCGTCGTTATCTGTACAATTTGGCCAGACACATGCATTTTCTGTGAATGGAACCTCAGTTTTGACGGTCCTGTTCTGAAAAATGTGGTCCCTCTTAATTCCGAGTAAGGGATAACTAACCATTACGTACAAGATTCTTACACTTATTACAAGAATATCTTAAACTGATAGGTTCTCAACTGTGCAGTTTCAGGCTTGGTAGGTCTGCGACAGATCTTATAAAAGAAATGCCGAAGACGTCCACACACTTGTCAAATTTGTTTAATCAGGCATGATATCGATAGAGAACCCTTTTTGCTTTATCGAATTCAGACATTTTTTATGCCAAAAAAGATCTTAGACTGATCGACGGGTAAGGATCTTTTTATAGGGACTTTCAAATTGTATTAGGTTATAGCGGCCATGTCGTTAAAGCAACATCCCTCAAATTTGCTTTTGTTTGTTCACTAGTGAATGGCAAATTATGATGGAAGGTAATAGTGTTGAACAACGTCTGCAAATCATCTTTGCTTTTCAAAATCAGTGCTCGCCACAACGGTCCTGTCGAATCGACTATTTGACGTTTTTTTGACTTGTTTCTTTTCGGAGAACATTAACACAATCGGGAGAAAACAACGACTGGTCAGTGTAGCATTTCTGAGAATTTGCATAGATATGTTGTCATCAAAAAGGACAACCTACATTGACCCCATAACGTAAAAACGGACACTTACAATTTTGAGTTAGATTTTGTTATACTTCAACACATATCGGTTAATTGACGGAGTTTTCCGATCTTCAGAGAGGCGCTTGGGTATATCCTAAACCATAAAGAAAATTACCTCAGATTATTCGCCACATAAAGTGTTTATTATACAATACTAAAACATATGTACAAAGGATTAGCACCCTTGTAGCTCATTATGCAGTAATAGATAGGTTTAAAGAGTAACTAATGTAAATTAAGTTGCTCCAGTATAACACTATAAACATGCCTACTAATTTCAGCCAGATGCGATTATAATGCCGACATTAATAATGGAAGAGCATGGTGCTAGCAGCAAATGTCGCAAACGTCTGTGACATTATAGGGAAAGCCTTAAAGCAAAAGACCTAGGCCCCTTTTTTTTATGACAGGCTGCATGTTTTGTTAATTTCCAATGCGGTATATTTCATCATAAAAGAAAAATAAGGTCAAAGATGGTGTTTTAGTAGAAGGTGGGTAAAAAAGTCCGTGACTTTTGAATATTTGGCTTAAAGCAATTTGTTTTTTTTCTATGAGTTCAATAACGAGATTTCCCGAGGTTCTTGAATAAGACATTTGCTTAAGGGAGAGCCAAATCTCTGCACTATTTCTCCAGTTAAGACATGACACAAATTTTCCTCCAGATCGAGCTATGCTAAATACTCCCTCAAAGGTTTCACACGATATTTTTTTATTTTTTTTAAATTTTTGCCAAAATTCACGTCACGTGACACAGCTACTTCAAAACGTGACATCCTTTTTTTTAATTTTATAAGTGAACCTGGGGATAAACTAATAAGCCTCTCCCATATAGCCCGGCTTTTAGCTAAATGCATCCAGTTGCGCACTCCAAGTCGATTTAAGTGCGCGCTGCCTATGTTGAGGTCTTCCTCTATTGCGGTGTCCATCCGCGTTAGTTTTTGAAGACTCTGTGGGTCGAAGCATCGGTGTCCATTCCCCCTGCAGGGCCTAGCCATCTCTATGGCATTTTCTCTCAGCAGCGGATTCGAAGACTTTTCGGAACGGAGTGTTGGTGTCCGTGCATCCGCTCTACAAGACCCAATCATCTCACTCGTTGGACCCTCACTCTTCTGGCTAAGTCGATGCCACTGTACAGTTTGCACGGTCCGTCGCTGTATCTCCTCTTCCTCTCACTGTCTATGCAGACGGGACCAAAAATCACCCAAAGGATTTCTATTCTTAGCCCAAAGAAGCAACGATGGACTAGAGTTATTCGTTGTTTGATTTCAGCGTTGGAGTCGTTGCCTAAATTGAATTGACAAAGTCCCTTAATACCTCGAAATTAAAGTTGTCGACTGTGATTTTCTGTCCAATTCACTGATGCTGTGTATCCCTTCTTGTTGACAGCTTCCCTCATACATCACAAAACCAATTTTTGCAGCTTCCGTATCAGTACTAATATATATGTATGTAGGCATGCACCGTATTTGACAGGCCGCTCAAGATATAATCGGCGTACGCTTGTAGTTACACGTGTTTTGATAGATTGTACCTCCTGTGTTCGCTTGTGAGTTCCGTACAGTTCTTTGAATTAAGATGTGAAAGAAGTCACATGACAGCACATAACCTTGTCTAAAACCTATTTTGTAATCAAAGATCTCGGTTAATTCGTAAGTGACTGGCGAAGCAGCGAGCATTCTTAACCGTCATTCTGCACAGACAACCTTGACAGATATGCCTTAAAGTCGATAAAAAGATGGTGGGCACCGATTTGAACTTCTTAAGTTTTTTTTTTCAAGATCTGCCGAAACGTGCAGATTTTATCGGTTGTGGACTTTTTTGGTCTAAAACCGCACTGATTAGGGCCAATCAGGTTGTCAAAGAAGAGTTTTACATGTTATGTTAACACAATCTGGCAGATACGATCTTTTATCCAATATTAAAGAGTCTTATATATCAATTGAATATGGATTGGGCAAACGGCAATCTCTCAAAATCTTCGATCGCGCCTCTTTTTCTCTTTTTTCATATTTAGATGAAGTCGATGTTCTTCAGTGTCTCTTCCGCTCCTGGACCTCACGACCGGCTCTTGTCCTTCGTTGCTGCGCCGCAGCATATTTCAGGCATTGTTAATAAGTGAATCACCATGGTACATACAACAGTTTTTTATGTTTCTATGTCCGGCCCATCTCATCGCAATTACTGAGTGGCAGTAATATCTGCATGATAGCAGCGAAGGGCCTTTGCTAATTGCTCATTTGCTCATGGCCTGTTATGGGTTTGAACATTCCACGTTCATATCCGAAGGTAGTTGACCTTTAAACGTTTGCAAGGGTCGTCAGTATTGAATACTTTTATATCTGAGGCCATTGGTTGGTTCACAACATAATTCGATATCGTTCGTATACGGCTGTATGGTAACAGTTTATACTGGCTTATATTATTGCAAGCCGAGCATGCCCTTGCCCTTTTATTTTGCATGAATAAGAGTTTTCTAATGCAGTTACCGGAAACCACAATGAGAGGTTAAGGCAAGCACTTGACTACGAACTTGATTGTTGCGCTACTGGCCCAATCCAATTTAAAGGAGAGTCAAAAGTTTCCTGAATTCAAAAATATACGCACTTGTTGATCTTTTTTCAAAGTACATTATATTGTAGTAACATATTTAAACTCAATATCAGTATTTTATCATTAAACAAAAACAAATAGCTTTCAATATAATCTCCATATTCGTAATATGGAAAGTCCAAGAACATTGATCGTACAAAGAATATTGTTATACTGATAGGTAATACTGACATGATTAGATTTTCCGATTTCGTCTTGATCGAGATCACAAACAAAATACTTCTACGTCCTTAGCATTTCTATTTACTATTACAACAAAGAATAAAATTAATCATTCAGAAGCCAAATGGGTTATACAACAAAATGGTCATTGTGAGCCGACAGCTTTCTACCTATTTATAACAATTCATTTGATATAGGGCATAATAAAACAATAACTTTCTATTTAATCTCATAACTTTATTACGCAGACTAACTGATTACATTTTTTTACTTGTTTGGTAAATTTTGTTTAAACTTTAGTTTCATATTATGAATTGGCCCCTTTGTCTACAAGTTTTGTGGGAATTAAATAATCAAATACAATCGAGTTTCGTGTACGAATTCAAAATACATACCTATAACTATGTTAACAATGGCTTTATCTAAATATGGAACAAATTACCAATGTCAGGAAAAAATTAGAAATTAGATTCTAGTTCGTGCCTAAGTGTACTGTGAAATTTCCTTTTTCAGATCATGCAACCAGATATCATATCAATTGACTACATAGATATATAAATACATATGTATCTACAATAAAAAAAAAAATAGGTGTACACATCTAAGAATACATATTACAATTGAGAACACAACTTTTATTGTAAAAATTCATCTAATTCTATCGGCTATGGCTAAAAAAAAATTGTTTAACATTATAGTACATCCAAGTTGGTGTCAAAGTGCAAGTATTGAGTTTTTTCGCAAAATTGCAGTTGATGTGAATATATTTGCTATTGAATGCGAGAGATTGAAAAGTATTTTGTTTATGAAATGCATATCTGGATAAAATTTATAAACAAGGTGAGTACTTAAGTTTGGAAAAAGGTTTGATGAATCAAAAAATTGGTTTCTTTCTATTTTACAAATTGTTAGTAAAACTATTCAAAAAAAGTTATGAGTGAATAAGGGAGCGTCTCTTGTTAAGTGACTTCGTAACGCGTGTTTCAAGTCTGAAAGCAAAATGACAACGTATCCGAAAAATAAGCACGGTACTTCTACTCGCACTTATAGACCACGTAAAAGATCCTTTTAGGGAAATTAGTATTTAATAGTGGATCAAATAAATGTGGTGAAGATCACAAAAATATCAGCGCAATTTAATTGCTTTGAATTTGTCATTTTCGATAATTTTTTGTAAGCGCGTTATTCTCAAAATGATTTTAACCAATCATCGGTAGTTAGTTTCTTTATATAAATGAGCTCTATATGGACCTATATCTAAAGTAATATTATTATTTAAAATATTTTGTTATTCCTAAAAGTCATAAAAAAATTGACAAAAAATATTATCTTATTTACTTCCCTCCTCAACTAAATCATAACCAGCTGCTTTTAACAGCTCTGCTGACGCTCGCAATTGATCGGTACTCGAGACCTTGTTCTACTTCGTTTTATTAAAGTGAACAAAATTCTTTGTTATTATCTTCGGAATTGAATGATTCTCTCTTCCTTATAGCAGAATATTGTCTTTCATCGCCATCAAGTCAAATATCTCCTTATTAAAGAACAATTTCGAGATAAATAAGAATGTGTATACCTATTCTCTGTTAACAAATATGAAATATATCTCTCATGGCATTCCCGGTGGAAAATGAACCACTATGAAGAAGTATTCAACGAATGTTTATTTATTTTGACCACTTTAAGGTTTATCAAATCAAGGTTGGCTAAAAGTTATACGTTCTTGCGAATGAAAAAACATTTTGTTTTAAGACCATCAAAATTGAAATTTATATACATACGAGTATTAATCAATTTTAAATTGGGAACTATAAATTTAAAAACGGGGAAAACACCAAAATATGGTATTTTATACCATTCACTTTTAAATTTTTTGATTATGACTATAACATGGGAATTTTTTTTTCTCAAAACAATAATCTGATAAATGCAACCATGTTTACCGGACAAACATATCGAGTCCAAAGTATAGGGATCTCGATATTCGAAATACGAGTATATTTATAGGAATGGTTGTAGGGCATATATAATGCATTAAAAGATACGATATTATATTATTTGAATCACAGGATCATAAAAAAAGTAAGATTGTAAGAGTGGTGTCAAAACAGGACGCAAAACGCACCAAAGCACTGCTTCGATCTACTCCCCTCCAACCCCTCAACTAAAGACACTTATTATGGTTCTCTTAATTTTATAAAATCACTGAGGCAAGTGGAAAACAACCATAGTCTTATTCGACTTCAAATAAAGCGGTCGTCGTTATGAAATTTCGAAGCGCTCACTTAAAACATAAAAAAAAACTGAAAATACCTTCCCATATAGCTTTAGAATCAAATTCATATGATTGCAAAACTGTCTTGCGTTGCTACTTTTATACTGTAAGTAACATTACATTAATATTGTGTGTATCATAAGACCCGGAACTTGCATACTGCTTACTAAGTCCTATTTACAGTTCTTCACCAAACTTTACCCCTGAAACTACTTGTATTAGAGCCTTGTTGCATGTATTCCAAACAATGTACCTACAAAGCACGTACTATCAAAATTTTAAAAATTTTAATTAAACTGTTCGAAGTCTCTTAAATTATTCATCAACCGGTGGCAGTTCTTTGTTCAAATTCTTTTTTTTCTCACATTAAAAACGCAAAACAAAATTGATAAATACTGAAGTGCTTTCTTCCGTTTAAGTTCCTCCCACACTTCCTTTTTTATTGATTACAAAAACGCTAGCAACATTGTACCTCTGTTTCATTGTTGAGTGAGTTGTTTATGTTTCCCAATACTGATGCCATATTAACTGTAGATGTTGTTTTCATCCAAAATTCTCTACGAATAATATCAAATTAAATTAATCACTTTAAAAAAGCATCAAGAAAGACGGATGTAGCACATGAACATTCTAGATTGAGTATTTTGATTTTTGTGCACTTATATTTAGATATAATCTTCTAAAGTTAATTCAATATTCACTTGCAACTGATTGCACACTTTGGTTACCGAGCAACACGACTTAACGACTAAACAAACCGACTTCAACTGACGATAGACTCAGGTATTAAAGTACATGTCTGTATCTGCAAACTATAGGTACAAGCATTGGCACAATACCAAAGACAGAAAGTGAGACAACAAAAGACCGGGTGTATTGAGTTTCGTTGACGAAGTCTGTTTTAGCGGCAAACTTTGTATCTGTCCCGCGTTTTATTGATTAAAATTTCTCAGACAAAAGCTAGCTGCACTGACTCATATCAGTGTAGTGGATCTGGTACGAGTATATTGTGACGACTATGCTTGCTAGGTCATCCATGACAGTTTTCAAACTCATTAGAAAAGATATCATTAATTTTCGTTAGGGTAATGAACATCATTACAATATCATGCCAAAAGTTGTATAGAGTTAATTTAAAATGTGTTATCTCTATATATTTCTAGATTAATAGAGTTAATTTTTTTGGACAGATCTGAGAAAAAATACCTTAAAGTTGGCTGTGCTATCTTTATGCATTCATAAATACATTGCACTATATTTGCTGAATCTAACAAAATACACCTTACAACTGTTGCAATTTAATATGATTTTACTATACCCTATATATATTAAATTTTACAGCGTGCATGCTAAAAGGTTTTTACCAATTCTATCATTGTTTAACCTAAATATACTTGAAATAAATGTTCTAGGAATAATCCGTAGAATAAAAAATTATATACATATACATAGTTTTTCGATGGACGGCCCTCAGTTTGTTTGTTTTTTTAATAAGAATATTTTACTTTTAACGGTATCAATGATAACTTTATATAATTGATGTCATTAGTTTTAAAAATATAACATTATTCAATTATTCTTTGCGGCACCACTTTTTCTCTTTATATCGAAAACTAATTTTATTTAATCAAAAATTGTGCAATTTTTCGACCACCCACTGTCTTTCTCGGTTAGAACACTAACCTAGTTGGAACTCTGTCACATAAGTTCAACATTCCTTTTACTCTTGCAAGAGAGTGTTGCGGAGATCGAAACAAATGATAATGATGAATTCTGTTTTTTTTTTTTAATTGCTTGGTTTAACCGCATTAATTTCTGCCAGTAGATGTTAGAATTATTCGTTCGAACTGGCTGTGATAACAAGCACACAGATGGCCTTGCCATCGTTTGTAGAATTTTATCATAATTTTTCGGCCAAGACGTTACAGTATATGATAACCACATTAAACCAATTGCTTCAAAAATAGTGCATATGGAAATTCGGTCATTGAGCTCCTTTTTATAACCAGCTCGTCCCAAATGGCTTACAAATATTTTATGGTCGATTTTTTTTAACCTGCTCGTTCTAAATACTTTTAAACTGTTTGTGGTCGATCTTAAGTTTCTTGCTTATACCATTACTCGGCTGATATTCCACCATCGACCAGGACTGTATTGTAGCATCAATGAATCGAGTCTTAAAAATTAAAGAGTATAGGCAGCTATAGCCTTGTCACTGGAAATGATTTTTCGATGAAAACTCTGATATTATGCCGTCTTCAATAAAGCGTAATCAGCGAAAGTATGACGGGCACGTTCATCATTTGGCCTTAGCTCACAATATTCTCTTCACTTCTGGCGTTTCGCTCTCCTACTGCAAAGGCAACTGTGAAATCAATATACGGTATGTATGTACAGATGTCCCATCTGTAAAACTCATATGTATCTCTTAAACGAACTATCAAGTCATAAATGTCTTGCCAACGAAATGTGAATATGCTTCAATCCAATCATACGCTGATGACGTCCAACTCTGTTTATTGCAACCTTTACACCAAACTGACGAGTAGAACCACGTGATCAACAAGGATCTGGCCAATATCCATCACTGGCCATTAAAGAACGGCTACTTACAACTATGTGAATGTAATAGTAGTTCGTATCAACAGATATCTTCGTAAACTTTAGCTCACCGCGAAATTTAACTCCGATAGAAACTAGACGAAAGCCTTTTAGAGCGCTTGTGGTATCCCTCCTAACATACTCTTAGAATGTTTAATTGTAAACTGAATTCCGTGTCCGAGCACAGACTACAAGTTGCCTTCAATGACGCTGTAAGATACATTTATCATATTCGAAGATATGACCATGTTTCTGAAATATCTAGGAACTTATTGGTATGCAAACTTCACAGTACGTTAAGGCCAGAAATTGCATATTTCTATTTAATATAATTCAGATTAAATCTCCACCATACCTGTATTAAAAAATTCAATTTGCTCAGTCCTCAAGAAAGTTTAACACTATCTCTTGGTATATAATTATTTAAACTCCTCTCGTTTGTTTTTTATTCACACGATTAAACTTTGGCACTGCCATTGGCTTTAAAATCTTTCTGAGTTTTTAAGACTAGATTTTTCAACATTTTTGCCATGTTCCTTTTAAAATCCTTTTGTTTTACTCAGTTCAATTTTACTACCGAAAGTTGTTTAACAAATTATTAAATCAATAAATTATTTTTTATGAAATGTTAAGCTTAAGGTTTAATTTTTATTTTTTATTACCTCGATGAACTGCAATATCTAAAGCTAACTTTTATGTAGAATAAAAGACTGTGATTTAATGTATGTATTATATTTGCCAAAATAAATAAATATTGAAACATTAATATTTTAAACATATATAATGTAAAAATTACTTTCAAATATTTCATTCATTGCCTTGTATGAATTTTGTTAGAAAACATGCGTCCCCTGATGATCATAATCAAAACGGAAGGTTCAACATGATCATGCACATTAGATATATTCTTTATACTTGGGTCTTGATATTTTTAATTAAGTTAAATAACCTCACAAGCAACTGTTGTTATTGATATGTACGTGATTAATGTGAACACAACGGCCATGAAATGATGAACTTATATTCGCATTCGTTCGATATTTATTTGTTTACGTTTCCTTTCTAATGTTGCTTTCGATTAAAATTTGTTTTTCCACATAGTCCTATTTATGTTCAATGTAAATTTCTTTTTAATGGAAACTCTCTTAAAGAGGAGCTCTCGCGTTACTTAAATTATTATCTTCGAATAATAGTTCTCAAAATTTCTCTTATAGAACAAATTAATTTTTATATTCATTGGTCGGAGAAGTGTCATCGAACGGAAATTTTCGCAGTCATCGAATTTTATATTGCGTACAATATTTTTGTTTAATTGCTTCAATTATATCGCCAGTATTTCCACTGTTAATGTCAGCGTAAACATTTCTGCTGCATTTGTGAACACCAGCAATTTTATTGTTTTTTGAGAAAATATCCAATATTGGTGTAATTAAAGTTTTTGGTAACACGAAGTTCTAAGACAATTTATTCTTAATCAGCTAAGATAAAACAATACTCTACCTTGCAATCAGAACCCCATCCATACCAGTTCAAAACTGAGACATACAGACAGTTTATCATTAATACGAGTATTGTGTAGTAATTCTTTTCATTCGTCTTTAAATCATATTTAATGAAGCTTTTGATATTTGTTCTGTTAAATGTTCTCCTCAATTAATGATTCCAAAAATGTTAAAATAACTTTTTAATAGTGAAATATAGTTTAAATATTAAATCTTAAAGCAAGGAGCGTATTTTGTAAATAGGGAACGAATGAGTATACGAGTACATGAGGTGGAAGCATATTCTGCTCCTTTCTTGTCCATAGCTTATCGTGTGATCAATTACATCTAGGTACTAAAAATCATTCAGCCGTTCCGTGCTTAGTAACAGAGAGATCAAAAAATAGAAATCTGTAGGTATTCTAACCACCACGAAATAAGGAAGAAATTGAAATTCACAAATAAAATAATTTCCAACAAACTCACAACATTAATCTTCAAACTATTTAAGTCTTGATTCACACTATTCGGTATAAGTCAATCAGCTAGCTGATGTGTTGCAATTTTGTTACCCGATTTCTGATGTCATGCTTATAAGGAGACATGCTTTTGAGAATGATTCACGATACGAAATAATTACACTTATACTTAATTCATAAGCCAATAGCAATATTTCCTATTCGAACGTAATCAAAGATAATCATCATTAAGTATTACTACAAAATAGGTTATTTCACCTTTGTTGCAAAATTCCTTAACGTCCACTATACACATGTAGTATTGCATAAAGCAATTCGTTTGATTTAGTATCAATTATTGATTGATTGATGTTTTAGTTCATATCTATCTGTTTAAGTTTTCATATCTCGCTTTGACGTGTGCATAGAATTCGCACTTCCCTATCCAATCATAACATACGTTTTGGAGTTATTCCGGTTTCTGCCATCTACAATGCATATTTGTTTTATCAGAGATCACTTCTTTCAAGATTTAAAGTGTCAATTAAAAGTATCTATGAAAGCAATCATTTGCTCTTTCCTAACGAGTACAGAATTTCAGTGTACTCTAAAAATGAATACCACATTGTACGAGTACGAGTATCTTTTAACGTAATTTGAAGGTGAATTAAGTGGAAAGGGTATTTTAAAGGTGTTCCGATTTCAGACAAAAAATTTTCATCAGCGACGAAACAAATTTTGGCATTAACGGCTATGGCAGCAAGCAAAATCGTTGCATTTCGGCTGAAAACAATCCACAAGAGAACCACAAGTTTCGAAGCCGTACTTCTTCCAAAATGAATTTAGCACCACCATAACCGGCGATGTTAACCGAGTCCAAATCCTCAATTTCTTGTCATAAAAAAAGTCGGCTTTTATGCCGCGGTAGCGCTTTCCATTGACAGTAACGTCTCTTCCACAGCCATCTTAGAAGAGTACCAAGTACCACACCCGTCACATGTTCAAGATGCTTTGGCTTTTCTAGGTTTGGATCTTCCGAACCCCAAATACGACAATTTTGCTATTTACGCAGCCACAGAGATGGAAATGCGCCTTACCTAAAAACAAAGATAAGCAATCG